>OX387283.1:20000-2520000 GCA_947562105.1 Shargacucullia verbasci
GAATTAAAGTGTACCGAATTATAAGAGAATTTACACATAAAACTAACCTGTCGGAACAACAATCTTCTATTATCACCTGTTACACACGTATTTCACTAAATAAATGTTTATTTCACCACTACGAACGATACTTTGTTACTAGAACACTAATAAAACGCATTTTTATTGATCTGAGATCGCAATCCTTTGTTTTGTTTACCTACAACGAATACGAAATTCGCGGTGAACTGAACTAAGTATTTGAATGTATACGAACGAACGAAGTATAACGCTACAAAATGACGAAGTCGATTGAACGAGTGAGTTTTGAGCGCAACTTATGTACCTTTCTAATGCGGACGGATTATACGAAACGAAGATTAATTTAACAGAAATTTCGCTAATCCTTGTAAGAAATTAGTTTAAAACATTGCTAAAATATCAATTTAAGCAA
The DNA here is from genome assembly GCA_947562105.1 of Shargacucullia verbasci. NCBI lineage: Eukaryota > Metazoa > Arthropoda > Insecta > Lepidoptera > Noctuidae > Shargacucullia > Shargacucullia verbasci. The sequence goes on from OX387283.1 coordinate 20,434, forward strand.
TAAAATGCCTGCCAACCAGTAAATTGCTCATATACGAATAATAATTTGCAAAATTTATTTCGATCGTAATTACGATAAAATTATGTGAAATATCAAATATGGCGGATTTAACAAATGAATTGTACTGATGTAAATTATGAATGTAACGACTCAATTTTACTAATTGGAAACTAATACTGTTTGAAATGAGTAGGAACCACTAGTTCCCGGGTTTCGGCACCAAAAAGATGTGGCAGAACCAATGCAATAAGGTATAAAAGAAACGAACTTGGGTGTTGGTTTGCCGCGTCTGGGGACTAGACAGATCTAGTTAACGAATATCTAAAGAGCGATACGGTTCGGAATCGGTCAAACAACGAATATTTTGCGAATCTTACCTGGTCCGCCGTCTCCGGACGCTTGACTTCTTGACCTTTTCTTGTTAACCGGCCGGCGTGGTAAGCAAATGGGTCCAACCGAAGAGTAGGTAACGTTCACACGTAAAAGTCTAGTATTACGTTTTGATTAGAAAGGTAGGAAAGGCACACTTAGTTCAGGACGATTGGTAAACTAGCAAAGTTTTTTGAGAGCACGGAGTTTGAAACGCGTTGTGCGCTCACGCAGAGGTCGATCTGAAGTTAGACGCGTTACGGCCCCGGTTTTGATGAGTAAGATTCGCATGCGCGGAATCACGCTTCGCTATTGGCCGAAATCCATACCGTGAACGCTCTGAAGTTACCTTTTTGACAGCCCAGTGTTGCCATATAAAAATGAATGTTGTAACATATGAAATTAACTATCGGATACGATACAATCCCATAGCGCATACACCACACACACTCTGGAGACACACTTGCTACTTTACTTACTACAGAAAACTGAAATTTACGCGAAATTTATATCTCGTATTTACTTAAGCATGTTTGTTTGACCACGCGAGTGTCAAATTTGACAATTTGTGGCTAAAAATACCGGTTACGCAGATAAGGACAAAAAATAAAGATTGCATCTCCTTCTTTCATATGTGTTTCGTAATAAACGTTCCTTGTTTAACTTGCCGTGACGTCAGTTACGCTCATTCTTTAAGTAGTATTTCTATAATTGATAATAAACGTTCCAGGTTTATAAGCTAACAAGAACTCGAATAAATTATGTTGTATTATATTCTGAATACTGTAAACTACGTCAAGTGATATTCAATTTGGTAAGTTTACACTTTCAACTTATAAAATTGCATAATCAATTTTAAAATTTAAACCAAATAAGAATAAGGTCTATTTCGGTACTAAAATAACTATAAGCAGATAACAAAGCCGTTTAATAACTCGAATAAATTACGTAGATTCGTATTCTGAATATTATAAAGTACATGAAGTGATATTCAATTTGGTAAGTTTACGCTTTTCAATTTATAAAAGTGTGTAAAAAATTTTAACATTTAAAGCTTTGGAATAAAGTTTATTTTAGTATTAAAATAAAAATAAGCAGATAACCAAACAGCGCTTAATAACTCAAATGAATTACGTAGATCCGTATTCTGAACATTTTAAAGTACATCAACTGATATTCAATTTAGTAAGTTTAACATTTCATTACTGCATTCAGTCTATAAAAAGCGTGTAATCAATTTTAAAATGAAGACTCTTTGGAATAAAGTTCATTTTAGTACAAAAAAATGTATGCAAATGGTTCTCTCAAATAATCTTAGATGGCGCTATTTCAATAATTAATCGAAAGTGCGCGAGTGTTAGCAGGAACTAGGTATAATAAGCTAATAAGCACAAATTGCATTAATATTAAATTGTTTATTGCTTATTTTGAAAATTAGTGTTACATTATATGCTTTTCGTTTAAACGCCCATCTTTACTAGTAGGTAAAGTACGCTACGCACACATGCAAACTACATGAGGCTTTGCCACTTTGCTTTCGGAATAAATTCATTTACTGTTTTTATAGTTTGAGAAATATTATTTAATGTTTTCACCTAGAACGGCTTGTCTATTGAGTTACAATTAGTGTTGCCAGGTCCGATTGAATTAAAATCGGGGCAGATGGTAAAACAAATCGGGATTTAGGGTTTTAAATCGGGACAAACACTAAAATACTTTTACTTATTTAAATAAAGGCTTAATTTACCTGCTTTTCCTTTTACTACTAAAATTACTATAAATTATTTTAATCGTACAATAAGTTGCTGAACGAATAGAAATTACAAAATATTACAATAAAATCGTAGTTATGTATTATAATTATTGAAGCTGTTTTATAAGTGTAAATAATTTATTTTTTATTAAAATTAAATTTTTCGTTACATTTTACTGCCTTTAGAATTGCCTTGTTTTTATAACATAGTTATAAAATTCACTGCACGTCATGCTAAAGTTAGTTTTAATTTGAATTTCCGCTTTGATATGTTCGAGTGTTAAACGGTTTCGTCTCGTCATTGTTGGCCCGGGAAATACTCTTTCCGTTGCCGCGTTTGATACTGGTATTGAAGCCATAAACGAAAATAACTTTTGAAGATTGCTTAAGTCTTGATTGTCTTTAAAAATATTGTAGCGGCGTCATCTCTCTATTTTGGCTCGCTGCCTTCACTACTTCTTTTATTTTACACATTTCTTCATACAGTTGATCCATGTCAAATAACGTATCAATTTTGAATTTTTCAATCATAATAAGCAATGATGACTGACGAGGATGACGCGGCTCTGAGCGAGAGAGAGAGAACAAACTAGTGATGCGAATGCGACTGTTAGAATACATAATCACATTATTTTTTCGTAGTAATAATGGTTTTTTATAAATTTTGATTTATCGGGAAATTTAGCGTCGCGATCAGGTGCAAATCGGGACGCGTCCCTAGACCCCTCAAAATCGAGACGTCCCACGCAAATCGGGACTCCTGGCAACACTAGTTCCAATAGAGTCATAAAATTTTACTTGAATTTTTATTTATATCACTAAAGTAGCAAATTAGCATGCGGCCCGCCTGATAGTAACCAGCACAGAGTACAGTAATACTATTAACCAGTTACCACAGTCTATAGACGCTTGCAATGCTGGCATTGCAATGCTTCTGGAAGCATCACCTCTAAGAACGGAATTGCACCGCTACTTATAAAAATACTTTTTGTAAATATGTACCTACTTTTTACGAAGTTTCTTTATATGTAATTTATTCAGCAGGTAGGTAGACAATTTAGTACTTATTTATAGAAATTAATGCAAAGTGATGTTGTTTCTACAGTTTGAATAATGTTTGGATAGTAGTATAAAATGCATACGATGTGTTAGAAAAAGCTAGTAGGTAGTTATATCAAATATGCATATTTAAAGACTTAATCACTATTTATAGTGATGCAATCCTTAAATGTGTACTGTTCGAGATAACTTATTATTTTATGGATGGATAACAAAACAGAAAAAGAACATACAGAAGAACAAGAACAAAAAGAAACAATCAACTATATTTTACGTAATTAGGTATATGTGTCTCTCCTATAATATATTCGCATTAGAATATCACAAGAAAATACTTAGGTATATATTTACATTATTGTGCGCGCGCGCTTGATGGGGACAGACGTGTACTTGACCCAATTACGTGCTATTGAGTGAATGTTATAATGACGGGCACTTTAAAGTGTAATAATTGTAACATCGTAATAGATGAAATGTTAGCATACATAAGTAATAAAATCTCAGTGATTGACGAGGACAGTTTAACGAAAATTTGTGTATCTGCGTTTTCACCGGCGGATATAAAAAAGTCAAAATCGCTGTTGTTTGACTGTGTGTCGACAGATAGAAAAATGATCACAAGGAAGAACAAAGGAAAGGAAAATCGTGACCTAGAAGACACAGTGGCCCTTCTGAAGAGCACGGATCCTGATAAAATACCAGTCTTTGTAGCTCGAGACTTGAACAGACTACCCCCAATCACATTTGATCATCTAGATGTGACGAAATTGCTCAAAGACATAACTTTGTTGCCATCAGAGGTCAAAGATATAAAAAGTAGGTATGCAAGTCAACAGGATTTAGAAGGGCTCAAGACGGAACTTCATACGATGAAAACAGTATCGTTGTTGTATGATACCACCAACATAAATTCTAAACGTGTTGGGTACATTAATAATGAATCCGAACCCAGAATATTTCTGATGAAGTCTCCAACCAACCTGAGTGCAACAGTAGTGATATGATAAACATTACCGGGACGTCACAAATAGGCGAAACACAGATGAATGCAACATTATCAGCTGATGTGACGTCACGCGAGATAACGGGGCAGTGCGCCGAGAAGTTTATTACTTGTAGTAAACAAAATGATAAAACGATATCGGAGGTGTTATCTTCGCTTCCTTGTAATAGTTGGGGTCAACATAATGATGATGGGCATTGGAAACGGTAAAAAGACGTAAATCAAAACATAAGAAACTATTAATTAGTGTGCTGGGTTCGTCTAGTGATATTGACGGACGATTCAAAGTGGCTGATGAAAAGTACCCGTATTTATTAGTCATGTACACAAAGACACCACTGAGAATGATATTATTGAGTATATTCGACAGAAAACGCGGGAGACTGTTTCACTGCATAGAGTAAACAAAAGGAACGATGCAGAATATAATGCCTACAAGGTGCTTGTTCCCAAGTATAAATTGCAAGTATTGTATTTCTGGAAAATAAACTCTGGCCGCAAGGTATTTTATTCCGGCGTTGTGTAAGTTTTAAGGCCAATACTTTTGTGGATAATGAGCATAAACAATCAACTAATGGACTATCCATTAGTTGATTGTTTATACTATTTTGTGTATATTATAATACATATAATATGATTAGTTTCAACTGCAAAATTGTCAAGCGATCAAACGAAAGTATTAAGGATCTCTGCAAGAGTTGTGATATCGTACCTAGGCAATATATGTAGATATAGAATTTGGCAGCACTGGAACATCTTCAATGGACACCTCGGCGGGCATGCTGGTCGGCAGGCCATATGGAGGAGTAGCAATTTTCTGGCGGAAAAGTGTTTTCAGTGAAGTGTCAGTGATACACAGTGATAATCCAAGGGTATGCGCTATCAAAATTGTATCTAATAATAGGACCATAATAGTGATGAGTGTTTACATGCCTACTGAAAGGGCTGAAAATATAGTGCAGTTTACGGAATGTCTGGGACTGGTCAGTGCTATAATAGACATTGAGGATGTTGATTCTGTGTTTGTCCTAGGTGACTTTAACTCTCACCCAAGTGGACTATTTTTCGGCGAGCTGACGCATTTTTGTGCTGAGCTTGAACTGGTTTGTGTAGATGTGGATATGTTGGGTGTGGACTCAGGCTCCTATACTTCTATAAGTGACGCTCATGGGACATCAAGCTGGTTAGACCATTGCTTAGTCACAAAGTCTGCATTTAATGCTGTCATTGATGTTAGTATAAACTATGATACCCTGTGGTCTGATCACTTTCCTCTACACCTGCAATGTAAATTTGACGCCATTAATCCTATATTATCTAACTTGTATGATGCAAATAAATATGATGTAAATTGCGAAGTAAGGTGGGGCACTAGGAACTTGAATCAAATACAAGAATACAGGGAATATTGTCATGAGCAATTGAGATTAATTGATTTTCCACATGATTTTGTTAAGTGTGGGGACAAAATATGTTATAATCAGAATCATAAACATTTACTGGATGAAATGTATTGTAATATAGTGGCCGCCCTCCGTGAATCTGCGAAGGCTACATATCGGGGAAATAGGCAACATAGAGGTAAATGTGTAATGGGGTGGAACAGACATGTGAGTGAAGCTCACGGGACGGCCAAGCTAATGTTTCAGGACTGGGTTGATCATGGCAAGCCGAAAACAGGAATAATATATGATGCAATGTGCGAAAGTAGAAGGATTTTTAAATCACGCCTGAAGTGGTGTCAAGACCATAAAGAACAAATTAAAATGGATAGGTTAGCGACACTATATTCTGATAAGAATTTCTCTAGTTTTTGGAAAGACGCTAGAAAATTGAACTGTAAGCCTGGCCTTCCCGTGAGTATTGAGGGTCATTCAGATCCTAGGAACATAGCTAATAGATTTAAGGACCACTTCTTTGTTAGGTCACCACTTGGTCCGTCAGTTTCGATGCTCGAATACACTGGGTCCCAAGGTGTGGGGTTGAACCTAAAAATTTCAGCAAAAGTTGTGGCTCAAGCTATTCGACAAATGAGAAGACGAAAGTCTCCTGGCCATGACGGTCTTAGTATTGAGAAAAACGTGAGCCAATCGCACAAAAACAAGAAAAATTGTGATAGCCCTCTTAATTTATTGTCGTGCTGTGGTCTCCACATTGTATATTGTAAAATGTTGAGTGAAATTTCCACTATTCTATTGAATTTAACAACAATGCGGTAGCTGAAATGCGTGCAGAGGGTAGGCAGGGCAGCTATGAAGCCCAAAATATTACGCAATAAGGTAATATTGGGTAATATTTTGGTTTTAAATGCTCGTAAATGTCAAATAATAATTTTTCTATGTAAAAACACGCGTTATAAAAAAAAGGGAGAAATTTTTTGAATTTCAAGTTCTGACCACACCAGGTGATCGAGGTGTGTTAATCTAGATTATTCCAGCTGAAAGATATGATGCGTCTGTGTGGTTCGTGGCGGTTAGGTCAATTATGGTTTGGTCTGATAGTCGTAGTTTTGCGATGGTTGCGTTACTTGCTGTTAATTCGATTAGGGTTTAAAATTTGGTTTCCTGCGGTAAGGTATTCTTGTACGTGCTGGTCCCATTTTTTATTCAGAATCCAACCTTAGACCTCAAAGATATAATACCGTAATGACGGACTTTGGGATAACAATGTTGCACCTCCATTGCTCTCCTATTCATCTTTGAGGAGTTCTACGACCCGGGTATCTATGATGTCCGTAAGCATTTGACTACTGACCTATCAGTATAGACTAGTTAACATTTACTTTCTTTGATCTTCAGTACAATAATTAAATCTACTTGTTGACTATGTACTATGTTTTGTATTATACATAATAGGCGTCTGATAAATTGCGCATTACTTACAGCCCCGAGACATCGAACGAGTCTGGGTAAACACTCACCAGTGGCAAGATTGACACAACTTTACAATAGCCTACAACGTGCCTCGCAAGACAGACATCTTTCATAATACTGAAAATTCAAAAATTTAATTTTGAAATAGTTCAGGAATTAAGTCCCGCTAATTTTGTTTTTACAGTCAATCGTGTGTTTTCTTGTGTTTTCTATTTTTTTTAACTGCCTACATTGTCCTATTCTTATTTAATTTCATTTTGTTATAATTTTAATTTGTTATAACTTTAACTTTGGCCTGGTGAGATTAAGTATGCATGCTGTGATCTCCTTTAACTGAGGAAGCACAGGACCTATAGTATTATTATTGTATACGATTGGATGTATTGTGTATTTCTTGTTGGAGATCCTTAATAAATAAATAAATAAAGCGTCCTTTGCTGAACAGGGGTTGTTCAAAATAGTTGATCTTAGCGCAGCAAGGAATGGTAACAAAAAAAAGAACATTGAAGAATTTTCTTTTTAATTAGGTACTCGTAAAATTTCAAAAATACACCATTCACCCGTGATGAATCACAATTTGAAACCTACGTGCTATCATAGAAAAATGTATATTCACAGGCATCGCCTACGGCCGCAGGACCCTGACATCAGCGGCGCGGCAGTGATGAAGATGCGTCTACGAAAATTATTGTCGATCTAGCGACACCGACGGTCGGCTAGAGCGGTCGAGGACGCGACGCGTCATCAGACAGCGGCCCCAGGGTCGAAGCTTCTCTCTCGGGGCGAGTGCGGTAGCGCGCTGCGGCGGGCTTCTGCGGCGCAGCGCCGGCCAACAGCGCCAGCGGCTCGGGCGGGGAGGGCGGCGCCGACGCAGCCGACGCGGGCCCGCTCGGAGCCGCGCCGGCTGCTGCGGCTGCCAGCGCGTCTCCACGCTCCAACGACCACTGTCTTCGCAGTGGACGTCTCCCGTTGCCCAGGCATCTGATGTCAGTTATCAAATCAAGAAAATACCGGTTGAACGCCAAATCTACTCGTTGTATAAAAATTAAAAAAGAATACATCTGAATGGGTTATTATTTATTATAAATAATGTTGTGATATACATTAAAGTACGTGTCATTTTTGTTACCTTTAAGTATCACAGGACATGTGACCCACCTGTATCGTGAATATTGCGCGCTGTGGTCGCCAGGTAGCGCGAACGCCGCACGCGGCTCCCGGCTGTCTCGAGCTTCGCGTGAATCGCGCGTGCTGCTCGCGTCCGGCGTGTCGTGCGCCGCACGCGGCGGACTGCTGTCCGCTGACACTGCGCCGGATCGCTGCCACGCTGCCCACAAAATCAAATCAACATGTCTATTTGCGTTCTCGTTTGGAATAGTGAAGGTACTATATCAGTAAAGTATGAATTGCTGATAGTAACTTATAGCTTCGTTAGCGAATCAATATGAAAATCAAGTAAAGTTAAAGCTCTCTTATAAATTTAGTTTTATTGGTGCCAGTCGGGGTCTATTCTACTCTGAGCGCTAAAATAATAAGCGCGCGCTACGTATAAATCGACTGTAAAGGTATTTGCTATATCCTGTACTAGCTTCCGCCCGCGGCTTCACCCGCGTGGCTTAGGCATCCGTGCATTTTTTCGAGTCAAAAAGCAGCCTACAACCTTCTTCAATAATACGGGTATAATTATTGGTTTACGCGGCGCACGCCAGTAAAGCTCCCGGTCGGCATGATTTTTTCCGACATCCTCAAAAATCATCGTCATATTTCAGCCAATTTACACAAAACTTTAACGAATTAAACACTCTGTCTATTGGTGAAAACCGCATGAAAATCCATTCAGTAGTTTTTGAGTATATCGCGAACAAACAGACAGACGCAGCGGAGGACTTTGTTTTATAATATGTAGTGAATGTAGTGAATATGTAGTGATATAATTTTACTATTAAATGTAAGAAAGCAAGCACCGTGCTTGTCTGGGATGGAGGAAGGGTCGGAGCGCTGGCGTTCGAGGGCGCATGCGCTGCGCGCCGGGGTGGAGCTGGGTGCCGAAGACGACTCACTCTCGTTCTCGCCATCCACTTCAAACAATATTTCTTCAGATCTGCCAACAAAATTAAGAAGCGAATCGATCAAAATCTTTCTTTTTAAAAAAAACATCTTTTTAAAAAACATTGCCCCACACTAGGATTTCTCCTGTGTCGTGGGTACAGTTTACAAACATACATGTCACATGCACACACAACCAGACCCGAAACAACTATCTGTAGATCATACAAATATTTGTTCCGTGCGGGGATCGAACCCGCGACACGTAGCGCAGAAAGCTAATGGCTTAGCCACTGCGCCAACCGTGTCGTCTGAAATACTACCTACTTATAGAATGAGAATAGGCAGCAAATATTATTTTACAATCACTAGCCAAAATTTCTTTGGGTAGAATATGTGAACGTACTCGAGTGGGGGCGGCGTGGGCAGCACCTTGTCGAAGCCATCCTTTCCGAGCAGCCAGTACGTGTGCATGGCGCCCTTGCCCTTGATTTGAGTGAGGCCGCGCGAGCGCAACCAGTAGCCGCCCGCCGCCGACAGCCGATCCGCCGTTGTCGCCGACACCTGAATGCGCCACGCTGCACCTGCACCAGACAGCAAGCACCTAACTTGTGGTTATTATTAAAAACCAGCCAGGTAGTTGTTAATATTACTAACCTCACAATACCTCTTTAGCTATCCATTGCGTATGTGCTCAGAACCACTAAGTAGAATTGATGATAATGGATGGTGACTACCTTTTGTCAAAATAATAAAGCTAATGATATAAAAATAGCTGACCGGTGGACTCCATGCGCGACGCCGTGTTGACGGTGTCGCCGAAGAGACAGTAGCGTGGCATGGTAAGGCCCACGACGGCAGCGCAGCAGGGCCCGGTGTGCAGGCCGATGCGCAGGTGCAGTGGTGTGTCGGGCAAGTGACGCAAGCGGAAGCGCCCCGCCAGGTGTAGTAGGTGCAGTGCCATGGTGGCCACGCTTTCCGCGTGGTCGCACGTGCGTACTGGCAGCCCACCCACCACCATGTACGCGTCGCCGATAGTCTCCACCTTACAAACGCAAGGCAGGTTATCAGATATGTAAAAGAAAAATAATAATAATATGACGGGGTACAGTACGTGCGAATGTATGTACGTACGAACATTTAAACCATGCACGTGCCGAGCGCTGGGATCTGGCGACACAACGGCTACCGTCCGGTTGACTAATGTGTTTACGGGCTAATACCGATATTAACTATTTTACGTGAATCCATGCACCTTCTTTTCAGCAGTGCAATGAAGTGATGATAATAATGCAAGAGAGGGGAGGGGGAGACCTTATAGACCCGGTACTGTTCGATGGCAGCGTCGAAGGTTGTGTAGAGGTCGTTGAGCAGGTCCACCACCTGCACAGGCGTGGAACGCGCCGCCAGTGCCGTGAAGCCTACAATGTCGCTGAAGTAGATGGACACCTCCGCAAACTCCTCAGGCTCCACGCGCGACCCCAGCATTAACCGCTCCGCCACTGACCTGGCACACACGACACACATCTTATCCATCACACTGCTGTCTTTGTGCACCAGGTGTATTTAACGGAACATCGCCAAACACACCACGCTTGGCAAACGCCCTACATTAATGGCTCATTGAGAATGTTTACTACGACATGAAGGATTTAAAAAAAACTGCTTATTAAATTAATACAATATCTCTAATGATTAAGTTTAAGGCTAATATTAGTGCGTAATAAGAATATTTTTAATGAAAAGCATTTGTATGCCAGACCATGGGGAAACATGTTGCCCACGATCTATTTCATTGTAACACCTTTTACTGTACCATGTTTTATGCAAATAAATATTATTATTATTTCCTTTATTCATCTTATACTTCTTATCTAATTTAAATTTATAAATATAATGTAAAAAAATACATCTTTAAATATAAAAAAAATAGAGACCAACCGGTGCGGGAACAGGGTCTAAGCTATCGGCGGTTAGGGCTCCAGAGAGAGGAACCTCCTCACAATGCGGGCCGTATCAAGGAGTATCCGCCCTCTGTATCAAGCACTTGATCCAGCCTCCCAATGAGAGCCTTTGAAGATGTTGGTCAAGGCTCTTGGCTATTAACCCATTGGCCGAAACGACTATTGGCACTATGACTGCTAAGTCCACATCCCACATGTCGACAATCTCGTGTGCCAAGTCATTTCATTTGTTTATCTTTCTCAGCTTTCACGTGCGGCGCGCTGACCGATCTATCAGCACTATATCAGGCTTATTGGTAACAATAGTCCTGATAGTCAATCAGTGATGATAGATCGGTCCCAGTACAAAATTACTAGACCATTTTCGAGAACTGGGTCGGCCACATACCTGTAGTACGGTACCTCAGAATCCACAAGGTTGTATTTCAGAGCAAGTTGCTGGTGAATAATCCTGGCTACTTGGTTGTGCCTGTGCAAATATTCTCCATTAGCAAGACGAGAACAACCAGAAATAATGTGCCTAAGGGACTCACCCGGACGATGACATGCCCGACATTTGTCAACCGTGCCATCCTTCACAATATGTCTCCGGTAGTTATTCGTCGTAGCCTTCGGTTTTCCTAAAGAGGTTGCCGAAACGTAGCCATGACACAGACGCTAGGAAGTCTATATCGGGACTATGGAGGGCCCGATAAAATCTTCCATGTAACTCCTTGCTCTGCCATACTTCCCTGCGGTCATTAGTACTAAGTATCACAGGTTTGCGCCAGTTTTCTTTAGCCAAACCAAGTGGAGTGAGGCCATTGTCAACTGCAACTACATCTCGGTGCATCCCCACATCGGAATGAAGGAACTATTCCCTAAGGCTGCACACCTCACGGTTGTGGAGGGTCTTAGCATTTAAAAAGCCTCGGCCACCACATCTGATGTTGATGATGGTCAGGTGATGCATCCGGTTTGCAGTTAGTAGTGTGCAAACTCTCCTGTCCAAGGTGTCAAATTCTATCTGAGTCCACTTGAGTATCCCAAATGAGTACATCAAGACTGGCATGACCCAACCGTTAAAGGCGCACACCTTGTGTGACATTTTAATAGACACAACCTACTTCATAAAAAGCAGTTTGGCTTCACAAGGGGAGGTTCAACGACAGATGCGGGTGTGGAATTGCTGAAACATATATTCGATGCCTGGTAAGACTCGCAAGATGCTCTTGGAATATTCTGCGATTTGTCAAAGGCTTTCGACTGCGTACACTATTATACACTCATCAGGAAATTATACCACTATGGCATAAGGAACAAAGCTCTCGACTTCTTGACTTCGTATTAAAACAATAGAATTCAGAGGGTCGATATTAATGGTAAGAGATCTCCGGGATCTGAGGTCACCATGGGCGTCCCGCAGGGTTCGATTCTAGGTCCATATTACGTACGGGATAATCACGAGGTAGTATTATTCGCGGATGATATTTCTCTAATTTTTAAAATTTGATTACAATTATTAGATTTTCGCGAAGTTAACGTTGCACTATCTAATATAGTTCATTGGTTCAATGTTAATAATCTTCTCCTTAATGAGAAAAAAACCAAATGTCTTAAATTTTCAACGCCCAATGTCCGATAAGTTTTTTTTTTTTTATGTGATAGGCGGCAAGCGAGCAGACGTATTGCCTGATGGTAAGCGATTAACGTCGCCCATGGACACCCGCAACACCGGAGGAGTCACAAGTGCGTTGCCGGCCTTTTAAAAAGGAGTACGCTCTTTTCTTGAAGGTTTGAAGGTCGTATCGGTCCGGAAATACCGCAGGCGACAGTTCATTCCACAGTTTTGTTGTGCGAGGCAGAAAGTTTCGCGAGAAACGCACAGTTGTGGACTGCCAACCATCTAAATGATGGTGATGGAACTGCTGTCGCGTAGAACGATGGCGGAAAGAGGCGGCAGGGATCAGTCCGAACAATTCCTCGGAGCACTCCCCATAATATAGGCGATAGAAGACGCATAGCGAGGCCACATCTCTACGCAGCGCCAAGGGGTCAAGCTGGTTTGAAATATCTTGGCGGTCAACGATTCGAATCGCTCTCCGTTGGATGCGGTCCAGAGGGAGAAGTAGGTACTGGGGTGCCCCTGCCCAGAGATGAGAACAGTATTCCATATGGGGCCGGACCTGCGCCTTGTAAAGTAGTAGGCGGTGGGCCGGAGTGAAATACCGTCTCGATCTATTGAGCACGCCAAGCTTCTTCGAGGCTAACTTAGCCTTACCCTCTAGATGGCCGCGGAACTGGACTTCGCTCGATATGTCGACACCAAGTATTCCAATATTGGCTGAGGTAGTTAAAGGGGTGCTCTCAAAACGAGGAGATACGACCTACAGCAGTTTTTTAGCGGTGAATACGCAAACTTGTGTCTTTGTGGGGTTAAATTTGACCAAATTAAGTCTACCCCAATCTGAGACATTCTCCAAAGAGGTCTCAATTTCAGACACAAGTTTGTTTCGGCTCTCGATGACGTTTTCCCGAGAAATGTTAGCGCGGCCGGTATAGAAAGCATCGCCTGTGCTGTCATCCGCATAACAATGAGTGCCGCTGATTTGTAACATGTCATTGATATGGAGGAGGAACAGACTAGGCGATAGCACACAGCCTTGAGGGACACCAGCATTTACAGACATGGAGTCAGAGCATTCACCGTCGACTACGACTTTTATGCTTCTGTCTGCAAGAAAGCTGGTGACCCATTCGCATAGTTTCTCGGGAAGACCATAGGAAGGAAGTTTCGAGAGAAGCGCTTTGTGCCAGACCCGATCGAAGGCCTTCGCTATGTCCAAACTGACCGCTAAGGCTTCTCCCTTAGTCTCGATCGCCTGTGCCCACCGATGTGTCAGGTATACTAGAAGATCACCAGCCGACCGACCCTTACGAAAGCCGTACTGCTGGTCACTAAGCAGCTGATGATCCTCTAAGAACCGAAGGAGCTGGCAGTTGATAATGGACTCCATTATCTTCGAGAAAAGGGAGGTTATGGCTATTGGTCTGTAGTTGGACGGATTAGAGCGGTCGCCTTTTTTAGAGATCGGGTGGACTAACGCTGTCTTCCATGATGTTGGGACTACGCCAGAAGAGTAAGAGAGCCGAAAAAGACGTGTGAAAACTGGTGCCAACTCTGGAGCGCACATCTTCAATACAATAGGAGGGATTCCATCAGGCCCACTCGACCTATGGATATCGAGGGACAGAAGTGCCGACCGCACCGCGCGTTGGTGGAACCGGATATCCGGCATACAGCCCTCGAACCGCGGTATGTTAGGCGGCTCCTGTCCCCCGTCATCCAAGGTCGAGTTGGACGCAAAGAGTTTGCCCAGAAGATCGGCTTTCTCCTTTGCGTCGTGGGCCAACTAATCATTTCCCATGTGTAGAGGTGGAAAGGATGGCTTACAGAAATTCCCTTCGATAGCTTTGGCAAGAGACCAGAACGCACGAGTTCCCGAAGGAAGGCGTTCAAGCCTCTCGCCAATTCTACTGATGTGCTTTGACTTCGCCCTTGCAATGTCTCTTTGGAAGGACCTGGAAGCAAAGTTATACTCCTTTTTTAATGCGCTGGTATTTTCATCCCGTGCCGCCACCGCATCAGCCCAGGCTTGATAAGCTTCCTGCTTCCTGCGAGAAGCTTTTTTAGAAGATGAATCAAACCAAGGCCGAAATTTGCCACTAAAGGGGACCACAGAGGATGGAATGAAAAGCTCCTTACCCTGCAGCACCACATCAGCAACAGAATCAGCAGCGGCGTTGGGAACATCCAGCGAGAAGCATACCTGTCTCCAAGGGTAGGACGCAAAAAAGGACCGCATCCCATCCCAATCTGCTGACTTGTAGTGCCACACACGGCGGCTGCGTGCAACTCGCGATCGCGGCGGGCACGTGAGAGGCACCGTACTCCGGACAAGGCAATGGTCCAAGGAGCCAAGTGCCTACGGATACATGGTAGCCGTCCGGATGAGAAGTCAGCAGAAGGTCCAACAGTGAAGGCTTCTGACTCTCCACATCTGGGATTCGCGTGGGCGTAGTCACCATTTGTGTCAGGCCATATGCCAGGGCGAAGTCATGAACAGATCTCCCCGCATGATCAGTTTTACTGGAACCGAGCCAGTCCGCATGGTGAGCGTTAAAATCGCCAAGTAAAACGATCTCTGCTGACGGGATCTGCTGCTGCACAATGTCTGAAGTCATTTGGATGTGCTCAATGAGTCGGTCAGTTTCAGTATCACCGCTATGGGACCTGTAAAGGCAAGCATAGACGCGGGGATGATCGTCGCTATCTATAAGGAGCCATAAGGTGGAGAGGTCCCTACCTTCAAGATTCCTGAGGTGACGAAAACTGATATCGTCTCTGACGTACACGCAAACTCCGGCCTTGGACAAAAAGTAGTGTTCAAGTCCGTACCCAGGGTAGGTGAGGTAGGATGTGTCCGCTGGAGACGATATCTGCGTCTCAGTCAAGAAGAGCAAGGCCGGCTTTGCTGTCTCGAGGTGGTGATGAACAGCATTCAGGTTAGTATGTAATCCCCTGATGTTGCAGAAGTCCACGGCCAGCGTGGCAGGGGGTGCCAAGGTGTTTTTGCTCTTGCCTCGGGTATTGTTGAGCGCAGTTTTGCCCCCCCCAGAGTACGAGGGGCGGCCTGGGCGTCCACGTTCAGGTGCGTTGTGTCCTGGACGCGGACGTCCAGAGAGGGATTCTCCAACGCTAGCGCAGTTGGTACCCTCCTGGTGTAGCAAAATGTTTTTCAACTGCGCCATCATAGGGGAGGTTGGGGGTTTGGGCCTCCGGTACCCTCACTCGCTCGGCGAAACACAACGCAAGCGTTGTTTCACGCCAGTTTTCTGTGAGGCCGTGGTATCACTCAGGTCGAGCCGGCCCATTCGTGCCAAAGCATGGCTCTCCCACGGTGAATCAATCAATGTTAAGTTGAATGGAGTTGGACACTGTGGATTCGACTGTTTTTCTAGGCATCACTATAGACGCCAAACTGCAATGGGTTCCGCAAATAAACAAATTATCCAGCTGTCCGAGCTATTTATAATTGATGAATAAAATTGATCCTAGGGTGTCCCTGAGACACAGATTTAAAAAAAATAATATTTTAACTGTAGCGTCACAATATATATTTAATATATGTTTATAAAAATATTTCGAACTTTATCAAACTGTCTGATACTCATTCTTTGAACACTAGGAATAAACACAACCGTGCTGTACATGCTACGCGCCTTCACAGAATAAGCAACTCGTTCATGGGACAATGTATACGCTTTTACAATAAACTTCCCAATGATATACGTAATTTAACACAAAAGAAGTTCAAAATTGTAATTAAGTTTAAACTTTGTAAAAAAGGATACTATAAAATTTCGGACTATTTAGATGACAACAACGCTTGGGATTGAGCCGCTCTATAGCCGTTCCTTCTTTTTATATACAATTTATCTATTGCGTAAGCTTGAAGCTATAGGGATAAGAGGTAACCAGCTGAAACTTTTCACTAGCTACCTAGAAGAACGTACTCAATGCGTAAGAATTGGCAATATACACAGTACTTATCAGAAAAACACTTCCTATGGAGTTCCTCAAGGAAGTATTTTAGCATCTACTCTGTTCCTAATTTACATTAATGACCTATGTAAGCTTAACCTAGATCATGGCATAATCATATCATACGCTGACGATACTGCTCTACTATTTTCGGCTGACTCAGAAAAAAACGTCTACATGCACGCGCAACACGGATTCAATATTGTAAATAAATGGCTTCAGCAGAATTTACTAACATTAAATGCGGATAAAACAAATTATATAAGGTTTAGTATGCGTAAACTAGCGTCAATGTATAACCCAACATTACATGCTCATTACTGTAGTGACCCCACCATTAACCAATGTGTCTGCCCCATGCTTAAAAGGACTAATAACACAAAATACCTGGGTTGTATAATAGATGAAACTCTTTCCTTTAAACATCATATAGTAGCTCTTAATAATAGAATACGTAAATTGATATTTACCTTCAAAAAGTTACGATGCATTGCAAATGAAAAAATAATTAAACAAGTTTACTTTGCCTTATGTCAATCTATATTAACTTATTGTATTGCCGCATGGGGTGGAGCGGGCAAAACATTACTACTAACCATCGAGCGTGCCCAGAGAGCCATTCTCAAAGTATGTACTTTCCGCCCTTTCCTTTTTCCCACTAACCTCCTCTATGAATCGTGTAAGGTCTTAACAGTCCGACAGTTGTTCATAATGAGCATAGTATTAAAACAGCATGCAGCCCTTCCTTTCAGCACTGAATTTACTAATAAAAGACGGAAAGATATAGTTTGCCCCCAAAAAATAAAAACACAGCATGCTTTTACGACTAAATTTTATGTGTTCCTAGGACCGCTTCTATATAATAGACTAAATGCGATAAAAAGCATATATTCCCTCAATTATCGTAATTGTAAATTAACCCTCAAGGACACACTCCAAAGCATGTCCTACGAAGATACAGAGAAGCTATTAATTGTGTTAAGGTAAATATTGTTGATCTGTTATTTAGAATAGTTAATAGTTAGTAAAGGTAATGGAATAAGATTTTTTATGTTATGTAAGCGATTTTGTTATTTTGTCTACTTTGCAAAATAATCAACTTACCTGTATCCGTATTATAGACTAATTTATACTATGTATCTAACAATTATATTGTAATAAAAAAGTTTCTGTTTATTTTAGATTTAGCTAGCACTGAACGCCTGAAACACAGGATTACCTAGTTCAGGCACACATGTAACGTAGGCTGTATGTATTAAGATTTTATGTACCTTAGTATTAATTGTAACATTTTAATTTGAATAAAGTTTTTATTTTTTTGTTATTATAAATTTTGCCATTAATTATTATATTATTTACTTCATTATTTTGATATTGTAATGTCGTTTAAATTTAAATGGTTTCTTATATATAACCGCTATACATTGTAAATGTGAGTGAGATGTAGGCTGAAAGCTCTTAATTTCATTTATTCTCACGATAACTGATCCATTTTTGCCCTCTGTTGCGACAGGTCAGCTCAAATAGTTATGGCACTTTCTTCAAAAGACTATTCCACCCCATATTTGTCTCACATAAATCCTTACATCATAACAATCTGTCTGGACTTTAAAATAGACTTTGACCCTTGAGTTTGTTTCGGCGTTTCTTCTCAGGGATAGTCATAGGAAATGCCGACGTCATCTAGTTTAAAAAAGACGTGATTGAAAAATCCTAATTGCAAAATAAATAATTTCATTTCATTTCATTTCTTGTTTCCGCCTGATAAAAGGCTTTTACGTACTTTGTTCAGGCGGCCGAAGAAACGCTCCCGCAACGATTGTCTCATGTTAGCCTCATCAATGCCTAACGCCTCTGACATACCTAAGTATTTGTAGGTCTCGGTCGAAGAGAGGGATCGGAGGCTTGTGGAATCTGAGAGTTGGCTTCCGTCATATTCAACAATTCCCCTCCGCTTCACATGCATGACTGCGCATTTGTCCGCACCAAATTCCATTCTGATGGAATTACCAAAGTTTTCAGTTACCTTCAGTAACTTCACCATTTGCAAGTTGGTGGGGCCAAATAATTTTAAGTCATCCATGTAGAGCAAGTGGGAGATTACCTGATCACCTCTCTGCAAGCGATAGCCTAGTCCTGACTTTTCCAACAGAGTGCTGAGGGGGTTCAGAACTAAGCAAAATCACAAAGGACTCAGACTGTCACCTTGGAAAATTAAAGCGATTATCCCTGTATGCACTTCTATAGTGCACCCAAGGTCAATCCCTGGATTTGTAGAACTATTGCAGAACATGTGGAGAAAAAGTACTGGGGCTTTTGTGATGCGATGTTAGTGGACTGGGTAATGAGGAACTATGAAACCTATAGCGCTTGCCGAAACAATGTAATAAAACATGTAAAAATGGCAGGCGGAGACTTGCCGACTCACTAACTGGGCACCCCAAAAATAGTTGCTCAGGTCGCAACAAGGGGGCAACAGGGACGTGAACGGCTGAATAGTGAAGAGGCTTTGCTGGACTTTAAACTCAGATCACTTGCTCCCTGAGGGTCCGACATCACTGGCCCACTCGCCACTTACGCTCAGCATCTACCCTACGAGCAGAGCTCTGCTCTAACGACTCCACTATGGGCGGCCAATGAAGGCAACACAGAGGCGGGAGACCTGTTTATCGTCATTTTCCACTCCAGCCAGTCAATGACGGCAAGCCGGAGGTGAGAAACGGTGACTTCTCCCTGGAGCACTCGGGTACCGCGGGGTCGCTACTCCCCGTTACCTCGCCTCAAGCCCTGCGGGCTTATTATTATTATTATATTATTAACGAAGTAAAAATCATAAGGTAAAAAAGCTCATGCAAAAATTCATGCACTGCTAGCTAGATAATGCTCCGACGTGTCCCACCCGTGCATGTTGGAAGCACTAATAGCTGCCACTGATTGCGCAGTTCTTGTAGCTAACATCTGGGCTGGGACTATTTCGATTGATTGCCATCAACTCGTTAAGGTGAAGAAGAAGAAGTTGCTAGAGTAAGATTTATACATATATAAATTATTATTCTATTCCGAAGGCACTAACTACGTACACAGTAGGTCACCTATATTAATATACCTTGTAGATAACAAGGGATATTAATATAGGTGTCCCGGACTGCACTTCTAAATATCCTGTTTTTAGCAAGTTCTCCCTATACTGGCAGATATGTGCACTCGAAGTAATAAATAGTATGTTGGGCATAACGTTACAATAGGAGTACCTGGGCAGCATCCTGTTTAGAAGCTGTTCAGTTTTTTTTTTCTCCATGTCAAGCTGCTCCGTCCTCTCCTTTATTAGCTCTTCTAGATTATTGCTATATTTTTCCAGCATTTCGAACATCGAATCGACGATGTTAATCTTTCTGCAAAATTATAGTTCGTTTTACACATTGGCAAGGAAGTTCTCATTGCGGTAGCAAGTGGGTGTGACAGATGTGGTACCTGCCACGGTGCAGATGTCGGAAGATGTCATGTAGGCGGTGGAAGTCAGGGCGCAGATCGGGCGACTCGCTCCAGCACTGCCGCATGACACTGACGGCATCCGGTGGTGCTGCGCCCATCGATACGGACGGTCGGATCAACGGGGGCGGCCGGGAAACCTTCTCTACGATCTCTGAAATGATCGGCGTAGTAAGGCACGCACCTGCTGGTCGGTCCAGGTGCGCACGCACTTCACTCACCTTCAGGCGTGAGCGCGAGCATGCAGTAGGGCTCGCCTCGCACGATCACCTCCTGCATGATGATCGCGAATGAGAATACATCGCCAGGTTGCGAGCCGCGTCCGGCACCGCAAGGCTCGCGAAGTAGCTCCGGCGCCGTCCATAGTAGATCTGTATTAAGCAAATGCCTTCGTCTTACGGTGTACCCTTTAAAGATAATAGTTGAAGCTTCAAGAAGCCGTCGGGTCTGCTACAGATAAAAAAGCATTAGTTGTAGACGCCTTTTACGACATCATCATGCGACTAAAATATTGCGTGACTGACTGAAATCCGTTTTCGTATGAAGTGGTTTCCCACAACCTTTTATTCCTCCGTTAGGTGATGTATATACGTCGTTAAAGATGATTAAGATCAGAGTTCGAACCTCTAGCGGAGCGGTGCGGATGGGGAAGACCCTGCGCGTGGAATAGCGCGGGCAGGCCGTAATCTGTGACGCGCAGCACCCAGCGCGAGTCCACGACGCAATTGCGCGATGAGAGGCGCCCATGCACACGCAGCGGTGACGCGTGTAGGTAGCGCATGCCCTTCACCAGATCCGTAAGCAGCGACAGCCGAAACGTCCAATCTAGCTTGATGTCATCCGCCATCAGCACGTCCTCCAGCGAGCCGCGCCAACAGTGGTCGAACACTAGTGCCGGCCGCAACTCACACAGACACCCTACCCACATACAAACCAAACGTCAGTAAAAATATTTTACAAATCCATTACGAATGACTGTTTTGCCGAAAATTAAAATGAGGCATATGTATATTACCTATAAAGGGATTTAAATTTTCATGGCGTAAATTCTGCATAACTAGTAGTACGTCGGTCGCTTTACGCTTGAGCTCGAGTCCAGCCGTCGCTGGCAAGTACTTAACGTGCACCACGTCTCCCTGAAAGGTTTCATAGAGAATGAGACGTGGTCGATTACTGAGAGACCGGAATAGGCATAGTTGGTACCTTGTATCTGATGCGCCGGTCTACGGCAACGCGGTTAACGCTGCAGGTGGAAGAGGGCGCGGATGGAGCGTGCGGGGCAACGCACGGTGGCTGTTTAAGCAGGTCGGGCCGCTCCAGTTCAGGCCCTCCAAATTCGTGCAGTTGTTGTAGCCAACACGAGAGCATGGTCTCCATCCCCTCGCCGACGCGTCGCCGCTCATCCACCGGGAAGGTGAAATCTATGGGCGCAAGAACGGCGTCACGGCGTCGGCGGCGACGACGGCGTCGGGTAGCTACCCATCGCAGCAGCAACGCCGTGCTAGTCGCCAATGCCAGTGCACCGCATACAGCCACAGCCAGTAGGGCCGCTGTGCTGCCCGCCTCGTGCACTGCGCTTGCGTCCACCGCGCTCCAGCTGTCCAGTGACACCGTCACGTTAAATAACTGCGCGGTGGTGACCCACTCGTCTGCCAAGTCCAGTGATCTCCTCGATGTAGTTCTGAGAACCGCTGCGGGGTTCCAAGTGGCGGATGTGCTATTTGACCATTCGTACAAGTGAAAGTCTATTTTCGTGTATTCCAGCCGATTGCTTTCCGCCTGAAATTGTTCTTCTGCTGCCTCGATTATTTTGTCATATATATCGATATTATCTATGTATGGGAGCGTCACGAGGCGCTCGTCAGTAAGCAGTAGGAGACGATGAAAGAACGTGAGCTCCGTTTGAGGTAAAAACCAGTTAATAGTTTCCGATTGGTGATCAGAGGGGAGCACTCGAGCTGAGTCGGGTCGTTGTCGACGAATTGACCGAACTTTGGTCTCGTATACGGGTTGAGTTGATTTCTTGGTTTGAGCTTTATATTCATTAGTTATAATCCTTTTTGTATATTCTTTATGAATGTTCTTCTTGAGCTGGGCATATTCAATATCAGTGATATTTCTTTTACTATGCACTTTACCTTTGTCGTCGTTGTCATATTCTTGCCAACGCAAATAAGAAGATATATTTCGAATTCGATTGCTTACCGTGAGCCGGTCGAATGATACATTTCTTTTATTTCTTGCAAATAACGATTCACCTATATCTAAATTGATATTGCTTAATCGGAAAGTGTTATTAGTGTCAGTCGGTGGAGACGAAGGTGATGAGCTGTCTGCGTGGTAAGAAGGTTCGCACTCCTCCACTTGCACTAGCAGTACCAGCGGCCCCGCACCCTCCTCGCCCCGCGGCGCACCCTCCGACACCGCCGCGACAGCGCGACGAGAGGCACACAGGATCACAACTGTAACAGAACCCTGCCTTGCGTAACTGACCCGACCATGCCACTCCAACAGTGACTAGAAGGAAACTGACCATCAGGTCGCCGCGCTAGCTCATCGGGTGAAAGCGGAGCGCGGCGGACTTCTAGGCCGGCGGCACCGAGAGCGCGCGCCATCTCTTGCAGCGCGGCGCCACACTCTGAGCGGGGTGCTGCTGGTGGAATAAGCGCGCGTCGCCAGCTCAGCCGAGCGGCCAGGTGCATCACTGCGGCGCCGCGCGCTTCTGTCACCGCACATACAGAAGGCCGCGGCCGTTGAAGCGCGCGCGCTGCCGCCACAAGCGTGCCACACACGTCCGCGCCGGGGCAACCGGCGCTCAACACCGACCCGCCGTCGCTCAGTGCTGCCAGAGCACCCAGCGTCACCGACACCCTCCATTTAGATCCGCATGTGTCTGATCGAGAGGAATGATTAGATTTCGAATTCAGATATGAGAAACTGAAGCAATGGTGATCGAAAGATCGTCGCACCTCCTCACCTTCATAGCTCAGAATGCGCACACGGTAGCGATCAAAGCGAGAGCGTGCCGGAGCATAGCTGAGGAAACGCGCCTCATCAAAGGCGGGCAGGTGCGGTTCGCGGCATGCAGCGCGCAGCACGAGCAGCGCGGTCGGGGCGAGAGGCGCGGCAGGCGCGGGGGGCGAGGCAGCGGTGAGCGCGGCCAGCAGAGGCAGGAGCGCGCGCATGGCGCCCCCTCACGTGACGTCCGCCATGCGGCCGCGGCCGCGCGCTAGCTCGCTCCACTGACTCGCTCGCTCCGCTGCACCGGATCAAACGATACCACACCGCCCGCGCTGCCTCACTGCCTCACCTGTTACGTTTATAACATGAATCGATAACACCTTACGTACATAATGTGTAATTTGTGGAGATGAATAAAAAACATTTTATTATTTATTATTATTATTACCTTACGTATTTGATCTGATTTTTTATAAATATTATTAGCGCCACTGGCGGCAATAGCCTGAATGTAGAGCGAATTATCGTTTCACTTCAATAACATAATTATCATACAGTTGTTAAAAATCTTTTGTAAGTAGTTATTTCAATAGAATGTTAGTTTTCATTGATTTATAATTATTACTAATACAATATCGTACATTCTAGACCAGTCTTTCTCAAAGTGGGTGATAACGCAATCTGCAAACTGCAAACTGCGTTCGCTCAACATATGCAGGAATTTATGCTCAGTTTCCTGTACAACAAAGTTACCAAAATCTGCGACATAAAAAACCTCAGTGTAAATCAAGTTAAAAAAATCATACAAAAATGGCTACTAGCACAAACATATTCTGACTCTGAACATTTCATTAAAGTAATATCATAAAATCACAATGTGAATTATAAAGAACACTGTACAATCACACTCACTCATTCATACACACATACACACACATCTTTTCTCACACACACACCCCCACCACATCCACAATATGCGTTGCTAAATTAAGTATTTTAATTTTAATTTTAATTTTTTGTTTCCTTTTCTAACCTTGTTTCATTTATGTAAATGTTTATATCCAATGATAATCTACGTATCGAACTCGGTAACAATAACTATTAATTCCATAACTCACGGACTCCACGAGACAGGCTCGACCTAGTGTGGAGTTCACAGGACAGACTTTTCCTTTTGATATAAGATCTGATATTTTAATGTATAGTTTTAAGGAATTGTTATAACACTGTACCGTTTGTACTGGCAATAAATGATTATTATTATTATTATTATTAACGCCCCCTTGTAGGCGCTGGAGGCCTAGAGGGGGGCGGTAAGGGGCCTAGAAAAAATTGGTGGTTTAGGGCTGATTTGTAATTTCATTTACTTAATATTTTAAAATTCACTGAATCTAAAACCTACCTACTACACAACATCGATTATTTAGTTCATATTTTTGTCCTGATTGATTGTATAAAACTAAAAATACTTAACATAGCTTTCGTAAGATAGCCCGTGAGCAATAAAGTTTTAACAAGTTTTTGTTAAATAACGCGATTTGTGCAATCCTGTATCAATCGGCTGGTTCATCGATACTTGTTCTTACTTGCTCAGTACGATTGAGCGTTGAATGATATAAACAAGTTCGTGCATGTTTGTTTTATTCCTACATAACATAACATAGCATCACGCCTGTATTCCCCGAGGGGTTAGGCAGAGGTGTACTATTGTACATCCCCCACATTTCGCCGATGCTGTTATTGAGTTCCATGCAATAGGAGGCGAGCCTATTGTGCCCGGTAGATGGCTACCGGGTACAGTTCCAGACTCCGGGCTGCTACTGAGAATTTCCATACAGAAAAACACAATAACACTTTACCCAACCCGGGAATCGAACCCAGAACCTTACGCTTAGCAGTCGCACTTATGACAACTAGACCAATGAGGCAGTCAATTTTTAAGCAATCGTTAAGCAAGTACTTAGTACTAAGCTCAACACTAGTATACTATAACACACGTACACGTATTTGTGAAAACAAAACCACGTCGGAAGCAAAAAAGAAGAGACAACAAAACAGTGCGGAATATATTAAATACGGATTTATTGAAAATACCACAGGGTTTGTGGTATTTTCAATAAATCTTCGCCTTTGTGCCTAATTTGTCTAAATAACTACTGTGCTCCATAAACCGGCGGCAGATATTATCCGAAAAAATCTTTTGAGCGATAGTTCTGTGCAATGGCGAATTAATGAAATGGCTGAAAACATTGAAGAGTCATTGTGCAATCATCTGAAGACTAGTCAATTCTTAATTCAGTTCAGTTGGATGAGTTCATTTTACCAACTAATGAAGCATTGTTGCTGTCTTACGTGATGTTTATTAAAGATGAGAAAATATATCAAGAGCTATTATTACCTAGAAATTAAGAGACAGATACAAAAGGAGAAACCATATTTAATACACTGGAAAAGTTTTGTGATGAGAAAGAAATAAAATCCGAAACAACTGTTTAAGTGATAGATTATTTAATCAGATTGCTGTTTTACACAGAAGTGCGTTGGCTATCAAGAGACAATTGTCTGACTCAATTTTACAATCTGTTCAGCTTTGTGATAGAGTTCTTGGAAAACAAAGACACAGAATTGCGCGACAACCTCATCACATCAAAGTATGATATCGCGTACTTGACAGACCTGTATAAATTATTTAATGATATAAATCACCAACTTTAAGGTGATGACTTGAACTTAAGTAAAACAAAAATGTCGTTGCTGCTTTCGTAGACAAACTGCTCTTACACAAGAAGAATATCGGCAGACGTGAGTTCCACAATTTTCCCAATTTATCAGTATCCTGCAACAACGAGGACTTGTTTGCCTACTGCCAACATTTCGAAAACCTCCACAGTGATTTCATAGAACGATTCCAGGACATTTTGAAATTGGAAATACCAGACTGGATGCTGGATCCTGTTTCGAATGTCAACACAGCAAATCATCCCAGGTGGAAGAAGAACTTATAGAACTGACAACGAACGAGGAAATAAAAATCAAATTCGGAAATGGCTACCAAGAATTTTGGCTACAAAAGCCAATCCCGCAATTGTACCCTGGATTGTGGTCGATCGTTCAACGATTTTAGATAGCATTCCCATCGTCATATTTGTACGAATGTGGATTTAGAGTTGTGGCAACGCTGCTTACTAAAATGAGAAATCGTTTGCATGTTACCGAACGCGGCGACTTGCGGCTGTTTTTGTGTAAATTCGAACCTGATATCAACAAACTTATTAAAAATCATCAGATTCATCCTTCACATTAGATTAGTTTTAAAATTAAAATTGATTATGTTTGTTTTAATTTGAATAAAAGATACTCTTAATATTATAACTTTGCGTTTTAATTGCTCTCACTGGTAAAAAAGTCTCGTTTAGAATGTAAGTTTAAATTCCAGACCAGACTAATATAGCACAATAATTAAAGTAATTAATTTTATTGTGGTTTTTAAGATATGGTAAAGTAATAAATAATTGATTTTCAAAGTGAGCGGTAAACGAAATAAATTTGAGAACCTCTGGTCTAGACGATGTTTCTTGTATAGAAGTGAAATACAAAGAAATTACATATTTATATAATTAATTGGAGTTTATATAATCTTAATTTTAAAATGTTTTTAGGAATAACGCCAAATTTCTATCTTCACCGAAATTCTACTCAAGGGGAATTGAACCGACAATCGAATACGACCGTACTCATTGTGCAGCGACATAAATGCAATTGTACACAGCGGAGAGGGTGTGTTCGTATTGGCATCTGTAATCTGCGGCATTAAACGTAGCGTAGTATTTTAGCAATTAACAAATGATACCAGAGTAAAACTTGTAATTTTGCTTAAGTTAGGTCGTGACCCCTATATTTGGCTGCTCCGAGCCTGATGATGAAAGGTATCACAGCTTCAACTCGGTGTTACCACGACCAGCCCAACCACCACGTTGATTACTCTCGGAAATAATTTCAATGTCAATCCAAATCCAATGTCTTACTTATATAGTAAATATTCACTAATTCCTTAAAATAATTATACAAATGTGGCGCTAGTGAGACTGCAATCGAACATTAATCCGATACCGATCGATTGTAATTATTTTGATCAACAGGGCTTGAAAATAAGAGAGCTTGACATAGGTCAAGTACCAGTGGAAAACAGTTGCCATAATGACTGGCAAAATTAATGCATTTCCCAGAAGAAAAATGAATTTGGAATAATTCCAAAGTTATAGGAGCCAAATGAGAAGAAGAACCGTCGTAACTTGGTAATGTGATATTCCACGCGTGCGCACCGTGTCTGGAAGTGATCTTCGCGTCTCCATTATCTTTTAAATACAATGAATTAATATACATCACACCTTCGCTATGTTATAACTTTTAATCTTCGACTAAGAAATATAGATATATAAATATAAATATATCTTGTTAGTGAAATAAGTGTTAAGTTGTCTGCTTGATGACACTTATACATCTAGATGTTGCATTAAATTGAAATGATAAAGGCACAGTCAGTAACCAAAGTTGTTTCTAATACCAATGTTTGAAACAAGCGTTCATTCTCATATTGTGGGATATCACCTTGACTCCATAGCTGCTAAGTTGCCGATCGTACATACTTGTTGGTTAGATGCATTCTTTTCTTTGATACGTTTTTAATAGATAAAAACTTACATATTTTAATAAAGATCTGGCTACTACAATCATAGACCTAGTCTAGTCTGTCCTAGTCATGAAAATTATTTAATTAATACACATAACACTCAATAATTCAAAACGTCAGCCTCGCTCCTCTCCGTGACATGGACACGGACACGGTCGTAACATGCGACTGCGGCGGCCGCGGTGGCGTCCTCCTGTGTACTTACTTCTAAAACATACTGTTGCAATCACAAACCCGCCAGGTAGCCTTGCTTATACTGGCAATTGTAAATCCTCACGGGATGGTTATTATTGCAGAAATTAGGAACAAAAAATACACGATAGCTAATCTGTGCGATCACTACATGATTGTTTTTAATAGTGAAAGCGTTGCTACGACTGGGCCTACGAGGCTACATTAAAGTTACGAGTGGTATTCACGTAGTTGCTACGCTTTCGTAGCAATGACTACGAGATGCTACGACTTGGTGGTAAATTATGTAGCCAATTATCAATACTAAAAATATCTTTTTAAAATTGAATTATAATCCATTTAAAGATAAATAATATATACTATAAATAATATCAAAATTTTGATGAAATAAATTAAAGGAAAATGTTGACTGTGTTTTTCACGAAATTTGAATATGTTTAAAAATTCAACCCATTACTGTCCCGCTACGGGCAAGGTTCTCTTCTCAGAATGAGAAGGGTTAGACCTTAGTCCACCAGGCAGGCCCGGTACGAGCTAATGGACTACACATACCATCGGGAACTTTATGGAGCGCTCTCAGGTGTACAGCTTTCCTCACGATGTTATCCTTCATCGTTACGCAAGTATTAATCAAATTCTGATTTACAATACTTAATTTAAAACGACATGAAACTGAAAAGTATCCTCCGATATGTGTCATAGCAGTGGACACAATCCAGAGTCGCCATTAATGATTACACACTTTTACAATGATAAACATACATAACAGACGGCTGCACGCTGATACACTACCGATACGCGGAACTTCAACAAATAGCAGACAAGGTAATGAAACACAGTACTTAGTAGGAAGTAGTCCCCTCCTGCTCAACATGTCAACAAAGTTTTGAAATGCATCATGTGTGAGCTCGCCCACTACAGACTATTTGGTATGGTACAGGAAGAAATTGAATAAACCGTGTACGTGTATGTATGTAAGTAGAATCAATGTTGGTAATTTTCTTAAATTAGGTACACCACAGTGCAGTGTAAAGCCAGGTATCAGTCGAAATCTAAATAAAATAACAAACGCGTAACAAGCGCTCCAGTACCTACGCTACAGCACAAGCGGTTTAACAAAACATTGCAGGACAACTTACAGGACGAGCAATCCGGTAGCAGATACGTTTTATTCACTTGGTCCGTGCATGCTCTCATAAACACACCTTCCAAAACTAATTTTGCAGAGGTACGATGTACTTGTGGGGAAAATATTTAGGTAAGTATAAGTATTAGATACATTTTTGTCGAAGTATACATACGAAGTCAACGGTGTAGTCGATTTATCGAGAATATGTCGTGAGAGCCGAAGACGGTCGCGGAGAGCG
This sequence comes from Shargacucullia verbasci, assembly GCA_947562105.1. NCBI lineage: Eukaryota > Metazoa > Arthropoda > Insecta > Lepidoptera > Noctuidae > Shargacucullia > Shargacucullia verbasci. The sequence goes on from OX387283.1 coordinate 49,784, forward strand.
CACGGTGGCGACGGCGGCAACGGTAGAGCGAGCGGTGCGCGCGATGTGCCGGCGGCGGCTGTGTCGCGCTCTCAGCACGCCCGCGTCGGCCGGCGGCGGCGCTCCGAGCGATGTGCGGCGCGGTAGGCGCGGCGCCGCCGCGAGCAGGCCGCGCGCGTGCGCGTCCTCGTTCCTACTCCCGGCTCCCGGGACGGGGCGACACCAGCCGGCGCTGCTTCACTGGCGTAACGATCGTCCCGGCGGCCGCCGCGCTCGCCGTCTCCGACGCCTTCTAATCACTTATAATAATAACCCTTTTATTCGTTATCTGTAGTGTGACTTTATTCAGCGGTGGTAGAGTTTGATTTGTGGTTACACGTGTAATTTTATTGCCAGAGACGGCTGACAGCCCAAAAAAGTTTCGCCGTACATAATGTTGTCCCGTGCCCTAGTGTATTCCCTACTCTATTCAGCACTCCCCTCTCGTAAACGTAACGACTGCGAGTCTTGTTTGTCTCGTTTTATATTTTCCCACAAAACAAGGCACCTCACAGGTGGCTACATCTACTACCTCATACCAACATAATATCACTTTTCGTCCAAAAATGTGGGTACCTATCTATGAAAATTATATCTAATATAAATTAATCGACATGGTGTTTATGTTTCGGGTTGGTTTTACACAAAACTTTGATTAAATAGAAGATGAATAGTGTCGCCGGCGCCGCCGCGCCGTCTAGCGCCTGCCCGCGGTACCTACCACATGACATGTGACCTCATTTATTTGGCGAAAGCGTTCGAGATTCGATGAACGTTTCACGGAGTCTACACGCTGCCGCTGGCCACATGGTATAGTAGCTACATATGAAACAGTGCTGTGTAATTATCTATTGTCTTACGTAATAATTTCTTATGGTGTCGAGGCAAATTTCCCACGGATTTGTTGTGAAATTCAAAAATAATAATATCCTATCCTACTAATATTATAAATGTGAAATTTTGTGAGGATCGATGGATAGATCTTTGTTACTCTTTCACGCCAGACCGGCTGAACAGATCTGGATGAAATTTGGCACAGAGATAGATTATAGTCTGGAATAGCACATAGGCTGCTTTTTATCCCGGGAAAATGTACAGGTTCGTAAACCACGCGGGCGAAGCCGCGAGCGGAAGCTAGTATTTTTTTTTTTTTTCAATAATCCCTCGTAATATGTTTCCGTCATGTAAGTACTAAACTTAAATTTAATACTTGTGATAATAGTTATTTCACGCCCATAGTGCAATGAGTGCACAGAGATTTCAGAATCACGACCCGTCGTCTGTCGCGGTCGGTCCGCAAGTTGACGGTGCCAAGTGCCAATGTATCTATTGAAACTATATAGAGAAAGCATTTATCGCGTATCAATATGAAGACATAAACAACTTCAGAAGTTGATGGAAACGCGTCGTGTGCTACTGTCGTGCGGAGGTCGGACGGGGCGGCGGAGGCGCGCGGCGCAGACCAAGCGTTTTTTTTTATGTATTATTCTAAGTATTCTAACGGGGTGATTTTGTACGGTCCACGTTGTCCATAAGAATTAATGAGTATCTATTTTAATAAGAGCAAAAGAAAAAATCTCGTTATTCAGTACAAAACATTTATTAAAATTATTATATGGTACAAATCTCAAACTCTCTCAGTTACCTAAAATTAAAAAGAAAATTCCTGAAAACAATAGAATTTATATTAATTTCACTGATTTGATTGACATCGTTGTCTTAACTAGGATACTCCTATCGCATTAATAAAATACAAAAGGTAAATAGTTTATATTTTGTTATTGTAATAGCTAGCTATGTATACATACATACATAATACGTACATAATACTTGGCCACGACAGAGATAACCGGGAAAAGCCAATAACTACCCTGCAACACTTAGTACGAATTATTATCTGTTTTAGGCTTGCATTTTGGTAGGTTATAATTTGCAAAGTTTCGACTAGTTGTCGCACCCGGGAACACGACGAGAAGTCGGTCAGAACTGCTTGCGGGCGAGCTCCTCTATGCGCGGGCGGTCGAGGCGCATGGCAGCGCGGCCCTCGCTGACGCGCATGTCCCGCGCGCCCAGCCGGGAGTAGAAGCTGAGCCCGGGCGCGTTATCCTCGGCCACGTGCCAGTCCACCCGGTACACGCCCTCACGCACTGCCATCTGTAACACCAACATCATGACTGACGCTCGCTTCATACAACGCAGTGTCCAAGCAACATCCCTAGCGCAGCTCCTCGGCGCACGAACCTGGCAGAGCTCGTGCAGCAGGCGCAGGCCCACGCCGCGACGGCGCGCATGCGGCCGCACGTACAGGTCCTCCATGTAGAAGGCGCGACGCGTCCACGACGAGTAGGCGCGGTTGCACAGCGCGTGGCCCACCACCGCGCCGCCACTCTCCGCCACCAGCACGAAGAACCACGGCGGGGACGTGTCGAACCCGTCCCGCACCAAGTCTACACTGTGACACTTATATTTGTATAATCTGGACCACATTCAATACAATCCGTTTGGATGGTTTCATTACAGTTTATGACCATATTTAGATTTCTTTTTCATCATCTGAACGCGACTGATGAATATTACTTATAAAGGTAAGTACACCTACAGTATATTGCAAAACGTCAGTGATCACCTGATTGATTGAGTGATGTTGTCGTTTCATGCGTGGACGAGTAGTGGCATCAAAACCTTTAAATATATTAACCTAAGTAGTTTAAATGACAATAACACAAATTCCTTCACAGTATGCAACCTTCGTGAAAATGTGTAATGTTTCATCATCGTACAAACTTAACAAAGCGAGGATCCTCTCGCCAGGTGAGCATGTTTTACACTAGATGAAAACTTTGATACCGCCTCGCAGGATATGGGATTGTCGCTGGAGTCGTTTTTGTCAGTCGCAGTAGGCTTGGGTAATATCGTCTTTCATCATCATCATCATCAGCCAGAAGACGTCCACTGCTGAACGAAGGCCTCCCTCAAGGGGGGGTTTGCCATAATCCCCACGCTTGGCAGGCGGCTTGGGGATCGCAGTGGCTCACCGATTAGTGAGAGGCCGCTGCTGCCCGTCCTCTGGTGTCTGGCCGCAGTTTTAAGACGTACCCGGGTCCATATCGTCTTTACGCTGTATTGAATCGTATCTATATATCGGTTTTGAATATCAGATATCGAATCTATATATTTCAATATCTATATATTGGTCAAAATCTATGTTACTCGGAAAGCAAAGTATGCGGTATGCGGTATTGGCGTATTGGTTGAATCTATGACATTCTGAAACGAAAGTGGTTCAGCGGTTCAGTCGTATCTAAGTATTCAGAGTATCATAGATATTTTACGTTATTGTTATTGTGTGGTTCTGTGCAGTGTCACTCGAGTCGTACGATATTGTACATAGTTTGTGCGCCGTATTGTGCCGATATATAGATATTGTATCTATATATGATTTGTATCGCCCACTCCTAAGTCGCAGTGACTAGAAAGTAGAGTGTCTCACCGTCGACAGTGATCTCCGGGGCGCGCGGCATGCCCTCGTACTCGGCCAATTCCTGCAACATTCACCACATTTGCATTCATGATGTCGTTGTATTATCCAGTAAGAACGTGTGCTGTACCAAACCTAAAAACTATTTCACCAATAATATGGCGTCAGTGCAGTCAATGCATGGCAATTATTACGTATGATCGTAATAATGGCCACGCATTTTTACCATCAAGTGTAATAAGATCTATTAAAAGTCTATATTATAATCGTCTAAATATCAACAAAGCGTTATGTCCTGAGTTGTTGTAGTATGACCAACTGATATACTTTCGATATGAACAACTAACTAACCTAATCTAACTCATAGATGGCGTTATGAGCACTGGTATCTACCTACCTACTCGCTATTGTTTTATTAATCATATTTATATAATTGATTGTTATTCAAACTTTATTTGCATAATGTTAACGTCTTCATCCTCTTGTAACGTTATATAACACACTTCTGGAAAAATGAATGCATTGAATGTGTAACTAAACTAGTCGGTAACTCATTGTTCATAAGTAACATGTTGTGTTTATTGAGAATAAAGTTTTTTCAAACCTAAACTTAATTACCTAATTAATTATACACCTACTGTAGATAACGCCGTGTGGTTGGCGGTTACTAATAAATTTAAATGAATTGTTGCGACTTATAAATGACAAACGCATTGCAAAAATATAAAAAAATAACGCTACGTACACACATGTTGACGACACGGTTGGCGCAGTGATTGAACGATCGACTGCTGCGCTAGGTGTCACGGGTTCGTTTCGCGCACGAGACAAATATGTGTATGATCTACAATCTACAAATAATTGTTTCGGGTCTAGGTGCGTAAGTATTCCTAGAGAGAGGAAAGGTTTAAAGAAAATTCTTAGAATTGAGACTAAATGTAAGTTTTAGAGAGAGAGAGAGATACATGTACCTATAATTATATCTATCTATGTATGCGAGGTTAGGTTAGGTGTTTGTACCTATAATAATGAGCGTAATAGAATGCATGAAAGATGTAGCAAGATTACAGTATGTATGCTTACGTATATCATGTCGTAAACGTGCTGCATGTCGTCGCGCGTGGCGAGCCGCACGCTCACCGCCAGCGCCTCCATGCCGATGCCGCTCATGTGTAGATACTCAGTCCTCGTACACGCTCGACGTTAGTACTTGCGCGACGGCCGACGCACACTGCCCGACCCTGACACTGTCAGTGTCACCCCACTTCGATCGACATAATAATTATAATACAACATCATCTAACCATGGAAACATTCGACTCTAGCACAAATAATTAAACATACGTCATTGAATCACAGATGGCGCCACTGTATTAATAAGGACCAAAAATCTATAAATGTATTAATAATAACTTATGATCACCAAAAGAATCTCTTAAGTTTTTTATAATTAAATGAAAAATATTAATAATATATTGCATCCTGAGTACTAAGAGAAGTCATTGTCCTTCTGATGCCACCTAGGGCTTTTATTCTATACTTACTTGAGCAGTGCCGTGCTAAGCAGTGCTACTAATTTCCATTAGATGGCGTTACTTGTCTCTTTCATCAATTTAACACATCGTTACTGTATTATAAGATTGTAACAAAAACTCACGACAATACAACTTTATTCATGATTATCTTTGCCTAGTTTATATATGTATATATGTTTAGAGTGATGTGTCTGAGGTGTGTAATACTGATCAGGAATACCACAGGGACCACATATTATGGATGTCTGAGTTTTATTAGCTTTATTTATTATGCAAGAAGCACCGAAAATAGCTGGAAGTGCCATTTGGCCATGAAACATGTCATGCAGGGCGATTTTCCTCTATCTTAAGAGAAGACTCATTGACGTATGCATTCTTCACATCCTCACATATGGTTCTCAAACATGGTCGTTGTCAAATCAGCCTGGTTTTGCCAGAGAACAATGGAACGGAGTATTTTTGGTAGGTATCAAACTTGTAGACCAGACGGATTGTCGTGTTCCTTACGAACACGACAATCCGTTCTATAACAAAAACCTATGTTACTTGCTAAGCTACCACGCTAAAATGGAATTGGGCTAAATATATTTGTCGTAACTAAACTCACGACCCGATGAGTTCTCTACATGGCTGGCGACATCGCGACACACCCAGACAGAAATGGCGGGATGAAGTTGACTGCTATTTGATTAATTGTATTTTTACATTTTTATTAATAGTCGGAATAAGGTTATTTATATTGACCGAAAAATTGGACACGCAAACGTAGTTGCGGGCAACTTTGGATATTAAATTATATAAATAACTAGGTAGCTGTTGGCCGCAACTTGGACTGCGTGTATTTTGTTTTCTGGATCTCGACAACAGCGCCACCTACCGGAATCATTATAGCTAAGAACTATCCAGGTGACACCATAAATACAAAAACATTTATATTTATCAAGCTGTTTAGGAGAAGAATTAGGAACACACACGCACACCGGAATATATAGTCTGGAATATCACATAGGCTACTTTTTATCCCGGAAAAAGCACGGGTTCGTAAACCACGCGGGCGAGGCCGCGGGCGGAAGCTAGTATAAAAATATACTTAGGTAATATTTAGTAAGTGAACCTTGTATAATTATACCTACAGTTTAGTCTGATGCAAATCTGATTCAAGTGGAACTAAATTTGGTAGTATCTTATCTAGCTCAGAATTCAAAGCTACTTTAGTTACTTACTATGCTATACTTTAATAAATGGTCTTTGTGCGTGTAACAGTCTAAATCAAATAATTAGTTTCACAGTCAATAGTATAACAACTTAAGGGTCTTTGGCTGAGATGGGTGTACCATAGGGTTTTATTCTAGGCCCATTCCGTTTTCCTGGTCTTCCTCTCACTGAGCTGCTAGCTAACAGCTGGTTTAATAATGTACCTATTTTCATAGCGATATATTATCTGTATGACCTTGAACGGGACTACAGAGTCCCGAACCCTTGAGAGGCGTGCGTAGAAAGCCAACGCCTAGAGGTCGTCTAAGACAACATTAATAAAATGTAATGGTGACACATCCATCGATTATCCCTGAATACACTATAGAAATGCACGCAAGGACAAACCCTTGCTTGTACAGGACTATTGCGGAACATATGGAGAAAACCACTTGGGCTATTGTGGTGGGATTATAGTAGACTTGGCTATGGGCGGCTGCCGAAACAATGTTTTACGTGTCAACTAGTAAAAATGACAGACGAAAACATGCCAACTCACTACCTAACTGCAAAAATAGTTGTTCGGGTCGCAACAAGGGGGCAAAAAAAAAAGTGAGCGGCTGAAGGATGAAGAGGCTTCGCTGGACTTGCATTGTATTGTATAAATTATAATTATACATACCATAGGGTTGTACTTACGCAAATTATAAAAAACAATCTCCTTCTCCTCTTTTAGTTCAGTGTCATTCAAGACACGTTATCCGAAATCGCTATCTGTTCCTTACACCATTGTTCCTTGCGACGTAATGGCAAATCGGTCTTTCATAGAGTATCAGTTGTAAGAAATAACTAGCTGTAAATAAGTATTCAGAAGATCTTCCAAGAGGCTTTAGAAAAAAGGGAATCAACCTTTTCACCCGCCGTAGATGACGAAGGAGCCACTATAATATTTTGTCGTGTACGTTCTATGTTGTGTACGGTCTATTTCCTTAGTGTAGGAAGCGTACGAGCTTGCGGGTCCCTCTCACGGCGGCGGCGCTCGCCACGGAGCTGCGGAGGTGACGGAGGCGTTACAGAGACAGCGGCGGGTCGGAGGAGGTCCGGCGGTGGCGGCTGGGGTCAGGCGTGTCGCGACGTCTTCGTTGCGTAAGCGGCGCGGGGAGGAGGCGCGGGGGCGCGGGCCGGGGCGATGGGGCGCGCGCTCTCGTCCGCCGGACTCGCGCGCTATCGACCGTCGCGCGCACGCGCACTGCGCCACCTCGCGACTTGAGCTCACGCTAGCGCCCGCGCACCTCCGCGGCTTCGGTGATGCTGTGCCACGCGAGCCACCCACCGCTCTGACTGCTCTCCAGACCAACCCTGCACCTGTATCATGGCCACCACGAAGAACGAGTACCACTTTGGTGAGTGCGTTGCCGCTTCTCATTAGTATTAGTGAGCTGATTATGTAGTGGGTGCCGACTGCTGCCTGTTTCCCTCGGGTGATACTTTGCGCCATTGGAAAGGTAACATAACTATAAATATTCTCTAACAATTCGTTGTTCTGATCAGTTGCTGAAGTCGGCTTTCTTGTACGTGATAATTATAAGTGTTATGTTTACTAATTAACGCAATTAATCCACAAGTACTTAGTAGGTATGTATGTGCCTTTAATCGATTGACATTAATCCTGAATGTACACACACCGTTGATGTACAAATATTCATTCCTAGCGATCGGTAGACAGAAAAAAGAATCTCACACGTACGTGTGATCAATCCGAAGAAGAAGTAATTTTCAAGTGAATAAAACAAGCAGCCTCTCTCATATAAGATAGTGTTCGGTTGTCCGCAACGGAAGGCATAGCTACCGGTGAGATGGTGCAGCTACAATGGTTATACGACGAGAATCGTACACGCAGGCATGATGAGATATTACGCGTTTACGAAAGCGATGTATTGGATTTGTCATCAATACCATTGCGTTTTCTTTACACAACGATATTGTAACTTATGATAATAATTACGCCCATTACCGACCTAATTATGTCAGGGGGGCGATTCACTAACGAAACTGCAATCAAAACGCACCCGAACAACGACTGTCGGACGGTTCACTTAAATAATAAAACCGGCAGAATGTGAAGGATTCAATCCTTAGTTCAAGACGATTGCATGTTTCAAGTTGGTGGACTACGCCCACCTTGTAAAACTTTTTAAAGCCCTCTCAGGTGCGATGTTTGTCCGATGCTTTCCTTTGCCGTTAACACAAGTAGAAGTAAGAGGTGCGGCCGAGAAATCGAGATCCAACTGAGAGCCACCTGCGTGGAAGGTAAACATCAAGCATTCAACCGTTTGGCTGTCATTGCTGTTTGCTTTAAAAACTTTAGTTTCACATCATATTTTCAATATATATAATATATATAAACGGATATAGATTCTTGTATTATATTATGTTATGTTCTTTCCGTTATTTCTAACTATTGAACTTGTATGAGGCACCATAAAATTCAACAAAGGGTATTTCGCTGGCGTACAGGTCAGAAGAAATAATGATTACAAAAACAAATATTATTTTGAATTGACCATAAAATGGACTTGTAGATCATTGAAACAAGTGGACAACTCGTCCTAAGGCGATGTCCTGCACCTAAAGGTGTTGTGTCCAGTCCCTGTGATATTGCTAGTCAGAGCTAAGTTTAGAAAAGGTTCAAATTGCCTGCTACCCTACAGAGCAGAGGTACTCCATACAGGTGGACTCGATATGTTTTTGGAAATTTGCCAGTTGCGTTGTGTTACGACCCCTTATGTACAGGTGGTTCTGTCTTTCCCTGGTGGTCAATTTGCGTCCTAATCAAAGCTCCGATGTGGCTACTGGTTATTACAAGGCATTATTTTAATGTGCAAACCCACTAGACACCCTTTATATGTGCAGTGCCAACGTAACAAACGTTGTGTAATGTACAAAGGTAATGTCTATGAATTGAATATAATATAGCGTATAAATATAGTGTCTGTTATATATTGTCTGTCTGTGGCTATGTTAAATGCAGTACAAGTAGCGTTAGTATTGTGTACTTGAGTATCTAAAATGATACGGAGACAGCAACGGTCTGAATGAAACCTACTCCATGTCAACATTTTAAATTCATGTGTGCATTAACATTTGATTATCACTTGCGTCACCGGTGTAAAGATACATCATGAGGAAACCCGTACACCTCAGAGATCTCTAAAAGGTTCTCGTTAGTGCGTGTTGCGGACTATACATAGTTCACCGCACCAGACGCACCTTCTCTGATAACGCTGGCCCTGAGACAGCACTGAAACGGTGATGGGTAAATTATAAGGTTCCTGTATATATTCCTGTTGTAATGTGTATAAATTCCTGTTGTAAGTATGTTGATTTGAGATGAAACAATCTAACCATGTGTGGCTTATTATCAGCTATTTTACTATTCAACCATCAATCAAATCGAGTGATAGCTACCTTCAGTCATAGGCATTGTAGTTTTTGCGCTAACTTATCATGAAATCGCAATTCTTTGTTTAGATCTAGCGTAGGTTCATGACGTACGTACTAAGTTGAACGCGCAAGCGAAATTGTAGTGTAGAGCCACAACCAGCGGCGGCGCGTACGCTGATGTGTGCCGTGCGGCTCCGGCGTTTGGTTCCTGTCGCCACAAACTGGTCGCGGACTTACGACTGTTCGTTTCTCGCTATTCCTTATCGCTGAACGTTCGCACACAATTTTTATATGGCGTGCACTAGTTCGAGTTCACGAAGCCAGCTCGGAGCTCAGCGTGGCTCGCGGGCGGCGCGATGCGGGGCGACACGGGGACGACGCGACGCGGCGCGACTAGCATCCGACACGACCCCGTGCGAACTCGAGGATCCTCCGAGCGAGGAGCGGGCGGTGGTTACGCGAGACACGCGGGAGTCGTAGCATTTTATCTTGGTGCGATTAGATAAAGCTCGGCTGCGGCGCGCGGTGCGACGGCAGTAGGCTCGCACGGCGCACGCGCGCTGCCCGCTGGAGCCGGGTGCTGCGCGGCTTCCTTGTTATTGTTAGCGAGTGTTGACCGCGGCCCGCGGCGCCGCTGACCCGCTTTCTGCCGCCGCACCTGCGCCGCCGCCGCCGCCCGTCCCGCCCGCAGCCACCTCCCACGCCACGGTGCGTTTCTCCTTCAATTTAAAATATCTACACTTTTTAAATTATTTTAAAATCAACTCTGGCATTTATGACCTCGTCTTTTATTATAACTATGATGGTTTATTAACACAACCAAAACAGTGCGATAGCATCAAGCAGTGTTTAAAACGGTAAGGCTGGTTGATGATGCTCCCATAATGGCAGTGTTTAATAAGGAAGATAGAGTATTGCGAGCAGCTCCCAGTCATTTCCGATAGTGTGTGTCGGGCTCGGCGCGGTTCGCGAGTGAGGTGCGCGGTGACATGCGCATGCGCGCCCGCGTGGGGTGCTTCCGGTACTCACTGATAACGCCTCATACACGCACATATTTTTTCAAGCGTGTCACAAAACATTCTCAATTAGCTGCGGCTGTGCCACAATTGTTACAAGCTAGTAGTATTGCCAGCGAACTCGTACTAGTTGCGTGGACGAACACGGTCAGCCTGCCCTGCGCATGCGCTGTAGCTATAGAAAAGGACTTTGATCAAGTGCAAGTTAACTGAACGTTCCTACATTCCGTTAACTTGATTGCACTTGACCTAGCTTGGTATTAGCTTTACTTGAATAAATGATCTCTGTCGTTTCTCTTCTTATCTACACGTCATACATTGTTATTAGACAAAATAAGTCCTGGGATCCTTCAGTATTCAATGTCTGACAACAGTAGGTTTTTACCAATGTGTCTCTGTCTCTCATCTGAGGCCATTTCTTCTGCTTCGTGTAAAACTCATTATTTGCCTCAGTAGATGTCTTTGATATGTCCACCAGGAGATAATTTTCTTAAGTGTAATACGATTCTTAACTTTGGTTATTAATAACTCATAAAGCGACTGTTACGAACTGAGTCGTTCGTAACATAAGGGCATCACGCATGTATCGCCTGAAGGCTATCCGGACGCTGAACCCGTCAGCCAATGGTGTTTTAATGAACAGTGTACTATCGTACATCCACATTTCGTTGATACTGTTATTAAGTGGTACGTAGTTGGGGGCGAGCCTATTGCCGAGTTATAACTACGGAGTACGGGCTGCTACTAATTAATCATTTCTAATAAAAACAAAAACAATAAATCTTTTCTGATTTTTATAATAAGCTTCCCAATGATATACGTAATTTAACATTAAAGAAGTTCAAAATTGTAATTAAATCTAAACTTTGTAAAAAAGGATACTATAAAATTTCGGACTATTTAGATGACAAAAACGCTTGGGATTGAGCCGCTCTTTAGCCTTTCCTTTTTTTTTATATACAATTTTTGCCATTAATTATTATATTATTTACTTCATTATATTGATATTGTAATGTCGTTTAAATTGAAATTATTTCTTATATATAACCGCTATACATTGTAAATGTGAGTGAGATCTAGGCTGAGCGCTCTTCATTTCATTAATTCTCACGATAACTGATGCATGCTTGCACTCTGTTGCGACAGGTTAGCTCAAATAGTTATGGCACTTTCTTCAAAAGGCTATTCCACCCTATATTTGTCTCACATAAACCTTTACATCATTACAATCTGTCTGGACTTTAAAATAGACTTTGACCCCTGAGTTTGTTTCGGCGTTTCTTCTCAGGGATAGTCATAGGAAATGCCGACGCCATCTAGTTTAAAAAAGATGTGTAAAAGTGATTGAAAAATCCTAATTGCAAAATAAATAATTTCATTTCATTTCATTTCATTTCATTTCTGAACCGAGGATCGTAACCAGGAACCACCTCACACTCAGAAGCCGCACATGCGACATTCAACTAATTAGGCAGTCCTTAGTAGAGCAATTCAAAGAATTTTGGAGTTTCAATTTTGAAATAGTATTATAATTATAATGGTCTTCAAGATGACCTAACTGTGTAGTTATTTGGTGTTCATGAGATGTCGGTCATTTCTCAGTAGACTGTCAGTCACAACCGACATTAACAAACAGTTGCTATGTCATCTAAAATATAGTCACCGAAAATGTTTATATTTCAACCGTCATAACAACTGTATTGCATAGTCGTGTTTCGGATGAAGGCAATTGACAACCGCCAATGTTACTGAAACTTGGTGCTCCATTGTAAATGTAGTCTACGATCGGCAACGCATGGATCGGTAGTCTGTCTTCCTCAGTTAATACAAAAGTCGTCTCATAAGAGAGAACCAGGGAAGAACCCTGTGGAACGCCGAGTGAACTGAAACCCTGGCGAATTCACAGCCACCGATGACTTTTATAAATAAAATAGGTATGAGTTATGCCCCGACCAAGAGTAGTTGCTGGTCCATACATTAAGTACCTGTCTGTTAACTTGTGAAGTAGTATCATCAAACTTATCAAACAAGCAACTGTAATCTGGAAATCTATGCCGCCGACTGCTGCAGACTGCCACAGACTGCTAGTCTACAGCAGTCGGTGGCAGTGTGCTGTGGCAGAGAATGTTGTCTTTTACAGTCAATTCAGTTCCGTTAAGTCGTTAAGGTTCTTTGTAAGTCCTGACGACACACAGTAAACAAATGTGCTATAAGTGTGAAGCGTTTATCACTATGTTACTATTGCCAGTTTAGTTGTCCAATCTCCTGAAATAATAGTGTCGAAGTCTAGTGTCTCTGGTGCGCTGACGTCATATCGTGGTAAGGTGCGATGGGAAAATTCAGCAATGGGTTGTTTTTTTTTTTTTCTCACGAATGTGAACATTTACAGTAAAGTCAACACATAACACATACAATACACGAAGGCCAATTAAAAGTTTCCACATATAGTATAAGCATAGAATAAGGTAGACAGAAAAATAATACACACTGAATAGGCTGAGGGAATAATTTACGAGTAGAAAAACGAGAGAGAAGAATAGCCAAACATTTGTTCGTCATCCCTCAAAGAAGTGGTCACTCATTGTCCTTTTAAGTTTCGAGATGCTGGTATTAAACAAATCAACATCAACTCTCTAACATGTTGCGTTGTAGGTTCTGCTGGCTCTTATTTAGTATGAATGTTGCCTATAAGTGGATTGTACTGAAGGTGTATATAAAAGATTAAGTTTCCTTAGTAGTGCTGATGGTACGCGCAGACCAATTTTCTGTAGTAGTTCAGAGCAATCAGTCGAAACATTGATTAAGTTAAGCAAAAAGGCCATATCAGCTATGGTTCTACGTTCGTAAAGTGGAAGGATGTGAAATTTTTTGCAACGGCTGAGATAATTAGGTAAGTATGTTCTAGATCTATATTGAATGTACCTCAACAATTTTTTTTAATGTTTTCCTCACTGTTAATATAGATGTTATAATTAGGATTCCAAACCTGTGAACAATATTCGAGGGACGACTATGAACAAAAGCACAATACAGTATTTTTATAGTTTTAATATATATTATTAAAATCACTAAATCACTAGAGATTCTCAAGACAAACCCTAATGTTTTCGAAGCTTTCTTTATAATGTCATCAATGTGTGCGTCAAAAAGTAACTTCAAATCAAACGTTACGCCTAAATCTCTAATGGTGCTGACCCTGGTTAACGAGGCATTTTCAAGTCTGTAATTATACTGTAAACGTTAGGTTTGCGTGTAAAAGTGCATGTATAACATTTAGATATAATATATTCAGCTCCAACCTGTTGACAATACAATAGTTATGAAACCTTTCGAGATCGATCTGCAAACGAGAAGCGTTCTCAAAGTTTTTGATTTGACAAAAAAATTTAATGTCATCAGCAAATAAAAGTATTTTTGAATTTAGCAAAACCGACGATATGTCGTTAATAAATACGTTAAATAAAAGGGGGCCTAATAAGGATGCTTGTGGAATTCCTGAGGGAATAGTCATAGTTCTATATGAGTAACCATTGAGAACGATAGTCTGGCACCTATTCTCGACATAGGATGAAAACCATCTAAAATGACTTCCCCTAATACCCATTCTAAGCAGCTTGCGCAGTAGTATTTCGTGATCCAAGCGATCGAAATGATCGTGCCCATCGAATTTCCGGCTGATTGGAGCACCTTTTTACTGACCTTGTGCTCCAGGCAATACAAGCTAATAAAACTGCTTCTATTGACTGGAAATTAACATATAAAAAGTGGTCGAATCAGCCGGAAATTCGATCGTTACGACCTTACCCAATTGGCGATCTTACCCCAACGCACCTTATATTGGACTTCTTCATGAGCAATCACGCCGTTATAAAGAGTCAATGACTATTAGCAAAACGCAAAACCGTCCATCGTCTTGACATTACTCTAATACGACGCACGGGTATCGAATGACACGGGATTGCCAATTCTTTGTTAATACCCTCATGGATTTCAATAATAGACTATATATATAATAAATACTGAGTCTCACTTTGTCTGTATCGAAATATTTTTTATTTTAAAGTTTTACTATAATAATAATCTATACAAAATTTATCGGTGTGATGATATCAGTTTATGAGTTGTGTCTGTCAATGTAAATATCGTTTGGTAGGGGGCGGGTGTGCGGGCGCGGGGCGAGGCTCGCGATAAGCGGCGCCCTCGCCGACCCCGGACTACCCGGCCGCGGCCGGTGCTGCGCCCGCGCCGCTGCCGTCGTTCCACACAAGCTGACATCACAACTACAAGGTTTCATAAGGGCGCGAATACACGCGTACTTCTTGCGTACGGACGTGCATGCCGCGACGCCCTGCGCACACGTTTCTAAATCGCGAACGTATCGCTACGTGCCGTGCATCTCGATTGTCGATCGATATGTACAGTTGCGACACGCCGTACGCCGCCCGCGCCCGCGCCGCCTCTGCGCTCTCGGTAGTGATGTAGTAGCTACTCGTTTTCATCCACATAATTATGTATAGGTACCTAATCACTTGCAGTGCTATCGTATTGATATTCCATATACAACTCTACATTTAAGTTTGGCCGTCGACTTCATTTGAACACCTACGTCTCGGTGTTGTGCAGGTCTCCAAACTATTGCTACCTACATATATAATCAACATGCTGTTGCGGGATCAGCAGAGAATAATAAATTCTCAGAGGAAATGAACAGTAACGTTTTTCAAAAGCAAACCGAGCGTGATGTCTTGGGCTCGATTACAGACTCCTCAACTAAAACAAAACTTATACACATTTGTTAGAGACTACCTATAATAGTACACCTACGTACTGCCTAGCCAGATGATCAAAATATAAATTGGCTTTTGTGTGAGATTGTGTTTTTGTACGATTGTGACCTTTCATGTTAATCAATAGCTTCTTCAGTCCGGGGTAATTTCTTAATGGTAAAATAACAAGAGAGTCTGTGTGCTTTTAACTAGCAGATGTACGAACAAGTCTCGAGTGATGGTCCGCGCGTGTTTGTGTTACCAGTAGGACAAACTCTTTCGTATTTTGTAAACTTGCATTTATTATTTGGGGCATAAAACTCCATCTATAACGATCCACCTTCCAACAGCATAAAACCTCCGTCTTACCCATCATGATCTTCAACGTGGTCGATAGGCAGTCTATTAAGTATTAAGTATCTCGCCAGTCTTCTCTCTGTCCTCCTTCTGATAACCTTCGATTAGCACTCTCTATCGACTGAAAAATCCTCTGCATCTGCATTTATACCGTCCCGTCCATGTCATAACTAAACGCATTATAGGGATTAAAAAGCAGAACACTATAAGATATAGGCCTGTCACGTACTGGTCTGTAACTACAGTCACACGTGTACTAAACATGAGCTGCTCATGAGTTCGGTGGCTTGAAGGCGACCTGTTTGCCGCGCAGTGAGATGCAGTGCGGTGCGGTGCAGTGCGGTGCGGTGCAGTGTGGTGCGGTGCATTGGGAGCTAGCGACGATGTTTACTGTATTAACGAGCACTCGGTTATTAGCGTCACTCGCCGCTGTTCTTATCTGTCGCTGCACCGAAAATAAGAAAACTTTCCTACGTGCGCGCGCGCAGCCCGCGCCGCCACCGCCGGCGCCGGCGCGCCGCAATGCTATACCTACTTACTTAATAGCTATGAGATTTTCGACACGCTTTATTGTGTGTAATGAATAGACGTATGGTGGCTACCGCGAGAACCGATTCCGAATCAACGTTTACTTTTCACTAATCTAAACCTAGGAGCTAGGACTTTAAGAATATCAAGACGAGAACAACAACATCTCAATGTATAGTGAAAGCTCATATTCGTGTCATATTTCTTCTCGTTGGGAGCACACAGCGCACACACACACCGACAGACTAATCACACATACTCTGCTGTATGCACCAGATGAGATAACTAGCTACTCCTTCTCTAGCTGTATTCAGAACAACTCATTCTCTCATTTTTAAAATCAATACGTAACTAGCGCTTTTAACATAAATATATTCTTCATAATTTTCAGGCTTGAGTTTCAGACTTAAATAAGTCAGACTCTTTTGAACTACATTGTACTCACATAACTGTTGTTCGAGATCAATGTTTAATTAATATTGTATGTAAAATTCCGAGTTAAAAAGAGTAACCATGGAGTTTCTTGCCCGTTATTCTCCATAGGAAATCAACACTTTGGAACGTGGCAACTAGAGAGCCTATTATTTATAAGTGCATGAAAATGGTTTACATGAATAAAAATATATTTGAATTGAATTTAAAAAACTATCTACTGCTGGAAAAGATTTAACAATAAATTCTATTCTGTCCTAGCTATTGACGATAATGATCAACGATGGCACTCTGACAGATCATGGTGTACGCAGGCGCGGGCGCTCCGCGGAATTGTATACCTACATATTATGACCGTAGCGTCGCTTACACTCACAACTTATCGTGTCATCACTTCAACAGTCATACCCTGTATCTAATACAAATAAGTGTGCGTCGTAAGCGCCATTTTCAGTCAGATGATTAGTCAGATGATTTTCAGTCAGATGTAAGAACAAACTGTACGCTCACAGCCTGATAGTTCTCGCAGGTATGAATTCGGTCTTCTGTCTTCTGTTTCGCACGATCACGCTTGTTTATGCGTTCATCGAAGTCAAGTCAACGTTTTTTATTTCAACTAGACCTTTGCAGGCACTTCTTCAAAAAGTCGAGACTCTAGGCGCACGGTTCCAAACGAGAGCGTCCTATAGAGAGGAGACTGGCAAGAAACTCCATGGGTACTCTTCAAAATATAAAAAGTTAATTTACAATTCATAATCTTCAATTAACATGCATTATATAAGAAAAATACAAAACGTTACATTACATAATGAGGTAATACGGATCAAGTTATACAAGTGTTTCGAATAAAAAATAAAAAAGGCATAAATAGATAAAAGTGAATAAATAAAATAAAAGAATACAAAATAATGAAATGACAAGAATGTCGATACACGTGAAGCGAATCTAATGTAAAATAGAACTAGTAGATATAGTGGATAACCAGGGAAGCCACATGTGCAGAAGATAGTTACCGCCCGCGCCACACGTCTGTATCGTCAACAGACATAGTCTTTAATAGTTTTCTATAATAGTTTTCCTTTTGAGAACAGATTTAACATGGATTTTAAGAATGAAGCAAGAAAGAAAGAAAATATATTATGATAAATATTTATCTGAGTCATGTAGGGTAGGCAGTGTCTTTTAGTCTTTATGAACCGCACGCCACTGCTTGTTATAGAAGCGTACACCGTGTCCTAGAAATGATTTATAAGTTTTAGTCAATCTAAATTATGGTACCACTATTTCGTGTTTATTTCTAGTATTAATGTTGTGAACGTCGCTATTGATACTAAACAAGTGAAGTTTCTTCCAAACGAACATTATATTTTCTAAAATGTAGAGAGACTGTAATGTTAAAATATCGACTTACTTAAATAATTCTCGTAAAGACTCGCGTGGAACCATAAATCGCACGGAGCGCCCTCTTCTGTAATACAAAGATTGATTCTAAATCAACCGCTGATCCTCACAACAGAACGCCATAAGATATAATGCCATGAAAATATGCGAAATTCGGGGGCAGTAGTTATATCGGTTAACTGTCTAATTTTTCTGACTGCAAAATCATGATGAACTAAATAATATCAGATATTTTGCTCGAGATATTGAGAAGCGTGACGAGCTCCTACAATGTGTTGCCTGACTCTAGTGTAGGTACCCCTAAAGGGTTGTCCTTAAAGTCATCATCGCTACGATGCCGACGTGCCGTGGACGCTACGAGGTAGACCTACGCGCTGAGGGCCGCGGGAGTCTCCAAAATCATTACTTTTCACTGATAATGTTATCTATACAAGAGCAAGTCGTTTATTGCATAATTCTGTATATTATTGTAGCACAGCGACAGAAGTCCATGTTAGGCCCGCTAACCCGCCGCTGCCGCCGATCATAGCTCGCTAGTATGAGCTGTATGCTGTGCATGTGTCGTAGTGTTGCGCCGCGTCGTGATGGCGCATGGCGGAGGCAGCTATCATGATATAACATCGTGGACACTGGAGTTTATGACGACTATGTTTGGATCATAAAATTATTTTTACAGTCGCCTGTATGTTAGCGGGGCGGGCGAGCGGTGTGCGGGGCGAGGGGCTGCGCTGATAACGCTGAACCGCCGACCTCCGGCCTCTGCGCTTAAAAAGTATTAATATCACCATTTATTTAAACGTCCCCCGCCCCCTTCCCCCGCTTCCCTTGCCTCCGACGAGCACACTCATGCCAACAATGACATTCTAGCACTTATAAACAATTACCTAGCGCCATCTTCGTTATAATAAAGTAGTTAATATTTGGATTCCTCATGTAAGCTCTGGAGGACCATACTCGGGTCTCGGGTGATTACAGATTAACGAAAAAATATTTTTGTTAGCGCTCACCTCCACCGGTACCATAACATAACAGATACATATCTTTACTGTAAACATTCAAAATGCTAAAAGTCATAAATAAATTTCAGAAACTTGGTGTTATGTGTGTGCTATGTTATGTATTGCCCCTGGAGCACACGGAGCCACTCGCTCGAGGGGCCTGCCATGCCGGGGGACGTCGCGTCACGTCATGTTGAGATGATCAGGCTATTGCCTTCAAATGCACGACACTTGAGCGTCTCTTGTCTTCTACATCTTCACAGAGAAGAAAGTCACTATTTTGTCGACTATTTAGTTGTTGCACTTAAAGCGTTTAAAGTAACGATATTTCTTTTAAATTGAATTGTGAGCGTAATAAGTTGATAATCTGAATGCGCTTGTTGTGGTTTGATTTTAATTTGTTTACATATATGTAGATACCTCTTGTTGTAGACACATAAATATATAAATAAAATAACAGTTCTATTGTAATACATACTGTATCCAGAATACGAAAGTATAAAATGTAAACAGTGTTACACGTATCACGTATGTCGTCACTTTGTGATGTAAAACGTACGTACTAGGCAAAGAAGTTCTTTCTCTTCCGCCTGTGGGCTAGGTGTGATAAATAATATAATTGATTGATCTAAGAGATCCTGAGATGTCCACGGTCCACCGCGCAACAAATAACATTACCCTTCTCGGCAGTCGGGGAACCCCTCCCCCCCTCCTCTAATACCCCTGAAAGAGTAACCAGTAACCAGTAGCCGCTTAGGTAGTCAAGTACCAAAAAAGAACTTAAGTAAACGTTATTGACCCGACTAACATTTCTAGATGTTTTCAATGCAAATTTCCTTGTAGAAAGTGGAATTTCTATACCTACCTGTCATATGGTTATGTCTTTTATCTAAAGAAATTTTGCCTGGGGCGTGCTTATTCTGAACTAAAAGCTGCTATTGGGAATTATTGAACAGAAAAAAGAATAACACTTTTCCTGACAACGTGATCGAACCAAGGAGCTCGTGCTCGGGAGCTAAGCTTGCGAGTACTAAGTCAATGACGCAATCAGTATCTGTAATGGTAGGCCCAGTTTAGGCTCGATGTGTCAGCATGCACCTGTACCGTATGGCCGCACAACACAACCAGTCTGCTGCTCGCCAGGCTCTACGCTACGTGTGGTGTGGTGAGAGTGTGCACCAATGCGAAAGTTCTTTGTGTTGCTATCACAGGGTGCATTCCGGCGCAGTTAGTCACAAGTGACGGGGCCACCTGCACCGCCGCCCGCGCCGCCCTGTTCCCTGCGCCCTTCACTATAACTGGCTAAATATTTGTGAGACGCAAACCATTTTGTATGTTCCAACTGTAGTACATATGTGATAGCACTTTTCTCAAGGTGTCGTCATCCCCTGTATGTTGATCAGGGCCTCAGGGCCGGGGACGTGGTTCAATATTGTCATCAGCACCATGCTTGACAAGCGGATTGGTTTCTATTGCAAAAAGTTCACAAATCGTTTATTTTCAGTAAGTACATTTACAAATGAATGCCTCATTGGTGTACTGGTCGCAAGGGCGGCTGCTCAGCGTGAGTTCCTGGGTTCAGTTAAATAAAAAATATTCGTTTGAATAAAAGTGTTAAATTAATTGCCAGTAACCGCCCGGAGTTTGGTTACCCCCTATTACATGGGACTCAGTAACGGCATCGGTAAAATGTCAGTACACAATAGTACACCTCTGCCTAACCCTTCGGTGAAAATAGGCGTGATCCTATGTTACATTTACAAATTAATGTTAATTTTATTTGCAATAATATTTTTGTAAGCTGTGCCTAGTAGCCTCATTGTCTTACATTAAGTAATATTTACTGTTCACAATGTTATTAGGCCACTGATGACATCATTAGCCCCTAAATGTAAACACTAATATGTAACGGTGCTATGCTAAATAGAGAACTTGTTTACTTCGGCAATGACTATACGAAGTTGCGAGTAAACATCATCAAGATAATGATTTATTAAATAATCACTGCGTAAAGTGAAAATAGGCGCGCACACAATGCGTGCGCGGGCGCAGCATTCCTAGTGCGCTGTCGGACGTTAGCTAGAAAGAAGCGTCCTCACTCGAAGAATCAGTGACTCACCGTCCTAGGAATTTCAGATATTATCGCAACTGTACAGCTACAGACCCAGTGCCGTTCGCAATAAGTACATACAATGCTTGCTCGCCGGCGCCGCCCGAGGCAACACGCCAGTAGCTCATCGACACAAATCTGGCTCGCACTCGTAACAAAACAAGACACATTGATTGTAACCAATGTGTATGTATGCGTATGTGTTTGTTCCGTGAAGCTGTGGCTCACACCATAGCAATAGCGGAGGTCCTGTGTATCGATATGGTGCGACACTGTCTGCAGGTTCAATATATACCTATCACAATCATCCAAAACATTTAAAAGTATTAATTATATTTAATTCTACAATTGATTCATCAAAATAAGATCAGTTTTCGCGACGATTATTTAAATTGCCTTATGTATCACAGTTACAGAAGACATTAATCTTACTTAATCCAATTCATTTGGTCAGCTGTTTATTTGTATTTAAAATACGCGCCCCTCGCGACCAAGGATAAGTTACATGAGCCAAATAAACGAAAAGGTTGCCGTCATGTCGTATAAAGAGGTAAAAGAGACTGCACTGGAGAGAGAAAATCGGAAAGAACTTCATCAGCTACACCGACAAGAGCCAGGCTCTTAAATAAGAAGAAGAAGAAGTTCCCTAGTGTCTCGCTTGGCTCGTCTTGTCAGATATCTGTAGATCAAACAAATAGTTTCGGTCTGCGCGGGAATCCATCCCGAAAAATATTTTATCTTTAAACTAAATCTCAATATTATTTAACTAGGTATGTACACACATACAAAATATCACAAAATACTTGTTATATAAGTAGGTAGGTTCATGACGTCACATTAAGTACCTATGTTTTGGTGTGCGTTACCTGACTTTACGTTCATATCGATATATTTTTTCCATTGAGTTACGGCTTGCCTGCCTACCTAAAAATTACTCATAGGGTCCTATTATACTCCGTTTTATATGAATTTAGGGATTATCTATCCATGAATCAGGTTAGTTAGGCATTGTGGGTTAATAGTATCAGTTAATAATATAATGCGGTGGCGTTCCCACGCCTGCGCACCGGGCGGCGCCCTTCCGCGAACACGTCGTTAGCGTTACCAGGAGACGAGCGCTAGTCGCTAGTGCGGATAGCTGCATAGCATAGCATAGCACAGTGACCGCTCGCAGTCGCACTAACAATGCTTCGCCTGCCCTAAGGTCCCTTGTTTTATCCTCGCTCAACAACTATAATTAGTGACTTTGGATCGTTTGTTGACACTGATCACACCGAAATGAAATGAAATGAAATTATTTATTTTGCAATTAGGATTTTTCAATCACTTTTACACGTCTTTTTTAAAACTAGATCGCGTCGGCATTTCCTATGACTATCCCTGAGAAGAAACGCCGAAACAAACTCAGGGGTCAAAGTCTATTTTAAAGTCCAGACAGATTGTAATGATGTAAGGGTTTATGTGAGACAAACATAGGGTGGAATAGCCTTTTGAAGAAAGTGCCATAACTATTTGAGCTAACCTGTCGCAACAGAGTGCAAGCATGCATCAGTTATCGTGAGAATTAATGAAATTAAGAGCGTTCAGCCTAGATCTCACTCACATTTACAATGTATAGCGGTTATATATAAGAAATCATTTCAATTTAAACGACATTACAATATCAAAATAATGAAGTAAATAATATAATAATCAATGGCAAAAATTGTATATAAAAAAAAAGGAAAGGCTAAAGAGCGGTTCAATCCCAAGCGTTTTTGTCATCTAAATAGTCCGAAATTTTATAGTATCCTTTTTTAACAAAGTTTAGATTTAATTACAATTTTGAACTTCTTTAATGTTAAATTACGTATATCATTGGGAAGCTTATTGTAAAAGCGTATACATTGTCCCATGAACGAGTTGCTTATTCTGTGGAGGCGCGTAGCATGTACAGCAAGGTTGTGTTTATTCCTAGTACACCCATAACTAAGTAGTTATATTATATTAAATATTGTTTTTCAATGCAAAGGATTATCGCCGTTAAAATCGCGGTAAAATGTATGGGCTATCCACAGTGTTCTGTTTAGATGTGATGTTTTGTCCATCCCAGATAATAATTGCAACATAAGCAGTAAAGTCCTGCTCACACGCCACATGGCGCGTGGCGATGTGCAAGCGGCAGTGTCGGTGTCGATAGCGATACTGCTGTACCGTGAGTGATACAAGCCCATCCACACAAGCAACTTATTTTTGCTTATTAAACTTATTCTACGTTTAAAAAAATACTTATTATTATAATTGCTAAAGTAAATAAGTATATACTAACAAAAAATGGTCGGGGGATATTTTTTGAAGTGTTATTTAAACCAGTGTTCCGCAAAGTGTGTGCCGCGGCATGGTCATTAGTTGGTGTGCCTCGGAGAAATTAAGTTAATTACTAATAAACATTGGTTTGTTGATTATTAATAAATATTGTTTTGTTTATTAATAATATATGTTGATTAATATTATGTAAAAATTGATCTTTCATTTATGGTGTACCTCCAAAATTTTCCGATTTCCTAGATGTACCTTGAACACAAAAAGTTTGCGAAACACTGATTTAAACAACTCTGCGTTTATTATGTAGGTAGTTGACAGCGGCGTGCACAGTTTTTAGACAGGAAAGGTAGGTAGAATTTTTTTAAAGCTTACTTACCAAAAATATCTACTGCGTTGGTATTGGTTCGTCATCTTGTCAATTAAATAATGATGTATGTGATTTTCCACCTCAAATATCTTCTAATAAATATTTATCTGAGTTATGTAGGGTAGGCAGTGTCTTTGTCTATATGAACCGCAAGCCACTGGTAGTTGAAGTATAAACGAGCAGTATATTTTTAGCAGTATGTAAACAAGTTGTAGCAGTAAAACGGGAACAGTAATTACAAATATATTGGTCAGTTATTTATTCCTATACGATATACCTAACGCCCGCGCCGTGCCCATATATAAAGTAATCCATCTCGCTCGTAAGTCGTGCTCACATAAGTACTCGTAATCGGTATTGATTCAATTTTGTCAGTTCGACAGTGTAGGCGATTATATTATAGATTTGGAAGCACGCTGCGTACAGTAGTACGCAGCGTGCTTCCAAATCACTCCGCTCGACAATTACAACAACGCAACATTGTTGAACTGTCCAAATTAAATCGTGTATCGTGATTAGGTGGGTAGGTACCGTGCAGGTTTTTAAGAACAAGTATTTGAAAGTATGTCAATGCGTCACAGTTTCAGGACTGGATTATTTATTAAAAATATGATTGAAAAATTGATTGGGCTTGCTCGTGCAGACAATTCAGATAGTCACTACATATTATAAAACGAAGTCCCCCGCCGCGTCTGTTTGTCTGTCTGTTCGCAATAAACTCAAAAACTACAGAACGGATTTTCATGCGCTTTTCACCAATAGACAGAGTGATTCATGAGGAAGGTTTTAGTGTATAATTCGTTAAGGTTTTGCGTAAATTGGCTGAATTATGACGATAATTGAAAAAAAACATGCCGACTGCGAGCTTTACTGGCGTGCGCCGCGTAAACCAATATATGTACAATAAAATATATCCGTATTATTGAAGAGGTTGTAGGCAGCTGTTTGACTCGAAAAAATGCACCTAATTCACGCGAGTGAAGTCTCGGGTGGAAGCTAGTATACTATAATTGCAGTTTTATTCAAAGCCCCGTCCGGGCGCTACAGACATACCGGGTACCTACTAGCTACCCTGCGGGTGGGGGTGCTCCGAACCCTGAACTGCCGTGGTTCCTTCGCCCTTCTTAAACGTAGGCAAGTCGACTAAATGAGTTTACGAACTGGATGAGAAGTTAGGTAAATACCTAACATCATCATCATCATCATCATCATCATCAGCCAGAAGACGTCCACTGCTGAACGGAGGCCAGGGGTGGTGCCATAATCCCCACGCATGGCAGCAGTTTTAGGACGTACCCGGGTCTCCTTTTATCTACTTTTACTGACCTTTTATTTATTATACTGTTTGAGTAGTTTCTTTACAAGCACAACTAATTTAATACTACTGCTGGTATATTTTCAAATAACTGTATAACTGTATTCAGCCTAATTTGTATACTTATAAGTAATAGTTGTAAAAATGTATTTCCTAAATACATGTGTTTTTATTGCTGCAGTGTGCAGCCCCTGGAGCGCAGCGGCTGTTTATTTAGTGCAGATAATGATTGAAAACAATGGTGAAAAGTTTGAAAACAATGGTGTCCCTACAACAAGCCCAATAACGAGAGCTGTAAATCGGTTATCGATGATGGCTCGTTATGACTTGTTTATTTATGTTTGGGATGAGCGGGCTGGCGCGCCGCGGGGCGCCTGCGCCGCGCCCGGCTCACCCCGCCCGGGCCCGGGCCAGCCCTGTCACAACACTTTTTTCATACACATCACGCGTTACGCGGATACTGGGAATGATGAAAAACTGGCATCGCTGCGATTTACAACACTTTTAGTGCTAATACGATAATATTTATTGATTCCCGGGAGACGATAACGTGCGTCGCTGCGGCTTCAGTGATTTGTGGCCGCGCACATGTTCAACATGGACATCTTTATGAATGTAACGTAGAACGCGCTCACTAAATCTTACTTCACTCATAAAAACCACTGCCGTCAACAGCTAGTAAACCGATATGCTTATTTACGACTCGTTCGCAAGTTTAGGAGAATTTACCAATCGTGAACGGTTGATTAGACGGGTCACGAGCCCTGCTGGAGCACAATCGTTTCGGTTGCAGATAGGGCGTGTGTAGGTACGTACGGTGGCTGCCGGTGTGCCGGTGTGCCGGTGTGTGCCGGCCGGTAGCGTAGGTCGGGAGATGTTGTGCAGATAAGACGCGGAGGCGGCGTCCGCGTCGGCGCGCACGTGGTGATAGCGGCTTATCTCCGCGCCTCGATAGCGCACCACACCGCCGCCGCCGCGCCTGCGCCGCCTCCGATCAGCTGATCGTTGTATACAACTCGCACTCCACTTGCATACCTGCAACCATCTGCAAGTCTGCATACATTTCATACAATGGTGTTTAGTTACTTGTCACTTCACGTTTTTATAACTATTCCTGTTTATATGGAACAAAGGCATCAAACTATAATTTCTAATAAGGTACGTAATTATTTTTTTCCTTTACCAGTCTTGTGACTTGTCTACCTATTTTTTTCGGTGCATATAGCAAACCATTATCTGTTATTAAAATATTCTTTAAATTCATATTATTAGGACACTAATAATATCTTATCTTTATAATTGTTATTTTCTAGGGATAATAAAACGTATAACTGGCCATCCAGAGAAGCCGTCACTTTGGCATACCGCGTATCTCAGGGACGCGTATTTATAGTTGATACGATAGGCTTTCTTAGGTACAGTAGGAAACCCTTCTATTCGACCGGACACTCCCAAACCCAAAAATAGTAAAATGAATATAAAGGGGCGGGCTCAGAGTGGGCACTAGGGTCGCGTGGCGGGGATGATGCGCACGCGCTCCCCGCAGGCCGCTGACGGAGCCAGTCAGCGCACTGCGAGCGAGGCGAGTGCACGTCACGCGTGTCGGTCGATTGGAAAACGGTGAATGAGTGAACAGTACCAGCATGCTGCACGAAACATGGCCCAACGCGTGGCATAAGACAGAATCGTTCGAGTTGGACGCGCTGTTTGCCGAAGTCAACAACAACACTTGCTTGAAAGGTAAGCGATCGGTTCGTTAAGGTGTTTCCTATGTTTATGAATCAAGTAAACATCAATATTATAATGTACACACGTCTTGCAATTATTTTCAACATGTGTGGATGAAAGTAAGTATAGGAACGTGCACGCATTACCGAAGTACCTCCAGGCTGCCTATAAACTGGATAGGTTTAGTGCATTCCCCGGAGTAATTGTATATAATATATATAATAATATGAACTTATGGTCTATAGATATGTATTGGTGTGTGTGTGGTGATTATCAAGTTTATTCCAACGAGGGAAATAAATTTACAATAATCACATTGAAGTAAATGCGTACAATGTAAAGAGGTAGGTACTTACAAACTGTTCTTGATACATTTTTACAGTTCCAAATGATTGCTAATGATGTTTATACTAATTACTTCTGCAGATTGAGTATACAATACAACTTTGGTTTGGATTTGCTTTGTATTCGGTACCCTTACTTAGGTTTGTTTATGGCAACCCCAAAATTATCGATTATCTGAACTTCCATTAACTTTTACTCGTTTATAGCCTAATTTGATGGATTCTAAATAGATGGTACATTGACATTATTGTCAAATGCTGCGTACATAAACGTTTGCGACAGTTATGAGCGCGGGTAACACACGGTTGTTTGTGTTGTGTGCTAGTATTGTATTGTATTGTATTGTTATGTAGTAGCGGGGCGGACGAGTAACGATCGGTGGCTCGCGAGCCGCTTTCTATCTATTTGGATGATCACAAATAAAGAGGTGAGGTGTCGGCGAGCGCCAATCAGCTCGCTGCGCACTGCGCCTGTGTGGAGAGAGATTGTAACGTAGTGTGCGTGTGCGCAGAGGGCGAGGCGGAGTGCGGCGCGGAGGGCAGCGGCGGCGACGCGGAGAGCCCGCCCCCCCTGCCGCCGTTCGGCTACGCCCACCCGGGCGCGCTGTCGCCGTCCCACTCGCGCAGCTACCAGGAGCTGCGGCCGGCGGCGGCACACGCGCGCGACATGCAGACCTACGCGCACCTCGAGGAGGTGTTCAAGCCGGGCACGCCGGGTGCCGGCTCCACGGACGGCGCCTACCTGCGCCGCAGCAGCCCCGACCTCAGCCCCTCGCCGGAGCGCCGCGACGACTTCCGTGCCGTACACTACGAGACGTACGCGCCCGCGCCTGCGCCGCCACCCTACTCCCACGAACACCACCATCACGTCGACGGGTGAGTATCAACACATTATTTACTGTAGTACTGCTTGTAAATGCAAACTACACCACGTAGATATCCTCATCCAGGATCATAGTACCTAATTAAGACGTAGGTTGATATTATTGCTAGTGCTTGTGTTGGATGTAGAGTATCGTGCGCGAGCGCAAGCTGATGACGCGCAACCGCAGCTAATGGCGCTACACATTAGCTGACGTAGCTACGTTAAACATCACCTCGCTTACATTCTATTTATAGTTCAGTTTAGTAGGTAAAGCTTCCTAAGTAGGTAATTGTAGTAAATATCATGTTCCTATAATGTTGTTGTCTACGGTTTGGTTCAGGTCGATAAGTTGAGTCAACCTCCCGCTTGGTTCTACTTAACTATTACAATTCGAAATCGTAGTCATATTAAATCAAGCAACTGTAATTTTTTTATTTAAACAATTTAATCTGAAAACGCTCACTTTAATATAACATTTAGTACAAATACAATGAATTGTTTAATTGTGACTTTTAGTTATTTATTTCAAGTTATCCCAGGATGCTCAGACCCTGCCTTCCCCCTGTCCCGGTAATTATTGTTTTATGTCTCATTAATCTCGACATCCCATGTGTACGCAGGTAAACTTGTACTGCTACGCGTCTGACAGTGTTACAGCACTTTTCCAAGTCCCATAATATTAAACATGTGCACTCGAAAGTGGTGACTTCTAGTATGGCGACACTCGCATGTGTGTGTATGATGCCAACGGGAGTCAAACAAATCTGCAGTCCCCATTATGTTGTCCCGTTGCAATACTCACTAAACTATCGGTATCTATTTGCGTACGTTGCGTTACGTATGTAGGTATATGTATGTATGTATGGTATCGCAGGAGCTCACTACTCCACCACTACCAACATTTGATGGATGCTATCTGTACTAATATTTATCAGTCCTATGTATAGCCATGCTCATAGAATTTTACTAGCTCCATCATGGTCTTCATAAAAGCAAGCTCTCTAAATATAGGCGTTCATTAATTGTTGTCTTATCAGCAGTTCTTGTTGCTTTTGATTTTCGTTCAAATATTTCGAATGTTGATTGATAACAAACCAGCCACCACTACCCACTGTTTTGCCTCAACTAAATCCTGCGTGTTGTATCGTATAATTTGATATATTCGTCAAAATGCTCTTACAACAAACAACGAGTGCTCTAGAGCGTCGTTTATGGGATCGTTGGAAGTTTTGTAATGGGCGTTGATGGTGTA
This sequence comes from Shargacucullia verbasci, assembly GCA_947562105.1. Classification (NCBI taxonomy): domain Eukaryota; kingdom Metazoa; phylum Arthropoda; class Insecta; order Lepidoptera; family Noctuidae; genus Shargacucullia; species Shargacucullia verbasci. The sequence continues at coordinate 79,236 of OX387283.1, forward strand.
GAGCTCTGTAGAGTAGTGTCACGTGTGCGACGCGCGACGCGCGACGGTACGTGCCGTGGAAAGTGCGGCGCGGCGCTGTTGCAACACGAGCGGCATACCGACGTGCTGGCCTGTCTGGGCAGGCACGTGCCAAAGATATAGCACATCTGCATTGTAACCAGCTAACAATAACGGCTAATTTGGAAATTAATCAAGACTGGATCCCAGCTTGAAAGGAAACCTACTAATACTCAGTGTGAAGACTTTTTGAATTAGTGAAATCAGTAAATTTGTATATTACTTTATTGATTAAATAGGTTAGCACAAACCCTTCCACAAGTCAGGTGGACGAATGGCCTCATTCACGTTCTCATTCTCATCACCAACAAGTCCTGGCAAGTCAATATGTGTTTGCCGGTATTATGACAATATGACGATGATGACATGGAATTGTAGGCTCCTAAGTTCATAAGTAATGTCCAATATCAATGAAACCCGTGAACTAAGTCGGAACACCTTTGATTCGCCAATTGCGATTGAGCACTTTCAACAACTGAGAGATGTGCAATAGCATTTACAAACTAAAATTAAAAGAAAAGACTTACAAAAAAAAGAATTGTCGCTAAAATTTGGCGACAATGTTGAAGGTAGATACTGGGAATTTTATTTAAATATGAAATGGATATCAGCGGAAAATGTCACCTCTATGTTTGTCGCACTCATAAGAACGGAACGTAGGAAATTCCTGTTAATATTGAATTCTTTCAGTTTAGCACGTGTGCTATCTACTCATTGAATGCGATAACAGTGTGTTATAAGTAGAATTCGGTGCTTCTCTGAAGCCCTCGTGTAGGTTTCTTTAAACAAACTTGATGTTTACGCATCAACAATATTGGTCGCCGTTTCGATTGGTAAAAAGCTTGCAGCACGCCAATCGACACGCAGCACGCAGTCGATGTTTGAGGTCAACATTGTTAGAAGTATTATTATTTATTTATTCATTTAGAGCATGGACAACTTACAGCTAAATTAATCTAAATAACAACAATTTAACCGTCGGAAAGCCGATAACAAGTTTTCACGTATAGAAATTACTTAAATTTTTAAATTTAAACAATTATAATAAAGGTAATAAGTTAAAGCACGAGTTCGTGTAGGTGATGTTAAAATAATATATGATATGATAATGTGATACAATGGTGGTGCTCACTAGAGTGTAGCGTCGCGACGTCGCCGTCGCCGTCGAGTCGATGTTGATGTTGGTGCGGCACGTTGCGAGCGCGATAAGGCTGCGCCACGGCCGCGGACCTGCGGTCGACTCTAATTATTATTAATTTATTTATAACTGTTTAATTTGTGACAAATACAATGCGATGCCTGAACGTCTCGTAGCTGTTCACATTACTAATGTTACTTGTTTAAAGACTTTAGCAATTACTGAATGAGTATCTGAATACATTTTGTATGCATCGAATTAAGCAACAACCGTTACTAAGAGTTTTTAGTAAACGGTAAGAAAATAATTTTGCAAAGAAAAGTTTGAATGTACAACTTTCTGTGCATACATTTTGTCCCAAATCAGGGGCATGTCATAGGATAATTAAATTAATCAACTATATCTTGACTATTCTTTCTATTCTTGAGATATTGTAAAGTATCCGTTTCCTTTGCCTAGTATTTTGTTTTCAAGTGACTTCATTTAATTAATCGTTGTATTTTTATTATTTTATAAGTACCCATTATAAAGTTCTAACCAACTTCGACCCAAAAGGAAGGTGCTTTAGTAACACGCTTTATATTAATGTGAAATTTATCTGATCATCTGGGATCTGAATGTAATCACCATTTTGAAACAACAATCGATAGTTTAAAATCAAATTTTGGATTTTAAATCTTTTGCTCTCTACGTTGTATAATAGGTACCTACATATATTTTTTTTATTATTAGGCAAAACAGACATTACATCCTTTGTGCTAGAGGCCGTTCAAGTATTACGTAAGCAGATTTATTACAATTATTTACCCCCCATCCCCCCTTGTCAGCAAAATTAAGCAAATCTCTTACCCCCCTACCCCCAATGCTTACGTTAACATTATTATATGCATTTTTCTTTTAATGTATCCTCTTTTTTTATTGATACATGAGCAGCAGCTATAATTCTAGAAATAAGAAAAAAGATTTAGGATAGAGGACTTTAACACACATAATATTCATTTAAACAAACTTTATTGACACGGTATTAAACATAAAGCAAGGTACAAATATTATAATATTATAATAATGTAATATTACAAACAAAAAAAAAACTTCTTTTAAATTTTTGGTATACATATTAATTCCAATTAACAGTCTTCAGTCCATAACACCCGAACCCATGATTCTAAGTTTTCGATGATATTGGATATTTGCTGCTCAATGTTGTGTGTCTGCTCACTTTCATCCGATTTTGGAATATCTACGTCGTTCTCATGGAGCCATTCAACATCTTGCCATTAAACAATTGGATCAGTGGTAACACAAACATTAACTTGCTTTGCTTTGCTTACAATACGTCAAATCGTCAATCGTACCGAAACGAAATAATAGATTGACGGAAGAAATTAAGACAAGTGAATAGCGCGCGGTAAGTCTCCTACTCGGTTCTAAGCGAGAACCTAAACGTATACATTATTTGTGGGAATCCCTGAAAATGCGTTTCGTTTTCAAACATAAACAATGTGTGGGTTGCCATATGTGTAAAAAAGTAAATACCTCACTACTGCTGACGAAATCACCATCTAGATCCCCCCACCCCCCATGTCATCAAAAATAAGCAAAGCAAAGAGCGCCCCTCTATAGTGCTTACGTAATACTTGAACGGGTAACTAAAAAAAGTCAATTACGAGAAGATAAAAAATGAAGTCGGTTAAAAAACAAAAAATCGTACTGGCTTTAGTCCGTAGAATATAATTAAGTAGGTATATCAACAGTTCTGGGCTAACCGAAGGCCGAAAGCTTAACAACCGGTCTATCGTTAGGATATCCTATCTGGTTGCAGAGCTCAATGACAGACTATTGAGTGACGCCTAGGTGAGCTAGAAAAAGCTTCGGCAAGTAATGACTTTGGCGTTTTGTGAATACGCAGGATTTTGCCTATGAACAATGACGGCACGCCACGACGACATCGACATCGACATCGGCACTAAGGTACCACTGCCACTTATTTTCGCTTACCCAATGATTTATTCTGATCGTCCGTCAGCAACTCATCATTCATACGGCATTGATTCTTTTATCAGAGTTATAATTTTGTGATTGACATTAATCGTTTAATGAGCATTGTTTTGATGCGTATTTGCGCTGAGTACCTACTACTTTATCATAGTAAGCGCACCATATTGTTTAATGTTTGTGGAAATAATTGTAAACGCATTTAAGAACGAATGATTCATATTATTTAATTTCTTAATTCTTAAATCCGCAGTTGGACAATAGATCTTCTATTTTATACTTTGTGTCACTTGGCGGGTTCATGGAAATACAAATAAACCTAAGCGGGTAGGCAGGTAGGCAGGCTAGTTTACATATGTATAGGTAGATCATGTTCATGTAGTAATGAATTTAGGTAAAAATATTAATTGAGATAGGCGCGGGGGACGGTAAAATGTTGTATGTTAGTTTGGCACAGCAGGATGTGCGCTCGCGCCGGTATGATGACGTCAGCGCGTCCGCGTCGCCCGTCGTAAACAATCCGTCGCGTATGAATGGGCGCACGAGTGCTGAGCCAGCGCCCGCCGCGCGCCGCGCCACACACGCGCGCTTTAGTCTGTACAACTGCGTGTCGGTAGCACAGGGTAGGTACCGAATGGCCCGGCCGCGCTGTACCTTTCTACAATCGACATGATCAATATTACAATGAATTACAGCAAATATACAATGACCTACCTTGACAATACCCAAGTACATAGATATCCATCGCATTCATTTAAAAATCATAACATGTATGCAGGTAGGTAGGCCGTGTCAATACCTACATCTCAATCCTACTAATATTATAAATGTGAAATTTTGTGAGAATGGATGGATGGATGTTTGTTACTCTTTCACGCAAATACTACTAAACGGATGTGGATGAAGTTTGGCACAGAGATAGATTATAGTCTGGAATAGGCTACTTTATATCCCGGAAAAATGTACGGGTTCGTAAACCACGCGGGCGAAGCCGCGGGCGGAAGCTAGTATTAATATGTTATAAAGTTTTAAGAAGTTACAATAGGCAGGTATCTAGGCGGGTACATACGTACTTACTTTTGCTGCCTAGCTTAGGATGAAATCACATTGGCAGCATCGATTCGCTCTTCTTTTTATGAAGTAGGTAATAATAATAATTCATTATCTACAATTAAAATAACATTTACTTCACACAAAGTGAATTTCAAGTGCTAAAATTGTGTTTGTGTAAACTATATGATAAATAAATAATTACAAAGGCAAAAAATAAACTTTTAATATAATAATAAATGTACCAAATTAATTATTAATTAATCCATGCAAACACAATACGCAAAAAACATAAAACTTATCAATTTGAACACCTGAAACAGAAGGGCCACAGCAGGTACGCAAATTAATCTAGAAATATTATTTTCAAGATTCTCACATTACACATATTAATGATTGTCACAATAGTCTCGGAGAGTATAAAAAAAATTGCCCTTGAGCCTACCTACGAGTATCTACAGTACCTACTTACCTACAATATGTTCCTCGAGACAAGTCAATACAATAAGCTCACCCACAAAGAGTCCTTTTCTAATAATTGGATCATTAGAAAAGGACGCGCGCCAGACGCTTTATGGGTGAGTAGGGTCACCCTGTATCTGAAATTCAGATACAGGTGACAGATTCAGATTCTGAGTCTGTCCGGACTAATTCTTATGTGGACCATAAATTATGACTATAATATATATAAAGTTTATTATGAGTTAGTCTTGTTTTAGATATATTTAGATTTTTTTTACGGCTGGTTATCAAGAAAATGTTCAGTACGACTACATTGGTGACTACCTATCGTGTTCATTTGTGTGGTACATAAGAGCACCGTGTTTTAATATTCGACATAGCTGGGTCGTATGTTTCGTTGTGTGGCTTCTGCGAATGAGTAACGCTATCGTGCACTTCCTGCGGTGCGCGCGCGCTGGCATTGTGCGCCGCGACACTTAACCTAGTGAGAGAGAACCTCGCGCTCCCCGCGCGTCCGCCGCCCCCTAGCTATACGCTAACAATATAGTGTTTGTCGATCTACATTCGGATTAATTTATGGCAACCACTCAAAAACCAAAAGCAAACGAACCCTCAAGTCAATTGATTGTGCAAATACGTTCTGAAGCCTCTACCTCCTTAGGTTATTTGCGCTCAACGATACTCGTATTTTTTGTGACCGCACTCGGCAACATCGGGCGGAAGACCGCCTGCGCCAGCGCCGTGCGAGAACCCTCTGTGTACAAAACTTTAATAGCATATTAGCTGTTCTGATACGTCAACAACACAACCTTTTTGTTTTTGTGTGGATTTATGAGGTTTTTCAAGGTGTTTTTGAACGCGTTTTTTGCCTAGGTATAGTTGGCTTGATCCGTAGATGATATCGGTGCGCAGACCGGTTCGTTCCAATGTAGGTTATGTTCGAGGTGGTCACAGGTCATGTAGCAGACGCGACGAGCTCGTCCCAGGGTGTCAGGTATCGCTGCGCGTGGGCGCCGCCACCGCCGCCACCGCCCCGACCGCGTGAGAAACCTCGCGCCGTCGTCGCCGCACAGGCACACTCGCCCTCCATATGCTCCACATTCATACGTTTCGTATGAACACTATACAATACATTACCGCCATATAATGTATATACACACACACACTCATACTCCACTAGGTATGCAGCAGTTTTATTATTGACTTATTCTGTTTGAAAATAATTAATGTCGTTAGGCATGTTTGCCTTTTTCCTCTAATATTGGAGTTTGTTTATTGTTACCAATTAGTATAAGGAAAATCCCATTGTACCCGGTCAGCGACAACCGTCTAACTCTTGTATTTTGTATATGTATTTATTATTAAATGGTTACAGTTGCCTACACCAGAAATAAACCTACATTAATATTGTTTCCATTTTCCGCTTCTTTTATTTTAGTGACTGTCTTACTGCATATTATTGTAGAGTAAACCAAAATGTTGCAATTTATTCACTTCCAGGTTGGGTTCCATATTTTTTTTTATTTCGACGAACCTACTTTGTTCTCTCATACTTCTCCTGCATCATGTACTTATCAGAATTGTTGAATGAGATTTGAGATTTTAGAAGAGTATCCATGGAGTTTGATGCCGCTTCTTCTCCATAGGACCAACTACGTCGAGTTCGATTAACGATTTAAAAGTGTTTGTAATTGGTTTATTTGAAATAAAAACAATTCTATTCCATTCTTAGATAACGCCAGGTATTTACGGTGTAAATAATGTTATGTAGTGCGCAGGCGCAGATCGCAGGTGATACACCGGCGCGGCCCGGGCGCTCGGCGCTCGCCGTAATATTTGTTGAAGCGACAGTTTTTGTGCTCATCATGCTCTTCTTATGAGCCATTTTACACGTTTTGAGAGCCTTTGGATTGTTTCCAAATTTGTACACATGATTTTTTGTGAGTATTGAGTGACAGCTCAAGTGTCTCGAAATGAGTTATTTGTATAGGCCCTTCACGCTTCGAGGAGAGGGATTATGCGGATGATGCATAAATAACGACCGATTCGAATAAACCGTGTAAATCGATATACGTGCTTAACGATAGAATACAATTATTATTCGGATGGAACCGCCCAGCCGCCCAGCGGTAGTAGCGGGTAGTCTCAGGGGATAGTGTCTCTGTGCGAACAGCTCCGGTAACACCAAAATGGTAGGCTTGAGATTTTTGTAAATGTGACACGTGTGTGTACGGCTTATGCGGTCACGCAGTGTGGTCAGCACGTGCGCCCGCGCATCGTTGCGCGCAGGCGAGGCTAATGCGCTGCGGGTGCGAGCTGTTCTGGAATACGGCGGCGCGGCACACTGTTTTTACACGCGGTAATGGGGTGCGGGTTGTTACGCTTGCTTACATTACATATGCCTGTATTACAAGAATTAGAGAAAATGTTGGAGCATAGTAATGCTTAGCTTGCCACGGCCTCGCTTTGGATGGGTTACCTACCGCTATTTTAACGTGCTGTACGTTGAATAGCACGTGAAGTGATCGGACTTCGTAGTCATACAAACCTATCTCAGTCGGTCGTTACGACTAGTCCGAAGCCCGAAGTCTGTCAACATTAGTGTATCGGTATATTTCTCAATAAGTGCATTGCTGAGTTCAGGTGGCTGTCGCTCCATACGAAATAGTGATGTCCAGCCGCATCTGGCTGGCCTGAAGCCAACTCCAAAATATTTACTTGGAAAATGATAAGTTGATTAGACTTGTCAAATACAATTATGAAGCTTCAGATATGTTTGAATGTATCTGAAGTGGGAAATGTAAAACCGAGCTCCATCTTATATTACTTATAAACGTCAGGGAACAATAGGTTAGAAGCTACTACATACGTTTGTTTATTCTGCTATTATGATTATTAATTTATTATTATTTTATTCACTTATTATTTTATTGTTTATTGGTTTATCGTAAAGCTTTATGCGAGAACAAAGTAGGTTAGTGTCCGGACGGAATGTCCTTTTTAAGGCAGTGCCAAAGCCATTTGAGCGGACCTGTCCCGGCAGATATGTAGGTCCTGTACTCATGTAATCAAACAGCTTTACTTTTAGGCACAGTCACAACGATTACTATACATCTCGACTCACTTCTTGATTGGGAATTTAGATTAAGATTTTGCTTACTATGCGTGAGTTAGAGTACACTATTTGTTTGAATTAGATTTTGGAGCAAAACCAATGTTCTCGTGGGTGGAGTCAGTGAATATTAGAGTTAGAGCAGAGACTTAGACGGCGAACAGTACCAACCGACTCACCGCGCACCGGTGTAAGCGTGTGCGCACTACCCGGCGCGGCACTTCCGCGTTCTCGTGTTACTGGTGAGTGGTGCCCACACGGTACCGCTGTTTATGCCGCCGCTCCATATCCATCCGCTCCATCTTTGGTTTATCTCGACGAGATGCGTCACAGTAACTCCTATGGTAAGTAAGGGCATGATGCGGAGAACACGTCCGAAGCGAGGCCATGGATCAGTCCGATCTAGGTAGTTCGCAATTATAGTGTCGGCAAAGGGTTTGTCTACGTGTGTTGGTGTTGGTTGGTATTGGTACGGTGCTGACTGAGTCTGCTGCGTTCCGCGTCGCGTAATACATGCAAGCGGGTCGAGGGCGGCGGTGGCGGGGCGGGCGGGGCGAGGCGCGAGCGGGGTGCGCGGGGTGCGGGCGGCGGCCCGGCCGCACGATAACGCATACCTACTTCCGAGACGTTCCGAGCCATTAGCCTCACTGCGCTCTACTTAACAACTACACGCTGGGTACTTGGTACTCTTAAACGATGCTAAAATGTTTAATGCAAGCGCTCGTGTAATGGGTACCATACCTGTTACTCTTGGGATGTTTTGCACACTGGTGTAGTAGGTACCTGCGTCGAACGTCACGTACCTACCTGCCTACATACCTACCTACCAATACTCCACTTTACATTTAGTTATTCCGTTGTGTAACTTGTTGATCGTGTGTTGTCACAAATTGGTTGCATCAATTAAGATAGTCGGAGTGTTACACAATGAATAATTTTAATTAGGCACCAAAGTCATTTGCTAATAATAACATATCAAATGTAACACAAAGCTGATCACTGAACAAATTTATTATTGTCGAATTAATGATAAACAGATCAGATACATTATACCTACCTATGTATGTACGTATGAAGGCAAGTTATCTTATTACATTATTTTCGCAATAGTTAAACCGCTAGGTAATTACCCATTAGAAATGTTTCATACCTAATATATGTATTTGTAATGTTGATATTTAAAGGTTAGAACCTAGAAATTCATTTAAAACTCATATCTAGATTGCCCAACATGACACTCTGATCCGTCCTACACCAATCGATGAGACCTGTAGGTAGATAGGTACTGATAATCTAACTATCTACATGTAACATATACGACAAAAACATAAATACAACGGATCACGTTACAAATGAAGTTAAAAAATTAAGTATAAAAATATTACCTAAATTTTCGAAAAACCTACAACACTTGTTTGGTGGTTCTTGGCATGTAGCAGTTCCCTTTTAAAGCGTTTCCCACATGTGGTATTCATGGTACTTATAAGGAAATGCAAAAATAACATGTATTCTAGTAGAAAGTGTTGCTTATGATTAGTACGTAGTTGTAGGACTAGTACATACTAAGCGTTCAAGTGCAGCGCACTGACAATATTAGTGGAGGCCGCCGGCGCGGGCGCCGTGCGCGCCGTCCGTGACATATAGCTCTCGTTTGCATAACAACTTACACTGACGTGTAAGTCGGTGTGTGGACGACATGAAACTTAACGTCTTGTTGCCCACACGCACAACGCAACATTATGTACGATTCACTCTGTTACAGGGTATTAAATCCTTACGAAGTGTAGGTACCTACCATGAGCCTTTCTGAACGCAGGAGGTTCAAGTGCCCAATCGCAAAATAAACATTTTCATTTCATTAATACCACGAGCTACGAGGCTGTCTCACCTCCGCAGCTTTACCACCAACTTCAAAGCTGTAAAAACTCATGATGGACAGACTTTTGTTAGACAGTCAATTCATCAGTTGTATACCTACTTTGGATGAGATTTATATGGGCATTTAAAGTTGGAAACAAACTTACCGGAACACATTTAAAACAAACCATTATTAATCCTTTATTTGTTAAAATGTAAGTTGTCGGCCGTATCGTTATTTACCATTTATTAATTATTGTTATTTATGTTTGTAGTGGTGGCGGAGGAGGAGGTGGTGGAGCGGTGTACTCGCGCTGCGCGTACGCAGCTGGTTCACCTTATTTCGGCAACGGTGCCGAGATCTCTGCACAGCCGCAGATCTGGACGTCCAGTGCAGGTACCTTGCAACTCCCAACTTATATACAATCTATAGTGACACTTTCGAGTTTTATGTATCTAATCCTTGAGTATGGTGTGCGAAACATTTTTTAAACTCGTTGATCCTGTGCAGGCGGCTCCCCGAACTACGGCGGGTCCGGCGGCGGCGTGGTGCTGGGCGAGGAGTACGCGGAGGGCGCGGGCGGCGCGGGGGGCGGCTCGCTGCCGGCCTTCAGCGCGCGCTTCGGCGGCGCCTTCGCCTGCGCCACCTCGCGCCCCAACACCGTGTACGGCTCGAGCGCACTCGCCGCACCGCCCTACTCGCACCAGGTCAGTTACGATCCGTCGGAGCCAGCTCAGTTCCAGCTAACGGATGCACTATAACCAGAGGCTGTCTTTAATGAAGCAAAGACAACTGTCTACGTCGTACATGTCTGGTCAAAGACCTCAGAGCACGCGTGACACAGCAGTGTTTTAGACTAGAAAGGACGTTCACGTGTGTACGGAGGCACCCGGATAGGCAACTCCGGCCCGTGTTCAGTGTAGTGCGCATGTGCAGCACTTACTGATGGCGTCACTTGTTTGTTTCCAGGAGGTGTGGAACCTGGAAAGTAATCACCGACCGCAGTTGTCGGCGGCCGCCAGTCTGTCTGCCAGTAAGTACCTGTCCCATAAGAACAGAGCTCTTTCATGTCATGTGTAAAGATTGTACTGTGTGTAAATAAGACTTGAATTAGGACTTCAGCTAGCCGGCGCACGCGTCGCCCATTAATATTGAGTAGGCACCGAGTTCATTTAAGTTTTGCCTTCAACACGATACACCAGACAATTATAGAGCGACTATAAAAACATGATGATTAAAACAAAACAATGATTGAATCGAGTGTTGAAGTCCACTCGCTATGACCGTATGATTCACGCCAGCTGCCGACCATGGCAACTAACGTTATTTGTTCACAATGTCGTAGTTACCTAACTAGGGTGCGCAGTCACAGCGTGCCTGTGTTCTGTGTGCACTTGCACAATTAACCATTACAAGGACGATGAACAACAAAGAAAGTAGTTATGAGGCCAATATTAACAACGGATTTTGTGCAAAGTTGTGTGTTTGTACATCATGGCAACTAAGTTATTAACTAAAGCGAGTCGTAAACGATGATACAACTATGAGTTTGATGGTCCCGATAGCAGATAGCAACAGTGTGCGTCGGGGCACGTGAGGGGGGGGGGGGGAGGATAGGGGGGTTAGTTGTTTTTTGTGGCAGGTCACATCGCGATAGCCCGCGCCTCGCTCGCTCAGGCGTCAGCGCTGTCACGGCGCATCTCTGACTCCCGGTCCCGCGCCATGTTTTTTATACAGATAAGCAATTTCAAAAAGGCGCAGTCGATAAGAGCACAGTTCCGGCATTATTTACGACCGCTCGTGTGAACCGAGTGCTATATTTTAAGGAGCCCACTTAAACCTTCATCAGTCTTCGCGATGCGACAATCATCGTTTTATTTTAGTTTTGTGAGTCGTAAAATTAAATTAATATCTTTTCTTTGAATAGTCGTTGCCGATGAAGTAAGGCACATCCTTTAACAAATTAAGGTATTAACGAAATATTAATGTAGGTAACTTGTCAATTTTTTTATAAACTATTAAGACTACATTTGTATAAATAAAGACGCGCGTGACTATTTTAAGAAAACAAAAAGTTTGGTTTTCCGTTAATTCGATGTCTAAAAGAACCTCAAAGTCACGTGTCAAAGACAAAAACAATGTGTAACAGTGTGCAGCGTGTGTGTATGTAGTGTGTAGCGTGAGCTGCCACTGAAACGAAGTGCGGTGAGGGCACACATACGAGCGAATTGTTTGATTAACATTGATCGCGGTTTTCCTTGTTGATGGCGGCGCGGGCGGCGCTCGGCGCGCGGCTCGCTGAATCGCTGTGACAGTAAATATCCATTGATATTGTTTACCGGTACAAAGCGGGTCCAACGGGCCTTTTAAAACTCACGGACCGGCGCACGAGTGTTTGCGTAGGTCGCTCCAAAAAAACCATTTCTTGTTTTAAAATGAAGTCGTTCCCTTTTAAGCGCATTAAAATCGCATTCCGTAAATGGTATCGGATAAGGCACGTGCCGCGCAAACAGCGCGCGTCCGTCCGGCGGCGGCGGCGGCGGGCCGCTCGCCTGCTATCGCTACAAACAAAGCCTCCACAAAAAAACATAGCTGGTCGTGTCTCTGCATATTTGCTCACTGACACTAGTCGCTTCACTAATGTGGCGCGCTATCGCTGCAGGACGAGCGCCTTCTAATTTGACACCATTAGCGCATAGCTCACCAGTGACGTCACAGCGTGCTCGAGGACCGGCCTTTCACTGCTATCCGCCAAGCACCGCCTATCTCATGACATCCACAGATCGTTTCGTTACACAATCTGTAGAGCCCCAGTACACTGTGGAGAACCCACGGCGCGTGTCACATCGCATTTAGATCGGCTAGGTCTTCACCAGCTGGACGTGGTAACAAACAACAGAGTTACACTTGTGCAGCACTGTGTTCCCGTTATCTTACAGTGTTATTAGTTGCCAGCGTCACGACAATATAGTGGCCATACGTCTCAATATCAAATATGTGAAAAGTCTGTCATGGATTTTCATTTTGACGTTTAGTAATTGGTCAGTGATAGCTAGGGTTCCCAGCTTTTTGTACGAGAAATAAAGTATATGAAGGTCGGAGAACTACGAGTACCAACTACTCGTAAAATGAACAGTATTCCAGAAAAGTAAACAGTATTTTATTTTTTTGACGTTTTAAAAACATAATTTTTGTAGCTTCTTGTACAATTTCACAATTTACTTGTTATCATTTTTAAAATAAATGAGGCTCCGAATACCAGCGGTCATAAAAACAGTATTTTGTATACTTCTAAAAAGTATAATACTGTTTTGAAGGGTATGGTTGGGGACGTACCTAGCTAGTGACAGACAGCACACGTTATACGAACTGAAGGCGAGTGTCCCGCGGGCCGGTGTACTCGTACCGTATGTAGTTAGCAGCGCTGCGCACATGGCCCGGCCCGGCTCCGTTACAAACGCCAATAACTCTCAGCTAATGACATCCACGCTGTACGCTTGTTGTGAGTAATCGGAAACGCCGCCATTCAGCTCGGTTCCATCTCTGCCGAGTGTTCTGCGCAGTGTAACTGATATCTGTCGCATTCGCGTCTGCAGTCTGCATGTGTGTCGCGGTGGTGGCGGCGCGGCGGTGGCGGCCCCTACCATGTGCGCTGCTTCATGCCTAATATTACTTTTAATGATTCAATATTGATGAATCAGTTATCTCGATTGATTTCATTTTTATTCCGCATGGATGGATGGATTCCGCGTAGATACGCTTGTAATGTTGTTTGAAACTCATTTATCTGTTTGCCATATATGATTAATTGATTATATACATACATATGTACTTATCAAAGTATTTTATAAAACATACGGTCTGGGTATGGGCTGCCAATTAGATAGAAGTTCTCATTTAGGTACACATTTTTGTATACCTATTCCCTAGATGATGATAATTTGCGATCGAATCGATAAGTATATGTATTAAGTAAGTACCTAGTTCGTCGACATTAGCTATCGAATAGTGTTATATCAACTACATATACTCTACTGTCATGCATAATACCTATATGTATCTATATTTACGGTGTACTGACATGAGAGCAGTAAGGCGGTGCACACACTTGCGACGGGCGTGTATGTGCGCGATAGTGGGCGCACTCACGTAACGGTCTAAGATTCCATTGAAACCGTACGCCTGCGCCCGCGCACCTCACCGTGGCCGCCACTCGGCACGTACTCGTTGACTGGTAGGCTTTTGTTGTGGACTTGCTGTGCACACACACAACACACTCTAGTTATTCAAATTTGCTTAGTCATAAAACGATGCAATCTAGTTTCAGACTATTTAGTACTTAGTATTAGTAGTAGTACGTACACTGTGAAGAAAGCAATGATATTGAAGGTACTGTGTCGCCCGCTGGCTCAACTGCACCGTTTACTACGGAATAGTTACTGTATAGGACAGGCGACAGGAGGCGATTGGTCTCTTACCAAGACTCTACAATCGATACATTCATAATTTACATGGAGGCGTGATACTGAAACTCCAGTCATAGCTTCATAAATAATAATGTGCCAGTCGAGCATGTCGTGCACCGGATCACAGTACCTACTGACGGCTGTCATCAATGCACCTCAACCCTGAAGAACTTTGACCACACGACATCGAAGAGCAGCGAATGGTTACAGGAAACAAACTTATAGAACACATGTATTAGGAGCTTGTTAGAAGTAAATCAGTGTAGCTAGGGAGTGCAGGAACAATGCTTGGGTCGGGTGACCGGCGCAGCGCGGCCGGGTCGATGCACGCGCCCGTTACCACGCGTGACCCGCGGCTGTCGCGCCCAACTGTACTAGTTGTCGGCCAGCCGAGCAGGGCGCAGCGGGCTGCTGGCCCGGCGGCCCGCTGTGCACCTGGTGACGTCACTCGTGTGTTCCTCGCACGTAACGGCCTTGCGGCGCCGCGACGTGCGCGCGCGCGCTGTGTCAGCAGCCCGCGCTCACGTGCGCCTCTCCCGACGTCAATGAATCACTACTGTCACTGTCAAGGTCGCGGACGGCCTTGTTCTCTTCAATTCTTTTGTTCCATTATGATTTCACAAACTTGCGCTGACTTGCACAAAATCCGCTGCGTTTAAGTATAACACACAGTCATATTGGATAATAATAATGTAATATGGTACTTTTGTATGTTTATAAAATTTCGTTATGTGTATCTGCTTACTTCGCAATTATAGCATATTTACATACACGTAGATATTTATTGTTATGAAATTCCGGCAGTTATTGTAGCGATGTCGTAAGCATAGCAGGCTTAAGGTAATAAAGGAACTTGTGATGTAGATGTGTACTGTTGGTGAACCTATTGCCGTGTTAACTTGAACACCGGATGTATATATTTGTACGTTTGTTCAAGTTCGCTTGGTCAGACGAGCCAAGAGTGTTATTATGTAAGGAGTTAAGTTCGGACGCTCGGCAGACGCGAGGCATGGCGTGCAGGAGTGAGTGTGAGCTAACTAGCGTGTGTTGCGCAGTCGACATGGCGGAGTTTTTCACGGAGGGGCGCGAGTGCGTGAACTGCGGCGCCATCCACACGCCGCTGTGGCGCCGCGACGGCACCGGCCACTACCTGTGCAACGCGTGCGGCCTCTACAACAAGATGAACGGCATGAACCGGCCGCTCAAGCAGCCGCGGCGGCTGGTACGTCAGCGCCTCGCCGCGCCCCACGCGCCCGCGCACGACGTACGCAACATGTGCTCACTAACCCCGCGTCCCTCCCCCGGAGATCCGCGCCCGCCGAGCGTCCGCTCGAACTGCTCGCTTGCGCTCCGCTCAGCGCTCAGTCACCCTTGTTCTGGTTGCAGTGGCCGCGGAGGGGGCCCCGCCGGGCGCGGATTTCTACAAGGGCTTCCTGTTTAACGGCATGGCGACGACGCACGCGCACGCGCTGCCCGCGCCCGCGCCGCACGCGCACCCCGCGCACCAGCCCTCCACCCCCTCTGACTACAAACAGAAGAAAGGGGTACGTGCCCCGCCCCTACTGCCCTAAACCGCCCTCTCACCTAACGCCCGCCCACTAACACCCATCGCTTCTCTATCTAACATCACCGTTATGAAGTTTGTAATGCATGCCAATCGAGAATCTAATAAAATTTAGTAAACAACCTCATATATCGTATACTTGTACGTGAGCGACGTGAGGTATCAGAGCCGCTGCTCTAACATAGCGGATGTGTGGTGTACAGATGGGCACGAAGCGACCGGGCATGGCGTGCACCAACTGCCAGACCACGACGACGTCGCTGTGGCGCCGCAACTCGCTCGGCGAGACGGTGTGCAACGCGTGCGGCCTCTACTACAAGCTGCACAACATCAACCGACCGCTCGCCATGAAGAAGGACTCCATACAGGTAAGCACGCAAACTCTCCCAAATAGTGCACTATTACGTGCTGAACAGTCATGCAGATTGTTGAGCCTTGATGATATCTTGGAAGTGTCATATGTTTACGGACCTTTATTAGTTTGAGAACATTGAATTAATTAAAGTGGACAGGGGCCATTCTAATTGTTTTTTTTAATATAATCAGTAAATGTACTCAATATTGATATCTATCAATTACAGCAACATCACGATACAAACAGATTAGAGAATAACAACATCTCAAAGTACAGTTCAGTACTTGTTCCAATACTAACGTTAAAATGTGCGCCAGCAAGCAAAATAGTGATAATGATTAATGTCAATAGTAATGAGCTGCAACAGTGGCGCTAATAGCTTGGCGGGTAGTGAGTGGCGACCACTAGATGTGTCATTACGACCTCTAAGGCCACCGTGCTAATGGCCACTCCTTGTTTGATTGACATGTGCATTAAACAAGCGCGTTTACTGGTTTATACACATTTCTTTATTGTATTGTCTTATACGGTTTTAGTGCATTAGTGTCTTCTAGATCAAAACTTGGAATATTCCAAAGACGATCTAAGTATACCTACTCTCCTACGTGTAGCTTAACCAAAGGTTTTGAACATGTTTTATTTGAAATATTTCAGACGAGAAAGAGGAAACCTAAGAATAGTATAAAGGCAGAGCGAAATATCAAGGCGACCGTCCAGCGCACCATCACGTCGGGCGTTAAGATCGAGAACCTGCGTGAGTACCTATCTATATACATACCATGTGCCTGCTTACATAAAGTACGACAGTGCTGCAGTGCCACACATGAGTGGTCACTCAACGAGTAAGTAGTCAACGTGCACTCTCAGATTTGTTCCTGGATATTTATTATATCATCCTAATGTTTCCAATTAAGTTAAACTGACGTCCAAATTCCATTATTTTTTACCAGGCCAGCATGGTGGACTAAGGCCCAACCCTTTTCATTCTGAGAAGCCCGTGCCCATTTGCACAAGTGCTCAATGTTTGCCTCGTGCATTTGAATTCCTATGACAGTGTTCGACGAGTGTGTGACGAGATCCAAACAGCCAAACTCTTATGAGTTCATTTGTGAATGCCTCCTCGCCTGAATCGCTGATGGCTGAGGCAGAACTGTTCGATCAGGTTGTATAATAAACGCTGTGTTGCCAACAGTGGACGCTGGGTCCGGCGCGGGCAACGGAGGCGCGCGCTCGCCGCTGGCGCTCAACTACTACGTGCAACAACACGCGCTCAAGCTGGAAGAGCCGCCGCCCGCGCACAACGCGCACGCGCACAACGCGCAGCACGCGCACACGCAGCACGCGCACGCGCACGCCACGCACGCGCAGCACAGTCACGCGCAGCACGCGCGCTACGACGACGAGTACCGGCGCGCCACCGACGAGCGCCTCGACCGACCCACCGTCGTGTCCATGGGCAGCTGAGCCCAGCCCGCGCCCTGCAGCACCGCACGCGACGGGCTCCCGTCCGCCCGGACCGACATCATAATGTTATAGAATCTCAGTTGTTTAGAAACGTTAGTTAGTACGATAGATGTTAATAAGCGCGAGCGATGAGTCGCTGCTAGTTGACCAAATAATGCGGCGCAACGACGCGCCCTGTACATACATAGGTAGCTGTATCCGCACGCACGCACGCACGCACACACGCACTTCCCGCGAGTGACGTGCACCAAGTGTAGCCCCTCTGTCGGCAGTTCGGCGCATCCCGTTCGCATTGATTGCTGACACTCGGCACTCCTAGATCGTAATTAATCCCTCGTACGATTCACCATGTACTGTAGTGTGGTACGTTTTAACTGTGTGTTCCCACTGTTACCAAATAATAATTATGTATAATAAGCGATGAGACTGTATCTGAATCATTCCTAAAGTGTTGCATTCCTAGGTAGATAGCTTAATGTTTACAATTACAATATTTTATAGTAAAGAGGCTGTTTTAAATGTTCCACAGCTAAATTTTATTTTATGTTGAACGATGAAAATTTATATTTTTATAAATTAATAATATAATATTGTTTGGCAGAGGTGCGTACTGACACGGCAGTTCCGTAATATGCAAGCAGTACACTGGAAGGTAGAACTTCAGTACATCGCTCATGCTCACCGCGCATGGTGTGTCCGCGCAATGTATACCTATGTCGTACTCAAATAGCTAAAACTGAGATTTAGTTAAATCCCTAGTGATTTTCGACCACCGCTTATAGCTATTTTACTACGTCACGATATTGGGGAATAAGTTACAGCACCGCGTTGCTGCAATAGCCGTCGCAGAGCTCGCACACTGGTACCAGTACCTGCCAGCGGATAACTGTCATGTCAGTGCAAACACGATGCTCTTTTACTAACATTAATAATAATTACGCTAGAGATATTATCGATGACTCCATGACTTCAATATGCATTCCACGAATTTATCTAATTAGTGTACTTAGCGTAGAGTTTGGTGCTGTATGTGTATACTCCTCGTAGGTGTACAGGCTCTGCAGGTGTACACACGTCAGGCGCATGCCGGTTACCGGTCGGAGGTGTGCCTTTGTTGTTGCTATACATAGACGGTACATTGATAGAATACATTATGTGTCTTCTGTGAGGAATTATTAGAAGTACTGTTGATAAAGAAACTGGCCAGACTATTTTTACTATTTTTATAAACCGTACCAAATTATATGTCGCACGAGGAGTATATCACGCGCACTGTGTATCGATTAGTAAGTACTAAATTGTTTTATAATCGCGTCGTAACGTTGTGGTTTGAACTTAAAAAGGAATAATAAGCGCAGTGTTGTCCTGTTCGTGCCGGGCGGCACCCGGCAGCCGCCGCGGCAGTACAGCTCGGTGCACGTAAGCTCTATGAACGCATAGATCTGAAGAACCTCTCTAATGCATTAATCCGAATCATATTATACTAGTGTTTACAAAAATGAAATAATTATATGTAATTATGTTTTTTTTATATAATGACGAATATTGTTGCATGTTATTTGAAAGTAATATATAATAATAATGTTTATTGAGTAATGAGTTGTTGCTGTCCGTCGAGTTGTGCGCACGCGCACACTACGTGTTGCTCAGTGGCCATGTTGATCTGATGCATTATCGCCAAATATTTTACTATTTTAATACATAAATGTAGGTATATGTGATGTTATAATATTTATGTGTTATAGTTATGTGCGCGTCGACGGAGACGCTAGGTTAGCATACATGTATCTGTGTAAATATTACATAAGCGATCAGTACTACACCTTAAATAAAAGGTCAATTAAACTGATTCCCGTGTTTCAATAATTACTGCCCGCCCTGTTGCTCCCCGCCAGTGGTTCCCCGACCTCTCAGCGAACGCTGTGGCTATCGACTATTAGTCTCACACAATCTCCACAACAATGAACATTGGCGTTGTAAAAACCTAGTACCTCGTGACCGAAAATTTATTACTGACTAGCTTCAGCGCGGGGCTTCGCCCGCGTGGTTTTCGAACCCGTACATTTTCCGAGATAAAAAGTAGCCTATGTGCTATTCTAGAGTATAATCTATCTCTATGCCAAATTTCATCCAGATCCGTTCAGCCGTTCTGGCGTGAAAGAGTAACAAAGATCGATCCATCCATCCATCCATCCGTCCTCACAAACTTTCACATTTATAATATTAGTAGGATGTGAACGTGTTGGTGTTAGTGTTGGCTGCACTGTACAACGCTGGGATCAGCACATCGTTATTGTATGTTTCACTCGAAGCTTGTCCTTTGTAAGGTATCGACTATTTACCCAACAGATACTCATGATGTTATTACGCCTGGCGCGTCAAGTACGTGACACAACATAAATCGCATATAATATAATACACACATACTATCCACACCTACGTGATAAGTAGACATACACATACCTACCCGTTAACAAAGCAGGGAGTCGACGGCGATGAGTGGTTCTAGGGGCCAGGGGGGAGGGGGCACACTGAAACAATATGGCCGCTTATCAGTGAGCATCGCGTCACGTGCATCACCCCCCCCCCCCCTCCCTTCTCCACAACCCGCAAGACCCACCACGACATCGCTCTTTATTAGCTTTTCACGGAAAATATTCGACGAAAAAAACAACTGATAAGATCGCGATGAGGTCGAGCGGCGCCCATCAATAATCCGTCGATGTATCGAGCGCCTATCAGATCCGGCGCGGATTATTGCGCACGTAGTACCTACAAGCCAGAGGTACATACAGGCTCGGGCTACACTCTACACATTAGAACAATAACACTGCACTGGAGCGGTCACACGACAGCGACAACACCTGCGGGGAACAGTATACCACGCAACCCCCGAGGTTTCTCCCTGTCGCAGACGCAACGTGGTGGTTGCGCGGGCGCTTTGCGACTGTAATGAGGCGGCCGGAGGCCGGCGGCAGATACGCACTCTCGTAATCAAATCTGTAGGCCTTCTATCTGATAATTACTCGGTATCGGGGTGGTATCGCGGTATCTCGCTTCCAGATACGGCGCTCCAGGGCTGCGGGTGCGGAGTGCGGGGGGAGGAGGAGGGGGTACGGCGACGTTCCCTACAAATATTTGCTGAAGCTCGTCGCTTGTTTGCTCTCGTTATCACGTGACGCGAACACACCCAGCGCCGCGTCCCCTCGCTTGCACAACGCTGCCTGCTAGTGCCGCACACAGCACACATAACATGGAACGTTACTAGATCGATGATGTACCCTCTCATCGCTTATTCATTTCATATTAGGAATGTCGATCAAACGTAAAAGTACTAGAAATGCGAATGACTCAGTGATACATGTTGCAACACGTCGGGTAGCTATCCGGGCGAGCTCGTCCGGTGCGCCTGACGTCCGGCTCGGACGCATGCGCCGCGGCCGGTCGCATGCACACGTGGCGACGTAGTAACAACAGCTGTTCACTTAGATACTGTATCTGTTAGATACGATTATCAAAACTTTAAGATAACCGGTCTCACATTAGCACCTAGTTAAGATAAACGAGATAACAATTTGCATATCTGAAGAAAGGTGCGATACTAAGTGGTATATGAATGGGGTCGATGCACTATACGCACACACGCACACATCTCCCATGGGTGTACACTTGTAATTAGATTAGCTGCAGTCAGTAAGACGGACAGGCGAGACGGCTTGGACTCGCCACTAGACTAGTGATGGCTGGAACAGCTTAACAGTGGATGACTGTCATATGGACCAATCCAACAAAACGGGAACCACACCATTATTAACAGTATAAGTATACTGGTTCATTGCATTCCTATGAACCCAATACTACTAAACTATTAACCCTAAAGCCTAGTAAATGTGTGAGACGCTAGTACGCAGGAGCGTACACACTGTCTCCCCGCCATGTGGTCGTGCGGTGGCGCGGCGCGGTGGGTGCTGCGCGGTGGGTGCTGCGCGGCGCGTGTTGCAACTGCCCCACATACGCACGCACACAGCGGGGATTGTGCAACTCCACATAATCCCCTTGCCGCCGCCGCACGCCACACATGCACACTGGAACATTACATTGTTGATTGATGGTGTTTAGCTTATTTTGTAATACGACACTCGTTCTGTTACTGTCATATATTATTATGTATATAACGCATTGATTTAGAATGTAAAAGGTGAACAATGACAGCTTGTAGGAGATACCGAAAAATAATATGCATATGTGTTAGTGACTGATATGTCAGATGAAAATAGAGTTGTGTATTCGCATTGACAATATAGTATAGTATCGATAGATTAAATCTTGCCCTAATGAATAGAGGTTATATATACGTTACTAATTAAATCCTATTATTGTAAATTAATAAACAGATAAAATCATTTTATTTATGAAAATACAATGGGTATTACAAAATATAATAATAATTTTAAGATGATGGTGTATGCAGCATACAGATAAGTATAGTACAAAGATTTAACTCAGTTTTGTGTACTGAAAATGATAAAGTAATGTATGATATTACCATAGCTAGTTCCCTTAGGCCTGATTATTTAATAATCAGATAAAATCTATCGACTTTTTATCGATATTCGTAAAGTCATTTCTACAGTCAACCCTAGCGTAAACATACATATTTACACTAAATATTATTTATTTCTTGTTTTATGTACAAAATATTACCACGTATCGGAAGAAAATCTAATATACTATGGTAACATTTGTTTTCTCGGCGAATTAATACTAGTACGTACACAAAATATGGTTTCAAAACGTACGATGAAAAAACACATTTACCTGTGAAACGTGTAATTATTTGGATTATTTCTCTTTGTCACGTTACAATTGGCAAAAGAACATGACATTATGGCTGCCAAAATTTTACTTATCGCCAATAAATGCACGATTAATTTATAAATTAATAAAATATATTTGAAGCAAGGGTAACTATACTTAAAAAAATGTATCATACTGACATTGACATCTGTCTCTTTCCTTCTCGGGTAGTGTTCTTATTAAAATAATAACCTCAACGGCAATTATTTATTTGAGCCTTTTGGCGTCGAAACGCTCGGGTCATGGGGTCCGAATGCACGTCTCTTTTTTAGAGACCCTGCTAAACGCTTGGTCGACAGTACACGTGACCAGAGGGCTGGCCTATTCTTTGGTCAAAGAATAAGCATTGCCATTCAACGTGGTAATGCTGCCAGTCTCCTGGGCACGTTACCATTCGACAGCGATGTGGAGGAGTACTATGACGCCCAAGTATTCGTTTAGGATAGGTTTTTTCATTTTTGTTTTTTTTATTGATACATTAGTGTAAGTAGTTAGTTTTAAAATTAGATATAAGTTTAATTTGTTTAAAATTAAAATGATATCTCTTTTCCACTCTTAGTTGGTCTTTTAGCGTAAGCGAAATTCTAAGTCTATGATCAAACATGTACGTACTTCAATTAACACAAAGTCAAAAATCTCAATAATAACTATAAAAATTGAAAGAATGAATGCCACAATAGGTGTTTCCAGCAGTTAACACCTGCTGGGATCTACTCGTATGCAGCACAACAGCGACGTGATGCAACTCTCACGACACGCACTTAACACGCAGGAGCCAATTCTTTTGACAAAAATTGTTTCGGAATTATTTTCCTGCAGTTGTCCTTCAATATTTGTGACATTAAACATAATGTACCTATCAACAAAATTCAGTATGGTTATTATACACAACGGCTCTCCTAGACTAAACGGGACTCTATGTTTTGAAGTAGAGCAATGTTCGGTATTAACAGTAAGTAATGTGTGCGAAGTCACGTCGTGTGAGAACATCGTCGCTATCACCTGCGCAGAAAGTGACAGGCAGTGACAGGAGTGATAACGGCCGAGGTGAAGTGCTCGCTCCCAGAGGTTTCGGCCAAGCCTACACACGTTCAGGCACAACCAAACTTTACGCTGAGTACATCACCCATTGAGGAGACTAAGAGACTTCACTTTTGGCATAACTAAATATACCTCATATTTTGAAAGTTTGATTAAGTGTCCTATTGCAAACATATATTTCTCCTGTCGTCGGTTAAAGCATAGTTTATATATAGGTTTGAGTACTTATGAATAAAACTAAAATAAATATGTATTTATTAATTTCCCAAAAATAGTGCAAAAGTGTTTAGACCTATCGACGAACTGATTCGAAACCACATCACTCTTCAGTGTTGCGGCTTCGAATCGGTTAGTAGATCTAAATAGTGAACCTGGCTCACGACATACTCGTAGATAGCTGGGTTCTTGGTAGTCTCCTCCTGGACCGACTCCCGATATGTTCAGCTTTACGTATGGATTGATTCCGTAAGCGTAACTGACTCTCGTCAGTACGACACACTATAGCATTGTTGTTATATAAATAAACGCTTGTCTTGACAAGATAACGCCATCGACACACTTTGACATGACGTGAATCATCTTCGACAGGTACACGAGTACATGAGATTAATCTGTTCAGCAGGTGACGGGCTGACGGCCCTTCAGCGATGTGCACGACAACATCATCACACTCCGGCACGGCGCGGGCGGCACTGCCCCGAATGATGAGTACATTACGATTTTCTAGAAAACTAAAACGAGTGCAGTATTTGTGTGCACATCATAGCTGCAAAAACGTTGGGGAAATTTGTCATTGGAGTATAAGAAACATTTGAACGGTTGCAGTTTCAACAATCTCAGGTTTCGTCACGCGCTTATCCCTTTCCATCCCTTTCCTTGAACCCTTAACACTAATAATATGTTATTAATAAACATTATATAACAAACCATCACACCCTTAGTCCCCGAAGGGCGAAATATACGTGTACAATACTACACATTTGCCTAGTGTGTATTATTGTACACCCATATTTCGCCGATGCCCTTATTGTCCCGTGTAATAGGGGGCGGGCCTACTAAGCCCGTGCTGCTACTAAGAATTTACATACAGAAAAACCTAATAACACTTTGTCCGACGAACCCAGGACCTCACGCTCAACTGTCGCGCTTGCGAGTACAAGATCGATGGAGCAGTCATTTATGTTATAAAAAGTATTTTGTATGTATGTACAGTCAGCATCAATAAGATGTATACACTTCATGAAATTCAAAAAACGATTTTCAGAGGAAATAGTGATTGAAATCTTGACTAATTCTACACATAGCATCTGCGGATACATAAAAATACACAGTCATTCAAATTTTACGATTTTTACGTTTTCCAAGAATACCTAAGCATTTAAATTTCGCTACATGTATACGTATTTTTGATACTCAGTTAGTATCATAAATATGTATACATATAAGTAGTGAAAAGTAGGAGAGACGAAGATTTTACTAATATGATGAAGCTATATTCCAAACACCGCTGAGTAAGTTCTTTTCACAAATAATAGTGTTTGGTATTGAACAAATAATTGTGATCAGTGAGCGTCGAGTGTCGGAGTGTCGCGAATACATGAGTACACACCTACACGTACACACACACGTACATATGTAGATGGCGGACTTATCAGCGGCGTCAAGTGCGCAGATAAGACGAGCGGTGTTGGGCCGTCGCCGCGGGCGCTGCTCCTCGCCCACCATGTTCGAATGTCCAGTTAACGTTAACTCACCTGTTTCGGATCTCACTTCAGCAGTTAACGCTTACTAATCGACAAGCTCGTATCTACCTGACTGAGACAATAAGCGTTAACTATTTTACAGAAACTTAAAGGAAGACACCCACGTATATACTAATACTATTGTTAAAACGAAGACCATTTTAGTATGATATCTTATAGCGAGGAACACAAAAGAGATGAACAAGGCTTTACAGTGTCAATCAAGCTCCGTAACTGTGGCTTTATTTGGCTATATTCCTAACTTCAGTCCTGGTCAATATTTCGGGACTCTTTGGGTCGTCTCTGGTCTCCAGCTCCATAGTATATAATAATATGTACGAGTACATAACTACGGGCTATGCCTTCAAAATTAGATTGATTGATTACCAGCACTTGTGTTTAATAAAGTAAGCGGTGGACAATGTTCAATTAGGTAACGTATCGGGACAGGAATACATTTAGTTTGCTTGTAGTTCGGCTCGGTCGCAATGAGTCATTGTATTTACCATGAAGCGTGTACTGGGGCGCGTGTGTCAGCCGCTGCATGCGTCGCACGTCGTGACGTCACCCGCACTCTCACACCTACATAGCTTTATTTACTTTACTTTGACTGTTTCTAAAGTAGAAAAACTGACACGTACATTTACATATAGGCCATATTTACGGCCTGTTGAACAAAAAGGGCAAACGTCCACTATGGCCACCGACCAACAGTCAGTTTGAGTTGATTGATTTATAGAATTTTGTTTTATAGAATTTGGTTGTTATACATTATTGCAATGTGGCATGGAAAAGTGTAATAGGAAGCAAATGGCGTGCTTACCAGTACATGTACCAGCCCCATTCTTATCGCGCTCGTCTTAGAAGGGCTGACTAAGGGAGTATGTACCTACATCAATATTTATTGCAACTATTTATAAAGCCCAAGTTCAAGAGCGGATGTTACAGGCTGATCTGATGATGATGATATCTGAACAACCCTTTTCTTTCAAATAACATTTTGAACTCATTTGATTTGCTTGTTTTTCTTAAGATATCATTATATATTCCACGTATGACAGTATTAACCGTACATAATACCTACAACTATTTTAATATAACTATATGCAATCCATATATAGTGTACCTACCTAGTAATTAAGGGATAGTCCCCAGTGACGTTATGAAGTCCAAGATGGTTATAATAATAATAAAAATTAAACAATTAATGTGTTCGTGGCCGCAAGTTTCGTAGCACCATCGGCTACGCTTCGTAGCAGCTGCTACGTGCTACTGCATACGCCGTAGTTGTACACATTTTCAGGGGTCACTCGTTGTAATCAACGCATTTTGTTCTATCTGCGACCGTTATGGAAAATGGTTTTGTGCACAAAGTTGACAATCACCTAGAAAAATTTGGACGGGAATTATGACGCTATCTTCACCAAAAACTTTCAAAAAACATAGCATCACGCCTGTATCTCCGAAGGATTAGGCAGAGGTGTACTATTGTTGCTCCCACATTTCGCCGATACTGTTATTAAATCGTAAGTAATAGGGGGTGAGCCTATTGCCATCAACTGGGCTCAGTTCCAGTCATGTTGGAGCCTAGAAGCTGTTGTGTCGTGTGTGATGGCGTGTGTTTGTATGGGGTGGGGACGTGAGCTGGTGTCCTGTGATTAACATTATCGTCGGTAATTAGTCCGATGATCGATGTCTCAAGTAAGCCTCTACCGATAAGATAGCGCGACGCATTACATTTATCGATTTTTTATTGTTGAGATACGTATCGTAAATACAATAATGACTGTAAAGCGCGCCTTCATACCTAAATAATATTATATTGACATCAATTCGGGGATAAGTACGGATTATAGCGTACCTACGCGTCCGTGATCACTTCGCACGAAGGTCGCGCGCCTGCGCCCGCGCCGGTCGCCGTTGCAGCAACGACTTCGTCTTTTTAAATAAGAGGACGTACTATAGGTACCTAACCTCATAGCTTGAGACCGTAGTCTGCAGTAACATTCAACAAACGACAACATGTCGTATGTTTCCATAAAAGCCGATTACTCACAAAGTTATCAATTAATAGATAAATCGCTGTTGCTACCAAAATTTCTATGTACACCTAAATATTTGACCCAAATGTATTATTGAAACGATTAGATGTGCCGATGAATTTCACGTTATAATTACGAACGAAATTGGAACATTTATGTACCAATAATAACAAAGTATGTCTCAATTTTGGTAAGAAGTATTCGTATAGTACTTGAAATGACTGGTTTTGGGGTCACCAAGCCGCTCCCCCAGCTCTGTGATTACATGGAAAGACTACATTTAAGTAGTAGAAACCAATAACTAGACGTTAAGTATGGTGGAATGCAGAAAAACAATAAAATTACTTTTGTTACGACTTTAGGAGTGACTAAAGTTCCCTCTATATCTAAGTATGATGTGTAAAATACTCTCAATGGGATATCAGAACAACAACTAGATAGGTATTAAAACATGAATGAGGTATCTAGGCATTTACTTAGATATCTGTTTATCATTAGTGAAGTTATCAACATTGTGATTGTTCAGATAGTGCAGTTAGCACTTGGCTGCGGAGCCAGGTGTCTCAGCATCAGCCGGCGCTGGCGGGCGTGGCGCGGCGCGGCCGAGCGGAGCAGGTCTGCGAGTGAGTGCTCCCACTGCGCGAGATGCGCTGAAACATGAAAATAATTTTCCCTCGCGCGTCGGCGAGGCGTCGCGCGCGCTCACCCAATGGCGCGGCTCGGTGACACGCACACAGACGCGCGCGCACGCACACTCGCGCGGCGTCCGCGCCCACTCGGAAAGCTCGGCTCTCACCTGGAGCTGCAGACGAGGACGGGCGAGCGCCGCGCGCCGCCGGAACACACCGACACGCCGCGACATAACACTGAGTGTGATACTGTGATGTGCTAACTTGAGGACATACTAGTGTGATACAGACGGAATTTACAAACTACACCTTCAAGGGATACCAACAGAGTGGTGAGTGCTGCACTACATATCTACCACGAATCTCTGAAACTGTCTTTATAAATAAAAACGTGATGATTTCATAAAGATCCAAATGGACTCAGAGAGTAGTCCTACCGTAACCCCAAGTGTATGTGTGTACGTGACGGCTACTTGTCTCTAAAAGTTACTCAGCGCGGACTTACATTATTCTGGATAGAAATAATTAATTTTCACTAATAAGGCACGTCTGGATCATATGTACGGAATCAAAAATTTTATGATACATGCTAAGCGCGACTTCAGCGGCTGCCGGAAAATGTTTGACCTACGACGGTTCCAATATCTATTTCGCGGAAACTACCGACGACTTACACGCGTCCATAACATACAACGAAGCGTTGTCTCCACAGAGGAGCTTGGAGGAGCACTTGCATCCGTTGGTATTATCCGCATGTGATGATAACTTCTGCAATCAGTTTGGCATTACAATTAATATTACTATTGGTAAATGTATGTATTCGTCTTCGCACCAAGTGTTCGCAAAAAGTCAGCTAACAACTGTGTCAGATAGCGTACTAGCAATACTATATATAATTTAGTCTATAATCTAAATTTTCATAGATACAACTGTATGGACTTCTGGCGTGTTTCAAACCTTCACAGCGAATAAAGATCGAAACTTTTGCATAAATTAACAAACACGTATCTCGTAACAATGTTGCACACATTTTAATGTAGAGTTGTTTTCTGATTTCCCGTTCTGATGGTTGTAATTTTATGTATATTGTTAAAATTTTAATAATTATTATAAAAAGAACTGGAGACATTTTAGTGTTACGACAGTTCCGTTTGGCAACTAACTTTGCATTTTTTTTCTTTTATAAGCGTCTATAGGAGTAAGTTAACTGAAACTTAAGTAAATATACAACTAAAACTAACATAAAAAAGTACATCTGCAAAGGATATCCATTCTAGAGTTCCAACGTTTAATGAATAGGCATTATACATAGCATACATGCATAGTATAACGTCGGTACCGCCGCGCGCGCGCCGGCGCTCGCCGCCTATCGGGGCACATTATATAAACTCCCTGTGCATTGAATACCTAAATACATCATATTACAAACATAGAACAAAAATTGAAATTATTTTTATTATAATATGTACCAACAATAGCTTCCCGTCCAGATATTAGTACATGAATGAGGCGACCGTGACGTGCACAAGGAGCCGTTGCCGTCGGCGGACAGTATACGTTGACTGTCTGAAAAGGACGCACGTCAGGAGTTTTGTTATTAATATGTATTAAATACAAGTAGCCCGCCGTGAAGCCATATATACTTACTTGTACATTTTATTTGGAATTCGATCAAAGTTTATTAGTAATTAAGAAATTATTATATTTTGGCATTGTCTTGTTGTTGAACCGTCATTTCATACCTACATGTCTAAAAAAGAATATTGTTATTTAACCACTGACATAACAGAACAAGAACAAGAACTTTCTTGGCGTTAACTATTTGATTATTTTAATTTAATAACAGACTTAATACTTATAACGGCCAACTGTATCGGTTGGCCGTGTCTGGTGTGTGAGTCTTCATAATTTTTTCTTCAGCAGTTTTCCTTTATGGTTGGCCTAGGATTGCATTCCAGTTTAACAATACCAGGCCGAATATAAGTTTCTTTTTACTGACCAAAAGTTTGAAATAAGTAGACTTTATTTCGGAATTTTTAATAACTACATTATATATTATATAAAACATAACGGGGAAAAGAAAACATAAATAAAAAAGAAGTAATTACAAATTACTCTTTAGTCTATTTAAATTTTCGAGAAAACTTTACCATAGTTACAGAACAACTATCATCGAATACTACCTATACCTAAATACTGGGGGCATTTTAAAAGGTTTTCCTTGTTTTTCTTACTTATATATCTTATATATAACTCAGTTGCATCAAATAGTTAAATCATATATATAACTGATTTTAGGGATGTAAAGGGTCTTAAAATACACCTTACAGGACCCATGCCAACCTCACCAGCTCGTGGTACATCCTGCTGAATAACAAACGAGGCTCTGGCGATTTCTGGTGGTAGGCTTCGGCCGTGGCTATAGTCACCACCCTCAAGGCAAAGTCATGCCGCCAAGTTCCCTCGGGCGTGTTCCGGCTTGCTGCCTTGGGAAGCCATTTGGGAAGACGGGTCTGTGCAGTCGCGCTTGTCCAGTGCTGGGCGCCTTGCACAACTGCCGCCTTCCCTGTCCATTCAATATACACCCCAAGGCGAGAGTGAATGGACATTATTTGAGCTTGCGTGATCCATCCTCGGCAGCATTCTCACTCACCATGAGGTGAAGTGCTGCCAAACGCACTCAAATTAGTAATAAAAAATGTATGGTAAAAATTTGGTTTACGGAATAATAATATAATAGTATTAATAATAAGCCTGCCCCGTTCCTCACTTCCGGCTTGCCATACAATGGCTCGCTGACGAGGAACGGGTCTCCCGCCTCTGGGTTGCTATAATTGGCCGCCCAGAGTGGAGTCTTTAGAACAGAGCTCTGCCCGTAGGGTGAACGCTGAGCGTAAGTGGCGAGTGGGCCAGTGATGCCAGACCCTCAGGGAACAAGTGATCTGAGTTTAAAGTCCAACGAAGCCTCTCCACCCTTCAGCCACTCACGTTCTTGTTGCTCCCTTGTTGCGACCCTAGTTTTTATTTTTGGGTCCCAATTAGCGAGTTGGCGAGTCCTGCCATTTTTACGTGTGCATATGACATTGTTTCGGCAGGCGCCATAGATTACCATATTTTCCCATAACCTATTCCACTAACATCCCATCACAATAGCCCAAGTAGTTTTTTTCCACGTGTTCTGCAATAGTTTTACAAATTCAGGGATTGTCCTTATTATTATGTAGTGCATACAGGGATAATCGCTGGGTATGTCACCATAACATTTCATTAAAGCTGTCTTAAAGGGCCTCTACGTGGTGGCTTCGGCTCCACGCACGCCTTCCTAACGTCCGGGACTCTATAGTCCCGTGCAAAGACAAGATATATAAAAATCATATTTATTAATCAACTTAAACAAAAAATATTGACGTACATGTTCATAAATATAGACATCTTACATAATTATTTTAATCATGCTTAATTATAACTACTTCATAATAAAAATAAAAATAAATTAGGTTTGATAAACATTTAGTGTAAACTACGGGAGTGGAACAAGATACAAGCAAGGCGCAAGTGGGTGGGACCTTGTATGCGAGCATCTCTATCTTAGGCTATGAGGTTATTAGCAAGTTTGTGTGGACTAATCCTAACATTATCTAGGCTTTAATTAAAAATCATTTATTATCGTTCGAAGAAACCGTGTTCACTTATGCACCTAAGTAGGATGAATATCTACTTATTGAAGTTTGTCATTAATCCTGTTATCAATCCCTTATCCATCATCGAAATGTTTGAATTTTTGAATCCAATTTCCATTTTATGTTTATGGCTCCAAAATTATTCGATGATTTTGCCAACGTCAAGATTGAAATAGACACTGTGATAGTTATTGAAGAGAATAAATTATTATATAACACTATTGACCGGTGAGTTTTATCTTCAAATCTTCCAAAAATATTGGATCAATTTATTGTAATGTATAGGTTTTAGTGACCCAATATTATTTTGGCAGAAAAAAAATACTGTTTGTACATACTATACGACAAATACGAATACATGAACCTACTGGTTGAACGTAACTATATTAAGTAGTTAGGTTGAGCTGATACAGTTCAGTGTAATGGATTCCTGACGACCTTTAGGTATACAATCAACAAAATTGTGTGGCATTTTTGAAGCATTCTTGTTTGCAGCTATGCTTAAACACTAAAGACTATTTGTACAGTCACGAACAAAATTATGTTATCAAATGATATTAAATGGTGATCTATAATAAGACTAGTGGTAACACATTAAGTGTTAACAGATAATAATGTTCATAGAACTGAAAAACAGTGTAAACCACAAAAGTATATAGTAGTAGATATCGTATATGAAAAATGTATTCCGGTCGAACACCATTTCTATACAACAATAGGTTTGAAGTCACAAAACTTTGGCCAATAAATGTTCTATTAACTTATACATTGATTTCCATAGCAGATTGAACAATATTGTTTTTGTAGTGTCACCGAGTGGTTTCGGTATAGAATTAACCACCCTTCAGGGCGACCCCGTTTCACCAATGTTGTCAAGTGTGTCGGCATAACATCATACTAGTAATAAGGCGCAGGTTGGCGCGATGACGTATGCAGCTCGTTAGTCTGATGACGCCAAATAAAGCCTTTTTATTGCGTAAAGTTTGATTTCTACAAGTAGTGAGCCATTGAAGGTGCACCTTCGCCTCGCACAGCTGAGGCGGCGCAGTTCGGGTGGTGAGTGAACTGTGTACAATACACCACACAGCTTTACAAGCGGCCTGTTATCGAGCGAGTCGCCGGTTATCGCGGGATCGCGCGAGCAAACATGGCGCCGCCTCCAAACGTGCCCGAACACCCTTACGGCAACGAATAACATGGACCAGAAGAACCACTCTCAGCAGTGAGCGGCTCCAACAATAATCGTTGCAGTGCCAACAGTCACTGTTACACATCCATTTTCGAAGTCGACTGTTGGGCGTTGGGCTTTGGAAAAGGATACTGCTACTTTATATTGTACGACCGGATTGTTGACCTCAGAGCTAGCAGCCAGCCTTGTGATCTAGGTATTTAGCAATATATTTTAGCTAGCATTTTTGATCCGTTCATTTTTTAACAAATTGTTTTAACTTTTATTTGGTTCAGCGTTCGTGTGTGTGCACTAGTCAAGACACTTATTGAAGTTAGCCTTCTGTTTGTTATTTAGTGGTTGCACTTGGTTTAATTTGGAGCCTTTTACATGACACGTATGTGGGCATAGGCAGAGCAAACTGTGAGGCTAATGTTATAGGGCGCGCGTGTTTGCTCGCGACCTGGCCGCAGTAGAACGCCTCGATATAATTAATGTCTTATCACTAAACATACTTCCTAACTGCTCAGAATATTTGTTACTAATGACGAATTTCCGCGTCGGGTGTCACGGGGCGAGCTTTGAGGAAAATAATTTGTGAATTGGATAGGTACTTATTGCAGATATTGATCACAATTGCAACTAACTTGTGAGATCCCTAAAGCTAATTATCTACATACCTATTACTGTAGCCATTTTAGACGTACAATTCTCCGAATCTTCATAAACATGACTGAAAATCACTTGTGGTTAAATCCAGTGCCGGTATCGTGTTCGTTGAACTATATGTATGTATGTATATACTTATGTATGACTTCAGGTGTCAGTTTTAGATGTACTTACTCACGTATTCTTTTCATATTATTTATTTTAACATTAATGTAATGTTTTTCATAACTAATACAAAGATGTTGATAAATTGTCAAAATAAAATTGTTTAATATAAGTCGATACATATTATGTCAGACGCTCGGCCGGCGCCGCGCCGGGCGGCGGCGCACACGCTCTTAGTT
Source organism: Shargacucullia verbasci (assembly GCA_947562105.1). Lineage (NCBI taxonomy): Eukaryota > Metazoa > Arthropoda > Insecta > Lepidoptera > Noctuidae > Shargacucullia > Shargacucullia verbasci. The sequence continues at coordinate 112,929 of OX387283.1, forward strand.
CCCTATGTGTTGTGTACTTCCGCGCCGCCGCTCTTCCGCTCCCAAAACGATACCTTTCGTTTGCTTAGACGTCTGCCCACAAATAACCCACACTTTATTTGTAACGTACAAGTTTTCTAGAGACACCTTTCTCACTTTTAGGTAAGGATATCCTTTTAGCGTAACAAGAAATAATCGCAAAATCTTGAAACAGGTTGACGATGGAGAACGTGGCGCAGATGGAGCAGCGAGACATGGAACCCTCCACAGAGGCACTCCAGCTCGTAAAGAACGAGAACCGTGGAGAGCAAGAGCATAGGGAGCAGAACGGGGGCGCAGGGGGAACGGGGGGCACGGTGAATGAACCCATCGACCAGCAGCAACAGGCGAACGTGGGACCTATGCGCGAGGCGTCACCGCCTTCGCACTCGCAGTCCGTAATCACGTCGCGGCGCGCCGTGCGCACTATCACCGCCGCCGGACACATCACCACGGATGAGCCCAGCGAGCTGCCTACCGACGACGGCGTCAAAGACGAGCCGCCCGAGCAGCCTCCTCTGGACGAACAGCAGCTGCAGGTGCAGCACTACGCCGCCAAGCTGGAGGAGGCCGAGGCGCGCGAGCAACAGCACTACGACGAGGAGCGCATGCGCCTAGCTGAGGCAGAGACGGCGCGCTACCTGGCGTTTAAACAGGAGCCGTACCGCACGCTGCCATCACCCGGTGACAAGCGGGCGCCGCCTCAATACGCGCGCGCTCCACAGCGCCCTGCCTACCCGCGCGGCCTTGCACTACGCTACGGCGCCCCGCACCACGTTATCGTGGCACAAGATGGTGAGGGCGATGAGGGCGCACACGAAGCTTTTTTGCACAAAGACAAGGAGCAGCTGCAGTACGCAGGTGGTGAGGGGGACACTCGCCAATATGCTGCCGTGCTAGGTGAGCAGGCCGCCGCCTCCCTTGAGATGATCCAGACTACAGCTCTCAACAACCAGCAGGCAGTGGGCGTGGCCTACCAGCCGGTCAAGTATGAGGCGCGGGGAGAGGGGGAGCCGAGGCCCACCACGTACGCCAGCCTACAGCCCGTGACATCAGTGCATGGCGGATATGCTTATGCGAGCCAGAGCCCACAATACGCGGGAGCCGGGTATGGTGCTTACGCAGGAGGCAGCAAAGAGCTGCTAACACTGTATGGTGGCAGTTCGGGAGGTGCTGGCGGAGGAGGCGGTGCCCGAGGGGACGAATCACCCCCGGGGCAGCTGCTGTATCGCTCCGACCCCACTCTCTCTTCGTCATCGTTGGCACGGGGCACACACGTGGTGTACGGCTCCGTGGTGCCGCAGTCACAGGCCGTGTACGAGACACCACCCAGTCCTAACTCACAACAGGTCAGTTGATACATATCGGTTACTATAACTCACTGCAATCTATAAAGTTCTGTGTGTGACGCTGCTGTCTACTCCTTAGGTGACGCTGTACACGCACGGCAACACGGTGCAGTACAAGGTAGGCGGCGAGCACTACCTGGGACAGGGTGGCGGCGTGGAGTACGTGCCTGTGTCGGGCTACGAGGGCGGCCTGCTGGTAGAGGGCTACCCAGCGCCCACGCAGGCCTGGCCCGCGCACAATCTGTTGCCAATCGACGACGGCTTCGACCCCAGTACGTAACACAGAACGTACTTTATTGTTGTAGTCGTATAACTGTCAATAATCGCTTAATAAGATAGCCACGAAATGTGTTACGTGTTTCAGGCATGGCGGGCATGGGGGAGGTGAAAGAGTGTGTTAACTGCGCGGCCGCCACCACACCGCTGTGGCGCCGCGATGGTACTGGCCACTACCTGTGCAACGCGTGTGGCCTCTATACGCGTATTAATGGCGTTAATCGACCACCGCTCAAGGGCCAAAAAGCCAAGCCGCAGCAGGCACTGGTATGTGTATACCCACAAGTATTGTAGGCTCTTTCCAAAAAGATTAACACAGTATTCACATGTGTACTTACAGAGTAATTACAGCCATTCCTTATTCACACATCATTCATATTTATTTCATATTTTATGTGTTCACACTGGTGTTACAGCTGCTCGTCACCAGCTGAACGGCCATCCCAGCACAGTGTTAGAATCGCATCGCAGTTATGTACCGTAGAAATGTTCCTTTTCCCAGTTTCATCCCAATCATGAGTGCGGTATGATCATCATCATCATTGATCAGTATATTTGTTGTAGCCGACGAATGGCAACCGTCGCGTGGGCGTGACGTGCGCCAACTGCCGCACATCCAACACGACGCTGTGGCGCCGAAACAACAACGGCGAGCCCGTCTGCAACGCGTGCGGCCTCTACTACAAGCTGCACAACGTAAGACATTGACACATCTACTGCTAGCTGCGCTCTTTGAATGGAGCGCTAGGCGGGCAGATACCAGCGTATCAGCGTATGATCGTGCATCGATTACACCGGTATGCTGATTAGGCGCCGCCAGGTATCTAATCGCCGTTGCAGTCAGTTATCAGGGAACTCCTCGGCAAATATTGGGCCTATATAAAAAATCAAAACACAGGGTCTCATCTAATCTCGCGAGATAAAACGCGGGGCTACCGACTGATATAGAATTATCATCGCACGACCACGAATATTCATAATGAGATAAATAATCTTTTATCAATTATCTCCTCGCGAGTAGATACGCTTGTTTAAAGGATGATAGGACCGCGTGGCGGGAGATTACAAGGAGTTCCCCCGTCTGAGTCGCTCATGACGTGTTGTGCGCAGGTCAACCGGCCGCTCAGCATGAAGAAAGACGGCATCCAGACCCGCAAGCGCAAGCCCAAGAGCATGGGCGGTGGGCACGGAGGGGTGGCGAGGCCAGGGGGCGGAACGCTCGCGGGTGAGTACCTGTCGGCGTGGCCGCGCATGCTGTGACAACGTGCGGTGCGCTTGCGCGAGCACTAACCTGTGTGCTGGTCCGCAGTGGACGCACACTCGCACAAGGTGCTGCCCCCGCTGTACGCGGCGGTGGAGGGCGCGGGGGGTGCGGGGGGCGCGGGGGGCGGCGCGCCTCTGCTGCTGCTGCCCGCGCGCCACACGGCCGATATGTGAGTACAAGCGAGGCGACGCGAGCTGACGTCAATAGCCCTCGAAGCATGCACTTGCTCCAGCACGATGTAGCTAGACTAACTAGCTCAGCAACATAATAACGCGGGAGTCAGGTTTCAGGGAAATCCAAACATGAGTACAGACTACTCCAGTCTTCACGACAGCAGAGTATTCTCCGCGCCTTAGCCAGTCTCCCGCGTTGTTGCGTACTGTTGGTACTAGACCTGACACCGCACATTCCTTCTCTCACACGTGAGCCTCACAAGTTCCAAGCCCATCGGTTGGCTTATTAAAGTAGCCGAGGTGCGCATGCTCTGCTCTCAGCTTAGCTTCCAGTGATTTTGGAACCTTAGTGACAATTCTTCACTCGTGTTGTTTAGTTCTATCCCTCTGGTACTACATATCGGCTTCCCGCACTCTGCCACTAACTTGTGTCGAATTCTCGATATGTTTAATTGCACCTTTGTTATAATCTAAAAATTAAAATACTAGAACCGTTAAATGCCGTAACTCTGCCTGCACCCCTAACATTGCCTGGGTTATTTTGATTTATTAACTTGATTTATGGATTAACTTGCCGATAACTTTTCAACTGCTAATATTACTAGTTTATATTGCAACGCTTATTTCTGAATTGTTTAGTTAAGAGATAGCCAGTGGGCTAACTAGCTTAGTTTTACTGATATCGTACCTCAGTACTTGCCGAAGATGGGAGCGCAGGGAAAGTTACGGCATTCACCGGAATATAAGCGGATGATATAATAATGTTATGTTACATGAACAATGTCACCGATGCAGATGTTGTATATAACAGTTTGTAACGTCCGCAGTACTCCTTGTGTTTTCAGGAACTGGTAAATACCTTTAGTGACAGTAGGCTAACATTTGCAAAGTTTAATTTTTCGCGACGACACGACTTGTCTTATTTGCTTGTGTGTTACGTTATCTCAAGGTTCTCTGCAATGCTTCACTACTGAGCCTTGCTTGTGTGGTATTTTCCAGTTACTGTATTTTGTGGGTCTTCTTGTACATTCCATAAGATAGATGGGCCCAGAGTAGCCACTCTCTACTATTGTTCACCAAGCTCACGCACACACAAACGTTAAACAAAACAAGAATACGTAAATCTATACATTTAGTTCTGAAAACTATTAATGTGCGCGTTCCTTACTGAACTTTTTTAGGAGTGGGCTCTCTGTTCCCTTTTAGTTGGTGTTAGTAACGTGTGGTTATGTTGCAGGATACCAGCGCTAGACCGCGGCGCGCCGCACTACCGCCCGCCGTAACTAGCGCCGCCACGCCGCGCTCCTTATCTGTACATATGTACAGCCAGCTTAGTTGTAAGATTACGGCACATTCCGGACTGTGGCGTAACCGCCTCGTAAAATGCAACTGATCACTTCACTCAGATAAACGACAGCTTGCAATTGCAGGATTACTTCATAAACAACAGGAAACACAGGAGACCTACATCTGAAGTCATACATCTTATATATCTAGGTATATACTGAAACTGTTAGCATATCATCCTGCTACCGGAGAATGGCCTGCCCTGTGCTGCCTACAGCCTGTGACGACAGTCGTTGTTTATTTTACTTAGCACGCCCTGCCCACTCAACACTCAATACGAACTTAGAGATACATGTCCATGAGGAGTACCTCGTCTCTCTCTATCATCACTCCCAACCCCAAGTTAGCAGTAGGTAGCGTGTAACGTTTGCACAGAAGTTTGTTGAATGTTGCAAGCAAGCAGCAAGGCTAGTTTTATAGCCGTGCAGTAAAGACAATCTGTAACCATCCATCAAGATGTGGCCAGATAACGCTCACTGAAACACGCAAGAACGACGGCGACGTCCCGCGTCGTGTGTCATCTGCTAAACAATTTGGGACTTTAATCGATGTTCGAAATATTCCGGTCGATTCATCGAGGTCAATGATTATATGTATGTGGCTCAACCGGCCCCCTTTAACTAGACATACTTGATACATATATGAGTCAACACGCACTACCTACTACATACCAGGTATTAATACTTTAGTGCTCGGTCTCGGTAATTAGTGCCATTCTTAATAATAAATAAGTAGTGAATAATAAATTGAGAGTAATGTTGTTGTGATTGCAAGTGAAGTGATCGGCGCGCGCACCGTTGCGAGTAGGTACTGGTAGTAGTCCCAGAACAAAGTGGACAGTGTGTAGATAACAACCGTGTACCATATAGTTACGTAAGTTATTATAAGTAGTTAATTAGATGTAACAAAGCGACGAATTTACTATAATATATTGTTACGACTTTTTACAGTCCACGTGTAGTGGTGTGCGTGAAAGTGTGTGTGTGTGTGTGTGTGTGACGGTTTGTTCAACTAATTAGGTTTACATATTTATATTTTGATAACACTGTTTAAACTGTTATAATAAGAGTTTACAAAATAAGCGACAAAATAAAAACGAATGTTGCCGCTAATATTGTGTTATTTTTATCATTCCCCGATGTCGTAATACATATGTACATAGGTTGTATGATTTGGATATCATTAAATATTCCTGTTGTTACTGTCACATACAATTTATAAAATAAAAATATGTGACACTAGCAACAGGTAACTTTTTATGTAAATTACGCAGCGGTCCCGACACAGGCCTTTTTTAATTTCCTGTCATAGAGCCTCTTGTTCAAATAGATCCAGCGCAGCGCTGCTCTCTGGTGGGAACTAACTAATGATGGATGGATGGATGCTCTATTACATTGATCGTCTTATTGGAACTCTTAACATAACATATGTATGTGCACATATTCTATAACATTTAAGGCTGGCACACGGTGAACATAAAATAAAGTATATAACATTATATGAAATCATATTTGTACGTACGTAGGTATGTATCACTCGCCGTATAATTCCATGGCCCACCACACTAATATAATACAATAATATACTTAATCTTAGATAATCTTAAGATGCTACCGATATGCGATACATATAATAACATACCGTCAAGATATCGTGAGATACTGTAACATATCCTAAGATAGTGTACGGATCATAATGCAACAGCAGCGTATGATCGTATCTGAGCCGCGTGTGGTGGTCAGGAGAATCAAAGGTGTATAATATCATTATCTAATACATTCCACACGATAATGTTATACAGATATAGTCACGAAAAGAATTACACTGTTAGATAGAGTCAGAGGAACAGCCTGCAAGAGTATTGTGTACGATTTTATACGAGAGTGATGTTTTGTGTTCCATTATATATTAGCAATTGTAACAGGTAAGTAAGACAGAGGTGTGCTCATATATATAGGTACATATCTCACCTCGGTAATTCGTGAGGTCTGCACTTTGATCCCCAGGTCGAGCAATGTCGAGCCCAGGGCTGAATATATCTTCTATTAGGCCTAAACCTAGTATTGCTGTCTTGCCATTATTTCTATACAATTTAACTGTCACACCGGGCTGTCTGCCTCGATACCAAGCTGCTTGTTATTCTTCCACTATGGCATGACCGTTCATCTTATCAGCTCGCTCATCGCTTAATCGTAATAAAATCTTTATAATGAAGTATTATGAGTTATTACTATTATCAATAAACAATTTCACAATAGCTCTACTGAACTCTAGATACTAGTGGCGCCACCTGTTGAACATGTAAGGAATTTATCTGTATTTTGAAGCTGTTTTTGGTACCTCACCATTAAATATAAGTCATAATTTAATATTTATATAGTTATCAGATTTCACCTCCACATACATTTGTTATTTGTTATTATTGTTGAATATTAATAACTCCACTCATCTCAACAGTGTACATCTAGCGCCGCGCGGTATTTTTTTGAACTTCGTAATAGTTTCTATCACTACGCACTAGATGGCGTTACTGTATCTAGGGTTGGGTTTGTTTAATTTGGGTAAAGATGGCACCAGTGTACATTAAATAAGTTTACTATACCAAGGAACGATACATTAGATGTCATATACTGTGAGAAAGTTTTTATTAGAATCAAGCCTCACTAGCGCGGACGAGTTAATAATAATATTGATTACCAATGTATGTGTATATACATATGTGAAGAAGATAGTGATGCAAAAAACATCACGGATACCTTCCTCTTATCACCATAATATTTGAACTTCTAGTTTTAAACTTTATACTTGAAAACGAAAGATCGTAAGCACTATTGCGACCGTAGGTACTATTATGTAGCATTTACTCTACTAAAGTAAACGCGGCTTAAGCTGTCTCTACATTCAATTAATAAGTACATTAACTCGTGGTTCCCCTCTCTGGGCTGCTCCCTCCACTACTTGCCACTCTTCTCTTGACTTCCAGTTCGTTCCACCAGCTCCGTCCTGGTTTACAGGGCCAATGTCTATCACTCCACCTTGTTAAATTTTTTGGCTAGCTCGCAGATAAGATAATTTTCCTGAGGCCATGCCCCTCGTGGTTTACGGTTCTTTGCTTAGAAATTGCCTTAGAGATAGACAGGCTCTGTCGCTGTGGCTCTTAGTTGTCACAATAATATATGTGACTCTAGAGAAGAGCAGTTCGAAGCCTACGAAAGACAGCTGTTCCATGTAAGTAAAAAGTGTTCTATCACAATGGAAGACTTGAAACCGGCATACCATTAACAGATTTATATTTTTTATTTAATTACAATAGATACCTATGTAAACTTTTGCTTTCACAACTCGCGATATTGTTTGGGGAAGCCAACAAATATTATACAAAAAAAAAACGCGTGTGTGCGGTGTAATATAAGTATTGTTAATCACAGCCGTGTGTGGTACTCGCCACTTGTGATACGTAAGTTATTCCACCAAGAGAAGAAATTAAGAATAATATTGATACTGACACGTCTAGGTACAAAACATTGCTCTTGTTTACATAGGAGTAAGGTACTGGCTGATGATGAAGGTACTGTGCAATGCATCAAATGATTGCTATGACCAACTTGTCTCAAAAACCACGATGAGACGTACACTTCATTCATCGGTTTGTGGCATCTAGTGTTTAACACTCAGGGCTTTACTTGTTGACCAGACAAAACTCAAACTTCACTAACCACACAACATGGCGGTACTTTGATAAATAATACTTATTCGCACTGCTTTTGTACCTGAAAAAATGTGTCTAGCATGTACAAGGAACATATAAATAAAGTAAACATTCCATATTAAATTACTGCGAGTAGTGTGATATCGCAGCATGTCCAAGAAGCACTGGTGCTGGGACCTGTCCCACGAGGATGCTGCCGAGCGCCGCACGTGGATTACAGTCAGAAAGCTACGTAACCTGGCATTTCAGCATCGCTCTTTATTATCTATTACTATAAAACCATGAATTTGTGTTGATCGCTAGTTACATCTTTTTTTAAATGTCTTCGATTCCGTCAGGTTTGGTTTAACAACATACTCGCAATGATCAGCTTACCTATCTAATCACATTGCATCGCGCAAAATGCCTAAAAGCGAACACAAATTATGAACAACACTAGTCCCATTTTTGCTATTTTTAACCGCTAACATTATAATGTTGGCTTTGATTTTGACTGTGAAGTTAGTATTCTTGTACCATCGTATCGCCATGAGCTACACAATCGTAACATATGCCACGGTTATTATAAGTTTAGCCAGTTAGCGGGTTCGATTCCCGCACGGAACAAATAGTTATATGATCTACAGATATTTGTTTCGGGTCTGGGTCTGCGTGTATGTGAATACACACCGTGCCTCGGAAAGCACGTAAAGCCGTTGGTCCTGCGCCTGATCTCTCTCCGGTCGTGTCGGATTGCCGTCCCTGAGGACTATGAGAGTGAAGGAATAGAGAGAACACCTGTGTTTGCGCACACACTTGTGCTCTATAATATCTCCTGCGTAGTTGGCTAATCTCTGGTGAGATTGGCGGCCGTGACCGAAATCGGTCAGGAGGACATTATTATTATTATTTATCAATACTTAGAATAGAATAGAATATGAATTGATTTGCATAAAATGTAGGTATTTACTATATACAATAAGGTGTTAACAGAGTACATAGGTAACTAAAAGATCCTTGTACATTCTACCATTTAGGCAGGCAAATATTAACTTATAACTAATTTTTATATAATACAATGACAATAATTTGTAATCGTCCATCTTTCAGATCTGAACTGTTACAAGTAACACGAAACTAAACATATAAATTAATTTTATAGGTATCTACTATTTAACTGTACCTAATGGTTTATCAGTTAAGAAGTCTGATAATACAGAGTCCAATAACAAGGAAGTAAGATTCTTTTTAAATGTTCTCAATTGTTGATTTTTTAAAGAAATTGGTATTTTGTTATAAATACCAATTTGGTGCCATGCCCATTACGCTGTTTTAAGAAATGCTGTTTCAAATCCCCCTGTGTACAATAAGTCTCTTTTTTTATTTACTTATTTGTACACCAATTAAAATAATCAAATAAAAGTTCCAAAATATGATACAAAATTAATAACATAGACACAAAATAGACAATGCAAAATAAAAATCTTTAATAACTTAAAAATATATATCAAATTAGACACACAATCCTCCCTCCTTCTCCTCCTCTTCCACAATTTATACCTCTCGCAGAAACGCAAACATTCTGACAATATATCACGCCATGTCATGGTGTTGTGTTCTCATTGTTACAGTTCTTAGTCGAGTTTCATTTGAGGTATAATAGTAAATACCCAAATGTTGATTAGTTTTGACAAATAAAGCTATTTCTACAATAATAATAGTTAATTTTTGAACTTTGAAAATGGGGATACAACTGTCTGTCACTCTTAACTTAAAGATGGCTCTTATGCAGCGCTTCTGAGCTTTGAAAACGCTTTCTTTCTCGCTACAGTTGCACAAAAAGATAATTCCATACCTTAAATTGTAGATCGTTCTGATACAAGGTGTAGTTGACTATTGTTACAGTAGCTCGCAATCTTGTAGTTGATAATAATGTGCGATGAATGCATAGACTATGACTAGAGACGGCCACTCGCCTACCTATATGCAGTTTTCAAGATTTACGTCCTGTATTTATACAGGTAGAGCCCGAAATGTATAAAACGTCGTTAGTATACCTTTTGGAAACACAAAAAGCTAATAACTGAGTGACCCTTAGTAAAGATATGTCGCTGAGTATGTTCCCCGCGGGCCGTGCGCCTGCGCCTTGCGTGCCGCTCCTAAGTAGTTACAATTTATTGCACTGTGTCAACATGGTTTATTTGTGCTCCTTTATTTACGTCTGTCTGAATGTTATTAATTTAATGTAAAACCTGAATACGTTCAGAATAACAATAAATGGAATGATTTCTGCAAAGACATCATGTTTCAAGATTGAAAAAATAATGTATATTTATTAGTGTTGTTTCTATGTCCAGAAATTGACTGAGTTCATTGTAATTTCGATGTTATGGCTAATTTGATTTGTAAAAGTATGTGATGATATTTTGGGGTGCGCAATCCCGGGTGGTGCGATGGTTTTATCTCCTTAGTTCCTGGTAAAGCATCCTGCATATAGCATAGGCATATCCCAGGAACTAAGGAGCTAAAACATCTTGCCCCCGTCGGTGTCCTTTTACCTACAGCACAGATAATATGATACAGTAGACGAAGTATACCCGACTTGTAATGATGATACTGATAAGAGGCATCTGACAGGTGTTAATATGGCAATGCTTGCTCGCAGCCACATTAACATTTTATATTACTTATTGATACTTAATGAGCTGCGAGTACGTCGTTGTATGTTTCGGGATTACAATTTATTTTGACATTTATAGTATCGGATGCTGATGGTTTTGTAAAGTACAAATACAATTTAGAGCACTTTTGCAAAAACAAATAATTTTCATGGCGTGTAATGATAACAATTGTACTAATTAGCGCGTGTGGTGAGCGCCTGCGCCCGCGCAGCTCAGTGCTGCCGTAATAAAGTGCATTCGCTATCGCCTCACCTAGTTGTCAATAAGTTATGTGTCGAGTGCTACAGCCAGGGCGGAGAGAGGCGAAGGGGGCCGGCCGGTATGCGCACACGCACCGGGACGCAATCAACGGACCAAATTCATTAGCAGTCGCGACGGACAGACGGACGGACAGCAGCCGCGCAACCACAATTGATATATTACACTTATACACGTATCGGTTAAATTGTCCGATCGATAAGTGGGCGTGAGACGCGGCCGGCAGCGCTCCGCTTACTACCCACCACCTGCACCGCAATATCGACCTAAAGCCAAGTTGCTTCATTCCGAAATGGCTCAGTAAGAGATTCAGATAGGCTCTTCTCCATGGAGCTGTCCCTTCGCTATCGAAATTATAAAAGAAGATAATGTCAAAAAGGTGTACTGAGAAATGGTCTCTATTCATTAGAGAGCAAAGTTCGATTAGCGATACCGCGTGTGGGAGTTAGGTCCGTGTAAGATGCGCGTGCGCGGCGCGAGAGGCTAATGTGTAACCGTTGTCGCGGGCTCGCCGCACTAATGCGGCCGGCGCCGGCGCCTGCCTAACACAAAAATCTACAACATTCCTGCGTTTAGGTCGCGAGCCTTTATTCCTTTTTTATCGGATCATGAAATAATAGAATAGGCACAAAGCAGCCGCCACGCTCCTCCTGTCCCTCCCGCGCCCCCTCTAGCGCCCTACACCCGGCGGCTTATCTCACACACTTCAACTTATAATGCACCTAGCTATGTTATACTCGTACAAGTTAGTTTTATTTATTTAAATGCGGCGGACTTCGGTCGTTGTGTATTGTGGACACATGTTAATGTTACGGACTCAGTCACGAGGCAACGATATTCAAGTGTTATGCTCTACACGCTGTTTTAGGGTTTTGGAATAAATTCTTAATACTGTTTACCCCATGCGTAGTATGTAGGTTATTGCCAACGTCCTACGTTTAAGGAACAAACGTAGCGCCGTAGCGCAACCTCTACGGTTGGTCTACGTCGCGTCGTCTTCTGTGTGCCGCAGGCATGCGGTCGGTGTACCTACCCTACTCTATAGTTGTCTCCACTCCGCCACAACTGATACATAGCAATTGATAAGAGAATCTTGATTCTTATTTCGTAAGTGTCCTTAAAGCCAGAGTTTTCATGATTATGCAGCCTTAGGGACGCGAAGATGCTACACAAAGTCTGGCTTGTTCCATTGTTACTACTCTGTGATGGCATCAATATCGAATAAGATGGTCGTGTCGATCCAAGGAAAGCGAATATCGATTGCCACAATCTTTCGTTATTTACATGAAATTATGCTTTTATATAAAGCTTTTGCACGTTTTACTCAAGTTCCTTGACAGCACTTGACATTGTTCCGTGTTGAAATAAAACCTGCAACACGTAGTACAGCGGTCGATCGCTCGACCTCTGCGCCAACGGTGCCGCAAAAATAATGCTTGATAAATAAAATAACATACGTTTTGGCTGCTAAGTACACGCAAGTACTAAGTACTGGTACTGCTGTGCAAGAACTACATTATGTACTTGTACAGGTTTGATATGTAAATTATTATCAATTGCATGTATTCTTAAACCGATGGGACAGAGTACCTATCAGAACGGACCTAACTCGAGAATAACAAAAATAATTTCTGTCACTAGGTGGCACCTCAGCGACTAACTTCCTTCGCGAAGTATAATTTTTCTTATAGGAAAATGCAAGCACCACAAACTACCAACAAACACGATCTCAAATCCACACTTATACTGTAACAGCAGGATGCCGAAACCTATACCATTATACATTAATTTGTATTGATACGTCACTTGAGAAGCGTCTATATATAATGATTGAAATATTAATTGATATGCTCATTGTTATAATGAATGGCGCGGCTGGATATGCAGACTGTTGACTGTCAGGACCGGGCGCGGCGGCGGCGCGGCGCGGCGTGCATGTGCTCATGTATTACAGTAGCACCTCCTCGCCACGGTCACAACTCTGTCGTGATGTTTATGTTGGTGAGTGCTGGTGCTGCTCACCTCGCCATGGCGTGACATTTTGTCATTATAACACAGTAAAAGGTTATAATACTAAATTAAACAGCTTAAACTTACTTAGATCATTTTAGTATGTAAACTAACAATCCGTATAATGAACCTATAGTTGGTTAGTGTAAGTGCATGCGAATTAATTCATAAACAATACTTGTGCAGTCGGCACTTCTTCCAATATATTAGCTGTGTCGTGGGTGTATGTAATGGAGACTAAGATTATGTCGAATTACCAACTGAGTCCTCGTATGTACTAATACACAACACGCGTATTCAAAAGACAATGGTGCTATGACAAGTTCAATTATTTAGAATACCTACGGCTTGGCACGCGACGATGGGAAGAGACCAGATGGGATGACCATAATGCCTTGGAAGTTGGGTAGGTCTTTGGTGTGGGATGCGACATGTGTCGACACCCTTGCGCCATCCCACCTTCTAAGTACGGCGGGTTGTGCTGGGGCGGCTGCTGCAGGAGCAGAAAACCTCAAACGGCGTAAATACAACAACCTCATTGGAAATTATATGTTCGAGCCGTTTGGGGTTGAAACACTAGGGCCGTGGGTCCGAATGCTCATCGGGTTTTCCGTGAAATCAGCAAACGGTTAGTCGACTCTTCACGTGACAAGAGGGCTGGCCTCTACTTCGGTCAGAGAATCAGCATTGCCATACAACGTGGCAATGCTGCCAGCGTTCTGGGCACTTTTCCCGTTGACAGCGATGTGGATGAATTTTACGATGCCCTATGATTTCTTCCCCTCCCCGTTTTTAACAGTTTGTACTTTTATTTATATATTTTTAGCTTGTATATATATTTTGATAATCCTACGTGTTGGGTTGTACTGTGATTCCATATCTAGATCTAAGCGTGCGAAGATCAGTTTATAAGAAGCATCTCGAGAACTTGTGACGCATTGTAAATGTAAAAGCATATACTACTCGTACAACTATCAAAATTACCTACCTTATATGATCCAAAATATTAAATTAATATATACATAACATTGGCTATCGCGCTGTTCAACATTCGTATCTACATAAGTAAGTGGAAATGTAATGTTCAGAGAGAACATTACAAATCAAACAAAGAAGTTTACCGTTCCACAACAAAGTTTTTTCAATCGATTGTATTAGAACACGCCGCGCGCCTCGCGCCGCGGTAGATAAGCCGTGTACTAATTGATTAATTTGCAATAGCTAATTATATGTAAAGTAATACATAGGTACAGTAATAAACATTGCACGTATAAGTACGTTCACAGCAAAAAACCAGTCGTTCAATATTTGTTGAATATAAAACGAAACCGCATAGGTGAGTTAGTTTCGTTTAAATAAATACTATTTGCTTCGATAATATTTGTTGCATATTTATGTTGAACAACATTCAGATTAGATACGTTTGACAGTATTCACTGCAGACATTTAAGAATATCTTCAGTGCTGTGTTCGCGGAGGGCGATAGTGATCGAATATACCTAACATTGAGGTACTCTTGAAGCCATGCATTGCAGGTTGGTTGTGAAGTACTGCATGTTACCAGGAAGAATCAATGATGAAACGAGAACAAAATCAAATACAGAGACTGATCGGTTTTTATCATGCCGCAGCCGTAGTCGTAGCCCGTAAACGTCCCCTTACTGCTCATGGACCCCTCAAAAACAGGATTCAGTGGAAATCTATTGTTTTATAATAATCTGGTTATCACTACGGACAGAGATGTTATGTGCCGTTAGTGCACTGTTAAATCATGCATTGTGTACAAAGCGATGGCGAGGTGGTGTTGTGTAAGTGGTGGAAAGTGGCACAAGCAAAGGAGTCGTGCACTCAACAATCGATATATTCAGAGTTTCAGTGCGTAGGTACAAGACACTCTTGGAGCACGGCACGTTAGGCGCGTCGCGTCGGCGACCATACAGTGTTCAGGTATGTTATGGACATTAACTATCGTATGTCCTGTAAGAGAAGCAACTCGTTAGTGCTAATAACTACACAATGCGAACACCGATACGTTTGTCAAGCCCGATGTTTATGGCAATATTCCCACTTGCACTATATTATATAATTTAAGCTTCTCTTAGGACGCCCACAATTTACGAATTGTTTTAATAATATTCGAAGGCACAAGATATTGGATATAGCAGCCATCTTGATGCAAAGTACACACCAAGTGTTAAGTCCGCTTGGAGCGCTTTGTGAGGTAAAAGTGAGAATTTTAATACTACTGACAAAATAAAATCGTTTGTCAACTCTATGGCAGGTTGTATTCCGGAAGTATGGCGTCACTTCTCGTGCCTATTATGCACTATTATTTATAAAAATGTTAGTTGGTAATTCTACACAGCCTCCTTAGTACCTACTCATATTATCCGCGGTAAATCAGTTCATTTTTCAGTAAATGCTTGTGGGGTGACGACGATATCCTTAGTAAAACTGTATAACGTCTCGTCGCCCGCAACTCGCCCCTATGTCGTCGCACATAGGGGCGAGTTGCACGATAACGACAAGTAGGTACGCAGTTATGGATTATGTGCTAGTTCGTTTTTTTCGTACTTCAGTTTGAAAACATCTCATTGTACCGGTGATAGTACACTGGTAGGTACTGATCACAGGCCGTAGTTACCGCTACAGTACATGCTCAGAGGAATATTGGTATAACCTCTTGGCAGGCGGGTTGTTGATCGTGGCAGGTTATGTTGAAAAGGCTAGGCAGATGATAGAAACAGTGTTCTTGGGTGACGATAACTAAATAGATACGACCAACGCATCGCACCCGGGGCAGGCGTCAAGACTCGTTACTAATCTTACTTAGGCGCTGACCACGCACGCAAGTGAAAAATTCACTATTTTTAAATATTCCTAAAAAGTTTAAACAAGTCATCTTAGTTAGTGAAAAATATTGGCAGCGATGAGGCGCCAGCGCCACTCACTGGGTAACATGTCTCTAATGATCGTAAAAGGCGACTGAAAGATTAAATCAGACACCTTTACACTGATAACATCGCTCTTGGATACCAGAGCACCCCTAATGGGATGCGGAAGTCAGACACCCTGCCCGGGGAAGTGACGCAAAGATGACGGACACTGATGAAAAGTTCTTACCAGATAGCTATAAAATATTAAATTACGATCGAAGGTCTTTCCAACATTATATCAAGCCCCATGCAAAAAATGTTGTGCTCTCATATACTTAGAATGTCAACTACGTTGTGCAATGCAATAAAGTAATGTGTTGTATATTAGTTTTAAACACGTATTTGGAAGCTTTCTGTTGTGTTTCGTGCACGTTTATGAGATATCAGATAAACTTAAGATTTACGTTTGATGTTCATCATTACTTATTTTTATTTTTATTTTAAGTTATGTCGAACGAGAATACACGAAAAGTCATGAAAATTGTATCCATCCAGTGTCCAAATTAGGGATGTTACGGAGGTGGATTTATCGGAGGCGGAATCGGAGTCGGAGGTTCTCGTAGTGACCTCCGCGGAGTCGGAGGTGAATCGGAGTCGGAGTCGGAGCAAAGCTACGAATGTAAAATGTAAATAAATAAGAAAGAAGAAACTTGTCGCAACTCGTTCACTCTTCGTTCACCAGTTGCAAAGAACACATGTACTCCGTCAGTTGTCAGTGTCACGTAGAAAGCGCTCAGTAGCGCTGCAGCGATAGCAAGTCATAACTTGTAACTCCGATATATACCTCCGTTTTGATATATCGGAACCGGAGCCGGATTCGGAGGTGTAATTTTAAACGGAGGTTCCGACATATCGGAATCGGAGTCGAAGCTCCGTAACATCCCTAGTCCAAATAGAGTACCAACCAATACGTTTAAACCGCCAACTAAATTAATACAATTAAACAGTAGTAACTGTAGTACAAAGATACGGGTGGCAGTTACATTGACGTACATAAATAATTATATATATGAATGTGAAACTATGAGCCAGCCGACGTATCGATGACGTCACGCGTGTCCGTCCCACGTCCCACGCGGATTATCGCGCACTTATTACGAAGTAAACATTCATAGAACTGTGGCGATTGTTTCAGTGCTATTGTGTAGTACCGAGTAGGTACTCATTGTTATCAGCAGGATTTAGACTACAAGTATTTGATGAATAATTGTTTGCTCATTACAATGAAAGACTTTCCAATAGTCCATGTGGGTAGGAAGATATGTTTCAATTAGTTTTGGGTGATTTATGACTTGTAAATTTGGGTGATGAGTACGTACATAATATAGAAAGTTGTATGAGATATTAATGACTGAAAAACATTAGTCGAATTTGTTTAACAGCTACGCTGCGCTACGGCGACACTATAGTCAAGTGGCGTGCATGTACCTAAAGAATTTAGCACGATATGTGTGTCATAGTTATGATACGTGAGTATTAGTGATCCGATTGTATAGGTATCAGCTATGCTATGTGTTGCTACGCGTCGCTACGGCGCGGCGGCGGAGCCGGCGCTGTCCTGTATAGATTTTCAATTGGTTCTTGATTATGTTTTATGGAGTTTTTTTCACAAGAATCGGAATATATACTATTTTTAGTATGTAGACGCGCAATTTTTTATTCTCTTTCTTAATAATACAATAAACAACGAATATGAACCATTTTAACAAGGATTTAATTACTATTTTTATGTAACAACGTGTCTGGTTTGTTAACAGCAGGCAGTCTGCACCTAAAGCTTTTAATTGCTGTGACTTGGCTGAAGAAATGATTCAAAAGGTATTTGTGGTTTGGTCATCTACTTTTATTGTTATAGGTATTAAATGGAGCACTTACCTACCTAATAGGCAAGTTTATACATATATAAACAAAATGTGCTATACATATAACATGTAGGTTAGCACGGAGTGTAATGACGCTATCATACGTTCAGCTCACTCGGAAGTCAGACCTGTGACGGCCGTCGCCGCTCGGCACCAAGTACTTTTACACAAGATATAAGTAATTTCTATGTAAAAGCTGACACTGAGAGGACAGTCGCACAAGTAGTAGGTAGCAGTACTCCGTTAAGTTCCGTTAAGCTCGTTATTTCGTATTAGGTCGTGGTCTCATACACAAAGTATCGTTTCCCACGGAGCAGCTAAGCGCTCTATGAAAAGGATTCTGTACTATAGAGAGATAACTCCTAGCACTTGTCGCTAAAAGAAAGAAAGAAAATAAAGAGCCACTGCTCTCATTATCTAGTGTTTTCAGGAAAGGTCTCACTCCACTTCAAGGAAGCCGATAATGTAGAACGGGATGTGTATTGTGTGTTGAATGGTAATGTTATGAGTAGTTATGACTTGTGTATTGTGTTGTGCGGTTGCTTTGTGTCGTCATTGTGCGGCGCGTCTGTTGCGCCCGCGCCGGCGGCACCGCTACCCTCTGTAGCTGATAACGTGACAATGCTGACCTGACCTATGCTGGCGTGGGAACATAGTGTTGCGGTACTAGGAAGGGTGATGGCGCCTTCTGGAGATTATGAAGGGCTCTCATAGACTTAACATTTTCGGTCTTCAGTATATGCCATATTGCATTCAATTCCATAAGTTTGTATAGATAGATAGTTGCTTCTGTTCACGTCTGTGGCCGTGTTGATAAACATCTCTCTGGAATCAAAAATTGTTATTTATTATCAAAATCATTAATATACGAGTATGTACCTACTATGCTCCACGTTGCGGTTCTGTTGAATTTAACGTTAAAGCGTCTTATTGTCTCAAAGCTGATACTTTGAAAATATGTTTGGATCATTACTAGACGCTGCACCACATGCTCCCACGCAAGCGGAAACTTGGACTTTTTGTAAGTTTATCTGGAGATATGCATGCAATACGTACAGAGTTTTTGGAGCATGCGATCTTAAATGGAATGAGGTAGTAATACAGTTGTCTATGGTTGCACGAGAGCTCATTGCACGCCTGGGGAAAAGCTAATTACTTTTATATTAAACTATTATATTTTATTAGATGGACTATTTGTAACCGACTTCAAAATAAGGGGGAAGTTCTCAATTCGTCTGTACCTATATAATTTTTATTTCTTTACGTATGTTAGCGCTTTCCTCCGATATATGCAGAACCGATTTGGAAGAATTTCTTTACAGGTTTTATCTATATGGTCCCAATTTTGGTGGAGATGTCACGAAGACCTTCGAGGATAGACAATGGAACTCCTCAAAGATGAACAGTTCGCGTTTTGTGGTTTAATTATTGTACTGAAGCTCATAGGAAGTAGCTGCCTATAAGTACCTATCAGTAGCCAAATGATTATGGACTTCGAAGATACCCCATATTATCTGTGCCCATGGGTACGTCCAGCACAGATACAGTAATAAGGTTATTGTGCTGAACATTACAGGGAATGGCTGGTCAGGTACTATCCCCAGTATAGTATTAGTGTGCTGATCAATATTTATTTCCTATACTTAAACCACTTAAAGTAAAAACAAACTCCAAAATGTTATCAGTATCTGAAGCCGTGCGCCGTGGAACTGTAAAGAAGAATCGTTGATCAGTTAACAGCTGGACATCGCCTACTTATACAAACTACAAAAAGTTTATTTGTTGATACATCATTATCTTAAGCTTTCAATACGTTTTTGTATTGCCTACGTTTAGGTATAGTAGCTTTGAGCCGGTATCGGCTATGAACACCGTTCTAGCAGCCAGATGAAATAGAAAATTATTTTCGATTAGTTTCCCCATGTCGTTCTAAATTTTTTTCCTGTATACATTTTTCAAGGTTCGATTCCCAGTTCAGGCAATGTTATATATGTACATATATAAGGGTTTATCTGTCATGGACATTTTAGAATCTGCACATAATTTGGTATTACACCCTGCAGACAGCACCTCCATGGGTGAGACTTACTAACCGTGTCAAATAAATAGAAATAGTTATGGTGTTGTGATAGGCAGAGGTGTACAAAACTATACTTCTGCTTTACACTTTGAGATTACAGCGTGATGCTAAGTCATAACAAAAAACGTCACAATTGGAATCATAAACCCTAAGTCACCTAGCTTTGTAACTATTAATTAAGTTTCAACATGAAACGGCGAAGAGCGAATCGTAAACGTGAGTGTAGGTACCTGAATACTTCGGTGGAAATAATAGTTTTAATTTATCCAACCTTATAATTGGTGGCGGTGTACGGCGCGGCGCGACGCCGCGTCTTCATAGCTACGTAGGTAGTTAGTAGCCGTGTTGTAAAGTGACAGTAACCGTCGCTCCTCAATTAACATCCACTGATCAGCCGCCATTCAGTTACGGCGGTTAATTAGCGAGCCGCCTGTCTACACCGCGACACACAGCCGGGACGAGGGGGTGTGGGTTGTAGGGCAGGGGGGAAACACTCGCACGATTGATTGCGAAGCCGCGCGTATAAACAAAAACGCAGCACTAATTCCATTAGAGCCCGAAAACTAACCCCTCTATAAATCTCCGCGCGGCGCCCATTACTCGCGATAGCGGCCGCCCACCGCGCCCCCCGCCTGCGCTCCCACCCGCGCACCCCCCGCACCGCGCGTCATATGACGCGTCACGTGCGAGTACATCATGAGCGCTGCAATTTATGGAAAAGCGCATTTCCCTCGCGTGTGGGGTGTGTGGAGTGCGGGGTGAGCGAGCCCCGCCCCTGGGCGGAGGCAGGCGCGCGCCGGTGTGCGCCGGCCCGCCGCCCGCCAGTGGGCGCGCGCTCTCCGCCGGGATTACACGCGTTGTCCGCGTCGTGTGTTATCGTTAGCATCTTGTGATCATCAGTGCTCATCATCACCTCGTGCCAGTGACAGTGATACATACACAGCTGACTGTACATCAAGCTTCAATACACAAGCTATCCGGAGCAGCCCGTCGGTACAAGTGAGTGGTGATTCGATTACTTTATCTTAAATCATTGATTGTCGACAAAACATCTCCGTGAAGACTTTTGAACCTAAAAATTCGGTCAGCGACGACATTTACTACTTCTTATTGATGACGCACGAGTCATGGCATACGAACTTGGCTTTTATCAAACTTTTCTAACATCGACTTGTTTTATGAAAAATCTTTGTTTCATTAATTATGCTTTTATTCAAGCTTTCAGAACTAAAAATTGCAACAAAAGCAAAAAATTTCATTTGATATTAACAAAGCCGATCCTATACTAACATCACAAAAAAATCTCTCAGGCTCTATTAATGATAACGCTGAAACAGAGAAACCTTCTGAGTTTATTTATCGTCACATTGTAAAAAAAATCATGTCAACGATATTCGCGTAAAATTTTCATTATAACATATGTTTTCCACTTAACTACATACATTTATCTGGTCGTAAATAATTAGCGGCGCAACAAAGCACGACGCAATAAACTTAACAGCAAGCCTTCATCACTGGAACGTAAGCATTAGTGTTCCTAACATAACATTACTGAAAAACTTACATTTCAACGTGTAACGCGTTAGCAGTACGAGTATGTACCTAATACTCGTAACGGTGTGCGTCTGCAGCGAGCGTCGTGTTCCGTGGCGTGCGCGCAGCTCTAGTGAGATAACAATGATAACAATAAATCAGCTAATTAATAGTAGCGCCGCGATCACGTAACCGTTCCGCTCTGTTACTCGCTAATAGCTCACTCAGCTCGGTGTGGGAGCCTTCACGTATGCAATGCCTGAGATACTATGTTGGTGTACCATATGTTAGCTGGTAATGTAAGGAGCCAAGATTTTGACACCGATCATATCGACCGCCCAGTGTTAGTGCACAAGTATTTATTGTATGTGTTGTGAAGTTGAATAAAAAAATATGTGTGCAATATAGAATCAGACATTTGTAGCAGTAATTTATTAGATCCTCCTGCAGCCCACCACAGGGATAGGTATTAAATCAGTGTTACACTCGTAGGTACTACGAACTTCCCAAGTATATTAGTTAATCTGTACACCTTTTCTAAAAGCTTATTGTAATATTACTGTGATATTATTTTCCTACAAATCCGCTTCTCTGTTTCTTGTAGCGAAAATATAAAGCACATTCTTCGTCTGCGTGTAATAACACAAAAATCCTGTTTTATTTATATAGGTACATCTAATGAGTGCCATCCATAAATATCAGGCAAATATCTGTAAATTTTCGTGCAGTATCATAAAATAGCGTAGTCCTTTCCGTGTGGAACTGTACGCCGGCGCCGGCTGGCGTGCGGTGCGAGGCTATTGTGCGACCGACGCCGGCGCACCGCATTCCTTGCTTTGTCTTTGTTTCTTATCTGATATGATACTATTCTTGTACCTACACTGCTACATACCGGTGCAAAAGTTACGGTAGCTGAGGACATCTGGAATAATAGACACATACAGACAACAGAACCAACTGTTGGAACCTACAGACTACTGCTTTTATATAAATATACCTGCGTTTATAGAATTTAGAACAAAAAAGTGTTGTTTTGAGTTTGTAACAGACACTAATTTTATTCGGCATCTGTATAAAGCTAGAGCAATATCCCTACCTATGTTCCGTGTAGTGTTTACTAGGAATGTACTGTAAATATTCAACAGTGGACTGTTAATGATCATGGTGAAGACAAGTTTTATATTGGAAGTCTTCCTCACGATCCACGAATTTGATAGCGAGCTGCTCCAGCAGCTTTATACTTTTATGTAACGTAGGTATAACGTAGCAGCTAGTGTTAGTCGTGTGCTAATGTTTTAGTAACAAGCATCCAGGACATAATCTGCTATGAATTACAAAATGAAATCTGCGCGAATACGTTGTTGTAGCGCCTTCCTCGCGCCGTCCAGCCGCTCTTAACACGTACCATAACACTTAATAACAGGTAATACACACTTAAGCGTCGCTCGTGCGCTCTCCGGCGTGTAGGTAATGTGCGCCTGCGCTTAGGATACTTTACAGCCACAGCGCTATCAACCGAATGCGCCTACTCGCACTAATGCGCCTAAGTTTAGACACTATTAATAACATTCCTGCTGCAGTCTCGACCACTGCCAGCCAGACTTACGTAAGACACATTTTTATAGAGTGCCTCGTGGTTCCTAAGTCGAGGTAGGGAGGCACTAAACTTTTATAGCATTCTCAACTCAGTGCGGAGGAACGTTCTACCTGCTTGTGGTTTTGATTCGATTGATATCTAATTAATTCATATCGACCCAATAGCATAATGTGATGTGTGAGGTATTGAATGCGATTACAGATGGTCATTTTTGTTTATTTATAAAAACCATTCTTGTGGTGACCTCCGTTTGGTTTGATTTAGTTTTAGTCAGAGTGAGCGACATTATTCCTAGATAGTTAAGAGTGTCCTCGATGGGTTCTGTTAATTAGTTAGCAATCAGCCACTGGTTCTTATCTGGCACCGAGCCATATCGTCACCGTGCAGTAGTGAAGTGATCGCCTACCTGCAACCCTTCTGACCTACATACAGACGGCAATAAACGCGTTGCGTAGTGGTGACGGTGACGTGTCGCCGGCGCCGGCGCACGCAGGTAATCTTGCGCGGAAAAAACGCAAAACATCCGAACTATCGGACACGGGACACATTTACGAGGTCTGCACAGTTCCGGCGTCATCGCGTCATCGCGTCACCGCACGACACCGGGGGACCACTGATGGCTGATAACGTTAATAGCGCCCTAGTTTAAATCGATGCCTTGCTCAGTTTGCGACACGTCAGCGAGTCCTAATGGTAATGGACTGTGATTCATTTTGACAATTTACGGACACACACGGCTGAACCATCCGTTGTCGTTGTAGTGTAGCCTTAGCTAGTCCTAGACCTCCCGTGGCTTACTTAAAAGTTGCCAGGTCAGTCGTCTGGGCTAGCCCGCACGGGGCTACGTATTGACAAAACAATTTAATATTGTGTGTTAAAGTTAAGTTAATTAGTTTCTGTAACAACATAGTGCAATAAATAAACAAGTATTATCGTAAACAATATGATTGAAATAAATCGGCCAGTTGCGGCCTAAGCGCATTATCAACACTGAACTATTAACGATTACAGAGATTGTAGTACTATTGGATATTTTAGACTTACGTTGTGCTATACAATGCAGTCATAGCACAGCGGTTGAACGTTTGCCTTCCATGCAGGATGCATGGAAGGCAAACGTCTGAGGCACAGACAGGTCTGAGTTCTAAACCGGTCTACACTATTTACTTTATTACAAATCATCATAAGTTCATTATCACTTGCGTAAACGGTGAAGAAGACACATCTTAAGAAAATCTGCACACCTGAGAGGGACCCCAAGGTTTCTTGATGGTGTGTACAGTCCGCCGACCTGTACCATGGCCATGTGCGGCTTTGGTGGATTACAATCCAACCCTTCTGTCTTAGAATAGGCCTAGTACCAAGCAATGTGGCAGTAATATGTTATACCAAAATCACAGAATAATTTTTATCAGTTCTTTTTCTGTGAGTTTTATATATCAATTCTGACGTCTAAAGCTATAATTTCTAAACCTATACATATTAAATGATAGAAAGCTGGTAGTGTTGACTTGTCGCAGACGTGTGACGAAGGACGGGCTGGTGTCCATTACGACCACTATCGTTACACCGGGGATCATGATACTGTTTGTTTGTTTGCTTGGACTCATGCGGGGGGCAGGGGGCGCCACTGTCATTGATACATCAGCGCGCACCATTAGCCGACTTTTTGCCGTCCCTCGTCATCGGATTAAACTCTCGTCACCAAAAAAAAAAAAACTGTGGAGAGACCGGGAACATTTCGCACTTAGTCGTCCGCCCTCTACCGCGACCCATCCGTCTTGATAAATTACTTACTATTGACAAATGTTCCGACGAATACAAACATCAGCGAATTTGTCTCTGCCATCCATTGTGAACAAGTTCGTTAACGTACAGCTGTTCGTATCTAGCGGCTGTTTGATCGAGCCTATAAACTGTTCGTAAAATGATATCTCCGATGCTCGAACAGATGTATATAGGTACATTGGAGGAGCTCGTTTTGCATGGGAAGAGTATCTGGGCGGACCGGCTCGCCGGTTTATCGCTTTACTCCTCGCTTAAAATTCCAATAAACATTTTTTCTGTACAATATGAGTACAACTTAAAAAAAAACTATATGACGTTTTCTTGAGACTATACCCACATAGGTAGTACAGCAGACATCTAAAACGTTCCATTAATATTAAATTGATACGAACGCTGTCGGGCACGCGGCAGATAAATGTCGGACAATAGAAATAGCCCGCCATACCTAGTCACTGGCATTCATTGTTTAATCCACTTATCGTTACGTTATCGGTAACAGAGTGGAGCCAATACCGAACGCAAGTATCTCGCCGGCTCGGTCGCACTCTACGTAAAAAAGCGTGGCGCCTCCGCATTAGGACCGGGTTATTTATAGGGGGATTAATAGGGTTGTTTTCCGTCTCTGTCACACTCATGGTGCGGCAGTATAGCGGTTTCTGTCGCACAGACAATTAGCCGGGCCCCGCCTGTCAGATAGCTCAATAAGTGCGTGGCGCGGCGTCACCGCGTCACGTTTGCACAATGTCGCGTCGTCGATGGCTCGTGCTGTCATTTATACGAGTATGTTCCAAACAAACCTTTTTTTGTGTCTGTGGGCTGTGATTGTGAGTCGTCTGCGTCTTTACAAGGCGTATTACTATGGTTGGGTTACATTGTCTTGCACTGACACAAAAAGACTCGAAACAGGTATTCGAAATATTTGTTTATTGTGGAATTAAATTATGTACCAGTTCGCATTTCACAAAAAAATAATATTCCTCTATAAAATCGTATCGAGAATTAGAATGAACGTGTTTTCTTTCTAAAAATATTTACATTAATTTCACACTTTGCAACTTCTTTTAAATTAAAATTTAATTAATGAACTTTCAAGAAGAAACATTTAAAAGTAATAAAGTTAATGGTAAGATGTCGTTAATGTGCAAATGGCCTAACAAGTTAATCGGCAGATCATTCGGTGAAGTATAAACAGTATTAACAGTCGCGCGACAACACTGTTGGTCATAGAACTTACACATGTATGTATGTATATACGAGTATATAAATATATGTGAGTATCTAGGTAATTACTACTAAACTATTACAACATTTTAATAATACTGAGCATTTATTATGTCATAAAAAAATCAAAAACAAGATTTCATATTGACTTTTGTTTTGGCAGGGTTTAAGATAGGGACTATATTTAATGTTACCATTATCATCATCTCAGTCTATCGCAGTTCTACGCTGGACGTAGCATCACCCTCTCGCCTCTCTCCTCACATTCGAGCATTGCTTCATTTGGCTATTTGCTGATTTGCAGTCTCGACCTAAGGACTCGCCTCTTCTCTCCAACGACTTTCTACTCGTCGAATGACAGCTAGTTTATTCATAGGTGTACGTATCACAGTACTAATAAATAAACCAGTTTTACTAATTCGTATTTCCAAATCGGCTCCCACGCTCACAAAACATCTCCACATAATTGACTTAGCACAATTTCAAGAAGTATCTGACTCCTCGAGGAAGGGATTATCCTCAGTATTGTACAGTACATTGAACCACCCATTGTTTACGAAGAAGATTATATGCAGTACTACAACATGACCTTTGTTTACAATAGCTTGTGTTGTCACTACCTGCTAATGACCACGGAACAGAGCTCCTAGTACTAGCTGGTGTAGGATTCCTGGAGACGACGCAGTGCGTGGGAAATGTCTCGGTGAAATAAACCACGGCGCAGTCCTGTGCTGTGTACGTGTAGCGAACACAGTGAACAGAACAGAAGGGCAGTCACTATACTATGACACAGAATATTAACATTGTTTCGCTCACTATTATTCTCTTTCTTCTTCAGACGGAACTGGTTTTCATAAAATAATATAAATATTGTAGTTATTAATATCGTCAGCGTGGAGCGAGGAGTGTAGCAGTAAGGCTCTACTTGTCGCCTAACGTTCCTATTGACTTCCCAAACGAGCACGGTGTTATGGCTCACCTAGGTTTAAGCAGTCTTGTCCCAACTAATGAAATATAATTTACTTATTGTTTGCACTTAGGTATCTCTACATTTTAGCTTTTCGCAACATCTGGCAAGAATAAACTATGATCCTTATTTTAATAACGCCTGAAGTCTATTTAGAAATGGTTTCTATTATAACACTATTACACATTTTCAGTATTATTCAAGTAAGTCGACAATCTATCGTTCGATTCATGCGCGTTGATGTCTTTTCAACGTCGACAAAATAACACTAACATTTTGATTTAAATATTTCCTTTATTTCCCTGTATTTATTATATTTCGGAACTTCTCGTACATATTTCATACAGCAGACTACCTATGCATTCGAGAAGAGTAGAAGAAGGGTGGTATAATCTATACTTATAATAAATCTGTAGAGAGGTCAATTCTGTACATGAAATATATTTTCAAAATAACTATCAGGGGGTGATTAGTGATCGATACTGATGCCAAAAATGCAATCAGTAAAATTTTTGTCTGTCTGTATGTCTGTCTGTATGTTCCTTATAGAAACAAAAACTACTCGACGGATTTTAACGAAACTTGTTACAATTATTCTTCATACTCCTGGGCAGGTTATAGTATACTTTTCATCACGCTATAATCAATAGGAGCAGAGCAGTGAAGGGAAATGTTGGGAAAACGGGAGAAATTACTCCATTTTTTAAGCTTCCGTCGCGTGTGCAGCCTTAATGGTTAAAGCTACATAGAAATCATATACGAAAGTTAATCTGTCTGTTACATCAAAACCATTAAACCGTGAGGAAGGACATACGCTACTTTTTTACGAAAAACGACTGAAACGCGGACGAAGTCGCGGGCAAGAGCTAGTTATAATAATAATAATAATAATAATAATAATAAAGCCTTTATTAACAATCTTACATGTTACATTTCATCTTATAACTACTTGTGTACTACTGATATTAATCATGGTTGATTATGAAAGCAACGTAAATTAAATGTTATTATTTGTATTAGACACCGGTTCCGTGATTGTCTTGCCTTTGGCATAGGCCTCCCCAAGTGTTCTCCACAACGATCTATCCCTTGCCATCTTCATCCAAAATGGTCCTGCCACCTCCTTGATATCATCCTCCCATCTTTGATACTGCCTGCCTTTTCTTCTCTTTCTATATCTAGGGCACCATTCTGTCACTTCATTCGTCCACTTTTCTGTCTTACTTCTTGTTAAGTGTCCTGCCCATTTCCATTTCAGTTGTTTGATTTGGTATTTTATATCTATAATTTTGGTTTGTTTTCTGATTGTTTTTAACCTAATTTTGTCTTTTAATTTTATGTTCAGTATGCTTCTTTCCATTCCATGTAAACGAATATACATATTTAGGCCAAATAATATCTCCAACAGACACCACAACAAAAGAAGTGCAAAATAGAATAAACCTAGGATGGAAGAGATACTGGGCTCTAAAAGATGTAATGAAAAACGCGGATATACCAATTGAAGGGAAGAAGAAAATATTTGATACATGCGTTCTACCAAGCATGACCTATGGATGTCAGACATGGAGCTGTACAAAGAAAAATATAAAATCATTAGAAACTTGCCAACACCGAATGGAAAGAGCTAGTTATACATATTATCAACTTTCTGATCAGAAGAGTTATTGGTTTGAAACTAATCAGACGTCTCTTAATATAAGTTACATATTACTTACGCCTTTAATATTATAATTAAATGCTTATCTGATTCTTATACGTTACATCTTTATCAGGCTGCTGTTCCCACTGCTGAGACACGAGCCTCCTCTCCTGGTAGAACACTTAGAAATATGTATATAGGTACCTATCTCCTGTTAGGTGCTGCATTAGTTAGACTAATTATATACGTATAACAGAATCAATACTTATCTAAGTATGAATGACTGTACCTACAGTCAAACTAAGATACAACAAGTATCACCAGATTTAAATGAAGTATTTAAAACCCTTTCAAGAAAATAATAATTTTTCTAGAAATATTCATTTAAATCCGCTCACTTATATCGCTCTGTTTGTTCGGCTGTACATACAATTTGTTTTTCATACGTATCCAGACCCCGAGTACTGTCCCATGTGAAGTACTGATTTAAATTTGTGGAGAACACACGAGACTAGTTTTAAGGACATCACGATCAAATAGTATAGTATAGTCGTTGATACTGAGTATTAAGCCGAATATAGGCCTTTCACACGTTGCGTCACATCACAGCTCTCGCACGCGGAAGGCGGAACACGAGCCGGTCATAAATAACGTCAATATAACGTTATACGGTGACAGTAGCAAATACGTTTCGTCTACGAATACTTGAAGCTGATCAAATTTACATAAGTGTAGCTGTTTTCATGGAAATCGATATGAATATTAAGTATTATTAAATTCGTAGATACTAATCTCTGATTATTATCAGCAAGTGAGATCGCTAATAGAGTATTATAAATGCTAAAGTTCACATGTTTGTTTAACGTGGACGTGTGGCAGTTACTCACGCGCCGCCGCCGCCAGCGCCACTGAGCGGATTTAATGAACACTGGTGGACACATCCAATTTATTAGCACTAATATTACTTTTACCAATTCTACCTGCTCTGTCTCACTGACATTACAGTCGGAAACGCATCTCTGGTCTTGGTTTCGATTCCCAATCCGGGTAAACGGTAATTGCTTTTTTGTGTAGGGGTATTCCAGTTTGTCCAGTGGATGACAAAAACTCACCCCCTATTATATGGGACTGTTAGCGAAATTCATGTTAATAACAGAACACTTTTGTTTAATTGTTTGAGGAATACAGGCGTGATATTATGTAGAGTACATATATACTCCAGATCTCGAACATACAAATGTCGGTCATGTTTTTATTGTTTTTGACATCGACATAAAACAGCACATGAACACACCCACCTTACAAAACTTTAAACTAGGGATGTTACGGAGCTTCGACTCCGAATCCGATATGTCGGAACCTCCGATTAAAATTACACCTCCGAATCCGGCTCCGGTTCCGATATATCAAAACGGAGGTATATATAGGAGTTATAAGTTATGACTTTTGTATAAAAAAAAATTAAGACAATAATAGAGAATTTGTGTCGGGAAACTATTATAGCTCTAAGCTTCTAATTATTTTAAATTATTGTTCCTATTCGTAGCATGTTTACGACTATTCAAATAAACTGGTTATCTGATCAGTGATTAATAATGTATAATAATTACCTTGATATCCCTTTTATATTTGACAGTAAGTATAATTTTATTATGATCTCCACTGATAACATCGACAAGTATCTCCACGACCTTGCTAAAGAACTTCTTGTCTGTTGCGTCGTATCCGTCCGTGCGAGCTATCACATACAACATGTATTATACTATAAACATTAGCCGGACGGTGCGTCTGACGATCTCAGAATTCTCAGATATTGTCACTCATGGAGGTCCTATCCTTGCTAAAGATTAATCTGAATTAAACCCAGCCTCCACCCAGATTCACATCGTGCTGAACTTCAGCTGAAATTAAGCTGCTAAAATTTTTGCAGTGTTTCGTACCAAAATCAAACAACTGAAGCAGGCTCTTGTGTTAACAGATTTTTTAAAGCAATTTATTTTGATTTTCAAATCATGTTGCGTGGCCACGAAACACACGTCGCGGCAGTCCCACCACGCTGATACTTAGTTTCACGTTTGCAATCTAGAAGTCAGTATTCCCATCTAGTGCAATGTTCCCACAATTAATACCTATTCGGTAACTAGTTAATATTAAATTAACTGGTTCAATCCCAAACAACTTTGTCATCAAATGTCATCGCGTTTAAAAATATGCACATATCATAAAACTACTTATTATAAACGTGGGAACTCTTCGTACATAATGACGACCTTCAAGTCAATAAATAAACATGCAAATAATTATACATTAATTTACAATATTAGTTTTCTAATTGTATTTCATTAATTTTATTTTGCACGAACCGTAAGCATAATATTAAAGTATAAATATAAAGTAAATTGCTGTAACATATATTAGTTATGATTCCTTATCTCTTGTAGCGTTTTTACTGTTAACAAAGTAAACATCGATATTACGCTAATTACCATTTACTTCAAACTTGTCGGTGCTTTCCAATCAATTCTGACGGTCAGACAATTGTCTGTATGAGTAGTTTAATTCTCGCCTGTGTTGTTAGTTTAGTCTACCGTTTGTCTTAACTAAACTATAACGATTACTATTTGTAAACACTAGCGTAGATCGTTTACATAGCTATAGCTACCAATGTACCTAAATGACTACCGCGCGGTCCATGGATGCGTGACCCTTATATACACAAGTACGAGACCACTTT
Organism: Shargacucullia verbasci; assembly: GCA_947562105.1. Lineage (NCBI taxonomy): Eukaryota > Metazoa > Arthropoda > Insecta > Lepidoptera > Noctuidae > Shargacucullia > Shargacucullia verbasci. The sequence continues at coordinate 144,353 of OX387283.1, forward strand.
GTGCTGCGTGCTTCGGAGAGTTGTAGGTATGACAACCCGAACCAACTGCATATGTACCTATGTGCAGTTGGTTCGGGTTGTCATACGAATACCTATAATAGACTGTAGGGGTAGTATGCACGTCGTTAGGTTAGGTTAGGTTTTTTCGTAGTTTCGCAGCCTCCCGACATGTAAGAGACTTCCTACCATGTCCTTCGTGGTGCGTTTCTTGCAAGTCTACAGGTTTCTGATGATTGTAAGTAGAGTAGTTAAAGGCAGATGAAAATTCCATTTATTGCATGGTGAACTCCATTGAAAAAATATTATTACTGTCCAAATTCACATCCTCGACTTATAATATTTCAGAAAACAAAATATAATAACATCATAAGCATGTATGGTTGACCAGTAAAGCGTCTGCAGCACCAGCTGTCCTCCGCCTCAACGTTGATATAATTCAGTCAGTAAGTATATTGACGTGTTAGTTAGTAGGTACGTACCCAGTCACACGCCTGCGCCGCGCGGACCAACAACACAACACAATACAACTATAAACTGCGGACACACATAGTATCATTATAACGAGGATCAGATTAGATCGATCAGATTATTTGTCCAACAGAATATATTATCTTAGCAGATTCGAAGACAAATTAACTCATCATACATACATAATATTATTGAACTTGTTTGTGTGTCCGTCATGTTTCGATATATGTATTTTGCAATGTTATTCAAATTTTATGTTTACATAATTAAACATAGTACAACTCACTAACATATAAATACGAAAGTTAAAAATTTACATGTTTGTTTGTTGCTCAACTAAAACTTAATTGCTCCACATAGATATTAAATAAGTCATAGGTGCGTGTTGACATACGAGTATATGTCTTCCATCAGCACACCAAGTACCCATTTCTCAACGAGTTCTCAGCTGCAACGAGTACAGTAACTTTTTTTTATTTTTATTAATGGTTCACAAATCGGACAATACAGTATTACTTACATACAATGATAATCAACAATTGAAGTACAATACATTAAACTACATACCATAAAATAACGAACACAGCATGTATAATGTATGAGCTAGTTATAGTCTAAGTAGGTACATAATAATAATTAAACACAAACGAGATCAGAATATGAAGTCATTGCACTAGTTAAGTAGCATATTAAATTAACGCATATAATAAAATACATAATATAGCATCGTGCCTATATCCCCGAAGGGTTAGGCAGAGGTGTACTATTGTGCACCCGCATTTCGATAATGCTGTTGGGCGAGCACATTGCCGCCAACCGGACACAGTTCAATCTTCCGGCTGCTACTGAGAATTTATATACAGAAAAACCCAATAACATTTTGCCCGACTCGAGAATTGAATCCAACACCTCACGCTCAGTAGTTGTGCTTGTGATCACTAACCACCCAGGCCAGTTAAAATACATTTCAGTAATAAAATACGTATGGTCTAAATATGTGTGTTATCGGAAATGAGTATCTAGGCGGAGCTTACACCGCGGATGTTACTCTGTCAGCGTTCAGTGGTAAAACTGATTAAAAATCCTTGAAAAGATGCAGCAAATGAGTCCCTGTACCTACCGGCCAATTTACAAGTTTTGATCTCAGCGTTGATCATGTAAATATAGGCCAGTGAATCATTCAGCGGTTCATCTTTTAATTTTATATACTCTATATACATATCCTTTTCATAATTTACGACCTTTATCTTAAGACAAAGCAAAATACATTACATACATACATACAGGTATTAAGATAAATGTTGTAGATTATTAAAAGTACAGTAGGTATATCTATAGCTTTTTTATTATGACACAATGGCGAGAGAGACGGTGAATTTTAATACCTTCGCAGTTTATAATTAGAATTGCCGCACACTCCACGGCCGCGGGCGGCCCCTGCGGAGTACGTGCGTGTTCAACCTTATCTATTGTAACCGTCCAAAAGCGCTTCTGAATATATGAGCGATCCTTATCGAGCTTTAGATATTTATTAAAATGTCACCTGATCTTGACCAGTCAAAAGTAGACGCTATGAATGATTCATGATGCGAACTCGCGACTCTTGCGACAGCCGAAGAACTACTTGAGACACGACACCTAACGACCTTGCCTGCGATGTTCCCACGCCTCCGGGGACTGCGGACGCCATCAACAAGCTCATGATTAGGAAGTAAACATGCACTACACGGCGATGTTTACAGCCGGCGTGTAAACATTAGCCGCCGCCCGCCGCCCGCCGCCCGCAGCATCACGCAGATTGCGGAGATAAGATCCTTATCTTGATCATGTGTTATATTTATTAGGACGTTTTTATGGCCATTCCACTTAATTTGGTAAAATTGACTTTCAAAAACAGCTAAAATACTAATTAAAGAAAAACTGATTCAACACAAGTGATTTAGGTAGACATACAAACACATATCGTAGGAACAAAACGAGCGAAATGCGAAATTAACGAATACGTATATAGAATAGATTTTTTTTTATTTAATATATATGTATAAACCTATTATAGGTACTTTAAAACGTTAATAGGACTCTAGTTGCACCAGCACCTATACAAAAATGTGGTCTTATGGAGAAGACCAACCGGCAAGAAACTCCATGAATACATGATCTTTTGTAAACTTGAAACTCTTTTAACAATCTTGTTATGTACATGATGTAGCAGAAGTATGGGAAAACAATGTAGGTTTTATTAAATAAAATATAAGTACGAACACGAGCTCATATAAAAGTAACGTATGTATGCAGTTCGTTATACATACACATTATTTAGATAGATTTCGTCACGAAAGCCGCGCTCATGAAAGATGACGTGAAGATGCGAAACTAATAATAAATAATTACTAATTTGGTGCTGGAGCCTTTGCATACGAGACAGTCTCGCACTGTGCTTCTTACTTTAGGTCTTATAACTTCATCAGATAGCAATCTCATTTCTATTCCAAGCTTTCTAATAAAATGCTTGTGATTAAAAATTCGTACATATAATTATTTATTAGAGGATCTATAACGAATTGCGTTTTTTTTTTAAATCTCCTTCATCAGTCGTCACAACGAAACATGTTTCACAGCATTGCTTTTTTTTTCATATGGCCAAGTGAAAGTGTGCTTTGTGAACCGCTGGATTTCTCTGCTGAAACCCTTATCGTAGAGCAGGCCACAGGAATCCAGTCACAAGGAAAGAAAACGAGTCTTGTTGTGATGTTAATTAATTTGGAAACGCAGTGCACACTGGTGAGAATTCTGATCCATCAATCATCGCTCTCTCAAGATCTTCAACTATAGCGGACTATTTGAGACTCTGCTCATCGGTCTAGTGATCGCATGCGCGGCTACTGAGCAAAAGATCCTGGGTTCGATTCCCAGATCAAAAATAGTGTTTAGTAGATTTTCTTATATTCTCAGTAGCAGCCCGGAGTTTAGAATTGCGCTCGGTAAATGGCAATAGACTCGCCCCCTATTACATGGGACTCAGTAACAGTATCGACGAAATGTGGGTGTACAATAGTACACTTCAGGGAATACAGGCGTGATGCTATGTATTATATGTACCTACTCAAATAATGTCGGCAACCTGTCAGTGCATGCACTTCGGTGTTAGTACCTGCTGTAACACTCACGTGCTTCATGTGTATGTGGCGTGTCTCACTCGAGTGGTGCCTCGACGCCGCCGCGCCCTGTATCGCTGTCATGTCGGGGCGGCTCCGGCCACTTGACACAAACAGTTACGACTAAGTGCACTTTACACGGACTAGCCCAAACATGATCCTAGTCACTCCGGCATGTGAAGTAGTAACGTTAAGAAATACAAAAATGTGACTTAATAGGTAATTTTTGCCGTGCTCAGGCGGATTCCTTGGTTACCTGGCTGATAGTAACCTCTGTTTCTTTCTGTAACAAACTAAACTAACATAATTAATTATACACATTGCCTCACTCGTGTTCCAAGCGGCCTGCGACTGCGGCTGCGCGCGGCGGCCCGTGCTTTCTCTATATCATGCGTATAATCAATTGGAAAGATTGTAATCTATTTTATTGCTGTTTTCTAACACATTAACATTATACTTTCGCCTAAACCGAACCTAATTCAAATTATTATACACTAACATTTTAGGGTTCCTTACCAATAGCAAACACACAAATATATTCGGCAGTGAAGTAGGAACAAGAAGAGAGAGAGAATAGAAAAGTTGGGCATCAAACCTACAAGAACAGGTAGTCGTGCGCTCACCGAGAGTTGTGAACCACTTCTGTGTGAATTTCACAAACCAACACGCCACGTTTGACGATTTCTATATGAATGTTTTTTTATCAAATAGTAGAATAAAGCACTAGTATTGGAACACTTGATGAAGATGAGTTAAATACTAGTAATTTCTCTTTCTCAATAGGAGAATATTCTGTAGAAATAAATGAAACACGAACTGAAATAAATGTTCATTGTGTTGAATTACATACCGTTATGATATGCATACAATTTCATTACAAATAATAAAATTAAATAATAAAATCAAAATTATAAAATATCTCGATTATCCCAATTTGTCGGCGCCACGGTTGGCGTAGTGGCTAAGCGATTAGCTTTCTGCGCTACGTGTCGCGGGTTCGATCCCGCACGGAACAAATATTTGTATGATCTACAGATAGTTGTTTCGGGTCTGGTTGTGTGTGTATGTGACATGTATGTTTGTAAACTGTACCCACGATACAGGAGAAATACAAGTGTGGAGCAAAGTTTAAAAAAAAAAATCCTCAATCTTTTAATGCCACCCTAAACATTAATAGAATGAAAAGGAGCTGTGTCCTAAAATACATCATCATCATCAGCCTGTATTAGTCTACTGCTGGACATAGGCCTCTCCTAATGCATGCCACTGAGCCCGAGAATACCTACATAATTTTACCAAATATACCCACAACACTAGTATTTACGTGGACCGGTGTGGAATTCGCTAATTGGTTAGTGAGAGAGAAGATCACACGTTTTGATGTCAAACATCTTCCAAAGATCCGGACACCCAGATAAGCAGGAGAAGTAGTTTTATTAATGAATGCTCTGCTTAAAACCCGTCTATATTAGTATTAATGGAAACTACCAGGTGTCGAGATTGTGATCTTAATAGTGGTGTCAACACCGAGAACATCTCCACGCGAATGTAACTAACTGCTACCGGACTGATCATTAGAATAACAATTTGAATTTGAATGATGTCACTAGTGGAATACTTATTTTATTATTGTGTAATTTAGGGTTGCTATCCCCACATTCTGAAAACCAGTATTTGAATGTGGAAATGCCAGGACATTACGGTTTAAAAACAGGACACAGTATAAGAAAACAGTGTCAATGAAACTCAATGAATAGTTATTACAATGTTTTATGAAATTATCTTCAATTAAATTATATAATATTATAAGAAATTAAATGAAGGATTAAATTATAAAATAACGCCGATGTTTAAATGTAAGGTTCGAGGTAGTATTGGCGCGCGAATAATAAAACACAGGACCTTACGATGACTCTTTAAAAAACCCAGGATGCCACTTAATAACTATAATATATACACACTTAATAACCATCCAGGACAACCCAGGACACTCCAAAAAGCAGGACATGTCCTCGGAAAACAGGACGGTTGGCAACCCTAGTGTAATTCACATAATAAATATGAATACATATGTTTGCATGTATAACAGACAGATTGGTACGGATTAAGCAGCCATGTACATCTGTACACGAAAATGATTGATGATGTGCTTAAAAACAGTGAGGTGTGTAGTACCTCCTCATATCCACATTGCGCAGTTCTAAGCCACTTGCAGCCAACGTGTCAGCGCATGGGCCTATACATTATTACTAAGTGGCATTTCCATTTTGCCATTCCCGAACCTTTCCACCCCAACGGTTGTCAGTACTGCACTGTGGGTACGTGGCCTGCCCATTGCCAGTTCAGCTTACTAATTCTGAGCGCGTTTTAAACCGACTTCAGTTCCTAACTGAATTACAATTGCAGTGTCACGATATGCTGAATAAAAATGACTCATCTATGTAATACGCGCGCAGGCGCGTGTATTGATCCACATATTGTATAGTATAGAATCTGCAAAGAAAGCCGCAAGCATTTGGAGAATGTTAAGTGCAGCGAATTAGCGACACCTACACAAATTAACGACAACCGAACTAAATACATACAACACAACACAATGTGTGAGTAGTATAACATGGAGGAGCGCACACACCGCTGTGTGGTAAAGTACAATACCTACAGTAATATTATGAATATCTGATATTCAGACTAAACTAAAATATTATATAGAAATCTATACTTACATATATGTATAATAAAATTATAACAGGCTGATATCTGTACATTATAGATATTGGAGAAAAACTAATATGGAGATCTTTTTTATGAGCGTTTAGAGCGAGATTAGAGTAACAGAAGCCAAAACAACAGTTTTTAGAATTTTTGTCTGTCTGTTTGTACACGCATCACGCAAAAACTACTGCATGGAATTGAATGCAGTTTTTACCGATGTATTGCTAGAGGTCTAACTTAAAATATAGGCTGCATTTTACTGCAGGAAATATCAGATTCTAAATTCCACGCATACGAACTCACGGGCAAAAGCTAGTATAAAATAAATTAATTAAACTCAACCAAAGGCATCACGCCTGTATTCCCCTAAAGTTTAAGTAGAGGCGTACTATACACATATTGTGTGCATGCCGTTTTATTAAGTTGCATGTAAGGCCTCGATCACGAAGTCAGCGGGAGCGTGGCGGCGCGGCGGCGGCGGCGCGGGGAGCGGCGCGGCAACGCTGTACGATCTGCGGTCTCGGTCTCGAAGCCAGCGGGCAGACCTTACGGCGCTAGAGCGGCGTAGTGTTGTGTTACGACAAATTAGTATCTTTGTTCGCGAACGAAATGTCTAAACAGCGAGGACAACATCTTTTTGATACTAATTCCTTCCTAAAATTTGAATTTATCAAAAATGCGAGTTTTATCGGAATAATGAAGAACAGAGACAATATCCCGATAAATTCTTTGACTATATCAGAATGAGTATAGAAACATTTGATTATATTATTTCTTCCCATAACCGGTTAATTACCCTCCCATTTTTATGCTTTCCGTCTTTGCTGTTCCATATCGGTGTTCCATCAAAAATCATTGTAATAATTTGCTCCAACACGTCGGCGGGCATTTTGAAATTTCGGTCGTTAAAAAGCAAAAAAAGAATACTACAACTCAACACTACGTCAATGCAGACGCGCGGGCACCGCTAGATTGGTACGCACTGATCGTACGCCGCTCGCCTCCGCTGACTTCGTGACCGAGGCCTAATATGGAGCGAATCGATTCCCACATACCGGGCGCATCCAAGCGGACTGCTACTAAAAATATCCTTACTAAAAATCAATCGCCTGACATTTTTACGTGTTTTATTACATTGTTTCGGCAGGCGCCATAGCTTTCCATAGTTCTCCATTACCCAGTCCTATCACAATAGCCCAAGTAGTTTTTCTCCACATATTTTGAATAGTCTTACGAAGCCAGGGATTGTCCTTGAGTGCATTTCTATAGTGCATACAGGGATAATCGCTGGGTATGTCACCGTAACATTTTCATTAAAGCTGTCTTAAAAGGCGTCTACGTGTTGGCTTCGGCCCCACGCATGCCTTCCAAACGTCCGGGACTATGTAGTCCCGTTCAAGGATAAGATATATATTCATATCACTGATTAAACTTTTGTCATTAAGTCGGGGATATTTAATTTAAATCACGATATAAATCTACTGAATGTTAATTTATAATGTTATCAATGGTTTGCCCAGTACCAAGGAAACTGTTATGGATGCAGGTACGCGCGGAGTGGTGTGATGTGGCACCAACAAGACATATCAATTATTATAAGTTTAATTTATTAGCTCCATATTACAACAAAGCATGACCATTATTCTCCCGGTGACAATGACACTTGATTTTTGACAGATTGGACAGTGTTGCCGTGCGGCAGTAATAATTTTATTTCAGTTTACATGGCTATTCTCGCGGAGCACGTCGTATACAGAAACTATTTTTTATTATTTTATATATGCAGAAAAATACTATTAAATGTTGTGCCGATTAGACTATTTAAAATATTATTTTCTATGCTTAGAACAAACAGGCAGAGGTGTACTATTTTACACCACATTTCGCCGATGCTGTTATTGAGTCCCATGTAATAGGGGGCGAGCCTATTGCCATCTACCGGGCACAGTTCCAGACTCCGTGCTGCTACTGAGAATTGAAACCCAATAACACTTTGTCCGACCCGGGAATCGAACCCAGGACCTCTCACGCTCCGCAGTCACGCTTGCAACCACTAGATCAACGAGGCTCAGAACAAAATATTTAAAATATGATTTTCTAGGCTTTGAACTATCAACCCTGAATGTACAAGGCTTAGGTAATATATACCGTTTGTTATGTACGCAGAATAGCTACGCGGCTACGTCACGTTGCTACGTCTACGTCTACGAGCGTCGTCTTGTAGCGGTTACCGTACAGTTAGGGTTGCAAGTAGACAAAAATATCGAAAAGAATATCGATATTTATATCGAATTCTTGAAAATATCGATAATCGATAATATCGACGGTTTCAACTCGATATTATCGATAACTAGCTAATGTCCGCCGCTCCGTCCGCGTAGGTGTTGGTTATCGCAGCATAACCCAGTTTCAACCCCCTTCAAGCCTTTTTTCGCGACAAAAGGTAGTCTATGTCCTTTTCCAAGTTCTAATCTATATTTGTACCAAAATTCATCAAAATCGGTTCAGTGGTTTAGGTGTGAAAACTTAACAGACAGACGGACAGATAGATAAAGTTACTTTTGCATTCATAATATAAGTAGGGATTTCATATTTTTCAAAAAGTTTTTAAGAATTAAGAATTATATTTGATTAAATAATCTAAAGCTATACAGGGCAATTTTTTTATTACTGTCCAAATTTTCACAGTTTGTTCTACCCATGAATATGAACAACTTTCATTATGGGATCAACTCTTTTCAGAGGTAACGAAAATAAAATCAGCTGTTTCATACAAAAGTTCAACACCTACTAGACCAAAATGTATGAAACAGCTTCACGTAGTCGGGATTTCGTCAACATTATGATGTTTAATATGAGCAGCAAGATTCGATGTACATATTGCCTGAAGTTTTAACACGTTTGTTATGGAACAAACAAAGGAAGGCAACAATATATATATTACAGATAGCTTCATTGTTGCCTTCCTTATTGAAATAAGACCACAGTTTGCTTTTCTACATACATTAAGTTTTTTTTTTCACAATACAGCGTCAATGTACGAAATTTAAGGTTAAGTAAGTACAATTCACTGAATCCAAACTAATAACTCTAAGAAGATAGTGATTAAATAGTCTTTGGATACAAATGGAAATAGTATGGTCTGTCAATAAATAAGTCACAGATCAATGAAACATAATGCCATAGACATCTATTGTATTTCTGTCAAACAAACTATTTTGAACGAAACGAACAAAAACACCGATTACCATAGACAAAATTACCAATGCTCTCGTCGTAAAACGATTACGCGGTTACCTCGACGCCTTTCAGCGTGGCCGGTCAAAAACATAGTTTTTTTTTTTTTCGGTATGGTAATATCGTATCGGCAATACTTCTACATCGATATTTTAGGATCGATATTATTGAATGTTCGATATATCGTTGCATCGCTACGTACACTCATACAGGCATACATCACATGGCTCACTTCAACCATGGAATTCCTTCATTAACCGCTGTAAACTTTTACTTTTATTCTTGGATTATAATATAAATACTATTTAACGGACATTTTAAATTTTAGACACGAAATTATTTTCGATCAAACGACGTTATAAAATTGAATGCTAAAAAGCAATCCCCATTTAAATTGGTTCAATGGGTCATCTGTTGATAACAAATACGCGGTGACTGCAAATATGGGTGAACCTTACGTCATCGGCTACCTTCTCGACACAGAACTTACATTACAGATACATACCTACTTGTATACTTGTAGCGGATCACTTTGTTTATACCTAGAAATATTACTACCACATGTTGTAGTTTTCAGTTATGATGTTAATGCATAGAACATCAATAGTAATATGTAATATGTAATGTAACGTTACATCGTGTGCTACGACAACGTGTAGCATGATTTGCTGATTGTTGATTGCCTCGATGGTCTAGTGGACGTCGCGCGCCTTCACGACTGCTGAGCTTATTGGGGTTCTCTGTATGGAAATTCTTGGTAGTAGTAGCCTAGATTGAGGTATTAGATGGCAGTAGGCTCGCCCCCGTATTACAAGGGACACAATAACGCCATCGGCGAAAATAAATATGTGTAAAGCATTATACCTCTGACATATACCTGAGGTAATACAGGCGTGATGATGACGTGACGTGAGTTATGTTGATGATTGTTGACTGTATAACGTATAACTTGCCCATTTCATCAGCTATTTATCCTGAAATTTTCAGTAAGCTATCTTTAGTACGTCGTATTCAAAAGTTCATCCAAAGCACACAAATCAGAACATTTCAGTTCTTAATGGAGAAAGAGAAATAAAGCTACAAAACCATTATTCAGTTTAAACTAATTCTTAACCGGCTTCAAAAAAGGGAAGTTCTCAGTTCAAGGGTAGATTTTTTAATGGGTTTACGTCGCATACTCCTTCAGATATGAAACGATTTCAGTGTTAGAAAAATGTACTTACGTATTGGTCCCATTTTAATTCAATCAGAATCTAAACATTGATCTCTAAAAACGATACGGAACTCCTCATTGACGAACAGTAACAGTACACACATAGTGATTGGGTTATTGTAGTGAAGAATAAAATAAATTTTGAATAAAAATATTCTCAATAAATTTAAATGGGGTTAAGTAAAAGGTGGGTGCACAATACATATATATATATATATTACACCTCGGCCTAACTCTTTGGTTAGGGGACACGGCGTAAATACTTGGTGAGTATGACAGACATCGTGTTTTCTGCCATGATGACGTCACCAGCTCAGCTCGCTGGCTCGATGTGATGTGGACCGCACCGTCCATCATTCTAACGGCCGATAGCGGATCAAAGTCACTTCAGGTTTTTTTTGTATGAGACCTAAGTGTCAATTTGACCGCAGGTATTCCTTTTATGGAGATTTTATAGTCGATAAAGTGAAGAGCAGTCGCGAGTCTCGGAATATGTTCGATGTTCGTGAATCAGCTCCGCTCCTTTCTGACATTGATTACAAGATATAATAGACATTAGTACGGCTTATATCAAGTAGGTATATCATTAATAGAAAGAAATATCATTTCAATATTGATAACAAAAGCTGACCAAACCTATTTCTTTCACGACTCTAGCAAAAAGGTACCATCGCAGACATGTATAAGATTAATCTATGTACAATCAGTAAGGTTTATATATTTATTTATTTGTTAAGGATATAGGTACACAAAATATAAATGGAATGAGTTCATGAATACACAAAGTACTGCTCAACTAAAGTAATATTATTATTATTTTAAGGCTTCAATCACAACAAGATTTTGCCCGCGACTCTGTCCGCGTGGAAATAATGAACACAGACTGTTTGTTTGTCACTTCGTTCATTGTTAATTAATATTTTACTTGTGGAATGTTATGACCATTACCCTACACAATAGAATATTTAAAATCGTTTCAGTGTTCTGTGAGATTAGTATAATCAATCAATGTTTATTGAATTATTAAAGGTATATTTATTTTAGATTATAGATTATAGGTTATAGGTAGGTAATGTAGGTCCTACAGTACAGAGCAATAGTGATAACTTCACAGTATGCATAACTAGTAAAAGTGTCTGGGTCAGTGTATGGATGGGTGGTGTGAGAGCCGACACATTTGTACTACAAGTACATTAGCGTTATCTGCGTGTCCCATCGGCGCAGCATCCCGGCTCCTAATTTAAGAGCAATATCAATTTCGTGTGTCGCCGGGCGGCCGGCTCGGCCTGAGGGGAGGGGGAGGGGGAGGGGAGGTGCGCGGGCGCCGGCGCTATGTGACACATTTGATACAGGACACACCGGGAGTGACCACTCGCTACTAACATTCTTTAACGATAACAATCAAATTACTTCTGACTATGATTACGTGATCTAAACCTACCTATCATTAATGTTAGCATTTAGAAATTCCGCTGTACATGTGTAAATTAGGTACCTATCGTGAAAATAAACAATACTTGTCATAAGGAATGTTTGCGTTATGTTAAATGAAAACAACATACAATTGGCACGTAGCCGCGTAGGTACTCGTACCAGTGACAGGTATCGAGAGAGTCGCGCTCGTAGGTTCCTTTACCTCATACTTGTAAAGGTGAACGTGCGTCATCAGCGGTCGCATACTTATGATTACATAAACTACGGGAACTTATCACGATACGGTAACAGTATGTTCGCGTCCACGTCGTCGCAGATACCCGCAGGCTGTATAGCGACGTTATAGCGCGGTGTGTCGCGGCGGCTTGTGCCTCTGAAGCGCCGCGTCGAAAGCCTTTCCGTGTTCCGCGCCCGTCCCCGCGCGCCGCCCGCCCCGCGCTCGCCCGCGCCCCCTGCTTCCGCCGCCGCCGCAATTAAACCCGCCGATAAATTTCCAAACTTAATCAAATCCACGGCCGGTGGAGCGGAGGAGTCCACTAACTCACTAACGCGTCTCTAAGCTGAGCCGAGCCGTTCACTGTTAAAGTTAATGTAAGTGTTAAGCTTGAACAGCGATAACATATTGGGAACAGTTTAGGATTTTAGCAATAATTGAGTATCGCAAGATGCCGATATAAAACTTAGCTCAGAGCTGATTCACTCAGTCAGTCCATTTTATTTTATTTCGCGCGACACACGCAGTTCATTGCTCTGAACTTCTAACACTGACTGAATAATGCACAGTTCAAGATTATCAAACACTACTAGGTATAGGCAAGTAATTAAACGATTAGATGACCGCTATACTGTAATATCAGAATTAAAAATAGAAAAATCTATGAACGTATAAGTAGTATGGTAATACAGTCATGGTATTGGCGAAAATTGATGACATAAAAATAATTTCAGTGCAAAATATCGTCGTACAAATACAGGGATAATCAATAAACAAACAAACTTGAATGCAAACTAATTTTCCTCATCAGAGTACACATTATTCAAATTCTGTGAAAGCCAGATGTCAGATAACGCGTGATTCAAACCTGCCAGTAGTCACAATGAAGTTCAGCTCAATGTAAACAGTTAAAGGGAAATATGTGTACTTTACCGTTAACACAAATTTTTGGTACTATATGGATAGACTTTTTTCCTTAAAATATACATATATGGTATTTGGTTTGGCCTTGACACTATTATTACATAAATCACACATAGTGGCATGGTGTACTGTCCGCATTCTTGACTTGCAGGTTCGATTTTCGGTGGTGACTAATACCTACTTATTCATAATAAAACTTAAAGATCCCACCCTCTTAGTTGAAGGTATTTTTCATGAATCTGTAATACGAAGTAAAAAAGTAGATAGTAATTTCTCGTAGAGCTACTAATATGTGCTTTACGTCACAAATAAGTAATTATAACAATGTCGTCGGTCCACTTAGTAGAAGGCCTTCCTACGCTGCGTCTTCCGGTTCGTGGTCGCCATTCGAGAACCTCTCTTCCCCATCGGTTGTCAGTTCTTCGAGCGATGTGGCCTGCCCATTGCCACTTCAGCTTGCAAATCCTGAGAGCTATGTCGATGACCTTGGTTCTTTGGCGAATATCCTCGTTCCGGATTTTATAGCGCAAAGAGACTCCGAGCATAGCGGGCTCTCTCCCAACGGCGTGCATAGAGTTTTTAGTTAGGGTAGGCAGAAAATTTTAAAAGCTTACTTACCAATAATACCTACTGCATGTAGGTATTGGTTCGCCGTCTTATCGATTAAATAATGATGTATGTGATTAGCCACCTCAAATATCTTATAATAAATATTTATGTGAGTTATGTAGGGTAGGCAGTGTCTTTTTGTCTTTATGCACCGCACGCCACTGCTGTCTCCGTTGCCCGCTGTGTGACTATCTAATCTAATCTAATACAAATCTCTTCGTAATTTTACGCTGATAATATTAATCATAACCATTCAATATTTAATTGCGACCTTTCTTTAATAAAAATAAATTCAACCCATTACTGTCCCACTGCTGGGCAAAGATATCTTCTCAGAATGAGAAGAGTTTTGCCTTAGTCCAACTACGCTGATCCGGTGCGGGTTGGCGGACTGCACACGCCATCGAGAACTTTATAGAGCCCACTCAGGTGTCCGAAAAGTCGGAGGTGTGGGCCGGGTTTGAACTCGAACCCTGCTGCATGGAAGACCAGTGTCCAACCGCTAGGCTATCACTGTTTTTACCTTTCTTTAAATCACCAAAATGTACAAGAGCAATTTAGAAGATGATTATCTGGATTATTTTAAGTAAATATTAATAGGAGCTAGTTATTGTGTTAATACAAAGTATATATTAAATAGTCCCCAGACGTGACCACAGCAGTGATGACACTCATATAATCATGCCTATTATAACGTAGGCACCGCAGATCGTCTGTTAAACTAAACAAAGGAACAGCGCAACGAGCGATTACTTGTCTAAATCCGGCGCAACCGCAACCGCAGTGACGAGTTTGATAGATATCATGCAAACGACTAACAAACATAGCTAGCCAGTTATGACGCTTTTGAGAATTGAGGAGGAGGGATCTTAACCATGACGTGTCTAAGAAGGCAACTGCCAGCGGGATACTGTCGAATGTGCTGACAATGGTAGTGGCATAGGTACTACCACATTCTACTATTACATAGCCAAGTGTCAAACATATTGTAGCAGATGCAAGAGACGATAAGAGTGACGACACCTAAATAAGTCCGGTGCACGAAACTTGCTGAAAATGATAGGAACACCTCTAGTGATGTATTGTGTTTGACATTAACTATTTTGTAAAGGAACTTCGAATACATTTGAATTTACCGTAATAGGTAGTAGGTATATGAATTTGTTTAATGATTAGTCATACATTCAAGACATCTTGGAGTATTTTCCATCACAATTTTTTGTGTGTCGGTGGTCGTTAAGACAATACCGTCGCCCGCCGGTCACCGGTACGCTCTACACCGGCTACTAATTGCTGCGTCTGCGCCGCTCTCACACTATTTTTTACTTACCGACACAAGGCGGGAATGCTTTTATTCCTGCGACGCGGGACCTGTTAATGTGTTAATCCACTCAGATCGCCTTGTTTTTCTGTTATTAATAGCCAACAAACAGACGTCGCCCGTCTCGCTCGCGTGCGCTGGCGCCGCGTGCGCGCGACACGTCCCGCGCATGCGCTGCGGACCCGCTCACACAAACACTTCATAATTATTTTGAATTATTAATAAGTAGGTGCGGCAGTAGAGCCTCCGTTTGGTCAGCGTAACAGGGTGCTGCCATTTGGGAGGCTTATCTGCGCATCTCGGGTATTTCGGTGAGTCATTAGCAGGGGTCTGTTGCGCAATGGGTGAGGGCCACACAGTGGGGCACCGTGCTGTGACACACGCTATGTTGATGCAAATATACTGTAAACGTTTGTAACACAATAGCATTCCTGAGTGGACAAGTGATGGGTCATAAAAAGCTTTAAGCCTACTCATATACTTCAATGCTTTGTTTTAGAATCGAAGTAGAGAGTATAAAGAAAAGAGTAACATTCATAATGATGCACCTAATTTTCATTATTTGTTATATGTATAATATGTATATAGTATCGATGAGCCGAAACATTTCCACATTTACCGAATTGGATTTCAATAAGTGAAGGTATAACTGCCGTTATCAGGATTTATGTACGTAAGTGTCTGTAGTGGTAAGTAGTACGGCACGCAACCAGGTCGCGAGTGTCGCTCGCAAATCTGTCGCCTGCGCCGCTCGCTGCGTCGCTTTCTCACAGAGGGCCCGCGCCCTAATTAATTACCTCTACATTGAAAGCCACAAAAAAACAAAACTTGTCGCGGCTTAAGAGCGGCGGCGCCAGAGAGAGGGTCCCGCACGGGGGCGCGGGGCGGGCCCGCGGACAGGCGCCACTCGCTGCGCGGGCGCATGGGAAATTGTCCCCTGTCCCCAACACACAATTCAACAATCCCATCGGCTCACATTCGGGTATCTCTCCTCTATTCACTATCCACTCTTATCAACGCATATGAATAATAAAATACGAGTTATCGAGCGTTGCCGCCAACCACTCCACTCACCACTAATACGTGAAACCTCTAATGAACTTCACTATAAATATCGAATTACAGTTCCGGAGCCGCTCAGTATCTCAGCTCCGCTCGGCTCCGCTCCGGATGCGCGGGGGAGGAATTTTATAACACATGCTCTCGTTTACAGCCTTCTATTAATGGCCCCCAAATAACACTTGTTAACATTTAACTGAACAAGTGAACAGCCATATTAGGAGTACACTGTAACTCGTGTGAAGAAGGCACAGCTATCACTTTGTACCTGTGCTGTAGTAAGTGGCCGAGTGGTTATCATTTATTGCTTTATAACCAAGGTACGTATAATTGTAAGTACTTTCTACATTAAACGCTGCGCATTAACGTAGGCACTCGTATAAAAGGCAGTGCTAAAGTTAACGAACAAACCAGCTGGGTTAATGTTATAATAATTATAACATACAATACGCAAGGCTAATGACCGGGGGCGACAGGGGGAGCGGGGTTAGGGCGGTCGCACATGATATGCAAATGTTGGAGCGACAGATGTCGGTGTTGTCGGACAACTTGTCCAGATAGTGCGCGTCCATTGTTGGTCGCCGCAACATATCCGTAGTTCGTAGGTACTCGTACATAGTTAAGTTAGGTAGTGCTGTATCATCACCGTTAGCTGTGAGCTACTGTTGTGTACGGCGTCATGTTATAACCTTTACACGATGGTGTTACCTTCTCATATACTTACATAACTTACTATTAAAATTATTTTTTTACAAATTTCGTCGATAACATGTTGGAGTGTTCGCACTTGCGTTAACCGTTAAGTCTTGTTCTGTGCTTATCGTACGAAACTGCTTAACTTAGGTTATGGAGGATCATCTGTTTAAAGAGATCTGACGGAGACCGAATCATATCTTCCAAATAAGGAGTTCTACGAGTACTTATGTAGATCTGTGTAGAAAAGTTTAACTAAGTAGTAAGTAAGATTTACTTTACCATTAATATCTAAATCGTAATTTATAAAATCTCCTTGTAAATAATGAAATAATCTGAACTTTTGAAAGCTTAGTTCACAAATATTTGTGAAGGTTCGTTATGTCAGTCGTCGCCCGTTTCTTTTGAAGCTTGGCGGTTTAGGGCCACTGCTTCCCATTCCCAACCTCCCCTATACATCTAAGAAACTTTATAAACACTTTGTTGGGGAATATTATCCGCCACAGTTATTTAAAAAAATATACACATACGAGTATAATATTATCCGTCGGCATCGTGACTATTCAATGACGCTTGATTGATGCCGTCAACAACTAGCTTAGGAGAATAAGATGTTAAACTGATATATTATTGATGATCCACACTTGATATTTTCACGTTATAATTTTTCTCTTATTATTTTGTATCTCAGTATGCAGAATACTTAAACAGACCATCATACATGTGTGATGTGAGGCGCATAGTGATGTACAGTACTGGTCGCTTTGTTTTTGTGTCAAACTAGTTCATTACCTGGTGTTGAACATATCAGACACATTCTAAAAGAAGGGCCCACGACTAGCTGGTTGGCTGTAGGTTCTACCTATGTTCTTGAAGTATCTAATAATGACCAAAGAATAAAACTATTTGTCTCAATTGCATTCGTTTCCCATACGATTGGAAAATGGAAATCAGAACCTGTCTTCACCAACCTACAATGAATAATGTTCTTACGGCGATAAAAATTCAGTAGGTATAAATGTCAGGCTGTTAAAAATATGTAGTTAAGTTGGCCATGCCGGCCATGCTGTGACCATGCTCTTGTGATTAGAACGGCGCTCGGTGTCCAATCACGGCGGCGATAGACGTAGCTTGCGTAACGCGGGGTTCACGCGGCGACTCCCGCCGCCATTGGCCGCGGCCGCCGGCCCTGCGAGCCGCATGTTGCAGTCACTGACCACGGAATAAATACTGTCACGAACCGGTCGCGGTCCCCACACACGCGTACACCGACTACAAGCAGTACTGCTTATGTAGGTACAACTCTGAATTAGAGTGACAATATTATTATTATATTCATGAGCAATGTCCGCATAACGCGAGAATCGCAATGTAATAATATTATGAGGTCGAATACAGTTACATTCTTATCA
Source organism: Shargacucullia verbasci (assembly GCA_947562105.1). NCBI lineage: Eukaryota > Metazoa > Arthropoda > Insecta > Lepidoptera > Noctuidae > Shargacucullia > Shargacucullia verbasci. The sequence goes on from OX387283.1 coordinate 162,804, forward strand.
GGATGGTATCTGAGATTGACAAAGCGCGTAATGACTCAAAACGCGCTGGTTATCAGTATTGAATAACATGTTATGACCGACAAAATAAAGCCTTGTCATGCCGCACATTGTCGTGTGGTACCCAACAAAAGTATCTCGAACGTTATCAAAATTCTCAGCATACTTGCCGTCGTTGTGATATAAGTGTAATCGCGAACATGAATCAATAAAATGTTATTTTTGTTGACGAATACCTACCTGTGTCGAGTCTTAATGGTCACCCCGTGCCCCATAACTTACGTGGAGCGAGCCACGAGCCCCCCGGGCCCCGCGGCGTGGGCGGGGCGGCTGGGCGGAGCGGAGGCTCCACAATATTTCCCGGAGGGCGGCGCGGGTCCCGCCTCGCACTCGTTTTTCCTTTTGCTCGTTGTTGATGCTTTTAGGTGCAGCGACGTTTTATTTCGGTCTCGTATAATTGTAAGCTTGAATGTTGAACGCTAACCAACAGCGTCGTTAACCGCTTCCACGTTTGTTTTTATGTAGTTAAATGATTTAATTGTTGACTTCACTTGCATGCCTTTTAACACAAAAATACTTTATGTATCTCTAATGGCAATCATTTGCATTGTAAGTTATAAATAAATAAAAAAAAATGCTGGCAGTTAAATCATAATTATGCCTTATATTAAATCATGAGTCAGGTACTCGTATAAACAAAAGTTTTGTGGTACAATAAACTTAAAATTCGCTTCCCTGCGGTAGGTAGAGGATGTAAGATAAAAGGTATATCAAATAAATCAAAAATATAATTACCTTTGTTCACCATATTTAAACAAAAACAATGAAACCGCGTTAGATAGTTAAATTCTTGAACCGACGCCCAGTTACCGTCGCAGCGTTTTCACATGAATGCCGGACCCTTGGCTTATCACGTCTGGGAACGTGGGGCTCGTTAGTGAATAAGAGACTGTATTGTACAATAAATCAAGCCGCGTGTCATGCATAAATCTTACAATTATTTAAAGCTAATTAGATAATAGCTGCGTTGTAGAGGTAGCAGTAGGCACGCTTGTATGACGCGGCGGTTTTACGACAGTTTTATGTGCAGCTGCCGCGCCGCACCGCGCCGCCGGCCGCGTCGTGTGAACACGCCCGGAACATACTTAAATCACAATTATAAGTGTTATGATGAGTGCTCATAAACCATTACAAAGCACGCCAACTGCACAGGAAAAAACAAAGTTACGTATTTTTTAAATCATCATATACTTAGCCTTCTCCCGACTGGTAGTGGGTTTACCTTCCAGGGTAACCACTTGCTGCTGATGCCAGTTATAATACACAGAATGGCTTTCATCTTAATCCCTGGTTTCGGAAAGGCTGAAATGAAAATATCTGATTCGTACAAATCTTGTGTTGTTCTATGTTCACCAAAATCAACAATTAATTCAACTCTTTAATTGACATCGGATTAGGACTTTATTTACTGATCAGAGATTTGATCACCCTAGCCTACTGACGCGTAAGTAATTTCTATCGCATTCTGGGTGCAATAACTGTAATAATGGCACTCGTTGTGAAATGTTTTATTATTTGTCAGTATTACCTTCCTACCCGCCTGACGTCAATGGCGAGTCTTGTCTTGGGTCCGCTCATGCTCCACCAAGCTTGTTGCCAAAACCTCTTTTTGGCTAAATGGATTATCCTTGAGTAAGTTATGATAATCCTTAAGCTCTTGTAAAGAGTTAGTGCAGTATATTCTAAAGTCACCCTTTACAGGTATACCTACTCCCCACAATACCATTACGCTCTGACCCATTAAAGTCGTGATACCATCTATAACGACAGCGTTCTTCAATTTAATGAAGTCGTAACTTAATGTGGAACGGTGTATTTCACCCACTTTACCGTCGTCGCCGCCCGCATTCGCCCGCGACGCTCTGCGTTCGCTGCGCTGGCGCCGCTCGGCTATATTTCAGCACCTTATCTAATCTCCGACGAGGGTTGTCCCTCTCCCTATCCCATCCTCGCGTCGTAACTCCGTCACCGACAGATGTCGCTAATAACGACAGAGGTGCGCACGCGCCGCCGAACTTTTTGCTATTAACTATTAATGGGTGTATCACGAAACTGCGATGTGCAGATAAGCGGGTGTCAATAGATAATGGTCGTCCTAATTATTTGTGTCCCGTGTAGTAATTTGAGCCGCTGTCGTTATGTCGCCATCTGAACAGGGGCTACAGGCGACTGATGAATGACAAACAGACCACTTATTAAAACTACATATATGGATACCTTCGAAGCATACATTAGGTACTTATATGTTTTTATCTTACGACTGCTATACTTATATTAGAAACTGTAAGTATAGCAGTCTTTTGCCATACTTATAATAATAGGGTCGAATACATTGTGTTCGCGATAATTTGTGTTATATCATGTAGGTAGCCTAGATGTTGGTACAAACTAGTTCACATTGACATCACACAAACGAATGCAAGCGCAACTCATTACCGTGTCACATTATGTATGGGTGTCAGTGCCAAAATGTTACATGGGAATTAAATTTTCAAGAACAAAGTATTGATAGTCAAACAATTGTTAACAATATCTTCTTAACATGTCCACGTACCTACATTCCAAACAGCTGGGTCTACAAACTTGAAATACTTTACAAAGAATTCACAATCAACTCTTGGTAGTTGAAAAGTGTTGTCAAAATTAGTGTGGAAATCGTCACTTACGGATTAGCGGGGAAAAGCTAGTTATCTATTTCTCATTTTATTTATAGCGAATTTATCTCAATCATGTGCATGATCATCTGAACAAAAAAATAATTTTAATTAGACATCAAAGGATAGGATAAGGATAAAATAAGAATCTGGAAAAATATGAAAAATACAGAAAAAGTGGTAGGAAGCACCTCACTCCTTGAACAGCCGCCACGACGACCGTACAATATACATGATTATGTATTGTATATGGTACGGTCGTCGTGGCGACTTGTGAAGTCTCCCAACAGCTCGTAGAATGTACCGTTGCAGTATTTTTATTTTGCACATGCTACGCTCAATGCGTTGTTTTTTTTGTAAGAATTCGTAAAAAGATCTGCGAGCCTGGCTGGAGTGTGTGCAGGTGCGACCACTTGAGCCCACATGTCGGTGGGAACCCGCAGCACCGCTCCGCCGCGACTTGAAGAGCTCCATGATATATGGTGATGGTTGGTGGCTGCACCGTTTTTATGCACTTGTCCTCCACTTCACTGACGTGAGAGACAGTCGCGCGCTCGCTTTATGGAGCTGCATTAGCCTAACAACAAAAATTAATTGCTACAATAATAGATTATTGCGTGTATTTTAGTTATATCACAGTTTATGTTCAATGTTACTTCTTATGTTAATTTGAGCTAAACTATTACATATGCTGTATAACTATTACATATATTGTTTCTTGTCATTTTTAACCTTTAATGTTTATTTTTAAGTCGCCTCATCTAAAAACATTCTAATCTATATTATATATATGTTAATAATATTATTCCTAATTTCTATAAAAGAACTCTGATCGTTATTACTCAAGGTTGCAACAGAGCAGAACAGCAGAACGCTGCGTCTGTTCTCTACGAAACTACTTCACAGAGATCAAAACAATAACGCATTAGAGTATAAATTACTCGGCGATACATCAAACAAAAATAGACAAATGCATTCACAGTTACACGAATAAACAAACCAGATGTACCTAATAGAGAGTGGGACGGGCGGCTAATAGCGCGGTAATGAATATTGATTGATTATCGAGTGCGGCGCGGGTGCGGGGCGGGAGCGTGGCGGCTGCGTGGCGGCGGCGGCGGCGGGCGTGGCGCCAGACGGCTCGAGTGCTTCTATAAGCGTGCAGCAGCCGCCTGTTGGCCTAGGTCGGACATCAAGCAGATCACTAACTGATCTCAAAGCGATGCGCATGATGTTCTGATATAGATATGTATCGTTTTATTTCGCAGATGCAAATCGCGTTATATCTTACGATTCATCTTCATATCTGGCGTCGGGATCATTCACTAATATTATAATATATTTTATCGTTATATTACACCATGAAAAGCTTAAAAGCTGTTATTTGTTTGTTCCGTACCGCCGCCGCCGCCGTGTGATTGTACAACGACAAGACCAATAAGCCTTTGTAGACTTCATTATCCGTACCTATGCTTCATCTAAACTTGAATGATACCTACTATTGGCAAGTTATGTCGGCCGTGCTCTCCTAGGAAAGTGTCGTGTGTCGCACGTATTTTTATATTTTCCGACTATTGCCCATCGTTATTGACAGTTTTCATATTTTTTTTAAAACACAATTCTTTATTCGCGTAATTCAATCGACCGTGTGTAATTTTACCAAAAGCTTTGCAGGAGGAAATACCTCCTGCTGCCTGCAGTTACAGAAAGACAGTGGATGGCTACAGTCTTGCTGTATCTTATTGGTGCGGGTGTACCTTTCGAACTTATCTTCTTCATGTGTTGTCCTTAGCGACTGTACTCTGTACCCCTAGTGTAAGTTTCTTTAGACAAATTCGATTTACTATATCGAACGCGTTCCGCGCTCCGGTTGGTGGAGAGCACGAAACGGACAAATCGGAGCACCGAACGCGTTCGATGTAGTACTTAAATCGAATTTGTCAAAAGAAACTTATACTGTGGTGCAGACTGCACTGGATAGAATACAGAGCTTAGCGTCGCACTTGTATTCGAATAAGAAGATGGACTCACTGCACAGTTATTAGTACATCTACGGTTATATTGAGCTCAGATGTAATTATTTTATACTAGCTTTTGCCCGCAACTTTGTCCGCGATATCTACATATTATAAAATAATTTATAGCCTATAGCACTCGGAGATAATGTAGCTATTTAACAATGATTTTTTTTTAGAATAAGGTCAGTTCCGCAGATTACCCCCTACATACATACAAACAAACAAAAAAACAAAAAATAACATAACATAGCATCACGCCTATATTCCCCTAAAGATTACGAAGAGCTGTACTATTTATTGTACAGCCATATTTCGCTGATGCCGTTATTGAGTCCCATGTAACAGGGGGTAGGTACTTATCATAACTTAGTACACACTATTTATTTTGTATCAATATCGTATGCCAAATTTTACATTTCTACTACAGGTGTACCTACCACAAGGAATAAAGACATTCCTCGTGGTACACCGAGGATACCCTTGTAAGATTGTCGATACGTATGCTGGTATGTAATATCATTCTTTTGACTTGTGATTACTACCTGTGGTCTATGTAGGCTTGCCAGATGACCGGGAAATCCGGGAAAGTCCCGGAATTTTGTGTATCGTCCCGTGTCCAGTAATTAGACTTTACTGTCCCGAATTCCGAACACATTCTAGTTTTCTTCACAAAGTTGTCTACCAAAGTTTAAATTAATCAATAAGTAAAAGCGTGGTGCTTACATAACCAAAACTTGGTTATGTTTTTATAATATTATAAAAATACACTATAATAATATAATATAATAATAAGTATTGAGGTAGGTAGGTAACTTTTACCTGAATTAAGAGTTAATAAGAGTAAGTATTTGAAAATAACTTGCATATTTCTTTTCCCTATAAAAAAACAAAAAAAAAATCACACCATCGAGTCTTAATTAAATACCTATGTATTTTCATATATTTATTACTAGGGTCCGAAACCATTACCCTAGAATTGTCCCGGAAATAATAAGCCTGTACCTGGCAACCCTAGGTCTATGGTATGAATGCTCTTGAAATGAAATAAGTGTAGATCATTTGTTTTTACATCGACACTACGTTTCCTACTTCCTCCTTTACTAAGAAAGAGTATTTACAAAGCCTTTATTCGAGCTAAATTACAGTCAGTGTCTGCCTAACTGATTTGTTGTGGACGTGGCAGCCAACACCGGACAACGGGACACTTAATACAGCACCACAATAATTATGAAGCGAGTGGTCGGCCGGGCTGTGCTCGGCACCGCCCCAACACCGCCTGCGCCCGCGCCGCCCTCCGCCCGGAGCTGGACTGCGGGAAATTGCAATATAAATTCGATGCATAATTTTTCAGAGTCGGCTATAAATCGACGCGAATATAGCGCGCGGCCGTCCGTCCGTCCGAGCGCTAATGTATCGCGTAAATCAGCCGCCGCGCCCGCGCCCGCGCCGGCCCATGTTGCTCTACATCACTGTTACATCAACGTGAACCTTACTGCGCCGCTATAAGGTGCAAAAGTATGGTCTGGTTGATAATATAATTAGTTGTGCAAGGAACATTTGTGGTAACGTTCAAGGGCAATGTCTCTAGCGGAGGTTATTGGTGTCTATGATGAACATCGGAGGACGATGTTCAGGGATCGTTTTGAGCTAATGAGCACAACAGCCGCGCACCAGATTACGATCTCCGGGCGCCTCGTAAAACCTTTTATTTGTTTGATTCAACTTACAAGGTTACAAGGTATTCGCTATCCGCTGAATATATCATAAGAACAATCTTTCATGGACTATATTTTTCGTTATTTTACAACGAAATAACTGCTATAAATAATATTTTAGCTCCTGGTGTTTATTGAATCACCCGCACAGCTGGACACAAGTAATGTCTGTAATAAACGTTTTATCAAGTTAATCTCCTCAAACAAAAGAAGTTGCTAAAGGAAACTATATATTATTTTGATTAATTTGGACATCAATATTATGCTATTACATAATAGTATTAAGTTGAACATAGTACGCACGTGTTCAAACTCTATTGATTAATCAATTGTACACATAAACTTAGTACGCGCCATCCATATTAAATTGAAGTACTAATACTGCTAATGCACTCGTCGTTGTAGCAATTTCCATCCAAAATCTTTTAATTCTTTATATGTTAAATAAATTTAATTCATTTCCTTTTTCTTCTTGGGCTTTTGCTTTTTGCCTGATTAAGTAACCAATCATATTTCCTCGTCTTATATTTATATGTTCCAAATATTAGTCTTTTCTCTTTCACTCTCTCTCTATAAATTCTTAATACTATTTACCTCTACTAATAATTAAACTGAATAGATAAAAGGAAAATTAATAGTAATATTAATGACATTTATACATAATTTTATGTAAGAGGTTTATATTTGTTTGAGGATTATTCACTTCTCTATTGTAATTTCAACTCGTATCAAACAAATTAATTATTATTTGCCTTAGCAGATTTTAATAAATTTCCGCACAATTAATTAAGCAAACATTATGTAGGAACTTTGAAAACATGGTCATTTAGGGCTGAGGTGTTAAATCACCGCTCATTCTTGTAACCCTCCGCTGACACGTGTGGAGCAATAACGATCGAGTTAACATTGTTGAATGGGTTAACTGCCGTTACCACAACATAACGCGGCGTCTCCGCGACACATGTCGCCCGCGAGGCGCGTCTGGAATGTGCCGTGGCGACGAGGGTGCGCGTGAGTCGTGATTTACAGACTCCACACCTGCACAGAACACAGAGGGACCGTACAGATCCTTGGTTTCATGCATTTCTCACCTGGAATACCTACTTGGCAACGCGATTCCAGTCCAGCTATACTCAATATTTATTGCGTCACAGCTAGTCACAGAATATTCGTTACATAAGCCAAAACTTACTAAAGTGACTGCAAAACGACAGGCTTTAATGATCCGTCGTATCTTATCAAGTAAAGAGCTCCACGATAAGGAACCAAAATTTTAAGTAAACGTAGTGATATTGTAACGTTTGAGAAAACGTAAATCTTCTAAAGTCTAAGCATATTCTATTTTTGTTCAGTGTTCACACGTTGTGAATGAATGTCTTATTCTCTAGTATTTCCGCTTTGTATGAAAGTAAAAGCTCCGTGCTGGATCCAGCACTAAGGCCTCTTATAACGCTAATTTATTTAATTTCTGTAATCTGAATCTAAAATTCCGATAAATGACACGGCTGCCTATTGTATGAATATTAAAAATATAGCTTACGTGCCTAGACTATCTGTATAGTATGCAGTGTACCACGTGTTTGTCACTAAAAGTAGTAGGAATGTAGGAACGCGTGCGACAGGCTCGTGGGCGTCCACACCGCCAGGCTCTGCGCATCAGCGACCTCGCAGCAGTCGTGTACGCACAGTTTATGTTCGTGAAGTACTCGGTGAGTGCCCTGTTACATGGACACTTACAGCTTCATGGATTAAGTCATAAATATATTGAAAGTCCGTGATTCTCAAATAGAGATTACATTTATTAGTATAGACATCTACATAGTTTCAAAATAAATCTTTCAAAATCAAATTATGTTGTTAATAAGTATTTGTTCTCTCGTTCTAAACTAAATATTTCAACTGTGCAGAACAGTCTTTTATTTTTGATGGTCGTGTTTAATATAGAGACAAGATCAGGATCTCTACATCGTGTAAAGTGTGTTGGTATGCACTCAAACACGTAATCTGACGTAAATAGGAGGTACTTTGCAGAACTCAAATAAAGGTACTGCGGTGTGTGTATGGGGCGCCTAATTGTCGGCGACCGCTATAAATTGCGCAGGAGTGGATACGGCCGCGCCGCGCATGCGCCGTGAACGGGCCACACATAAATCTGCGCTGGCGGTTAATGCAACCCGACCCGACATATGTGACGCCGCTCAAAATATCACACACGCGTTAATTACCAACAATTTGTCTTATGAAACACGAGTGAGAAATATGAGATAATCCCGAGCTTTTGGAAGAAAACATATGTCGTCATTCATCTTTATCCTAGCTCTTGTCCCTAGTTTATTGAGTTGGAATTTAGTCTAGATTATCATAAACCGCATCCAATTATAATACAGCTGACTATCAGTATAATGTCTGGAAATTAAAGTCGGTTCAAATAAAAGAATTCATTACTTAGGAATTAATTCAAATGGATTCTTATTACTTATTCGTCAGTTCGGCTTCACGAAGGGTAGGTCTACTACTGACGCAGGAGTGAAATTAATCACTCATATTGTGGAATGCTGGGAGGGCTCAAAGGATGCAATTGGCGTCTTTTGTGATCTCTCTGAGGCTTTTGACTGTGTAGACCACCATATACAAATCCGCAAATTAAACTACTACGGAATTTGTGAACGAGCTGCCGATCTTGTTCTATCCTACCTATCACAAAGACTGCAAAAAATATGTGTAAATGGTGTCTTATCTGAGGGGTCTCTGGTAAAAATGGGCGTACCACAAGACTCAATTCTTGGCCCTTTCCTGTTCTTGGCTTATATAAACGAGCTTCCATATATGATGAGCGGAATATCTGATATTATTGTTGATCTGAGATTATTGATGTTTGCAGGTGATACTTCCCTCATTATTAAAATAAGTAGAAAATATAGCGAAGTAATACATGTTAACAATAGCTTAAGTATTTTTTCTAAATGGTTAGCATCAAATAATTTATTACTAAATACTACTAAAACGAAATGTCTAAAATTCTCCCTGCCAAATGTACCCCAGTAAGCTAATGTAACGTAATGCTTGATGGCAATGAACTTGATCTAATAACCGAAACAGTGTTCTCAGGTATTACAATAGATTCAAAGCTGCAGTGGGGTCCGCACATCAAAGCTCTTATCGAAGAAATAAATAAAGTTCTACGGCTTTTGCAGTCAGAAAAATTAAACAGTTAATAGCTACTGCCCGAATAGTATATTTCGCATATTTTCATAGCATTATGTCTTATGCCATTCTGTTGTGGAGATCAGCGGCGGATGTAGAATCAATCTTTGTATTACAGAAGAGGGCGATCGGTGCGATCTATAACGTGGGCACACGCGAGTCCTTACGAGATTTTTTTAAAGAAATCGATATTTTAACATAACCGTCTCTCTACGTTTTAGAAAATATAATGTTCATTCGGAAGAACCTTCACATGTTTAGTATCAATAGCGACGTTCACAAAATTAATACTAGAAATAAACACAAAATAGTGGTGCCATAATTTAGATTAACTAAAACAAATAAATAATTTCTAGGACACGGTGTACGCTTCTATAACAACCTACCGAAAACTGTAACCGATCTTACCGTATCTACTAGTTCTATTTTACATTACATTCGCGTCACATGTCTCGACATTCTTGTTATTTCATTATTTTGTATTACCTCACTATGTAAGTAACGTTTTAATAAGCTTGTATTTTCTTATATAATGCATGTTAATTTAAGATTATTAATTGTAAATTAATTTTTATTTTTTGAATTTTTTTTTGAAAAATCCATATAATTTCTTGCCGGTCTCTTCTCCATAGGACATACCTCCTTTGGACCCGTGCTCCTAGAGTCTCGACTTTTTAATAGTGCCTGAAAAGGCCTTGTTGAAATAAAAAACTATGACACTGACTTTGAGGTTAATTTTGCATTATATCAAAGTTAAACATATGATAAGACAGTGAATTCTCATATTGAGTGTAGCGATAGGCGTGCTCGTAAGGCGTGCGGCTATCAGCTGTGACGTCATTACACCGACTGCACTGCATCGTCGGCAGTTGTGTGGCACTTACACACCAACTATATTTACAGTAGCAACGCGGTTCAACAAAGGTTAAAAGCATTTAGTTATGCATGCGGCAGGCGGTCAATGACCCAAACAATTTTTTTTTTTGGTAAATCATTTTCAGGCATACAAACCTGGGGTATAGCCACCCTACACACCCTAGTGTACCTAGATACCACCTAGGTATACTGAGGTTGTTGTTTGATGCAACTTGAATGATATGTTACGCACCCTTCACTTTCCAAGAGTCTTCGTTTGTAAAAGTTAGCACTTAGTAGTTACTTATACTTAAGGACATTAGGTTGTGAAGATACTAACGATAGAAAAGTAAGTTTGATACAGACTGTACACAATTATCATCGTCATATTGGCATATATTTCAGAACTAGGATCCTTGTAGGATGCTTTGTATCTGATTCGGCTTAATATTAAATAATTATTTCATATTATCAGAAGACCGCACTACTATTACATACTGTCTCTACTCTTCAGTAATATACAAACTAAATTATTAAGAATGTTAAAAATGTATTTTACTTCAAGCCCCCATGTATTTACAAGGTTCGCAACCTTAAAACAGTGTAGCACACTCTGATAGCATTGCTTACGAGCAGCGCGCCGCATAAACTGATAAAATATGATCCATCCGAGATGCGCCCGCGCAGCCGCCGCCGCCGCCGCCGCCGCAACCGCTCAAACTAATTGTTAACACAAAGTCATATGGCACAGAAAACCCACTGCTGTACCACTATACTTATCAGTGTTCAGTTTTCCACTGCTACATATTTCTAGTAGCGGAACACAAAAAGCCAATTGAGAAACTTGTACTTTCAGGCTCTCCTTTTGACATCCCGTACTAGAAAAACGAATAGAGATTACGCCCTAGTCATATACGTGGGCAAACAAGTTGTCCGTTGATAATTAGTATTACAGTCCGCACACCGGCCACCTAGGTACCTACCCCAGACAAGTTATACCTCGACATAAACCCGTGAAGTTCTTAGTGTAGCATTTGTCACTCTTTTATTCGTCGCCAGCCTGTGGTACTTATTGATTTGCAAGCCGAATGGATATCTTCCATCTCAGAAGCCACGCCTTTTCTGGTCGGCGCGGCGGCGTTGATATTTTGTGTTTGTTTTCGCACAATGATCGCAGATGACCTTCTGCGCGCATGTATGTTATGTGGGTATAAAATGGCCGAGCCGACGGAACATGCAAAACCCATCGCCGCCCTGTTCTTATGATTTTTACAGAGAAAAGTAAAGTGTACTCATATGTATGACACTTTATGGTACCGCGATGATATTCAATGAGAACCGTCCGTGTAGATACTCTAATAATAGGGCGACTCGTAATAAGCTAGATAAAGAGCACAACTGCACACTGTAACTCGGTACAAGAGTTGTATGCAGGTTTTTTATCATTGTTTTTGATCTAAACAATTTTAAGTAGATTGTATTTCTCCACATTTTTCTATGCATTATGAATTTCAATTATTTTTATGAAATTTCATGCGCCACCTCACGGCCTTTATGTCTTATTTAGTTTGTGTGTGTCAGCAGAAATATACTACATAACTTATTAAATATGCCGATAATATTTTGCAACCTGTGATTAGTTTACATATAGCTTTAAATAATTAATCGTTACACGTGTATGTATTTCTAAATTATTGGTTATCTTCATGTTATATTTACCAACTTAGTACCTACTTTATATTTTCCGCGTATTCCTGTGCTACGATAAAACAGTCACGTATTTTAATTTTGTACGTTAATTTGTATATTATCGTTAATTAAAAAAACAATTGTCTTTACTGACACAGTTTTGTTGTAACGATAGAGTTTTAATGCAACGATATTAGGTAACGGAGTCACTGTGGCAAGACAATCCCACAAAGTTATGTTTTTCCTCCACACAATATTTTTAATATTCTTATTAGATTGTAATAAGGGCTACATTAATTTGACGCTCGTGTTTATGATAGGTAATTGTTGGTGTGAATAATTACGTGTCGTATCTTCAGTTGCACATGCGCGGTTGCGCGGCGCGATAGGGGCGCGATAGAGGCGCAGCAATCGTGCGCAGTGTAACGCACTATCGTCTAACGAAATGCACCAGATAGGTGCAAGTGTCAACATTGTATAATCAAGTGTCTTGTAATAAGGTCTCGTTTAATTTGATTCAGTACTAAGCCTCTTAGAACGAATCGGAAAATGGTTGACATGTCGGAAAACTGCTGCACTGAAATTATGATTATAAAAATCAGTGAAATGAGCGGATCGCATTTGTTATCGCACTGTGGGGAACCCTTATAATGCATAGCGGAATATTTTATACCATTGACATCGAGTCTGCATTAAAGTTAATGCAGATTTTTTTTTTCTAGCGCTCTAATTCCAATTTTTGTTCATTAGATGAGAGTTTCCGCTCCTGTTAAATTATCTGTGAATAAATAAAGTTTTGCTACCGAACATTAACATAGCAGATATATAGAAGGTTTATTGACCAGAGAGCCTATAAGAAACATCATAGTGCATTACAGATAGGCTACCAGTAAATCTGCTTACAACTGTTATTTAGCTGTTTTTTAGTTGCTATTATTCTTTGTATTCCTCAATTGCGCCAATTCTTGCATTTTAGTATATGTACGGCAGAATGGGACTGAATTAATAGTAGGGCTTACAATAATATAATTCTAAGTAATACAGATAGGTACACCAATGATACGTCACATAGATGTCAGCTAGTCGGGCAGACAGTGTTCTCATTCCGGTCAATGCGCATGCATAATTTACATAGCCGTTCTTTGAGGACGTTGGCCCGTGGCACTTTTCTGTAACAATAAACAACAAACAGGACAGCTTATTTGAATCCTATGTTAATAAATATATAATCTACTAAATAACCTCTGTTTACGAACACTACAACATAACAAGACACTTGGGTGCATCCATTGCCGGATTAAGCATGCGCGGGGCCCGTAGCAAATTCTGTCGAGGGGCCCTTGATCTGCTATGGGATCTTAAGTATGAAGTGACTTTTACTGTATAAAATTCTTTATTTTATTTTCGCCAACAAAATAATCGGTTACCGATTGTCTGACATGGATTTCTTAGTCGGAAAACAGGTGTAACGTTTCACGTTTTTGTGATATCAAGTTAATTCAATAACCACGTGTTAATAAGTTTCACTCAAAAAACGCGGGGCCCTTATGCGCGGTGCTCGTAGCAATTACTACTCTTGCTACGTGGTTAATCCGGTACTGGGTGCATCTACTCGTACGTCAACATGGCTCCCGATACACTAGCTTGACGTCATGAAATCATGTTGTTATTAGAATCAGCTATTTATTAATTGTATTCTTTGCGGCTTTAGTCGTAATATTTTGAGATTATTGAAGCCATCCCATCATTTACCTCAATTAAAATCCGTTACGCCTGCCATCACTAAAGGAGGAAACAGACATAATATATTACTGTAAGACACAATGTAGAGAGTCTCTAACACATTATTATGATACATTATTGTACGAGCCGCCAAAGTTAAAAAAATAATAATTGAGAGTTGTCGTTTGTATCAAAGTAAACTTTTCTGAACTTAGTGGATGTCCGAGTAGCCTGACAACTATGCGACCATGGTAACATACGACATGGAAAGTACATCTTAAAATGTTCTGAAACTGTATAACAACACTGATATATCGGTGGTTTTCCTTTACATACAAAACACAATTACTAGTATAATAAGTATAGTATACTGACTTAGTTTTAGTACGCCTGCAACACGTTTCCTCTACTATATCCATGTTTTATCTTAGGTGTGTTCGTGTGATGCGCTGTCGCTGAGCGGCTAAGCTCGTCTCGCACAATGTTCGGCGGCGGCGGCGGCGTGGGCGCAGGATACAACGGCGGCGGCGCGGGCGACTGCGCCGACGGCTACGGGCTGGGCTATGTGGCGGGAGGGGGGCGGCTGCAGCAGTACGCGGCCCACTTCGCGCCGCACCAGAACGTATGGCACCACCACCACCCCACCCACCACGAGACCTACGGTAAGTCTTCAACATCAGCTTAGCTTTACAGACTTCCAGTTTCAACAGATGCTGCCGAGTATAGCTAACCTTACGTATATGCAGTAACTACTTCTCTTATGAACTCTGTTATTGAGAAAAAACGAAGCTCAAAAGCTTAAACATGACTGGAGATTGGTTTACTCGTTGGTAATATAATTCTAAATATTTTTCAATTATGAGGATACAGGCGGCATAATGTTAACGCTCTGTCGCACTAAACACGTCGTGGAACTACTTTACTTAAGTATTAATTGATTATATTATTATGGTTGTTAATTTTGTTATGATATTGTTATCTACGAAACAATTAGTGCATTTGAACAAACGAAGCGAGTGATGTATCGATAACAGTTCGCGTTATAAATAACTGAGTGTAAGCTATGATGAGTCAGTATCGGGAGATAGCGGAGGAATTCGCACGACGCGGCGCAGGCGCAATCACTGCCTTTGTCTCTGCTGATAGCAACAAATATAACAAAACGTGCTGCTATTAATGATTATAATTATATAAAAAGTTGTTGAACGTTTTCTGTTTACACAGTCACTTCAACTAATCTTAAAAAAAAGCAAATATAATTGAATGAGACAGTGATAAAAAGAAAGAAGCAGTGATAGCCTAGCGGTTGAACGCTTGCCTTCCATGCAGGAGGCACATCATTCCGAAAAGTGAGACATTTCGGCATCATGGGCGGATCAGAATATGATTATCACTTAGCGTTAACGGAGAAGAAAACATAGTGAGGAAATCTGCAGACCTAACCTGCAACCTAGAATCTCGTACCAGCCTGATGAAATAGCAAACTTTGAGTAATATATTATCCTCATACAAGTAACCAAAATTTAACACTATATAAAACATCATAGACCATATAAATAAAGTTAATGAAAGGTGGAAGAAAACGATTAAATAGGAAACGAATAAAGGTTTATCCTCTCACTCGCTTGCTAAGAGCCTGCCATCTGCCATGAGCATGACACAGCAAAATTACTTACAAAGCCACTATCTATTACTCTAAATCTAATTCACAATAAACTAAATGCTAAAGGGAAAAATGTACAGCAAACACTACCAAGAATTATCCCGTATCAGCATGAAACCATAACTGAACTTCTATTAATAATTAGCTAAAATGATTAACAGGAGGATAATGTCGCACTGTCAACCAAGATGGGGTTTACCCGACTACAGAAGTACTACAAACGAGCCGTAGTCGTAACACGTAGTCATGGAGCTAGGGAGCCGGGAGAGTACAGTGACTGACCTGGCTATAGAGGTCAAACGAGGATTATCAAAGACGGTTACAGTGAATGGAGGTATTTGCTAGACAATGACGAAATTTTGTTGACATAAACATAAAGATTTAAGGAAAACGGCTGTACTTAAAATGTGGTAAAGCATTTTGGACAATACAGTCTTTATATATTCCATACTCACATAGTCAATCTGAATGATCCGAACAAAGAATACAGTTATGTAAACTTGTATAAGAAAATAATAAACGAATTAATAAACTAAATAAGAACAGAGATAAAATGGTAATTACAAAGTATTCGATAACAGCGCATTGTCAGATAGTGTTATTATCACTAATATATTTAACATAATTGTAATTCGGGTATCTTATCGCAGCCGGAGCCAGGGTTCTCTGTAGGTATACATGTACTTGTATAGCTTTTAACACCGATCTTTCGCTTTATACAAGTTCACAATTTTAGAATCAAATAAAATTTGGATTATTTTGTCAACTTTAATCACCATTGTGACCGATGTTTCCCAATCGTCGTATGTCAGTTTCTGTCCTATGGTAAGGTGACGTGCGCGCGCCGACTACAATCAGTGTTTGTGCAAAGACTCTAACCACAGTGATTCAGTATCGAGCGCTAATTCCCAAGAGAGATATTCTTTATATATTATATTTTTCCCTTCAGCAGGATAAACTGCTTGTTTTGTTTGATCAGGACAACTCCTCTGACACAAGTGACGCGCGGTGGCGATAAAACACAGCTGGTTAGATCACATAATTGTACAAAATAATACATTCAGGTCAGTTAAAACAGCTATGAGAATTTTTTCTTAATGCCATTCCAGACAAATTAAAACCGTGCATTATTGTCACATAAACCTACGAGATTTTATCTGGAATTAAAAATAGACCTTAACCTCTGAGTTTGTTTCGGCGTTTCTTCTCAGAGCTACCTAGTCATGGGAAATGCCGGCGCCATCTAGTATATAAAAAACTTCCTATAAAAGTGATTGAAATATCCTAATTGCAAAAATAAATAATGTACTGTAATGTACTAACACATTCTTACATGAGTAGGTACTGAGTACGCGCTTGCTCTAGGACCCAACCGCGCACTACACAATATCACACATTATTTACAGTTCGTTTTAACATGTTCAGTTGGTTTCAGGATTCCGATAAGGAGTTTAGTAGCATAGGTACATCTGACGAACTATTGCTTATACTATAGTTTACTTAAAGGTTAGGCAAACCTTTCGGGAAGAAGACACGTCACATTGATTATGAATATTCAGCACAAAGTGTATAACTTGCGCTGTCATTACAGCAAAAGGCTGACGTGAATCAGCAGCGATAAGCGCGTGCGATGGTTGTGGCGTGCGCGCAAGCTACATTCAGTCCGAGCGTGACCCCTGACCGCGCGGGTCGCGACGTATCACCTCTGTTCAATCAATATTATTAATTACAAACTAATCAAGTGCGTATTATCTCTGTGAACTGACAAGACTATCGGATCGACTAAAAATGGACGCGATGCAATTACCCGTGAATTGGTTGCAAAACATGGCGCTGCTTGCAGGTCCGTGATCTCTACACTTATCTCATTTTATCTCTAAGATATTCAAATTTTGCTAATGGCTGCTACTGGTCTTATGCTTGTCAAATAAGTGCACTTTAAGATGACACAGTAAACTCCTGATTGTTGTAAACTACTGTGACTATACCAAATCTATGTGAGAAGATTTTTTGTTGATAATTACTGAGTTGATTTGAATTCTTAGCTACTACCCTTCTATTAACCTGTGTCGAGTTGTGAATTGACGTAGGTAAAATAATTTTGGACTTTCTAAAAGGACATGACACTGATACAATATGACTTTCCAATTGTTCATGACAGTTTTCCTGTAATATTTACCTTGTCCAGTTGTTAAGAAGTTTATGTATATTGCCTGTGTTTACCAGCATGTTTGTTTGTTACACAGCGGGTGGCGGCGGCGTGAGCGGCGTGGGCGGCGTGGCCGGGGGGCTGTACTCGCAGAACATGGTGATGGGCTCCTGGTGCGCGCCCTACGACGCGCTGCAGAGACCCACTGCCTACGGTAACATTACACTTTATTACTACAGGCTATAACCTCACACTTAACAAATACGGGAGACATTATGACGGGAAGGAAACAAGTTTCTATAAGCTTAACATTTAATATTGAAGATAGATATTGACATGTATTTTATGGATTAGTATTGGTAGTCATCAAAAAGTAGGAAGAAGACTTTACGAAGGCAACTGAGTTTCAGCTTTGAAATATGAAACGCTACTTGAAAACTTCTTGTCATTATCTCCCTTATTTATTTCAGTCTTTATTGTGCTTATTTCGTGCTTTAAAATTATGAATGCAACTTTGTAATCTCTGTCTGATAAGTTCATGTCATAATATCTGTCATTTTTTGTTGTTACTAAGATAACGATGTTAAGCTCACATTATTATAAATCGTAGCAATGTGCAAATTATCTGCGACAAATTCGTGGAATGAATGGGTGAAAGAAATTGATAACAATAATATTATCTCGTACACTGAAACTGCAAATAGCTATGATTTGAAATAATGTGGCTCTAGCTTAGCTCACTTGTGTATTGGTCATACTTAATCATTTCATTTGCGTCTGATGTATCAGATCCTACTATTAAATTCAAGAGATGTCGTGGCTTATAACTACTGATGTTTAATACATATAAAGTAGAATACTACACAATTAGCGTGAGCCGTTGTCCCACATAGGATAAGTAAATAGAGAATAACGTCACTCAATCCAAGAGGATAAATTCGTTCATAGTTGAGGTCGAGCATGAATAGCTCACATACAGAACATAGAGCATTCTCAGATAGCTCAATGTTTCGCGCTTTTTATATTTTACTGAATAACTATTATTTATAAAAGGAAAAGCTTATATAATTTTAAATTTGAGTCGACTGTAGAGTAAGTGCCCTACATGCGTCTTCTGTGCTTGAGCTCGAGTTCGCAACAAATATCAAAATATAATTGGTCATACACAGATAAGACGTAGATGAGTACCCATGATATTATATTTAGTAAATGCGATCATCATTGTTCATCACAGATGACAATAACATGAATAGCTGACGTCAATCGCAGCTGATAGTGGCTGATTCATTCACTCGTGGAAAGGACAATTTTCAATATAAATTCTTTATTCATCACTCGCGTTCCCTTACAGTAATTAGCTCGTTCCCATTATTTTTATAACAGTATCTATATTGAAGCTCTCTTTCCTGTTTGTGGTGTTAGCCAAGAGCTAAGACGGCGGTCGGCAACTGGCGGACCGCGGAAGGCCGAACCTTGGACCGCCAAATACTGTTAAATATACATACCTATTCAATTTAAATAAAAGAAGAACAAATATCGTTCGAGCTTAGCTGAACGCTAGAAACTAGTAAGCATTATGATATATTTTTGGGACCTCGATAACAATTTTCGGCGGTATCCGGTACCGATTTAAAATTACTTACCGACCCCTGAGCTAAGAGTTCTACATAAGATCGGCGTGTGTTCAGTCTATCGCTATGAACGAAGCTACAACATTTAGTACGTCTGCTTTTAAACAAGCAGAGGATGTCCTTATGGTTGTACGATGCAAATATACGATCACGGTATGAAATACGAATCACGGTTTTCTGTATGTACACTTATTCAAATGTATATTTGTTTGTTACCATCTGTTAAAATTTGTTATGTAGATGTGCACACGAACTCTGTGCGTATGACGTTGTATTGGGCCATAGATCTCTTAAAAGCCACTCCACACAGAAGAGACCAGTCTAACAGTGGACCGCGCCGCGGCAATGTTGATAGTGCTTTGTTCGCTTTGCTTTTCCTACGTTTATCTTTGTAAATACTATTGTAAAATAATTTCGATGATATGAATATTTAGGCCGATTTTTTCTCTAGCTCAAAACATAGCTAGGTTAGGTTAATTCATAGTAATGACCTAATTACAAGACCTCTCGTATCTCTGTATGTTTATTTACTCACGTGCACTATACCGTAATTACCTATACCCAACTCTTATTATCCTCATAATCAAATATGAAGCAAGGACACGGGGGAAAATTGCCCAGCACTCGGGACGCGGAAAGAAGTCAAAATATACCCAATACAATACAATACAATAGATTACATTTATTGTCTGATAGTCGAAAATGGATTTATTGCTTGTTGTTTTCCGTTATCCTCAATATATTTTCATGTTGTTTTTGTAGTACATAAGCGTCATAATCTACTCTATGGTGTCAGGTAACGTAATACAGCTGAAACGGGAAACCTTAAAGGCAATACATATTATGTTTTAGGTGCCAGATGTCCTGATTCGGGCTTCAACGTCTCTGGCAATTTTCCTCAAAATCGGTTCGGCTAGAATTAGCAGACAGTCAAATTCAAATTGAAATTCAAATATATTTTTATTCATGTAAACCATTTACAGGCACTTATGAATAGTCAGGCTCTAGTTGCCACGTTCCAAAGTGTTGATTTCCAATGGAGAAGAACGGGCAAGAAACTCCATGGTTACTCTTTTAAACTCGGAATTAAATATACAATATTAATTTATACATTGATCTCGAACAACAATTATGTGAGTACAATGTAGCTTAAAAGAGTCTAACTTATGTAAATCCTCGAGGCTCAGGAATAATTTCTTTAGGCCGGTAGTCAGCTCGACATCCGCCCCGGAACAATTAAAACAAATCGAAATAATGTAAATCATTCGTAGTTAGTTAGTTTTTAGCCCAATTACTCGAATTCAATTAGTGGAGCTACAAATTAATGGATCGGGGTTATACGCAGATGTAGGACCTTATCACCGGATAGTGATAACGCCGATATTCGTGAGCCTTACCCTGCGCCTGCGCCGCCTAGTAATTGTACCTACTCAGTAGTAACAACACGCATGTGCGGCCCCAGTGCCAGCGATGCTGGACATTACTAGTTGCCGTTACAGTTAAATGTTCTTTCTATCTATACACATTAGGGACTATTTAGAAAATTATGCCGTTTTTATTAATAATCATCCTTTCAGTTGTATGTATCCGGCCTCACAAAAGTTTATAGTCAAACTGAATTCTGTGATGTTTAGGGCATAGGCCCTATAGGAATTCATCAGGGAATAGTCCCTAGATCACTGTTACTGTTGACTGCATCATCCCACTGCTGGGCAAAGGCCACAGTTAAACCACAAAAAATTTATAGATCGTAGGTATGCCGTATATACCGAAATATGCGCGTGATTGTTAAACAGAATAGGGATGCTGGTTATTTGAAGATTAAAGAGCAGCTATTGCCGTATGTTTCATGCCCGCATACGGCGCGGCTTGTATCACGCAGCATCGCTACAACTATAGTTATTGTTCCGCATCTTCTCGGAAGCGGCGATAATCAACATTGTTGATACTCACAGCCCAGCCAAGGCCTCCTCGCCGCTACAGTGTGGATACCATCGTGTAGGCAATGGAAACTGATAAAATATGCAATATATAAACGGCTATCACTGTCCTGTCCTGTGTAGGAAGCTGATTCAGTGTAATGTTAACCTTTTTCTTTCATGATCATCATCATCCACAGCTTGCATCGTCATTTGTTTGAGAGATACAATGTGCTTTAGTTGTACTATTTTGGTGTCTGTCTGTATTGGATATGAGCAGGCTCGTAGGTTGTGCCACATTGACATGAGCGTGCGAACAGATGGCGTGCTGGAGATGTACGAGGAAGGGCGCGAGTGCGTGAACTGCGGCGCCAACAACACGCCGCTGTGGCGCCGCGACGCGACGGGCCACTACCTGTGCAACGCGTGCGGCCTGTACCACAAGATCAACGGCGTCAACCGCCCGCTCGTCAAGCCCAGCAAGCGGCTGGTGAGTGCCCACGACACCATAGTAACGCGCTCTGTTTGCGAACAGGTGCCGACGCTGACCTACTCACGCGCTTCTATAAGGAGGGCACCGTGCAGAGATGGATGAGTGTGGAGGGCATGGCCAGGGGCATGAAGAAGGTGAGTCGGTGGCGTGTAGACTAGTGCATGCATGCTGCCGCGCCGCGCCTCGCGGTTGCTCCCACGTCGCACGCACGCGGTTCCTATTAGATATCCTTACTTTTCGGGCTTTGGCGAGTGTTAGGAAACTACACGCTACCGCTCCCTACTTCGAGTGCGCCGCTTTGTAGCACTCCGCTTGCACCGATACAAATTATACCTACCCAATAATATCACTTCCCAAATCGATCACCGCAACGTTCCATTATTGTACTGACGATGAATTAGATAAGCATATCCAGCCGAGATAACTAATCGATCGGTAATTGCATGTTTGTGAGCATATAGCGGCGGGTGCGCGGGCGCAGCCGGTGTTACACTGTGACGTCACGCAGTAATGAGACGGTCGCGGCAATCAGCACGGCCAGCGTATACCAGCGGGATTGCTTCACGAGTAGATAACGCCTGATAGCGCACACAGGGAGCCGCGCCTCGCTGTTAACAACGCCCCGCATATTGAACTTTATCGATCGGCAACAAGACTGTCGGATAGTTATCTCGGCGCGTCGGTCGCACACACGCGCGCTGTAGATAAGAACAGGTACGTCCTCCAATGAGCGGCGGCCCCGCCTGCGCGCGCGCACGTCGAACGCATACGTTGGACAATGCAACTTGTAGCGCATGAGCATAATTCTATGTTTTGTCAAGATGGCGGGTGTCACTATAATTGAGTAAACTGGAGGGATACGCCACCGGTGTCGGGGTCGTACTGGTGTCGCTGATCTAATTCACTGCTCTAATGTATAGTTGATGTAGATAACGGTGGTGGATTTAGTAAAGTAATTATGTGCATGCGAGGTGCTTGGGTGTTATGATTGTTGTCTGTTTCTTTGGTTTTTGGTGCTCTCCTAATGTAATTTTGATGTTATCTTATAAACTTTGATGTCACGCACGCTTATTTTTGAATACTTAAAATTTTATTTAAACGATATTTTTTTGTCTTTGCAAATCTATAAACTAGTGATTGACACTATAGAACCGGATCAGCGGGTCTCGACTGAGGACTCACATTCGAAATAATTTGTACCTTGTATGTATCCACAAAACGAAGTTTCTTGAATAGCTCCATTCTGTTATCAGTAGTAATTAGGTTCTACACTACATTTAGACTATCTAACCTAATGAGGGTCATAAATATGTTAAAACGTAGGTACGGCGGTACATTATCGAGAAATTAAACCACCAAGGTCATTCGCGTAACGTCTACATACCCAACTACTAGGTTAACATTGATGTGCCGTCTGTTACGAATGGATCGGAGAGGTACAATGTTTGTACTTCTACTTGAGTACAGAAAGCATAAGCTACGATTACAAAAATGCCCATTTTGTGGAAGCAACGCATGGGTAACATGCACTGAACTTCAACAAGATGTGTATTACTTATACATTTATTCAAGTAGACTACTGATTTTGTAAATTTTGGCGTAGCGTAACATCAGCATGTTTTCAGTGTAGCTAGTGTTCTTGGTTCTTTGAGTAACACTTACGTCTTGGTGTCAGTACAGTACGACCCGGAGCGTTGTCTAACAAAGTCGTATGTTTTGTGTAGTCGGCAGCGAGGCGTCACGGGCAATGTTGCACAAACTGCGGCTCGCGCAACACGACGCTGTGGCGCCGCAACAACGATGGCGAGCCCGTGTGTAACGCGTGCGGCCTCTACTACAAGCTGCACGGCATCAACCGGTACGTATCAGATAGTACTCTGAAAGTCCCAGTGATAAGGGAGAGACCCGTAGATTTTGATCGTCATTAAAATTTCTTGAAACAACTAAATTCCACTTTTTATGTACACAGGCCTCTTGCAATGAGAAAGGATGGCATCCAGACGAGGAAACGCAAACCGAAAAAGTCCGGCAACGGAACAAAGCCACCACAAGATGGCAGCAAGAAAGATGATCACAGTTCTCCAGGGATGGACGGTACGACTCACTGCCTACTTATCTACTTGAACAAACATTAGAACAGAAATGAAGTAGACTATTGGGTTATTTAGATTCTCAGTAGGACTCCAGTTTGAACTTGACCCCCATTAATAATACATGCATGACTTCTATTACCTATCCACTTTTTTAAACGTTGCGCCAAACTAAGAATAATTCCTGTATCGTGGGTGGGGTTACAAACACAAATATTCAGTGTCACATTCAATCAACCTGTTGTAATTACAGACAGCAAACAAAGCATCCCAGAGGTGCCACTCCCGCTGACGCAGTCAATGTCTAGTCACGGCGCGACGAAGGCGCGCGACACGCACGTCACGCCGGACACGTCGCCCCACGCGCATGCGCACCACGCCAGCCACGCGCACGCCCAGGCGCAGGCGCACCAGCACGCACATGCGCAGAGCGGCCATGCGCATGCGCAGTACCCGCTCGGCCTGCCTGGTGCGCCCTTCCTGTCCAATCCATCGCTGTTCAACATCAAGAGTGAGCCCAGCAACGCCAATGGCTACGACTCGTACCCCGCACACTCCGGACCACACTATCACTCGCAACAACACTATCTGCACGCGTTACAGGTCAGTAGGCTACATTAACAAATCATTGGAACAGGTCGGAATTTCCAGAGACAAAAGATAATATTTTAGCATGATATTATTATTTATTATACAACTGGCGACCTGTTCCGGCTTCACGGAGGTGCAATTTACTCATGAAGAAAATATTGAGGTTGGCATACAAGAATACCATCCAAGTTTCCGACTTTTCTGGTGAATTTTCCAAAAGATACTTGTCATACACACCTTTTCCTGACAATTAAGAACACAACAAAAAAAAAAAATGGGCCAAATCGGTCGAGCCGTTCTCAAGTGATGATCTTTCATACATGCGGTAATTGATTTTTATTTATATAGATTAATTTTTGATGCCTAAATAACATTATCATATCAGTTCTTAGAAGTCCACCGCAACCATTTGTTACGACGTTTTGACATAATAAGACCGCATTATACGTAGCGTATTATACCGCATGATACTGTTTATTCTGTTAAAAAAAGACAGCTACTGCCATCTATCGGTCGTGAGCTGTAATGCCGGTTAACCTGGCTTTATAAAAGCAATTCGAACGAATGCAGTATGTAATTCCTAGTGGGGCTCAAGAACATGCTGCAGCATGCCGTGGTCTGCAGTCCTTCGTAATAAATCCGCATTCGTATTTCAAAGATTTCGGGAAATGTACCACGGGAACAACAGATGACTGTGACGTCTTAATTTCCTCTCGAAAAACTCGAAGAAAGCTTGGTATTTTGAAATGTGACTATTTAGTGATAGTATAATAATGTATCGTTTCGCTTCCAGTACGGCCTGGGCAACGGCGAGGAGGAGGAAGGCAGCGGGTTCCTGCACCAGCGCAACGTGACGGCGCACGCCAAGCTCATGGCGTCCACGTAGCGCCGCGACACTCCGGACTGACGGCGCAGACTGTTCTACACGACACGGACTACTTGTTCGTTTGTGATTGTGATTACGACGAATTGTATAAAGTTTGGCGTGCTTTTGAACTCGCCGTGAGTCAGAGGCGTGGGAGTAATCGTTTATGTCAATTTATGTAGTTACGCAACGCGAGCTTTCGGCTCTATTTGTATTTATCGATACTTATAGCAATTTCAACTTCCATTAGTTAACTGTATCGATAAAATGTGTAGAATTTAATTTTGTTGTTGTTCCGATCAAATGACGCAATGTAAATATTTAGCTATATTTATAGTTTAGTGTTGTATTATATTATGGTAGTAGCGATTCATCGTAGGCTGTACCTAGTCGCTCTGAGGCACCTTGCCATACTGACTGACACAATGGTAACGCAAGTATTAAGTATTTAAATATAACGTTCCATGACAATTTTAATCTCAAAAACTAGTCTAATGATTCCTTACTGATCTATTAGAAATGTTTAAAGAACCGAGGTCGGAATATTCTAGTAATCTGATGTTATTGTTTATCTATAAAATAGCTTTCAGACTGGTAAACCGTCCAGTCAGCGCGGGACCAAATCTTTTAATCTCTTTGTTGATGTTTCTCGCTGCACCCAGCTAGTCTGAGAGGGATATTAGCAGTATACTGTAAATAAAGCCACGTAGATAATAATTAGACGATTAAGTTTCAACAGTATTGACACAATGCCACCTGAACAATGACTATTACGAAAGTCATCGATCATTCGTAGACCAATAGCTAGAACATTAGGTAAATCCAATTAACAGTAATTTTATAAAATTGTAATTTAACACAAAAGCCTCACTATCTTTCTTCTTCTCTTACAAAACAACTGCAACACTGGCCACATCATACATAGTTAATATTAAAATTGAAAGAATTATCAGCTATCTAAATCTAGCTCTAAATAAATAGAACTATCCACTTCTCATCTTTCCTCTTCTTAAAATAATACCCCTTTTGTACTGGTCTTAAGCCAGATCTTCTTCTTGTCTCTTCCTGAAGTTTAATAGACCATCAAACATTACACAAAATAGACTGTGCCACTTTAGCCTTGCTTCTTGTGTCATAATTATTTTCATCTCTTATTGTATATGTAAATATAAATCGAGAAATTTTGATACATTGTGGACTATCGTCGAATGTAAAAGTTGACATAATTGGGCAAGAAGTAGTTGTAGGTACCTAATGTGAATGTGAACAGTCGTGAGTCCATGTAGCAGGGCAGCCTGGCCCAGTCGTGTGAGTTAAGTCGTATAAATGGCATTTATTATACTTGTAAATACTAGGTAAAAAAGAAACAAAAATTGACTATGAATTAAAGCTCTGTATTTCGTATTGTCCTGCACAGACTTTATCACAGAAAAGGATAACTGAAGACTTATTATCAAAAAAATATAATTTGAATACTATTTAAATTATACACTGGAAAAATACAACAGAAAGTTCAAACAAGTGATGATAATAAGTCAAAAGTTTTAAAAATACCTAAATATAAACTAGAAATATATGTACAAAATGAAGTCTGTTGTATATTATATGTATTATGAAATATATAAGTTAATGCACAGCCGTGAGTTTCTGTTGCTACCCTACATTACTCTTGGGACTCCAATGAGAAATTCTTAAGAGCATCGCCTCCAAGCCGGTAGTAACACCACTGTTCCTTGTTGGTCAGGTTCACTGCACCTTTGTTCTCATAGAAGGTTCGTGCTGGGTTCCACTCCAGCACATGGAAGTCAAGGCGGGAGCAACCAGTTGTAGAAGCCTCCTGAAAACATTTTGATTACAACGGAATTATTATCTGTGTTTACTTCTGAGTAATTTTCGGGAAAATTATTATAGAGATCATGGATCATTTACCTACAAGGTCTTACCAAATTTACACTAAGAATCGTGAAGTTGATCGGAATCTCAAACCAAATACTTATAGAGAAAAAAAAAATACATTATTCGGTAAAATACTTTTAATGTGCACTGAATGTGGAGCTGCGCTGGAGTCCCGCGCGCCCGCTCCCCGCGGCAGTCGGTTAGCCGTCCTGTCATTTCATAATTTTTGCGTGGTTACGCAGTTCTGTTTATGTACACCAATAGTATTTGGATATGACAGTATCATCAGGAGTGAGGAAAGCATAAGCGTAACCGGTACCGGGAATGGTGATCAACAATGTGTGCCAACTTTGGGACCTTTGTAAATAAGGTAAATATGTCTACTTGTAAATATGCTTTTATTGTTGTAAATAGTTAGATTCTAATTTTTTAAGCATACCAACTTACTGAGCTTTATTACTATGACCAATAAAATGATTTAACTGTAACCAAGTTCATTAAATTGGCAGTACAAAATCTGAAAATTATATATCTGTAAAGTGATTAGAAAATTAGAAGGTATATGTATAGGTGTGTTTATGTATGTGCCGCAGTCGCTAGCAAACCGCAAGAAAATGTTTGCATAACTTTGGAATGGATAGTTTGTAACGACTGTTTTTGCATCCGTTACATGTTTTAAAAAAATAAAGATTTTGTTTCATAAAGGTCGTGTTTATGTGGTTCATTTTGCTTCATGCCTTATAGGACAAAGGTTTGTAATCGATTTTATTAGATACGAGAGTGATTCCGAACGTATTTTTCTAATTGTCATTTTGACAGATGTCAGTTGAGGATCTCACTCTGCGATCGATCGGCAATGGAGTAATTTTGTCTCCGCCGATATTTTTTAAATAAATTTTTAATCCGGCTTCATACCGGTGTATTTCTGCATAAAATGTTGTGATATCTTGTTATTGCAAGGGATAAACCCAGGTTTTGAAGTGGGCTCCCGTATTTTTCCTGGTGAGTAGATTTTTATTCTGTCTCGTGATAGTTTGAATTACAAAACCGTTATGTGGTTCTTATTTTTGGAAATTTTGCTTTGTTTCAGTATTAGTTTCCTATTGCAAATCATTCGCATTGCCATTCTTGTTGCGATGCTGAATTAATACGAAAAAAACGGTAAGTTTTGTCTCCACGCACCACGTTTTACAATTAAATATGGTGGTCGTTATTTCAAATTTTAATGGATTGTATTTTTGTTCCAGTCCATTGGCGTTTTTATTTTTTATTTTTTATACCTATTTTATTTCTAAATTAAATAATTTGGATTTAACTTTTATCCTATGCCCATGCCCCCGTATCAGATGCCCATCTATGAGGTATTTATAACCTTCTTTTTTTTATGGAGTGCTCGTCGGTTCCACCTCGTGTCGGCTCGTCAAGTAACCTATTACAATCATATTAAACGTAAACACAAAGGTGTATTTTCTTATAAATTCTTTGTGGATGCAACAATAACAATAATAATAGTAATATTAAATAATAAAAATATCTGAGTTTAGTTTTAAAACATATTTTTTGTGCTTCTTTAGCCTTTATCCAATATCCTTTCATAATACAACAGAACCTACTGGAGAATAAAATGTCAAATTAATTTGTTTGCTTTTATTTATTCCTCCCGCCTGAAGATTAAAAGTTCAACTTTACTTGCTAAGTTTCCGGTTATATTTTTGTGTTAGCTCCTGGTGCCCGAATTTAATTATAATTACCTGTTTTTATAGTGGAGCACACATTATTACACATTATTTCTTCTATTTTTGTTTAAACATTGCAACTCCCAATTTTTTTTATTACAAGTTGTTTATTATTTTTCCTCATGATTATTTTTAAATTATCATTTTAATAACCTCATAAAATTTGTTAATTTTGTAACACCTTACTTCTAATTATATAGCAATATTAAACTGTACCGTTGCAACAGCTTCGAACAGTCTCTTGCCCACTCCCTTGCGCCTCTGACTGGTGCGCACATAGAGATCCTCCAGCATCATGGACCTTCCCTCCCATGTGGAGTATGTGGGAAAGTACAGTGCATACCCCACAACGGGCTGGGTGCCAGGGTGTTGGACCTCAGCCACTTTGCAATGGAATGAAGGGGGCTGCACCTCAAAACCATCATGCTGTAACCCTAAAATTATTTTAATTTATAGTTTACTGCAAAAAGTTAAAGGTACTTTTAATAAAAACTTATTGCAATGAGAGAGGCATAAAAATTAACTAGTCTGTTAGCCTTTTATTTTTTATATTTGGATTATGAAGAAGCTAACCATGTAATATAATTATATGCACTGCCTTACCTGTCACAGACATTTTAGGTCCTTTAGGCATTTTCTCGAAGTCAGCAAGTTCCTAATAAACAATGAAGTAGAAAATGAATAAAATTTTAAATAAAATATTATCTGAAAATTTGTACGTACTTGAATCATTTCAGCCACCGCCAGCATGTCCTCTCTTTTAGCTGGACGGATGTTTATTTCATTATCCTTATATTTTTCAGTCATTTTAAATGCAAGGTGTATTTTATTAGATAAAATTTACAAGAATTTTTTCAATAACTATCACAACATCAATCATATGATCAGACAGCCGTTCTGTCATTCTGATAAATTATTCTGCAATTTTATTCTTAATGTCAAGTCAAGAGTATATATTAATTCCATAGACTTAGAATTTCACTTAATTAATTCGTCTTTTTAGACTCCTTAGAATCAGAGCAATGGTTTATTGTATTATAATCTGATTAAAATTATTTATTATAAGTACCTATCATCGTTACTATGTGAGAATCATGATGTTTGCAGAATCAGATTTGAAAGACGTAAGCAAGCGCATCCTCATTAGTGGCGCCATCTATTAGATTGGTATGAAAATACATACAAAAATATTAAAACTCGTAGGTATAAAGAATCAAATTCAGAAATTCACGCTGTTTGACGTACGTATATTGAGAAGTTTAAAAAAAAATATTATAAAAACAAACCTGTTCGCCTTAAAAAATATCAACGGAAAAGAGAAAAATAAGCTCTAATCTATAGAGATTTGTAAAAGGTTTTCCAGGCAAAGACAAAAGCCGAAGCAAAGAATTACAAAACCTATTTGTTGTAATAATTTAAATATTTTCTTTTATCCACTTAGGCAGTCGGGTAAAAAGACGCCTAAATAAAATCTTATTTGAAACAGGAAATAATTACACCCAGATGAAAAATGAAATCAAAAACGTTTAAACTGTATTTTAATTAAATATAATACAAATGCTTAAAGAAATAAAATAAATCAGGTGATCGTAAAATGTACGATTTCACTACAAACAAAAATATTCCACGGGTGTTTAGTATAAAAATATTATATCAATATCATAATTATAATGTTATATACTATAGTACAATTTACCTAAACAGTAGTTATAATATATTTTTACATTATTTTTGAAGCTATAACATATTTATGTAACTATATACGGTTGTCTAATATTTACATACGGATGTACCTTTATGCAGGACAGAAGATAACTGGAAGATTTATGTTATTTACTTGGAGTTTGTTCTAGATTCTGAATCGATTTATTAGAATATATATAATTATTTTCTTAGTTCAATTGAACCTATTACGAGCAGTGCTTGTTATCACTTACAGTTTATTTATCTCTCTCTCTCTCGGACCTCTCATACATTACATCATACTCTAATAATAAATATGTACACATTGCTATGGGTTCTATACCTATATTGCCTATATGAAGAGGTTCTTGTATACAGTGGCCCATGTCAACCATCCTTGTTATTTCTTAATAAATATAGATTCAACCAGCTTTCTTCTAATTATGTTGAAATAGGCTTACAGCCGAAGAATATTTATATAATTTATAGATTTAAAATTACAAACAGTAGAGGTATGTCAAATGCCAGGTTCTTTCAATTTCGTATTTTTGTTAAATTAACTACCTCCCTAGAAACAGAGGAGCGTTGAGCGTAATTACATGGGCCACTGTGTAGAGGCTGCGTGCAGTGCTGGGCCACTATGTGTCCGGTCAGTGCGGGTAGTCGTGTCGCAGGAACTCGGCCGCGTAGGAGCCGCCCCACGCGCCCGCAGCCGATATGGACGACGACGACGCTGCAACAGAACATACGCGCGCTCGCTCACTTCTAAACAATTCAACGAATCAGTTTTCAGCCTCGAGGCCAAAGGGCACAGAAAAGCATTTGTTATAGGAACTTACATAATTGTGCGATAAGTTTCTGCGGTGTGATGGGTGTGGCTCGCGAGTCTGAACTGCGGTCGTCCTTCGTGTCGGCATCTACATCAAGTTAACAATTTCTTATAGAAAGCAGTACATATAAAACTATACTAAGCTTATTTATTCCAAATCGATGTTACATCAAAATACAGATGATATATGAAACATTCAGATTAAGTTAAACAGGTTTCACTACTTGCGTGTATACGGTCTTCATACACGCAGATGTTACCTTTAACCGAGCCTTAAGTATCGCGAGTTATTACAAGTACAGTAATCACCGTTGGAGGGTGGCGGCTGATCTCTCCGCTGCGCCTGCGCCTTCAGCAGCTTGCTCATCGTGTTGCGCGGAGTGGGAGGCGGCCGCTCCAGTGTACGACCGTGCACCACCGACACGTGACGCTCCAGCATGTAGCTGCACACACAACACGGTACAGGGCCAGCTGCACACACAACACGGTACAGGGCCAGCCGCACACACAACACGTTACAGGGCCAGCTGCTACAGCATGTAGCTGCACAAACAACACATTACAGGGCCGTTGCAGCATGTAGTAGTGTGCAGTCAGGAGTGCTCACCGTCGCTCGAACCGCTCCGGACAGAAGGTGCAGCGGAACAGACGTCGGCGCGGCTCGCGAGCCACGGCCGGCTGCTCCGACGCCTCGTGCGACTTGCTGTGGGCTGCCAAGTTGTATCTGGAAAAGGGATTTCTTACGTTATTACTAAACTGTTGCCGCTAAATGATTTGCCTAAAGTAAAATAAATGATATTACACAATAACATGGCTCCTAGGTCCATCATCACACACACGTTTACACGAATGTGTAGCATACTCGGGAGTCGATAATATATTTGACTGTATCGTCATAGCCGTCTGCGTATCAGTAGTCCAGGGTGAATAGTAAATGATGTCAATATTGTCTGAATGGGTATCAGGTATATGGGTACACGGCACCTCTCAGAGAAGCGCTTCCCGCAGACGGCGCACTCGTGTCGCTTCTCCCCGCTGTGCACGCGCTTGTGTCGCTTGAGGTGCGAGCGCGTCATGAGAGCCAGCCCGCACACGTCGCACGCGTGCGGCTTCACGCCCGAGTGCGACAACTTGTGCATCTTGAACGACGACGTGTGGATGAACGACTTGCCGCACAGGTCGCACTAGAACACAATACATACGCGGTCAGACAAACACTTTGGAATCAGGCATCATATATGGAAACCATACTTAGCTTTGGATGGTGGTGAAACACGAACCTGATAATTCAACTTGCCAGTGTGTATATTGTTATGCCTCTGCAATGCATTCTTAGATGGGAATAACTTATTGCACTCTTCACATTTCCAGTCACTTATACCTGTAAGTTTTGAATTTGTTAATTGTTTTACATATTATTCACTGGTGTTACATAAAACATGGTTGAAGCTTCTGAAACAGCACATTTCAAACAAGTGGATTTGAATGTTTACTGTTTAGAGTAAAAAGTAGTATATAATCCTAGCAAGGCAATTTATTCTTCTATGAGTGGCGATATATACCTTTGTGCAGTGCGATGTGTATGTCACAGGCTCGCTTGTGCTTGTAGTGCGCGCCACACACCTCGCAGATGTACGGTGGCTTGGAGCCGTCGTGTTTCTGTTTGTGTTGCTGCAAACGAGCTGTAGACACACAGTTACATATTCTTGTCTTCAGATCAATAACCACAATATTTTACTTGTTAATTTTTTACATGCAACATTAAATTTACAATAATTATGGATAAAATCTGTAAAAAGATTCAGAGAATCTACTCTAATAGCATTGGTTCTGCTTTTGAATTATAGTTTAGACAAAATTTTAAATTACAGTAGGTAGCAAGAGTTACTACACTCAAATCTCACTACAAATGTATCCATGTTGTGAGAAAACTGCCCACTCACATAAAGATGTATATTTTGCATCGCACTGATCACACTGATGCACCACTTTGACCTTTTTCTTCCTAGTCTGTGACCCTATAAGCTTGGCCTGCCTGGGTCGGCCTACTAGGACTTTCTTCTTGATGTGTTTTATGTCATTGCTAAGGTCATCTGCACCCAAACTATCATCATCATCAAAGTTGTCAACCTCAATTTTAAGACAGTTCCCAAAACCATTGTTGAATAGAGGACTTTGTGATCTGAAAACAAAATAAATGTTGATTTAATAATACATAATAGGTTTTAACAAAATCTTTTTGCAAATAACACAGACTCATTGGAGCTCTGTCATTGTATCATATGTACTCATCATTATTAATTTAAATACAGAGGTTGCTTGTCAATCATTCATACAGTTTAGTTTGAGTCTTTTTGTCTACTTTTACATATTTTCACACTAAAAGAAAACCCAACAACTCTAACATTATTGTAACTTTTATGAAACAACCCTTACCCTTCAACAGAGTCCTCAATTTTGACTTCTCTGAGCACAGTACTAGGATCCTCAATGGTGTGAACTGCTAGTTTGTGAGCGGCTAAGCCTATGTCACCCCCAGTTGCACCCTTGGCCCCACACTCGTGGCAATCCCAGCTAAAACAATATTGTAAGATATCTTCACTCAATTTCAGAGTACATATCTATAATGATATGATAGTCACTGTAATGTGTTTTCATAGTTTTAAGGCATGTCACAGATATTTGCTTCAAATTAGCTTAGAGTAAGTTATGTATTAACTTCTCCAAATATTTATTTTTAAGTCAAGTCAAATTCTCAATCTATACACTGAAGAATGTTATTTTGGTCAAATGCTTTCCATGTTACCTTCTGTTTAACCTCAAGCAAATAATGTTTATATTCATAAGATATTGTATGTATTTACAACATACCTGTCACTATTGACTTTACTTCTCACTTTACGCTTGCCTGTTGTAGACGATGGCTTTTTCTTTTTCTTGTCAACTTTATGTCGTTTTCGTTTACTGCTTTGAGTGGCGAGAGGCGCATCATCTGAGTCATCATCAATATTGTTGTCACATACATAGTCGTCATCATCAGGATCCATCTCAGCCTTCACTGTGGTCAACCTTATCGGCTGCACCATATGTGTTTCGAACAGTGGGTTCTTGCTAATGATCGCTTCAAAAGTTTCCTTCAACTTGTTATACTCTATCTCTGCCTGTTCGAGTACGTTGACGAGGTCGTAGCAACTCTTGCACATGAACTTGGAGCAGTTGACTTGTCCGTCGAGGTTGACGTGCGTGAGCTTGTTGAGGAAGTGGCTGAGCTGTGCGCCGGACGCGCGGGTGTTGGTGCAGTAGATGTCGACGCAGTCGAGAGTGCGCGTCACGCATACCACGCACTCCAGCGGCTCGCGCTTCACCAGCACGTCCACCTCCGTCTTGATGCCGCCCATGTCCTCCTTCTTCTCGCTCTGCTCCACTTTGTTATCGGAGTTCATTGTACTCGTTTCGGCCATTTCTATAACACGTCTAGTTTCCGATCACCGTCGATTATAAACTATGCCTACATAAAGTACAACTAAATAACTTCAGTTGCTTGATAGAACTGTTGTATATCCAACATCACTTATAACAACAAGCCAATTATTAAATATTTTAAAAAGAAAAACAAAATGCATACGAGGCGAATGACATTTGCAAGCAAAGCAGCGTTTATTTTCCCGTTAACAGCATTTGACAACTCTGTATGACATTAATGACAGCAATGCCACGGGAAAATAAGTACTAAATAAGTATTCTTTCTACGCAGCAACATAAAAATATAAAAAAAATTAAACCATATTAAAATTGCTAATTAAAACCAAAGAATATTTACGTAATAATGTAGTTATATGGTTTTCTGTAGCGGACACAAGTGCGACTATAGATTATATGTACTCTAAATTCGACTGCTGTGTTGTCCTGTCTGCTAAGATAATTTCCGTAACAAACAGATTCTCTTTTGCTAGAAGTTTGAAAGTGCAAAGTGCGTGTAAAATAATATTCACTGCCTAACCCTTACTGGCGTAATGATGCAATTAGCAATCTAATATCTGACCGATGGCTAGTGTAATCAAGAAATAATGTGTAAGTACCTAATGATGTATTTGCTAATAAACTATCGCGCTAGGAAGCGGTCGTGACCTAAGCACACATTTTAAGGACATTTCGAAAAGTGTATGGTATTGTGCACCTACAATGCCCGTAAGTCATAGGTAGCAAGACCGCGAGGGCAGCGG
The DNA here is from genome assembly GCA_947562105.1 of Shargacucullia verbasci. Lineage (NCBI taxonomy): Eukaryota > Metazoa > Arthropoda > Insecta > Lepidoptera > Noctuidae > Shargacucullia > Shargacucullia verbasci. Next base: position 198,486 of record OX387283.1, read on the forward strand.
GCCGTGGCGGGTCCCCACCCCCACGGTGTCCGCCCTCGCTGGCCGGCGCAGGCCACAGCGTGGAGCCCCAGTCTACTGACAGGCTTAGCTGCGTCACCCCGCGTTGACACGCTAACGACTTACGAACTCACGCGTAACGCAACCTCTTGCGTTCTCGATGTGCACAATTTATTTTGAAAAGCGAACATTCGTATTTATCGTAGTGAATCTTTGCTACATTCTTACTGTGCGATTCCTTTTGTGAAGTTTAAAAAAAGAAATCATAAAAAGTGACTCATTCGAATTTTGAAAAAGCTTGGAGCGATACATTGGAATTGTTACCAAGTTTACAAGGAGTGGGTAAATACTGAAAACTTATTCCTATAGAATTTATCTAAAATATTGATTGAAGAGTGAAATTTACATTTAGTAAGTTTAAGTAATTGTACTTTGTGATTAGCGGTATATTTACGACGTGACAGCAGAATGGTGTATTGCAACCACGAGCTATTGTGTGAAGACGCAACACTGGCGTAGCGGAACAAGCTGCAATGTGTCTGTGTGTGGATTAGATTCAATAGAGATAAAGCAGCGTTAATTATTACTACCCCTGGGTTTCGTTAAGGTCACCAGCAGGAGAGTCACGGCTGAGTGAAGACAGGGGCGCAGCACATCCATGCTTCCGCAGTGCATCGCTATGTTGCACCTTACTACTGTTGATTGATTATATGTATTTTTATGAATTTTTTTTATATCGGTTGACCAAAAGAGCCGAGTTACAATGTCCATTGTATTCAAACAGAATAAATGGCTTTATCTTACAGTTTGTAGCAGCTCTCATTTCGTTTTATTCACCAATCAAATGTAATTCGTGACCTAGGCACTAGTCTGTCCTACTATGCATATTTCTCATGCAGGTCGTTTGTTTTAAACATTTGCTGTTACGTTGCGTTAGATAAATACGTTATTGCTTGAACAATTGAAAGTTTAAGACATTGTTTCAGCAACAAGTCATATAGTTTACTAATATGTTTAGTTTTGTGCCTCGCTTGTGCACATTCACACTCGAAGTGCAGAGTCAGCATTGTGACTGGTCTGATTGTAGTGTCGTAGTAAAAAGCTGCGGCACCGTGACGAGCAGGCGGTACAACGGGCAGACCCAGTTAGCACGCGCTGAGCTTCAATACATGCACATCTCTAAGCACAGACGTCATGCGCTCAGTTAACTCTGAATTATTTATCAGGGGGAATAGCTATTTACATTAAGATTATGTTTGACTGCGGCTACCATGCTGCTTGTCTCGTGGTGACTATAAGTCATCATGTCAGATATATATGTATCGTTGGACCGTCGAAATTTCACATTATTGTGTTATTCTGTTTGTGGATAGTTGTGTACAATATGTATAAAATAAAAGCGGCAAGATGACGATCGTCGGAAAAAAGAGATGCCAGCAAATGTGTAAAATATTGACATATTAATAAGTTGTCGAACAAACGTTGACGGTCTGACGATGCTCTGGAGATCAGATATTTTCACCTTATGTAAGGGTGAAGTAGAGATTGCAGTTCACGATCTGAATTTATTCGTAAGCAGGCTACACTATCAAAAGGTATTTTTGTAGTACCGTGAATCGACCCTACCTACTTCGGAAACTGCGGGGTTAATTGGGATTTATTAAACCAATCATTGTGTGCTACGCTATATACTAGCTCTAGTAAAAAATGAGTAAATTTCTAAAAAAAAACAGTTTTAGTTCGAAATAGCTGCTTCCCTAATAACCCGTTTTACTCTACCTAAGTCGTCCTATAATTCATTCTGGTCGTCTTGCTCCTTTCAAAAGTGTTGTCTTTTCTTACTCGAGACACTGCAGACACCTTCCATGTAAGACTACAATAGGTTCTTTAGTTATGAACTGGTACTATTCGTAGGCTGCGCGACCGCGTTGCGCATCGATGCTGCGTGCCTCAGCAGCTCGCGCGGAAACACTGTTACGTTAACTGATATGTTCATAGTGCTCATAGTAATGTCGTAAACCAGACGTTCTCAAACTTTTTTGGCGACGGAACCCTTTTGAAAAACGAAATACTTGAGGGAGCCCTAAAATAATCAAAAACTGGTTTTATGTGTATTCTTTATTAATAATCATATTATTTGATTAACATTTGCATCTAATAGGAGGTATGAAATTGTTTTTTACTCTTCATGTTAGGATTGATAGAAAAGTTGACTTTGAAGAGAGTGACCAGTATTTTCACGGAGACTTTCCGGAACCCTAGGGCTCCGCGGAAAATACTTTGAGTATGGCTGTCGTAAACCACATATCTAATCTCTGTGCTATGAGAATTCTATTTTATTTTTAGGTGTTACAATTATGATATTTCTATAGTTCAAGATGATAAAGACTCAAGTATTCAACTAGCCAATAAATTCTGGTCAATACTGGAAAAAGCCTCTGCCTTTTCTGAACAGCAGTTAGTTTCACTCCTTGGGTGACGTTTTCCCGCTAGTGTTTTAATACTTTGATTTTAATTATCTTTATAAGGAACTTAAGCTCACTGTCTGGCTGCACGTGTATTGGCGTGCATGGCTTGATAAAGTTGTAAGTCCGTGACGCCCCTCGCCACTCGATCGCCGATCGCCTACGCACTCATGTGTGCCAACAGGTTTTATTATCCTTTGCTTGTGTTTGAGTTCACGCGTAATTTGATCTCGGAACCCTTGACATACATCACTTGGTAATCATAATTGCTATATAAAAAGATCGGTGGTTAGAGGAAGTCCTGACAGTTAATTTAATAGAGCTAATTGACCACTGTCATTGTAAAATATCTATGATTAAAGTATCCCTTGTCTCACTGTATAGTGACAGCCCAAATCGTATCATAGGGCAAGTCTATCTAGTGAGACTAGACTTTGTCAATGACTCGATTTTCCCCTCGACGATATCTTCTCTCCTCCTCGATCTAACTATGATTTTTATCATTTTACCATAATCAAATGTTATATGTATTTGTATTCAAAGTCAAATGTTTTTGTTTCAATTGGGCCTTGACGGGCGCTTTTAAAACGTTTTGATTCTAGTTGCGCGGTTCCAAAAGTGGGTTGGTCCTATAGAGAAGAGACCGGCAAGAAACTCCACCCATATTAGACGGAGATGCAGTCAGTCAATACTGCTACGTTCACTGATTAAGTGGCCCAGTGACACAGCGCCGCGCAGATCCCGTAACGATAGCATAACCAGAAAATGACCCCATCCTCCCAGTTCCCATGGCTGTTCCGACCACAGTTCCGACAACAGATTGAATAATGTCTTATTATACATCTCCGATAATAAGTCGTTACCGTGCCTCTAGAACATTGCTGCGAAGATAATTCGATATTGAATTGCCATTTCGATGTTAATGAGCTTCACAAATTGACGGTACGGTTTCCACCGAGATGTGAACCGATAGCTTTTTCTTTTGATCTCTGTTGTCTTGCAGATGTAGGTATCTTATCCAGATTAATTTCTATTCGATACAAAGTTAGTGACGTAATTATCAAATTATATTCATTTTTGATGGTCCAGACCAAGATCTAATCAATTATGGTAAAATAAATGTTTTGTTCCACTAACTTTCACCCATTTCGTCGCAACTATAATCATTTAACCCGTAATTTTTCGTAATGAGATTTTAAGGCACCTGTTCTGAACTATTCTGTTTTTGATTTATCGTTTTATTTGTAGAGCTATAAGTGGAATGAATGCCACCGTTGATTTTAGTAATACGTAACCGTATATAAGAGTGGCTGAACAATGCTCACATGTAAATGTAGCAACGGTTGAAGAAAGCGAAATGAGCCAGCGATGGCTGCACTGATGCTGATGTTTTTTTCCGCTTTCTAAATACAGCCCCGAGAGGTTCGGTTCGCGAACTGTATACATAAATATTTTATTAAAAGTATCAGACAGATAAGGGCTTCATTTTATAAGTCGTGAAAACTCTTAGCGGATTAGGAGACTTATCAACCAAACAGACTAGAAATCCTAGGAGTGCCGTGGAGATATAAAATAGGCGGTACCGGGTACCAATTACCTCATTTATTATAAAGAGTGATGTTTCCATTCCGTTGCTTGTGGTTTGTCTTAAAGTTTCTATAGAAAGGCTGCGTATTATCACGCGTAAGCTGGACATCAACGGCGCGAAAGTAATTGGAGCTGCCATCACAAATTACTCGATCTTGTCGGTAATTGTGCATTGTCTCAATTGGCGTCAGATTTACAGATATCAGAACGTAATTATTTAACGAATTAATAACTATCCGTCTTTCTTTTTATAGTTTCGTAACTCATCATAGAAAAGTGGAACCTTAACCTTAGTGAATCACTTTGTTGTGTCGTCTGTCAAGGCCCTTTTTCTCAGAAACAGCTTCAGGAATCAACTTAGCTAAAATTCAGTTGCAGTTAACCAATAATAGATTAATGCAATACAAAAGTTTTCATAATAAAACTCTCGCCCACTGTCTGATCTTCAAAACCGGAAACTTGTTGGTCAAGCTGTGCCTAATTAAAATTCAGGTGTTTGTTTATTAAAATATGCGTGTTGTTGCACAGTTGTCGCGGTGCGAGATCATTGCGCGGTGCGCTGCGGGCATGCGTCCGAAGCGGTAGCGGCAGCATGCGCGCCGTCAAATTATGCCTCGCGCTGCTTTTGCTGGCGGCAGACATCGACGCACAAGGTCAGTGAATACATTGTTACTAGAATCTTAATAACCCGGACGGATTCTAGAATCATTCTAGATTATAAATAACTACGTCATTGTGTACTCAGTTCGAATGCAAGTACCCACATACCAACCTATCTTTTCCCAACTACCTTGGTGCTTCAAATCTAGTCCGGTTGCGGCTGAATTTTTTACATGGAGCGATAATTACTAGGAGACACTGATCCTCTAAGGTTAGACTGATTGTCAGATTATTTGACACCCGTAATGACTGCTATAGGTCTTCATATGACACCTGGGACCGACTGCTTAACATGCATACCTAAGCACGGAGGGATCTAGATGTGTGAAAAATGGTCACCCATCCGAACACTGACAACGACAAGCACTGGTTAACCTCCCAGATCGACCGATCTGCGCGGTAGCTATGTAACGGGCTACCAAGTACTTATTAACAATAATAAATTGTTTATATTCATTGTGGGTAATACTGTTTGATTCGACCAGAGAGCATCGACACTGTGTTTGATTTTGAAAGGCATCATACGATTTCCCGAGTAGTTCATATTTGCGTGGATGTGATCCGATCCAATGTACTTTTGTCAAGTCACAGCACCGTGAAATAATTTTCTTAGACAATAATAATATTTTTTTTTGCGGTCATAAGTTTCCATTTGCAAACGGTTGATTTTTTCCGTGAAAAGTGACGCGGGGCTGGTACCAGCCATCTTATAGGACACCACATTACCGTTGACTTTTGTAACATGTTTACAGCATCATGGAGCATCATCAACAGCCCGCAGTAAGGCTGTGTATATCCACATAGAGGGCGAACCAGCATACAAACTGGAACTGAAATAAAAACAATGCTACGATTTTGTTTTAACTTAGTATCTTCCTGTCAGCATAAAATATCTTAATACGATTGTTTTCTAAATAAAGTAACAATACACAAATTGTGAATGGCCATTATTCAAATGATCGTACAATTGGCACACGATAGCCATAACAACTGTATCGGCTCGTGCGGCTAATGCGCCCGTTGTTGCGCAGACGCAGCGGCATTGATGAATGGATCGTGGTGGCGGCGGCACATAACTGAATAACTGCTCCATTGTAAGTTAACTCTGACCGTTTGCGTGCTGTTAGTACATTAACTGTTGCCATTACCAATGAATTCATTCGTTAACGTTGAGTGAAAATTGATACTTTGGAAATCAATAGCCAAATTGACACTATGCTCGTTTAAAAAGTCCAAAACTTTTGAAGTGAATAATAAATCAAGGCTAGTGTTACGAATCCGCTGGGTTGTGCTCCAGGAAGGTAGAAGTTCGTGGCCTCCCAGATGTAATTAGGCATTTTTTTATCTTAATCTGCTATTCTGTCCGAACATTTGGGGTATTAGTGTCAGGTTATTTGCCGAAATGTTTTACCGAAAATATACAATCTGGAAAATGAACTCCTTTTGAGAAAAATTTATGACTATAGACTATGCTGATGATTGTTTCGTCTAAGTATAATAAGTTATAACCAGTCTCACTGTTACTTAAAAATTTCACAACACCTCGCGGTACAGAATGCAACCATTCTTGAGCGCACGCTTGCCTCCACCAAATTATCCTTAAGAAACGCGAACCATTTGATACTTCGCTGACTGCCAATGTCGCAATGTTATTCTCGTATGTGAGGTGTCTGGTTGAAAGGCTTTAAAGTATATGAAACGAAATCTACATACTCTTATAAATGTCATTGTGAGGAAACTAAGTATTATTATAAAATATTTTGCACACTTCGACCAACACAAGCGTGAGCGCAGAAGATTGAGTATTTGACACTGGGACTGCAACGATAAAAACTCGACAGCACGGTTGGCGCAGTGGCTATGTGATTAGCTTGCTGCGCTAGGTGTCGCGGGTTCGATTCCCTCACGAAACAAATATTTGTATGATCTACAGATAGCTGTTTCGGGTCTAGTTGTGTGTGTATGTGACATGTATGTATGTTTGTAAACTGTGCCTACGGTACAGTAGAAATGCTAGTGTGAGGCAAAGTTTATTAAAAAATAAAATAAAAAATATACTACTTTAATTTAGCTATCTAACATTGACTGACGTCTACATTCGCAGTGTTTAACTTCATAACTAGCGTAAATGCTTATCTAATCGATCAAGCAACTAAGAATCTTGGGTAATTTTCAAAGAAGCTATACTTAACTGATATATTTATCCTTTTGGTAACAAAACACTGATTTCAAATTCTGGAAGTGTTCCAACAAATCTTTTTGTGTAAAGTGTGCCAAACAAAGGAAATCGGTGCTACAAGGGAGGCTCTTACAAACAAGTGAAGGTTTGTTGTTTTATTTGTGGAGGGTGGATCGCGTTCGCTGACCGACACCCGAGCCCGGCCCGTTCACTACGTCTACGGGCTACGGCACTACGAGGCCATTCTTGACACATTTTCACGTACTTACTACCGTAGTATTATAGTCGTGATTTTGTGTTACTACAATTCTTTATGATAAGTACTTTAATGTTGGTGGTTGGTGCTTATAAAAGATTTTTTGCCTTTTTACATTGACTCCAAGCTCTACATCTCTATTTAGCGTATATTTTTACTTACGTTATTAATTATTTTACTATTTGGATTTAGGATGGACCATAAAGAATACTTGTAAATTTTGACAAATGTAACACGGTAAATGGTCCTATAAAAATAGACCCATATCGCCCGGGTCGGCCACGGATTTTTACGGATTACTCCGGATTGGAACTACATAGGTATATCGAAAACCATCGGTCAGTTATTCTGCGATATTCGCATAACTCTCATTTGTTCTCATTGTCTTACCACTTTTTCGTACAGAAAATGATTTCTACGATGTAAACATTGTCGCGTGCCATAGGCTAGTGCCGCGCCACGGACGGGTCGCCGACCGCTGGCCTCAGTGCACTACCATTGTTAATTGATATGTGCTACGCTGCACTGACCACCTGCAAATACCCCTTAAAGTAGTCTAGTGTTTATCAAAAACTTTTTTTTTCAGAGTAAAAGAAAATTATTTTGTGATTTATTTAACGGTACGGTTGGCACAGTGGCTAAACGTAATATGTCAAGCGTGAGCACCTTGAACACGACACATGGCAACACGAAACAGATCGATACACTTCAGATAAACTAGTGTAAAAGCAGTCAATATCTGTGATTTATTGGAACAATTAGCAACCGCTGTTATTGCGCCAATCATAATTACAGTATGACAGTTACAGACACTGCTAAATTGAGTAGTAACACCGCATCGCGCACCGGCAACAAGACCCCGCTCTGAGCCAACACCGGATTAGAGCACTTCGTTTACGTAAATTAAAGGGTTCAGGATTACAAGCTTATTAATTGCTTTCAGACTGATGAATTATATTATAAACAGACCTATTATAAACAACGTCGAAACTAAAATATGGTGATTGCTGTATGCCATTATTATGATTGAGAGGGTCCAGTTTGCGATGATCGCTTCCCATTAGTTCCCATGTCTGCTTTATTTAAAATAATAGTCTCAAATTCTCTGGCGATCCATGATCGTTATCCTGTCAATAAGTATACCGTCTCAATCTGAGACACTGCTGAGATTTCTTGTAATCTTCAATCACAACACAGCAAGTGTTATCACACACTAGTTTCACTAGTCAGTGATTACCTTATCACCCTACCTACTATTGAACTTTGTTGGGTCTTTCTTTATTCTATGTTAGCCGTCACAACATTGCAACTCTGGCTGCTACAAGGTAGGCGATCGTCCGATCAGTCTCGGTGGACCATTGTTCACAGTCCGGGTCACCACTTCCTCCTTCATACTCAGTACCAATGAGGCAATGGTGACAAGACACTCACGGGAAATATTGCAACTCTTGTCATGCTATGAATTTCGTGAAACAACTCATAATGAATAGTTTTTCTACGGCCATTTACATAATAGACGAAATTATAGTGCTAGCGGTCGAATTGGTAATGTCATTTTGCAAGTCAACAGGTACTGTGCAATTTGCAGCCGAAATTGAAACTTGACATGATACAAAGTGTTCTTGCATTAGTATATTATATTATCATAACATGGCATGTTATTAAACCTGTGGGCGCTACTTTCTTAATCATACAATACAATACATACCAAAACATAATCATAATTATAAACGAAGGTTTATTTACTTCTCTGAGTTCAATAAAACTTCACGGAACGTTCGTGCAAGCACGGTATCCCGTCAACACTTAAAAATTAAATAACAGTATTAGATTTGGATCGTGCAGTATATTCTCTGCACGCAAGAAAGGTATGAAATATATGGATATTAAGGTAAAAATTGGAGCAACATGTCGTGGTCTACATACTAATGTGTCTGAATTTACGTTCGTTCTTGTGTGACGTGATTAAGGTACAATTCGTGCTGTAATTATAGCCTTTGCTAAATAATTACCCGCTGGTTCATGTTTTGTAAGAGTTCATGAAAAAAATTCGTTTATAATCCCTTCATTTGTCTTCATATAAGCAAGCATAAAATACTTGAAGCTGACAACTCTATTTACATTATAAAAGGATTTTAACATAAGGTGGACATTATCATAAGTTACCTGGCGTTTTCGTGCGTAGCACACAACAGTGAATGTGGAACGATTAGGTACTATCCCCTTTTTTAATTATCTCCACACAATGGTTAATTAGTGAAATTACATATTAGAATTTTTAAGTTATCATTAGTTTAATAATTACTTTTATAAATAACAATCATAACGCATCATCAAAAGGTCAAACGTCTACCAGAAACTTAACATCGAAATAAAGGTAAGTATAAAATAATTTACCTGAAAGCGCTTTCTTTACTGACTTTCAGTAGTTTCTGCATTAATTTCAGTTCACATGTAAGAACAGTGTAGGTACGTTTGATTAATTAATTCGAAACAAGAGTTTTTAGTTTTAGTTTCAACGTCTTACTTACGTGTTAATATGTAGGTACTCACATAATATATTGGTGAAGAGATAATACATACATCCAATCAGATGTCGGAAATTCATTGTTCTCCAAATAGTCGTTATTAATCCAATGCTTAATACAAAACGGACTCTTCCTCTTATTATGTAAAGCCTTTTAAATTGATGGCCACAAATTGTGGCTGCTCGAGGCTGTAGGAATAGAGTGTTTACCTATTCAGTAATTAATACATTGTGGAAATCCTTAAAATTAGTGATGTAAATGAAGTCGTTCAATATAATGTCTGAGTTATTGCGATGATTTTATTATGTCTTATCGTGAAACTTATATTCAACAGTTTTTAAATTTTTTTAATCAATTAATCAGAGCTTGAAATAGGCTTGATAATTCCCTTAATGCACAGTGTAAAATTTGAAACTCGCAATTGCTTTTTCTCTACAGCAAAACTAATGTCTAAATTAATTTGTCAACTTGTTCTGAATTTAATTTAAATAACATTACCGTTATGTAACGAACGCGGTGCGCTGCGCTGGCGCAACACTCTCTCTGCGCGAAGAAGATCTTCCACATTCATGGTGTAAATGTAACGGCCATTTGCGGTTAATTGACATTTTATTACTCAAATATAGAGCGGATAATTTTTTGTAATAGGTTCTGTTGTGGGCAGTTAACTATCGCGGTTATGAGTTCTCAAAGATTAGAAATAGACAGTGTTGAAAATTGATTTTTACACGTTAAAATGAACTAAATCATGTTATTTAATATTCTTGGATAAAATGGATATTTCTATGATACGCTTAGTTTACCTACTGAAAGCCACGCCTCAGCACGATGTTTTCTTTCTTCAACAATAAAAGCGTTTGTTGCCTGCCATTTCTTTAAAGGGTTACATTGTTACACTAGTGTAATAAGCAATGGTCAGAACGGTGGCATGTCACAACCAAGTGGCGATCGTGGCTATAGGTACAGTAGCGGAGAACGCGTGGGGTCGCGCGCCGCCATGCGTGGTTCCGCCATCCACCGCCACTTGCCACGCACCTCCACACACCTACAAGATGTAACGACATTTTATTACACCAACTGTACTGTTCCGAAATAGTAAGATATATGGCCGCAGAAAATTAAAATTACTATATTCATGGTTTTACAAAGTTATCTCGAGAAAGAAGGGATGTAAGTAGAGGTCTTGTACGAATATTCTGCGTTATTTGGAAAGCTGAATATAAAATAAGAATGTGGCAAAGTATCCAATCGCGTAAGTCCGTTACGTATTTTTATAATACTGTGCATAAAGTGTCAATTACGAGGTGACAATATAAACTGCGTATATGCGATGAAAGTAAAGATAAAACGTTTGTGTCCATTATCTGGTAATAAGGCGCGTAATGCAGTAATGACGGTGCGGTGGGCGGAGATGACGAATCAGATCGGAAACTATCGCCAGCTCGTAATGCGACTGATAAGCCATCTCTCCGATGAGATCGTGTCCGCCTTTCCCCGGGCGCACGTAACCATCGTTTATAGAATAAATTGTCCTTGAAATTATTGGAAACTTTAAATTACACTCCCAAGAGTTTAACTACAATACTCTTAAGAGAAAAGACGCCTTTCCCTGCGTCTGGCAGAAACAAGAGGTTTATTAAATTACTCTTGTTACTTCATCTTAGTGTACGGTGTACATAATGGCTCGAGAAATTTTCATAACGTACGTTTTTTCCTATTCAGAAATAATAAAGGAAATTATTTGATAGGAACATTCACTGTTTGCGTGCTCATGTACAATGGGCGACATTGCCGGTGAACCACCTATAAGACTAAAATCGCTTGCACCCAACTTGTGACCACGCCCTCTTAAAACCAGTTTTGTGCAACATACTTCCCGCCAATCTTTTGTTAGAAAATAATTTGTACTTCTTTAGTTGCTATGAATGAAACAGATAGTTGGTGTGCGAGCGAGAAAGTATTATCCATACGTATTAAATCCACTTCGCCTATTTATACGTAATAAATTGGGAGAAGACAGAGTGATCGGAGTGATTAACTTTGCTAGTTTTATTTATATTAATAGCTAATCGCTGTACCTATAGAATAATAAATTACACTTTATGAAAGAACACTTTATGGAAAAACATAACATAACATAGAAAGCATCACGCCTGGAAAGGCGTATCTACTATTGTGCACCCACATTTCGCCGATGCTGTTATTAAGTCACGTAAGCCATGTAACAGGGGGCGAGCCTGTTGCCATCAACCGGGCTTAACCCCAAACTCGGTGCTGCTACTGAGGATTTCTATACAGAAAAACCCAATAACAATTTCCCCGAATCCAGAACCTCACGCTCAGCAGTCGCGCTTGCGACCACTACACTATTGAGTCAGTTGTAAAAAATAAAATTTCAGATTTGTGAATTTGAGATTTGGGAATTTGGGAGGTTGATATTTGAGAGTGTGAGAAATTGTGATTTGAGGTTTGAGAATTTGAGAAATGGAAAATTTGAGATTTGAGAATTCGAGATTTGAGTATTCGAGATTTGAGAATTGAGAATTTGAGGTTGATATTTGTGTTTGAGAATTTGAGATTTGAGAATATGTGATTTGAGAAATTGATATTTGAGAATATGAGAGTGAGAATTTGAAATTTAAGAATTTGAGGTTGATATTTGAGTTTGAGAATTTGAGATTTGAGAAATTGTGATTTTGAGAAATTTGAGAAGTTGAGATTTGAGAGGTTGATATTTGAGAGTTTGAGAATTTGAGATCTGAGAATTTGTGAGATTGAAAATTTGTTATTTGATTTGAGAATTTGAGTTTTGAGAAGTTGAGATTTGAGAATTCGAGACATGAGAATTTGAGAACTTTTGATTTGATAATTGAGAAGGTTAGATTTGAGAGGTTGATATTTGAGTTTCAGAAATAGATAATTTTTCATTTGAGACTTGAGAATTTGAGATTTTAGAGGTTGATAATTTGAGATTCGAGATTCCTGAATTTGTGATTTGAGAAGTTGAAATTTGAGATATTTGAGTTTGAGAATTAGAGAATTGAGAATTTGTGATTTGAGATTTGTGACTTAAGCTTTTCATACGTAACATCAGACTGCTCTGACACCCCCCACCACAGCCACCAGATTGACCCTGACACCCCCACCACAAACATTAACTGCTCTGACACCCCCAACACAATCATCAGACTGCTCTGACACCCCCACCACAACCACCCGACTGCTCTGACACCCACACCACAAACATTAGACTGCTCTGACACCACCACCAGAACCCACAGATTGACCATGACACCACCACGCGCCACAACCACCCGACTGCACTGACACCCCCCGCCACAACCACCCGACTGCGCTGACGCCCCCACCACAAAGATCTGACTACTCTGACACCACCCACCACAAACACCTGACTGCTCTGACACTATCCACCACAAACATCTGACTGCTCTGACACCCACACCACAAACATTAGACTGCTCTGACACTCCAAACACTACCACCCGACTGCTCTGACACCCACCCACCACAGCCATCAGACTGCTCTGACACCCCCACCACAACCACCCGACTGCTCTGACACCCCCACCACAACCACCCGACTGCTCTGACACCACCACCACAAACATCTGACTGCTCTGACACCATCCAACACAAACATCTGACTGCTCTGACACCCACATCACAAACATTAGACTGCTCTGACACCCCCAACACTACCACCCGACTGCTCTGACACCACCACCACAACCACCCGACTGCTCTGACATCACCACTACAAACCCCAGATTGAACCTGACACTCCCACCACAACCACAAGTCTGCTCTGACACCCCCACCACAAACATCAGTCTGCTCTGACAACCACACCACAAACATCTGACAGCTCTGACACCACCCACCACAAACATCTGACACATCTGACACCTCTGACACCATACACCACAAACATCTGACACCTCTGACACCGACACCTCAAACGTTAGACTGCTCTGACAGCCCCAACACTACCACCCGACTGCTCTGACATCACCACCACAAACATCTGACACATCTGACACCTCTGACACCATCCACCACAAACATCTGACACCTCTGACACCAACACCTCAAACATTAGACTGCTCTGACACCACCACCACAACCACCCGACTGCTCTGACACCACCGCCACATACAACTGACTGCTCGGACACCATCTGCACATCCACCAGATTGACCCTGAGACCACCACTGCAGACCCCAGATTGAACCTGACACTCCCACCACTACCACCCGACTGCTCTGACACCACCACCACAAACATCTGACACCTTTGACACCATCCACCACAAACATCTGACACCTCTGTCACCACCCACCACAAACATCTGACACCTCTGACACCATCCACCACAAACATCTGACACATCTGACACCGACACCTCAAACATTAGACTCCTCTGACAGCCCCAACACTACCACCCGACTGCGCTGACACCACCACCACAACCACCCGATTGCGCTAACACCCCCACCACAAACATCTGACACCTCTGACACCATCCACCACAAACATCTGACACCTCTGTCACCACCCACCACAAACATCTGACACCTCTGACACCATCCACCACAAACATCTGACACATCTGACACCGACACCTCAAACATTAGACTCCTCTGACAGCCCCAACACTACCACCCGACTGCGCTGACACCACCACCACAACCACCCGACTGCGCTAACACCCCCACCACAAACATCTGACACCTCTGACACCATCCACCACAAACATCTGACACCTCTGAGACCATCCACCACAAACATCTGACTGCTCTGACACCGACACTTCAAACGTTAGACTGCTCTGACAGCCCCAACACTACCACCCGACTGCTCTGTCACCACCCACCACAAACATCTGACACCTCTGACACCATTCACCACAAAAATCTGACACCTCTGACACCGACACCTCAAACATTAGACTGCTCTGACAGCCCCAACACTACCACCCGACTGCTCTGACACCACCACCACAACCACCCGACTGCTCTGACACCGCCACCACAACCACCCGACTGCTCTGACACCACCACCACAACCACCCGACTGCGCTGACACCCCCACCACAAACATCTGACACCTCTGACACCATCCACCACAAACATCTGACACCTCTGACACCGACACCTCAAACATTAGACTGCTCTGACAGCCCCAACACTACCACCCGACTGCTCTGACACCACCACCACAACCACCCGACTGCTCTGACACCACCCAACACAAACATCTGACACCTCTGACACCATCCACCACAAACATCTGACAGCTCTGACACCACCCACCACAAACATCTGACACCTCTGACACCACCCACCACAAACATCTGACACATCTGACACCTCTGACACCATCCACCACAAACATCTGACACCTCTGACACCGACACCTCAAACGTTAGACTGCTCTGACAGCCCCAACACTACCACCCGACTGCGCTGACACCACCACCACAACCACCCGACTGCTCTGACACCACCACCACAAACATTAGACTGCTCTGACAGCCCCAACGCTACCACCCGACTGCTCTGACACCACCACCACAAACATCTGACTGCTCTGTCACCACCCACCACAAACATCTGACACCTCTGACACCATCCACCACAAACATCTGACACCTCTGACACCATCCACCACAAACATCTGACTGCTCTGACACCGACACCTCAAACGTTAGACTGCTCTGACAGCCCCAACACTACCACCCGACTGCTCTGACACCACCACCACAACCACCCAACTGCTCTGACACCACCCACCACAAACATCTGACACCTCTGTCACCACCCACCACAAACATCTGACACCTCTGACACCATCCACCACAAACATCTGACTGCTCTGACACCACCCACCACAAACATCTGACACCTCTGACACCACCCACCACAAACATCTGACACATCTGACACCTCTGACACCATCCACCACAAACATCTGACACCTCTGACACCAACACCTCAAACATTAGACTGCTCTGACACCACCGCCACAAACAACTGACTGCTCGGACACCATCTGCACATCCACCAGATTGACCCCGAGACCACCACTACAAACCCCAGATTGAACCTGATACTCCCACCACTACCACCCGACTGCTCTGACACCACCACCACAAACATCTGACTGCTCTGTCACCACCCACCACAAACATCTGACACCTCTGACACCATCCACCACAAACATCTGACACCTCTGTCATCACCCACCACAAACATCTGACACCTCTGACACCATCCACCACAAACATCTGACACCTCTGACACCGACACCTCAAACATTAGACTCCTCTAACAGCCCCAACACTACCACCCGACTGCTCTGTCACAGTCCAAAGTCAAGTCGAAAGTCGACTGTCGAATGTCAAATCGAATGTCAAGTCGAAAGTCAAGTCGAAAGTTAAGTCGAGTCGCAAGTCAAGTCACGTCGAGTCGAATGTCAAGTCGAGTCGAATGTCAAGTCGAGTCAAATGTCAAGTCGAGTCGAATGTCAAGTCGAGTCGAATGTCAAGTCAAATGTCAAGTCGAATGTCAAGTCAAATGTCAAGTCGAGTCGAAATTCAAGTCGAAAGTCAAGTCAAGTCGAATGTCAAGTCGAATGTCAAGTCGAATGTCAAGTCGAATGTCAAGTCAAGTCGAGTCGAATGTCAAGTCAAATGTCAAGTTGAATGTCAAGTCGAATATCAAGTCGAAAGTCAAGTCAAGTCGAATGTCAAGTCGAATATCAAGTCGAAAGTCAAGTCGAGTCGAATGTCAAGTCGAGTCGAAAGTCAAGTCGAGTCAAATGTCGAGTCGAATGTCAAGTCAAATGTTAAGTCGAATGTCAAGTCAAATGTCAAGTCGAGTCGAAACTCAAGTCGAAAGTCAAGTCGAAAGTCAAGTCGAAAGTCAAGTCGAAAGTCAAGTCGAAAGTCAAGTCGAAAGTCAAGTCAAGTCGAATGTCAAGTCAAGTCGAGTCGAATGTCAAATCGAATGTCAAGTCGAATATCAAGTCGAAAGTCAAGTCGAAAGTCAAGTCGAGTCGAAAGTCAAGTCGAGTCGAATGTCAAGTCAAATGTCAAGTCGAATGTCAAGTCAAATGTCAAGTCGACTCGAAAGTCAAGTCGAAAGTCAAGTTGAAAGTCAAGTCGAATGTCAATTCGAATGTCAAGTCGAAAGTCAAGTCGAAAGTTAAGTCGGGTCGCAAGTCAAGTCACGTCGAGTCGAAAGTCAAGTCGAGTCGAATGTCAAGTCGAATGTCAAGTCAAGTCGAGACGAAAGTCAAGTCGAATGTCAAGTCGAAAGTCAATCGATTGTCAAGTCGAGTCGAAAGTCAAGTCGAGTCAAATGTCAAGTCGAATGTCAAGTCGAATGTCAAGTCGAATGTCAAGTCGAGTCGAAAGTCAAGTCGAGTCAAATGTCAAGTCGAATGTCAAGTCGAATGTCAAGTCGAATGTCAAGTCGAAAGTCAAATCGAAAGTCAAGTCGAAAGTCAAGTCGAAAGTCAAGTCGAGTCCAAAGTCAAGTCGAGCCGAAAGTCGAGTCGAAAGTCAAGTCGAAAGTCGACTGTCGAATGTCAAATCGAATGTCAAGTCGAAAGTCAAGTCGCAAGTCGAGTCGAAAGTCAAGTCGAGTCGAATGTCAAGTCAAGTCGAAAGTAAAGTCGAATGTCAAGTCAAATGTCAAGTCGAATGTCAAGTCGAATGTCAAGTCGAATGTCAAATCGAATGTCAAGTCGAAAGTCAATCGAATGTCGAGTCGAATGTCGAGTCGAAAGTCAAGTCGAGTCGAAAGTCAAGTCGAATGTCAAGTCGAAAGTCAAGTCAAGTCGAGTCGAAAGTCAAGTCCAAAGTCAAGTCGAAAGTCGACTGTCGAATGTCAAATCGAATGTCAAGTCGTAAGTCAAGTCGAAAGTTAAGTCGAGTCGCAAGTCAAGTCACGTCGAGTCGAATGTCAAGTCGAGTCGAATGTCAAGTCGAGTCAAATGTCAAGTCGAGTCGAATGTCAAGTCGAGCCGAATGTCAAGTCAAATGTCAAGTCTAATGTCAAATCGAATGTCAAGTCAAATGTCAAGTCGAGTCGAAAGTCAATTCAAGTCGAATGTCAAGTCGAATGTCTAGTCAAGTCGAATGTCAAGTCAAGTCGAATGTCAAGTCAAGTCGAGTCGAATGTCAAATCGAATGTCAAGTCGAATGTCAAGTCAAATGTCAAGTCGAATGTCAAGTCAAATGTCAAGTCAAGTCGAGTCGAAACTCAAGTCGAAAGTCAAGTCGAAAGTCAAGTCGCATGTCAAGTCAAGTCGAGTCGAAAGTCAAGTCGAGTCGAAAGTCAAGTCGAGTCGAAAGTCAAGTCGAGTCGAAAGTCAAGTCGAGTCGAAAGTCAAGTCGAGTCGAAAGTCAAGTCGAGTCAAATGTCAAGTCAAATGTCAAGTCGAATGTCAAGTCAAATGTCAAGTCGAGTCGAAAGTCAAGTCGAGTCGAAAGTCAAGTCAAGTCGAAAGTCAAGTCAAGTCGAATGTCAAGTCAAGTCGAGTAGAATGTCAAATCGAATGTCAAGTCGAATATCAAGTCGAAAGTCAAGTCGAGTCGAATGTCAAGTCAAATGTCAAGTCGAATGTCAAGTCAAATGTCAAGTCGAATGTCAAGTCAAATGTCAAGTCGAAAGTCAAGTCGAAAGTCAAGTCGAAAGTCAAGTCGAAAGTCAAGTCGAAAGTCAAATCAAGTCGAATGTCTAATCAAGTCGAATGTCAAGTCAAGTCGAGTCGAATGTCAAATCGAATGTCAAGTCGAATATCAAGTCGAAAGTCAAGTCGAAAGTCAAGTCGAAAGTCAAGTCGAGTCGAAAGTCAAGTCAAATGTCAAGTCGAAAGTCAAGTCGAGTCGAATGTCAAGTCGAATGTCAAGTCAAGTCGAGACGAAAGTCAAGTCGAATGTCAAGTCGAAAGTCAATCGAATGTCAAGTCGAGTCGAAAGTCAAATCGAAAGTCAAGTCAAGCCGACCGTCAAGTCGAAAGTCAAGTCAAGTCGAGTCGAAAGTCAAGTCAAGTCGAGTCGAAAGTCAAGTCAAGTCAAATGTCAAGTCGAATGTCAAGTCGAATGTCAAGTCGAAAGTCAAATCGAAAGTCAAGTCGAAAGTCAAGTCGAAAGTCAAGTCGAAAGTCAAGTCGAGTCCAAAGTCAAGTCGAGTCCAAAGTCAAGTCGAGTCGAAAGTCAAGTCGAAAGTCAAGTCCAAAGTCAAGTCAAGTCGAAAGTCAGGTCGAAAGTCGACTGTCGAATGTCAAATCGAATGTCAAGTCGAAAGTCAAGTCGAAAGTCAAGTCGCAAGTCGAGTCGAAAGTCAAGTTGAGTCGAATGTCAAGTCAAGTCGAAAGTCAAGTCAAGTCGAATGTCAAGTCAAATGTCAAGTCGAATGTCAAGTCGAAAGTCAAGTCGAAAGTTAAGTCGAGTCGCAAGTCAAGTCACGTCGAGTCGAATGTCAAGTCGAGTCGAATGTCAAGTCAAGTCGAAAGTCAAGTCAAGTCGAATGTCTAGTCAAGTCGAATGTCAAGTCGAGTCGAATGTCAAATCGAATGTCAAGTCGAATGTCAAGTCAAATGTCAAGTCGAATGTCAAGTCAAATGTCAAGTCGAGTCGAAACTCAAGTCGAAAGTCAAGTCGAAAGTCAAGTCGAAAGTCAAATCAAGTCGCATGTCAAGTCGAATGTCAAGTCGAGTCGAAAGTCAAGTCGAGTCGAAAGTCAAGTCGAGTCAAATGTCAAGTCGAGTCGAATGTCAAGTCGAATGTCAAGTCAAATGTCAAGTCGAGTTGAAAGTCAAGTCGAGTCGAAAGTCAAGTCGAGTCGAAAGTCAAGTCGAAAGTCAAATCGAAAGTCAAGTCAAGTCGAATGTCAAGTCAAATGTCAAGTCGAATGTCAAGTCAAATGTCAAGTCGAATGTCAAATCGAATGTCAAGTGGAATATCAAGTCGAAAGTCAAGTCGAAAGTCAAGTCAAGTCTAAAGTCAAGTCGAAAGTCAAGTCGAGTCGAAAGTCAAGTCAAGTCGAAAGTCAAGTCAAGTCGAATGTCAAGTCGAATGTCAAATCGAATGTCAAGTCGAGTCGAATGTCAAGTCGAGTCAAATGTCAAGTCGAGTCGAATGTCAAGTCGAGTCGAATGTCAAGTCAAATGTCAAGTCGAGTCGAAACTCAAGTCGAAAGTCAAGTCGAAAGTCAAGTCGAAAGTCAAGTCGAAAGTCAAGTCGAAAGTCAAGTCGAAAGTCAAGTCAAGTCGAATGTCTAGTCAAGTCGAGTCGAATGTCAAATCGAATGTCAAGTCGAATGTCAAGTCAAATGTCAAGTCGAATGTCAAGTCAAATGTCAAGTCGAGTCGAAACTCAAGTCGAAAGTCAAGTCGAAAGTCAAGTCGAAAGTCAAGTCGAAAGTCAAGTCGAAAGTCAAATCAAGTCGCATGTCAAGTCGAAAGTCAAGTCGAGTCGAAAGTCAAGTCGAGTCGAAAGTCAAGTCGAGTCAAATGTCAAGTCGAGTCGAATGTCAAGTCAAATGTCAAGTCGAATGTCAAGTCAAATGTCAAGTCGAGTTGAAAGTCAAGTCGAGTCGAAAGTCAAGTCGAGTCGAAAGTCAAGTCGAAAGTCAAGTCGAGTCGAATGTCAAGTCAAATGTCAAGTCGAATGTCAAATCGAATGTCAAGTGGAATATCAAGTCGAAAGTCAAGTCAAGTCTAAAGTCAAGTCGAAAGTCAAGTCGAGTCGAAAGTCAAGTCGAAAGTCAAGTCAAGTCGAATGTCAAGTCGAATGTCAAATCGAATGTCAAGTCGAAAGTCAAATCGAAAGTCAAGTCAAGTCGAATGTCAAGTCGAATGTCAATTCGAATGTCAAGTCGAAAGTTAAGTCGAGTCGCAAGTCAAGTCACGTCGAGTCGAAAGTCAAGTCGAGTCAAATGTCAAGTCGAGTCGAATGTCAAGTCGAAAGTCAAGTCGAATGTCAAGTCAAGTCGAGACGAAAGTCAAGTCGAATGTCAAGTCGAAAGTCAATCGAATGTCAAGTCGAGTCGAAAGTCAAGTCAAGTCGAAAGTCAAGTCAAGTCGAAAGTCAAGTCGAGTCGAAAGTCAAGTCGAGTCGAAAGTCAAGTCGAGTCAAATGTCAAGTCGAATGTCAAGTCGAAAGTCAAGTCGAGTCGAAAGTCAAGTCGAGTCAAATGTCAAGTCGAATGTCAAGTCGAAAGTCAAGTCGAAAGTCAAGTCGAAAGTCAAGTCGAAAGTCAAGTCGAGTCCAAAGTCAAGTCGAGTCGAAAGTCAAGTCCAAAGTCAAGTCAAGTCGAAATTCAAGTCGAAAGTCGACTGTCGAATGTCAAATCGAATGTCAAGTCGAAAGTCAAGTCGCAAGTCGAGTCGAAAGTCAAGTCAAGTCGAGTCGAATGTCAAGTCAAGTCGAAAGTCAAGTCGAATGTCAAGTCGAAAGTCAAGTCGAATGTCAAGTCGAATGTCAAGTCGAATGTCAAATCGAATGTCAAGTCGAAAGTCAATCGAATGTCAAGTCGAGTCGAAAGTCAAGTCGAGTCGAATGTCAAGTCGAAAGTCAAGTCAAGTCGAGTCGAAAGTCAAGTCCAAAGTCAAGTCGAAAGTCGACTGTCGAATGTCAAATCGAATGTCAAGTCGAAAGTCAAGTCGAAAGTTAAGTCGAGTCGCAAGTCAAGTCACGTCGAGTCGAATGTCAAGTCGAGTCGAATGTCAAGTCGAGTCGAATGTCAAGTCAAATGTCAAGTCGAATGTCAAGTCAAATGTCAAGTCGAATGTCAAGTCAAATGTCAAGTCGAGTCGAAACTCAAGTCGAAAGTCAAGTCGAAAGTCAAGTCGAAAGTCAAGTCGAAAGTCAAGTCGAAAGTCAAGTCGAAAGTCAAGTCGAAAGTCAAGTCGAAAGTCAAGTCGAAAGTCAAGTCGAAAGTCAAATCAAGTCGCATGTCAAGTCGAAAGTCAAGTCGAGTCGAAAGTCAAGTCGAGTCGAAAGTCAAGTCGAGTCAAATGTCAAGTCGAGTCGAATGTCAAGTCAAATGTCAAGTCGAATGTCAAGTCAAATGTCAAGTCGAGTTGAAAGTCAAGTCGAGTCGAAAGTCAAGTCGAGTCGAAAGTCAAGTCGAAAGTCAAGTCGAGTCGAATGTCAAGTCAAATGTCAAGTCGAATGTCAAATCGAATGTCAAGTGGAATATCAAGTCGAAAGTCAAGTCGAAAGTCAAGTCAAGTCTAAAGTCAAGTCGAAAGTCAAGTCGAGTCGAAAGTCAAGTCGAAAGTCAAGTCAAGTCGAATGTCAAGTCGAATGTCAAATCGAATGTCAAGTCGAAAGTCAAATCGAAAGTCAAGTCAAGTCGAATGTCAAGTCGAATGTCAAGTCGAATGTCAATTTGAATGTCAAGTCGAATGTCAAGTCGAAAGTCAAGTCGAAAGTTAAGTCGAGTCGCAAGTCAAGTCACGTCGAGTCGAAAGTCAAGTCGAGTCGAATGTCAAGTCGAAAGTCAAGTCGAAAGTCAAGTCGAATGTCAAGTCAAGTCGAGACGAAAGTCAAGTCGAATGTCAAGTCGAAAGTCAATCGAATGTCAAGTCGAGTCGAAAGTCAAGTCAAGTCGAAAGTCAAGTCAAGTCGAAAGTCAAGTCGAGTCGAAAGTCAAGTCGAGTCAAATGTCAAGTCGAATGTCAAGTCGAAAGTCAAGTCGAGTCGAAAGTCAAGTCGAGTCAAATGTCAAGTCGAATGTCAAGTCGAAAGTCAAGTCGAAAGTCAAGTCGAAAGTCAAGTCGAGTCCAAAGTCAAGTCGAGTCGAAAGTCAAGTCGAAAGTCAAGTCGAAATTCAAGTCGAAAGTCGACTGTCGAATGTCAAATCGAATGTCAAGTCGAAAGTCAAGTCGAAAGTCAAGTCGCAAGTCGAGTCGAAAGTCAAGTCAAGTCGAGTCGAATGTCAAGTCAAGTCGAAAGTCAAGTCGAATGTCAAGTCAAGTCGAAAGTCAAGTCGAATGTCAAGTCGAATGTCAAGTCGAATGTCAAATCGAATGTCAAGTCGAAAGTCAATCGAATGTCAAGTCGAGTCGAATGTCGAGTCGAAAGTCAAGTCGAGTCGAAAGTCAAGTCGAGTCAAATGTCAAGTCGAATGTCAAGTCGAAAGTCAAGTCAAGTCGAGTCGAAAGTCAAGTCCAAAGTCAAGTCGAAAGTCGACTGTCGAATGTCAAATCGAATGTCAAGTCGAAAGTCAAGTCGAAAGTTAAGTCGAGTCGCAAGTCAAGTCACGTCGAGTCAAATGTCAAGTCGAGTCGAATGTCAAGTCGAGTCAAATGTCAAGTCGAGTCGAATGTCAAGTCGAGTCGAATGTCAAGTCAAATGTCAAGTCGAATGTCAAGTCAAATGTCAAGTCGAGTCGAAAGTCAAGTCGAAAGTCAAGTCAAGTCGAATGTCAAGTCGAGTCGAATGTCAAATCGAATGTCAAGTCGAATATCAAGTCGAAAGTCAAGTCGAAAGTCAAGTCGAGTCGAAAGTCAAGTCGAGTCGAATGTCAAGTCAAATGTCAAGTCGAATGTCAAGTCAAATGTCAAGTCGAGTCGAAAGTCAAGTCGAAAGTCAAGTTGAAAGTCAAGTCGAATGTCAATTCGAATGTCAAGTCGAATGTCAAGTCGAAAGTCAAGTCGAAAGTTAAGTCGGGTCGCAAGTCAAGTCACGTCTAGTCGAAAGTCAAGTCGAGTCGAATGTCAAGTCAAGTCGAGACGAAAGTCAAGTCGAATGTCAAGTCGAAAGTCAATCGATTGTCAAGTCGAGTCGAAAGTCAAGTCGAGTCAAATGTCAAGTCGAATGTCAAGTCGAATGTCAAGTCGAATGTCAAGTCAAGTCGAGTCGAAAGTCAAGTCGAGTCAAATGTCAAGTCACAAACAACTGACTGCTCGGACACCATCTGCACATCCACCAGATTGACCCCGAGACCACCACTACAAACCCCAGATTGAACCTGACACTCCCACCACTACCACCCGACTGCTCTGACACCATCCACCACAAACATCTGACACCTCTGTCATCACCCACCACAAACATCTGACACCTCTGACACCATCCACCACAAACATCTGACACCTCTGACACCGACACCTCAAACATTAGACTCCTCTGACAGCCCCAACACTACCACCCGACTGCTCTGTCACCACCCACCACAAACATCTGACACCTCTGACACCATTCACCACAAACATCTGACACCTCTGACACCGACACCTCAAACATTAGACTGCTCTGACACCACCCACCACAAACATCTGACACCTCTGTCACCACCCACCACAAACATCTGACACCTCTGACACCATCCACCACAAACATCTGACTGCTCTGACACCACCCACCACAAACATCTGACACCTCTGACACCGACACCTCAAACGTTAGACTGCTCTGACAGCCCCAACACTACCACCCGACTGCGCTGACACCACCACCACAACCACCCGACTGCTCTGACACCACCACCACAAACATTAGACTGCTCTGACAGCCCCAACACTACCACCCGACTGCTCTGACACCACCACCACAACCACCCGACTGCTCCGACACCACCCACCACAAACATCTGACACCTCTGACACCATCCACCACAAACATCTGACAGCTCTGACACCACCCACCACAAACATTTGACACCTCTGACACCACCCACCACAAACATCTGACACATCTGACACCTCTGACACCATCCACCACAAACATCTGACACCTCTGACACCGACAACTCAAACGTTAGACTGCTCTGACAGTCCCAACACTACCACCCGACTGCGCTGACACCACCACCACAACCACCCGACTGCTCTGTCACCACCACCACAAACATTAGACTGCTCTGACAGCCCCAACACTACCACCCGACTGCTCTGACACCACCACCACAAACATCTGACTGCTCTGTCACCACCCACCACAAACATCTGACACCTCTGACACCATCCACCACAAACATCTGACAGCTCTGACACCACCCACCACAAACATCTGACACCTCTGACACCACCCACCACAAACATCTGACTGCTCTGACACCGACACCTCAAACGTTAGACTGCTCTGACAGCCCCAACACTACCACCCGACTGCTCTGACACCACCACCACAACCACCCGACTGCTCTGACACCACCCACCACAAACATCTGACACCTCTGACACCATCCACCACAAACATCTGACACCTCTGACACCAACACCTCAAACATTAGACTGCTCTGACAGCCCCAACACTACCACCCGACTGCTCTGACACCACCACCACAACCACCCGACTGCTCTGACACCACCGCCACAAACAACTGACTGCTCGGACACCATCTGCACATCCACCAGATTGACCCTGAGACCACCACTACAAACCCCAGATGGAACCTGACACTCCCACCACTACCACCCGACTGCTCTGACACCACCACCACAAACATCTGACTGCTCTGTCACCACCCACCACAAACATCTGACACCTCTGACACCATCCACCACAAACATCTGACACCTCTGTCATCACCCACCACAAACATCTGACACCTCTGACACCATCCACCACAAACATCTGACACCTCTGACACCGACACCTCAAACATTAGACTCCTCTGACAGCCCCAACACTACCACCCGACTGCTCTGTCAGCACCCACCACAAACATCTGACACCTCTGACACCATCCACCACAAACATCTGACTGCTCTGACACCACCCACCACAAACATCTGACACCTCTGACACCGACACCTCAAACGTTAGACTGCTCTGACAGCCCCAACACTACCACCCGACTGCGCTGACACCACCACCACAACCACCCGACTGCTCTGACACCACCACCACAAACATTAGACTGCTCTGACAGCCCCAACACTACCACCCGACTGCTCTGACACCACCACCACAACCACCCGACTGCTCCGACACCACCCACCACAAACATCCGACACCTCTGACACCATCCACCACAAACATTTGACTGCTCTGACACCACCCACCACAAACATCTGACACATCTGACACCTCTGACACCGACACCTCAAACGTTAGACTGCTCTGACAGCCCCAACACTACCACCCGACTGCTCTGACACCACCACCACAAACATCTGACTGCTCTGTCACCACCCACCACAAACATCTGACACCTCTGACAACCCCCGCCACAAACATCTGACACCTCTGACACCATCCACCACAAACATCTGACTGCTCTGACACCACCCACCACAAACATCTGACACCTCTGACACCACCCACCACAAACATCTGACACATCTGACACCTCTGACACCATCCACCACAAACATCTGACACCTCTGACACCGACACCTCAAACGTTAGACTGCTCTGACACCACCCACCACAAACATCTGACACCTCTGTCACCACCCACCACAAACATCTGACACCTCTGACACCGACACCTCAAACGTTAGACTGCTCTGACAGCCCCAACACTACCACCCGACTGCGCTGACGCCACCACCACAACCACCCGACTGCTTTGACACCACCACCACAAACATTAGACTGCTCTGACAGCCCCAACACTACCACCCGACTGCTCTGACACCACCACCACAACCACCCGACTGCTCCGACACCACCCACCACAAACATCTGACACCTCTGACACCATCCACCACAAACATCTGACTGCTCTGTCACCACCCACCACAAACATCTGACACCTCTGACACCATCCACCACAAACATCTGACTGCTCTGACACCACCCACCACAAACATCTGACACCTCTGACACCACCCACCACAAACGTTAGACTGCTCTGACAGCCCCAACACTACCACCCGACTGCTCTGACACCACCACCACAAACATCTGACACCTCTGACACTATCCACCACAAACATCTGACACCACCACCACAACCACCCGACTGCTCTGACACCACCGCCACAAACATCTGACTGCTCGGACACCATCTGCGCATCCACCAGATTGACCCTGACACCACCACTACAAACCCCAGATTGAACCTGACACTCCCACCACAACCACAAGTCTGCTCTGACAACCACACCACAAACATCTGACTGCTCTGTCACCACCCACCACAAACA
Organism: Shargacucullia verbasci; assembly: GCA_947562105.1. Classification (NCBI taxonomy): domain Eukaryota; kingdom Metazoa; phylum Arthropoda; class Insecta; order Lepidoptera; family Noctuidae; genus Shargacucullia; species Shargacucullia verbasci. The sequence goes on from OX387283.1 coordinate 225,294, forward strand.
TCTGACACCTCTGACACCATCCACCACAAACATCTGACACATCTGACACCTCTGACACCATCCACCACAAACATCTGACACCTCTGACACCGACACCTCAAACATTAGACTGCTCTGACAGCCCCAACACTACCACCCGACTGCTCTGACACCACCACCACAACCACCCGACTGCTCTGTCACCACCACCACAACCACCCGACTGCGCTGACACCCCCACCACAAACATCTGACACCTCTGACACCATCCACCACAAACATCTGACACCTCTGACACCGACACCTCAAACATTAGACTGCTCTGACAGCCCCAACACTACCACCCGACTGCTCTGACACCACCACCACAACCACCCGACTGCTCTGACACCACCCAACACAAACATCTGACACCTCTGACACCATCCACCACAAACATCTGACACCTCTGACACCATCCACCACAAACATCTGACAGCTCTGACACCACCCACCACAAACATCTGACACCTCTGACACCACCCACCACAAACATCTGACACATCTGACACCTCTGACACCATCCACCACAAACATCTGACACCTCTGACACCGACACCTCAAACGTTAGACTGCTCTGACAGCCCCAACACTACCACCCGACTGCTCTGTCACCACCCACCACAAACATCTGACACCTCTGACACCATCCACCACAAACATCTGACACCTCTGACACCGACACCTCAAACATTAGACTGCTCTGACAGCCCCAACACTACCACCCGACTGCTCTGACACCACCACCACAACCACCCGACTGCTCTGACACCACCACCACAACCACCCGACTGCTCTGACACCACCACCACAGCCATCAGACTGCTTTGACGCCCCCACCACAACCACCCAACTGCTCTGACACCCACACCACAGCCACCAGACTGCTCTGACACCACCATCAGAACCCACAAATTGACCCTGACACCACCACCAAAGCATACCGACTGCTTTGACGCCCCCACCACAACCACCCAACTGCTCTGATACCCACACCACAAACATCTGACTGCTCTGACACCACCCACCACAAACATCTGACTGCTCTGACACCATCCACCGCAAACATCTGACACCTCTGACACCGACACCTCAAACATTTGAGAATTTGAGAATTGAGAAGTTGAGATTTTAGAGATTGATAAATTGAGATTCGAGACTTTGAGTTTTGAAAAGTTGAAATTTGAGAGCTTGATATTTGAGTTTGAGAATTTGTGACTTGAGATTTGAGAAGTTGAGATTTGAGAGGTTGATATTTGAAGGTTTGAGAATTGAGAAGTTGAGATTTTAGAGCTTGATAATTGAGAAGTTGAGATTTGACAGCTTAATATTTGAGTGATTGAGAATATAGAGTTTGAGGTTGATATTTGAGTTTGAGAATTTGAGAATTTTTGAGTTGAGATTTGTGACTTAAGATTTTGAGAATTTTACATTTGATTATTGAGAAGTTGAGATTTGAGAGTTTGAGATTTGAGAATTTGGGAAATTGAGATTTGAGTGTTTGATATTTGAGATTTGAGAAGTTGAAATTTGAGTTTGAGAATTTTACATTTGATTATTGAGAAGTTGAGATTTGAAAGTTTGAGAGTTTGTGATTTGAGTAATTGAGATTTGAGAGTTTGATATTTGTGATTTGAGATTTGTGACTTAAGATTTTGAGAATTTTACATTTGATTTGAGAATTTGAGATTTGAGAATTTTACATTTGATTTGAGTATTTGAGAAGTTGAGATTTGAGAGTTTGATATTTGAGAGCTTGATAATTTGAGATTCGAGAATTTGTGATTTGAGAATTTGAGATATTTGAGTTTGAGAATTTGAGAATTTGTGATTTGAGAATTTGAGTTTTGAGAAGTTGAAATTTGAGATATTTGAGTTTGAGAATTAGAGAATTTCTGATTTGAGATTCGAGAATTTGAGTTTTAAGAAGTTGAGATTTGGGAATTCGAGACTTGAGAATTTGAGATTTGAGAATTCAGAATTCGAGACTTGAGAATTTGAGATGTTGAGATTTGAGATTTAAGAGGTTGATATTTGATAGTTTGAGATTTGAGAATTTGAGATTTGAGAAGTTGAAATTTGAGAGGTTGATATTTGAGTTTGAGAATTTGTGATTTGAGAAATTGAGATTTGAGAATTTGAGATTTGAGAAGTTGAAATTTGAGAGGTTGATATTTGAGAGTTTTAGATTTGAGAATTTGAGACCTGAGAATTTGTGATTTGAGATTTGAGAAGTTGAAATTTGAGATAAGATAAGATAAGATAAGATAAGATAAGATATGTTTTTATTCATGTAGACCATATACAGGTACTTAAGAATAGTTTCGACTCTAGGTGCCACGTTCCAAAATGTTGACTTCCAATGGAGAAGAACGGGCAAGAAACTCCATGGTTACTCTTTTAAATTCAGAATTTCTTACAATATTTTGTTAAAATACATTGTTCTCGAAAACTGATGTGAGGACAATGTAAAAAAAAAAAAGTCTAAACTAAACAAGCCTGATTTTTAAATTAATAACAAATATTCTGATAAGATTGACATGGCAGCTATGAGCTGACCAGTCCCAACAGACGGCACCCGTTCACGAGTATCACGCACGTATCGGCATCGCTCAACTCAACCACATTGCAGGGAACTCAACGACCCGACACACACGCCACCATCAGCAGGACATTTAAGTGAGCATGACATTCTCAAACTGCCAGACAACTATCACGTCAATTGAATAAAATATCTCTTTAGGGCTACATGGTGCTCACATATTACAAATTGCCAACATAATAACAAAAAATAGCAGGTAATACAACAAGGCAGATACAAATTAACAATAAAAATGCCAATAAAGCCAATGAATGTCAATGAAAAATTATAAGGCCAATAAAGCCAAAAGATGTCAAAATAATAATAATAATACAATAAGGCCAATAAAGCCAAAAGATGTCAAAAATAATAATAATACAATAATGCCAATAAGGCCAATACAAGTCAGTACTAAACTATATTGCCAATATTTAGAATTATATAACTTGAGAATTTGAGAATTTTAGACTTGAGAATTTTAGATTTGAGAATTTTAGATTTGATAATTGAGAAGTTGAGAATGTATTTTAGAAACAAAACAATAAAAATCGACTTAGTACTTTGTGTTGATAAAACTATATAAATTATAAATTACAAAAAAATAATAGCATGTTTCACTTATATAAATCGACATCGACTGATTTGGCTTCAAAACTTCTAAAATGCATTATACCATTCCATAAACATATTATACATGTAACAATAAATATTCCTGTTCGATTAATTTGTCTCGATGAATCTACTCAAATGATATACTCGTAAGTATAATATTACAAACAAATATTTTACTTACAGCGGTAAAAAATTAATATACTGCGACGGTTTCGTTTGCGATTATTTTCAAATAATTTGGATTATAATAAACTAAACCTGGCCAAACTTCGCTGTGGCTCAGTCTGATATTAATATAAAAAATTATGTTATTTATTTATATTTATTTTTGTTGTTAAAATCTTAATTAATTGACATGCCTATTTTAAAATAATAATATATGTAAAGGAAAACAGTGATACATATAGTCCTTTGTCAGATATACTTTATGCTAGAGCCATAAAGTCAAAGCGTGTCATCAGAATTAGATACGAAAATAAATAATGCATGCGGAAGTTATTACTTCATATTACGTACTCTTACGATTGACATAAGAGTAAGTATGTGCGAAAGAAACAAATCTAAGTTTGTTTGTTTCTATTTCACTTTCTTTTCGAATCCCTGCGCCTGCCCCCGTTAAGCCTACATATGTAGGTCAGTGTGTCGCCGCGGTCCTGTGACGTCGCAAGCGTCATTATTTGACAATTTCGGAAGCGCAGGAGTTTCACCGCCTTTACTGTGATTTTGCGAAATTGGACGCTTTATTTTTATAGGGGCCGGACAGGTAACGTAGCATAGGTAGTTTTAGTGAACAGTTAAGTGAATTGTGCGAAATTGGACGTTTACATTGGACGTTAGAATACATTAAATAGAGTGATTGTGATTAATAATTTGATAAATAATTATGCGAGGGCGACTGTGACTGTGTGTGGTGTGATCGTTTTTATTCAGCATTAATTGCGCCAAAAGATCTTGTCGTAATATGACACCGCGCTGTTGCCGCTCTTATCACAGGTATACTTATATCTGCTCTCATTGGCGGAAGCAAAATATAGGCGTGGTTAGTTCATCGCGAACCGTGCAAAGAATTTTGTTAGTAAAGTGTACTACCGCCAATGTCGCCCATTGTACCTAAGATTGCACGGCTAATGGCGTGGTCACTTGTAATTACTGGAAGTGCAATATTAATATTTTAAACCCTCTAAAAGCGTACCGACGCCGTTGGTAATTAATATGTGAATAACACTTTCTGACGTAATAATAATTGGTCTACAAGTTGTAGAAATTGCGAATGATCAGCTTAAAGTTATTACTCATTTATCAAGATATATTATAAAAGTAATTAAAAAAAAAATAACTAATTGATCTCTGCTCTACTCTATTGTTCATATAGTCATTACCCATCCAGCAAAAATGTAAACAATACGGTGGACATAGGAAACAATATCCCACTTTGGTAGATCTTGATGTCATTACAAACTAAAAATAATACCAAATCACATTACGTGTGAGTAGCTCCTGAGACTATTGCTGAGGTGATTGTTCCTGCTTTCAGTCTATGTTCAGTGGGTCTGTCTGGTAGACCGCTACAATGAAACCGAAAGCGTCGGTGATGAAGCTAAGGCAGGTCAGTCCGACCCACATCGGTGACTATGAACCCGCGCCATGTTGTTTGAAACAAACCCGCCGGAAGTGGCGAGGGGGATTTATTGCGCGACCGCTTTCCGGTGCTCCACTGTCTCTGCGCACCGCGCACCGCGCACCTGCCATGAAAACGATTCATTAACTTTACCGTGCACAACTTTATCACGGATTGTTGTGTTTTACTATTTTGTTTGTACAGCGTGGGAATTTACGGTAATCAGGCGGTTAGTGAGTAATACTGTTTACAATACAATAATCCGAGCAATTTATGCTAATAATTTTTATACAAAACGTCAGGCTCTAATGTGTAGTCTGGGAAAGGTCAAGAATTTTTAAGTTTTTAATCGGTTGCACGTTACTTTTATTTGTACCAGGTTAGGTGCGAACGGAAAGGAACGAATGTAGATCCAACCTTCTCATATAGGTCATGGTGTTATGCTATACCAGTTACCCGTAAGTAGGGACTGCACTTAGGTACTTGTCCGAGTGCTAATATTAATAGCTCAATGATAAAATTAATGGCGTTACACTGGAACTGCATACAAGACTAACAAAGCAATACTTGTTTTATTATATTCGTGCTTCGACGTCCAGGGCGTATGTTGTGGCGCGTGGGCGAGGAGGAGGCGAGCACCGCGCCCGCCACTATTGCCGCAATAGCGCTCTCGATGAAGTCACGGGGTGAGTGAGCACTCACGCGCACACCACCGGTATTGAGTTTTATGTTGATTTGTTGCATGATTTATGAGTTGGTTAATTTAGCACCTAGATGCAGACTATGTATTTTTTCTTACACGAGTGTATTTATTTAGTTTTTGTTATCTAGTTGATTTGGGAAAAGAACATACTAGCTTTTTTACATCCATCCCAATTTATATGCAGGGTTTAAATGTATACAATATTGAAGGGCTTACGTAATGCGTATTTGAGACCATCGAGATTTTGGAATTATATTTGCGTGACTTTAAGAGATAAAAATATGCACACAAACACATATTTGCACATAATAATACTTATCGGGAATGAAAATGGCCTAATTTTCAGTCAATAATGGCAGGCCATGCAATCATTAATGTTTTATATTTTAATTTCTCTTCCTCACAGATTACACCATCTTTGCAACGTTAAACAGTTGAAACAAAACTCACTTTTAGGAATACACAACAGACCGTGTAACAGAGCACATCACCCTTTTATTTATTTGCAAACGTAACATACAATTTAATTAATAATTTACAATCGCTTGTTAGTCCGGCTCGCTTTCGACTCACTTTCACTGGACGGTCATTATTTGCGATGAAACTCTGCGAACGCTTCCACTTAGAGTATTTTATTGTTGCTTAGAATATAATAGAAGACCATCCGCCAAGATGTGGTTTATGTTCATTGCGGGTGCGTGCGGTCACAGGTTGCGTTCGTGATAGGTCGCTATGAAACCGCTGTGATGATGATAATGGCTAGAGAAAGTGAAGAGCCAATTTAACAAGATTATAGTTTTAGGGATCCACAAATTTTCCCTGCTAAAGTCCAAAATAAATCTGTACTTGCATTTGTACAGTCATACGTTTAGACAAGCACAGTGATTTTGAGGTCGAATCAGAACATTTAGGTTCCCAACGCAGTATGTGCTATGACGATCTTGATTGTGTTTGCTCCAATAACCCTGAAAATCACTGTTAGGTTACTGATTTAGCGTGCAATATTGCAAATATTATAAGAACAGTAAGTGATGTCTACAATAAGTGGTGTGTATGATCGTGACCCGCGGTCCGTGCATCGTCTTGCGTCTGCATAATGACTCACACCGCGTACGCCACGCTCCGCCGCGCGGCGCCTCTATAAATCCTACTTTTTGTGCCATCCACGCTTTTTTCGTCTACACCTGCCTAATGAACTTGTTGAACACGATGACATATGAAAGGAAGTAACGAAATCGCCCTGAAATATCATTTCCGAACGTTAGAAGTCCACATGCTAATTGTATACATCGAGGAACAGTATTCAACAAGTGTGCAATAGCTATTTTCCCCTTGACTAATCCTGCTCCTCCGTAGGTAAGGTTATACATATATGGTTATTAGTTTATATATGATCGTGATTTAAATGCAGTTGCTGGGTTCTAATTGCGTTAATTATGTTTTGTCTCGGTCTTGGTCATTGCCATTTACCTATCTGTACGGTGGCAAGCTTCGACCCAAACTGAAAAAGCTAGAATATATACATATTTAAACATTTGGAAGTCCGTTTCTAAAGGAAAAACTCATTTGCATATCCATTTATTCGAGCCAGCAATCTATAAAAGTGGGTAAACGTTCCATTACAAGAAGGAAATGACCTCCCACGGCACCCGCCCCCACCGTGTCCTGGATAGATAAGTGGACGTGGTAGTGCCGCGACCCGCTTCTGAAAACATTAGGCATATTGATATATTACCAGTAGATATCTGTTAGTACATCATTTGATTGAAAGGGTCCTTACTTTGGTGACCTACATTTTGGCCATTATTATAATTTTCATTGATTGATATTCGATATTTCGAGAAACGAACATGTTTAGTCACTGGACTGTAATTTTATTGAGATCTTCGTTAGTAAGATTGAGGGGTTCGGTAAATTTAGCGTGGCTCTAGAACCTTTAAAAAATGGCCATGATGTAATATAAGTCACTGTACCTTTATATAATTTGCTAAACTTTACTCAATAGTTTTTCACGAAGTTATTTATTTTTTATATTATATTGTATGTTGACGATTAACGAATATACGTCATAGTCACGACATGTTAAATCAATCATAGCATTATTAACAACATAATGAATTTCTGTTTGTGCAGCGCACACAGAGAGGCTCGGAGGTAAACCAGTATGTATAGTTGCGTCCAGTACGACTTGACGGCCAGGTACACCTATGATATAAACTTATCGGTTGTGTTGCAGCGATCCAGGACAGTCGCTGCTACCTTATGAACGGGGGAGCCGTCGAGAGTTTCTTCATCAGCGAGGACACGCCTGTCGGCAGTGTTATTGGTAATGAGTTCTAGCTTAATACCTTATTTTAACAGAAATTATTTGGGTTGGTCTAACCTATATTACATTCGTTCTTGATTGTTTGTGCTTTTAATAGATCGATTTTGTAATAAGTTTTGTCGTAGCTGTGAATAAGTACGTTAGATACGTACTTATTCACAGCTACGACAAAACTAGGAGGAGGCTATGCTATTGCAGTCGAAATAAATTGAGTGTCGTGTTGTAGGTACGCTTAGTGTGAATGGCGACCCTTCCGAGGAGCAGGGTGACATATCCCTGCGGCTGCAGGAGAAGGGCGCGGCTGTAGGCATCGCCGCCGGCACCAAGAACCTGACGCTGCTACGGCCGCTCGACCGCGAGGAGAAGCGGGGGCCCTCCAACGTGTACGTCAACGTGCGGTGCGATAGGAGGCGGACCACTGATCCAGTATGTACAACCTACACTGCCTATTTAGATGAATACATGTACGTGGTCATGTTTGGTGCAGTTTTCACGCACCACTTTCTTTTAAGACCTTTTAGCGTAGTTTCTTGAACGTTTACGTATACGATAAACCTTGTAGAAGGAAGCTGGGATACAACTGAAACTATGTCCCACAGTAGCCTACATTAGGTTGATAAGATAAGAAGCCCTAACAAGTGTTTATGACCAACTATTGTTTTACGTTTTACACCAATTTATATGTTGTAGAGCTTCATAATCCCGGTATCACTCCGTGTTTGGGATGTAAACGACAACGCTCCGGTGTGGGTGGGTGCCCCGTACCGCGTGAAGCTGTCGGAACTGACTGCTGTTGGTACTCGTGTTGCTGTTGGGGCTCGAGCGACAGACGCCGACCAACCCGGACCGCATGCCACCATACATTATTCCGTACTGCCTGGACCGAACCATGTGAGTTTCGATTATCACCTGATGTAATGATCTCTTATATACCATTTTTTTTGTGTCTTAACATCGTATCCCTTCCATCCTCAGGAATACCTAGGCTTCTCGAATGAGTTAGACAGCGTGTTGGTGGTAAAAAAACCCTTAGACTACGAGACATTAAGCAACTTCAGCGTGACGTTACGAGCTCAAGACGCGGGGTCTCCCCCGTTACATAACGATACAGTGCTGCAAGTGCAGGTGTTGGATGCTGACGACCAGAACCCCAAGTTCACGCATGAGCACTACACAGCTGTGCTGCCTGAAGATGCTAAAGAGGTATGTATTAAGGAAGAGCAACTACACAGTTACATAACGTCCTTCGAGGTTCCAACAAGTGCGGTGGAAACTTCCAGTTTTACTACAGTATGGGTTCTTGGTAAATGATGAGGTTTTCAGAGTTTGTTTGTTTTCTAGGGCACGATACTGGCAACATCACCTGGACCAATCTCAGCTGCAGACCAGGACGTTGGCATCAATGCACCTTTACAGTACTCTGCTACAGGAGATAATGGACGATTACTGATGGTCGACAAAGACACAGGGCAGGTCGCAGCCACCAAGCAGCTCATTGAGGAGCTCAGTCAACCTGTCACTATTGTTATCAAGGTATTATAAATATTATATACAGTTGAGAAGTATTCCGTGGCTGGACAGAGATCTTTTTAGTAAGGAAATATTGAAAGTTAGTATTTGATTATTTTGAAATCGTTGTATTTGTAATATTTAGGTTAATCTCAGTCAAGATGTATTTGTAGTAATATAGTGTGACTGGAGGAGTTTAGTCAGGTCAGTCTGGAGGGTTTAGTCATCAATCTTTATTCTTTGTGCTAAGCGGCAGTGATGATTAATTGTAGTATTAACTTTTGCTCGCGGATTAGTCCGCACGGATGTCGGGATACATTATCATTTCGAAAAATCACACCATAAAAGATCCAGCATAAAAAATATTCTATGTCCTAACCAAGGTGATAGTCTACCTGGGTGCCCATCTAAATCGGTATAGCCGTTAAGACGTCATTGATTAACATACATCCTAACTTAATATGAAACCTCTCATCCCTCTCGTAGGGCTTATTTTTGACATACGTTCGTTCTAAAAAACGTTAGCTACTAACTTTGAAAACCTGATTTCTAGTTAATCTTGAAATCGGCACCTACTCCGTAATCTATCTTTGATCTACATAGCCACATATATGACGGAACATCACTTGAGAACGGCTCGACCGATTTGACTGCGGTCGTTAGTAATATAATTGATAAAAAAAAATAGTTTTATAGTTCTTGAGATTTCGTAATTAGTCAGTCAGTCAATGTATTTAGTCAGTATTTCGGTTTCATATACCTACAGGATATTATTATTTATTTAAACAACATTAAATAAATACGTATTTATTATTTTAACGATTAACTTAAAATGACTAAAATGTTTGGTAACGAAAGATATTTAGTTTGTAACAATTTTTAATTATTAATTAACGTGCGGTTCAACTCGCCAATCGTGTCGCTCATACGACCCCTTAGATTGTTATTGGGAATAAATAGATTGTTATTTATTTAAAACACGGATTAGAAAGAAAAAAATACTAGAAATAGTTGCTATACAGGGTACGAGATTTTCTCACACTCGATCTTTCTTGATTCGACTAGATTCTAAGTCGATTTGGGTCGGCATAATAGTGATGGACAATAAACTATGTTGGTAACTTTGCAGGCCACACAAGTGGACAACTCTGACCGCTACGCGCTGGCCACACTGTCCGTGAGCCGCGGGACCGGCCCCGCCGGCGTGCGCTTCCGGCGCCGACAGTACTCCGCCGCCGTCAGCGAGGCTGCAGCACCCGGCAACACGCTGCTCACGCTGCACACCACGCCGCCGCCTGCGCACACGCACCAGGTACCCACTACTGTCTGTATCACATGACTGATACGTGAGCCGCGGTGAGCGAGGCTGCAGCACCCGGCAACACGCTGCTCACGCTGCACACCACGCCGCCGCCTGCGCACACGCACCAGGTACCCACTACTGTCTGTATCACATGACTGATACGTGAGCCGCGGTGAGCGAGGCTGCAGCACCCGGCAACACGCTGCTCACGCTGCACACCACGCCGCCGCCTGCGCACACGCACCAGGTACCCACTACTGTCTGTATCACATGACTGATACGTGAGCCGCGGTGAGCGAGGCTGCAGCACCCGGCAACACGCTGCTCACGCTGCACACCACGCCGCCGCCTGCGCACACGCACCAGGTACCCACTACTGTCTGTATCACATGACTGATACGTGAGCCGCGGTGAGCGAGGCTGCAGCACCCGGCAACACGCTGCTCACGCTGCACACCACGCCGCCGCCTGCGCACACGCACCAGGTACCCACTACTGTCTGTATCACATGACTGATACGTGAGCCGCGGTGAGCGAGGCTGCAGCACCCGGCAACACGCTGCTCACGCTGCACACCACGCCGCCGCCTGCGCACACGCACCAGGTACCCACTACTGTCTGTATCACATGACTGATACGTGAGCCGCGGTGAGCGAGGCTGCAGCACCCGGCAACACGCTGCTCACGCTGCACACCACGCCGCCGCCTGCGCACACGCACCAGGTACCCATTACCTGCTGTCTTTATCACAGGACTGATACGAACTGCGAATATTCATACTGGAATAAATCCAAAGTGTGACTCGTTAATGTACGAAATGCTCGCTCCTGGAACACCGAACTTTGGTGCAATAAGTCAATAATTTACATTAAATTTGATGTTACATCCAACATTACGCTACTAAACTGCACTGCATTTGTCATTTCTTTCAGAACAACCTTCAGTTCTACGTGTCGGACCGGTCATTCCTAGATAAGTTTGCAATCAATAGCGCGGGTGAAGTGGTTCTAAGGAGACCACTGGATTACGAGACGAATGACTCATACCAGTACCAGGTCATGGTCACCGACGGCATCTCAGTAAGTACAATTACTTAAATGTTGAAAATCTAAATCCTTCAGACCTCGCGTTCAAGGTGCCTTCACTTGGTTTTATATAATTATCATTTAGATCCTCCACACTGCAAAACTTCGCGTATATTATTTCCAAGTCTCCGTCATAGATTGATTGGTCTCACGGTCTTTTACGTTTCTAGAACGACACTGCATCCATAAATATCACCGTTTTGAACGTCAACGAATGGGAGCCGCGGTTCCGATACCCTCAGTATGAGTTCCGAGTGGATGATGACCTTCAAAACGATGCCGAGCTGGTTCCTGTCGGCAAGTTGGACGTGTTCGACGGAGACAAGCAGGACACCGTCACACTCACGCTGAGGGGCTCCGGTGCAGAGTGAGTACCAATTACAAAATAGCATCAGTGATGACATTTATACAGACTAGCGGTGGTCGTTGCGCAACTTAAACGTTATTGAAACGAGCTATCGTCATAATAACGGTTAGCAGGTTATTTGAAAAACCTGCTAACCTGCTAACATGCTAACGCTAAAGTAGCTAATAGCGGTGGTCGTTGCGCAACTTAAACACGTTATTGAAACGAGCCATAATAACGGTTAGCAGGTTATTTGAAAAACGTGCTAACGTGCTAAGATGCTAACGTTAAAGTAGCTAACATCCAAAGAATCCGATAGACAGTTGCGTTTCGTTATCAATGACAATGAAATGGAAGTGCATCAAAGAAGCTAAAAAAAAAAAAAAAGCTCATCAAAACTTCACGGAGTCGTTAATGAACTTCACGGAGCCGTTCATTCATCATGAATAAATGAATTTTAAGTAAATACGTAAGCTAAAAAAAAAAAAAAAAGGTCATCAAAACCTCACTATGATATTACGTGTTGCTCATGATATGACAAATAGCGACCAATAGCAGGATAGCGCGTTTTAACAACCGCTATTGATATCCGATAGACAGTTGCGTTTCGTTATCCAAAAAAGATGCTACTGCCCACCGCTAATACAGACACGATAGTTTACTCCTAACTCTATAAAATCGGAAATCTTATTTTGATAATTAATGGAATCAGGCGTTACTTTGCGGAAATTCATGATATATAAGATATACAACTAGAATATTTAGTTTTAATTCCGCCAAACTACTGCAAGCTTGGGGCATGCACAGCACCGCCCTCCCGCCCACAAATATATGCACATGCAGAAGGTGCGATAGAAATAATGTAACATGCAACCAAACCGATCCTCGACACGTGTTTCCCCCCTCCACGGAGCATCCTCAGGAGATGTTGACTCGTCGACCGCTTCGACGCGAATGAGCGGCTGGGTAGTGTGCAGCTGTGTAGTGTGGGTGGCACACTACCTAGCCGCTCCGTGGAGGGGCGAAACGTAATTATATAATCTGGAGTTTCTACTGTTAGTTATCTGGATTATGTGAAGTTGTGTATCGTGTGTGTTGCAGCATGCTGTACATAAACTCTAGCGGCGAGATGTTCCTGGTGCCGAGTGCGCTGCGCGCGCTGAACTCGTCTGTGCTGCACGTGCTGGCCACCGCCGTGGACTCGGGCGCGCCGCCCCGCCAGGTGAGCGCGCTGAACTCGTCCGTGCTGCACGTGCTGGCCCCGCCAGGTGAGCGCGCTGAACTCGTCCGTGCTGCACGTGCTGGCCCCGCCAGGTGAGCGCGCTGAACTCGTCCGTGCTGCACGTGCTGGCCCCGCCAGGTGAGCGCGCTGAACTCGTCCGTGCTGCACGTGCTGGCCCCGCCAGGTGAGCGCGCTGAACTCGTCCGTGCTGCACGTGCTGGCCCCGCCAGGTGAGCGCGCTGAACTCGTCCGTGCTGCACGTGCTGGCCCCGCCAGGTGAGCGCGCTGAACTCGTCCGTGCTGCACGTGCTGGCCCCGCCAGGTGAGCGCGCTGAACTCGTCCGTGCTGCACGTGCTGGCCCCGCCAGGTGAGCGCGCTGAACTCGTCCGTGCTGCACGTGCTGGCCCCGCCAGGTGAGCGCGCTGAACTCGTCCGTGCTGCACGTGCTGGCCCCGCCAGGTGAGCGCGCTGAACTCGTCCGTGCTGCACGTGCTGGCCCCGCCAGGTGAGCGCGCTGAACTCGTCCGTGCTGCACGTGCTGGCCCCGCCAGGTGAGCGCGCTGAACTCGTCCGTGCTGCACGTGCTGGCCCCGCCAGGTGAGCGCGCTGAACTCGTCCGTGCTGCACGTGCTGGCCCCGCCAGGTGAGCGCGCTGAACTCGTCCGTGCTGCACGTGCTGGCCCCGCCAGGTGAGCGCGCTGAACTCGTCCGTGCTGCACGTGCTGGCCCCGCCAGGTGAGCGCGCTGAACTCGTCCGTGCTGCACGTGCTGGCCCCGCCAGGTGAGCGCGCTGAACTCGTCCGTGCTGCACGTGCTGGCCCCGCCAGGTGAGCGCGCTGAACTCGTCCGTGCTGCACGTGCTGGCCCCGCCAGGTGAGCGCGCTGAACTCGTCCGTGCTGCACGTGCTGGCCCCGCCAGGTGAGCGCGCTGAACTCGTCCGTGCTGCACGTGCTGGCCCCGCCAGGTGAGCGCGCTGAACTCGTCCGTGCTGCACGTGCTGGCCCCGCCAGGTGAGCGCGCTGAACTCGTCCGTGCTGCACGTGCTGGCCCCGCCAGGTGAGCGCGCTGAACTCGTCCGTGCTGCACGTGCTGGCCCCGCCAGGTGAGCGCGCTGAACTCGTCCGTGCTGCACGTGCTGGCCCCGCCAGGTGAGCGCGCTGAACTCGTCCGTGCTGCACGTGCTGGCCCCGCCAGGTGAGCGCGCTGAACTCGTCCGTGCTGCACGTGCTGGCCCCGCCAGGTGAGCGCGCTGAACTCGTCCGTGCTGCACGTGCTGGCCCCGCCAGGTGAGCGCGCTGAACTCGTCCGTGCTGCACGTGCTGGCCCCGCCAGGTGAGCGCGCTGAACTCGTCCGTGCTGCACGTGCTGGCCCCGCCAGGTGAGCGCGCTGAACTCGTCCGTGCTGCACGTGCTGGCCCCGCCAGGTGAGCGCGCTGAACTCGTCCGTGCTGCACGTGCTGGCCCCGCCAGGTGAGCGCGCTGAACTCGTCCGTGCTGCACGTGCTGGCCCCGCCAGGTGAGCGCGCTGAACTCGTCCGTGCTGCACGTGCTGGCCCCGCCAGGTGAGCGCGCTGAACTCGTCCGTGCTGCACGTGCTGGCCCCGCCAGGTGAGCGCGCTGAACTCGTCCGTGCTGCACGTGCTGGCCCCGCCAGGTGAGCGCGCTGAACTCGTCCGTGCTGCACGTGCTGGCCCCGCCAGGTGAGCGCGCTGAACTCGTCCGTGCTGCACGTGCTGGCCCCGCCAGGTGAGCGCGCTGAACTCGTCCGTGCTGCACGTGCTGGCCCCGCCAGGTGAGCGCGCTGAACTCGTCCGTGCTGCACGTGCTGGCCCCGCCAGGTGAGCGCGCTGAACTCGTCCGTGCTGCACGTGCTGGCCCCGCCAGGTGAGCGCGCTGAACTCGTCCGTGCTGCACGTGCTGGCCCCGCCAGGTGAGCGCGCTGAACTCGTCCGTGCTGCACGTGCTGGCCCCGCCAGGTGAGCGCGCTGAACTCGTCCGTGCTGCACGTGCTGGCCCCGCCAGGTGAGCGCGCTGAACTCGTCCGTGCTGCACGTGCTGGCCCCGCCAGGTGAGCGCGCTGAACTCGTCCGTGCTGCACGTGCTGGCCCCGCCAGGTGAGCGCGCTGAACTCGTCCGTGCTGCACGTGCTGGCCCCGCCAGGTGAGCGCGCTGAACTCGTCCGTGCTGCACGTGCTGGCCCCGCCAGGTGAGCGCGCTGAACTCGTCCGTGCTGCACGTGCTGGCCCCGCCAGGTGAGCGCGCTGAACTCGTCCGTGCTGCACGTGCTGGCCCCGCCAGGTGAGCGCGCCGAGCTCGTCCGTCCTGCACGTGCTGGCCCCGCCAGGTGAGCGCGCTGAACTCGTCCGTGCTGCACGTGCTGGCCCCGCCAGGTGAGCGCGCTGAGCTCGTCCGTCCTGCACGTGCTGGCCCCGCCAGGTGAGCGCGCTGAGCTCGTCCGTCCTGCACGTGCTGGCCCCGCCAGGTGAGCGCGCTGAGCTCGTCCGTCCTGCACGTGCTGGCCCCGCCAGGTGAGCGCGCTGAGCTCGTCCGTCCTGCACGTGCTGGCCCCGCCAGGTGAGCGCGCTGAGCTCGTCCGTCCTGCACGTGCTGGCCCCGCCAGGTGAGCGCGCTGAGCTCGTCCGTCCTGCACGTGCTGGCCCCGCCAGGTGAGCGCACTGAGCTCGTCCGTCCTGCACGTGCTGGCCCCGCCAGGTGAGCGCGCTGAACTCGTCGAGCGCGCTGCACGGGAGCGTGCGCACCACAGCTCCCTCTCTAACGGCGGTTGCTTTGCTGTTGACAGACATCAGTCCCTGTAACGGTGCACCTGAATGAGCGGCTCCTACAGACTGCTGACACTTCTCACGGCGCAGTAGGCGTGCTCGCGCTGTTTGCCGCTGCCCTCGCCGCATTGGCGTTGCTCGTGTGTGCGCTGCTCGTCTACATTTATAGAGTGTGAGTCACTTATAGATCTACTCTTTAATGAATGAACCAGTAAAGCTGACATAATTCACTGTGTAATAACTAAACCCGCTCCGATTCGTTAAAATGATACATAGTTGAAATCCGTCTGTCAGTCGTCGTCGCAGCAAGCGCAGCGCGAGCGGATCCCCGCCTGGCTACGTGTCTCACGAGAAGGCGCCGCCCGGAGCCGCCGCGCCGCCCGGCAGCAGCAGCGTGGGCGCGCCGCCCAGCGCTGGGAGCGTGGGCGTGCTGCCCACTGCTGGGGACGTGGGCGTGCTGCCCACTGCTGGGGGCGTGGGCGTGCTTCGGCCGGCGGGCTCGTCGGGCTCGCTGATGAGTGTCAGTGCAGGCGCGAGCACTATCCTGGCCAATTCCACGTCCAGTTTAGATCTGCAACAAGATGCCCAGAATTCCACGCATGGGGGGCAACATAATAGTAAGTTTCTTTTATTTATTTTTGACATAATAGACAGACATTGCAATCCCGAACATTATTAGTACACGGCGCGACGCAGAACATAACGAACACACGAAGCGTCGCCAAACATAGCAGAGAGAAGTCGCGACGAACAACATATTAGACCGACGTCGGCGATGCTGACGCGACGCCTCACATGATGATTTGTTATTTTGAGGTCTGCAAAGGCGTCACGACGTTGGTATATAACGTTAGTTATCATGACGTCCATTAAGGCGTCGTGACGTCCGTCTGTTATGGTCGACGTCGGGACGTTGTTTTTTAATGTTAGTTATCTTGACGTCTGCTAAGGCATCGCAACATCTCCCTATTATGGTCGGCTTGGTGACGTCGGTCAGTAACATTAGTTATTTTGACATCTATTGAGCGACGCCACAATGTCGGATTATAATGGTCGGCGTCGCGACGTCGGTTTATAATGTTAATTTTTTGACGTCCGTCTATTATTGTATATGTCCGAATATAATTAGAATACCTCGCGACGCTAATCATTCACTTCGTGACGATTATCGATAATGTTCGGCGCTGCAATGTTATTATGACTGTCTATTATTTATCTTTTAATAAATCTGCGTTTATATTTCGTGGCTTCAATTTTGAAAATACTTTGTTTAGCAGGTGCGTCCTCAGGTCGTCAGTCGCAGCGCTTCCCCCGCAGCAAGGTGGCGCCGCAGCCGCCGCCGATGTCCCCCGGCGTGTCGCTGATGAGCGACCACCTGTGCGCGCGCGAGGCGGCCGGCCGCTCGGGCGTGGCCTGGCCCTCCGCCACCATCCCCGCGCGCGTCAAGAAGCTCAGCTGGGACGACGCCGCGCCTCACGCGCACCACAAGGTACGATACGCACACTGGGCGAGCCTACCTGACTGCTCGCACCTGCTGCTCACTGATGAGCGACCACCTGTGCGCGCGCGAGGCGGCCGGCCGCTCGGGCGTGGCCTGGCCCTCCGCCACCATCCCCGCGCGCGTCAAGAAGCTCAGCTGGGACGACGCCGCGCCTCACGCGCACCACAAGGTACGATACGCACACTGGGCGAGCCTACCTGACTGCTCGCACCTGCTGCTCACTGATGAGCGACCACCTGTGCGCGCGCGAGGCGGCCGGCCGCTCGGGCGTGGCCTGGCCCTCCGCCACCATCCCCGCGCGCGTCAAGAAGCTCAGCTGGGACGACGCCGCGCCTCACGCGCACCACAAGGTACGATACGCACACTGGGCGAGCCTACCTGACTGCTCGCACCTGCTGCTCACTGATGAGCGACCACCTGTGCGCGCGCGAGGCGGCCGGCCGCTCGGGCGTGGCCTGGCCCTCCGCCACCATCCCCGCGCGCGTCAAGAAGCTCAGCTGGGACGACGCCGCGCCTCACGCGCACCACAAGGTACGATACGCACACTGGGCGAGCCTACCTGACTGCTCGCACCTGCTGCTCACTGATGAGCGACCACCTGTGCGCGCGCGAGGCGGCCGGCCGCTCGGGCGTGGCCTGGCCCTCCGCCACCATCCCCGCGCGCGTCAAGAAGCTCAGCTGGGACGACGCCGCGCCTCACGCGCACCACAAGGTACGATACGCACACTGGGCGAGCCTACCTGACTGCTCGCACCTGCTGCTCACTGATGAGCGACCACCTGTGCGCGCGCGAGGCGGCCGGCCGCTCGGGCGTGGCCTGGCCCTCCGCCACCATCCCCGCGCGCGTCAAGAAGCTCAGCTGGGACGACGCCGCGCCTCACGCGCACCACAAGGTACGATACGCACACTGGGCGAGCCTACCTGACTGCTCGCACCTGCTGCTCACTGATGAGCGACCACCTGTGCGCGCGCGAGGCGGCCGGCCGCTCGGGCGTGGCCTGGCCCTCCGCCACCATCCCCGCGCGCGTCAAGAAGCTCAGCTGGGACGACGCCGCGCCTCACGCGCACCACAAGGTACGATACGCACACTGGGCGAGCCTACCTGACTGCTCGCACCTGCTGCTCACTGATGAGCGACCACCTGTGCGCGCGCGAGGCGGCCGGCCGCTCGGGCGTGGCCTGGCCCTCCGCCACCATCCCCGCGCGCGTCAAGAAGCTCAGCTGGGACGACGCCGCGCCTCACGCGCACCACAAGGTACGATACGCACACTGGGCGAGCCTACCTGACTGCTCGCACCTGCTGCTCACTGATGAGCGACCACCTGTGCGCGCGCGAGGCGGCCGGCCGCTCGGGCGTGGCCTGGCCCTCCGCCACCATCCCCGCGCGCGTCAAGAAGCTCAGCTGGGACGACGCCGCGCCTCACGCGCACCACAAGGTACGATACGCACACTGGGCGAGCCTACCTGACTGCTCGCACCTGCTGCTCACTGATGAGCGACCACCTGTGCGCGCGCGAGGCGGCCGGCCGCTCGGGCGTGGCCTGGCCCTCCGCCACCATCCCCGCGCGCGTCAAGAAGCTCAGCTGGGACGACGCCGCGCCTCACGCGCACCACAAGGTACGATACGCACACTGGGCGAGCCTACCTGACTGCTCGCACCTGCTGCTCACTGATGAGCGACCACCTGTGCGCGCGCGAGGCGGCCGGCCGCTCGGGCGTGGCCTGGCCCTCCGCCACCATCCCCGCGCGCGTCAAGAAGCTCAGCTGGGACGACGCCGCGCCTCACGCGCACCACAAGGTACGATACGCACACTGGGCGAGCCTACCTGACTGCTCGCACCTGCTGCTCACTGATGAGCGACCACCTGTGCGCGCGCGAGGCGGCCGGCCGCTCGGGCGTGGCCTGGCCCTCCGCCACCATCCCCGCGCGCGTCAAGAAGCTCAGCTGGGACGACGCCGCGCCTCACGCGCACCACAAGGTACGATACGCACACTGGGCGAGCCTACCTGACTGCTCGCACCTGCTGCTCACTGATGAGCGACCACCTGTGCGCGCGCGAGGCGGCCGGCCGCTCGGGCGTGGCCTGGCCCTCCGCCACCATCCCCGCGCGCGTCAAGAAGCTCAGCTGGGACGACGCCGCGCCTCACGCGCACCACAAGGTACGATACGCACACTGGGCGAGCCTACCTGACTGCTCGCACCTGCTGCTCACTGATGAGCGACCACCTGTGCGCGCGCGAGGCGGCCGGCCGCTCGGGCGTGGCCTGGCCCTCCGCCACCATCCCCGCGCGCGTCAAGAAGCTCAGCTGGGACGACGCCGCGCCTCACGCGCACCACAAGGTACGATACGCACACTGGGCGAGCCTACCTGACTGCTCGCACCTGCTGCTCACTGATGAGCGACCACCTGTGCGCGCGCGAGGCGGCCGGCCGCTCGGGCGTGGCCTGGCCCTCCGCCACCATCCCCGCGCGCGTCAAGAAGCTCAGCTGGGACGACGCCGCGCCTCACGCGCACCACAAGGTACGATACGCACACTGGGCGAGCCTACCTGACTGCTCGCACCTGCTGCTCACTGATGAGCGACCACCTGTGCGCGCGCGAGGCGGCCGGCCGCTCGCTACTGGCTTGCTCTCTCACCGGTACGGTTTTTCACACACTTTGATAATTTCTTGTTTTTATCCCCCAAAAGCCTACCAGAGTTACGATGTTAACTCGAAACTTACCAAAAACCAATTTTATTTTCTCTAACTTTTTTACAAAAACCTTCGTAAAGTGTGTATAACAGAAGTAAATTTCCAGGACAGAGGGGAGGAGGTGACGGACGCCACCAATCCGACCGTGGCCGACCACATGAACCTCACCGTCTACTTCTGACCGACAGGGAGGCATCGCAGGAGACTCTTATACAGGATATAGATACTAACAGGAACCAAACTAAAGATAATTGTAAAGATAACTTATCTCAAATTGATTCTACGTCGCCAATCAGGGTTTTAGATGTCAAAAATAAAACTGGAGATGATCCTTGTAAACCTGCAGTCACTTTACAAAATGGCGACAATAACGACAATGTGCATAAAGTTAATCCGTCAGATGATTTCACATCTCCAGTGGAGGCCACAAATAATGTTTTGTTACCAGGATACATAATAAAGACCCAGTCTCCCAGTTACGCTTTACCGTCTAAAAGTGGTCAATCAATAGATGCTCTTAACACTGTAGGAATACCAGTGTATAATAATTCTTCGTCGCACGACTATTTATTTAAAAATAATTCCGTATCGGCCACAGACCATCACATTCCTGTAGCTCATCTTCAGTCACCTTCTAACTATCCAACTATGGTCATGAGTCATCCCGGACAACCGAGTCATACTATTCTGCTTGAAACGAATCCGAGACTATCTGGACATCATCCCGTACAACAGCATGTCGTACTTATAAATAATACTAAACGTACGAAACACCTCAAACCGCCGGTCAGCAATAGGCTTAAAAGTAAGCCAGTTATAATGTCCAACACGAATTATTCCGTACACTCTTCAAGTCAATCATCTTTATTTTATCCAGCATCAGTATACGCTTTGCCGGCAACACAACAGCAAGTAATGAATCGTCCAGTGTCGAACCAACAACAGCGTATGGATGAAGTGATTCAAAGGGAGCAGTTAAATGAAACCGGTCATAGGTACATGCCACCTCCAACTGCCCCTTTACATGAAGAGGATCCTGTCCCGTTGTGTTCGAATGGTCTTCCACCAGCATACGCTACCATAGATCCTAAGAAATTACGTACGAGACATGGCAAACCGGCTGTTTTTAAGAAAAGAGGTTACACCAATCTACAATATCAACTGTTATGAGAGTCCTCTGAAGGATAGGTAAGGCATAGGTAATTGGGCCGATGAAAGTGGAGGCAGGTTCTGTTGTGAACAGCATAGTTAGAGATAAAGAAATTTATGATGAAATTAAAAACCGCCTTCTTCAGAACTTCTTCCAAATTACAATATAATAACGCTAGCATAGTCCGTCACAAGATAGACCTCTCCTTAGGTTATGTTTAGGTACCTATGGTAAGCTTACGGTATGGTTTCTGTTAATTTTTATGCCTAAATAACAATGATTTATTTACTAAACAATACATATACCTACGATAGGCTGTGGTAAGATTTCTACCATTTACCAAATATCTGTATTATACAAGTAATGTATCGAAGTTATTATAAGCGTTGATATTATGTATAGCAAATATAAGTTTTGTATTGACTAAAAGAATAAAATAAAAATACATTGTAAATAATATAACTTAGATTTTTACGTACTTCTATGAATTTATTAATGTACGATTTCTGTCTAGCATTTTATTAAATTTTATATCTGGTTGGCTATCTTACTAGTGTTGCCAGTTTGTATAGAAGGAAATACCTATAAATTTGTCGTAACGGCGAACGAAATGTGTCTTCAAATAATTTCGTTGTAAGATGTGTAACAATATTTATTAGACCGTATACATAGATAAACATGTACGAACTGTTATTATAATGTTTTGTTTAAATGGATAATTTTATTTCCGTATAAATATTTAATATTTGCCGTTTATAATGTTTTTACCATATATCTTTACTTTCTAATCCACTAACAATTTCATGTTTATCTGTGACTCTTATATTCATAATTGATGATGTTTTTCCGCTTCCTATTTCCTACCCTCTCCTTCATATAGCCCGATTGTAATGTGCGAGAGCAAAAGAAGATAGACTTCGGGTGCTTCCGACAAATTTCTGATGCAGCCCACATTTGATTTTATAAGAACTGTCACTTTTGCGATCACACTCCCGAGAGCCGGTACACAAAAGTTTTTATCAACATTTAAAACAAGTGAATATTGCATAAATATACGTGCAATAACTATACTAAGCTACGATAAAATACCAAAGTGTGTGTGTGTTTATGTGTCAAATAAGCTGCCGAAGAAGTACAATAACTAGTTGGTGAGTCCCAACAGCTGTCTATCTACCTACACTACTCCTAATTTAGACTAAATATCTCTATGCCTTTGGAACTTCAATCTATCAAAGCTGTTGTACTTAGATTCAATTTACCTACGAAATCTATTATTATGTATTGTATTCAGATCATCAAAAGTGTTCTGTGTGGATTACATAAAAAATATGCGGCTAACAAAATAATACTGCGGGTAGCATTGTATTATTTTGTTAGCCGCGTTGCGCATCGCTTGCCCTGCGGACCCGCCGCACAGTGAGAGAGATATTTGAGAATTTTGTGTGATTTGAGAATTTGAGATTTGAGATGTTGAAATTTGAGAGATTTGAGTGATTTGAGGAATAGATATTTGAGAATTTTGAGTGATTTGAGTATTTGAGATTTGAGATGTTGAAATTTGAGTGATTTGAGGAGTAGATATTTGAGAATTTTGAGAGATTTGAGATGTCGAAATTTGAGTGATTTGAGGAATAGATATTTGAGAATTTTGTATGATTTGAGAATTTGAGATTTGAGATGTTGAAATTTGAGAGATTTGAGTGATTTGAGGAATAGATATTTGAGAATTTTGAGTGATTTGAGTATTTGAGATTTGAGATGTTGAATTTTGAGAGATTTGAGATGTTGAAATTTGAGTGATTTGAGGAATAGATATTTGAGAATTTGAGTGATTTGAGAATTTGAGATTTAAGATGTTGAAATTTGAGAGATTTGAGTGATAGATATTTGAGAATTTTGAGTGATTTGAGAATTTGAGATTTTGAAATTGTGATTTGAGAGATTTGAGTGATTTGAGGAATAGATATTTGAGAATTTTGAGTGATTTGAGTATTTGAGATTTGAGATGTTGAAATTTGAGAGATTTGAGTGATTTGAGGAGTAGATATTTGAGAATTTTGAGAGATTTGAGTATTTGAGATTTGAGATGTTGAATTTTGAGAGAATTGAGATATTGAAATTTGAGTGATTTGAGGAATAGATATTTGAGAATTTGAGTGATTTGAGAATTTGAGATTTAAGATGTTGAAATTTGAGAGATTTGAGTGATAAATAGGGTGTTATCTATCAGGTAACAATACTGGGCAAACAAATTTAACTAATTATTTGTTTCTTAGTACATTTCCCTGTATGACAATATCGTCCAAATATACAATTTTAACTAATTTATATCTTTTGAACGGGACCGTTTGAGGTCAAGGTCAAAGGTCATACGGCTTTGTTAAAGACTCGGTAATAATACCTGAAAGTTTCAGCTTTACAATGCAAGACCGAAAAAAGTTATGTGTAAAACAAATTCCATTTTCATACATTTGAAATGTACAAAGTCATATTTTAGGAAAAAAAAAATCATATAACTATTAGATTATTCAATGTTTGATGTTTTCAATAAGTCTGTATACTTTAAACTGTAAAAAATAACCTTTAATTTTTCGAAAATCCTATGAAAGGGAAGCTTGTTTTTTCGCCCACCGTGCGCGCCGCGCCGCGCTGCCTCCGTCTACAGCGGCGCCCGGCGGTCGGAGGTAATTCAAAATTGGAATTGATTTATACGTCTTGCCATTCGTTCGTTACCTTTGTGGTGTGTTTTTCAGTATTACAATTTAGTTATTGCGCACGCGTTGATTGTTCCTCGCTAATTTGGTTGCACATAACCCGCTGTGGCGATATTTCCTCCTCTATTATATAAGAACGATACAGTTTGCGAAGTTCAGCGACACGTGGTGGTGAACATTGAAGCGGGGTCACGCTGTGGATATTATTGGTAAGTTGTTTAGTGGATATAATATAATCGGTGCAATCTTCATACTCCATTGGCACAATACACCTGATGGGTATATATTTTAATTAATTACACATACCTACCAAGACGACAATGTAATTTAAACATCTGTAGGAAGGAAACTCCACCTATAAATCATTCCCAAGCTTTCGTTTTGCGGAGAAATCTCGAGTTATGTGTTAGTAAGGACGGGCTCCAAAACCTTGTTGTTGTCTCAGCGCGGAGCGTCGCGACCTTGTAACGAAAGTTGTTCACTGTTCTTGCACAACTCAAAGCAGCAAGTCATTGAGATGCGCGGCAGCATTGCTTGGGTGTTACCCGTGTTACACAATGTGATGCAACGTGTTATATTGTATTATGGTTCTAGAACAATGCGGTCACACTAGAAACAGCAGAAAATAGGTACTATTTTTTTTTTTCACACTAAATACTTTGCTATCTCTCTCCGGTCGTGTCGGATTGCCGTCCCATCAGACTATGAAAGTGAAGGAATAGAGAGAGCACCTGTGTTTGCGCACACACTTGTGCTCTATAATATTTCCTGCGTAGTTGGCTAATCTCCGGTGAGATTGGCCGCCGTGACCGAAATTCGGTCAGGAGGACATTACTTTGCTATTATACATTTGTTATGAAGACCAACGTCTCATATATTACTGATACATCTATTCTCACCGGGCCTCCAACCGGTGCTCAAATAGGAGAAATTCACTCACAATTGTATTATGTAGGTAGGTAGTGGTGTAGGTTTCAATCCAGAATTGGTGTCAGGCAGTAGGTACCGAAAGCTTCAGCGTCTCCTATGTTGTTGTGACATTAATGCTTTCCTATTCTCAAATCGTAATGTGTATAAAAAATGCTGCACACTAATCGTAGGTAGGAACCTATCGTATACTGGTACGCATCCATAAAATTGTTTGCAATATTAAATATCTACTGACTGACTGCCTTGGTCTAGTAGTCACAGGCTATGACTGCTGAGTGTGAGGTCTTGGGTTGGATTTCCACGTTGGGTAAAATTATTTTTGAGTTTTTCTATGTAGAAATTCTCAGTAGCAGCATGGAGTCTGGCACTGAGCCCAATAAATTGCGATAGGCTCGCCCCCCATTATATAGGACTGAAAAACGGCATCGGCGAAATGTGGGTGTACATCAATGCGTTATGTTATTTTATTTGTTATAAACTTTTAGATAATAAAACTAGCTTTAATAATAATAATAAATTATTTATTCTCAGGCGTCGATGGCCCATAGATATATAGCTTACACACTAACATATATAAATTAAATACAATATTTTTATTAGTAAATAGGACTTAAAATTATGTTAGTAGCACTTCACTTTGCATTTATTGTCTTTGTGCTGTCCTGTGGCACTTGTCCACGGAAGCGACGGAACACCACGTCCTGCTTCCATAAATTTGTGCTTTAATAATCACTCGCCTACTTACTGCTATGTTGTACATAGATAATGTCTACAGTGGACAGTGTTATCCCTGTGGATCAAATTATTTAGAACGTCACCACATTTCCTAGCTTGTAGCAGCGATGGAGTTGATTTAAAAAAATACCTATCCTGCCTCTATGTTGCTTGAAATTGTAGATAATATGGATAAAATATGAAATAAATGAATGCGGGCCATGACCGCATTAGGTACGGTGCGCAGGTATTCTCAGAAAGTATTCGATACTGTTTCCTCACCCGGATACTTAATAATTGCAGCCTCATTTCAAATGTTCCGTGACGAATAATCACCATTACTTCTATTTGGTGTTTTTTTAAAAACGTTGTCCCACACTAGGATTTCTCCTGTATCGTGGGTACAGTTTACAAACATACATGTCACATACACACACCACCAGACCCGAAACAACTATGAACTATCTGTAGATCATACAAATATTTGCTTCGTGCGGGAATCGAACCCGCGACACGTAGCGCAGCGGTCGATCGATCATCCACTGCGCCAACCGTGCCGTCAGATTCCCTAGCTGATACTGATGCTATTGTCAGTGACTGCTGTTGGTACCACATACTGCCTATCTTTAGGGTCGTCAATGCCAAGTGCACTAAGACCGTCGACACCATTCATTAATTCTGCTACATCCGTGAAACTTGCCAAAAGCTACCTGCAACTGCAAACAGCATATACATATATGCAGTGGTCCCCACCCACACCCCCACGTGTACCACCACACACGCGGCAGTTTCTCCGCGCTGTCGTTACCAACAGTGCGCGGCTAACAGACAAACCAAACGATACACTCTCGACGCAGACTCTGACGCCGGTAAAAGTGATATTAATACCAAATATTAACAGTGCACATTGACCAGTTTTAGGAGACAAGGTACGTAACTTTCCAATTCTGGACATTTCTGCGAGTCGCGATTATTAATTATGCATATCGAAAAGAAAGTCCATGTGTTATAGGTACAGTAATTAATGTTACGCATAATTTTGCTTAATTTAGAAAGCCTAATTCAGTTTTCATTTCAACAGGATTAGAAGTTCTTTCCACATCAATAAGTTCATATAGGTATATCTACGATAAGTAAATAGGTGACAATTAAAAAGCTAAGTATGTACATAATGGTATTCATCAATATCAAGTTTAACTTTTCCGATGAAACAAATGATGATTGATATTTATACAATAGAAAAAGGTATTCTATTTACATAAATCACTATTCAGGACATTACCGTTTAGCCCTAGTCCATCGTCACGATGTAGACGTGCGTTTATTGGTTACAAACACCCTTATTATATGAAGAAGAGAGAAGATATTGGAATTAGTGAATACTATACCTATATTATTATATAGTTAGAGTAAATACTCATGTGGATGTGCGCCGTGGTGTCAATAACTCAGTACTAGCCTAGCACTATTAGGGTTCTAGGGTTATATACCTACCTACATATATACAATAATAGGTTTATAAGTAAAGTATTGAATCTGAAATTTTTGATTTCAACGTTTTACAACAATGGAAATTGCAATGAGGTCACTTGTAATAGTATCTATCAAAATCAGGCCCACTTCCATCAAGGAACTGAATTCGCATCCTGGTAGCGGTTCGTTGGAAATACCGCAGCTACCGACACAACGTAATCCTTGTGTTTACCTGACCGGCGCAGGCGCGCGTCGCTTTCACTTGCGCTTGCGCAACCGCCGCATGAACCCTCGCTGACCCCTCACGTAATATAGATAATAGTGCCTCACGGTGGACGTGTGACTCATATTGTTTGGAAATAAACCATAATAAACTTCACAATTTGGGTTATGGGAGGTAGGTACCTAGCAGATGATGGGTTAAGACTAAGTCATACATTACACACAATAGGTAGGTAGATTATTCATTTCTAGTAGTCATAAAAGTGTATCAAAGGAAAGTTAAAGTTTACACTGTCATGACCATGTATGGCAGTACCTAACAGCTATTCACTAGAGCAGGTTTCATCGATCGATTCATTCTACATGCATGTGGTTAGAAAATTATCCATATAAATTTCTCACTGGAATTATCAGTATATTAACAGCAGACCCGTCCCTCGCCGTTTTTCAGATGTCGTGTCTCCTACACGCGACGGTGGCTCTGCTACTTATAGTAGGCTACGCTTCCACAACAGAACGGAACAGTACTGACATTGAAACTGATGTGGATTCATGTGACGTAGAGGATAGTTGTGTGCTGCACGACGACGCCGGGCCGTGGAGTGCGCTGCTGCAGGAGTGGGCCATCACCGCTTCCGACCACCATGGCCGACATGGTGAGTAAATAATTACTTCTCAATCTTGTTGAACAAAGGTTGTTTATTTATTTATTGAATACATTTGATTCAGGTATCAACGCAGTAAGCCAGGTGAGGAACAAATCAGGAGTTTAACTGGTTTTATTTAATGTTCTCCAGGACGCATAATGGTGCTCCCTCCAGCCCAGGGCTACTACGTGTCGGACCGCATTGACGGGCCGATGTTGTCGCCGCCGCCCCCGCCCGCGGGCGCTCCGCTCACGCTCAGCAAGCAGCAGCACCGCCCGCGGCCCTACGACGAGTGGCAGCACACGCCGCCGCCGCCACCCAACACCGGCAAGATCGTCAATAGACCACCAAACCCATATAAGGATAAGTTCAAGCCGAGTTATGTAAGTATCAAGAATCATATTATCTATAGATCTAGGGACGTTTTCTTTTTTCTTCATAGTCTTAGCAATTTTTTTAGGCTTAGTACGACATAATAACGTCAGTGCTGAGTTTTCTAACGTAATAATTTAATACAAGTTATGTAAACGTATATAGATTGAAACGAATGGTAATTTCTGCATGCACATCTCCCAAACAGCCGGCACCATCACAAAACCAGCCGATCCCAGTGTACAGCCCCTCACAGCCCGGAATGGACCGCGTGGACGAGAACCGCCAGCCTCCTCAGAAGCAGGTCTCCGAGACCGACCTGTACCTGCTCGGTGCTATCGAGAAGCTGGTCTACCGCGCCGACCTCATGGAGAAGAGGCTGCGTAAGATGGAGGAGACTGTTCACTATTTAGTGGCGGGAGTCGATACTAAACCAGGTGAGACATTAACATTAAAGGGTAGTCAAAGAAAGAACCCAAACTTAAAATTATATTTTCTAAAAATAGTTCCTTCTCTGAGTGATTTTTGAGATAAGCATAAATGTGGTTGCTGGATATACCTCCACTCGGAGTGCTAACTTTATTTTGTTACGTTTATATATTTTACAGACATAACTACGTAACATTACCTACTTCGTTTTTCCATGGGGTATGTAGAAACTACAGAACGCCACGTGCTGCGATTCCTTAGTATATAATCTTGCTTCTTCCAAATCGGTCTTGTCCAGTCTTTTTGCTCCTCTTCGTATATGCTCCCATGGGCTTAAGATTTCGCTTAAGTTCTGTGGTACTACGTGCCAACCTTTTAGAAGGATATAACCAACAAGTTCCAGAAGTCATTCTAGTGTGTTCTATGAATCTTCTTCATTAATTGGCTATGATAAAATAGGTATTATTACGAGTATTACGATACTGTATCCAATACTACCCATACCTAATGCTTCATAACCGGCAAACCGGAAGAAATACATAGATCACACTACAAATAACTTTCGCCATTCATCTAAGAGAAAGCTCATAATGGAACTAGCATGTGTAACAGCCATTGAATTGAATGTCACCCAGAGCCGTGCGCGGAGAATTTCACGCGTGTGGGTGATGGGTGCTACCACGTGTCGTCGGATGCCGTGAACTGGAAGGGTGCCAACTACGCGTGTCGCCGGCTCAAGGGCAATATGCTGGAGATAAGCTCCGACCAGGAACGCAGGAAGCTCACCTCGGCCCTGCTCGCCGATAAGCGACTCAAAGGTAATAAACACAGAATACTATATACCGCATGATTTTATGCATAACTTGTAAAAATGTACGTCGTGGAGCTTTACGCTGATATGAATAAGCTCCTGTTATTTGCTAGAATTCTGCTATTGATATAACACAGACTTAGCGTTGAGGTTTTGTGACGAATTAGCGGCTCTACAGCTGTCATCTCATTGCTGCTCCGTATCCACAGATTTCCATATTTTGAGTTATATAAAATTAAGTGCCCATATAAGTCTTACTGCTTACTCATGCAATAGGATTGTATCATCGTCACGTGGCAAGTTTACTTGTTGCCGCATTTGCTTTAAGCGTCGTCGCTGGATCCATTACCGCCCCATATCTGTATTTATCCCTAGGTGTGTAGTTTCCATAGACTTAGAATCTCGCTTACGCTAAGTAGTTTCAGTAATATTACCAAATTATTTCAGCAGTATTGACAAGGGCTGCGTGCGACGAAGTAGGGGTGGGGCAAATGCCCCACCCCCTAATACCTACCCCAATACGTGTATTTACACGTATTTATAAACCAACAATAATTCAGAAAGTTTTATGTTTAATAGAGCTAGGGCCGCTAGTGATGCAATAGCAATGGCTGTTCTCCAGTTTAATGGCATTTTATAACTAATATCAATGAGTTTACGGCAGCAGCAACTCATTTAAAGACAGACTATTAATGAATCTTGTTGGGCTCATCCAAAAGAGCACTATATGTTAAAATTTTGCTCCATCCGATAGATGGTGTTGGAGTAGCTACTTTTTTGTTTTGTATAATGGTGTACAATGAGTACGCTTACTATGACAATCCTACCTCAACTTGTTATTTTTTATTTTACTCGACATTTTTTTATTCATGTGTAGGAGGAGACTTTTGGACTGGTGGTCTAAACCCGGGTCTGCTGTGGATCTGGTCGCACTCGGCGCGGCCCGTCGTCAGCAACAGCAGCAGCGCTGCGAGCACCAACAGTACGCAGTCGGCCAGCATCACCATCGTGGGCGAGGGTCGCTGCCTGGCGTGGCTGCACGACCACGCGACCGCCTCCTACGTGTACCGCGGCCAGGACTGCGCGCTCCGACATCGGTACATCTGCGAGCAGGACGAACAGGACAAGCTGTCCAACGAGATCGACAGGGTCGCGCGGCACATGAGGCAGGGACGGAGACCTAAGATCATATGGACTGACGACCAGCCGTGACGAGAGCTGTCGCTGTTAGAGCTGGGGGGGAGCAACAGTCTATGGTATTCTTAGAATTGTAATATTTATTGTAATGTTTAATTCGTATCTCAATGTTCGCGTTTTCAACTCTCGTTATTGATGAAGAATATATTTATCAGCTATGTATAGGATTTCAAAATTGTTGATGAAGACGCGAACGTAAAATTACAAAACAAATTAAATGTTAAGGTAAAATAAGTAAATACGAACGTTTTACACTATCTTATATTGCTATAATATTTACAAAGTTATAGAAATCACAACAAAATAACTTATTAATAAATAAACATTTATTTATTTATCGACTGCTAACGACCTGGTAATGCAAAATAAGCTTACATTCAAACATGTTTGAATAATTCGTATTTGGACCAACATTGGCAAATATTTTGGCCCTTGAATCAACTTTGGACAAAACATTGGTTGTCGATTTTGTTACAGTAACGACTTTAACTGACATCAGCTAAAGTGCACGTTATAGTTATTTCCAGCGAAAAAATTAGGTAGAACATAACATAATTTTTTCGCTATGATTATATAACATTTCACGTGACTAACCTTAGATTCCAACAAAATAATGTTACAATAGTATACATTATATAATTTATTTAACATTGAAATTGTGGACACTGCAGATAAAGGACACTTTTTAGCGATATCTTGAGGACAGTATATCCTTGGGCAATTTACGCAAAAATGTTGAAAATTAACATACCTTCGTAATAAGTAAAGTCTGGTGAATGTACATATATTAATTTCAGAGTTGAAAATCCCGTCTTTTTGTACTTATTGACATTGTTAATTAATTAGTAAGAAAACAATCCAATTGATTCAGAGTTACT
Source organism: Shargacucullia verbasci (assembly GCA_947562105.1). NCBI lineage: Eukaryota > Metazoa > Arthropoda > Insecta > Lepidoptera > Noctuidae > Shargacucullia > Shargacucullia verbasci. The sequence continues at coordinate 257,132 of OX387283.1, forward strand.
GAAGCAGTTGCAGTTGACCGATTGAAAACATTTTATTAGCAAGTTATCTAGCATGACACATTGTGCGAACCCATCTCTTTTATTAAAGAAATTAACTTGGAGATCAAAATATAAGATAACAATGGTTTACACAATAAATAATAAGAATAATCCTAATATAATTTACTTGTAAAAACCTTAACTTCCTGATCAGCAATGAAGCTTTTGATTAGTAATAGATGTGTGATTTTTACTAAAGTCGATCTCAAAATCTCGGGAGCCTAATTGATATTTCTAGTACTGCCAGTTTTTGGTATTTTTTTAATAGTGCATCCCATTTTTGGAGCTTCTCCCCCCCATCACTCACAAGATAACCGCGTGGTTATCTTTTTATATTTAATGTAACATATCAAATACTGGTCGCGATGCACACAATAATATGCAAAATACAAATTTGACGTTAGTCATCATCAAAAGTATAGTTTCCGAGATTCTGAAATCGATCTTACAAATATCAAATACTAAATGAGTATCAGTAAAGGCTCGTTTACATTTGACATGCGCAAGTTACATAGGGTCATGTATTTACTTGATTTTTGTAGTATACATTGTATTTGAATCAAAATAATTGAAGTGTAAGTGGAATTTTACACACATTGTATTGATCAAAAGCTTCTAAAAGAGTTCACTCAGAATGTATTAGATAACTACAATCGAATTATAAAAGTAATTATATAATATTTACAACTCGATGGACGAGAGAAACGGTGATTTTACAAGTTGTATGATAGTAACGTTATATATCACAGTAAGTCGTTTGATATACTGAACATGATTCTGTGATTGACGCAGTCTTGTAAATTGAACTATTGTACATTAAATAACAAGTAAACTGAAGTATGGCATAACATATAAATAGAGAATGAGAGTTAGTTCGCGTTGCGGTGGTAGAACTCTCATGGTTTCGGTCTACCGTCGTAGACAGAGTATAAATACAGTCAATACGGATGTCGCCGTCTGAATTGAGACATGATTTAGACATCCACATAGTGAGAGGGCTTACCACAGTTGGTACGGGTCAGTCGAAGCTGACGCACTGTCCAGCAGGTATAGCGCGATAGTACAACACGTTAACGTTAATATTGTCGTGTGGTGTGGTGTTCCCGGTGGAGGCTGTCAGCTAGTTGAAGTGGAACTTGAACTGGAAGGGGCTCCCGTGCTGGAAGTGATGGAAGGGGTTGTGGAAGCCCCCCGCGCCCCCCGCGCCCCCCGCGCGCGCCCCCTCGGGGTCCAGCGGGTCCGCGCCCGCGTCGAACTGCGCGCGCTTCTCCGGGTCCGTCAGCACCTGCGGGTGCAACACACTACGTCACACTGCTGTACTCACACATACTACGTCACACTGCTGTACTCACACATACTACGTCACACTGCTGTACTCACACATACTACGTCACACTGCTGTACTCACACATACGTCACACTGCTGTACTCACACATACTACGTCACACTGCTGTACTCACACATACTACGTCACACTGCTGTACTCACACATACGTCACACTGCTGTACTCACACATACTACGTCACACTGCTGTACTCACACACAGTACGTCACACTGCTGTACTCACACATACTACGTCACACTGCTGTACTCACACATACTACGTCACACTGCTGTACTCACACATACTACGTCACACTGCTGTACTCACACATACGTCACACTGCTGTACTCACACATACTACGTCACACTGCTGTACTCACACATACTACGTCACACTGCTGTACTCACACATACGTCACACTGCTGTACTCACACATACTACGTCACACTGCTGTACTCACACACAGTACGTCACACTGCTGTACTCACACATACTACGTCACACTGCTGTACTCACACATACTACGTCACACTGCTGTACTCACACATACTACGTCACACTGCTGTACTCACACATACTACGTCACACTGCTGTACTCACACATACTACGTCACACTGCTGTACTCACACATACTACGTCACACTGCTGTACTCACACATACGTCACACTGCTGTACTCACACATACTACGTCACACTGCTGTACTCACACATACTACGTCACACTGCTGTACTCACACACAGTACGTCACACTGCTGTACTCACACATACTACGTCACACACACTACGTCACACTGCTGTACTCACACATACTACGTCACACTGCTGTACTCACACATACTACGTCACACTGCTGTACTCACTCATACTACGTCACACACACTACGTCACACATACTACTTCACACTGCCGACACTTGCGGCGTCACTACTGCTCAACTTGACCTCACGCTCACACCAGAGACAAATGAATTGTTCTACATCATTTCAAAGACAAATGATAATATATTATTACAATCATCAATCTGCATACCAAACGTGATAATTACACAAAAGAAGTTTGTAAATATTTAACCTCTCAATATCACTTCTTCTTTAATTTAAAAGCTTAGCTTTTGTCTAAGAAGCAATCACTATTTACGAAATTTTAACAACAAATATTTCTACCTAATATTAATATGAACCATCCATTAATTGCATCTATTATAAATTAACAACATAAAAAACCCAACTTTTCATATAAAAATAAGAAAAAGTATGTACCTCTTTGGCTGCGGCGATGTCGATGAACTTCTTCTCCGCTAGTTTCTTCTCGTCTCCCTGGAAGTTGTCTGGATGCCACTTCTGTGCAGCCTTACGATATGCCTTTATTACTTCCTGCTTGGTCGCTGACCTGTTTATTGCATAATTATTAATACAAGTGATTGCACATTTTTTTAAGTTTGTACTTTATTGAGGTTCTTTTGTCAAAGAGTATATATCTCTGTAGTCATTCTATATATTTTATTTTTATTTTAATTTTGTTTTATTACGTCAATTGCGAGAGACACTGATTTGACATTTGACATCGGCAATATGAACGTAAACAATGAATGTTTTATTTAATTTGTTTACAACAAATATTACTTATATATACATTTTAGCTTCCTGTACTCTGCCTCCATATAACCTTTAACTATGCCAAATCTCACACTCCTTCGTGCGATATAAAGATGATAAATAAAAAATAAAAAAATGGGTGGGTGATATCGCCTAGGTCAACAGTTTTGATTTTTTCATTTCACTTTGGAATCATTTCACCTAGAAAATTCGTAGGAAAACTAAGATAACGGATACAGTCCGAAATATTGCTAAACTTAAGTGGCAGTGGGCGGAACTTATTGTACGCAGAATGGATGGCTGGCGGGACCATAAGATTCTGGAACGAGGACTGCGTACCGGAAGACGAAACGTGGGTAGGCTCCCTATGAGGTAGACCGATGATTTGACCGATATTAACCGACCGACCGATGTTAAGTTTAGCAACATTTCGGGCTTTCGGTTACCTTGGTTTTCCTGCGAATCTTCTCATTTGTGATTCGATTACGCAGAGAAAGTATGTCTGATTGTTTCGTTTGGGTGATATCAATTAGGTGAAATAATACTGATCTGATATGAGGAAACCAAAATTTCCAGTTTATTCACGTAGGTATTATTGTCCAGATGAACATAGTGTAATACACCTGTCCTAGTGACAAGTACGTCAGCTGGCCAGGGTAGTGTGCGTGTGTGTGCACGTGTGTATGTGTGTACGTGTGCCCCGCAGTGCCGCATTACCCACGTAGCAACAGTAGCAATAGCTAGGGGTCCCGTGTATCGTACGTATCCGTCACCTACCGTCGTCCTCTGCCGTCCTGTATCTCCGCCTAGCGTTACACCTATTTTCCGACTAAAACAACACACGTCGGACAATCGGTAACCAATTATTTTGTTGGCGAAAATAAAAAACACAGAAACGCACAAGTTTTACAAAAAGTCACGTTATACTTAAGAGCCCATAGCAGATCAAGGGCCCCCGATAGAATTAGCTGCGGGCACAGCGGCACTGGGGCACAGCGTGTATGCACGTGGCATTCTAACTTATACTAATTAAACTTATGTATGGAGAATTGCATAAACATCCTTCAAGAAACACAAATCACACTTATTTAGAATAGATTAGCATCATCCTAACAATTATCATTGCGCTAATAACAATATATTCAAACAATATTTACTTTTGATCGCCCATTAAAAAAACAACGGTCCGATATTATCTTAGTAATAAAATAAAAAGTATTGTTACCTCTTAACTCCTAATATTTTGTAGTAGTCCCTCTGTTCCGACTGTTTCTGTAGTTTCTGCGCGCGTGACAGACCGTCCTTAGCTCGTTGTAGTCCTTCTTCTAACTCTAAGGCCTCTTTGAATGAATGGATCGCTGCAAAAGATAATATCGTGTTATATAAAATTCATTATTGCAAAAATTCTTTAAAAAACAATAATATCCTAATACATATACATTTTATTATTATTTATATTACAATAAATTCTGTAAAGAAAAAGTTACCAAAATCTTTGTTGGCTCTCTCTCACACAGTCACACTACACTTAGTGCGGTGCTTGCAACTAATCAGAAAAAACAGTTTAGATGGCTCAACAACATTATTATTAATTTTATTAACCTTGTGTATTAGATCAATGATGGACACCCTTTTCATCTATACGCGTAAAAATGTTGTGTTTGGAAACTAGTAGCTCTCTTGTTAGAGCAGAAGTAGGTTATTTAAGGCCACGCGGGCACATGATAGCGTACCGTCATCAAACATATCAAGTCCGAGCAGCGCATCTCCGCGGTCACACAGCACTCGCGCGTCGCGCTGCAGCTCCAGCGCACTGCCGCACGCTGACAGCGCCTCTGTGTGTTGCTCGTCCTGTCACCAAATGTACATGCTCAAATCGTAAATAAAACGGGGTGAAGTCAGCAGTATAATAACTTATTGATGGCGATGACGTAACACAAGTGCTACCTTAGCGAGACAGCTGCAGAGCCACTTCCTGGCCTCGAACACGACGAGCGTGACCTCGTCCTCCACCTTCAGCACCTTGTTAGCGGAGGCCACGCAGCCCTCGAAGTCTCTGGCCTCGCTCAACTCCTCACACTCCAGTAGAAGCTTGTCCACCTTCTTGACCTTCTTGTAGAATGGGAAGCACTTCTTGTGTTCCGGGTCTAGTTTCAGGCACTCGCGGATTTCCTGTAGTAAGTGTTATGCGCAATAGAAGTAAAAACTTTTAATTGGTCGATACTCGGATTGCTAATGTTTATAGGAATATATGAGAATGTGCACATTATCTCGATTAGACTCCCATATAAAAATAATGCGCAACAGTCGGCCGACCATTTAATCTGCAGTACGCGCTAATTGTATACCTCACCAGTCGTCGATATTATCTGAATTTGAATAAACATGTCTCGAAAATTTGCGATGACGTGTGACTGGTGTGGAGAATGCTTTATAAGAAACTAACTTTCGCCAGCGGCTTCGCCCGCGTGGATTATAAACCCGTGCATTTTTTCGCGTCACACGTAGCGCCACCTAGCGTCCTAAAGCCATTGTGACCGTTGAGAGTTATTGTTATTTCCCTCGGGAGCAGTAATTTTAATTTTCTGGATGAAATGTACCCTATGTTCGTTTCTGTACCCCTGACAACTTATATGCAAAATTCCATTTCCGGTTCAGTGGTTTTGGCGTGAAAAGGAAACAAACAAACAAACTTACTTTCGCATTTGTAATGTTAGTTAGGATTCAAGTAGATAAATCGTCTAGTCCGTCGAAATGGAACATAGCAACATAGTATCACGACTGCAATCCTCGAAGTGATAAGCAGGAGGGAAATTTACAAATACGTTTAGGGATTATTACATGATAACTATTATACCTTAGTAATATTACGTTTGCGTCAATAATGTCTCAGATATTGTGTGAGTTAACACGTTGACTGTCCAAACAAAATTTACTACGTACCACGAGACGTCCGGAATATTTTATTTGGTTATAATTTGTTTACAATGGCAATAATCACGAATCACGTTATATATGTTATAATGAAAATTCCTGAAATTTCCGAAAATTTCAGTGTGCTTTATATATAATGCATGGACGTCATAGCTTATTTTGGGTGCATTACATTTAATTCATGGACGTCGTAACTGGTTATTTTTGCATTGCTAGATAATGCACCGATATTTCCATCTAATAGCAACCCTGTATTTCATAGCTGGTAACATTATTTTGCTTGTGTTAGATCAGCAGAAAATCTATGTCAAAACGTATTCAAAATTCAAAACTTCGTGACATCCATCGAGTTTTTTCATTGCATGTGCTTATAAAAATTATAAAAAAAAAAAAATCGCGTGACATTGGTGTTTTAATTTCCTTGTAACCTTGTCTTTGCGTCTAGTTTTCTCTCTCGTTTTCTAGTTCAAACGTAAAACTCACAAAAGCCAATGTAATTTGTATTACCTAATGCATTACATGTAATGCACGAACGTCATGGCTGAGTTGGAAATGCATTACATATAATGCACGGACAGTCAACGTGTTAAGTTGTGTATGTTGAAGTTAGTACAAAAACACAAACCTTGAGTGCGTCGCTGACGTGTCCGAGGCGGTACAGCAGCGTGGCCAGCCGGTAGTAGCCGTCCGTGGAGTCCTGCTGCAGGCGGTTCACCGAGCGGATGTCCGACACCGCTGAGAACAGGTCGTTCTGAAACAAACCGTCACACAATACATCATATGTAGCACTCAGCGCGGAGCTGCCGCAGCTGCGCGGACCAGGGCGACACATCGAGCAGGCGCGTGGCGAGCTCGACTGCTGCGCGTACGTACGTACCAGCGCTATGTAGCACTCAGCGCGGAGCTGCCGCAGCTGCGCGGACCAGGGCGACACATCGAGCAGGCGCGTGGCGAGCTCGACTGCTGCGCGGTAGTCAGCACCGCGGTAGTACGCCTCCACCAGCCGGAGGTCATCTATGTACTCGTCGATCTTGTGATACTGGCTGATGGCTTCCTCGTTGTACGGTTCCGCATATGTCTGGGGAAGAAATTTAAGGTATTCTAGACTCATCGTAGCACAGATGCTAATGGAACACAATTGGGTTTTATGTGGTATGGATGTTAAAAATACGTACACTTTAAACTAGCTATATTCACAAATTCAGTTTAAAATAATATTCACGCAGTATGCTACGTGCTGTATTATGATATAATCCGGACGGAATCTTCTTTAGCACGATGAACGTACGAGTTTGCATGTGTGCAGTTAACAGTGGAGTGCAGTCCATAAAGACAAACACTGCCTATCCTGCATAACTCAGATAAATATTTATTATAAGATATTTGAGGTGGCAAATCATTATTTAATCGACAAGACGACGAACCAATACCAACATGCAGTAGAGATTATTGGTAAGTAAGCTTTTAAAATTTTCTTTTTAAAAAACTCTGTGCACGCCGCTGGCAGGTAGTTTCGCGTGAACAACAATTTCAGAATTACTAGTAGGTACAGTAATCTACTAAATTTTTCTCATTTCAATATGCAAATAAAGTGAAATACACAGCCGATCGAACGATTTTTCATCAAAAAACTTCAATAATATAATAAATAATATACTTAACACAAAACGAAAATGCAAAATCTAGAATAACTTTGCGAAGTAGACTCACAAAACATAACATAAGCACACACACTTGCTTCACAAATTATACTTGCGCCTCATTAATATTATACAGTTATTCACAAACAAACTTCCACGTAAACTATTTAATTAGATTACTCACAACTCAAAACCCACGCCGTCAAATAGAACATGAAATATAAAATAACTTGTGGGTAGACGGGTGGTTGCGTGCGGGCGCGATGCGTCGTCCGCGGCGTCGTGTTCACCCACATTTTGTGTACTATTGACGGGTGCACAGACAACTGTAGTACTTTCGGTTTATATTTACTTTACATTATATTAATGTTGTTATGAAGCATAATATTATATCTTTTATATTTCCAATATTATTATAAAACTGAGCGAGCTCGGTATATCCTTTACTACGATTTATAGGTAATATCCATTTTCAACATTATTACGTGACAATGCACTGTATACATAAAGTATACACAGTTTAATAACTATTCCTTTAAACTCGACAATGGAAGTGTAGGTACATATTAAACGGCCATAAATGGATGGCTTAGTGCTTATCGCATAATATGTGGATGTATGGATTAAAATAACATTAGCGACAACGAGCCGACAAACGAGTATCGACCTAGCGAAGAGTCCATCGATACGATCGCAGCGATAACGCACGTTGTGTCTGATATACAAAGTGACATAGGTGTACTCGGAAACTTATTCTCGAGGACACACACGCTAAGATAATAATGAACGATGATGAACGAAGATCAGTGTGTTTAAACGTTTCGTGACACGTCATTGTTAGAGGGAATGAAGCATACGTTGCAAGTGCTCTAGATAACAAATCTAATCTCAAATAAGGAGCACTACAGTCACAAATACACTCGGTTAAGCTTCATTGTTATTCTTTGTTTGTGGACATGATTGTAGGTTAAATGAAAGTCTGCGCGAGTGAAGATATTTAAAGACCTATGTTAGCTAGCCCAGGGTAGTTAACAGGTTAGTTAGGTTTATTACCTACATGAAATAGATGTTCCTGGCCAATCACAATTATATTTACCGTTTGTATTTCTGTCGTCTTAGACAATAAAATGTATATGCAAATTCTGCGTTTTATTCTAAAATAAACAAGTAAGGACATTACCTACAGGTATCTCGCTACTCAACAACGGCCGTGACTTGACTTCTGAATTCTGATACAATCACTTCTATTAGGTACATCGCCAGTGTGGACCATTTGTATTTGTTCATTAGAACTAGCCTTTATTAGACGACTCGTCTTACATTCTACCGAACTGCTTTTTAATTCTCCAAGCAGCGTAAAGTAGACACAACAGACTATCTATTGTGGGTCCCAGGACATTTACGTAGCTTGCCGTTGATAAATAATAATTAAAGTTATTAACTGGAATGAACGGTTATCTCTCTCGTAAAACTGGCGCATTAAGCTATTTACATTAATTACTTCCACACATACCTAAAGTCATATTGTTATGGCATGTGGAACTAATTATTGTTACTGTTATTTATGTAGAATTTTAAGATATAGGTGGTATGCAGCAACAATGCGTTTATGAATGTCTACGTGATGTTCCATGCTAACTGCACTACTCAACTGCAAATATTATGGGGTACATATTTGAGAGCTCTTATCTTTCATGTAAGTTATTCCATTCCTTACATATTTTTCGGTTTTAGAACTGTTCGAAACTTTGTTATTTTCCTCTTTTAACGAATAGAATTGCTTGACATTGAATCTATCGGTGTTTGAGTATTAATTCACAATAGACAGAAATACAAGAAGCAGTCATTGCAACAATAGTAAAGAATGTCAAGGTCGCACGGTGCTGCAGAACAGCTGTTCAAACACCTATACATCACGAATAATGACTTCACGTCAATTTATAACCCTACACAATGAAGTAATGCAACTAAACAAACATTTTCTTTGTTAAATGATGCGATTACTCTTGTATCATGGACACACCTTACAGACAATATATTGAAAACATCTGTGTACACCACCTAGACCTAGAAAAAATATGTATCATTATAAAAAAAAAAAACTTTAATTCTATGCCGGAATCGAACCCGCAAATTGTAGCATCGAAAACCAATCACTTAGCCACTGCGCCAACCATCCCGTCAAATTTCTTATAAACATATTAACCGTGGAGATTAATTTAAAACAAAATTAACAGAGTGGCTTCAAAAATATTGTTACGTATTAAGGAATTTGTAGAGTATAGAAATTAGTAAATAATAATAAACAAATGTATGAATATTATATTAAAATAAGTAAATGTAAAAATTTGCATGCTTGCTTACAGGTAGAATTACAGTACATTTAGGCTATAGATATAGATTTTACCTTTATAATATTAATGTATTTCTAGCAAATAAACGTTTGATTTGATTTGACATGACTTCAGATTTTTCCATGAACAAAAAATCTCAGATTATGATCTAGATAATTTAATTAGTATTGGTTGTCATTGTTGCTAGTGTAAAGTTAATCACCATATTTGGAAGTTAATTTAAGGCATTATTTAATTTTTAGAAGAGGCTTCATTCCAGCAATTAACTGTGATTGGTTATTAATGAAATACAATATTCAAACTTGTTCAGTAACATGTTAATTTTGTTAAAATCCAAGCAAATTCAGATAAATGTACGTGTGTTACGACACGCATGTTTCATATGGTGTTGCAACATTAATAATTAAGCAACAACACACATTCGCCACACTGCATACTGACTGTACACGTATGTACCGGAATATCAGTTACAATATTATTGTTTAACTTTTTAATTCGCCGTCAACTGCACACCAGTGTGATAAAGTGACTACACTGCGTGTTGGGATTAGCTTTGTGTCGTGAATTCACTGAAGCGAGAGTTACGACTATTTGAAATGAGTATTTAATGTCATGATCAAATAAAAAGCTGGGATTGAATAATGCCAATATTGAAATAATGTGAATTGATGTCATAAGTACTGATGGATGTTTTAAATAATCGAAATAATATTTAGTTTCTAAACTAATAGCAAAAAGGCAAAAAAATAAACTAAGTATTATATGAGAAAGGAGGATCAATATGTTACTTTTAGTCTGCATCATCCCACTGCTCGGCAAAAGCCTCTCCCAATGTGAAGAGAAGGATATAGGATAAGATTTCTAAATTTGATTGTTTCTTTATCATAGTTGAAACCCATTATTTTAAATTGTAAATGAAAATTTTATAACCATAGATTTTAAGCAGAATCGTAAGTCTATGATTACAACAATATGCTGTCTCAGTATGTGACAGCATAATGAGAGCAGAGAAAAATTATCTTATCAATACATGTCCGCCTACACTATGTCAACTACTTGTGCTACACAATATTTGTGTTGAAATAACATAATAGGCTAGTTGACTGGTTTCTGGAAACCATCTAAAATTAATTTTAAATATTTATCGAGGCCACCAGAAGCGGATAATTTAAGCTCTTTCGTGTGGGTATATCTTGAAAAAAAAAAAAAAAAAACTTGCTAAAACTTGCTTGAAAGGGCTTACAGTAACTGTTGTCCTAAAAGTATAAAACTATAAAGCAAATACATAAATGAAATAATATTACAAGTAAATTTTTAATAATCTCTTAGTTGAATTTTTGTTTTGTTATCAACATTTGGTTTATCTGAACATAAGAAAAAGAATGAAAAGCCATTTAATATTATGTTAAAAATAAATTGAAACTGAAAACATAAATGTAATGTATTTATTTAGATGTAATACAGAAATGGCTTTGTAAAAGATAATTGAGTTGGCCTTCTGACCCATAGATAAGATACTCACTACTTGTAGATAGTCCTCCTTGGCATCCACATACTGTGCCAGCTTCAGGTACACATTGGCTCGGTGCAGACGTGCCGCTGTGAAGTCAGACTTTATCTCCAATACCTGGAAGAAAACACCTTATTAATTCTACCATGATTTACCAACCACTAAAAATAAGTTTGAAAAATTAAAAGTAAAATAAAAGCTTGGTACTACAGTGAAGACAACAGCAAACTATCACTGTGCAAATGTATGCTAAGTTAGAACATGAGCTGAAGAAAAATAGCACTGTTTAGCTGAACATTGTATACTTACAAAGGTACATAGTAAATGTAATTATTATGTATTATGATTTAACATTAAATGTATTAATAATAGAGACAACCATCAATAGAACATCTTATGTTAATCCTTTGAGTGAAACCAAACAATACATTTTTTTTGTCTGCTGCGTGGCCGTCAAAATGTTAAACAGTGTACAGAGGCTTACGTATTGCATGTTTACTTTTTAACTATTTTTTTTTTGTATCATATTTACCTTTGTGAAGTCTTGTAGAGCAAACTTGGCTTTCCCAAGTGCATAGTATACTGTGCCACGCTTGAAGTATGTGAGGTAGTTATGTGGGTCTCCCTCTGACAAACAAATTATATGAATTAATAACATAATACTCATCTTGTTGCCAAAACATCAATTATGAATGTGAATGGATAGGGAGCAGGTGTTATAATCTATTAGTAGTAAGTCTAACTTTTTTTGAAGTAGATGACAATATCTATTTATAATTTAATTATTGACATAAACTTCTCCATATAAAATGTTACCTCAGAAGTTTCTAAATCTGATAATAAATAAATAAAGATTTTTTTTAAAGTATTTATTTTTATTTTTACCAGGTTGGGTGTCAGTGAATCTTTATGACATCTGACACAGCGCTGACAATTCCCTTCTCACAAAACATCCTCATTACGTTAACCAGCGAAATTCTAAGTCTATGGTTAACCCACAAGGGCGTCATGGGACACGTACTTAGTAGTTGCAGCACTTACCCACGGCTGCATGATAGTGTGTCAGGGCATCTGAGAGCTGCCCCCGGGCCAGGAAGTCACGACCCAACTCCAGGTGTTTATTCACCTCAGCCGGCGTCGCACACTCTGAAACTACACACCAACAACTCAAAACACGTACTTTCACACAAAAATCAACAAGAATATCATCAAAAGTGCAGGTTAAAAATCGTAAAAAATACGCACATTCTAACATTACTTCTAGCACTAATAAGACAAGGCATGGTGTGACTTTGTTCCAGTTGATATTCACTAAGCAGTCCATTATTAAAGTATAATTTAATTACAGCAGTCTTTATGGCTAATTCACAACAATTCAATTTCAATACAAAATAATTATTTGACAGAGCCACAATCCATCTTTCGTTCGTCTCTTTTCGTGGTTTTTTCTGATTGGTCCAAATCAGACAACGAGGTTAGACAACCGAGGTACTTGTTGCCATTATAAGGAAAGTATCATATTAAAAATCTCATTATAAACCAAATTGGCTTAAAATTGTACTGCTTAGAACAACACTGTTCTTTTTATTTTTACTTAATTATCATATTCAAATTATTATAATTTAAGTAACTTGAGATTTTTGAACATTTAGATAAAGAATAAAACAATTTCCGGACGCAATACTTGTTTTATTTGGTGTTGCCAAATTTATGTAAAATACTAAATTATCAATTTATTTAATCAATTATTATTTTATAAATCACAACTTTGTGCCGTATTTGTATACTAATTTTTTAAGGTAATTTCAATTTTATTTAATTTATATATAAAGTACAACTGATGCAATTTTATCTATGAAATATATGTGAGAAAATATAATTATACTTTTTTGCTGTACAATTTGTAAGGCAGGTGCTGGTAACCCCGTCACCCGTTCTTTCATTTCCTAAGGAAAATAACAAACGGTTAGTGTGCTAAAATTTGTTACTTTTTTCCAATTTATTACAATACGGTACAAAAATAAGTGTAAATCTTACAAGTAACGTGATGGATGAGTTCTTTTGTGTATTTAAAAATGTTAGATTTATTTTAGTCATAGAGATAAATTGAGATTAGTGTCGGTTGTCAACATAACCTATCTGACGAAAGTTCGTGGTTGTATTGAAAATCACTTGGTTCTTTGGTGTTTTAGGAATGGCTGACGCGGCCCCATCGACAGCGCCTAAGGCGAAAGCGCCCAAGACTAAGGCACCCAAAGAGAAGGCCCCTAAGGCTGCCCCAGCGGCACCTGCGGAGCCCCCGAAGGCGGTGCGCAAAGTGTCGTCAAAGCCTCGTCACGGCAGGTTGTACGCCAAGGCCGTGTTCACAGGATACAAGCGTGGTCTGCGCAACCAGCACGAGAACACAGCCCTCCTGAAGGTGAGCTTGAATAATTCATTTGCCACCAGCTAAGTTTAATAGCCCCATGAGGTAGCCCATATTACTAGAATGAATGTAGTGGATATACTAGCCTAGATGTAAAATGTTGTCTTGTGGCCTCAAGAAACAGATTATGACATTCCATTATTATTTTGGCTAGTACACATTCAATCAGTTATCAATGTTTTTTTATGACTATGGTTCCTCTAACTTGTGTTATTGGGAATCCAGTCTAATTGTTGCTATATACTACAGCATTAATAATGAAATTATACTATAGATTGCCTAATTATAAAAATAGGTGTTGTGTGCCAATTTCCAAAGGAGTAACAGCTAGTACAATATACTTTTACTGGTAAGAGAGAGATCAATGACTACATTGCTAATAATATTTATTGCCTCATTGGTTTAGTGCAGCATCTGCGGCTGCCGACTATCAGGTTCTAGGTCTCATTTCTAGGTTGTGTTGTGTGTTAAATTTTCTATTAAGAAATACTTTAAAGGAGAAATTACAAAATTCTTTAAAGCAAAGTATAAAATAATAATTTGTAAGTGCAAAGATAGTTTTAAATTTACTAGCAAACAAACTTTAAAATTGTGCATGTTAGATCACAATAGGCTCACCCCTTATGCAGAGAGGGCTTCTAAGTTTGCCTTTATTAGAGTGTCTTTGTCGTTCATAGATTGTGTGTTATATTACTAATTTTGTAGGTATAGGTATAATGGGCTGCTTTCTGCAAATACATGCTTAAGCGCATTTTTTGCGTCGGGGTGGGAATAATGTTAGTTTATTTGATCCACCCCAGTTCTTCGAGAAATGCCGGCAGTCGCTTGATGTTGCTGGCTATTTCCCGGAGAGTACAAATTTTTTGTAAATTTGTGTCATTTGTTTTTGTGTATGCACACCTGATTTCTCTAAAAGGTCATGCTCTTTTGTTCAATACATTTTTTCATTGTCATTATTATGTTTGACCTATCGTATTTATGTATGAGAGCATACTCCTTTTTAAAAGGCTGGCAACGCACTGGTGACTCCTCCGGTGTTGCGGGTGTCCATGGGCGACGTTAATCGCTTACCATCAGGCGATCCGTCTTTTCGTTTGATGCCTATGCCATAAAAAAAAATATTATAAGGTGTTAGTTGTATTTGCATTCAATTAATCACAATTTTTAATCAATAATCAATTTAATCAATATTTTTAACAATTAATCACAAACTTTTTTAACAGATCGCCAATAATAGTGTTTGATTTGATAAATGAACCCTGCACCTCATGCTCAGCAGCAGTATTAGAAAATGGTTTAGAAATAAGTAATACATTTTACATGATGCCTTAATGACATTTGAAACCTGAACCCACTGTGTGGACAAAATACTAACTGATATCATCTACATAAAGTCTCGGAACCACATCTCAAGCTTACTTAATTTAATAAAATTCCACATACAATTTCAGATTGAGGGTGCGAGAAGCCGTGACGACGCAGACTTCTACGCGGGCAAGCGTTGCGTGTACGTGTACCGCGCGAAGAAACGGACGCCCATCGCCGGCGGGCCGCGCGGCAAGAAGACCAAGCTGCGCGCCATCTGGGGCAAGGTCACGCGCCCGCACGGCAACTCCGGCGGAGTGCGCGCGCGCTTCCGCTCCAACCTGCCCGCACAAGCCATGGGACACAGGATACGCGTGGTCAGTACACTCTGTTTTCATTTGTTACAGCCATGCAGTTTTATAATATGACAGTTGCTAAACATCTGCTGCAGAATATTCAAGGCAATAAAAGATCTTGAGGGAAGAATAATTGTTATTCACCACAATAGCTTGATCACAGATTTTATTGTGACAATTTTTACTCAATCTGCATTAGGCTGGTATGATCAAATGATGCTTAGACATTTGAAACCTGAACTAAATGTGGTCAAAACTTTACTGATATCTTCTATCCATAATTATGTCTTCAAGTGTCACTAACAACATTAGTAATATGTATTTTATCTTTGTTTCAGATGTTGTATCCCTCCAGGATCTAGAGACCTTCCTGTTAAGTAATATAAGCGTAAAATAAAAGCCCAAAAAAAATTGTCACCTGGTTTTGTTTATTGATCCCAGTACACCTAACCTATTGCATCTCTACACACACGCTCTGCTCAGTAAAGCTGATCATGTCTGGCAGCTACAGTGTAATGAGAGTCAATTTGACATTGATTTACTGTTGAACCTAGATTCTAGACTATCTGGGATGGAGTGATTTTCTTACTTGGCATTTAATTTTATAGATAACGTCCAATTAGAACTTATTTCTTTTTGGGTTAGAAGTTTTATAAGTATTGCCAGTATATACCTTGAATTTCTTCGACAGAAAGAACTTCGGTTTGTCTGTTACATTAATAATAACAGGCAGGCGGACATTTTTTTGGTTTCGCCCCCGTGTAATGGGCTCAGATCTTCCAGGTGGCGTGAAGAAACTGCGAACGCTCTGGACCAACTGTAATTAAAAAATAGGGACCACAAACCCAGTTGTAATTTCGAAGGCTACATCTAACAGCCCAGGCTATATGGAAAAGACACAATATATATATATATATATAAAAAAACATTATCTGATACTGAACTATTTAGTTGTAGTGCTATTTACATATGAATAATTCCGTACGACAGTGGGTAGACGTTAACGCGGGTTTGACAGCGCAGACGTGGGCAATTTGGGCCATTCCGTCCCACATTAGATAGGCACGTTACGACGTAACGTAATGGGACGTATTTTGTGCAAAAACTTCTGTTTTCTTTATAATGCCGGCATTAGTTCACACTTGTAGGTATAGGTAGGTACGCATTTATTTTACTTAACACGAAATTATAACAATAATACATCGTAGTAAGGGTTTGACAAATTTAAAAAAAAAACTTTATATAGATATGACCTTGATGCGTTCCCAGAGAAGCTGGTTCGAGGTAGTGCAGAATAGAGATGTGTGGAACAATTTGGGGAAGGCCTTTGCCCAGCAGTGGGACAGTTTGGGTAAATATATATATATAAATATAAAATTCTTCTGTGCGTGTGTATGTTGTAATTTCTAAACGGCTGGACCGATATTAATGATTTTTTTTTGTGTGCGAGTGGCTCCCTGGACGGTTTAGATTCACAATGGGACCCAGTAGGTGGCGCTGCGATCCAAGTTCTAGGACAGGTTCGGGCAGGACGTCCGTCGGCTTCGATAGTAGATTATATTTCTTTTTAATTCGTCGTATGTTATTTAAATAATAATGGATGTCTTATCTAACCTGTGACGCCATTTCTAGGGTCACTGGTATTTAAGCCACAATTAAATAATGACAGCTTTAAAGTTGGTTTTTATTAATTAATGTCACAAATGTGAGAAAAAAGAAACAATCTGAAATCACGGCTACAGTATAAGTATAATAGCCGTATTACATTTGAAGCAGTAGGTAGATAAATGGTAAAAACTATAGAAACGAATTCACATGTATGCATTTGAGAAAACATTTAACATGCATAACGATTTTTCATTGACAGTTAAATGCAATAGGTGACATATTGTAACTATACATTAGATAAGTATATAATAACTAAACCTACGATAAGATAAAGTTAGTAATTTTACGAGGTTCAGTAATTTTCAGGAGCCTTGTGCTTTTGAAGCACTTTGGCTATTGATTGGTAGGTAATGATTTTTAATTTGCCTCCTTCATTGGTTCGATTAATAAGAAGGTAGGTACCTATCACCAAAGTTATATTTTACTAGCGACCCGCCCCGGCTTCACACGGGTGCAATCTTTTTTAATTGAGGTTTTCATGCTAATATACCATCCACAATTGCGACATTTACAGTGATTTTCTAAAAAAATATTTCATACAAACCTTGCAGCCGTTCTGAAGTTATGCGCTTACATACATTTTTGGCAGTTGATTTTAATTTATATATAGATTTAGCTACTACAATTACACTGTCTGGTTATTAGACAAAATGGCTTATAATTACCACAAACAAAATAAAATCAGTACAGTAACTTCCTTTAACTTAATACTGAGACAACACGACACCCCCACAAACCACAAAGCGTCTACACGTTGCGGCCACGCGGCGGCAGGCACGTGTGCGTGCACTGGCGCAGCGCATCTGGTAGAACGTCACGCTGTTATGTGCTGCATCATGTAAACAGCGTATGAGCTGTGAGGTTTGGTATTAGGCTACCCTCTTACGGGCTACTGGCGTCAGTGATAAGTGCCTACTCAGCCGTGGACGTATCTAGCTTTTAACCTTATAGGCATTATCTAAAATACCAGCAATGGCAAGCCTTGTTCAAGGAATGTGGCAGCCCCCAATCTTCCCTTTATGGTGTATTTCTAGAATCAGATATAAGAGCAAATAAGAAGGTGGATACTACTGCTTACCTCGATATACAGGCAGTTCCTTTTTGTATATATCTTAGGCTTTAAGACAACCTATATAAAAACTCGTTAGTAGCTCGTCTTCAATGAGACAAGTATTTTTTTATAGTATGTACTTCGAAGGTAGTAGACCTTAAGCGTAATACTAACCTATCCAGTGTAGTCTAGATATATAATTGGGAATTATAACGACAAACGAAATGAAAAATCTTTTTAAATTGTGTGCAATAAGAATAAATTCTTTGTTAACTTCAAATAAACCGAGACTTCTAGTATCAAAGAAATAAAAGTCAAGGGCAGGCGACACAATCTTCATAATACAAGATCAAAAGAAATGAAAAATGTGTGGAACGACGATATCACGCGTCAGGTCTGAATGTCAATGTGAAATGAGGACAACGGGTCGGAATGTGCGAAGAATGCAAGGAAAATGTATGAAACATAAGTGGACGGTATGGAAATTCTAATATTATAAGCAAGGTAGGTACCTATATAAACGGGAAATATTGCACATAATACAAAACTACAGATTAAGTACTTACTGTTAATATTATTTAATTGTTTTTCTACTACAACTAACGATTCGTAGTTGGTTTCCTCTTTTTTCGTCTAGTTTAGGTTCTAACAATAATATTAAAAGTGTGTCGGTGTTGAATCACGCTGTTACGCTTCAGGTTGTTCAAACTGACGACAGTTATTTCTACTCCGGCCAAGAAGTCACCATAAGATTTCGTCATCAGATATGTCAAGCGTGATGATTTAGCCTAGCAGAGCCAAACCATTAAAGAAGTATAAAGGAATAATCATATGCCAATAAGTCGCAGTTTTCTAATTCGTAGGTATCTGCTTGTTGACTAATTATGTTGTTGTTTAATTACTAATATATGTAAGTATTTATTCATTAGTTTTATTATAATTATAAATATATATATTGTTTCATCGTACATTTGTATATAGGTTTATCATAAATTATTATTATTGTAAGTATGAAGGGTACGTAGGGGTTTTCGATAAAATACTAGATACTGTCTGTGTACCCGGTAGATACAGATAGTATTTAGTAATAAGCTGGCACCTTTTCTATGGGACATGGCATCGCTGAAATGTGGGTAAACAATATCTGGTACACCTCTAGCTGATTTTCCCTTCGCGGAATACAGACGTACTTACCGTTGTCTTGTAATATAAGAAATAACTGAAATTAATTTTCATTACTTCCTAGACTATGGGAACTAACAATAATGATTAAAAACTCAATTAAATTAATCAATACGTAAGGTCAATATTTTGCGCTTTATGTCCTCTGCGTCACTAATAGGATAGATACTGCCGTGGTTACTACGGAATCTGCATATTTTTTTCGGACAGGAAATCATTTATGCAGATAATAAAGAGCTCAAAAAATGATGACAGCCGACGTCATATTATTGCGCGAAGTTTCTTACGTCGTAGATGATATGCAACTATGTATATGATATGTTGCAAATCTGGCTGGAAAGCAGACGCCGTACTTCCATGGGTACCCGGGGCCACCCGCGCTATGCTGCCGCTGTGTGTTTACACACTGAAACTGTTTCATACATTATGACCGTACTAAACATGCATTTTATATGCACATAGATGTATTACCGTCCATAAAACTGCAGTCAGCCACAAAATACCCACCGGCTGTTGTAAAGATATTTATGGCGTAGGTTTCACCATAATAGCTGGTATTGTTAACTTTCTGCAATCATGTAATGTACCATCATAGAGTGATGTCATGGTGCCCATGGAATAATGGAACGTTCCGTATTACCGCATTGTTTCGTGGAACAATACGTCGCATCTTGCATATTGTTTATTTATAGAATTGTTTCTGTTTTGCAGTCGACCGACCATGGCGGAAGGTCACAGGGTCAAATGGAAAGTGGTTAGTTATCTATATGGCGCATTTAACAAAGGTAGTTATGCAATAAAACTGCAGCTATGGTATGTATAATGTACGTGAAAATTGTGAAGGTGGCTTCAACCAATATGACCGAATACTTAAATATAATGGCAAAAGTGATTTTTATTAGATTATTATGATAGATGCATATTTGTAGTTCATTGCTTATCATATATACCTGGCTACGTTGGTCAACCCGACTATGGGCGTATGATAACGTATACAAGTTGTGCTATTCAACCGTAGGACAGGCTGCCAACGGCTACGTACGGATTAGTCTGCTTTCAAGAGGGACACAGAATTAATATACCTACTATAAGATAGTATTAGTACATACGAATATAATATACATTTTTTACTTTAAAAATCGGTATGTACTTTAAACTTAACTCGCAAAATCTAAATATCGGACTCGACGAATCTTATAGAAGGAACAACACGTGACGGTTTTCATTTAAAGAAAATTTTTATTTAAATTTCTTAAATTATAAGGTTTGCTTGATAGTATCATCTAGCTAGTTACCATATTTTATGGTCAGAATATGTTAATCACGTCTGGGCACTTATCAAATTCACATCACATTGATATAATCATGCCTGTGTGCAATAAATGCATGCATTGTGTGTGTACGGAGCGGAAACTTGAGCATGCGCACCTCAACGTGATTGTTATTTTTTGTGTTTACAGTCTTTAAAATAGTTTGTGAAACTTGGAAATTATCCGGAAAATTACGTCATTGTTATAGCTTGCACAAGTTGAGCAACGTGAACAGTGGCTTTAAGATGGAAAACTCAAAGAGAAGTCCGAAAAAGTGGATTTTTCTTATAGCAATTCAATCATTGGCCTAAGAGGTTCCCTAACATTAGTTCTTGCAACCTATTTAGTTTCGATTCTTGCCTAAAATATAATAATCCTAAGAAGGTATATGTAATTAGCTATCGATCTCACAGCGATCCTCAACAACGAAGGTTTTACGTCGTTCTTGGTACCTACTTAGCCAGGCTGAAAACACAAACAGGAAACTAAATTGCAGCCTCTCGTCAACAATAGATTGGTAAGAAGTTCTGTAAACTTCTTTGAGGAAATACACATTATTTGTATGAGTACCAAAAAATAGTTATCCATTGTCAGTTAACAGTTTTTGAAGCTAAACTTTTTATCCAGTGATAAAAGAAAGCAGTACAATGAGGTGTAATTAATCGATTCGCTGTAGTCGTTTGCAGATTGCATATTCTGCGAAGTGTTGCTAGCGGTCAGGCTTTGGAAAGTGCGTCGCCTCAGCGGTTCTGACAAGCGTAGCGTGACGTAGCAGAATTTACGTTTATCATCAAATGCATGGATTTATACATGGATTTACATAAATTACTCTTACGTCGGCTGGTACAGGAACTATAGTGACAGATTTGCAGATTATAAGTTTGATCATCACTGAACATGAAAAAGTTTCCCTACCTACACCCAACAGTATTCCAAAATTTGCTCGATGGTGTTAGTCCGTCCACTCGGACCAGTCCAACGAGGTGGACTAAGGTCGAAACCCTTCTCACGATAAGAAGAGGCCAGTGCTCATTCACTGCTACCTATTGCGGTTACTGCTTAGGCGTGTCCATGTCAGCGCATGCATACGCTCTTACACCCACTGGGTGCATTTAGATAGTGTTGGTTTTAAGATGAGGCAAACGCAAAGTACATTAAATCTAACACAATACACAAAATTGAAATATCTCGTGCAACGCTATAAATTGGAATGAACATCAAATTAAGGTGTAGCTATGCAACGACACGCTTGTTGGTTACCTGTTTAATGTAATATTGATATCACTTCGGCCAGCAATCAATACAGTTGAAGTAGGTATTGGTGTCACGGCTACTGTTCCATTTCTATATTGTGGACCACTGGGTCACAGCTCGTTTTGTGTGAAGCTCCCTTATCTTCGCGCTCTGTTGCTAAAAGGCGTAACTAGAACTTTATATCTATAAAAGACCGTCGATACCATCGACCGTTCGTGAAGTAGAGTTGGGGCTTCAACAATCACTATAGTCGTATCCAGGAATCACCATGAGGCGAGTTACCTTATAATAAGAAAAAAAGACATCTTTTTTTAAGTTCAGCCAAAACTCTGTCTATTATGATTAGAAACACTGACTAGTAGTAATTTTAAGGCATAAATCATTTTCTTTCAAATTGCCGCGCGCGCCCCTTGAAATCTAGCGCCCCTAGGCACGTGCCTAGTTTGCCTTAAGGATAATACGCCACTGCACTGGTTGTATCGATTGAATATTGGAAAAATACGGTATTGTAAAAATATGTCTGATAACAAGAAATAGAGAAGTTAATGCAATGAAGATGGAGTGACATCCTCAATGTCATTGCCATACATTTCTATGCAGATGCTATGGGATTTATATAAGTATCTCTTTTAGGTTAAAGAGATATTTAGGAAGGTTCACTTAGTTACAGATAGGTAGGTACTAAAACATTTAATAAGTCTTAATAGGTGAGTATATTGATGCATGAAGGAAAATTAACGATAAAGCAATTTGTAGGTCGAAATAATATTATCGTTGTCTAATTATTTTTTGCTGTATCGTTGCAATTTGCAGTGTTTATCCATAACGAGTATAAAACCGGTTTGTTTGTTATTCAATTAATTTACACAATATACTGTAGTTATTGGCTAACGAACATGCAGGATAGCGTTTTCAGTGATTATAATGCAATCTAAAACGGCAATTAATCTGATGATGAGGATTGTTGAGGTTTAGTAATTACGACAAAATTGTTATTAAACATTAATGTGCTCTCATGTTGATGTGTTAATTAAAAGAAAACAAACAGATTATCGATAATTTTGTATATTTGGTGATTTAATGCTTTAGGAATGCGCAAGAGCGGTCACTGGTAACTGCGTAGTATCGTTGATATTCGACGGCACGATTGGTGTAGTGGTTAAGCGGTCGAGTGCTGCGCTATGTGTCGCGAGTTCGATTCGTGCACGGAATATCTGTAAGACCTATCGATAGTTGTACCGGGTTTGGGTGTTTGTGCATGTGAAGACTTGTGTTCGTAACCATACTAACTATTGAGACATTTTATCAAGCGCGCAAGAGCGACTGTTCGGCGTGAGGTTCTGGGTTTATGGTATTTTTCTATAGAAATTCTCAGTAACAGCACGGAGTTTGGAACGGTGCCCGGTTGATCGCATTAGGCTAGCTCCCTATTAGGTAAATGGGACTAACCTGTCATGCCTAGCCCGTCGGGGATAGAGGCGTGATGCTATGTTATGTTACCATTTCACTGATAATTAGGTTAACTAAAGTTAGATAACATTATTAACAGATGTCCAAATACCTCTCTTCATTATCGTCTCAGGACGGGACGAGGGACCACCAGATCGGACACTGATATCAAGACAATACGCTTCCTCTCAGTGTTTAGTCAGCGTCCTAGCGAACATGATATCGAGGACAATGGAACCTTTGTGACGAGTGCCTTACACGCATAGCCAGTTACATGTATTGTTGATACATAGTCAGGTGACGACAGGAACCAGATAGGGCTATCGCACACTAAACAATATCATATGTTGACGATTTTCTTTCGGGAACTTAGCACGCAGCAGAGTCGACTCTCAGTTTGTGGCTCAATAATCTTTTAACGTCATCTGGTCACCACAATCCAGTATGGTACTGGGAGATACTGATACTGGGTAAACTAGTTGTCAGACTTTTTGTGCTTGACAGCTCTTAACTGTCTTGGTTATATTACTATGACAACCAAGGCCAACTTCCAGGCACATAGTCCAAGGGTTCTCAGTGTGTAAAGATCGGTGGTCCATCCAAGAACTGACGGCAGTTACACCAGTTTAACCTAGCAGATAGATTTTAGTTGCGAGCCACTGAAATGAGACGGTGTGCGCCTGTGCACTCTTGCGCGTCTGTATCTCCGCTATTTTTTACGATAAATATTCCTCGAGATATTTAATTTTCCGAATTGTATATAAAAAGTATATTAAAGATATTCATTACAAATTGTGTGTGTCAATCTGTCCTGTCAGCGTTCCCACCATTGTCTTCAATCGTAATTATTATTTCGGTCGTAAACTTTTAAAATTATTACACATTATTATCTCAATTTATTGCGTGGCATGTGTAAAACTATAATATAAATGATCTATTATTATCATACGTGTTATTTAGACTGTATTAAAGATCAAATTTTATGCTTGTGATGCGCTGGCGCATGCCGCCGTGTTATGTGTTTGGCCATGGGTCGATGGCACGCGCGGATGAAAGCTTAGTCAGTTAAATAATTTTAAAATATTGCATAGGGTTCCGCAATATTTGCTATCGTCGTATCAGTAATTGACGTCACGCCGATGTTACGCCAAAAAGCATAATCAAAAAGAAGAGGAATAAGCCAATTGTGTCTGTCTTCCTTCGTCCATTATTTCATTAAGTCTCCAGATCAAAGGCAGCAGATTCCGTAGCGAAATCTTCATTATTTTGTAACTATCCTACTTGGAGAGTTATCGACTCAATAAAGGCTAAGTCGAGCATTTCCGTAGCTATATCGGGTGGAAGTTCTTTCAGAAACGTCCGTCTGAATCAAATGTTTGCCGTATTAGTCATTGGATCAGTGCAAAATAAGACACAGAGTATGACTTGTATAGAATAGATTCAACATTTTAATAGAAATCCTCTTTATCGTAGGTACATCAGTTTTGTATAAGTAATTAACATGAAGTATATGATTTATTTGTTAGAATTATATTTATTAGAATTTAATGCTTATTTTATAATAATTATTAAACATTAAATGTTTTTGACTACAAAGTGATGAGCATATAAAATTGTATAGGTATTTCACTAGCTATGGATAGACTCTCAAAGATTAACAAGTCATTCATATCTGTCTGATTCATAATGGCAAAAAAGATCTCTTAGGTGAACATTACACCTGAGAGAACTCCAAAATTTTCCCAATGATGTACTTACCGCGCCAAGCCGGCACTTCCCGGAGGCCCGGGCCTAACTGTGGGACTCTAACCGCTTGTATTTTTTTATCAATTGGCTATTATTACGTTTGCGGCTAGCATTAGAAAATGTTCCCGAGGGAGCGCAAACATCCACTTATGATTTTTGCGCAGTTCGCCGGCGATAAAATGACGCTTATTTTTTCCCATTACAATTACGTAAGTCGTTAAAGGGATCGTAACTCAACTTTATGATTGCTTGTAAATCGATTATTTTATGTAAAAAACAAGCGTCAAATTACTTTAATGATTATCTCCCAATTTTTTGTCTTGAAACTTTTTCTGATGGTAACACGAGAGTTCAATTGGACGCTTGTATCCATAGAAATTAACTCGTTTAGGTTTTTTACATGAAATGAATATTAATTATGTTTCTCTAATATTGTCACATGTTATTAATTCAACATTTTCGGTTATTCGTGAGAACACTTATTAAGTTACGAGTTATTATCGTGAAATAGGGGACCATCCTATTGCCATCTACTGGTGACTGAGAACTGCTGACAATTTTCTTAGAGAAAAACCCAATAACACTTTGCCCGACCCTGGGGTCAAACCCAGGACCTCTCGCTCAACAGCCGCGCTTGAGACCAGACCTATAAGTACAAACTACATCAATAATGAAGATTATAAGATATTATTTTATATATAACATTATTATTATAAGATATCGCGACACCACGCGAATTAATATCGACCTAGCTCAGAATCAGTAAGTCGATGGAGTAAAAGGTAATCGCTGCCGCTGATGAGATCGTTGATAGGCAAATGTAACAGTCGAAGCTAAGGTCGGTCCATATTCTGCACAGAATATGACTTAAAGAAGTCAGTTGGCATGGACCAGATGCAAAAATCCGAAGACAGAGGCATATGTATGTAGACTGTCAGGGTTTTCCCACGGGTAGACATCCACCAGTGGGCAAACCATTAAAGTCTGATTTGGTTTCGTAGTGTCATATCTCATACATAACCCATGCATAAAAATTATAGTTAGTTATTTCTCACATGTCACACGCCTGCAGCATTCTATCTGCCAAAGTCCTAGATTAGATAATGAAGGATGTGAGTGCGCTAAGAATAAATGCGCACGATCCGAATTGGCAGGATCCTGTCTGTCCCTCTATTCCTGGCGGCGTAGGACGGACCCCACTTGTACCAGTATTTACAAACAAGCTCGGCCATGGACTTCATTGTCATAAAGTAGCCAGTTGACGTGTACGATCAATTGTGGTCTTTTCGGTCTTTTAATTCGGTTATAATAATTTTTGTTTAGTGAGGAAATATATGTGAGTTTTTATTTCGCAGTGGTCGCAAGAGTAATTGCTGAGTGTGGGGTTTGGTTCCCTGGTCGGACAAAAATGTTATTGGATTCTCAGTTATAGTCCGGATTTGGGAATTGCTGTACCCTATGGGGGGCTACATGGGGCTTAATAACGACATCGGTGGATTGCGGGTGAAGGTACATCTCTGCCTAACCCTTCGAGGAATAGATAATGCCATGTTATTTTGTGAATTACACAATTTATCGGTTGATAACATGAATTACTCAAGTAATAAAAGTATAAGTCTACAAAACAATTTTCGTAAATTACCTGCAAACAGAAAATTTCATAAAAAGTTTATATTGGAAACTGCTGGCTGCTTGTTTAGAATAAGAGACTGGATTAAAGTAATTTTGAAATGGAATACTAAAGTAACTGAAACATTTGATTATATGGCCAGAAACGGAATTACGGAGATAGTTATTTATAAAAAAAGTTATGAAGCCGTTAGAGTGTTTACGAGTACTATATGTATAAAGCGCACATAAGTCTGTCATAAAAATAACATCTGAACCCATGACTTCAAATCTGTAAGAAGAGGCCGATACCAGTGGGCCACACCTGCCTACAAACAAACAGTAATCATGCACATCATCACATACCCTTGTTGTTCCTCTACTGCCTCATCATCATCATCATCATCATCATCAGTCAGAAGACGTCCACTGCTGAACGAAGGCCTCCCCCTTAGATCGAACATCTCACATCGAACGACATTCCGCCACTTGAATCCATCGGTTGCTCGCGACTTTCACAATGTCGTCGGTCCACCTAGTAGGAGGCCTTCCTACGCTGCGTCTTCCATCTCTACTTTCTGTGTACTAGTAATTGTTCGTCCCAGGTATATCTATAACTAGATAATTATCACCACATCATGGAGTAGCCGTCAATTAATAGGAGTTGACGTTAACAGGCTGATGATGATGATAGGTGATGGATGCGGCGCTATTCATGATTTAGACTGCTAGCAATCTATATGATACTAGCTGTTTATCACAACTTTGTCTGCTTGTATATTGTTTTTTGGATCTCGACAACGGCGCCACTTACTGGGTCCAACTATAACTAGCAACCATCCAGGTGACCCCATAAGTGCTAAAAGCCGTTAAGGAGAAGAAGAATTAAGAACGCACGCACACCGAATCACAATGTACAAGTACCTACAGTGGTAATACACTATGGGTAATAAAATATACATTTCTACGAAGTTTTTAAGAAATTCAGGTGTATCGAAATTCTTTAGCATCTCCCAAAAAGATAATGATAAAAGATTTCTGTATGCAGAATTGTGTACTCTGCTGATGACGGCAGATTTTTTAGATGTGTATGGGCAAAGCGAACTTATTGCCATGTATCGGGCGCAATACCAAATTCACAAACAGTTCTTTACTGTTTTCTAATCTTGGGTATCAGGACTGGACTAGGTGATGAAGCGATTAGTAAATTAAGTTATTATCTCAACTGACTATTATTACTACGTCTGAGACATTATCTCGTTGATCAGTTGAAACCAACTGAAAATCAGCGCTGCAGCTATCCAGCAGCAGCATCATGCTGAGTTGGGGACCTATTTTTGACCTTTGTTAGTTTGTATGTTTTTAGTGTTATGTTATTTTTGTTTTTTTTTTTATAATTATTTCTATTTTTGTATTTTTTTTTTCTTTTTGTGGGGTCAAAAATAAATTATTTTCTTTCTTCTTTCTTTAGTTGTCATGATTCTGCTCACGTGTGGTATCGTCGCCCGTGCGTGCACAATTTGCGCAGTTGTGCGCAAATGAGCGGCTGCTGAACAAATTACAGTAATCTTGTATACATTGTGTGATGCTTTTCCGGTACTTGAGGAAACCACACGTAATTGTAAGGGGCTACGTGCGACCTGGTGGGTATACAAACTCTTTGGACATTTGGTAAAATAGAAATGCTTAAAAGGAAGTGTAATCTACTGACTATACGAGCTGGCTGCCTCATACTAGGACCTCAACGGCTTCTTCTCTGAGATCTACAGTCGGTTTACCTGACAAAGGGTCATCGTGTATTTCATGATAACGGAATCGCAGTCTTTTCTTATAACCCCCGTCAATCTTTCTGATTTCGATAGATATTGCCAAATGGTATCTATAATAAAGTGGTAAAATTTGTTTGTGTGTGGGTCATCTCCGGAAATAATGAGCCGTATCTGAAAATTCTATCACCGATAGCTACATTATCACCAAAGGCTGTATGTTATATATGTAGTTCACGCGGCAGAAGTCGCGGGCTGAAGCTAGTTTTTAATATTTTAAAAATATTTTTTGGTTTGGTGGTTTTTGGTTGGTAGCCTCTGGTTTAGCTGTCACTTAGTGGCTGCGAAGCATTAGGTAAAATCACAGTTCCTGGAGTCGTGCCCACAGCCTCAAGTCCTGTAACCTGTCACTGCTAAACCCTTCAAGGCTGAGGCGGTTACGTATCTAAGTTACTAGAACATTCTAACGTGGAGTGACAAATAATTTAATCCAATCAAGTGGGGCGGACCCCTGCGGCGATGTTCCTATTGTCCACTGCACTTATCTGCGACATTGCTTTATACCTACATTGTCATGCGTATGGGAGAGATTCAATGACTCAATGTATGGAACACGCCATATATTAATCACAGGATGACAATGAAATAATGACGTTTAACTGGTAGTTTCTATGGTCCAGTCATTATTACGTTTATTTCTGAACAAGATGTAGGTACATGTAGATGCAGCGATAGCCTAGCGTTTGAATGCTTGAATTCCATGCAGGAGGGTCTGATTTCAAACCCGGCCTCCTCTGACATTTCGGCATCATGTGCGGAAAACATTGTGAGGAAATCTGCACACATGAGAGGGCTCCATAAACTTCTTGATGGTGTGTTTAGTCCGCCAATTCGCACTGGGCCAGCGTGGTGTCCTAACCTTAACCTAAGGCCTAACCCTTCTCATTCTAAGAAGAGTAGTGTCCCAGTAATTTATCCTACTAATCCTCTCCTATCCTACTAATATTATAAATGTGAAAGTTTGTGTGGATGGATGGATGGATGGATCTTTGTTACTCTTTCACGCCAGAACGGCTGAACGGATCTGGATGAAATTTGGCACAGGGATAGATTATAGTCTGAAATAGCACATAGGCTTTTTATCACATACATACATAGGTTCGTAAACCACGCGGGCGAAGCCGCGAGCGGAAGCTAGTTTTACATAAAAGCTTCGTAACCCAGCAATTATTTTTACAAGTTGTCGTTTCGGGTTTGAATGTTCATGGGTTTATGTGAATAAATGATAGAGGAAAAACCCTAGAGTGGAGTGACCAGGACTAAATTCTAAACAAACTGGTATTTACAACGTCGTATATAATTTGATAGTGATGTGTCAAATGTTTGGGTCACGGACGGCCACCAGTCAAACCAGATGCATGAGACATGCAACTGAACATATGACTTGTATATACCTAACATTCAATCATCACGCCAGTATTCCCCTAAAGACTAGGCAAAGGTACTGTAGTACATATTTCACTGATGCCATTATTGAGTTCTTTGTAATTGGGGCGTCCCAGGGATCGAACACATGTCTTCACGTTCGGTAGCCGCACCTAGACCAATGAGAGAGTCGATTATTATCATATAGACGATTTAAGGAATTAGATTCTGATCTGTGGTATTATGTACACAGCAACTGGCATTTGAACTCAACGACCTTAACATTTCGATTCGATCCAGAATACTATAAATCGAGCAGTATTGCATAAAAATCTATGTAAACTAGTTTTTACGAGGAATACTTGAACTGTATCCAATGCATAAAACTGACAATCACATGACTGGCGGCCGGCGCGGCGCAGGCGCGGGCGCGGTGTTTAGCGGACATACCAGTTATGTATAAAACTAATTATAGTTTTATACTACCTGGCACGTGGCAGCCCTGGTTTCAGTACTATGCTTCCAGTAGGAGAAGCAATGCGAGCGAAGCGACGTTATTTGAAAATGTTTTGTGTAGTGGTTGGTCTTGTGAAGCAAGTTCTAAGCAAGGTAGTTGAGTGTGAGGTCGCAGCTTTGATTCCCATGTCGGACAGATTTCTGATACGTAATTCTCTATAACGGGAGATGGGCATTGTGCCTGTTAGAAGGTTCTTGGGGAAATGTGGATGTACAACAGTATATTAAAGCTGAGTAGATGAGGAGAAGACTAGATGGCGAAAGCGGACGACCAGGATTTGTGGCGAATCTTCGAAAATAGCTACAACCAGCTGTTTTTTTGTTTTGAGCTATTTTGTTCTCTATTTGATTAGCCAAACAAGGCCTATTTTAGCATGAACATATATTTATATGGAAATAAACAACGCGTCTGATTCTAGCAGAGATTAAATCCAGTACCTAATGCTTTTACAAAACAAATTCATGGCTCGGTGTGCCATTTTTGTCTGTTGTTATGTTAAATAAAGTATATGTTTGGTTAATAATAAGTAGGTACACAGGTGAGGTAGCGGTGACAATGAACTGATAACACTAGCTTATTATTGTGGTATTCGGCTAATAATAAAATATTTGTGGGTTTTACACGCCACAGAAAATAATGGATGCCATATTCAGGATACTTCTGTAATAGGTACCTCCTGAATGTTGAAGCTCGTTACAACATACAGTTAACATCAAAAGGTGTTGATCAGTCCACTTGTAAAAATGCTGAATTAATTGATTTACTAGTTTTGACACCTGACTGTTTATCACTTTCGTAACGAGGGAGCAGTCATTACTAGTTGTGGGTTTGACCCCTGCTATTTGCACTGAACAAAAATGGAGAAGCCAACAGGAATACCATCTGATCTACTTACCCTATGTTGATAATATTTTTTTAAACAACATAAATTTGCATAAGCCCAGACAACGACCAGAGATTAGATTTTTCAATTTTTCCGGTCAAGTTTTGCAAACTAGCGAATACTGAAGAAAGGAAAGAAGTAACTTAACATACAGAAGCATTCCACCAGAAGAGTGGGTAAGTTAATCGAATGTATATTAAATAGGTATCAGTATGTACAGATAGCAACAAAAGCTAATTAACTGTAAAGTTTCCCATAACAATAGTGCACAATTATCTATACATATAAATAAAATTGGAGTGTCTGTTTGTAATATTGAAATAACCGTTTTTTACTACATGCATATGAATATTTATACGGTACATACAACAAAATAACATTTTTTACAATTTTTGTCTGTCTGTCTGTCTGTCTATCTGTCTGTTTGTATAGGCTAATCTCTGAAATGGCTGGACCGATTTTGACGGGACTTTTATTGGCAGGTAGCTGATGTAATAAGGAGTAACTTAGGCTACTTTTATTTTAGAAAAAATCTTTTATTTTAGAAAAAAATAGGGTTAAATGCATTTAGTCTCACTAAAAAATACATTGTTAAGTTCCGACATTCACGCGAACGAAGTCGCGGGCACAGCTAGTTTCAAATATAAACATGATAATTAAAACTACACCTTGTGTCTACAATAAACAACTAACAAATTAATATGTTTACTGCATTTAACAGAGCATAAGAAAATTAAATATCGCTTATACAAACCACCATACGTATTGTGAAAATACAAGTTGATACAAGTTACATAGCAGAAGATACAAGTTGATTGCTTATCGAGAGAACTGAATGTGTTCATGCAGAGGCCGATGGTGTGCGCATAGTGATGAACGAACAGCGAGTTCCTTTTTCAAGCGAGTTACGCTATCAGGAGAGTGTCCTGTGCATTGATAGAGAATCTGACACTGTTGCCGACAGCAGGGAGGAAGAAAGGAGAAAGAAAAGAAGGATGCAATACAACTTATTCCCGATCTGGGAATAAGTTGTATTGCAGATAACTTAATCCCAACACTAGTTTCTTTACACCCACATTAATCAACAAAATAATGTAGCTTTCAAGACAACATTTTATACTATATGAGTGAGATGTATGTCAATGTTTCAGTCCAAAAAATATTTTTAGCCTCGCTATAGCACTGCAACAAGCTCTTCAAATGCATATTGAATGTCAAGGTGCACAGGTGGAGTTGCGGTTGCGCCGCACGTGATGAGACGGACACACACACAACCTTATGTGTGTGTGTGCAAGCGATCACCTTAACCCTGTTAGTGTAGCTCCAAATGAGGTCGCCACTTGATTTAAAAATAGTTTGCTAATAAAATGCTGATTAAATGTAACGTGGTTAGTATGGAGTCATCGTCCTCGTTTGTTTTTGTTGACTATTTTGTATTGATGTATAGGTATATGTGTACGTGGGTATAGGCAGAGGCACCTAAAGAATACTGTACATAATATCACGTTCGTTCGAGTAAAATATAAGCCGATGATGTTGTAATATTGATTCATCGACAAACATAAAACATTGACGTCACGGTTTGCACAGTGGTAAGCGATTAACTTCCTGTGCTTCGTGTCCCATTTTGGAGTGGACGAACATATGGCTATCTACTGGGCACATAAACTCTGCTGAAACATAACAGCAAATGAGGAATTTCTGAAAAAAACAATATCACTTCTCCTGGGATCGAACCTAGGACTTTACGACCAGCAGCCTCGCTTATGACCATTCGATCAATGTCGCAGTGTAAGTGATAGTTCTAGTTTGTTTGAGAATATTACTGATACGAACTTTAATGAATTATGTACAAAATGAATGAATACATACATTTTTCTTAACTCTATTACAAGACGGACAACTGAAGGTGACTTTCAAGAATATTACTATTACGAATAACAGTTTTATTACACAATACTAGATACAAAAATAGACGACACGTAATTAATTGGGAAATTACTTCCAAAATGCATATCACTATGCAATTATCTACATAATAATTATATATATATAGTCCATAAAAATACAATTGTGAGTCTGTTTGTTTATCTATACTTATACCTTATATACTAAAATACATGTTTATTAAATTTCGTTAAGGTAAAGAATAGCAAAAATTTCGAACTGGTTAAAAAAATCCTGTCCTATCCTTCCCGATAGACGGCAATGGGTTCGCCCCATCCCATATCATGGTACTTTATATTAGAATCGCGGCAATGGTTGTAATGTTATGCTATTGCGAAGACCTAAGTGAAGCTGGATTTGATTACTAGTGTAGGTAAAAACAAAAGATTGACATGTACTTATGTAGATGAGGACCGCCTCGTGACTCCTCGTGATCACTCGGGACCGGAGACGGAGCCGCCATGACGATACATCACACTTGTGTCTGACAAGCGAGAAATTGATAATTGTCATGTACTACTATTACCATGCAGTTGTCTTTTATTATCAATTTCAGTACAAATGCAGACTTATTAAATATTATATACAAGCTAAAAATATATAAAAAAAGGACAAACTTAAAAAAATGGGAGGGGAAGAAATCATAGGGCATCGTAAAATTCGTCCACATCGCTGTCAACGGGAAAAGTGCCCAGAACGCTGGCGACATTGCCACGTTCTATGGCAATGCTGATTCTCTGACCGAAGTAGAGGCCAGCCGTCTTGTCACGTGAAGAGTCGACTATGCAGTTGTTATATATGGTGTGCAGATACTATGTTATAGGTGAGATACAATACGGTAGATAACTACAGGTCATCTGAGTTACTTTTTACGAATTGTCAAAAACAAAATTTTATTCTAAAAATGTTTGGAATATTGATATACTTATTGTGCGATTATGATAAATTAAAAATTGCAAACACCAAAGATAAGTAAGAGATTAAGTTTTACTGAGTTTTTAGAAGGAAAACCCAACAAGATTTTAGTATTTATTTTTGATGCAGTCAACTAGGCTATTGTATTGTAGTGGAACAATGCTGCAATAGGTAAACCTATCAAAACGTTCTCTTGGTATTACATATTATTAAGGATACAAGGAAATTCTAACACAGTGAATACAAATATTACGAAGGCATTGTGTAATTATAATATTAAATTACGATATGCATTCTTGTATGAAACGATGCATGAATGTAGATGAAGCAAAAAGGTTATGTAAGGATCGTAGCACGTGGCGTTCCGTAGTTTCTGCCTACCCCCAAGGGAAAAAGGCGTGATTTTATGTATGTGAGATATTTCAAACAGGCTTGACCCCTTGGCGCTGCGTAGAGATGTGGCCTCTCTATGCATCTTTTATCGCCTATACTATGGGGAGTGCTCCGAGGAATTGTTCGGACTGATCCCTGCCGCCTCTTTCCGCCATCGTTCTACGCGACAGCAGTTCCATCACCATCATTTAGATGGTTGGCAGTCCACAACTGTGCGTTTCTCTAGAAACTTTCTGCCTCGCACAACAAAACTGTGGAATGAACTGTCGCCTGCGGTATTTCCGGACCAATACGACCTTCAAGAAAAGAGCGTACTCCTTTTTAAAAGGCCGGCAACGCACTTGTGACTCCTCTGGTGTTGCGGGTGTCCATGGGCGACGTTAATCGCTTACCATCAGGCGATCCGTCTGTTCGTTTGCCGCCTATGACATAAAAAAAAATGTATGTATGCATTCATTTAAAATTAAATGTAAACATAGATAATAAAGTATTTTTTGTTAGTTTTACATTTTTTGTATGTATAAAATGCTATTTAGTTATTTAATGTTATGTATTATTTATTTTATTTATTACATTTAATAATTGTTTATTTTTTATAAGGATTTATTTTTAATTATTAATTTATTGCACTATTTTATTTATATTTATGTAATATAATAACAGTTATATCTTATTTATGGAAATAATAATTATTTACATGTAACGTAGGTATAAATAAACCTCGTATTTTAATGGAGGTATAAACGTTGGTTATTAGGAATACCATTCAAAATTGATATTCAAAGCATGATATAAAATACGCAACAAAAGTAACTGTCATTTTCAACAAACTGTCTTATAAACGAGCTAATTTCGCGGATCCCCTTGTTAATGGCACCATTATTTAGGTACCCATTAGTATTCCGAGCACGCACCGGTTCAATCTAGAGGCACAAATACCATAGAGAAAAATAAGTGAAAAACGTCGCCACGCCTACACGACCGACTGAACAATCACTTGTCATTTATAATTCAGATGTTTCAGCTAAATAAGGCTCCAAGGTTATTGTTTCTTATACATATAGGTATGTATAATGACTTCTAAATATCAAGGCAATTTGTGGGAGATGCGAGATCAATGTATGAAATTGTAAATAAGATAAAAAAATAATTTACACACTGGCCTTTGATAGATCAATTGTGATATTATTTTAGCAGTCAGTTACAGTAATGTAAATTTGTCTGAGCTGGTTATTACAAAACTTATGCGTCTACGCCGATATTTCGCGGTTAAAGAGACGGATGACAACTGTCTTATTTCCTCCTACGGGTCATTTTCATCAACAATATAACAGGTGTTTAAAATGAAAATGGCTGTTTACCCATATATTGTTTAAGGGTATGTGTCTGTTATATTGTTGGTGAACTTGGGCCTTAGTAAAGGACGTTAGATAAATATTGTTTCTTTAGAAATTAGTAGAACCTTTATACTTTACACTTCTATTCGAAATGAATTAAAATCCTACTAATATTTAATAAATATAAATGTGAAAGTTTGTGAGGATGGATGGATGGATCTTTGTTACTCTTTCACGCCCAAACAGCCGAACGGATCTGGATGAAATTTGGCACAGAGATAGATTATAGTTTGGAATAGCACATAGGCTACTTTTTATTCCGGAAAAATGCACGGGTTTGTAAATCACGCGGGCGAAGCTAACTAAGGTCAGGTATTATGTCAAACACCAACTTGATTTGCGCTAGAAACTACCTACATACGTAGGTACTTAGCTGTGATACACAGACTGTTTGCCAATTTGAGTGACTATGGCGATATACCCTCACACTATTTACAGTAGGTAGTGGATTAACTGGAGCGTTGCACATGGCTCCGGCAGCTGTACGGCTACCTACTCATATTATGATTAGTCTTGAAGAAAGTAATGAGTAATTAAGAAGCTTTTGACCTACAAGTCTGTAACAATTTTAACATTTATATACTTGGAATAAGTATTAACATAGTTTTCTAGTTGAACTGGAATGTTTTGATGTACAAAGTTGTACGCCACTCCAAGCTTGTTTTCTTGAAACTGAAGTAAATTAGTTTAGTTTACTAAAAGTTTCGTCAGGATAAAATAAAGTTCACGGCAAAATAATAAGATTGCTGACCAGTAGGTACAAGAAGTTGGCTCCTTCTTCACGTGATTGTATGTTTTTGTTGGATAAAGTTTATTGGAAAAAATAAGATAAAGATTTATGCAAATTGACCAGTGGTTACTGTTATTATAAATTCAGTCGCATTTAAACCTTAGCTGGAATCCAAACACTTATGATATACGAGCTTCCGCGCGCGGCTTCATCCGCGTGGTTTACGAACCCGTACATTTTCCCGAGATAAAAAGTAGCCTATGTGCTATTCCAGACCATAATCTATCTCTGTGCCAGATTTCATCCAGATCCGTTCAGCCGTTCTTACGTGAAAGAGTAACAAAGATCCATCCATCCATCCATCCATCCTCACAAACTTTCACATTTATAATATTAGTAGGATATTAGTAGGATTACTAGGATTATATATACATATTTTTCTTTAAGATAGTAAATATCGCGAAACAACATCTGTTACCTACAATTAGCTTGTTGCCCTAAATTTATCCAAGCTTATTAAAAAGACACGGTTCATTGATTTTGAAACATAATTAAAACATATTACCTAGTAACTTCTAAACTATAATAATATATGAAAACTATAAATGACAAAAAGTACAGCGTCCACTTATTTTTCTCCTAAGTCTCGTTTGTCCAACAGATTCGGTTGTTTGGGGTCCTGCTGATAACTTTTGTTTTCGGCCCCGTCCTCAGGGCAATGACCTCCGAAGGGTAGTGACGTGAACCGGTTAATAGGTCGATGCCGGGAATATCTACAAAATGTATGCAGATGAAAACGATATTATATTTTAACTTGATTGTATTAAAATACTTATTTTAACGGTTAATCAAATGGGAATGTAAAAAGAACAATCAGTTTGAAAAGATTACAATCTGAGACTTAAAGAGTTATTCTAATTTAATTTGGATTCTAAAAATCCTATTTGAAAATCAAAGCATAGGAGTACTTTCTCTTGAGTTGATCATGTTATAAAAAGGGTCATAAGTCATAACTCATGAGTATATATTTAGTACGCATTATTCATCCCTTTGCCATTACGGCTGATCCGATTTATAATATTATTTGGTCCTTTACTAATGTTATATTCTCTCGGCTTAGGGATTATATAATGGGATCGGGTACCTCACCGGTTCTCTGCTATGGCTTTGGCTTAAGTCTGTTTCCCTTTAGTGTTAATAGCGGACAGAGAAATAGACCAAAGAAAATACTTCAAAGGGAACGTGGGGTTCGTTTCTTGGCTTCACCCCAAAATTTCTCAATCGATTTTGATTGAATCTGAAAGAGATGTAAATTGAAACTCGCAAAAGGACTTGATACTTTTTTATTTAATCTCGGAAAATAACAAACTAGCGAAACAACGCTTTCAGTGTGAATAGATTACATGCGGTTGATATAATTAGGTATAGACGTTCTTTTCAACCGACTTCAAAAAAAGGAGGAGGTTATCAATTCGGCTGTATTTTTTTTTTTTTTTTTTTTTTTATGTTTGTTACTCGATTTCTCGATGACGCCTGGACCGATTTCAAAAATTCTTTTTTTATTTGAAAGGGTATGCTTGTCATTTGGTCCCATTGTCATCAGGTCAAGACCTGATGGTGGAAACCCTGAGAAATCGAGGGCATCTCTTGAAAATTGTAGGCGAGCACGGGGTAAAAATTTGATATTTATGTGTATATCTGATGAGACTACAATACTATGGAGGTTTAGGGCAGATCTGATGATGGAGACGACAGAGGATCGAGGGAACTCCTCAACGGTACATCTTAACTACCTCGTGTTTGGGCTTATTTTATTCGTGTTGACAAGATCTTTACACCGAGATGGGTAATGACTGTCACTGCAAGGTCCGTGATGCAGGTGCAGTACAGTTTAGGGAACTCCTTAATGGTTGATAGCGGCTACATAGTGTTTGGGCTTATTTTATTCGTATTGATGCGCACTTTAAGCCGAGATGGGTTATATTGCCGATTCGATGGTCGGCTAAGTAATTTATTTGATTTTAAAATCACAAAGTGCAATACCGTCTAAGGTTTTCACTCGACTTGGGGCAACATACATTTGACCTTTGTAAAGTTTTTCAAGAGAATCGTCTTTACTAGTTCTACCCATCACTCAAAATTGTAAAATAATTAAATTTTTTAACAAAAAATAAAAACCGACTCCAAAAAACTCAAAAACAAAACTAATAACTAAAAAGCAAAA
Source organism: Shargacucullia verbasci (assembly GCA_947562105.1). Lineage (NCBI taxonomy): Eukaryota > Metazoa > Arthropoda > Insecta > Lepidoptera > Noctuidae > Shargacucullia > Shargacucullia verbasci. The sequence goes on from OX387283.1 coordinate 296,086, forward strand.
AATAAATCTTTTATTATACAATATAGTAGTTGAAGAATATTGAAGTCGGTGCCAAGTAAAAACTTGCAATGATAAACCAACACGATTGGCGAAGTGCATTTGTCGTGTCCGACGCATAATTCGCTCCGCACTCGACAATACGTGAATTCATTGTTTCAATGTCGCTATTATAGCAGCAAGGTATATTACTTTTATGTTTTACTTGGCACCGATTTCAATATTCTTCAACTACTATATTGTATAATAAAAGATTTATTTTTTGCTTTTTAGTTATTAGTTTTGTTTTTGAGTTTTTTGGAGTCGGTTTTTATTTTTTTTAATTTCAGCTCATTACTTTGTACTCCATAATACTGATACATATTTCTACACGCACCGTAATGAGTAACCGAGATAAAAGTCTTTTTAAGCTTCATCATCATTAATTAGTTAAATTACCTTGTGATATCTTATTACGCACGGTTGGCGCAGTAGTTGGGCAGTTGATTGCTGCGCTATATGTTGCGGGTTCGATGCCCGTACGGAGCAAATATTTCTATGACATACAGATAGTTGTTCCGTGTTTGGCTGTTTGTCAATGTGAATATATTATGCGCTTATAAACGCGCCCAACATACAGTAACTACTCCTAGTGCAAGGCAATGATTTTTAAAGAAAAAATAAATTACTAACAGACAGCTCATTCGTATTAATTCATTAAAAAAAAATAACATTTTAGAAAATAATTTATGCAGTACCTAACAACACAATTATTACTATTTTGTGGTCAATATATTCGGTGTTCGCTATTCGTGATTATTTTTGATCACGAAACTATCAAAGTAAGCTGCGCGTTTTTGAGGCCAAGGTCGTAAATACTAAATACTGTGTACTTACAACTGTATACGTTATATTTTCCTACAAAAACATGTTGACCTATTTGTTGTACTTATGTAGTACCTGCTGTATACCTAAAGTTTTACCTTATATTTATGTAACAAAAGCTTTCTGTTGAATAAACAGATTCTAAACAAATAACTGTTACATGTGTAAGCACGCCTCTTGTGTAAATGGTTCGTTGTGAAAACAATGTGGCGGATATTGTTACCGCTTCAGGCTATTAGACTTTAATTAAAATAGGTTGTTAGATAATATTTTCGATGTAACTATAACAAAACATAGAGTTTAGTATCGTCAAAATTTACAAGATTTTCTGATTATTATTTTAACAGGTAATAATTAAGACTTAATTTGCAAAATCAACGCAATAGCCAGAGTTGAATGACTAGTTAGATGATGTCGCAATAAATAAATAGAAAAAACTAAGCCTACATGATTGCACAAAAATACTTCACTAAGAGTCCTTCTTATTTCTTCATACGATATCACATCACTACAATACACTAAAGGTTCAAGTGGCCACTGACAGCTGGGCACTATGGGCAGTTCGTACGCGCGCCAACCGACCATCACACGCCACCAGGGACAACTTAGTGACACCTACCATTTCAACAATAACATTTGGGACCTCTAACTTGTTATGGCTTTAAGAACAAAGGTTTGTTTAGTTTGTGTATTTTATTTCCATTTTGTTGTGATTCTTAATTGGTGTACCTAATTAGTGTATCTATATGACTTTTAATTTTCGCATGTCACTAATGGGAAAATCGTCATCTGCATAGCCTTTTCATGAAAATCAGTATTTTACACGAAGCGTTTGCCATCTGCCCTCCGCCACATAATTAGGTACTGGGAATCACTGATACTCTAAGGTTAGGCTGATTGACAGATTTTTTGAGGCACGAAGGGGTCTCGGAATCTTAGCAAGTACCGCTTAATTTCGCAGATCCACTAGGAGCCCACTCCACAATCCAATAATGACATTTAGGCAAAATATGTGGAAATTAGTTGTGACTCTGTATCCCTCTGTACCCATATTTTAAGCCAAATATATATATGAATTTATAAACCGGGTGAATATTACGAGAAAAAGGTATAACACCTATTCCATGACTCATACGTATTCGTATGTTAAGTAGACTTAACTTACTTGTGTTGACTTAAGCGAGATGTAGTGAGAGCCTGAAAGCTGGATATTTCCAAATCAATTGTTTATTTTCGAATGTAGGTAAAACGGGTAATTAATGAAACCGAGCTATTTGGGACTAATATTCGTTTTTAGAAATTTGCAGCAGTTAATCAGTAAATCCCAATTAACACCGCGGTATCCAAATTACTGTTTTTTGCTTATAAGGCCTTTGCCCTGCAGTGAGCCGACACAAGCTGAAATAATAATACATAATTCGTTTAGTCTAGCTATAATTAGCAAATAGGCATTCAAAAATGAAGGGTAAAATAACTTAGTTTAAAAAAAAATATTTTCAATATCAGCCCCGAACATCAAAACTTAGGTACATTTATTGATGTTCGTTCCTGACCTTGATATTGGTTTGCCACTGAAAACTAAATCTCCCTAAATATAGATTGTTTGATGTCGATGTCGGCCATGGAAGAGCATGTACAACGGAACTTATGACTCTCCCGTCCGATATTGTTTAAAAACAATATGATAATTTATTAGAATCTGACGCATAAATTATCGATATAGACGTGTTTGCTCCTACATTTGAATACGTCACGAAATGTTCGGAAATAAATTGAAACGAAATTTTAGAACGTTATTCTAGAGTTGTTATGGGAAATGAAATTTTATGGAAAAATATATTTCTGAATTTTCAGGGTAAGTTCAAGATACTAAGATTATATTGTTCTTCAGTTGAGAGGATTGGATTGTAAAACGAATAAAAATAAAAATCTTTAATAAAGATTTTCGAGTGAAAATGTCATTTAGTTTCTTGGGTAGGTATTTGAGCGCTATTTTAGTGTTGTTAGGCGTGGCGAATCCTATCCTATCCTTCCTACTAATCCTACTTAATATTATAAATGTGAAAGTTTGTGAGGATGGATGGATGGACGGATCTTTGTTACTCTTTCACGCCAGAACGGCTGAACGGATCTGGATGAAATTAGGCACAGTGATAGATTATAGTCTGGAATAGCACATAGGCTACTTTTTGTTCCGGGAAAATGTACGGGTTCGTAAACCTCGCGGGCGAAGCCGCGAGCGGAAGCTAGTAAGCAATATTTTTTCACGGTGTATGAAGAGGTCAATGATTAGTTGTGAGGTTTGACTTTGATAATGTGTTGTAATGCTCTGGTGATGTAATTTCTTACCTGTCTTTGTACATTTGTGTCGTGTGAGAGGTTTATTTACTATATTAAATATATAGTCGTAGCTTTCTCACTTTCTGTTAAATATGAGAGCGATAATGCAGTCGAAGATAGGTAAACATCCGCATATTTTATCATGAAATACAACTTAGTGAGATTACAAATAGCAGATTTTCTCATAGTTGTATCATTTTGAGATCAGCACTGTGATGTACATCTTTTCGGAGCCAGTAATTGTTTCTTTAATGTTTTATCACGAGCAACCAAGAAATATGGAGGACATTATCCGTGTCTGGTCGGGTATTACGGCCACGTGCGCCATAACGTGGTGGGGTTTAAAATGGATGCAGCATGGCTAATGGTCTGCAGTGCCTTTTTGGTATCATGACTTCTATTTAGAAATACCACATTTGTGAATAACACTAGATAATAGTATATCTAGTGTATCTTTATATTCTTCAAGTTCATGGTCCATCGATGACATTGGCAAGCTATTCTCACCACTCTCTTGGACTAGTAAGTGAGTTTTTTTATCTTGACCAAACAAAATAAACTAATCAAATAAAAATTGCTGTTGTGCCAAAATTGCGTCGATAACAATGTGCCAGTATTATGAGTGATGGTTTATTATAAAGGTTACTTCGATTTTTTGTGCGACACGTCCTATTGACACTTGAAATAGTATGTGCACAGTCTTATTTTGCTTTATTATATTGAGTTACTGTCAAAAGAAGAGTGACAACGTTCACAATAAGATCATAAAGAAAAAGTCAACGAGACTGCTTCAGTACTAATAATATAATAAATGGGCGATCTATTCAACTGAAGTGAATGTGTTCTGAATACTCGGCCACTGATTGAAAGAACCGAATGCCCATTGACACAAACTGCTTATTACGGTGAAGCTATAGCTTGGTGTATTACCTGGAAACCAATTATTTCTGAACGTGACTTCAAGCAGTGCTTCCACCCTGCCTTGATATTGACTGGAGTCTACACAAAGAGTTTTGAATCTGACCTATATAATTGCAGTTTAAATGTTGTAATATGTTTTTAATTACGTTCTGGCTTTAAATTTACAAAGTACCTATAATATGACTAAGTACGTAAGTCTCAGGGCTACTAAGCCCTGAGACTGTTGGTACTAACCAACAATGGATTTTTCTGTAAAGAAATTCTAACTGTAACTGTCCAGGATTAGATTTGTTAGAGATAAATAGCAAGAACACCCTATCTTGATTGCGAAGAGTGATCGAACTTACACTTCAGAATTTTCAGTTTTTTGTTTCTTTTACCACCAGGAGTGAACTAAGTACACCTCTACCGAATTATTCGGCAATCACGGAAGTTAAGTTAACATTACAGATAACATCTGCCTTTGAACACGGTCTCAAAACTCTAGGACACTCATGAACGAGCTGACCCATATTTAAAGTCTATAAATTATACCAAAGATTAGGGTCTGACATTGACCCGGTTATGTTTTACGTCCATAATCGTAATTAATGCGCACAAAAAATAATTACTAGCCCGTAAATTATATGATAAACCGGCCGGTCTGGTTTGTGTACCGTGTAATATTAGCCTGAAATAGACACTGATTGGCGATTCTTGTTTTTCTATGAAGGTAGCAGTTTATTAGGAAAATTAATGGTAGGCAGGCAGATATTCATGATCATATGTGTGAGGTCAAGGTCAAAGTGAGTGTTTATTTATTACTAAACGTCGTGATTCTTAATGAAGATAGACATACAAGGCTTGAATGAAATAGAATTTAAAAATGATTTCGTTACCTTATAATTAGCAGAACAAAACTTTCGTATGGCACGTACTCTGAAACCGAAAAAAAGATTGCTCCACACATTTTACTTAGTTTTGCAACCACTTTTAAATGAAACAGCTGTCGATTTTTCTCTATTTCGAGAGGTGTCCCCATAGTAAAACTTTTATAGAATGATGAGCAGAGGATGCCCTTCATTTTTGTGTGATAATAAAAAATTAAGCGTGTATAAAGCCGATATCGCAAGCAATCTGTGTTATTCAATGCATATTTATACTAGATCTGAGTCAGAAACTCAACAAGCATCAGCTGTTACAGCCTCGAGCAAGCAAATTGCAATAGTTTTCCTGATTCCTATTGGACTGACGGACTGTGGTATTAAAAGTAAGCGGCCGAGTCGACGAGCAATAAAATAAACAAGAATTCTGTTAGTTAGTCTGTTATAAGCCAAATCAGACTTTTAAAATATATTGCCATATTGAAATAACTCTCTGATGAAGTCGTATGCAAATTTAGTTTTAAATAAAGTTAATAAAAATTCCAAGCCATCCAAGTGAAATACATTTAGATTCGAAAAAAAAGTCTTGAAAGTTAATAAAGTGAATTTATACTTAATGTGTATGTATTCAATAGTTTCTTTTGGTCTACATTTGTTTGATAGCAATCACTTCGATGTAAGGGATAATGCAGGGTGGCTGAACTGCGTGAACTTATACATTTTATTATTTAGTCGTGTCACTGACACTATAAGGCCATTGACAATGAAAATTGATTATTGTTCACACATATTGACGTACGGTCACTGTTTAATGTCATCTGATGTAAAGTCTCGTTGATTTATTACCTTCGTCGTCTTCTATAATGGCGCAATAATTAAGACAGACTACCTTCTACTTCTTTAGTCTAATGGTCGCAAGCGTGACTGCTGAGCGTGAGGTCCTGGAGTCGATTCCCGGGTCGGGCAGTGTTACTGGCAGCGCGGATTCTGGAACTGTGCCCGAGATGGCAATAGGCTCAACCTCTATTACATGGAACTCAATAACCGCATCGGTGAAATGTGGATGTACACCTCTACCTAACCCTTTGGGGAATACAGGCGTGATATTATGTTATGATAATATAGATGAACATTGTAATACTTCAACGTGTAGTTAATTAATAATTTCCCAGTAACTTTTACAGAAGACTTTCCCATTAGCATACGATGATGATAATATCATGTTAACGCTATCAGGATCTGTTTAAACCAAGACTTAACTACGTTAAAGAATAAAAGCATAAACATAACACATCTGCTTCAAACGCAATAGCTTTACATAAGACATAGCATCACGCCTGTGTTCCCCGAAGGGTAGAAAAGTATCTGTACCGTTATGCACGCACATTTCACACATTGCGTTTGTGAGTTGTATATAAAATTCAACCTTATTGCCCTCTTACTGAGAATTTCTATAGAGAAAAACGCAATAACACTTTTGTTTGAGACGGGAAAACCCAGGACAATGCTTAATACTCGTGCTTGTGACTACTCGACCAAAGGGGCAGTTTGAAGGAAAAATGACTTATAAAATTTTATGGAATATTTAAAAAAAAAAAACGTTGCCCCACACTAGGATTTCTCCTGTATCGTGGGTACAGTTTACAAACATACATGTCACATGCACACACAACCAGACCCGAAACAACTATCTGTAGATCATACAAATATTTGTTCCGTGCGGGGATCGAACCCGCGACACATAGCGCAGAAAGCTAATCGCTTAGCCACTGCGCCAACCGTGTCGTCAATATATTTATTGTATTGAACTTTGAGCTATTGTTTGTCGTTCTCTCTCTTTCTTTTTTTAAACGTACACACTAGTTATAATTCCTGTATCGTGGGTTGGTTTAGAAACACAAATATTCACATGGACATACGCGAAAACCAGGATCAATTATCTGTAGATCATACAAATATTTGTTACGTGCGGAGATCGAATCCGTGACACGTAGCGTGGCAGTCGATCGCTCAACCACTGTTCCACTCGTGCCGTTGTACTTACTTATCGCGGTTATTACTTAGTGGTATTCTTGTTAATTTGTATTTCTTTTTATATTTAAGGGATTCGACTTATTTTATACTCTTGTTCATCATTCGAATTAACTTTTTTAAATTGCATATATTAGGTTGCGATTGATCACTGTCCCACCTAATTTGATCACAATTCTGTTTTGTTTGTAGGTTACATGATTAGATCATAGTGTTGCAATGTTAGTACAATAGTGAGTCATCAGTGGATAATGATGTTAGCGGTTACGTATTAATTATTAATGATGATTCTAAACACGCATGATATACACGACTGACTGAACCGTCGTGATACGCACTTATTTATTATTTTACCATTTTATTTGTAATAATATTTATGCATTTTGTTCACCGTCTAATATTGTTCAGAGTTCTTAACCTGAAAAATAACTACCTGTCTTACCTGTATGTAATAACAATAAATATTCTATATTTTTATCAAAAATAGTTAAATAAAACATGGAAAATATAGTAGATGTCGAATACATCGAAAGATTATACACGAAAATGACAAAATTAATAGTGAAAGGTCCTGGGTTTGATTTCTGGGTCGGGAAATATGTTATCAGGTTTTTCGGTATGGAAATTCTCAATAGCAGCACGGAAGATGAACACAACACAACATTCTCAGTAAACGGCAATAGGGTCGCCCGTTATTACATGGGGCTCAATAACAGCATCGGCGAAATGTGGGTGTACAATACAACACCTCTGCATAACCCTTCGGGGAATACAGGCGTGATGTTATGTTATATTTATGTCAAAATTAATAGGCGCTTTAATAAAATTATACCGAGAAGATAACATTAAACATATTTGTTAACTAGTAAAATATACATAATATTAGTGAATAAATAATTTACACATAATATTGTGTAGGATGTCATAATGTTGCCCAAGTTGTGCTTAATTATTGTGCTAAGTGAAACTACTAAGTTAAGTTCAAATTGTGTTCACTTGAACAAGAAGCACTTATGACAGGTTAAATTGCAATTACTGAAGGCTTGGAAAATGTGACTAAGTGCCATTACATTTAAGCACAATACAGGTCTTTACAAATAAAATGCGTAATTATTTCATAATGGTCGCCAGGGGATAAAAACGTTTTTGATATATACATATACGTATTTCTCAAAAACTGCTCCTCAAATCTAGTCAAAAATATAAATTTCGAGTAAATTTTTCAATGTGCTTATTTGTTGCCCAAGGCTAGGCGTTGGATAAAATCTAAAATAACAGAACGATATAAACTGCTTTAACTAAAAATACTATTACAAATTCGAGACATGGCATTGACCTAATAACACTGTACAATTAGAACATTATTTATTAAAATATTTCGAACATGTTCCTACAACTAGCCGCTTTCAATACTTGTACCACGCGTGAAAGCTGTCTGTAGGCCGCGACTTCAGTCTGCCGTAGACCCGCGTGCCGCCCGCCCGTGCTACGAGACGCTACGAAGCTACGCCGTAGAAGTGCGTGTCCATAGTTTGTGTAGCAAAGTTCTTGAAAGTTTTCGTGGGAAACTGTGAGTACTTTTATTTGTTAGTCCTTATATTTAGTATTGATTTGGTATTTGGAACTTTCTCTGAAAATACTCATGTTTTTTTTTATAGGTTTGTCGAAGGTTGAAGGTTTGAATTTCAAATTGAATTGAATTAATTAATTCACTAGTTAAAATTTTATTAAGGTTTTATTTTAGAGAACACTTTTTTCATATTAATGAGTATTTGTTTGTGGGGTACTCTATTGGTAATGCATGAACTATATATGTGAAGCTTTCACTTTAATAATACAGCATAACAATTGCAGTGATAATTGAAATATCAATTTTAATAAACAACAAGCTATCATTTAAAATATCCAATTAATTTTGGTTTTTATTTTGAACTAAGACTAAATTTTGTTGCGATTATTCTTTTGTGGGATGGTACCGGATAATAGGCCAACTTTTTCAATGTCTCATAAAAGGCGGCGGAATTAGATCAAGAGAGATTATTATGAGCCAATAATGACATGTAATATATCTTCACGACTGTTCCTTTATAGTCTATGAAGAGGATCTTTATATTCAGCAGTGGACGTTTACGATGATTTGAAAGGAAAAAAGACTTCAGTCATGTTGCCACGAGCTGTCAGATGGGAATCACTCATACTGTAGAGGAATGGTTAGCCAGTCAGCTATGGTGGTATCGAGGCTGACTGCCCAGGGTGCGCCAGATGATCTCATGTTTCGTTACTCGTGGAGGCTCTTTTGTTGCATCTGATAGGCACGTTTGCTATCTTATATGGTCGTAGCATATGTTTTTAAACATTATACTATTGTATGTTAAGCAAAATGCTCCGTCACGCGAAAATTAATAAAAGTTATTATGAGTAACTCAGACTAATACGTTATTGTGTTTTTTTAATAACTTTTATTGCTAAAATGTCATTTTATTTGAGTATCGTATTACTTTTTCAATACAAAAGGCACGTACTTATAAAGCTACTAAGGTTAGACGCACCTTAAAGGAGTAAGCTTTAACGATTTAATTTAAATCATGAACTATATCTATAGGTTTCAACCGTCACAGAACGCAAAGGACACAATAGAAAATCTCTTTCGCCCGCTCCCTGGATTTTATGACTTAATGAATTAATGACGGCATGAGTAGCGCAACGGTTGAGCGAACGACTGCTGTGCTACACGTCGCGAGTTCGATTGCCACACGGAGCAAATTTTATATGTGTATGACCTATAGATAGTTATTCCGGGTCCGGATGACTGTGATGATTTTTTTTTTGTAAACTCACCAACAATAAATCATACGTATATGAAGTTTTGTCGTTTTGTAGACTTTGCAATCTTTAGTATGGCGATGGTGTGACGTTGTTATTTCATTGGGTTTATAACACTGGAATCTTCGCATAATTTAATATAGTGGGTTGAACCTGTTCATATTATTGCGTTATAGAGCACAACTTCAATCGTACACTAACGAACCATTCATAGAGTAAAGCGTGTCTCTGGAGTCACGTTGATCTAATAAGGTATCAGGTTTGTATACAATAATATTGCCACGAAAGCACAGGTCAATGGCCTACGGTGTATTGCTACTGGATATTGAAACGTAATATCAACTAATACGGTTTGCTAGAAGCGGGGTAATTTTAACCTTGTAAACCTATATACAAGGTTAGAATTTCACCGTAGGATATATTGGAGATAATTGGAAAACCTGTGTATTACAATTGCGAAAAACATCCTTTTATTTTTAGGAAACATTAAAATAATATTGCAAAAATCTTAGCTTTTTTATAAACCTTCACGTGCCGCTATCTAAGTACTCATCAGGGGCTGTCAGTTCCGACTCACGTCTTTGGACTAATATTTCTACCACGGCATGAGCTATTCCCATGACATATGAAAGACACGTTATGAAATTCATATCGTATCGTGTCTATGGAAAAGTCCTCCCTCGTCAATCACAGCTGGCTTTAGAAGTGTCAAATATTCAAATAAAGAAACCGGAGACAATAATTGCCGGATTTGATTGAACGGCTCTTGTCACCCTGTACGCTTGTTACTCGATTTATCTCTGTCTCCCTTGTACCTAGTTTATTCCCAACGCGGCGGCCCATTACCTGTCGCTGTTTTCAGGCCAATAAACCCATTCCATTTCATTATGAACGTGTGGATTTTGTCTGAAGCTAGTCATGAATTGTGGACAACAAACATACATACATTTTGCATAGATAGGTAGTGAGGTGAGTAACTACTATCGATTAATACTCCGTATTTTATAGGTTGAGTTAGCCTTGCGTAATTTACTTTTTTAGTAGCGGGCGGTTAACTTAGTTTTATATCGACGCAATTAATGGAAAACAGAAGGCATCGGCGCGTTGTATTTAATCCAGATCGTATATATTTACAGTCTTTCATCAGCACTGGTCTGATGGTGAAGGAAAACATACTGAATTGGCTTGTCATAGGACTGAAGTTCGATGACCTTTTCCATCCAACAATCCGCACAGGGACCACAAGGTAGATTGCGACCTGTTCCTTGTCACATAGAGGATGCTTAGAGGCGCAGCCTAATACGCTGATGATGATACAAACGACACTCAGATATAAAAGTAAAACAGCTGTCGGACTACATGTACACTTTATGTTGCACAGACCAAACTGCGCAATATTAACGCTTTTATGGCCACAGACGTAATTCAAAGAACTGAAACCTTATATCAAACATCATTGCTAATGGCAACTCTATAGGTGCTTGAAAACTTTCATACAACAACATAAAGTACACAAAACCATACGAGGACATTACAGTTACTGCCGAGCAGTATATAACGTTATAAAAAAAGAGGTTTAAACAATACTCTTCGTAATATTGTAGCTGTCACACCACATACAATATGTAATGTGTTTGCGGTTCATTGTGGCGCAGGAGGCGTGATTCGGCGCGGCTTCACTAAGCGGGGTAAATGAAGAAACTTTGTTTTCAAGTACTCTGAATCTTGTAGGTGGTACGAGGCACTTTATCTGCGAATGCGGGATTTTGGTATGTAATTAGTTTCACAGAGATAACTATCTCACTGGTCTAGTGGGTAGACTAATGAGCGTTACTTTAGGTCCTAATTCGATTCCTAGATTGAGAAAAGATTTTTTTCGTTGCAAATTATATTTTCTCCTGTATTGTGGGTACAGTTTACAAACATACATATATGTTTGTTGTTGTGTTTCATTAACGAGACCATTTATCCTATATTAATAAAACAAATTGCGTGGAAAACGCAGCTCCATAATGTTGATACTTTTCCACCACAAATGACTTTACGACGCGTTCAGATATAAAACCACAAATAAAAACGTAATGGCGTCATAGCGTATGGGTTTTGTCAGCTCGTAACCGACGTCGTAACTGTATGGAATCTATACAATGTGTATGGTGACATATACTTAAATACATAGTCTTTTTTTAATTACAAAATATAATATAATACGTCTGGAATTCTTCAGGTTTAGCATGAACTTTCATGGCCTTTCTCATTCAATATAAATATCAATTCGTAAATTTTTTTTAACAAAAATAAAAACCGACTCCAAAAAACTCAAAAACAAAACTAATAACTAAAAAGCAAAAAATAAATCTTTTATTATACAATGTAGTAGTTGAAGAATATTGAAATCGGTGCCAAGTGAAACATAAAAGTAATATACCTTGCTGCTATAATAGCGACATTGAAACAACGAGTTCACGTAGAAATTGTCGAGTGCGGAGCGAATTATGCGTCGGACGCGACAAATGCATTTCGCCAATTGTGTCGGTTTATCATTGCATGTTTTACTTGGCACCGACTTCAATATTCTTCAACTACTACATTGTATAATAAAATATTTATTTTTTGCTTTTTAGTTATTAGTTTTGTTTTTGAGTTTTTTGGAGTCGGTTTTTATTTTTTGTTAAAAAATTTAATTATTTTACAATTTTGAGTGATGGGTAGACCTATTAAAGACGATTCTCTTGAAAAACTTTACAAAGGTCAAATGTATGTTGCCCCAAGTCGAGTGAAAACCTTAGACGGTATTGCACTATGTGATTTTAAAATCAAATAAATTACTTAGCCAACCACATGATGAAAACGCATTACGAGAAATGAAAAGATTAAGACGACTATTGTAACTAATACTGTGATAGTTTTGACTTTTAGAGGTGTAGCGACTATCGTCGCAACATAGCAAAAAGTAAAGCGCCATCTATCGGAGTGAAGCGACAACAGAAAACCCTGAATCGCACTATAAGAGTTTACAACAATTCTAACACATATACGAATGTCCGACATCAACCGTCGGGCTTCGGCCCGCCAGGCTAACCACCTTGCCTGGTCGGAGGATCCTCCCTTTTCAATGGAGGAACACTATACCTCGTTCCTCCACATTGGTGACGCCGACGTGATCAGCATCCTGCAGCAGACGTGATCATCAGCAAGCAACCTCCATGGAGCAGACCAGCAGCATCAGCACCATGCGGCACCAGCGTCCGGGCGACAGAACACTGCAGTGCGACCGGTATAGAACAAGACAATAGGTGGCTACAGTGACAAAGGAAAAACGGGACGGCATGGGTCTTCACACCGGTGTACTGGCAGTCAGTCCACGTGGTTCGCCGTACAGTTGCAGCAACACGCAGATAGTTCGATCAGCGAGAACGAGTCTCGGGGGGGAGTGATGTAGCGACTATCGTCGCAACATAGCAAAAAGTAAAGCGCCATCTATCGGAGTGAAGCGACAACAGAAAACCCTGAATCGCACTATAAGAGTTTACAACAATTCTAACACATATACGAATGTCCGACATCAACCGTCGGGCTTCGGCCCGCCAGGCTAACCACCTTGCCTGGTCGGAGGATCCTCCCTTTTCAATGGAGGAACACTATACCTCGTTCCTCCACAGAGGTTTAAAATGAGCCCAAACTCGAGGGGTTTACTAGTAGCTACTGAAGAGTTCCACCATCTATCTCCTGGCTCCATCATCAGACCCTCTATACCAAATGTTTTATACGGGACTCATCAAAATATATCGAGTGATCCCAAACTCGGAAGTTTTATTCCCTAACTCTTTACCGTTGAGGAGTACTATGACATCCATCATCAGCTCAGCATCATTAAATGATGACTTTCAGACGCCAATACCTAACTTATTAAGAAAAAAAGCTCAAACGGGCTATTTGTCTTACAATATTTGAGGGTATCCCTCGATTTCCCTAGGATCCCATTATCAGATCCTGACTTGGTGATAATGGGACCAAATGGGAAGCATACTCTTTCAAACAAAACAATAATTTTTAAAATTTCTCAGGGTTTCCACCATCAGGTCCTGACCTGATGACAATGGGACCAAATGACAAGCATACCCTTTCAAATAAAAAAAGAATTTTTGAAATCGGTCCAGGCGTCTTCGAGAAATCGAGTAACAAACATAAAAAAAAAAAAAAAAAAAAATACAGCCGAATTGAGAACCTCCTCCTTTTTTTGAAGTCGGTTGAAAAAAAATCGATTCTTTCAATTTTCATTTGTTTCGTAATTTGTTGACAGTTCATGTAAATAAGAAAGGTACAGTTTATGATAATTTAGGCTCCACGTGCTGTTGAAATGGACAGTCAAACGTGAGATTATTATTTTTTTTTTTTGCCCCACACTAGGATTTCTCCTGTGTCGTGGGTACAGTTTACAAACATACATGTCACATGCACACACAACCAGACCCGAAACAACTATCTGTAGATCATACAAATATTTGTTCCGTGCGGGGATCGAACCCGCGACACATAGCGCAGAAACCTAATGGCTTAGCCACTGCGCCAACCGTGTCGTCAAATTGTATATTGAATCTTATTTCGTCAGAATCGCGTACCGAGTTTACTCATCCGATATTGTTCTAAAATTTCAAATTTTACGAGATTACTATACGTTGAATAGATTGCTAGATTGCAAACTATAAATCGTAAATTATGCTATTACCGTTATTACGTAATAACATTTATTCGTGTCACCTCGTAAATGTTTTGTAATGTCCAACTGCATTGTATGATGTCTATATTGTATGGTATCATGCACTCACATGGCGTGTTGTTTGTTTTGAAGGCCAGAACCATTGTCACAGTAGATAAGAGCATTTTTATCCACTTATTAATAAATAAATAGGTATAATTTTTCAAATACGGACAGATTTTGGGTAGATATATAGAAAGATCCTGTTCAACTAACAAATTTTTTCATAAACATAACATTACGCCTGTATTTCGCGAGGGGTAAGGCAGAGGAGTACTGTAGAGGTTTTATATAAAAAGATACAATCTTTGGTATGGATAGTGGTGAGCAATAAAAGAACAAATATTTAAAGGAGACGCCAATGTGTGACACAATTCAATGATGGACCTTGTTCTTTGAGTTACTTGTATTTGAGGGCTCGTTACGATCAATACAGAATAAGATTTTAATAGCAGTTTTATTCCTGGTACCTTATAGTACCTACTATCGTACATCCATATTTCGCCGATGCTGTTATAAGTCCCATGTAATAGTGGGCAAGCCTATTGCCATCTACCGGGCATATTTCCAGACTCTGTGCTGCAACTTAGAATATTCATACAGAAAAATCCAATAACACTTTGCCCGACCCAGGAATCGAACCTAGGACCTCACATTCAGCAGTCGCCCTTGCTATCATCAGACCAATGAGACAGTCTTTAATCTTTTCATACACTTGCATAAACTATTGTAAAGAGCGACACGATAAAGACGAACAAATTAAGAATTAATTACGCCAAACGGATTTTTATTCTACCCGATGACGTAAACAGTTTGGAGTTTCTCCGAGGTTTCGTGAAAATAGACAACGAGCTTACATCATGGGTGGTGCGTGGGATTTCAATCATGGGATTATATTTACTTAACACTTTATTCCAGACAACCGAGGCTCATAGATAAACTAATAAATAATAGGGCTACATCCAGAAATCGACTCTCTGCTTAAATAAATAGAGTTCGTTTGAGCTCATTACATTATTTATCTTAATTTTCGCATTTTTTTTTTGTAATCATCGTCAAAATCTAAGTGCTATTCCATCTAACTATCTAATCTTTTTGTATTATGTTGATTATGCAATTCATCGTTATATGTTTATTTAATTATTCTATGATACTTCTTTATATGATTATTGTATTCTTCCCGAGTCGGGCAAAGTGTTATTGTATTTGTATAAAAATTCTCAGTAGCAGCATATCATCTGGAACTGTGTCCGGTAGATGGCAATAGGCTCGCCCCCTAATACTCTCAGTTCAATAACGATATCAGCGAAATGTGGGTTACAATACTATACCTACCCCTGTTTAACTGTTCGGGGAACACAGGCGTGATGCTATATTAATGTATGTTTCTTTACATGAAATATATATTTGTAAATGAGTTAATTTTTCGATTATACTCACATACGTATTCAAAGTTGTTAGATTTACCATAAATCTGTAAACCGTAAAAATGTATGGCTTGCCTGTTTCGTTACTTACTTCAGAAACTAAATATTCGCATCACCTCCACGACGGTAGCGAAACGGCGAAGCCATACATTTTTACTGATATGTAGAATTTGTGAAGTTAGGGTCGGTAGAGTTAGGCCGTGTAGATTCAGAAGCTTTGCTCTACATGAGATCTGATATCTTTTTCACAGGGCAAACCTTATGTGGTCGTCTTGGCAACATTTTACATGAAATGTTTTTGGTGGGATGTATTTGTAAAAAATATAAAGTCGAATGATTCAATAAACGATTCAGTCAAATTGATGAGTTATATTTTGTGGTTATTGGAGTCATCAATCTTTCAACCTGGGTCTTCCATGTGGTGAGGGGAACCCCACAAGTTTGTCGTTTCAAAGTCTTCACTCCAGGCTCAAATTGTTAGTCTGTCATAATGGTCGAAGTTTTCCGGATAACCCTGCAAGCTCAGCTAGATCTAAACGGTGGTCGGAGGATCCTCCCTTCTCAATGGAGGAACACCATACTTCGTTCCCCCATCAATACATATAAATAAAATTGGAGTGTCTGTTTGTAATATTGAAATAACCGTTTTTTACTACATGCATATGAATATATATACGGTACATACACCAAAATAACATTTTTTACAATTTTTGTCTTTCTGTCTGTCTGTCTGTCTGTCTGTTTGTATAGGCTAATCTCTGAAATGGCTGGACCGATTTTGACGGGACTTTTATTGGCAGGTAGCTGATGTAATAAGGAGTAACTTAGGCTACTTTTATTTTAGAAAAAATAGGGTTAATTGCATTTGGTCTCACTAAAAAATACATTGTTAAGTTCCGACATCCACGCGAACGAAGTCGCGGGCAAAGCTAGTAGTAGAATAAAGTATAAGCAATATCTATTTGAACTTTTCTGTATCTTCGTAGGACATCCTTAGCAGGGCTTCTTTGATGGTTTTCTTACAATAACTGTTGTTGAGGGAATATATGTTTTTTATCGCATTTAGCCTGTTATAGAGAAGCGGTCCTAGAAACACGTAAAATTTGGAAGTAGCGTCAATGTTTGCTGGGTCGGTTTGTTTAGGTGACCTCACGATGTAACCTGTTGGTTTAGGATGAATCACGCACACATAGTGTTTATCAGTTCAAAAGGGACCGATTTATTTAACAGTTCACAAGAGTGATCTAGATAATGCTGACCCTGGATTATAAGTGCGTGTCGTGCGTCATGTGTTGTCGACATTATAGCTGCTCGAGCGATTCATAGCTAGGTGATATAATGTGATATAATGTGATAATTTGTGATTCTCTTTACGAATTTACATTTGAAACTAATGCTTATTATCTACTGCCTTACAGATGCAATTTGCTAATTAAGATTTCAGCACGCCCTGAGAGAACTTTTCTCAAATATAAAGCATCACGCCTAACCCGAAGGGTTAGGCAGAGGTGTAGTGTTGTACAAATGTAGATTAAATTTTACCTTTTCGAGTCCCATGTAATAGGGGGCGAGCCTATTGCTATCGTTACCTTACACAACACAGCCTCCCGCCTGTATTCCCCGAAGGGTTAGGCAGAGGTGTATTATTGTACACTCGCATTTCGCCGATGCCGTTATTGATTCTCATGTAACAGGGGCCGATCCTATTGCTATCTACCGGGCACAATTCCATATTCCGTGATACTACTGAGAATTTTCATAAGGCAAAACCCAATAACATTTTGCCCGAACCTAGGACCTCACGCTCAGTTTCGCGTTTGGAACCACTAAACCAATGAGCCAGTCAAAGTTGCCTATATTAGGATCAAACCTGCTCCTGATCAGCTGGTGAGTTTAATTAATCCAACCCAAGTTCCTCAATGATTGTTACGAGAATCATAAACTGATGTATACATATGAAGCAGGTTCGGTTTAACTACACAGTAAAACTTTAGGTACAGTCATATAGCACAATTGTCGTTAAATCAGAGAGGTGTCACCGCAGTTCGTGTCATTTCAACCTCCACATAGGTCATTGTCGGATCGTACGTAATTGCGGAACACACTCGATGTAGGCCACAGAACTGACACATATGGAGACCGCGACCATTTTTCATTATTCATGTGTATGATAATGTCAAAATAAATGGCAATAACCGTGTAAAGATTTTGGTAGTAAATGTCAGTGAGTAAGATTGAGAAAAGTTCATGCTACACTAGAAGTTTCTCCTTTAGAGAGTAGCGCAGTGGTTGTGAGATCGACTGCTGAGCTACGTGTCGTGTGTTCGATTCCCGCACGGGTCTGGGTCTGTGCGGGAATCGAATGTATGTGAATAAACACCGTGCCTCGGAAAGCGCGTAAAGCCGTTGGTCCTGCGCCTGATCTGTCTCCGGTCGTGTCGGATTGCCGTCCCATCGGGCTATGAGAGTGAAGGAATAGAGAGAGCGCCTTTGTTTGCGCGTGTTTCACACACTTGTGCTCTATAATATCTCCCGTGTAGTTGGCTAATCTCCGGTGATATTGGCCGCGGTGACCGAAATCGGTCAGGAGGACATTATGTCCCAGTAGTGGGGAAATTACTGGGCTGATAATGAAGAAAGTCAGGGACAGGAGAACTACGTGCGTAATGGTTCGAAAATATTATTATAATAGCTATGAAGTAAAAATGCTGTCTGTTCTGGCAACCACTTGTCACAAACATTTCCCGAGGTTTGTGAGAGGATAAATGAATAATATTCTAGCTGTATAATAGGCACCAATTTGTAGGCTTTAATATAGGGGTTAGTGCATTGACCTTGGTTGTTGTATGCGATTACCATACCTATGCATTGTACAACAGTACGGATGATCCTACACTAACGAGGTCTATATGTGTTAGCGGGGCAAACATGCTTGTATGTCATTGTTACGACATGATAATGAACAGAACATCACTGAAAAACGTACATAATTGATTATACTGATTATAGCGTACTCTTTGTGTATCATACGGTACATGATTATATGTACGTAATCAGTATAATCAATTAATAGCATCTGATGATAGATAATAACATAAACATACCGATATTTAACAATAGCGAAGCGACGCTTTTTATCGATATTTAAGCGTTCATTTAAGCTAGTATGTGTATTCGTCAAACATTATAAATTCGTTTTTATACGATTTGTCTAAAAAAACATACATGTTGAAACATCGTTCTGGTCTAGATATGTTATAAAAAATGAACGAAATCGAGTTACCGTATTGGATGCAATAACTAAAACGTGCCATTGGAAGGGTTTTTGGTGGAATACGAGTAAAATACTAAAATTGTGAAATGGTTGACTTTTAGGCAGCTAGCGAGTGCGTTGTGGGTGCACATATAAAAACAGTGGAAGTGACATTTTAAGAATAACGTAAAAACTGTCCTTAATACGTTTAGGACTGTTTCGAATACATCATCTAGTTAGACAACGTTTCATGATTCAAATTTTCAAACGTCGGTGTTTCATGCGGGTACCGATGTTCAAGTTCAGTTGTCATCTCTTTACAAGTATTCTTTAGGGAGCTACCTACACCCACTGCGACTATTTAATAAAAGTTGGTTGGAGTTCCAAGTTCACTTGTTGTTTAATTTGAATTAAAGTGCACCAACAATATTCAATTCCGTCAAATCTCTTCCAGCTAACTTTACTGTGGAACGAGAACTATGTAAACATATAGTACACAGGAGGGCGCGGGCGCTGCGGGGGCTCCGAGCTTCCTTTATGTTGTGTGGATGTCGCTAACGGTTATGAGATTGTGCTGTCGTTTCGCGGCGACAATTACTTCGTACCAAACTTTGTGTTTTACTTCCCTTTTGTAACGAGTTCTGCGGAGCAAATAGGATTTTAAGTGAAGGCCTTGGTTTACGTACTCGTACCTACCTACATGTTAACTTACTTTTTATACAACTGGTACAATTTCTAACGATATGCGGTGTTTCATATAATATTGATTAGTAGGTAGCACTAATTGGAAGAGAAGGATTTCTAACATTAGAATCGATGTACTGATCACAAACAAAGTCTTGCTGACGTTAGGAAAATTCATTCAATGGGGTGTAAGTATCCACAAATCACGATTATAAAAAAAACTCAACCCTTAAGGGGATGAATTGCCGCTTCAAAGTTTGAATG
Source organism: Shargacucullia verbasci (assembly GCA_947562105.1). NCBI lineage: Eukaryota > Metazoa > Arthropoda > Insecta > Lepidoptera > Noctuidae > Shargacucullia > Shargacucullia verbasci. The sequence goes on from OX387283.1 coordinate 316,312, forward strand.
ATAAATCATAGGAATTTAGCATTTATTTGCAATCAATAATCTGGAACACCCACAATAAGGTGAAAAACACTAAATAGGAAATTAGTTAGGTCCTCAACTTTAAATCTAAACAATAAATAACAGTATACGAGCTCAACATGTCTGAGCCAGTCAGCAGTTTACAGTAGCCGGTGCATCCTATAATTAATGTCCCCAACTTGAGCAATAACTTAGCTCCGTCCAACACTTTCCTACTTACATTACAGTTTTAGACGCCCGCCGCTTAGAATTTTTTTTTTTTTTTTTTTTTTTTTTCTTTTATAAAACGTTGCCCCACACTAGGAATTATTCCTGTATCGTGGGTGCGTTTACAAACACATATATTCACATACACAAAGACCCAGACCCGAAACAACTATATGTAGATCATACAAATATTTGTTCCGTGAGGGAATCGAACCCGCGACACGTAGCGCAGCAGTCGATCTCTCAACGACTGCGCCAACAGTGCCGTCAAATATAGCTTAGAAATTACTTTAGACTGTGTGCGATCTACTTTTAAAATTGTTTAAAGGTTGATTTTATCTACCTATGTGTATTTATATATTTGTTTTGTCCTTGGTAACTGAACAGGAAAGAAAGAAAGAAAGAAATACTAGCTTATTCCACATGGTTTTCGTTTCGGAATAACACGATCCGAGCTAATATTATAAATTGATCTAATTTACAATTTGTTCTAATAAATTATTCATCGTGCTTCACTCCCCGTTGGAGTTAATTTGCGGGCTCTAATATTACCTGGCAGGCAAATTAGAATGTTGCCAGACTTTAAGCTGGCGTAATGAACAGACAAACAGGCGGCCAGCCACCTGGTGGTCTGCGGGAATATTCAGGATATTAGGATTACTAGGAAGAATCTGTTTGTAAGGATATTCTGAGAACGCAAATGTACCTACTTTCATAATAGCTTGGCGTTTTGGTTTTGTTTAAACGGCGTAATAACTATAATATTGCTTCTGCTCATACATAGAATAAGATACATTTGTGATCTGCTTACCATAGTAAAGGTTGTCGCTGGGCAGATTGGTCTGACAAAAAGCGAGATCTGTTAGAAATCTACTATACGTCTTCTTTACGGCATGTTTAATTATAGTGTGGGTACAGGTTACGGGTGTACACAAACATTCATGATTCACAGACGCCATTTTTCACGGCAGGATTGGTGTGGCTAAGCGATAGCATTTCTGCACTGCGGTTCGTTTCAAATACGGAACATTATATTTGTATGATCTATATATAGTTGTCACGGGTCCGGTATGCGTTTATTTTAGTAAACGCAAAGCAAGGCAAGGATTTTAAGAATAATAAAGAAAATATAAAGCGTATGAAAATCAATGTAATGTAGGCCAATAGCTCTAATATTATAAGGAAGTAAATTTTAAAATGAAACTTGCAATTTAATTAATTACATGCTGGTTCAAGTTCTGCGAACGAAGTTATGATGGAAGGGAGCGTGTAATCTGAAAATTTTAATACGTAACTGCGAGAAAGCTGGCAGTGGAACGAGGGTGCAAATTAATTTATTTATCTGTCATTACGTACGTACTTTTTCTGCAATTTTTTTTTAACGTTGCGTACCAAGTACCACGTTCCAAGAGAAATGCTAGTGATAGCATTTCTCTTGGTACGTGGGTACAGTTTACAAACATACATGTTACATGCACACACAACCAGACCCGAAACAACTGTCTGTAGATCATACAAATATTTGTTCCGTGCGGGGATCGAATCCGCGACACGTTGCGCAGAAAACTAATCGTTTCGCAACTGCGTCAACCGTGTCTCTCTTTTCTATTAATTATTATAATTCTAATCGCTATTGCTTTAAATGCGTCACACTATGGCCACTCCTGTATCCTGGGTACAGTTTATACAGACCAATGTTTCATATATTTAAATCTGTAGTCCAGAAAGCCAGGTTCATAGCCATAGCGTATGGATAGTATTTACAAATATAAAGTAGGCATGCTTCCTATTCATGAAGAAATCGACAGGGACTGACTTTACCGTCCCGCTGTACTCTGTGTAACGTTGGACACCGGACACTGAGTCACGTCACAGAACAGTACATAGACACAAATACGTCAAAGCGATAGCCACTATGTACCTTTTGTAAAGGACCAAGTTTTTAGTAGTAGAATACAAATGTTAGTTCATTTTGTGATGCTTGTGTTTTCGAGTCACTATCTTCTACGTTAGTTATTTTTGGCTTGCTGTAAAAGTGTTGTTTAAACCTATATCAGACACCGCATGTCCATGTGAGAGTTACTTATATCAGTAAACAGTACAAACAACAAAACAATAAAAAAAAAACATTCTATCAGTAGTAAGCTTTAGGGCAAAGTGGCATACGACGGCTAGCCTATATACTCAGATTCATACATGCAGTGCCAGATTAAGCAAGCGCGGGGCCCGTAGCAAATTCTATCGGGGGCCCTTGATCTGCTATGGCAGAGGTGAACTGAAGGGACGAGCCTATTGCCATCTACTGGACACAGTTCCAGATTCCGTACTGCTACTGAGTATTTCTATATAGAAAAACTCAATAACACTTTGTCTGTGCTGGGATCGAACCCAGTACCGCACGCTTAGCAGTCGCGCTTGGGACCACTAGACAAATGAGGCAGATATCTAAATTAAAAACTGGATATGCATTCGAGATTTTAGTGAAAACATTCTTTAAAATAGAATTATATCAAAGCGGACGAGAATTGCTCCTTCAAATCATAGAAACAAGGATTTCCCCCAGCGTGAAAGTAATTAATTATAATTGTACAGTGATTTACAGTGTCGACATCCTTGTGACTGCAAGGTCCCACGAGCCACATCTAGTTATTTCTTAATTACAAACGAGTCTCCTATAATTTCTATACGCTTTATAATTAAGATATTGGAAGAACTTTTAACGAATAACTAATGAATAGGGAAAAAAATTCAAAGTCAAAGGAATCTCTGGAAGCAATTTAACTTTGATTGATTTGATTTACTTTTATTTATTATTTGATGATTGTTATGATGGATATTGTTTGAATGGACTTCTGGATGGTACCGATCAATATATTTTGAGAACTGTCTCATTACAAATTAATTGATTTTCTTAAAACTTTGAAGCTAATCCGGAGGCAGATACACTAAACCGATTGCAATAATATTTTACATACGCCATACCAGCCTCAAATGGCAACATATTATCACTATTAGAATACATAATTTGACAAAAAGTTTTTTTGGCCCACCGTACTCATTAGTCTAGTGGTCGCATCTGAGCGGTTCTGGGTTTCATTCCTAGGTCAGGTAAAGCTCAGGAGCTCGGAGTTTAGAATTGTGGTCGATGAAAATAAGTTTGTTCTTATTTTCCGTTTATTGTTACCTGTACGTTGTTTTTAAGAGTCAATTAACAGTTCATCATTATTTAATAAGTTCATAAGTATTTGAACCTCTGCAGCTTCTCAAATACTGGCCTTCAGTAAGCCGATACTCATCGGGTGTAACGTAGCGCCGCAAAACCTCCCAAGTTGGTGCTTCAAGTAACTTGACCTTCGCTGGGGGTCGTTCAGCTATTTATAGAACCAGTTTCTTCCGCGTACGTGTCATAAAAATTTTCATATGTTTAAAAGATGATGCATGAAATTTAAAAAGCGAAAAATCGCGTTTTACTCCTCACCACTTTAGACTACCGTAAAAATATACTTATTTATTAAAAAAAATATATCAATTCAGGTATAGAGGCGAACGCATTGAGAACTTCGTTTTTTTTAAAATTGATAAGTTAAACCAGATTCTGTGGCGTTTCTTTTTCTTCTATTGATTATAATAATAGTATGTAGGATACCAAGAAAATGGTATAAGTTATTGCAGTTATTATAAAACAAAACACAACACGTGTCTCGGACCTGATACAAACGTTTTATTATAGGCTACTGTGCGGTCAATGAACTGTCTCCTATAATTTCAATGTGTAGTTAGACCCATCCTGTTATAAGATAAATAGGTACATGGGAATACATTATCCAGACGACACAAATACTCAAGGCCTGACATCGCACGTCTCTGCCTACTCTAGGACGTTGTTGACTGCAAAAGCTCACTTAATAGTGCTTCTTTAATAATACTTGTCATCCTTAGCGCAGAATAGGTAATAAGTGCTTTTGTCAATAATTTCATTTTATACTAACTTTCCGAACGAGCCACATAGGTACTTATAAAACTTTTGTATGCACGTCTTCAGTATCAAATAGTTTTGACAATGAAGTATTTAAACGTGTTTTTCCTGCTTTTCCGTTTTCAAGTAGAATGTTAAGTAGTTCTTCATAGTTTCTCCGTCGTTGGCTCGCATTTGTATGCATTAAGTGAGGGCTACGGTTTGCATACACTTTGGCAGAGGGAGAAAACCGCGACTGCATAGCGAAATTCACTCATTGTTCACTCATGATAATTTTGTTCTTGTTTAATCAAACAGAAAGAAAATATGTTAATCTGAACTAAGAGGAATAAAAACTTTTGTAATTCAAACATCTCTTTGTGTTACGGAAACTGGTACCTTATAACCAAGGTTACAAAACTAGGAAGCGAAAAGTTGGCTTAATCTTTGTGTATTTATTCAAGTAAAATTTTCTATCTGACTAGTTTTGTGCTCATCTGAGAGTTCTTAATTATATTACTTTGTGGATTGTGAGTACTCTTTGTAACAAACGATAAGTTTAAACAAATGTTAAGGTTGTAATTATTCGGATGATCAAGCACGCGTGAGAGGGAACTTCATACTACAAATTACTCTATATTCTTGTCTCAATTTGGTGTCGAATGTGGGACCTTAATCAATGTCTACAAATAACGATTACCCCTTCACACTCCGTTCTTGACCCACAAACAAAAGAATCATTAACTCTATTTGTTTTATGTCTTCTTTTTATCGCTATTTGCGATCAGAGTACCTATTTTATGAACGTGTAACAAACGTGAACATCAATTTATTCGCCTATAAACTTGTACGTAATTAATTTAATTAACAAATTACATGAATAAAAACATTCTACATCGAAAATGTAGGTAGTAAATACACTAGAGTTTCAGATATGATGAGCAAACAATTTCAAATTATTTATGTTTCGAGAATAAGCCTTATTCTGTATGAAAATCATGCACAGACTTTGCTACGATCAGTAAAATATTGGTATGAAGAATGATGCAGAACCCTGTGATTTATCACGATATTATCATAGGGAATAGGTGCTGAATGAAATAAAATTTAGCATGGAAAGCTGCATGGTAATAACATTCAATGTACGATTCAACTGCTATATAAAATAACATCAAGTAGCGTAGTGCCGGAGCATCCACCTAAGTCAAGGACGTGGATTCGATTACCACCTTATGATAAGCGTTAGTTGGCTCGGATGCAATTGTGTCGAGATTTCCTCGATACCTACCCATGTTTGATGTGATTCCTATCTAAGGCCTGACGACAGGTTGGTTATTTCACCGCGCAGATTTATCAGGCACCAGTTTATATATATTATATAGCTTAAATACATTTATCAAAAAATACACTAAAGGAAAAACACAAGCCTTAATCAAATGATCCCAGGCACGTGTATCACACAACAGTAGGCACAATCATGGCGGTTCACATTAGAGAGAATTGTTTGCATGGATCACGGAGAAGGTAGCAAATGAAGTGGTGTGTTGGAGAAATTGCTTATTTGACGTCCACAGATATGTATTACGTTTCATTTTGTTATGTTTCTGAAACGAAATTAAAAACAATATCTGTGGAGTGTTTTGCTTTCTTAGTAGCGGCTTCTTCTTGTCTTAAAATATAATTACCTTGAATTTGCTAACTCATTATAATATATGAAGATATAGATTAGATATAATATAAATAGATGCAAAGTTCCATCCTTTTTTTTTTCTTGCAAGAAATATGTATTTTGTATTAGAACTCCATTTACTTATTACTCCCACTACGCCGTACATAAAGTGGTTGAATTGAGTGGCCGACTCGTTACGTTGATTGACATGCTAACTGCACGGTCGGTCAATCATCACGAATGACAGTGGTAGACGGTACCTTTCATAGCGATCCATGTTGTTATGTAACAGCTAGAATCATCATATACGAGTTTTAAGTGGACTGGCCTCCTTGTCTTAACCCTCTATTGCGTAATCCCTGCTCTATATTGAAGAGGCAACAGAATATATGAATGTGATCATTTTGGAAGGCTTTAGTTATTAAAGTGTATTATGGCAGCCACAGGATAAAGCTTTAATATCCATTAGAAGTCCCCAATCGCCTAGATTCAGTACCATAAACCCAGAAATCTTTATATCGTCATTTTACCATTTACCTAAATTAAATCGCTTTGAGTGAACTAAGTACCAACTATAATATGGTATGACGGCATTCAGAACTGAGTAATAACCAGAATTTGATAGAAATTGTTCACTATAGACGGGGATAGGTCAGCCAGTCAACAATGGTAGTATCAAGGCTGACGGCCCAGGGTGCGCCAGACGATATCAGGTTTCGACGCTCTTTCGTTGCTCCTATATACAGTTATATGTATTGATAGGTTCGTGGATTGTAGCTCAAGTTGACACGACAGATGACGTTATAGAAGGGTTGAAAGCACGTCATTACAATGATGGGACCTAATATTGTCATCAGTGTATGGCACTTAGATGGCGTTTATATTAATGTTCCCACTGCTGAGACTAAAGCTTCGCTGTATGAAAGCAGGTGAGCTGTATGCCACGTCGCGGTTCCAATACGGAATGGTGAATATCATAAGTCTTCAAATCCTTCGTTCAAGAACACGTAAGTCACCTCACGATATTTACTTAGTTCTTGGAAAATCACAGCTGTGACAGATATGAATATATTTACATAAATTTCAAAGGAAACTTATGTACATTACTTTTGAAATCTTATCATTTGTTTTAATTCAAAATATTGTTCTGTTTCATGACTTAGTTACGCTAAAACTTCGACTAAAGTTAAAGCAATGTCCATAAATCATAATTTAGGTACACTTGGGCTTAGTATTTATGTAATTGCTCCATTTATTAGCGTTTACTGCCAAACTTTTAAAAGCGTATCGTCTACTTAATAGTCTTTCATTTGATGAAAGCTTAATTTAAGAGCTTTTTGCTAATAAACGCTAATATTCATGTTTTCCATTGATTCTATGACATAATAACGCTTGGCGAGCAAATATATAAATTGTGGTATGAAAAATATGTGTGGTTAAAGGACCAGATATCGCTAAGAGGTTAGAGTGGCTGGTATACTGTACAAAAAGACCACAGGTTCGATTCTCGCTCGCTGTAGAATTATTTTTACCACAATTTATATCTTTACATAATTTCTTCTGTCATATAATACGTTTCCACATGGGATATCCTGTGGGGGCTTATGCTGTGGAAAGATTCCTCAATCCTCAAGGTGTGATGAGGTTGACTGGTGAACGTAGGTGGTCACTACTAAGGCACTACCTACAGTTTCGAGAATTTCAGTTTCTGTTTCTTTGTTTTGTTTCTGTTCAAAGTCAAAGTCAAATATTTTTATTTCGAGTAGGCCTTTACAGGCTCTTTCAAAACCTTGTGATTCTAGGTGCACGGTTCCAAAGTGGGGGTAGGTCCTATGGAGAAGAGACCGGCAAGAAACTCCATGGATACTCTTTTAAAATAATAGTTTTAAACTGGTTACAATCTTTAACGGTAAAGACTATGCGAGACGAGACGAATGTTATAAAAGTGCGTGGGAACAGATTTTGGCAATATAATCTAATTTTATTTCTGACAGAAATGTCAAGATTCTTTTACAGTTGTTTCAAGAGGATTCTCTTAAAAACATTAAGTTTATTACTTAAGTAGATAACGTTGAACGACATTACGATTTTACGTTCTATTTTATTTGTGAAGGTGTTCTGAAAATTAGGTAGCGCTCACACTATTGGCAACGTGACATATTTTGTAGTGTTAATGACAAGCTTTAAATCATACATAGGTTATTGGTGCGGCGTGTCTTTAGTGGCGTTCGATAAAATTCGATAAGTTTAAATGCACGTTAGTAATTATTATTATACCATAGCATAACATAGCATCACGCCTCAAAGTCAAAAGTCAAAGTCAAAGATTTTTATTTCAACTAGGACTTTTCAGGCACTTTTAAAAAGTCGAGACTCTAGGCCTGTATTCGAAGAATATGGCCGAGGCGTATTATTGTGCACCCATATTTCGCTCATATTGGTATTAAGTTCCATATAATCGGGGGCGAGCCTAATACCATCAACCGGGCACAGTCCCAAACTCCATGCTGCTAAGTAGGTACTAAGAAAAACTTAACACTTTGCCCGACCCAGGAATCGAACTCAGGATGTTTGTAATTGCACATTCAAAAACGCCTCATATGTGCCTAGTGTATGTCATTACCTTGACACATAAAAAACGAACAATAAAAGTGTGGTTTATAAAACACTGAAAAAAAATTGAAAATTCTAAAGCTAACTTGAAATCTAGTAATAACAGTCTCCTTTTGCACTGAATTATCATTTTCACTCTCAGCGTTACCTTACACGTTTTGCCAATTCCCTACCTCGTTAGCCTACGATCTTATTTAAGTGCAAACTTCATAACAAAAGCAATTTTTCAGGCATTACGGGCGGGCACGGGGAACGAGGGATAATATCAACGTTTACGACACGAAAATGAAAAACTTTGCGAGTAACGAAACGTGAACACATAAGTTGCTTTTTGGGATAGAAATTTGAACCTTAAGGTACAAGATTTTTCTGAAAGAAGGCGAACACTTAGAACATAGACTGCAAAAGGCTGAATAAAGACTTTATAATATCCATGCATTTATGTACCCAGGGGTATGTAGAAACTACAGAACACCATGTGAAATTTACATACTTAAAAGGTATGTAAGGTTAATCCTACTTTCATATCAACAAACGACATAAATAATGCCAGTGTTTTTCGATTAAAATGTGATAAACTCCTCCAAACAGCAGTTTGTACATTAAATAGGAATTGATAGGAAAACTGAAATTCTCAATAGCAGCACGGAGTCTGGAACTGTGCCGGGTAGATGGCAATAGGCTCGCCCCCTATTACATGGGATCAATAATAGCATTGGCGAAATGTGGGTGTACAATGTACATAGGACGCTTCTGCCTAACTCTTCGGGGAATACAGGTGTGATGCTAAGTTATGTTATGATTTGAAAATGAAGTTAATCATACGGAACTTATTAACCAATGCACCGAGTCTGGTCTTAAACGCAATACCCGTGAGAGCGCGCGTGGTCATTCGGTATCGCTATGAATGGCTAATTGATGATGCATAAACATTCATGAATGGCCATTTGATTATTTCTGTTATAATACCCATTTTGACTTCCCCATTGGTCTAGTGTTTGCAAGCGCAACTGGTGAGCTGGAAGTCCTTTTTTCGATTCCCGGGTCGTACAAACTGTTGAGTTTTCTGTATATAAATTTTCAGTAGCAGCACAGAGGTTGGCACTGTGCTCGCTTGATGGCAATAGGCTCGCTCCCTATTATATGACACTTAATAACAGTATAGGCGAAATGTGGGTGCACAGTAGTACTCACATCTCTGCCTAACCCTTCAAAGATACAGGCGTGATTCTATGTTAAAAAACAATAATATAATTTCCCTGTTAGTGTACTTTAGACCTATAGCTAAGGTAGTAACTAGGTAACTCATAAATAAATAAGATCTAGGCTGAGCGCTCTTCATTTCATTAATTCTCACGATAACTGATGCATGCTTGCACTCTGTTGCGACAGGTTAGCTCAAATAGTTATGGCACTTTCTTCAAAAGGATATTCCACCCTATATTTGTCTCACATAAAACCTTACATCATTACAATCTGTCTGGACTTTAAAATAGACTTTGACCCCTGAGTTTGTTTCGGCGATTCTTCTCAGGGATAGTCATAGGAAATGCCGACGCCATCGTTAGTTTAAAAAAGACGTGTAAAAGTGATTGAAAAATCCTAATTGCAAAATAAATAATTTCATTTCATTTCATTTCATTTCATTTCTATAGTACATACATACGAAATATCAAAATATGACATCAAATATGACTTCAAATATTTCGTTAATGGCAGTACGACGTGTAAAAGTATCAGTGAATGACCCGCCAGTGATGTGACGTCACTGATATATTGACCGGTGACGATCATCAATAATAAATAATATATGCGCCGCGTCACCAGCCATGAATCAATTGCGGTCAGACATTACTGCAGATAAAGTAACACATTCGTGATAATATTATAAAATCCAATAAAAAAAAAAAAAAGATAACACAGCTCTACAAAACCAATTTTCCTAATGATGACGAATACGATATGTGTAATAATTAAATGAACGCAAACATTCCAATTTGAATATTTAATTATCAATTAAATTGTAAACATAACCAAAATATTTGTTTAATGTTGATTATCACGAGGCTCACTGGTTTTAACTGTAATAATTTATTTAATTAACTAACTGTGCCCGCGACTTCGTTCGCGTGGATGTCGGAACTTAACAATGTATTTTTTAGTGAGACCAAATGCACTTAACACTACTTTTTTTCTAAAATAAAAGATTTTTTTCTAAAATAAAAGTAGTTTAAGTTACTCCTTATTACATCAGCTACCTGCCAATAAAAGTCCCGTCAAAATCGGTCCAGCCATTTCAGAGATTAGCCTATACAAACAGACAGACAGACAGACAGACAAAAATTGTAAAAAAAAATATTTTGATGTATGTACCGTATATATATTCATATGCATGTAGTAAAAAACGGTTATTTCAATATTACAAACAGACACTCCAATTTTATTTATATGTATAGATAATTAATTTTTGATTGTCTTGGTCTATTGGTCGCAAGCACGACTGCTGAGTTTGAGGTCCTGGGTTCGATTCGTGGGTCGGACAAAGTGTTAGAAATTTTTGTATTTTATTGGCAATTTTCAGTAGCAGCACAGAGTCTGGATCTGTGCCTGGAAGTAGACATAAGGCTCGCTTTTTTAAAAAAAAACTTTGCCCCCTCTTTGTTTTCTCTTGTATCGTGGGTACAGTTTACAAACATGCACACACAATCATACCTGAAATAACTATCTGTGGATCATACAAATATTTGTTCCGTTAGGGGATCGAACCCGCGACACGTAGCACAGAAAGCTAGTCGCTTAGCCACTACGCCAACCGTGTCATCATACTCGATTCATCGAGGAGAAGTAGCACGTAGCATGTCCTTGTAACCAAGGAAACTATATTACTATTATCCTACCGTTTCGCTTTCAACAAAAAGCGCGTTGCCATCCAGTTCTCAAAGAAACATCCGTGAGATTTCAGAATATTGTGTAAGTTATCTCAGATGCTATACATAATATTCTCGCTTTATAGATATGTTGAGTCCAAGGATTTTAACTTTAATGGACGAAGAACTAGAAATGAAATATCGCGTTAAAACTATTAACATACCTAAAACATTCTTACTCTATTACAAATTATAATACTTTTCCTGTCGGCACAAGTTCGTTAATCGTTCGTGAAAAGATTAGACTATCAATGGATGGTATCGAGGCCGCACAGAGTGCGCCAGACGATATCAGGGTTCATCACTTAAAGAGGCTCTTTCTTTGCACCTCAATAACAGAAAAGTAACTAATATGCGGGTTACTGACCTCTCACACTCTCAAATAGCTTGTATAACTGTCAAACTTTTCCACTACATTTGGATTAAGCGTTCAATTCCCTAATCGCCAGTGTATTAAAATGCAGGCCCCGCTTATAACTTGTTACAGTCCACTCACGTCCATCCTCAGGGAGATTACAACCTTTTTGGACAAACACATCAATTTTTATTAGGGCTTGTTGCTATGCTGTATACGGTTTCCAGTAGGGTACTTTTTTCTCTAATACTGAAGAAGAAACGTTTGTGTGTTTCTTATATTGATTTGATAACACAGTGACACTGGCAAAGTGATTTCTAAAGTTATAAATTGTGAACAGAAAAATATGTGAAAGGATTTAGGAATGCAAGCAAAGATTGCGGTAGCTTAGAGGCTAAAGCGGTTGGTGGACTGGACTAGAAAGTCGCAAGTTTGATTTCTGCTCGCGGTTGAATGTTTGATTGTTGGCAGTTGACATCTCAAACTTCTGGATTAATCATAATGCCTTTCTGTGAAGGATAATTCATTCCTTTCTAAAAAGAAAAACTATAATATATCTGAATAGAAAAAAAAAAACATTGGACGTACTTATATATAATTTCCACGTGGACAAACTCGGTAGCAGCGTTTATAGGATAAAATGGGTTTTTCCTTCCGTTTTCCCGTCTACGCGTCATTAAACAGAGAGGGGAGTGCGCTTGCTTTTTTCTATAAAACACACAACAACTTTTTTATTCCGCTACTGAGTGAACAAACTTATTTCATTCATCATGAGTATTTGCACTCGGCTCTGTGAAGCGTAATTAAAAAATTCGGACTGAAAACTAGCTTTTCATGATGTGTAGCAAACGTAACTCTAACTGAAAGAAAAATAGTAGGTATTTGCCGAGTCGGCATAAAATATTTATTTTCAGTATGTTATAAAAATATTTCATCGTTCATTCACTCAATCTTTTTCATTCATTTTCAAGTTGCTCTTGGTTGCTTTTAACTGTGAAGACTTTATAAAAAATATCAGCTGAATGAGATATGTTTTTATTTTAACCCGACGTGACACAGAAATCAAAGTAAAATGAACATTAATTGCCTTGGCACCTCTCAAAGGCACGTGCCTGTCAGTGGCAACTGGCAGGCAAAAGGTCAGAGGTATATAGATAAAAGGTCACATCGGAGCATAAAGTAACGTAACTATAATATATATAACGTAACTATGGCCGATAATTGCGAGCGACTCCGCCTTTGCAAGTTCATGTGTCAATGTTATAGGAAACTACACTGGAAAACCACATTATAATGAATTCGTTATGGATAGTTCGATTTTATGGATATACATTATAATTATATATATAGTGAACTACACAAACAAGAATATTTAATTGGTCGAAACGTGGTTTGGTACAAGGAATAAAACCACCTCTACTAAGATAATAATTTAGTTTTTTTACAAAGAATAATATTTGCACATAAATTACTACTAAGTATACTAGTCACAAAGTACTAATATTCAGTGATAGGGGTTCGTAATAACCAGTCAATACTATATACACATACCTACTTGTCATTTGGACCCGGGTACGTCTTAAAACTGCGGCCAGACACCGGAGGACGGGCAGCAACGTCCTCTCACTAATCGGTGAGCCACTGCGATCCCCAAGCCGCCTGCCAAGCGTGGGGATTATGGCAACCCCCCCCCCCCCCCCCTCCCGCCTCGGGGGAGGCCTTCGTTCAGCAGTGAACGTCTTCTGGCTGATAATGATGAAAAAAGAACTTGTCATCTAAATAATCAGTAAAATTATGATGCGAGTATCTTTATAAATGTATAGCACCCATTCATGCAACTTTTCACGGATCACGAGATGACTAGACAGGTCACAATTATTTTCTGTCATTCACAAAAAACACTTTCGTTTTCATTATATATACGTTATCGACTCAACAATACCTACTACTACTATTTCGTAATCTCTCGATAATCTTCTGATTTAACAAGTTTGTAAAGCACATAATATTGTGACAGGTAATATAATAATAAGGCCTTTACCGCGACCATTGAAAGAGCTTAAAGCTTTCGGCGAACGACTCGGACTCGGACTCGGACTCGGACTCGGACTCGGACTCGGACTCGGACTCGGACTCGGACTCGGACTCGGACTCGGACTCGGACTCGGACTCGGACTTAAACCCGGATTTTGATTTATTTGCGGATGATTGGAAGATATTGTTGTCAGTTGTCAGAAGTTTTGCGAGACGAAAGTATTGTGTTATAGTATTATATTTTGTTTAATTATTTTATGTTGTATTTAAATAGTGTAATTGGTTTCGGCCGTTCTGTTTAATGTAAATATAAAATAACTAGCTTCCGCTCGCGGCTTCACCCGCGTGGTTTACGAACCCGTACATTTTTCCGGGATAAAAAATAGCCTATGTGCTATTCCAGACTATAATCTATCTCTGTGTCAAATTTCATCCAGATCCGTTCAGCCGTTCTGTAATAATATTAGTAGGAATTAGTAGGATAGGATAGGATAAAAAAATAATAAATCAGTGACAAGCTTATTATTATTATTGGTTGCAATACATAAATACTCGTAAATAAATTGCCTCATTGGTCTAGTGGTATTAAGCGTGACTGCTGAGCGTGAGGGTCTGAATTCGATTCCCGGGTTGGGCAAAATGGTATTAAGTTTTGCTGTATGGAAATTTTCAGTAGGAGCATGGAGCCTGAAACTGTGGTAGATGGTAATAGGCTCGCCCCCCTATTAAATGATAATAATAGCAACGGCGAAATGTGGGTGTACAAAAGTACGACTCTGCCTAACCCTTCGGGGAATATAGGCGTGATGCTATGTGTAAATGTTTTGGGTGAATCATACATAAACATATTATTTTAAACGTACGTCTCCACTTGTTTCGGTGTCAGATGCCGATATAATATCTATCTTTTAGGTCTGCTTTTAAACACTAAGCAGGCTATTCACGGTCGATTGCCTAAGCTGCCAGTGAAAAGCCGGGAAATTGTCCATGGAAAATAGGAAGCGATGCGTGCAGGGTTAAGCCAGTGGTTATGGTCGCGGTCTGTCGGACCATAGGAGAAATTATGATTGTACGCCGACGCCTACTCGGCCGTGAGAGGGTTGGTTGATACTATAATCACTTATAAGGAAAGTTATGACGGAAAAAGGACAGATGTTCGAAAACTGTCGTTTATGGGATTCATATGAAATATTACGGAAGCTTACGGTACCATTTTATGACGTCATAATTTTCGTTCGTTTCGTTGTATTTTGGAAATCCTAGGTGAATAAGCATAAAAAAAGCTATACCTAAATCGTCAGCCACTTCAGGTTTTGTATGAATTCTATTCTGGATTCATGGGTTATATAAAATATCGCTGTGTTATGGTTAAATCCATTGCAAGAGTATCTTTAAGTATATTAAAAACGAAATCGTAAACAGACATTTTATTATTCTGCTTGCGATGAAAACTGTTTGCTGACTTTCCGAGGATAGTTAGTTTATTTTGAGCATGACATTTAAACTGAACCAAATTGGACCTTTATTGAATTATGCTGCTGCCTACAAAGTATTTGAAACCAAATTCGAGGTGTAGGTACCTATATAATCTATTTGACAACCTGCCCGAATTTTAAATATAAACCGTGCGTAAAAAATCTTGCATTAGACATCGAGACATGGAGCCTAGAATCTATAGGACCTGACTTTTTACCACCCTGTATATACAGTGATATTCATCATCATCATCAGCCAGAAGACGTCCACTGCTGAACGAAGGCAGGGAGGGAGGGTTTGCCATAATCCCCACGCTTGGCAGGAGGCTTGGGGATCGCAGTGGCTCACCGATTAGTGAGAGGACGCTGCTGCCCGTTCTCTGATGTCTGGTCGCAGTTTTAGGACGTACCCGGGTCTACAGTGATATTGCCAAGTTACATTAGCGTGGTTTAGCAGTGCTTTGTTCCTTATTCCACATCTAATATTGTTAATTGATGGACGCAAAGTAATAAAGTTAAAAAGTTAAGTTCTTCGAAAAGTTAGCATTCACTTCTTCTATAAATACAGAGTACCTATACATACAACATGTTAACATTATACAACAGAAAATGTTGTTTGGAAAATTCATTAGTTAAGGTGAAAATTTCACGAAAGCTGATTTTAATAGGTTTAATATGTTTGGTCCTATAATCCTTGAGACTGCTCTCTCACAGAGTCACGTTGCCTAGGATACGTAGGCATAACATTAAATCTATAGACAATACCATATTTCCATATCGTTTTTTTTCTAGAACACCGCAGAATCTAAATAACGGCGTTGTAAACAAACATGTTGAATGTCAAGGTTTATTATGAAACCTACACTAAGAAAGCAATTCCATTAGTCTCTATGTCTACAAACTACGTTTATGCGTTTGTTACCGATCTACAAACAATGCCCCAAGGAGATGTATTTTGCAACTACATACGAGATTGTGTCATTCGTTTAGAACTTTAATACAAGCATATTTCTATTAGCCTCGAAAGCTATAATTTTATTGAAATTGTATTGTAAAATAATGCCTCGTAATGATCCCAGTTGAATAATGGTCCTGGAGAAAGAGACTAGATATAGACCACGCGGGTCAAGTGCGGTTGGTGGATGACATAATAATCTTTCAGTCTTTGGTTCCAGGCCATGCCAGTTACACCGTTACGGCATTGGTGACCTATAATGCTCACTTAGATCCACTGATCACCAATTTAGGTCACCAATTTAGCATCCCACTGGGTGCGAACCTAAATTGAAACCCATTACCTATGACTCGGAAGTTGATACCACGATCACTGAGCAACAACTGTTTATAAAAAAATTGATTGCTTAAAACATGTTTCAAAATATAATGTTAATGAAAATATGAAAAAATATAACGTGGAAATTACCCACTGGTTTTAATACAACTATAAGCTTGATGTACCTTATGTTAGCGAGTTGGATGGAAAGCGAGTGATGTTCCAATTTTAAACGTGCAGTGACAGGTTGACAGCTGAACATGACAATTCCATTTCTCTCGCCTATCTCCGGCATATGATAAATGTTTGGTTTTATCATCGCGCCTGTATTCCTCGATGGGATAGGCAGAGGTGTAATTTTTTGTACACCCACATTTTGCCGATGCCGCTATTTGTTGTGTTGCCTCGTTGTCCTCCCATAAACATGGTCATCCCTCGTTTCCGGGCGACTAGGGCGGGGTAAGGTAGCGGGGTGAGTGCTCTGGCGCATGCCGCTGTGTTTAGGCACGTGGTGGCAAACGCGGAAGATAGTTCAGTCAGTTAAATAATTTAAATATTACTTGGACAAATATAACATGGTATAAATATTATTACAATCGGTTCTGTTACTGATTCTGAACAAACAACCTTCATGTTTAGTATGTACTAAAATAATGTTGTATATAATATATTAAAATATCGTTTTATGGCTTTTTGATATATCGACTTATATATGTATATAAATACTCGGTGATTACATAAGG
This sequence comes from Shargacucullia verbasci, assembly GCA_947562105.1. NCBI lineage: Eukaryota > Metazoa > Arthropoda > Insecta > Lepidoptera > Noctuidae > Shargacucullia > Shargacucullia verbasci. Next base: position 333,581 of record OX387283.1, read on the forward strand.
AAAATTATATTTATTGTTATTGTTGTGTTATTATTATACGACTATGAATAATTATGCTTTAGTTGGAGATATTTCTTTCGTTGTCGGTCTTTAATACTCCCCTTTGAAAATATATTAGTGTTAGCTTGTATCTGGTAACCCTAATAATTCAATCGACTATAACTTAAATTACTCCTCTATTCGATCATTCGTTCATCGCGTCAGCTTGTATCTGGTAACCCTAATTATATTATTGAATCGACTCTATCTCAAATTGCTCATTCATTCGATCAGTCGTTCTTAATGTCAACCTTTATACGAAACAACTGACAGACGGCCTTCTTGCTCGAGACGCCGAGGTGTTAACACGTTTTTATATATTATAATATTGGTGTAACAGATTGGCGAACTTATATATTTTAGCAAGTAAGTACAGGACTTATTGTTATTTCTAATTGTTTTACAAAATATGTGGAAAAGGAAATAAATATGTTTGTGCCTCAATAAAGTGTTTGGTTTTCTATTGCGAACCCCTATATTTCTGAGCTGTGGCTTACAGTTCAGAAGTGGGATCGTAAGAGAATTCTCACAATTTTCTTTTTCACGTCCACAATGATCTTTTAATAAAGTAAGCTTACAATTCTAATTTGTGACAAGTGTTTGAGGGATTTCGTTTGTCTGAAAGTACACTTTATTTTCTTTTCCTGACAACTTACGTTTTATCGAATTACCGTCAATAATATACGAAAATTATAGCTTTGAAATACAAGTGAAATGATCGAATTACTACATAAATATTTTGGCGATTTGTGACCGTATTAAAGCTGAACGGATTTATAAAAGTGAAAGAATACAATTACCTACAAATGATTCGCGAAAAATTATTTGCATCAAGATATGTCGTATTATTCTTAAAACAATAAGGAGGTGATTATTAATGTTCTTTTACTTTCCTTAAATAAGTAGAATCATTGCAAATAATATTTCGTGAACTCGTTGTTTATACATGTAATACTAATTGCTGGACTTTGAAACAAATTAAGTTAGTGTTTATTGTGTCATACGCAGTTAGGCAATTTATTTGTTTTGCCTACCTACATGGACCGTAAATGCATTGCCTCATTTCTGACTTCTTCTTATTCATATCTAAACCATTTAAATGGACAAGAGTAAATTATTTAGATAATTCATAATACTTTAAAGTATTCGTGATCATACACTAAGCTTCCCAATGGCAAGTTTCAGATACACACACCTTTTGAATACAACCGAGGGGAAGGGTTGTTATTTAATATGGATAAGGATGAAATGCCCAGGTTAGAGGGCGGATGTGAGCCCAGGTTAGAGGGCAGGAATGAGCCCAGGTTTGAGGGCAGGAGTGAACCAAGGCTAGAGGACATGGCAACACCTAGGCTGGAAGGTCATGGACTAACCAGCTTAGGGGGTAAAGGTAGGAGTGTGGACAGGAAATTGGCTACTACTGGATTGACAAGGAATGAAGAGCGTACGCTGCGTTCACCTAGGAATCGGAAAAGGCGTAATATCGACACAGATTCGGACAGTTCGTCTCGTGGCGGGACAACCCACGAGAGGACAAGGAAAATTGGGAGGAGTTCCCGAAGGAGGAGAGGCAGCGCCAGGCGGACGGAGCGTAGCAGCGACAGTTCAGATAACCGTGAGTCGACCAGAATTTCTAAATCGAATAGGAATGGGAATAGAGAATCTGAAACAAATGTTATATTAGATAAATTTTTGTCAATTTTAAACAACGTCAAGAGTTCGGAGAAGCCCAAGCTGTCATTTCATAATAATGTTATACCAGATTTTGACCCTTTAAGTAAAGAGCAAACTATGTTAATATGGATCACTAAAGTAGAAGAATGTGCCGAAATTTACGGCTGGTCTGAAAAAGAAATAATACACTACGCTCTACCTAAACTTTCTGGGGTAGCAAAAACTTGGTACCAAGGTTTACCTTCCCTTTTATATACTTGGGGCGAATGGAAGAAAAAGCTAATCGAGTCTTTCCCTTGTCGCGAGGACTACGCCGAGCTCTTGACGGAGATGTTGGCTAAGCGTGTTAAATATGGTGAATCATTGGAGCACTATTATTATGCGAAATTGAACTTATTAAACAGATGCAAAATTTATGGAAAACAAGCGGTAGATTGTGTCCTATACGGGGTAGATGATCGTGCCATAAGAGTAGGTGCCCAAGCGGCTCAATTTAGTGAACCAGAACAAGTTATGAAATATTTTCGAACGGTGAAAGTAGGACAAAATAGAGACGGGTACGAAGCTAATGTTAGAAATAGGAATGATCGTAAAGCCCCTGTCAATACGTCTCGAGCCCAAAATCCCAGGTCTACTATGGTGAATTCGAATATACGGTGTTTTAATTGTAGTGAATTTGGTCACCCCAGTTTTAAGTGCGAGAAACCTCTTATTAAATGTTCGATATGTGATAGGTTAGGCCATCAAGCTTCTAATTGTTATAGAAACAATAAGTCTAACATTAGTAACACTGATACTAAGAATGAAATTCAATCAAAAAATGAAAAGCAGGTGTCCGAGTTATGCACAACGGATAGTTCTATTGACAAATATATTTTCGATATTAAAATTAATGGTAAACCGATAAAATGCCACGTAGATTTAGGGAGCCAATGTACACTAATTAAAATAAGTAACGCTAAAGAACTCGATATGAGCATTAAGTGCCCCCCTAATCTCCCTGTGCTTAGAGGGATAGGTGCAAACCTGACTGTTCCATTGGGTGTAATGACTGCCGATGTTGAGGTTCAAGGTATTAGGAAGGTTATAGACATTTACGTTGTTGAAGATTACGTACTGAGTCATCCCGTCCTCCTGGGGCACTCGTTTACTGAAACATCAGATCTTATAATTACTAAGACCCCAAGTAAATTAATATTTAAAAAAATAGACTCTACCAAAGTACATTTGCTATGTGATCATAATGTTTGCATTCCAAAGTCTTCATTGCATGTTATATCAGTAAAATCTGAGCCATCATTTAGTGGAAATGTTTATGTACGTGCATCTCTTAGAGAATTGGAAGGAAAACATTATTATCTCTTATCGGGCGAATATAACATCACAGACGGAAACGGTTCGGTTCTTGTGTATAATATGTCTGAAGGCGATATAACCATATCTAAAAATGACTTACTAACGCGTTCTATTAAAAGTGAATATTTCAATACTTCAGAAGTTTTAAATTGCTGTCAAATGTCTTTTGATTCTTTCAATTCCGATGAACTGATTAACTGCGGCGACAAACTCGATAATAATGAACGTTTACGCCTACAACAATTATTGAATAAATACCAAAACTGTTTTTCTAAAGGCTTAAAAGACCTCGGATTTACTAAAGTAACAGAAATGGTTATTGAACTGGAAGACGCCGAACCTATCGTATATAGACCGTACCGTTTGTCCCATTCCGAAAGAACATTAGTCAACGGTATGGTTCAAGAAATGATAGATAGTGGTATCGTGAGGGAGTCTTCTTCGCCCTATGCTAGCCCTATTGTTTTAGTCCAAAAAAAGACTGGAGAAAAACGTTTGTGCGTCGATTACCGAGCACTTAATAGAAAGACAAAAAAGGACCACTATCCCCTCCCACGTGTTGAAGACCAACTAGACCAACTCGCAGGTAACCAACTATTCACGTCGCTCGATTTAGCATCAGGATATTACCAGATTCCAATTTGTAAAGAGTCCCGTCACAAAACAGCCTTTGTTACCCCTGATGGGCAGTATGAGTATAATCGCATGCCATTCGGTTTAGTTAATGCACCCTCTGTTTTCCAAAGAACCATTAATAAAATTCTTCATGACGCTAAAATCAAATACGCGATCGTCTATATGGATGACATTCTTATCCCCTGTAAAGATGTGCCGGAGGGTTTAAATAGATTAGAAGAAGTTTTACAACTTCTAAAGCAGGGAGGCTTAACACTCAGGCTAACTAAATGTAGGTTTTTTCTAGATACTATCGATTTTTTAGGGTTTGAAGTAAACTCCACAGGTATTCGTCCCGGTGGTAGGAAAACCGAGGCTATTACAAAATTTTCGAAACCCAGAAACATTCACGAACTAAGACAATTCTTGGGGTTATCAGGGTTCTTTAGGCGGTTTATTAAAGACTATGCCTTAATAACTTCCCCGTTGACGAACCTACTGAAAAAGGAGGTTGCTTGGGTTTGGGGCAGTAACCAAGAAGAATCTTTTAAACTAGTCAAAAGTTTGCTCACGAAACGACCGCTATTAGCTCTGTATGACCCTAAAGCAGTAACACAATTGCATACCGACGCGTGCAAAGATGGGGTTGCAGGTATACTCTTACAGAGCGATTCCTTAGGTGTGTTTCATCCGGTTTCATACTTTAGTCGTAAAACTTCCCCCGACGAACGCAAGTTGCACTCCTATGAACTTGAGACCTTGGCGGTGGTAGCGTCTTTGATTAGGTTTAGGGTGTATTTGCTAGGAATATCATTCATAATTTTTAGTGACTGTAGCGCCTTAAGATCCACGTTCGTTAAACGCGATCTGATTCCGCGAGTTGCACGTTGGTGGGTCCAAATACAGGAGTTCGACTGCACCATCGAATACCGACCCGGCTCTCGAATGACGCATGTTGACGCGCTGAGTCGTGGACCGATTGAGACTCTCGAACCCGAAACACATGTATTAGATGTTCTAAATATTGAAAGCTCTGATCAAGACTGGATCGCCACCGTGCAAGACGCGGATGAAGAGGTACAGAGAATTAAGACTATCCTAGAGGATAAAACTGCGGATTTAGTCATGGATATTCACAAAAATTACAAAATTAAGAACGGTCGGATATATCGCTTAGTAGGAGATGAAATTAGGTGGTTAGTTCCAAAAGGTGTGCGATGGCAAATATTAAAACGGAATCATGATGACATCGGACATTACGGGTTTGATAAAACTTTACAGCGTATACAACAGCATTATTGGTTTCCTAAAATGCGTCGTTTCATTAAAAAATACGTGCAGTCTTGTCTAGAATGTGCCCATCATAAAACCCCCGGAGGCAAACGCGAAGGCGAACTACACCCAATTGAAAAAGTCAACGTCCCTTTCCATACGGTACACGCAGACCACTTAGGCCCATTCATCAAGAGCAAAAGAGGCAACTGTTATTTACTAGTTCTGGTTGATAGCTTCACGAAATATGTAAATATTACTGCTGTCAAAAATACTAAGTCTCTCACTAGTGTACGCGTAGTAAAAGAACATGTCAGTTACTTCGGTGTCCCCACACGTCTAATAACCGATAAAGGTACCAGTTTTACTAGCAAAACGTTTAAAGATTTTACTAATCTATATGGAATAAAGCATATCATTAACGCCGTAGCAACGCCCAGAGCAAACGGGCAAGTTGAGCGTTTTAATAGAACTATTCTAGATGCCCTTTCTACTTGTACCCATAATAAGGATGACAAATCTTGGGATGACTATGTGTATGACATTCAAGTAGGGATTAATACCACAGTACACAAAACTACCCAAAAAAGTCCTTCAGAATTATTGTTTGGATTTAATGTAACTAGCAGGTCAGAAGGTATTTTAAACCCAATTATGTCTGATACAACTAATGTAATTCAATCGGAAGATTTAAACAACATAAGAGACAAGGCAAGTAATAATATAAAGACACAACAGTTAAAAGACATAGAGAGATTCAATAGTCGTAGAAAAAAAGGCAAAAAGTATAAGGTAGGAGACTTAGTACGCGTTGAAAGGCAAGTTCCTCATGATGGGAAATCTCAAAAATTAGTGGTTAAATTCCAAGGTCCATATCGTATAATGAAAGTGCTCCCCAATGAAAGGTATATGATTGAGGATACCCCTATGACACGCAAACACGGCCGTCGATACGAAGCCGTGGTAGCCATTGATAAAATACACCCTTGGCTAACATTCAGTAGAAACTCAGAAAGTAGTGATAATGAGGATAATAATAATAGTGGAAATGAAATTAATTAAGTAGAAAATTAAAACTGTGATGTTTTACTGTTAATAACTAGGATATTCATGTTGATTATAATGTTAAATATAATAAGGATATTAACTGAAGTCTTGTAATATTTAGTTACTTATTTAGGAATGCAATTTGTTAATCTGATTAGAAATTATTAACTTTGATAATGAATTGATTTATTTACGGTTTTGTTATTATACAATATTTATTTTTGTTAACCCAAAATTAAGGATTATAAGCGCGAGGACGCGCTTCGAGCAGGATGGCCGAACTGTTAGCTTGTATCTGGTAACCCTAATAATTCAATCGACTATAACTTAAATTACTCCTCTATTCGATCATTCGTTCATCGCGTCAGCTTGTATCTGGTAACCCTAATTATATTATTGAATCGACTCTATCTCAAATTGCTCATTCATTCGATCAGTCGTTCTTAATGTCAACCTTTATACGAAACAACTGACAGACGGCCTTCTTGCTCGAGACGCCGAGGTGTTAACACGTTTTTATATATTATAATATTGGTGTAACAGATTGGCGAACTTATATATTTTAGCAAGTAAGTACAGGACTTATTGTTATTTCTAATTGTTTTACAAAATATGTGGAAAAGGAAATAAATATGTTTGTGGCTCAATAAAGTGTTTGGTTTTCTATTGCGAACCCCTATATTTCTGAGCTGTGGCTTACATTAGTGTATATATTATAATAATAATATTGCTTAAGGCACTTTTAGCTAAAGGTCAAATATACATGCCTTTTATTGTTTTGTCTATGAGACACTTCCATTATAAATGTCAAGTTGCACTTCAGAGACGGGACTGGACATCACAATCAGCGGCGTGCACAGAGTTTTTGGACAGGGTAGGCAGAAAATTTTAAAAGCTTTCTTACCAATAATACCTACTGCATGTTGGTATTGGTTCGTCGTCTTGTCGATTAAATAATGATGTATGTGATTTGCCACCTCAAATATCATATAATAAATATTTATCTGAGTTATGTAGGGTAGGCAGTGTCTTTTTGTCTTTATGAATCGCACGCCACTGAATACAATGTAGGTACCTATTAGACAATGTGTTATGAACTTACCTACTATGATACAAAAACATAGTTAATAGTGACACCACGTGTAGCAGTTCAGTGTAAATCTATCATTTTCCTTATTTTGATAATCACGATAACGCCCAATCCTTATATGTATCTATCAATAATTGTATATAATATTATGTAAGTATAATATATTTGTATCCACGGTGAAAATACATGTGTAAGTCCTTTGAGTAGATAGATTTGCATAGATACAATGAAGAGTATTATTTATATTAAATCTTTTCCTCCTCTGCTTATCCTTTAGCTTATATGTTGAGTATAGATGTAGCTACAACATAGCATCACGCCTGTATTCTTGGAAGATTTGTATTTTCCTTCTGCTAAACAAGGAGAAATGGTAACAAGCCAGGTTTGTTAAATAACATTCAGACTTGGCGAAATAATTGGCTCCATGAGCTTTTGACGTATCTACTCGTATGTTCTCACAGTAACACACTTCGGGCTGATTCGTAAAGTTCCAATCTATATATCTATGTATATACATATTATATATGAATTACTATTCGTTAGTCTCGCTAAAACTCGAGAACGGCTGAACCGATCTGGCTAATTTTAGTTTTGAAATATTTGTGGAAGTGCAGGGAAGGTTTATATGGAGAGGATATCATTTTTTTTGTAGCGTTGTGTAGCGTAGTGTAGTGTAGTGTGTAGTGCAGTGTATAGTGCAATGTAGTGTAGTGTAATGTAGTGTTGTTGCTAATGCGGACGAAGTCGCGCGGGTCTCCTAGTTTCAAATAAATTAATGAATAGATAGATAACTTTTATCTGGGCTTTGAAAAATCTGGCCATCATATAATAAAGAAGATATTATTGTTATACGGTGACCATATACCTACCTACTGAGTTTGTTTTTAATTTCTGTAATGTAAAGGTAATATCGATTTTTGATTAAAGAGCTGGAAAATGAATGCAGCAATATTGTTTTCCCGACTCATTCGATCCAAGGTGTATTGCTAGTAACTTGAAACGAAAATTCTAATTGTAAAGACTAAGCTTTCTATCCATTTTACAATCTATCTATTCCATCCAATCCAGATAACCTTTATCTGAAGAATAAATATTTCCTAGACATTAACTGTGACCCGGGTACGTCCTAAAACTGCGGCCAGACACCGGAGGATGGGCAGCAGCGTCCTCTCACTAATCGGTGAACCACTGCGATCCCCAATCCGCCTGCCAAGCGTGGGGATTATGGCAAATCCCTCCCTTGCAGGAGGCCTTCGTTCAGCAGTGGACGTCTTCTGGCTGATGATGATGATGATGATGATGAGACATTAACTATCAAATCGCATTTATTCCTTAAATAAAAGTTATCTGACGACTGAAAAATCTGCCCTTAATTAGGTTTAATGTACTATTGATCCTAGATGAATGGATGAATTATGTGAATAGTGACATGGTGTACAAGAAAGTGAACTCTGAGTCACCTCAGAGTTCACTTTCTGTCTGATGGAGATGAATGGAAGAAAAAGAAATATTGCGCCCAGCCCAAATAATATGGGATAAGTGCAGGAGAGTGATTATGCTGTTGATGAGAATATTTACAGACCACTGTTACTAATTTTGAGAGATTGAAATATGTCTCCATACTTGATCTTTCACCAAAATAACGTATTTTTCTTGATAACTTCAGAGTTTCGTTACCCATAAACTTAAATTCTGTTAAAAATCTACATACGAAGTCAGCTAGCATTTGATACTGCCCAAAGTTTGCGTGTCTGACTGTCGAGTTAAAATGTTTTCCGACGTCTGACGGTCTGAAGCAATCGAGTTTGATAAAGTTTAGTACCAAAGAGGATATTACTATTCTTGGTCAATTGTACATTTCAGACATTTGCTCGAGATATTAATGAATCTCTTTATCAGAAGCATCTTAGAACTAATCTCATTTCAACCCGAAACTTTGTTATTATAACATAACATAGCATCACGCCTGCATTCTCCGAAGAGCCACCCACCTACCTATTTAATTGTAAGTGCCACGTAGGTAGTGTATTGCGCTACAATACAATTAGCGACCATTAGGTTAATGAGTATTATTATAATTAACTTATACCTACTAGTAAAAGGGAGGTGTACATTTTGAGAAACTGGGATTTTGCTTTTCTCTCTTACGTGCCATTAATTTTGGTTAAAAAGAGGATCTTATGCGATCTTGAAATGTAGTTAGGAACACAGCCACAGCCAATAACAGAATAATTGTATTGCGCTACAGCCGGCGATGTCACCCACCTGTTTCTGCGTTTTTCCAGTAACACAATAGATCACGTTTCGAAATATCACACCGTTCAATAGCCATTGCTCCGACAGAAAAGAATTATGAGAATTCTGCAACAGAACAGATCAAACGCAACAATACCTATACGTTGTATAGTTTCTTACTAGTTGTTAGATTTTTTATATCTGATGGTCTAATAATCACAAGCGCTGTTGAGCATAATGTCCTGGGTTCGATTCCAGGATTGGGCAAAGTGTTATTGGGTTGGACAATTCTAATTTGCAGTTCGGAGTTTGGACCTGTTCCCGGCAGATGGGCATACGCTCGCCTCTTATATATAAGTACATACATCTCTGCCTAATCCTTCGGGGAATGGAAAGGTAAGGCTATGTAGATTTATACTAAAGTGTCTATCCCTAGCGTCCTACTAAAGTGGGGCAGAAAGATGTGCTAATATCGATTGTGCGATACATCGACTCTTTTGTGACTAAAAAACAATTAAATCAGTTAGAATATAAAGATCTTGACATCAAGTAAACTTGAATTATATTTTGTAAGGCTGCACATACACTAGCATTTAAGGTCACGCGAAGAAATACCTACGCGGGGACAGTCTTTTGAAATTTTTAATAAAACATTTCCCCATACTATACCCACTATATCGACGACACGATTGGTTCAGTTGTTGAGCGATCGGCTGTTGCGCTATGTGTCTCGGGTTCGATTTTCGCATGAAACAAATAATTGTATGGCCTACAAATAGTTGTTACGCGTCTGAGAGTATGTTTATTTGAATATTTGTGATTGTAAATGCACTCACGATACAGGAATTACTCTAGGGAACGTTAGAAACGTACTAGGATATTTCCTATAACTGAATACCTTACTAGAGACATTTTCGTATTTCCGAAAGTTACCGGACAGTGAACAAATGTAGTACGCCGGACACCTCTATTTAACTTGGAGTAGTTACAACGATTTGCAACCAAATTGCAAAATATTTTCACGTCTATATTCTTTCCTTTAAAAATGACAGCAGTATTGGTATTAAAAACTAAAGAAACATAAACAAATAACAAATTGTCCTAACATAAATACATATGTAACACACTCATAACATGTCTGCACAGTAGGCACAAATAAATATTTCAAAATAATAAACTTCCTCTACCTAAGGATTACCGGTTTTTTATTCCGTTGCATTTCAAGGTCGCGTCGCTTGGGTTTTTCATTTTTGGGTCTTTACTTCACTGCACTTTTGAAAAAAGGTCTGTCGATCCCTCCTTTAAAGTTAAATAAGCTTGTAGTAGTATATATGTGCTTGTGCAACGGGTGGACTTGATGATGATGATAGGTACATTCCACATCCAAAGTAAGATGATCAGTCGAATTTCAAAATAGCTAAAGTATTCAATATAGTTATTGTAACATGATTTTGATCACTTACTTTTCATGTTGATTGTAATTTGATAAGTTTGGCTTATACCTTAGCAGTTTACTGGGTGGAACGCCCCACATATATAACCAATTAATAATTAAACTGCATCATTGGTTTCGTGATCCCAAGCGTAACGAACTTGAGGTCCTGGGTTCGATTTCCGGGACGGGCAAAGTGTTATTGGGATTTTCAGTAGCAGCACGGAGTTTTGAACTGTGCCCGGTAGATGGCAATAAGCTTGCCCCCTATCACATGAGACTAGATAACGGCAACGGCGAAATGAGTGTGTAGAATAGTACACCTCTGCCTAACCTTAACACGGAATATAGGCGTGATGCTATGTTATTTTATGTATCTGTACAAGCTCCCCATAACACCCGGATGGGCTTGCATATTACGTTTATGACAAGAAACAGAATTACACATGCGTTGTTTATCCTCAACGATGCATTACATAAGAGACCATTAGTGCAACGGATATTTTGAATTTGCATATAACATACATTATATACTACACTCTGGTGTCATACGATGAAGTGTGTTGATCTGCCTGGTCTAAAAATCGCAAGCGGGACTGCTGATTGTGAGGCCCTGACTGCGATTGTCGGGTCGGACAAAGTGTTATTGACTTTTTATGATGGCGATAGGGTCGCCCTTTATTACATGGGACTTAATAACAGCATTGTCAAAATTTGGGAGTACGAGTTAATTGTGTTTATGTAGTAAATACTGGTCTACCGACATTTAAAATTCAATAAGTTATTCGTTTTAGGCTGTCCGCACATATTTTGTGTTTATAATTAATCGTAACATTTTAATTAAAACGAACATCGACCAGCTATTTTATTTATAGTCCACAACCGCAGAGATTGCAAACATTTTAAAATAATGTGTAATAAATAGACCAACCCACTCTGGAGGTACAGAATGGCACGCGATCAACAATATTTTTCCTGTACAGATGACCGTTATCTTTCACAATAACAATATTGTAATTGACTACTTTTTTTTTATATGATTTGAATTTTTGATATTTGTATGTAATGGATAATGTTATTGTGATTAATTTATTATTTATTTATTTTTGTGGATATGTTTTAATTTTTAATATGGATAAATTTGTCAGTATGGATCAAAGTAATCTGAAATAAATGAAATTTTATTTTTATTTATTTTATTTATTGGTCTAGTAGTCGCAAGCGCAACTGCTGAGCGTGAGCTCCTGGGTTTGAATCCCTGTTCAGATAAAATGTTATTGGGTTTTTCTATACGGAAATTCTCAGAAGCAACGCGGAGTCTGGAACTATGCCCGGTAGATGGTAATAGGCTCGCTGCTTATTACATAGGAATTAATAAAGGCATTAGTGAAAAGTGGGCGAAGAACAAGTACATCTCTGCCTAACCCTTCGAGGAATACTGGAGTGATGCTATGTTATGTTATATTGTAATTATTATGAATATCATTAATATTTTGTGATGTGAGATTCTATAATATCACTAAGACAATATACTAGGATTTTCGCGAGATTATTCTTTTACAATAAAATTATAATATCTTGGAATACTAGGATGTGTAAGATCTGTGTGTTCCACTAAATGCCTATGGTCGTGATTTTCCGTAGATATAATTAATTATGGAGTTATAATGAATCCTCACAATACTTCTTATGCCGCATTGGAAATATTTGCCAGTCACTAATCAAAAAAACATTAGTAAAAGAAGAAATATCAATAATAATATAAATTCAATACAGTACGGAATTTCGCTTTAACCGTTGAGGGAGGGTTTTTCAATAAAAATCAGTTCTGACTTTGACATGTTTAACAACGGGTGGGTCGGGGGATCGGGGTCGATGGGCGACGTCATTCCTATATCAGTATCGTAATTGAGATGGGATTTCAAATGTAAAGAGTGGAGGTCGTTTTATGCTTGCTCTGCACCCAACTGGAAACTTTTATCACATATATGTAAGATACTATAACTATTATTGTCGCTCAGGGAATGGCTGGTATCAATTAAATGTTTTGCAAAATGTGATTTATCTGGGTGGCTGGATACGTATGTATATAGGCGTGGAACGGCGATACACGTGTCGATGATCGGTTTGGGTTGCATGTTGCATTATATTAATCGCATATTCTGCAAGTGCATATATTTGCGGGCGGGAGGGCGGCGCTGCATATTGAACTAGTTTGGCAGAATTAAAAACTAAAATTCTAATTGCATATCTTGTATATCATAGATTTCCGCAAAGTAACGCCTGATTAAATTAATTGTTTTCTCGGTCTAAATTAAATGGCTGTTTTACGCCTCTCCACGAGTATCGTGAGAAGTGAATACATTGATTACGTCAGATTTAGGGGTAGTTGTTTCAGTGATCTCCATAAAATCTTATGTAAGGATAATAATATTTATTCCTCGGCTTCAGAATAAAAAGGTACTTAAACTAAATTATTTAGTTAACCCTAAACACTATTACTAAGACTTACGTGAGAAAAGATATACGTGACTTGAAAGATATACCAAACAAATAAAAACATAGAAAAAAAAAAAAAAAACAAATCCTCTATCGGTCAAATTAGTATACAGCGTCGGACATAGCAGAGGTGTCTAAAAAACGAATATTATATTTTATAAAACAGAGATTCTTTTTGATGAATTGAAAAATGTTCAACAAACTCTATTAATTAACATAATATCCTCAGAACTCTTCACCTGTATCTGGTGACCCTGTATATTTATATCTATAGTACGATTGTACCACACTGCACAACAACCAACACCCGTCTACCATAAACATTATTTACATCGAAAAATTCAGATTGGGAATTACACGTGATACATACTGTATGTTGAATTAACAGTAACAATCCAAACACATTGTGTTGCAAGTTTTAGTAAACCAGTGTCTCTTCTGCGGAATTCTAATCGTGTGGGTGACGTAACTACATTGTTAGGAAGTTCAGATACGCTGTTAAGGAGTGCACCCACATGTCCACATGGCGGGTTGTAAGGAAAACCACAAGCTATCATCAATGGATATCATTATTCTATCCTCCTTTATGGTAAGGTCAGCTCCTAGTATAACAATACGACTGATAATATCAGTATTTTAGTATACGGAAATATGGCCGTGTACATTTGCAACAGACCAGAAGGTGTACAATATAAGACTATCAATTATAAATTTATACTTCTATATTAATATTATAAAGAGGTAAAATTTGTTTGTATGTAGGGAGTAATCCCCGAAACTTATGATCTGATCCAAAAAATTCTTTCACTGGTAGAAAGCTACATTGTTCCTGAGTCCAATAATAAATTACACTGGTCAACAAAAGAAAAAAAATTGTTTGTTTCCTGTGATTTTTTTTTTGTTTCTAGCTCAATTAGGTGCCAATTTTTTAAATATGGCAACAGTTTTCCTGTAACAGCTTTTGTTTTTGAGTTACAGCAAACTACCCTCATTCACCAATTTTGTTTAGATTTTTGTGTTTTGCCGGACTCTAAAATATATTTTGTTGTTGTTTTCGATATAGCTTCGTCAAGAAGATGTTGTTTACATAATCCACATTGCTTTTGCTATATTTGTGGCGAATATATCTTTGAAAAATATCGAAAGCCTATATCTGAGTTCGTAAAAACTGCGTATCTTCAATACTTTAAAATAAAATTGTGCAATCAATACAAGCCATACACATTTCTGGCATACAATATGCGGAACCCATGTTCCTCATATTGTATGCCAGAAATGTATGGTTGCAAGGTGGTTACACAAAGTTCCCTTATTTCATGTGTCTCTGGGACAATCGTGACAAGCAACGTCATTGGTCACAAAAAGTTTGGCCTGTGCGAGAAGAGCTAAAACTTGGTGCAAAAAATATTATAAACGTGCCTTTGGTTAGCCGAGACCGCATCATACTTCCACCACTTCATATTAAACTTGGCATAGTGAAACAGTTTGTGAAGGCGCTTGACAAAAGTGGCGAATGTTTCAATTTTCTTTCACGAAAGTTTCCAGGATTAAGTACTGAGACATTAAAAGCAGGTATTTTTGATGAGCCACAAATTAGGCAACTCGTGAAAGATCCTAATTTTGTCAAATCAATAACTGAAGTCGAATCGAAAGCCTGGAATTCATTTGTTTCGGTTATGAGTAACTTTTTAGGCAACAAAAAGTCTGAGAACTATGTCGAGCTTGTTGAGTACATGCTTTAGAATTTGCAAGAGCTAGGGTGCAACATGAGCATACAAATTCACTTCCTGCACTCGCATTTAGATCGATTCCCACATAATCTGGGCGATTTTAGTGAGGAGCAGGGTGAAAGATATAATCAGGATATACGGACAATGGAAGAACGTTATCAAGGAAGGTGGGACTCACATATGATGGCTGACTACTGCTGGAGTTTGCAACGAGATCAACCTATAGTCGTTCATTCAAGGAAATTGTATAAATGATCATTTGATAGTGTAGAATAGAAATTTTGCTTACATATATAGTAATTTTCTTGTATTTTTTAGTCAAAATAGTAAAACTGTATATTTCAAAAAGTAAAGCTGTTAGCAATCTTCCTGTATTTTTTTCATAATCAGAGCCATAGATATACCCAATAACAATAAAAAAAGTTAAGGAAACAAAAATGGTGTTGACCAGTGTTATATATTGCGCGTAGGCTAGGCGGACGAAGTCACGGGCAAAAGCTAGTAGAAAATTTGAATAAACTGGAATTTGAAGTTTAAACTCCGTGATGATGGCTACTGGCAGGTCCGCTGGCTTAATGTACTCTTGAAAGCGTCCCAATTTTTCCCAACATACTTGCGACAGTGGTTCGTAATTTAGCAATTTTACTTACGACGACAAAAATTCTTGCATCTTACAAGCAACGTATGTGTACTCTAAAGCTATAGGATATTAGGTACACGTTCAGTTCCTCGCAGTGCCCGCAAGAGGTCGCTTAACTTGTCACATCCGATATATGCATTAATATTTCGCGACTGCAGTTCACATCCGTTGTAACTTTGCGGGTATGTTGCTTGGTTAGAATATCGGTTGGACTCATGGTTCTTTTGAAAATGCATTCAACAACACTGCCCATTATTGTATTTAACTACGCGTTACTACAAAACGAGTGCAAAATAGCTTACTAATGAATTACGTAGTTATTTTAACTCAAGATACTATTCTTATTTCATGATGTCATTCAGTCCAGCTGTCAGTAATAAAATCTAAATATATATCAATCGGGAATATCGCAAATACACGACATGAACATTCAGATCACGTAGAAGAGTCCGAACGCGTTGTGTAACTTGGGTTGCTAGATGACACCTTAAAATGAATTCAAGCAATAGTTAGTACAAGAGTATAAGGAGTTACGATAAGGGTCTAAGAATGGAACCCTGCGGGAACTCAACATTTTAATAAAAGATCTAGGTGATCATAAGGTCGACTGAAAAAATAAAACTGTCATGCGATATTGTACAGTGAAAAGATCAACGTATTTAGATTGTGGGACTCCAAAGAGCCATGAAGTGATTAAATACCATCATACTGGTGATATCAAACGTTAGACCAGGGCCAAGTGGTTAAAGTTTTGTGACGACAAATAACCTAATGCTATTCAAATTTAATTCAAAAATAAATCTAATCTTGATAATGCTCAACGTTTAGAGTAAATACTTTGAAGCTTTATATACTAATCGTGCCAGTTTTTTTATAGGTAGGTTTGTATTCGAGGAAAAAGCTGATGGATACTCAAGTACCGGTTATTTAATCTGTTTGATGTTTTGAACTTAGCTTCTTGTCAGAACAAATTAAAGAAATTTTAGAATGTAATTTAAGAAAGATGAGCATTTTGATAAAATTATTATAACTACATTTATTTTCATTATTTTTGACATTATGTTTTTGAGGAGCTTAATATCAAACGAAATATTCACTTACATAATTTTGCAAAAATAAAATTGTGATGAAAACTAACAATCTATTCTAATCTATGTTATTATATTGTCATTAATTATCTAATTTACCCCTCTTCACAAGTGTCATACACCTGGCGACACTGCCCCAATATTGTACATACAAAACGCAGTAGGTACCCGTATCTCGGGCATTGGCACACTCAGGACAACATTGTCAATTCTCTCAGGTGTTTCCCGTCATGACGACAATGGCTGGCGAAGTCACAGGTGTTCCAGAACCATTGTAACTAAAGTTCTTTTGTTAGATGCGGTAGAGTCTCCCGTAAACAGGTAGATGGGCACTATGAATTTTTGTCACGATACATGTATTGAGTCACGTATTTTTACCAGCAAACTGTGTTTGTTATTGATGTGTGGCTTAGATATTAATATGCGACGTATATCATTACATAAACCTGTTGACTGTGCAGTAAAAAAGATTCAAAGACGATAATTAAAATACGCTATTTTTTTTTTTCAAATAATAACAGAGAAACATAAATCTTGATGACTTTAATAGATGGTCATTTTGCGAGGTAATTCTTAGAATAATTTTAAGACTAATTTGAAAATAAACTGAGCAAAATTAAGATAATTATTATATATGTTTATTATATATGTATTATACATTTTATTCCGTTGGAAAGCTATTAATATGATTTTTTTATCTGCGGGGAGGTAAATAATACAAGGATTACTTGGTATTCTACAGTTGCTATCGTACAGAAATCATATCAATTTAAACTTTACTTATATTATATGTATATATCCAAAAAAACCTAATCAATTCCAGGCAAACCCGAGTGATAAAGTTCTTCAGCCTGCCTTATGTTAGCGTTGATAACAAAACGCTATCGCCATCTTATCAGATTCGCTATCTAAATAGGCAGAACTCAAACTTTCAAATATATAAAATACACAATAAATATAAAACCACCAACAGTACCTAGGTACATTGAAAACGGTGACGAAGTAATATTAAAAGAAATATAAAAAATTCTTTATACGAAAATATTTTCAGCAATATTTGGAATTGAAATCTTTTCATAAAGATTTGTCAATCACTTTTCGATAATCACATTTTGAGCTGGTGAAATGTGGAATCGGATTTATTTTTGCCTTTTCGCGTGTTTGATGGATTGAAATAAACTGAACGATTTGTAGAGGCGAACACCCCTGTATTTTTTTTTCCTGTATCTGTGTATATATCATTATATGTATGTGTGTAGCAAAATGAATGGTTTAATGTCTAACATTTTTCTGTAAGATCACCAGATTGTAATTTTTGAAATAAATTATGTATACTTCAACATTCAAGTATTCTTTGCTTTGCGTCTGGATGTAATTCCTAACAGGCTAAATATCTCTCTTTCTTTCATTCATCTCTATCGTTTCACTTTCGCTATTCTACTCGTTTATATACGATTCGTAGGTACTATTATGTACTATACTATACTAGTATATAACAAACACTCCAATATTGAGTGCGTGAGTTTTCTTCTGTCGTCGCCATCAACAACAACAACTCCAAGCAATCGATCGTCCTATAAATAATCTTAATACTTGTTCTATAACAATAAGCCGTAAAATATTTTCTTCGCAATCATGGATGCCATCAGATACATATTTTATAATAACGCTTTATTTTCTCATCATTGTCACATTGTTTCGATAAGTGAATGAGACAAATTATCGAATAAGAACTGGGCAAGGTCGTCAATAGAGAAATAAAACTCATTATATAATTTCAATTATCAGTGTCATCAATAGACAACATTTACCTGGGTTAAGCAGTTACGCGATATTTACTTGAGATACCTGTCATGGTAAAAAAATTAACCCTCTCTCGCAGTAGGGGCCGAAGTCACACTACTGGGAACATTAATACGTTTATGATGATAAGTACGAACAACTGATCTGCAATCTCAGCTTATAGGCTTTCACTTCTGTTTTCAAAATAAAACAAAATGATCATAATATTATTACAAGTCGTGAGATAACCCACAAAACATACTTGATACTTTTGAGATTGTTTACAACTTAGGTAAAACACTTACAATACACTGTTTTCTCTCCCGGATCTCAATAGAGTGCATCATAAACGTCTCGAATGCTCAGTCACGACCTCTTAATACCCCTATAATAATAGTTCTATTATTAATACCCAGTTATTATGACATGTAAAGCAAGCTATTGCTAGTGCGGTCGGAGGTCAAGGTCAGACTGACGGTATTGTTTTAGTCATCACACATCACAGCTACAAGTGTAAGTTATGTGAAGTGTTACATTTCGAATATAGTAGTCTTTAGGTAGATAAGTAGCAGGATATCTATCTCACGTGTCAGTCGTCTATTCCGGCCGTTGACAGGTCCTTGTCATCAAACTTGCTCAACGTACAGTTATGTATTTTGGAGAGTTGTGTAGTGATGTTGTGTAGCTAGTACTGTTCATAATAGTAGAGAGTGATTGCTACATTTGTGCTCAGCGGAGGTCAAGATCACGGTATTGTTAGCCCGACTCGAGGCAGACAGTCTAAGTTGGGACAGCTGTCTAGGAGTGTTCTCGAAATATCATAGAATAAAATTCATACCCGAACATTGGAGCTCCATCTTGGATTTGTCTAGTCTAGGATTTGAATTGGTTGACCTTATCCTTGTTTTGGGTCTTGTTAGTCGTTTGATAGGTTAACTATAGGTTAAATAAGTCAGAAATGTTTTATGCCTTTTATGTTTTTTTTTTTTTATTAATATCTTGTGACAATTTTGTAAAACACAAAATGTGCCTGAACGGTGCCAGTCAGCTCCGGCTAATTCTGATGATGACTGTAAGGTAGATATATGTAAAAACAGTATAAAGATATTAGTTAATAAATAGTAGGTAGGCGCATATTTCTGTCGCTTGTTACTTCTGTGATATACGTCGTTTGAGCTAGAGGCTGTTTTATTATTACTTATAATGGAATACGTAATTCACAACATATTTCTCAATGGCAAGCTATTAATACACGGGAGACTAGAAAATTCAGCCTACTTTTTCGAAAGAAATATTAATATTGATTTAATAATTAATTATTTGGTTACGTCTCAGAATAAACAAGACTTCGTTAAAAGGAGATGTCTGCATAAAGGTCTCTAATTAATGTAGGTAATTTCTCTGGTGCGGCTGTGGTAATTAAAGCAAATGAATGAAGCACCCAGTTCGCGTCAGAGTACCGGAGAATCGTGAAGTATTTTGTATTTTAATACATATTTCAGTGCTCTACAGTTACGAATCTTTATTCAGTAATTCATGACCAGCAAACATTTCCTGCGCCTTATAACGCAATTGACTACTAAAACATAAAACAGGCCTGTATGCACTGAATGATTAATGAGAAGTGTACTATTGTAGGCTCACATTTGGCCGATGCCTTGATTGAGTCCTATGTAGGAGGCGAGTCTATTGCCAGTACGATACAGGAGAAATCTAAATATGTGGAAAGGATCACTCCTATCTACTGCGCAGGTACATCTTCACTATAAAACATACCTTTTCAACTGTCAGACGATGCCTACGTGTCACAGTGACGTTAAAAAAGTAAAACGTGAACGAAACATTAGACAGGACATAATTCTTTATCAAGTGTTACAAAGAGATGAATGCTTGTTGCGATATCACGTACCACGATTTAAATTAAAGAAGTAGTACATGAGTTTATGTGGCTTGTAAGTTGAAAAGGGGTAAGCAGCGAACGAAGCAGTGATTACTAGGAGAGATTTTGTCACAAAATTTAATTAAAGCTATTTCAAGAGTAAAGTAAAGTATGTGTTCGTGCGCATGGAAATGTAGATTTAATGTCTTTACACATGATATAGGGTAAAATCTAGTTAAGGGGCCAATAAAGATCAGGAAATATGAATATGCATGTCTCAAAGGTAAAATCTATGGATGATAATGGTGATGGTTAAGTGGGCAAATTTTCGCAAATCCACGTCGAAGCGCGTATTTTGCGTGGGGGTATTCGATCCATCCCAGTTTCTTGACAAAGGCAAGCAGACGTTTGTTGTTGTTGACGATCTATCGAAGCGAAGAAATTGGCCCTGTATGTGAAAATAATATGTATTGATACTTCTTTTTTAATAAATGCTGTTTGTTTTTTAATCTCATACAATTCTGATCATTAAGAAATGTTAAGACGATCGATTCAGTTGACTAGAGGAATCGAACTTGCTAAAAATTAACTGGCTTCATTAGACATTGATCACGTTCGATTCCTGCTTGAAGCCGGGGGTGTCCCCAGGGTTTTTGAGTGTCATTTTCATCTTTCAGTTATTATATTTAGCTCTATCTTCAGGCTAACCTTTTAACCCGATAGACACAAAATTAACGTCACTGAGGACATTAGTTATTTCATTACTCTTAAAAATGTCATCTTTTTATATCAATATATCCATATATAAAATTGTAGGAGCGTAGAGATTTCCTCAAGAATTTTCCTGTGGCACTCGATGTATTTCGTCCTCGCTCGGCAGCTCACAGGTGAACGCTCGACACAACACGCACATAAAAGGAATAATTTATAACGTGTTAAGTTCTAGGTTTTATTATGTTACCTTTAGTAATGGTTACGTAACTATCAATAATTTCCGAAGCAGTTAATTACCTGTAGGATTTTTCCACGAATTTTAGTGTCATAGATAATGTGGTTTAGGAACCCGTACGTTTTCCCAGGATAAAAAGCCTATGTGCTATTCCAGACTATAATCTATCTCTGTGCTAAAATTCATCCAGATCCATTCAGCCGTTCTGGCGTGAAAGAGTAACAAAGATCCATCCATCCATCCATCCATCCGTCCTCAAAAATTTTCACATTTATAATATTAGTAGGAAGTAGGATTTTGATTAATTTTTGCATGTCAAATCGTTAAATATGGTGACACCCAATAGTTTCCCGAATATCTATTTTTTCTAGCCATATTGCCAAATAAAAGATTAAGAATTTGAATTTGTCTTTTACATATTTTACTTTTGTCGAAGATCTAGTTTTTGTAAACTGTTGATATCTTTGAAGTTCAATATTTATTAGACAATCCATTTTCAGTTTGTAAAGTAGAGCTTTAAAAGTAGGTAGGTAAAGTAGGTATATCTATAGACATACAGGTATATAGATCTCAGTAACTATTTAATTTATGACTTGCTCTACAACGTAAACACCATAGACATCTTTTGACACTAAAAGCTTTAGTAATAAAGCAGTAATTACTAATGAGGTACTAAGCTCCCGTCTGAGTACCTAACTCATTTGCCTCGATTAAGTTTTATGACTCTGTTCAAATAATTAAGCAGTCGATGCGTCATCCAAGTTTAGTGTTCACTTGTTAAAGGGGAGGAATAGAGGAATAGGTACATATTACTTAGCAAACAGACTTAAACAGATACCTATTACTAAACAGAATATAATAATTATTATTCTTTCTAACCTAGGTTTGTCCTGAGTTTCCAATACCGAACCTATCAAGGTGTTATTGTACTCATAAAAATAAAAAACTTCTAGTATGGGGCAAACTGAAATCGCGAAAAATAGATCAGCTGTTCCACACAAATAATTCAACATTACTCAACTCAAATGTACTGAATATCTACTTATACGTGGTAGTAGTAGAAGTACGGTAACCTGCCGTATGGATTCATTTTATAGTATTATATGATGTACAATTTGTCCTGTGTTATAAATTATATGCGGGTGGTGACTGGCCAATATTATATACTACTGAAATATCATAATTTTAGCATTAAACTACAATATAATATTCATTTAATGTGATAAATAATTTAGGGGGAACATACGGTACATCGGATTATTACATAGTTTACATACATTATGTATACTTGTATAGGAATTCCTTTAAAATATATGAAAATATATAGGTATATAAAGTCAAGTCAAGTTCTCACATTGTTCTTAACAAAATACACGATACGACCAAAATAATACCTGAAAAATATGTCCTGCAAACTACGGGACAGTTGGCCAATCTGAGTAGAAGAGACTTATCATTCACAGCATCACACTGATCACACACCATATATATATAAAGTTCTCACAGAATTATAGATGCACAAGATCTCATTCTACGAGATATGGCGCTGAATGAAAGAACATATAAATAGTTTTCTATCTTATAAAATGAAATACGTATCTGCTATAAGTTAGTATAAAAGCAACATGGCCTTTAATGAATAATAGAAACGTGTCTTCTTGGGGATTATAAGATGGCACGTGTAGCTGCTTTGACCTGAGCTACACGAGTTTTTAGTTAACCTTATATACAAAGTAGTAGTGATACTAATATAACATAACATAACATAGCATCACGCCTGTATCCCCGAAGCAAAGGTGTACTATTGTGCACCCATATTTCGCCGATGCCGTTATTAAGAATTGGGGGCGAGCCATCTATACAGAAATTCAGGAAACCGTAATAACACGGCTCGACCTGGGCATCGAACTTTAGGAGCTCATGATGAGTTGCCGCTCTGTTTCATCTTGTCGCCTTGCTATGGTCATTCCCTCCCAAAATCACTGTTACCAGTCTAACCAGTTACCTTGGCGCCTTACCTAATGTGTGCACAATGGCATTAGCAGCAGAAGATTTCATTCACGCCGGTAGCAGAATTGCGTCAAGTTGCTTCTGAATTTTAGTTAACGCTTCTTAACCCACAATCAAGGATCTTTTTTTGTACAGGCAACCCTTCATTTCTTGAGCTTGAGTACTGTGGGGGTACAATAGTACAGCTCTGCGGAACCCGTCGAGGAATACGATAGGAATGATAATGTTTTTATGAGTGATCAATTTGATGTAGGTAATATAAGTACGTATCTAAGTAACATTATATACACGACGTACCATAAGTACCTACGGTGATGGCGAGCGGAATAAATACGATGTTATCCGGTAATTTATGTGTAAGTACATATATCTACATACATTACCTGACTTGAATCTATGTACATTATGTATGTGACGACTGTAATGTGTCTTAACGAGGAAAAGATGTGTTTACCCAAGGAGGGTCAAGTTATTATCCTAAACGCAGTCGGGTAAAAAGCTTTAATGACGGTAAAAAATATACCAATGAAATTATGGGAAAACGAGTTTTTTACATTACTATAAGAGGAAATCCCTATGTGATGATTTTTGTTTAGATAATCCGGTTACTCCTAAATCAATTTTGTGTTCTTAGTAACAATATTATATGTAGATTTTTATGTGTCAATCAAGCGAAATCGCCAGTTGAAATGATTTATTTATTAGAGAACCTGTAAGGAAAGTGTTATTGGGTTTTTTTGTTAGAAAATTTTGAATAGTGATCCTTAGTTTGGAATTGTGCCCGATAGATGGCAATAGGTTTGCTTATTACAAAGGACTTTAGCGGCATCGGGTAAATGTGGGTGTAAAATACCTTTGCCTGACCCTTCGTGGAACACAGCCGTGATGCTTTGTTACCCTTAATCGGGTAAGACGATTAAGACGACACGGTTGCCGCAGTGGTTAAGCGATTAGCTTTCTGCGCTATGTGTCGCGGGTTCGATCCCCGCACGGAACAAATATTTGTATGATCTACAGATAGTTGTTTCGGATCTGGTTGTGTGTGTATGTGACATGTATGTTTGTAAACTGTACCCACGACACAGGAGAAATCCTAATGTGGGGCAAAGTTTTTTATTTATAAAAAAAAAAACAAAAATCACTCTTGAGCTAGGGGAACTAATGTTATTGTAGGAAAACGCAGCCCTGTAGCATTCACATGAGGTCACAGAATTGTTTTATGGTATTTATTATGTTATTGACGAATTTATTTAATTTCACTTTACCTCCTATCACCCACATCAAAGAGGCGGAACATTTATAAAGTTCACAAATTTGGTTCTATTTTGATGTTACATTGAAATAAATTGGGTACTATTGTCATTGCTAACAACCCTTACCTATTTTTCATGAGGTACGTACGTACGACTCACAATAGAAAGACATAACGAAGTCCGCTCTACAATGTTATATTATACTAGCTGTGCCCGCGACTTCGTTCGCGTGGATGTCGGAACTTAACAATGTATTTTATAGTGCGAAACGCCGTTAAAAAAATATATATACATATATATATTATAAAAATTACGTGAAGTTAAGAAGACCAAATGCACTTAACCCTATTTTTTTCTAAAATAAAAGAATTTTTCTAAAATAAAAGTTAAAAAAAGCCTAAGTTACTTCTTATTACATCAGCTACCTGCCAATAAAAGTCCCGTCAAAATCCGTCCAGCCATTTCAGAGATTAGCCTATACAAACAGACAGACAGACAGACAAAAATTGTAAAAAATGTTATTTTGGTGTATGTACCGTATATATATTCATATGCATGTAGTAAAAAACGGTTATTTCAATATTACAAACAGACTATCCAATTTTATTTATATGTATAGATGTATAGATATCTGTACTAACACATAATACACAGAGAAAGGTAAACAGTCGTATTTTTAGGAATAAAATACTAAGAAAATTCCCTCGCCGTAGGCGTAGAAGCACTTAACTTCCTATACTGAGGTTGATTATGATTTTCATAGAGACCACTTGCTGCTTTAGAAGTATAAACTTGATTTCGGGCACTCTGGGAACCAAACCTTAATCGAAACCATGAACAAGGCCGTTAAAACTGTCTTATTTGTCTAGTGTTCGTAAACGCGACTGCTGAGCGTGAAGTTCTGGGCTCGTTGCCTGGGCCAAACAAAGTGTTATTTGATGGCATTCGCCTCCTATTAGGTGTCGCTGAGATGTGGATGTACAATAGTACACCTCTGCGTTACCATTCGAGGAATATATGCGTGATGCTATGTATAGCGAATTAAATTCTAGTTGTACATTGTTTAGTAGGATTTAAAATGTACATCACACAAATGCACATCGCATGGAAGGCTTCAGGCGTGCTAGTGGAAGAGGCTTCTTAATTATCTAAAATTATGAAGAAAAGATTAGGAATATTAAGAAATCAACTTGAGAACTCCTAAAGGCACGGTGGGCGTGGTGATTGGGTGACTGCGCTTCGTGTCACAGATTCGAATCCCGCACGCAACAAATATTTGTATGCTCTACAGATAGGTAGTTGTTTCGGTTTTGGGTATATGGTCAATATGAATATCTGTGTTTATAAACCCACCCACGGTACATGAACTCACACGGGGCAAAGTCATTATGGAATTGTTCCGCCTATTTAAGCTACAGAGTAAGCTACGTTTTCGGTGGAAGAAAATATCACGTGACAAACATCGTTTAAAAATTTCCAAGTACTAGCAATAAAAAGAATGATTAAGATTATAGAGCTCGTGATGTTTATGAAGTGATCTCACGGCAAGTCGAGTAGTAAAGTATCGGGTCAAGGTTCTCTCACCAACTTGCACAAACAAGCGCGACAAACATTCTACTTAGTCTCGTACTATCAACATCCATTCTCTAAGCAGTGTTACTTAATAGAAACAAAATTTCAGGTGGTATACCGCGTAACGTCAGTGGTAATGGAGCTTCATTCTGATAATAAATTGAAAAACAATATTAAACTTTAAGTTAGTCGCCGTGTATTTTATTTTTAAGATTATGTCTTTCGATGGTATCAACAGACAAATCTGTAGATTTGGGTGTGTACGCATGCCACGTTTTTCGTCTAAAAGGATTTAAGTACATTTTTTTAAGACGAATAACGGATTAGCAGAAATATCAAAGATCAATAGGCTTTTCAGAAATACATTTTCTTACTTTTAACACGTTTTGTGTTATTACATATGTCTACAGTGTAACCCTTTCAAATGAGGTGGCCTGATAAATCAGTATTGTTCATCTGGCCTAGTACCTTAACGACATGTGCTAAGTGTAACTTGTATGTTTCTTTTTTGCCACACGACACGGTTGGCGCAGTGGTTAAGCGATTAGCTTTCTGAGCCATGTGTCGCGGGTTCGATCCCCGCACGGAACAAATATTTGTATGATCTACAGATAGTTGTTTCGGGTCTGGTTGTGTGTGTATGTGACATGTATGTTTGTAAACTGTACCCACGACATAGGAGAAATCCTAGTGTGGGGCAAAGTTTAAAAAAAAAAGAAAAAAGAGTATAGCGCTCATTTTTTTTAATTCTTTTATTTTTGTTTCTGGCTAGCCAGTTTTTCTTTCATATCCCTGGCGAAGAGTCTGATAACGGAACCATTTCTACCTAATACATATTCTCTAGATTGTAATACTCATCTTTTTCTGAATTATATTTCTTCCAGCGTACATAAATAAATTTTCCAGCTGCCGGAATTGATAGCCCGTTTGGGAAATCAATGACCTGGGTACGTCTTAAAACTGCGGCCAGACACCGGAGGACGGGCAGCAGCGTCCTCTCACTAATCGGTGAGCCACTGCGATCCCCAAGCCGCCTGCCAAGCGTGGGGATTATGGCAAACACCCCCTTGAGGGAGGCCTTCGTTCAGCAGTGGACGTCTTCTGCCTGATGATGATGATGATGATTGGGAAATCACTTAATAATCCCGGAACGAGAAGATACATGTCAATCTTGAACATAATTATACGTAAATCTATAATGAAGTAGGTATCTATGTTACTGAATTATTTTCCCATACTTCTCCAGGCTTGTTTCCCCATGTTGTCTATTGTAACGTGAACATGTGATTAGCATGGGATAGTTGCTTTCATTACGAGATTAGTATCGGGAAGAGTGGTGTCTTCAAGAAAGTTGTAGTGAGAATTGATTGTCTGAGTACATTTTATTTTATCATAGCATCACGCCTGTATTTCCTAAAGCGTTAGGCAGAGGTGTAGTTACTATTCTAGAATAGTGCGCCCACATTTCAGCGATACCGTTATTGAGCTAGATGTAATTACGGCGAGCCTATTGTTTATTATTACCACGGAGAATGGTATTTGAACTAAAATTAACAATTGATTATTATAAATGACAGAGTTTCAGTCCTATCTTATATGTATATTATATATTCTTGAGATTGCCTAAAACCAAAAACTCTTATCCTACCATCCTATCCTACTAATATCCTATCCTATCCTTCCTACTTTCTATCCTTCTAATATTATAAATGTGAAAGTTTGTGAGGATGTATGGATATTTGTTACTCAATGACGCCAGAACGGCTGAACGGATCTGGATGAAATTTGGCACAAAGATAGATTATAGTCTGGAATCGCACATAAGCTACTTTTTATCGCGGAAAAATGTTCGTAGACTACGCGGGTGAAGCTGCGGGCGGAAATTAGGTACGACAACTCTTCATTCTTCAAATTATCCTGAGACAGCATGCATTAATTGCAAACTGCGGCTATCGCTCTTTAACTCTCCAAAATCAGGCTGCGCGGAGGCCTAGACTACCCCTAAGTGACATTTGCAGAACTTGCTTTGGTCAGAGATTCTTTTATTTCCTTGGACGTTTCTTGTATGCGAAGTGTAACAAATTATTGAATATTTACTCCAATAATAAACACAAATGTAAAAAAACTGTAGCAGACTGGCTCCTAAAACTTAGCTATGACGAAACAGAAAATCTCCTCCATCCAGTCAAATAACTTATGCACATAATGTACGCATTGACACACACTCACATATACTACCCAATCACACACTCCCCACACAGCCTCTCACACCTACACACACTTCTAATTATGCAAGGTGACTAATATAGGTTAACTTTACATATAATTTCCTTAATCTTGCCTAAATGTATTTTTTGTTTATTTGTAACTATTATCTTACATGCTTGCACTATCATATATAATGTCTTTGTATTACGAAACAGTGTCATTCACAGAGGCTGGTACTTATAGCACAGGGTTTCCTTTTTTAAGTATCAGCAATACTTTATCTGTTCATTTTTGTGTACAAATCCATGTAAAATTGTATGTAACCTATTCGTAAACAATAAATACATTTATAACGCCGCGCCGGTTAGTAACAAAAATATGTAACCGTAAGAACTACCCACTGTACCTTTTTAGACGGACAATGTAAACTTCATTTAAATAATTTTGATAGTCGTGTATCAGTTCAACAGTTAAGCTTTACAAGTTATTAACAACAAGAGAGGTGACTGTA
Source organism: Shargacucullia verbasci (assembly GCA_947562105.1). Classification (NCBI taxonomy): domain Eukaryota; kingdom Metazoa; phylum Arthropoda; class Insecta; order Lepidoptera; family Noctuidae; genus Shargacucullia; species Shargacucullia verbasci. Next base: position 362,462 of record OX387283.1, read on the forward strand.
CAGAGTGATGTGAATAACGTTGTCGGGTGTATTAAATTAGAAGACCCCACTTTAAGCATCGCCGGACGCGTACTCGGTAGATTTTTAGTGATATTTATCTCTCTGGCTAAAAAAAATTCATTACCACTGTTTTACTGTAACTGAAGTATCTTTATGTGTTCATTATGAATGCAAATTATGCTGTATGGCACAATTGCTGGTTTAAGCAAAGTGTCTGCCGTCTAGTCTAACCGTCGCAGGCGGCAAGCTCCAGGGAAATCATATTTTCGAGGTTCGTTATAATTTAACACCTGATTATAGTCTTGTGGTAGACTCTTGTGTTGTAAGAATGTACCTTGGATAGCAAGAATTGAAGTGCTTAATTATTTCGCGTCGTTCGTTTTATACGCACTTTCGTCATCACATCAGGGGCTGCGCAGATCACCAGTCTAATAGACTAAACATTGTCTTTTATGCGATGTGGTTAAGTGTGATGCATTTGGACTCGGCACATCGCTACAATGATAATATCACTGTTGCTATAATCTCTCGGCTGATGTGAAGTGATGTTAGTAGGTATGTTATTATTAGGGCATAAGAATAATGGTGCTGCCGATCCACTCGAAATAATCCCAGGGAGAAGTAAATTGTTTTATAATTGCTACATTATCACTTTTTGCTCCACTATTACTACGAACAAGCGACCATTTTAATCTTGAAAAATGCAGATGATAAAAAGTTTAGATCTTTTGTGAATAGTTCTTGATTGTTTTTTTTTTTTGTTTCTGTGAGAACTCGTTAACTTTATGTCGTCGCTATGCAAATGAAATTTGAATATTTTATTCAGATTACCTTTATTAAGCGCTTTTTGTTACTCGAAGAACTGCTATTACGTTCACACAGTAATTCAACTGTCAAGACGGAATCGCAAAATATTTTTCAGCTGAAAGAGAAAAAAGAGAAGATTCCAAGGTAATAAAAGAAGTTTAAAACTAATTTTACATATTTCTCATAGTAAATTATATTATTATTTTTATAACTTGAATAAAAAAACTCATTGCAGATTAGAGTTCTTTAATATACGGCAAAAGGGCGTCAAACTAGACAAATACATTTTAGTAAGGGCCTTCCATTGTTAATTTAATAGGTGAACGAGACAATACAATACTATTCCAACGAAAATCAGGATTTCCAGTCTTTGTCGTTAATTCAATGGTTGACTTTGTAGTATCGCGGAATAAAAATGCATATATTATACGTGAAAAAAAAAAAAAACATTGATGCACGCGTGTTTTAAAATTGAGCAAATTTATTGTCAGTCAATTCGGTTCATGTTTTAAATATGAATAGGTATTTCTAGCAATAAATTAAAAGGACAATTTTTCACCCCATTCAAAATCATTCATCATTCCCTGAAAAATAAAATCTTGTTGACGATGCTGTTATGAGAGGAAAACTTCAGTCACCGGAACCATAGAGAAACATTTTAGTTTTTAGCTACATATCACAACAGTTTTTGACAAAAAAGGGGCACAAAACCGTGTTTCTTTGTTGAAGTTAAATTACTTTGTTATATAGCAATACTAGCTGTTGGCCGCGGTTTCATCCGCATCCTAGGGGAACTACTTCATGTATTCGAATTAATAGTATCCTATGTGTTAATCCAGGACATGGTCTGTCTGTGTGCCAAGGTTCATCCAAATTCGTTCACTAGTCTTTGCGTGAAAGAGTAACAAGCATCCATCCATCCATCCATCCTCACAAAATTTCGCATTTATAAATTGTAAGTACGAAGTAGGATAATATAGAGCAAAAAAGCTGCTTAATAATTATTATGATATTTAATTGTTCTAGAAGAGTACCTATTTTAAACTTAGGGTGTTCTAACCTATAATTTGTAAAAAATGTCCAGACGTTTTCAAGATTTTTCATTTTATTTTTCTTTTCGGCAAGCTTTACAATTCCAAAAATTACTTATTTTCACAATAGTGCATTGAAAATATTTTATATTTGGGGCAAATTGTTTGCGACTACAGGGTATTCGCATTTTACTCACAGAAAAATAAATTGGATTGAACTTGACATTATATTTTTTCCGCTGACTAGTGAGGAACCGTTGAATATCTTAGAGTCCATACAAATAGGGTTGTTTGTATGCGTGTGAACTCTGTTTGTTGTATGTATATTTTGATAAATAACAATATTGGAATTGGAAAATTAGTGACTATTATAATTGGGTTATTCAGCGTAATTAGAGACAGCCACTCGAATCAACGGTCCAGCTGCACACATTTGATCAGCTGTTTAACATTACAATAGCAGCGTTTATTATAATTATTAAGAGACTGTCAACATTTGCAGACGCACCTGTGTTCTTCTAATTGGTGTCACGCACGTTTTGATATGTTTGCTAAGATTCTGATGTCAATTGTTTTCTCGGTATTATGTTATGTCACAGTTAGTTTTTATCGAAATATTTCAGTTTTTCGAGAATTTTAGAGCTATTGTCATCTGAACTCTACAACCCAATGAGACTGCATTAGAAGTCTTATTATTACTTCACACTGTCATAGGTACGATAGTTGCATAATAGCTGGGACCCAGTCCTTAATGAACTCGCTAGGCAGCATAGGATTTTCGATAAGACCAGAGTCACCCTTTCAAGACCTGACGCGGCTCTATAAATTAATTGTATGGATCAATTTGCATGCGCCGTTTCGCCTATTTAATTTAATTCAATTAAAGTGACACTTGTTATTTGTTCCAGGTCGGTGGTGCGGACAGCGATGCGTTAACGCAACGATACAAGTAGTCGGATCATTAAAATCAAAGCTGGGATCAAGTGACTGGTGCGCCCGCGCTTCGCCGCTCCACCCTCCGCCACTCCATCGCTGCGAGCCAACGCACGCGCACGCGTCTCGCGCTCTCGCGATTCTCGCTCCGATACAATATCCCAAAGTGATTGATTAGTGTAACAAAAGTTATCCCCTTCTGATAGCAGAGGTCTCTTAATTAAGTCAATCAACTAGTATTTTAATTGAAACGGCGATTTGTTAACATTTTCTCCTATACGCGGACAAGTGCATTAAGTAAGTGGAGAAGGCTACATTCCAAACCGGTGTCGTTCTTTAATGGACGAGGTGTGTACTACTCTGTGTGTGTTTTAGTAGTTATCGGGGAGGTGACTGGTTCGGTTTTCGTTGTGTACAGCTTTTCCCGTGCAGGAGACAGTGTAATATACATACAGTTAGCAACGTCAACTAAAAACTTGCGATTTCACGTCATTGTAGAGATCCCTAGCCATAATGTAATAGTGCCACAAAAAAGTTAAAGCATTCAAGAGAAAAATGGCTCGCGGAACACTGAGTGAAAACGAGCGCCAATGCTTAGATGCAGGCGCAAAAAATCAATCAGACCGTCTCCAAGAGTCGGAAAAAACGCTTAGTGATTGCAAATCTAATGGACTTAGAGTGCGCTTCCTGGATGAAGAAGGTAAAACGGAAAGGATGGTCAGCGCCGACGAGGTCGATTGCGCTGTAACGCGAGTCAAGAAAATACACATTCTTAAGAACAGAAGCTCGAGTGAAACGAGCATATTGCTGAGGAACCCGTCTCTCATGAAGAGGCGCTCCAGTTCCGAACGCCGGTTCAGTGACGGACATACAGACACTCTGAACAACAACAACCTGAACGAGAACCTAAATGGAAGAATAAAAACGACCGAGTTTGACAAATCCGATAAGACTGATGAAACAGATCAAACCAAAGAAGTAAATGGCCAGAGCTTTAAGAAAAACTGCAACGTATACAGTGTTAATCAGGCAAAGACATTGACTCCCGAAAGGAAAAAGTCATTGCCGCTCACGATGCCGAGGCTGATTGGCCATAAGATCCAGGAGAATGGACAGAATAAGTCGATCCTACCAGCAGAGGTATGCTTGGCCGATGGTGCATCCGGCAAGGACTTCACCGCTCGTGCGATCGGCCGACTGTCCAGAGGTATTGGGAAGCTGCTCCGTCGTACGAACAGCGTGCGCATAAGTGATCCTGATCCGGTGTACAAAGTGGCGTATCTCGGGAACGTACTCACCGGCTGGGCTAGAGGTAAGTTTCGACAATCTATTACACACAATGTAGAAAAGCGAACAAGATAGGTTTCATTAAAAAGTGAATTTTGGTAGTTACTCTTCGTTTTACAACCGAGACGGTTACCTTAACTTCGGTTACAGCCGAATCTCGTCACGCTCTGTCTCTTGTTAGTCGGTACAACGGCTTGTTAGATAACATTATCTCTAAATATAAATTTTTTATTGCTCAACTTCCCAGTTATCAGATCGGGAATTTAGGTCAGCGATTTGATAAGTCATTTCGCAAAACATAGAAAAAGTATTGGCCCTATGCTGGTCCCCTGCGAAACACCGGCCGTTGCCACATTCCAATGAGTAAATTGATTATGTATCGAGTTGGTTTCAACACAAATGCACGTACAAATTACAATAACGTACCTGTTTAGTAACATAATTACGGTTGTTGTAAAAAGATTACTTGAGTAGGAAGCTATCAAGATAATCTCAGGAAGATTTGTTATTAATTTTACAACGTCAAAAGTAAATAATTGTGAAGGTATTATTTATAGGTTGTATTATAAATTAAGGGTCTAACCACGCAAATGATGTTAAGATTCTTTTAATGTTATGTCAATACAATCGTCGGCAACTGAGGTTACGTAAGTGGTCCAAGGCGAATCATCCGAGCAAAACGGTTGGATCTCCGAATTAGTATAATAAATCCAAATAACGAATATTAAACATTCATAATGCATCGTTTAAACTGGTATAAAAAATTAAATCGACCATTACTGTTATAGCACGAAGTAATGCGGTGATTTTATGAGACTCGAGCGTTGCTTCACATTTTTAGGTAAAAGCAAAAAACACTTTAATACTTTAATTAAAAACATTCAATATTATAAGCAAATTTTGTTGGTTATTTTACAACTAACACGTGATAAGTTGAATCACAGACCATTCAACATAGTTGTACATTAATTAAATTGTGGTGAACTTCTTCGTAAACAATGTAAAAATAGTTATTTCATGAATTGGCGTCAAAATAATACTTACAGTTCAGGCGATAGAATAACCAATCTACATAAAGTAATTTATAATGTCATTTTGGACCTACCAGATGAAACTTACAACAACAACAAATACTTGAAACATTCTAGCACCATTTTGTCTTATTCAGTGAATGACAATGTAAAATTAAAATGCAGGTGGGGTATGCAAACACAAGATGTAAATGTTTCAATTTAAATAAATACATTAAACAAAGCGAAAGGAATGTCGATGTTAATCAGTAAGTGACTTTCGTTTTAGACGCATCTGTCATGCGTCGCTGTTCACTAATTGCCGAGATATCCGAAGATCTTAATGAAACCGAACAAGCCTAATCTTTTCATGATGCTGTAAATTTGGTTTTATATCAAGCATGTTTAAGGAATGATAAGTGTATACTTGAAAAAAGTGGGTGAAGATCGTGCTCTATTTGAACAGTTGCTTGTATTTATTTACATTTGAAGATTTAGGTGCTACCTGAGGGCTTGCTTCTAAATCGCTATACTTTGTACGTTGTACATTAATTTAATCGTTTTTTGAAGATAAGATCTAAATGCATATTACAATTCATTTCTGTCCTCTTATTATTTTTACTAATAGTTTTTATAAATCTTTGTTAAATCTTAGAACTAATATTTTGTTAAGATGTCGTAATATCCTCAATGGTATTCTTATTGTTTAACGGCTTTTAATGCTTGTCATTTCGGCTCATTTTTGTTTAAGTGATGAAGATTATTCATCAATCATTTGTGCCTCATTGTTATCATCAAATATTTTATTAGCGTTTCACGTAGATCTTCAATATATTTAAATTCCTTTATTTTTCATGTAGAATCGTATATAAAAGAATGTTTAATGCACATCTTATTAATTTATTAATTTTTATACCAAAAAACAAAGTGAGCAAATTAACACACAAGTCTGCGTAATTCAAAGAAAGTTGTAGTAGGCAATGAAGTGTACATAAAAGATTCTGATCAGAATTGGTGTCAACCTGGACTCGAACTTCAATTCACGAGTGAAAGTCCGCAGCATCTGTACAAAGAATCCTAATGTACTTTTACTGTATCCGAGTACCGGATAATTAAAATTCTTATCATACGTGACGCGCTATGAGATAAGCTTAACTGCGTAGAATGTTAAGATCATGGCTAAACTTATTATGGTCATTAGTCACTCACTTGACGAGTTTCTTGTGATCTATGGTGTTAATTGATCGTTTTGCACGTGAGTTTGACGTGAATACATTGTTTTTTTTTTTTTTAGTTTTACCTTTGACTCCAGCGCAATTTCAAGTTCTTAAAATTATTGGAAAGATGTGAATTGGTTGATTAATGTTAAAGTAAATAAATGTAATATTTTAATTAGCATCTTGCCTACTGGTATATGGTAGTTACTTTATGTTCAAATTCCAAATAAAGCTATTTTTAAAGTGGTATTTATTTTTTGTTGCCGTCTCTATTAAAGATTATTTTGTCCTACGCTGAGACATGATCAAGTAATTCATAATAAATTGATAGTAATTCAATCATTGATTTGATAATAAAAGACATCACAGAATGTATTATCTACAATTTCCGTTTTCTAATTTCTATCGTAGGTTATAAACGTCGACCGAGGGAAATGGTCGAAAGCTATAGGCTAGCCTTTCACTGCTATTACTTACAATCTTTACACTAAACAGGTTATTGTCGGATACGGCTGTATGCAACTCTTGGTACACAGAATTATTATATTTAATTTTGTTTCTATCACAAACATTACTCGGATGTTCAGAATTATTCGACTTTTTACAAATCATTGAACTTTTTCAATGTTAAATGCTAAGATATTTATAGAGATGTTGCAAAAACAACGTTGGTAAACAAATTATTGTCAATTGTGTGCAATCTTATGTATAGTTTTCTTGCCATTTAAGTAAATATAAGTTGTTGATTTGCAACAGTAATTTGATTCAAGATTGTATTCGCTATCTAATTAGTGCTATCCAAAGTCATATATGTACCCGAGCACGAGAGTTCTTTTATCTGTAAAGTTGTGTTTATCTTATCAATTACTTTAACCTACTAAACGCAAACTAGGCATCGATTGGTTATAGCATATTTTGATACATCTCTTTGCATACCACGGATTGGAGAAATTACAAAGACCAAAAATGTAAATTATGCTTGTATTTAACCTTGTTCTGTCTTCAGATATCTTGGAAATATAGAATATTGCAGTGATTTCGACATGTGTTTAAGAAACTTAAATAATTTAAAGTTCAGTATCTATTTTGCCAGTAAAAGTTTAGCAATGCTGGCCAAGGTCACATCAGTCAATGATTATATTGTATTTATTGGTGTATAGTTACTTGATCGCAAGCCGCGTAGTTATGTCTTTATTATTGCTATAATATTTATTCATTATCATTAAAGTCGCATTAATACTAATGGTTCTATTGTTCTTTATTTTTTGTCTGTTATTATCAGTAGAAGTCAGGTCTCCGATTTATTATAACTTGAGAATATAAAGATAACATTATTTTTATCAGTAATTTATCTTCGTATGTAAAGCGTTGGTGTTAATTCAGTGAAATGTCACACCATAAAGCTCTCCGGCGACAATTTAACACTAAACCGGTTTTACGTATCATCGTTTTTTGTACTTAAATGCTACATGTAGCTTAAGGCACTAACATCTGTGTCATTTCTACACGTTTAATTGTTAAGTTATGTAAAATACAACACTACACTCCATCTTATTAATAACATTCTAACCTCAGAAGAACCTAAGTTAAAACATTCGTTTTTAACATCTAAAATTCGATGTAATGTTACCCACAAACTCACGTTGATATCTCCCCCTTAAAACACCTGACGAACACTTGGAACTACGGTTTCTACTTCCACCTGAGTCTATCACTGGACCCCTTGCAACAACGGAAGCACTCGAACGCTTTCTATCTCGATCGCACTCAGCTTCTCTCTCGCTCATTTTTTTTCGTATCGCATTCCAAGCATCATTGTTTGGACGGTCGCTCCCACAGACACGCTTGGCGGCGTCTACTGAGCCAACTGGCATTATATCTACCATCCATGTAAGCTCTATCCTTTTAATTTTAAAGTCTGATTTCCTTTGTATCATTATTCTGGTGTTTGTCGCTAGTCTACTGGTTTTGTAGCATTTGTTGACGCTATTCTTCATAATGAATGTACTAGTAAAATTTAATGCAATTCAAAGTTCCTTTGCATTGGTTTTAAAGGGATTCTTACTGGCATGATATCATCAATCTTCTGAATATTACGAGCAGTTTTTATACAAATTAAACCAGTCATATTTTTTGTAAGATGTTTCAATTTGACCATTTCAGTTTTATAATAAAATATTTTTATCTTACCCCTTATTTCTTCAAAAGTATTTGTTACTTTTGCTATGATACTAAAGTTCCAAATAATTATTAGTTTGCGTTAAAAATACATCGCCAAACTAAAAAAATGGTTAAGTCAATCAATATTACAATAAATTACTTGTTAAAAACTCCTAATTTTAGAATTATTGATTATAATATTTTCTAGGGTTCTCTTTTAGAACAGAATACTATTTATTTAATGCAATAAGCCAACAAATAGCTGACTCAGGTTCAGGGATCAATTATGTTGACAATATTAATTATTATTATGTTTTCAGCGGAATCAGGTTTAAAATACCTATATTATTGTAAAATTTCTAGGAATGGCGTCTATTTTATGACATCATGTCATGTTCATTTCTAACATTCTCAAGTTCATTGACGTCTCTATGTTTTATGACAGTTTTATTAGTATGATTATAGTATCATTTCCTTGTAAAGTTTCCGTTTACCGTTAGAAATATATTTCAATTACAACTCATACATATTGTGCATTCGGATACAATAATAAAAACTGCTTTGTCATTAGCTATTAAGAACGTTCTGAATCAAGGAAGAATGTTCATAGTCATAGTTTTTCAAGTGAGATTTTTTTTATTTTTGTAATTTGTGGTCTAGAATATTGAAGAGAATTCTATTTTTGAATTGTCTACGCTCAATTGTATATTTTGTACCCCTTTGCACCGGAACCGTTCCATAAGCATAATTTAAAAAGTCGTTATATTTAGAAACCCGAGTAACTTAAGCCCGACTCACATTTGACCGGTTTTCGTTTTTACATAAAAAGAAACAAAACGACATGAATTAACTATTATTTTGATAATCAAACCGTGACTGACATCACGTAACCATTCTTTATGATCACAATTAAGCGTTTTTTTGTAGTAGGTACCTACTTTCGGCCGCTCTATGGTGTTGTGCTTGCGTCGCCTTGGCCAAAATGTTTGCGCTTGATATCTTTTGCTTTTTGTTACTGAAAACCTTGAATAATATGCGTTGAACTATGCAAGGTGGTATTGAGTAGGTACTTAAAAAACAAATAAGAGTATTATAAATGGTACAAAAAATAACATCTACGTTCTTTTTTGGTACAAAATGTACAAGGCTCAGTAGGTTGATTTTATCATTTTTTCGCATAAAAAGTCAAGAAAATGGTATGATTACGATGTTATTGCCCTCTGTACCTACTTTGTTTTTTTATAAACTCGAAACTTTAACTAAAAGCAAAGGAACAAGAATTATTTAATTATTATTATTAATCTTTGTAAAAAGAAATATTCTATACTTCTTAATAAAATCACGTCATAGTTAACTTTTATTAGGTAGGTATGTATCAAATGTTGTTTACTTAGTTTACGAATTGACGCAAAATATAGTTTGCCGTTTATCATTTTTTGGCTTAAACCTATGATCGCAAAACACGTTTTTCGTAACCAGTCGGTTAACTTATAGTTAAAGTTTTTTTTCAACTTTACCTTCGTATTATTCATAAAGTAAATGGTTTACAGCCTCGAAATTGTTTGTCCTATATTATATTTACTTCGATAAACGATTTTATATCAAATCAATAATGCGGAGCACGAAACACTATAATTAAGTAGTATGTATTTTGTAGATATACTGAAAACATGTGATTACATAATGAAACCATATTAGCATGTATATCACCAAAACGTACACTACAACATTAACACTTTAATCCAAATACTGACGAATATTTGACGACATTTTCTGAACGATCATACTGAAACGGTGTTTTGGATCTATATAAGCATAGCTTCAATATGCCTATCCTCTAAACTTGTAAACAGTAGAATGCAAGTTAGAGATACCGTACCACGTTTGCATGTAGGCAAGCGAGTCTATTAACGTTGATAACCGAGCGGTTATCGATACCCGTCGGTTAACCTACTTCGCAACAGGTGCAACCGTCAATTACAATCTTTTATTTTATTTCTTTTCAACATAACTGGCCGTAAGAATTTCACTTTTTGTTTTTTTTTCAATTGTTACAGCTTTCTTCTGCTATTATTTGTATTTGGAATATCAAAATTTCGTATAGGTTTGTGTGTGTGTGTTTTTATCTTTACATTGGATACGCATTGCTGCGTACTGCGTTAAATTAAAAAGGAATTGAATTTACTTACACTTAGCTATAAATAATGTGTTATCAAGCTATTAAAGAATGATTGTACCAAGTTCAGTGTTAATAGTATAATCGTTATGTAACAGTCCATTATTTTCCAGTCTTTTCTTATTTACCTACTTACAAACACATCAAATATTTCAATTGTATTTTTACTTTACACAATAATAGGTATACTTTGTTTTATTAATTTCCTTCTAAACGTGGTGTATAAAGTTTTTGAACAATACGATGATGTATTACAATGATGTATTGCAATTTAGTAATAGCTTAAAACATAAATCATATATAAGATATGTTCCTATAGAAATTTTTAAGTCAATATTCTTATAGGAATATTTACTTTAAATTTTTCTTCATTACTTCACACTTGAAGTAACAGCTATCACCTCATTGCTCACGAACTCATTACAATAATCCCCCTTTTTATTTATATAGGACCAGAGGGTGTTCCGCTTTGGTCCTTTGAAAAAATTACTTTTTCTGTTCACTTAACTTGCATTACATTCTCCGTTTTAATGTTTGTATAATCAGTGAATCGTATTTCCTCTAAATTCCTAAAGCGGCACAAAAGATAAGTTATTAAAATGAGAAGGTACATGCCGTAACGATTTTTTTTAACGATTAAGATTTTTCAATCCCTTTTACACGTCTTTTTTTAGACTAGATGGCGTCGTCATTTTCTATTAGTATCCATGAGAAGAAACGCCGAAACAAACTCAGGGGTCAAGGTCTATTTTAAATTCCATAACACACAACAAATCATGTGGTTTTAAACATATAATTAAACTAAACAATGTTATCAGGTGAAAAGAATTAGAAATCGAAGAATTCTAAATAGAAGTATTAAGAAAACAGGTATTCAGAAACGTCTTTCTTTGATTGATTAAGGTTTAAATTACTTATTGCCAGTCAAAAGAAAAACTGAGACCTTAGAGCAGTAGCACCATACATAATTGTAGTGATCTACTCCACATAATATAGTACATTTTCATAGTATTTTCTTACACATGCAAAACGGCCTCTTGTGTGTGTCACGGTTGGCCGCCCCTAGAAAGTGTGGCGTGAAGGTCGCTTGCATACTCCACTGAGGTTACAATATAATGTTTTGTTAACATCTTTGGTACCTAGCACGTGCCTAGAATGTTTATATTAAGGTTCTTAACGATGGTTCCGAGAGAGACGGAATGGTAGCATGTGGTCATATATCATATTATAGCCAATGTATGTAAATATAAATGATGCTTCTGAAGCCACTACTCCTGTATCTTGGGTACAGTTTACGGACATAATTATCTCATGTACAAACACAGACCAATAAATTCAGACCCGGAACAATAACAGTATCTGTTGTCTGGAATCAAACCCGCGGCTGACAGGGCATAAAGCCAATCGATCAGCTTCTGTGAGTGTGCGCTAATCAAGGAAAGATCTGACAATACAAGTTGTAGTCAATCTTTGTTTGCTTTTGATTAGATATGTGTTCATTAATGATAATTTCTTAAAATGAGGTATGCGACGCCGTTGTTCTTGAACTCTCTGGGACAAAAAAGAGAAAAAAAATAAGATAAAGCTGATTTTCATACATATATGCATGCGTCACGTGCAAGTGTGTAAAAACGTGAGTTTTTCTAGTTATGGCGCGATTATTTTTCATTAGTTTGCCTTTGGACAAGGACATTATTTTATCAGTTATATATATATTTTTTTAAATTTAATATTATTTCATTTTATAATAGTTTTATAATAATTATATAAAACATGTCTGAATATTTTTCTTTATTGTTTTTTTTATTATATTAATAAAGTACTTACAGTAATTGTAGGTATTGTAAAAATACTTGTTTACATGATAAAAATATACTACGACACAAACATAAAAAATGTTTTTTATGTTTTAAAAATTACGCAATCTTGCATTCCATGCCAAAAATAATGACACGATATTCAATATTTGTAATGCAAATGTCATAAATTAGTTTTATTAATATTTATGATTACATAGCGAAGTCATCGTTAGTCATCATATTTAAGGTCAAATGTACACCGCTGGTACAAAGTTAAACAATCAGCTATCGGGAGAAAAGTTACCTCTCTGGAATTTTCTACTTTGCTATTTATCTGAGGTAATTATGATATATGAAGATAGCAATAAATGTACTATTTATTGATATAGAACCACAGAGTTCCCAAATGGCTATGCCAAGCAAGACTGAAACAAGCAATGGATTACAATACAATTCATTGTGTGTACAATGTGGACCCCTCACAAATGTTTCAAAAAGACGACGCCTATCACTGTCTTCGACCTACTAGAGGATGATAGACAACCAAATAACAGCTTGATTTTACAGTTAGTTACCGCTGAACAATAAGTCGCGAATAATAACTGCATCGCATTAGAACCGGTCGGCAAGCGTGAAATATTTCAGTAATGCACAATTAGTTCAGTAATCAATGACAAGTATTAATGCTAGCTGCGCAATGAGAAACGTTAGAAGATATCTTAGATATTTTTTACGTTCCATTTCTCAGGCGCTAGTAGTTGTCATCATATAAATCTGAAGATTACTTTTCCTACAGTGAGAGTTACCTATGTTCAAATATGCACAGACTAAAGCCTAACTAAATATTAAAAGGCTGTTGGTATACAACTCAGAAAGTCTTAGTTTGTGCCTGTTTACGCGATCTCGGTATTAGTCACACAAATTATTATGCATCTGCGTAAAAAGGATAGCGCCAACTTCCCTTGTAAAACAATTTATCCACTCTTTGGTCAAGAGAATAAAATGTTTCTTTGCGGTTTGCGGTGTTATACACCAGAAACTATCGTTAATATAAGTTTATACAGAAATAACATAACGTATAAAATCAGGACGACCAACTCTTTCTCTAGAAAAAGATTTTGTTTAACTTTGCCATACAGTTGTAGGTCTCTTGGTTGGCCCTTGTCTCCTGGGTATACTACAGCTTATATACATATTTCTAAAACACAAACGCCTAGACCCGGAACAACTATCTTAATGCTATAAATGGGGATAAAAACCCCGAAATGCAGTGCAAAAAGCTGCAACCTTCCTGCGTATCTTTATTAGATCTAGATTTCCTTTCATTTCTAATTCCGATTCAGTGCTATATATTTCGACAGTCTACTTTGGCAACGATGAACAAATTCGTACGACACGCCACTCAGGTGCAACAATAACTGCAATAAACACAACGCAACTATTGACACAACTTGTTCGCACGTTCGTACATTGTGATGCAGGAAAACATGTCTGTGAGAATTAAAACAGTTGTAATTGTTATATTATGCGGATATTATTTTTCTTTATCGATATTGTTCTGTGTACTTATTGTTTCTTGATTTATTGTTATCGATTCAGTTTGTTTTGTTTTATTCGGACTTATTTTGTAATTTCTACATGGACATTTAATATTTTCAGCAGTGGGCGGTGACGCTGACGGATTATAAATAAGTTATTAATGCCTCTGCTGCTTCTCTAATAACTCTCATATCGTCATAATATTTATTTTTAGTTGTAAATATTGCAACCGATCTGTTGCACAATACTAAATTATGCAAGCGCAAACATTTGATCAACGAACCTGTAGTTCAAACAAAATTCACGATGATGTCAATGTCACTTTTATCATATGTCTAGCAAATGGTTTTTAACCTTTGTCTTTGTTTGTCTATGAAAAATTAATTTCATAGAACGTTGATGATATTTATTTTGAATAAATATAATTTATTTCACTGTCGCAAATAAATTAATTATTAATCAATTGTATATTATGTAGCTAAGTACGTACGTGTTTCGTTACACGAGTACGTCCGTAATCAGATTCATTATAATTATCATAATTCCGTAAGTTGTCTGTGCGTATATAAACGGTTTTATGTAATAATCATTCAAATGTACGATTATGAAAGATTTAACGATGTTTTACAGAGTTGCACGTGAATTATACAAGTCTTACCTATTCATTTTTTAACCGGTTTTGTTGAGAATAAAAAGGAATTTGCTCCAGAGTTGCAATGTATGCAATATCATACATAATGTATGTAACTCTTTCGATTTTATTATAAAGGATCGTAATGCAACCGTCGAACACTACACTTTTGCTTAGAGACCAAGTCCCCGGTAGTTACATGATAACTTAAAATATATACTGAGGGTTATAATATTATATATAATATTGTATAATATCTGATCAAGCGATCGATTAATGCTAAAGCCTGTTTAATACATTTATTAATATTGGCTTAAGGTGTTGATTTTTAATCAACACCTTAAGCCAATATTAAGGTGGATGAAGTCATATATTAAGTTGAAGTCTAAAGATGGGCACACGTCATAGCTAAGTTAAAGTCTAAAGATCCATTTGTATAATAAGTCGGCAGGTGCAGCAGCGTCGTGCGTTGCTTGGGTGACACCGTGACATTTGATAAGACATACAAATACATTATCGTTTGCCCGCTGCCTTGCCCAGAAACCCCCGTTCACCTTTAGAGATTAAAGGATAGGTGAAGTAATTATTTAAAATAAGAACATTAAAAAAACACAATAATCGATTACGATATCGATAAGAATTAAATTAAACAAAGCAGTTAGATATGCTCTTGCGCTGTGTGAGATTATACTTACTTGTTTTATGTTAATGGTAACTTTATTTATTATAATAAGTAGTAAGTTTAGTAAGAAGACATATACCCAATATATCGAAATACTTGTAGAACTTAAAGTAGTAGAATATTACATAGCCACAAAAACTATTTACCAGTATGGCTTTTGTCCACAAAGGCTATATTTGTCGTCACTTCAAAATTTGTGATCTTATTTGGCTATAATCACTTCATTAATGATTATTGAAATGTAACTTTCACGGAACTTAATAATAGAAATAAAAAAACTTTATTAAATTCTTCTAGAATTTTTGTATGTAATAGTCCTAAATAATAATATGCACCCTGTATTAATAATCACTAACAAACTTTTCAGTCATGACAGACAAATTCCATAAATCCGAAAGCCAATTTATTTGGTTACATAACCAGTCAATCATGAGTAATTTGTACCTGTACATGTACCTGTACCTGTGCCTGTACCATTGTGTGACCATGTTAGCAGTCACAGTTCACACTAAATCGATTATACGCTGAATTGCCAAGCTTGATGCACTGAGTTTTATTAACTGATAACACAGGAATGTTTGCGTGAAGTGTGTACAATTTTGTGTTTCAAGGTAAAACAATTTTTTTATTCCGATTAATAGTATTACTATAGCTACCTACTCATTGAAACCGTTATTGTAGGTCTTGACTCTCGGCTTGGTTCATATACGAGAGAAAATATTGGGGCTTATTATTAAAAATACCAATAGCAAAACGTTTTATGTATACATAGGCTCAGCGAAATGTTTTATTTATTCATGCATATATTGAAATCACATGAAATGAAAGTACTTACGGTATTCGATGCCTCTCGTGCTCGTCTGTCTTCAGAATATGTACTTACCTGAAATAAATTGAAACACTAATTATATGTGCCATTTAAGCAAAAGAAATAAAATTAATGGCGATTTGAGTCGAAGACAGGGATCAGAAGGTCGTTTTCTTTGGAAATAAAATCTTTATTAATCATCACCAAGTATCTGTTTGAGTAATTGAGAAAACGACTTTGGTTTATTATTCTTTATTCTTAAATTCGTTTACCTACACATATGTATATGATTTTAATAGCAAACTAAGATGAATCAGAATAACCTTGTACTATGTTTCGCATATTTTGACAGAAATAGCATCACGCCTGTATTAACCGAAGGGTTAGGTAGAGGTGTAGTATCATGTAACCGACATGTAGCCGATGCAATAGCTCTATCTACCGAGCGAGCCTAGTGCCATCTACCGAGCACAGTTCTAGACTCCGTCCTGCTACTGAGAATATCTGTACAGAAAAACCCAATAACACTTTGCCCGACTCGGGAATCGAACTCAGATCATCATGCTCGGCAGTCGCACATGCGACCACTAAACCAATGAGACAATCTCGATTTCCTTCACTTTTTTTCAACGAGTTTATTTTCTGTAATGTTTTTTCAGTAAGCAAAAATTTTCGAAATCTAATCTGTTACATATATGACACATCTGGTTAAATCATAAATTAAGCATTAGTTCACCACCAGTATTATTATAACAGACGGTTAGGACACGATCAATAAACCATTTGACATGAACTTCTAAACGACCTATGGCACATCTGGTTAAATCATAAGTTAAGCTCAAGTTCGCGAAAAACCTAAACCTAAACCTAAGTAACAGACGGTTATGACACAATAGCAATAAACCATTCGACATGAACTTTTATATGAGTAAACAGCCGTTTTCATTGTAATCTTCTGTTATATTGTTAGTGAAAATGGCCCTTAGCAGTCGAATTCGTGTGTATAAACTACCAATAATAAATAATTAGAATCTCTGAATACCTCCAAAGAATCCATACAAAAATTGTACGTTACAATATGTATAGGTAACAATGTGACGTGTGTAACGAAACCATAGCGCCATTTAGAGGGGTGTAACGACGCCATCTATCGAAGACGAACGTAAACTCTTTACTTTCATGAGCTCACTGTTTAGTGTTGTGTTTATTTCTTATGTCGGTCTAGATGAACTTATTGAGTGAGGACATTGTTATGGCTCAGTACGTCTTCGGTATGTTCTTACAACCTCGTTTTAAACCGTGCCAACTCAACACGTGTCATAAAATTCTTAAAATATTTTTCTTGTCATCATATAATGATATTGAACAACGTGTCACATTTGACATTACACTTTGCAGTTAAATTCTTTAGCGTTAAAGTACGAATGGATTTGAGCATCTGGGTAAACGAGAACGCTCATGTGAAGAGGCCTTAAAATAAAAACGAGGCTTTTTGCACATAGTATATGTATATCTCCTTAATGTAATGAACAAACAAAATAGAATTTTTTTTTTTAGTCAATACGGCTTTCCTTCACGTTGTCTGTGAAACATAAAATCGACTAAACCATATTCTATTTAAACCTGTACTGTTTCTTGATTTATGACAAAAATCTGTTCAAAACAGCTCAAACTTGTTTTACTTTAATTCGTTTAAACAAGTCTAAACGTCTAGATTTTGCTTTTTATTTATAGAGCAGCTTTATTTCGTAGTAAAAAAGCTAGAATATTAATCAATGTATTAATAAGATAGAACTTTTATATAAATATGTACAAAATAAAAATATAACAAGAATAATTTGTTAGTATTTAAAGTCGTTTACTAAGAGTGATTGCAGTCCTTTTAATTATTAAAATCTGCTTTAAATGCTGAGTGGCTTGGTGAAGATAGTAATGTAAATACTCCCACGATGATCATATATGTTCGGCTCGATGTTTTTTGTTATAAAGTCAAAATTGTTTCAATGATACTTAGAAACTACGACAACAGAGGTAAACAATTTTATAAAATGGTGTGTAAAAAGCATAATGATATCATAGACTGACAGACTGACACAAAAAGCAATAACCAATTAGGAAGCGGCCAAAGCACTGTTTATAAGCTGAGCAGTGAGTTTTTCATAATAATATTATTACGAAAAAATCTTTTACAAAAATCAATACCATAACTCACATTTCTACTTCCACGGAACTGTCACTTGTTTATTTACTTGTGGAATCTTGAAAATCAGGGAGGTTTACAAACGACTCAAAAACAATGTTTTCATCGTAAACACGAGTACAGCTGCAGCACCAAGTTATTACGCACGAAGGATGATATTGTTGATGTTTGTATGCAAACTTTATGCCATGGGTGTGTACATGAGACATGACGTATGATGAACTCTTTATGATGTAAGAGCAACAAGATAATATTATGATTAAAAAACCCGTGGTCAATGACGTAACTATTAAGACGCCAAATGGCCTCATTCTACTAATAACCGCTGAAGCTTATGTCAACCGTTTATAAGAAGGTAAGTTTAGGTAGATACTCTACGAACAAAGAATTGTGAAATGAACACAGTCATAATTATAAAAAAAAACATGGAAGAAAGTGTCTGTTGAATAGGAAATGCTATTCGAAGAACATTTAGCGAGAAGCTGGTATACCAAACTCTTGTCCTAATCCCGGCAGGATAACAGTTCAAGTCATATAAAACCAGTTCATTTGAGTTTCAACTAGCATGTCTCAAGCTACTATCAGTCTGTACTTTAATTGATGTACTATAACAACTCACACGCGCATACATAACATCCATGATGTAACAGCTAGTGCAACTGATGAACCACACGATATAACCACATTCGGTCGTGATACCGATAGTCGCGACAAAGTTCACGCGATCGCATCTTACCAATCGCAATTTTGTATCGAAACGTCTGTATGATCGTGTTATGGGTGAAATTGATTTCCATTTTACGCGTGAATAGATGCAGAAATGGTACAGACACAAGAGGTAGTAATTTAGCAGAAATTACTTTCTATTTTTTATCATCGCTGAGCGTTCATTCTGCAATACAGACGATTGGATCCTCGAAATGACTGATGAAGTTTTGGCTACGAATCTTGAAAATGCTCCACGTGTATGTCTATCATATCTTTTTTTTTTTTGTTTTTTCTTTGCCAGGTCACGTTTACTCCTGTTGAGTTTTAAGACTTTGACAAGATTATGAGCTGCTAGTATACAATTTGAGAGACGGCATTTGAGATGTAAAAAAGAGGAATCTTTTTACTTTTTCGTTGCTTTTTTATTATCTGTCTTCAAGAAACATTTTGTAAAGAGAAAATAAAATCAAGTACCTGTCTCATCAACCTTTTCTGAAGTTATATAAGTTTCGTCTCTCAAAAATGTTACTAATTTTTGTTCAAGTTTTTCTAACAATGTAGTCACGTAGCCATTCTAGAAGTAATTAATAAAGGTATGTTTAACTTGCTCACCTCTTAGAGGTCACATTGATAATCCTCTCTCGTGGTAGGTCAACGAACGGGGTCAAATATACACCACATCATGTACTGATAGTGATAGCAAAAACAATAATATAAACAGAACGCTTTGTAGATGACAGAAATAGAGTAAATACTGAAGTTGTGGGTTGACCTAATTTCAGAATAGCCAAAGAGGGTCATCTTAATGGTAAAGCAAACGAATTCATTGAGACAGACTTATTTGAACAAGATTTTGAAGAAACTTGAGATAGGAATTTAGGCGCGGTTCAAATATTTAGATTTGTTTTTGTTTTGTAAAGAATCTGCCAACTTTTAGGGAGCCTAACAAAAGAGAAATGCGAAACTTTATCCAAATTGCTGTGAATATTTTATTGATATTAAGTATAACGTTTTCATTATTATCAACTCCAGCGAGTTGCTTGATCCAATATTAAATATTAAAGTTATTCATATAAATGCGGCAACGATTATTTAAAATAAAATATTCTTAAAAAAAAAGAAGAATTGAGTAAAAATAATAGTTTTGACGACACGTTTGGCGCAGTGGTTAAGCGATTGATTGCTACGCTACGTGTCGCGGGTTTAATTCCCGCACGGAACAAATATTTGTATGATCTACAAATAGTTGTTTTGGGTCTGGGTGTATGTGAATATTTGTGTTTGTAAACGCACTAACGATACAAGAATTATTTCTAGAGAGGGTTAAAATACTTTTTTATTTATAACTATATTTTTTGTTTATATATATATATATATATATATATATATATATATATTAAATTTTATATATATATATATAATAAAGCCTACTTTACTGCTACCATAATTAAAAAAACAGAAGTTATAAGAAAGAGAAGTCTAGACGTAACAGCAGAGGTCTGAAGACGTAAGAGATAAAGTTAACCTCAGACTTGAGTACAATTTTAGCTTAAATAACAATATTAGTAAGTTAAAATTATGAAAATAAATACACAACAGAAACATATTTAAGAATTTCAGTATATTTAGATTTTTAAAGATGAAACGAGTCAAATCAAAAGAAAACTGTTTTTTCATTGCCATTGCCATACCACTTGTTAACCTCTCAGACAAAGTTGAATGATTATTATCTTTTTGAATAAGGTAATTATTATCAGGAAAAACTTGTTTCACAAAATGTTTCTTGGCTCGGGTGGCCCTGACGTTGGAGGATAACTGATACTTAAAGTTCGCTTCTAGCTAAATATTACGATATCTTAATTCTTCTTTATTATTTTGGATAATATATTAAAAGAACGGATGAATACTCACCATATCAGAAAGACATACCTAAACTAGAAACCCAGTTATTCATTCAATATCAACATTATCAGTACAACGTTAGTGATTTGATGTTCACTGAATATCTTTGCGATAAGTTTGTAATTTGGCACACGAAACTAATCTATTGGTTTTACTAAGAGGTCACTTGATTAATAATTGATTTTGTTTGGTAAATTTAGGTGTTTTTACTAAGTCTTGTGGTTTTTATATACAATTTACAACATGAGACAGTATGCGCCTTTTACCATCAATTCTTGTCGTAACTTCATTATTTTACTTGAAATCGCTTATAGATCTTGGATTTTTCGAAACAATTTGTTACTACTTGCCAAAACAAATCACTAAGTTCAAAGATGCCATAATTTTAAAACTTCAACTATTAAGCTATCTTCTTTGTAAAATTTTCCAAAATTTAATATAATAGCTAATGTTATGAACGATGAAAAGAGCAAAGTTCCGAAAAGTATCCATAATTTAGGTAATGTTGAAATAATTTGTGCGCTGCAAAAACTTTAACACGGGAATAATGCGTGTGTGGTTAATGATGCTGACAATGGTAAGTTAACAAAGAATACGACAAGTGTCTGACCATTGTCTTAAGTATATACTCGAACATAATAATAACAGGATCTTAATGCAATTGTTGTTTTTCAGGACAAACCTCACTTTTTCTTTAAATAAATTTAAAATGTTTTAACTGTGCCTATAGCTTAATTTTTACTACTCGCTAAATTTAAAGATTTAACGAGACTTATCGCTTGTAGCATATGCAAATGCTTAAAAAATATCGTGATAGAAATTATTTGACTTCTGGTTTTAGTATGAAATATATTATATTCAGTGTTCTAACAACCAACTTTTTAAATAAAATTAATTGTCTATAGTATTTAAAATGTAATAAGTGGTACCTATACATTCACAAAATGGCCATTGTTCTATATGGTAAATGTGGGATATTTTATAATTGTAGGGGCAATCAGCGTTAATATTTCATAGCCCATCATTACTATAATATCAGCCTTATGTCTGCAAGTCATCTAAAAAGTTTGATTTATTACCAATTTTGATTTCCTCTTGGTGATTTTTTATGAGAATTAAAGTCAAATTGTCTATAACAACATAATATCAGTTATAGTGATGACCATGCGCACACTGGAATTATAATCTGTACTTAGCAACCGACTTTTTTGCACTGGAATCTTTAGAACAGCATCGTAGTTTGTGTGACGCAAAAATTCCTGGAAATTTCTTAGACAGAGGTTCAATATTATTATGTTTTAATGTTTTGGAAGTCAAACAATGGATTACTTACTAAGTGTGTTATCTCAAATCCTATATGAAGAGCTTATAATGAGAGTTTTACGTCAAACGTTTATGATTCACTAACTATAATCTTATTAGGATTTCTTCCAAAGCCGTTATTACTATCCTTTAACTCCCTTATCGGTATTAACAACACTGGTGTCTCTGTGACGTCATTGGCTGGTCACCACGTGACAATCTGTGTTTAGTTTGTAAAACCTGACGTCATGAAATATGTACACCCGTGTGTGTTTGGTTTCAATTTGGTATTTGAGGTTATGTTGAGCACATATATCGTGGTGATCCGTCAGCAAGCGTATCGATGAATAATATATAATATTGCACTAGTCTACGGGTTATTATGTCCCTACGCATCAGCGGCGTGCACAGAGTTTTTAGACAGGGTAGGCAGAACATTTTAAAAGCTTACTTAACAATAATACCTACTGCATGTTGGTATTGGTTCGTCATCTTGTCGATTAAATAATGATGTATGTGATTTGCCACCTCAAATATCTTATAATAAATATTTATCTGATTTATGTAGGGTAGGCAGTGTCTTTTTGTCTTTATGCACCGCACGCCACTGCTAGGCATATGTAGCATCAGTTGCTCAACTGCACACTGAAATGTCCGTTTCATATAAAAATGTCATTGTTTTATTTTACCTAATTGTTCTATAAATATTTTCCAAGAGCAATGCAGTTATGCAAATTTATAAAGGGCGGGCGTATTAGTTCTGTCCATAATATGTTTGACGTTCAAAAAGCACTAGTAGTAGTCTATTTTGAATAAATGAATTTTGAATTTGAATTTGAATTTGAATTTGAATATAATTTCAAAAATAGAATTCACTACTGTCTATATGTTAGATAAAAACTAGCTGACGTAGACACTTCTGGCAACAATTTTGAGATGATCTATACAAGGTTAGCCATTGCAGCTGTTTTCTTACGAGATGAGTAAAAATTTGGAAAATCCACGTTTACAATATTTACAACAATGGCCAAATAACAGTTAAATGGAGTTCAAAACATTTAATATGTATTAAACTGTGTGTAAAGCTGTAGATGCTATGTGCACATGGAACAAATATTTGTATGATCTATAGATTTTTTGCTTGTGTACGTGTTTTGTGTACGATAGCACACTCATGCAAAAATAAATAAAAAGGTTCTTTTTTAAAGTTATGTATAGGTATAGTACCTGCTAAAATAATTACTGAGGAGCAATCAAGTAAATTTGTATTAATATTATAAAGTTTATTCCGTTTTATAGATTTAATTTTATCAGAAATTGTATACACCTATATTATCTATAGAATGTTTATGATTTAGATTTGTGGGAATCTTTAATTCCGATATCAATTTTGATTGATGACAATAATTTAATTTTAACAATCAGCACGAAATAAAACATCACTAAGGATGAGATAGATTAGTTAATAAGTAACAACGTACAAGCTGTAGCAGCTATAATTTTTTTTTATCTATTGGTAGAAGTGTTCCCAAATCTATTGATTATAATGTAGCTACGCCATTAGCACAATCAAACTGATACGTCTGTCGAGGGCTCTACTCCATAATGAGACTTGGAATTCCCGCATAAGGAAAGTACACGAAGAAAACGCCGAACACGGAAGAGACGAGTACGAATAATCAATTAATAAGCCATGCCCTTTTTGTCGTGAAAAATGTTGATAATTTCTTCGCTTCACGGTAAACCGCACGTCAAGTGAAAGTGGGTGATCTTGACAGGACTCGTCGCATTCCGGCAGATACCATTAAAGATTCGGTACCTGTCGGAGAAAGGCTTCATGGTAAATAGTCATGTAGCCTTGTAAAGGAGTCAAATGTCAGGGATTGTAGGAAGATAGGGGATAGGGCAAGCGGATAAGATGTTGACGATCAATTAACACGATGACCCGACTGATTATGATATGATAATTATGACAGTTTTTTTTTGTCATTCTAGTAGTTACTGGTTCTGATTATAGCGTTACAATGCTATAGGATAATGCAACAATTAGTTAATTGTTGATAGCTAATTGTTGCAACTTCGACTAATGAAATTATCGACTGACCCCAACAAAGTTCAGATTTTGGCCTGTCAGTATAAGCTACCATTAAGATGCTAAGTTGGCATTAATATTTTGCTCTTTAAAGCTTCTTCTCAAAATGCACTTGCTCTCAAGGTCAATTTAGCGAGATTATCTATTCAGTAATCAGTGAAATTATGCAAAGATATTTTTGAAAGATGTTTTGAATCACAGATGCAACTATTTTGAATAACATCTAGAATGTATAAATATCTAGAAGAAACAGAAAACCAGTTGAAAACATATCCAAAATTTGTTATTGCCGGATCTAACTGTCGCTATAAAAAATATCAATAAAAACTTCGTCGTGCGATGAATCCATAATGACAGGTAAAATAAAATAAAATTAATTTGATTTATACCTGGTAAACAACATTTTAATTATTTTAATTTAGGAACAATGAAGATGAATTTAATTGTTTTCAAAACTATTAACTATCGCATTTATTAGAATATTTTATCGTAATTTATTATTATATAACGGTGCAGTAATAAATAACTTTGATCGATAATAATTCAATATCGTTAACAATAATTTTGCTGATTAAGTACTTGGCAACACTACGCGTTATCGTGATAATTAAACTTAATCATTTGTTGTCTATCTATAGTAAGTAGGCGCTTATTTATGACGATTATAAATACATGTAATAATATTTATTTAGGTAATAACAAATATTTTATGTAAATATTAAACCTATGCTTTTACATTAAAACGTTAAAGGACGCGTCACAATTAATGCATCGTGTTATGTTGGGGTTTAATTTAACTAATGGACTTGATACAGTTGATGGTACTGACAACAGATTCGCTGAACGTACCAATATAGTAATTATAGATAATGTTTATTATCAATATAATCATTCCATTCAACTATCTCATTCTCAAGAGATATAACATAGACGAGTATAATAGAGTGAATGAATTTAATAGTCTTAGAGAATTCAATAGACTAGTTTTAATTTCAAATAAACCTATCACAGGCACATTTCATACATTAACAGCACTAGGTGTACGATTCTAAAACGTTAGTCTTATGACAAAGAACAAACAAGAAGCTTCTATACTATCTACCCTTTTAAAAATATTTATGTTCAAATCTTTTGCTTTTTAACCTTCGAGTATGCTATAAGACCTAAAATATTAGCTACCTATCAAATACTATCTGCAATCGTCGGCATAGTTAGCCATTTTAGTATAATAAGTAGATAGCTGTCCGATGCGGCACTCGAACCCGTTACATTTAACGGCTGGGAGTGACGCCCACTGATTACCACTTAATCGCCGGCTTAACTTATTGATTTACTTTGCAGCTTTACATTCGATGAGCTTCATTAATTTTAATTTGTTGGTTAATTAGTTTTATAACCATTAAAATTGAGACAGCAGAAGATATGGCACGCTTACAGGCTCTGTAGTAGTTATAACATGATGAAAAGGCGGCTGCGTTCACTTAAAATAAAAAAGTCTGTTCGTCAAATGTCTAAAAATCTTCATCGTTTCTTCTGCCATCGGTCTTCATTGACTTTTATCTAGGTACTTTGACGGGTATTTCGGACAATAATGTATATGTTTACGGCAATGTATATAATCAGACATTTTAAAGTATGTTTAGGTATTCTAAACAATATACCTTCTTTAGGCACATATTACACAAAAGGAATTTCACTTGTTGAATATAGATCTAACTGAAAACATAGTAAAAAGACTCATTAGTAAAAGTGAGTGCAGTCAGTATCTATATGTGATTTTCTTTGTACATCTACGCCAGTTTCCTAGCTGGCTATTGGTGACAGACTTTCTTCTGGCACCCGTTCCAGATCCCCTCATGCCAACAGCTTTCAAAACGTATACGCTTACACCTGATTATTTTTCACTTTGCCAAGAATGTCAGCAGATGTGACCGGATTGGAATTTAAGTTGTGTGAAATGGAATGTAATGAAGGATGTATGCGGAATGGAACGTAAGATTTGGGATGGCAATACAAGAAAGAATAGAGAGGGGAAAACGTGAGGAGTTAGTGAGCGTGCGTTTTAAATTAAAACGGTGTGTAAGAAGAATACTGTAGTTAAGAAGCTGAAAGGTGTTATAAAATATAAACAAGTCAAATATTACGATGTTTTAATTTCGCCCCGATTCCAACTACTACACAAATCCTTTCCCCTAACAGCCTACTTGATATTAGCAACACTCACGGGTAAAAAAAGATGGCTTGAATTTTTATCACAAGCCGATTAACGGGTTCACGAAAATTGTATAACATAAGACTATTGGACAGGCAGATGCAGATTCCTGACTAAATGAAATGAAATCAGAATCTACTATATGTCATCGTACTAGTACTTATACAGTCAGTTGGCAAAGTCTCTTCCTGGCAGAGCAGTTGACCGCAAGTGGCTTCATATCATTGGTCAGTTCAATATGAAGGCCAGTGGGATCGTAACTAGATCAAGGCCATTTCAAAGCATCGGTTATTGGCTGTTATTGATGTTCATAAGCTATGTATGATGTATGTGTCTGCGGGGACAATTCCCTTGTCGGTCCAGTAACATGGCTGTTATATGCCAATTCAGAGTCGATTGACGTTGAAAAATCGATAATTGGTAATGGTCCTGCGATTTGACCACATGAGTACAGAGAGTAACCTCGTTGCCGTTATTGAGTCCCATGCAATACGAGTATAACGCCATCTTCACAAAATTCTGACAATTTAATCTTATATCGAGATAGTACGTATGTTTCTGTGCAAAGATTTTAGTAATTTGACAAAAATAAATTTGTGTGCTAATTGCCCTCATCTTCAAATTCTGCGAAATATGATTCGTCTTCGATATATTAATTAATAAATCAACGAAACTAGTCTCGTCTTAATTTACGACCAGTTTTAATGCAGTCATGTTTACGTAACTATACTAGAATTTGTGCTTCGACAATCGATGTAACCGAACAACATCGGTGTACCTCACTAATAGGGTAGGCGCTCCGGGTCAAATATCGTTATTCAGTACTATTTCGGAGCGCCGAAAACCACAGATTGGTAGGTAGTAAGCTTTCAGAATTTTTAATACATATTTGGTACCGACAGCGAAGTCTTTAATAAGCATGGATGCTTCTAACCTCTGACATTTTATCCATAGTATAGTGCGACGAGATGCCAAAAAACTTACTTCCTGGCTAATCACATAAAGTTCTGCCTACATAAAGCTAAATAGCGTGAAAATACGTATTTCTTACGAGCCTCTGTTTTATATCGCCCATATAGTTTTTACAACACCGTTAAGCCCTCATTATCCAATTAACATTCGGATAGATTTATGGTAATTGAAAACGGAGAATTGACGTCACATGTTTATTATGGTATTTATATAATTGAACCACAAAATAGGTGGAAACAGAAGTTTTATTAATAGCATCACGCTTGTATTCCCCGAAGGGTTAGGCAGAGGTGTACTGTTGTACATTTACATTTCGCTGGTGCTGTTATTGAGTCTATTGCCATCTACCGGGGACAGTTTCAGACTCCGAGCTGCTATTAAGAATTTTTATACAGAAAAACCCAATAACACTTTGCCCGACGTTGGAATCGAACCCAGGACCTCACGCTACGACCAATGAGGCAGTCAGAAGTTTTATTTGTTTATTAAAGTTTTGTTCCTAATAAATACAAAATATAACAAAAGTGTAAATTGTCTTCGAGTAAGTCACGCGTGTTTTCTGGCAACTTAAGGCCTTCTTTTCTAATGGAAAGTCAACTAAGGGATAAGAAGAAGAAGTTAGGTAAATAACGACGTGAAGACCTGAAGCAGTTCAAGACTGTTCTCGACCATAACGACCTAAAAATGATGATCAACCGTTAACGTTGGAGTCACGTATTTGTATGAAATGACAGGCTCAAATTCTGTGCTCAAGCAGAGATCACCGCTTAGCGAAGTCTCAGTGAGTTACTTAGGACTGTTGTTCGGAATAATACTTCTTTATGATTACTCATAATATCCATACCTAATTATTTTTGAGCTTGCAAAGATAATTTGGTTACAATAATACGATTATAATGAGTAGCCACAAAAAAATGTTTGCAAATGTTTGTGATTTGAAAAGATTTTTTGTTCACACTCAGTGGTTATTGACTGAGCGTCAGAAAAACAATTAGGCGTACATCTACATGGTCTTTGTGGCAAATATTCGTGAAATAATTGCTACACATTTTTTGTAACTGTTGTACCTGATCTTTACTTCTAATAACTTAATATTAAGATAAAACAGTTCATAGGGAGTGGGGTTAGTCTGTAGGTCCGTGTGACTCGCGGTACGCAACAACCCCGGAAAGGTTTTCTAAACGTAGGATTAAAGCTGAGGATACTTTAAAACCCTTTTGCAAATAAGGAGTTTTCTGTGTATTTCTGTGTTAAAAACAGTTATTCTGCACTTGTGCTAATTCCTGAATCGTTTACGAATACAAATATTCAAATGCACAAACACCCAGACTACGAACAATTATCTTTAGTCATACAAATACTTTGTTTCGGGTGGGAAACGAACCCGTTACACCTAGCAACCGATCGCTCATCGACTGCGCCTAAGTGATAGAGATATAGTGAGCCAGTATAACTGAGTAACCCCACATAGAAACAACATATTTATTTATTCTGTTGTAAATAAAGGGCGATGCGTTGTCGTGTCATAAGCTAGTTCTATACCAAATGGACATGTATCTGATTATAGTAGTAGCGCGTAATAGGGCTCAGACAAGCCATTGATAGGAATACGACATTAAACTCTTGTGTATTCCTTTTTTAAATAGATTGTTTAGCAAACTAGCTTCGGGATTAATGGCGACTTATAATACTGAGCTAATATTTAATTTTCCATCGACACGCTAAGATGTAGAAGAAGTATTTATTGCATTTATGCGTGCAGGTGTGTGTGTGTGTCACACTTAAACATTTACCTGTTGAATTGATTTTGTTTTGTAATTAATATATTATTCATGATGAAACGCGTTAATCAGTTGCTGTTAGGTATTTTGATATCACATATTAAATTTGTCTCGTACTGAAAGAAAGTTGTTTTAATCAGTTACCTCCACACGGCTTTGAACCATAATTGTACATGGTCCTTCGAGCCGGATGGTGAATTTGGTGTGAACAAGAAGATCTAGAAATTGGCGCTGCAATCGCTGACAGCTGAAGCGACACAGAGCTAAGAAGAAATTGTTGCTGACAGGACGGATAAATGAGTAAGTGAGAGCAAATTGGACCAACTGTGAGTATATAAGTCTGTATTACGTAGACGTCAGAAAGATAGAAAATTCTGCGTAAGTAGATCTAGGACTTAGAATAATCGGGCAAAAAAGGCGAAGACGGGGAATCTATGCCCGATTTCAGAGCGATGACAGTTGTGTCAAACACATAGAAAAATTTGCTCTTCACAGGACTTAGAATATTTTAATCAACTGGACTTGTAAAATTTTACGAATTTGATCAAAGTTGAACAAAAATTAGATACAAAGGATACATATTTGACTTTTAAGATGGATAAGGACCTGAGAATTCTAGAAGACCTAAAGGTACAAATAGAGAAGGGACATATTAATTTTAGAAAATCACCCAAAGAGAGAGTCGACGAACAATATGTGAAGGCAAGATTGGAAATTTTAGAAAAATTATATAAGAAACTTTTCCGTCAAATATGAAGCCATGATAGGCGAATTGATTCAAGTGTAGATAGAATCTTAGTACAAATTTACAAAAAAATAAAAATAAAACATTCTGTTTGTCTTGCAATTTATATTTTCTTATAAATAATGGTCTTGCACAGTTTTTTTAACCTATGTAATATTCAGTCGTTGACTCGCAGTGTTCGGTCACTTTGATAAAATTAGTACCTAATTCATTTTCTCATGGCAGCAGGTCAATGCACTTGTCATCTTGCCAAATCACAGTGTATATTTATGTAGTTAATAAATTATTATTTTTAAAAGATTTGGCTAATAAATGTAATTTAATATTTGTTGAACATCCTCAGATTTATGTTTATGTATTAAAGACTAGTTGTAGCTGATATCTTGTGCAAATTTTTATGTTTAATTTTTGAAACATTTTCCGTTATATCGGCAATTTAATTAAGGCATTCCAAGTAATATGTGGGACAAGCTACTCGTACTCATACTATTAATAAACACTGACCACATAAACTAAACATTTACGACATAAGTTAATTAATCTAGTTTTAAACGGTGACACAGAGATTTAAATAAACATTAGAACACAATAATTATGAGAAATATACACGAAGTTGTAACATACATAGATAGATCACACATCAAGTGTGCTTTATCTACGCTCAATACTAATTAGGCCTCTACGTCTTTACCAATTAACTAATAGTTTGAGTGTCACAGTACCTGTTTTAAGTATTTTTATGAAAGCAAGAAGAAATAAAAATAATACATTTTTTTTTTAAACGTTGCCCATCACTATGCTTTCTCCTTTATCATAGTTACAGATCGTGCAAATATTTAAATACTAGCTTCCGCTCGCAGCTTCGCCCGCGTGATATTCTATATATATTAGCTCATGTGCTATTCAGACTATAATCTATCTCTGTGCCAAATTTCATCCAGATCCGTTCAGCCGTTCTGGCGTGAAAGAGTAACAAAGATCCATCCATCCATCCATCCATCCTCACAAACTTTCACGTTTATAATATTAGTAGGATAGGAAGTAGGATAGGATAGGATAGGATTTCGTGCAGAAACGGAACCCTCGACACGTGGCGCTGAAAGCTAGTCTCAATCGTGCCGTAAATTAAGTTTTTTGATTAATGATATTTGGTAACTATAAATACATTACATAAGAAGGTAAAAATATGTTATCATGCCGCCAAAGATAACCATCAGTGGTATTAAAACATACTTAGATATTTGAGAGTACAAGTGGGTCTCATATAGTACAAGTTGAACATATAACATCATCATCATCATCATCAGCCATAAGACGTCCACTGCTGAACGAAGGCCTCCCTCAAGGGGGGGTTTGCCATAATCCCCACGCTTGGCAGGCGGCTTGGGGATCGCAGTGGCTCACCGATTAGTGAGAGGACGCTGCTGCCCGTCCTCCGGTGTCTGGCCGCAGTTTTAAGACGTACCCGGGTCAACATATAACATATGCTAGCCTAAAAGTTCTGTTTCACTAATACGATGAACGATATTTTAGTTACATTTTAATCATAGGGTGTCATCATTTAAGGGTGTCAAAAATAGACTTTACGGACGACTAAAAACAAGTTTTTACAGGTAATTAACAAACCTATTGCGACTGTGTCCTTAAATAGTAATGGCATACAATAAAACTAATATACTTGTTTGGTTTAGCAGCTATACAGATAGCTAACGAGATTCTCACTATTCTTATGGACATGTATCGGTCACAGGACCGATATATGTTGTTGCATAATTATTTATTAGTCGATAATAATTACAACATTAAGATAATCATTATGTTTCATTAATAAATGTCCCATTGCCATTCGGGACTCGTCACTTATATTCAACCCTATCGGTCATATAATAATTCCTGGAAATAGGCTACTTCGTACCTACGTACGCAAGAATGACAATTTTATCTTTGTATAAATCTTGATTTTAATCTCTGTCTCGTGGTATGGTAATTATTTTAGCCTTTGCTTCTAATGACGCACATTATCCATGCTTATAAAACTTATATAATATAAATAATCAATATCATCTAGAACAATGATTAACCTCCACTAATTATAACGTCACGTCCAACTTACATCATCTCCCTATAGTTGATTACTACTGTCTATGATAGAATGCGATCACCGATTACTGACATCACACCGATGCCATCAAGTGCAATATCCTGCTAGTAGGGGGCTAACTGGTTGTCGGCCTACATTTGCGAACTGCTCTCACAGCTAAGAGCTCGTCCAGATGACGCGTTTGCGCGCGATAAGACGCGGCTTTATGAATGCGCGGGTTGTCGATGTCTAGACACACATCATTCAATTATGCAACTGCGAATACGTGTTTCGAATTTGAACGAAAAATTGTGGGATTACCCGTCTACTAAATAAATACCTCGGAATTTGAAGGGCAGACAATTATTTAACTAGAGTAAGAGAACTGACTTTATGACCAATAACCCATGTGTTTTATCCAGCGTGGTGACAATGGGCATAAATTCCCTGATGGATAACAGACATTTTTTCTGCATCAGAGGAAAATATTGGTTTTGCTCACGCTCGTAAAATATTCTTCAGTAGAATCCCTGCGTGGAACGCCTCGTCTGAACCAGCTGTTAAGCTTTATGTTGTACGAGTATACCCAGTTACAAGTACCTCGTAACTTGTACCTATAAGGGCTAGAATGCGGCCGTTTAGATTTACAACAGTGTTCTCCTTTAGAAAGATATATTCGATACGTTATAATGATTTTAAAGCGCTCCAAGCTCTTGGGCTTAGCAAAGTTATTGATCACTCGATTTTAAAAGACGAGCTCCATGTATAACGGATTATATTTTGAATTATGTACGTACTACATACTATATTTTCGTACAGTCTGAGATAAATTAGTTTTGAAATCATTATGTATGTAAATTCAATCTGCGAAAGACAAACGAATCTTGATTAATTAATTTGAAAATCTGAAGATATTTCAGATTTTCAGATATTTTTTTTCCAATATATGCCAGTTTATACTTAGATATTGTATTTTTAAGGAAATGAATGTATGCTGATGTCAATGAAAATTTTATTGTATAAGTCCGTCAGTAGATCGATTTCGACATAGCGTTACTATCGTATGTTCATATATTTACCTACGTATGTATTGTAGATGTGTGTTTATAGGCCGTTATTATGAGGACATCGCTAAATTTACGTCCACGCGGAAAAATACGAGACTAAATGTTTAGTTAGTAATTTAATAAAGTAATTATAAATTGTCATTTGTCAACATTAGGTATTTCAAAATTATGATTCGAATGTATTGTTTTCAATAATTCAATTGATGCCGCATTGGTTTAGTGGTTGCAAGACTGCTGAGTGTCAGGTACTGAGTCCGATTCCCTGGTCAGGCCAAGTGTTATTGGGTTTTTCTGTATAGAAATTGTCAGTAGCACGGAGTATTGAACTGTGCCTAGTTGACGGCAATATCGCCCCCTATTACATCGGACTTAATTACAGCATCGGTGAAATGTGGGTGAACGATAGTAGCAGTAGCAGTAGAACCTTTGCCTAATCCTTCGGGAATACAGCCGTCATGCTGTGTTATGTCAATTGACGAAATAAGTACCAAATAGTACTAAAAAGAGCACGGGAGTTATCGAGAGAAATACCATGTGTTAAGGTTATGATAAGAGATGAAGGCCGTATATTTAAATGGCCCTTCAATCAATACAAATTATTAAAAAAAGTCCCCCGCCGTTGCTGTTTGTCTGTTCGCGATAAACTCAAAAACTACTGAACGTATTTTTATGCGGTTTTCACCAATAGACACAGTGATTCATGAGGAAGGTTTAGGTGTATAATTCGTTAAGGTTTTGTGTAAATTGACTGAAATATGACGATGTCAGAAAAAATCATGCCAACTGGGTGCTTAACTGGCGTGCGCCTAGTATATGCTCGACGTAATAGGCTGATACGAAACTACGACTGAAAAAAAATTAAGGCGTATATGCTCTGCTACCCGTGTGAAGCCGGGGCGGGTCGCTAGTGTGCTATATCGTGTATCAATGTCACCATAATGCATCAAGTAAACATATAATATAATTGACTTATTCCGCATAGTAACAACACAGCTGCTCAATTCAAGAGCAGGCGGGTCAATTACATACTTATTTTTATACATACAATAAGATATGGTCAGTACCGTAAGATATAATTTTTAATAGGTGTCGGAGGTCAGGCGGCTTTCAATGTCATAATACTGATATTCAGCCGTTGAGATCCGATTACAACATAGTAGGGATATAGAATATTTAATTATTCATTGAAATAATTAACGTTTTGTTTCGCAAAAGATATCTTAAGATAAACTCTACCACCAGAGTCAATTATATTATCTAATGATTTTGAAATCACCACGTGTATAGAGACTATAGATTAGGTGTTGGGTTGAATGACCTCTGATTATTAATTACTAATTACTTGCTACGATATTGAGTAATTAAGATAATATAGCTACAAATACTGGGGATTCTTGCCTTGCAATATCTTCATAACTAAAATCAATCGGGCAGGTTTTTTTCACTTCTGGACTCATCTACTGCCCAAGAAGGGTAATGTTTTTAGTTGTGCTGCAAAAAAACATTAAATTCACTAAAGATAATAAATAGACCGCTCTCCAAGATAAATCCAATTCATTAGTTGAGAAAGAAAGAAAGAAATAGGTTGTGAGCTTTCGTAAGTAGGTCGCGGGTCATGTTCGGCGAGCTAGTGAAACTTGAGAGGACCTCGAGAGTTCTTTCGTAAAATAGGTAGTTAGTGAACTATTGTATTACCTATAGCTAGCCTATCGACCGCTGAAAAAGTTATAATCTCATGTTGTTCTGTGCTGCAATCTGTGCTGCTACTGAGAATTTCCATACAGAAAAACCCAATAACACTTTGTCCGACCTGGGAATAGAATCTAGGACCTCACTCTCAGCAGTCGCGCTTACGACCGCTAGACCAATGAGGCAATCATTATTCTCTTATCTCGCCAAACAGCGAACGCAAGAGTATGCACTTATAGGTAGACTTCTCACACGGATGAATCCGCGTGATCGTGAACTAGACAACACAAATAGATATTCCTACTGTTCATCATCATCATCATCAGCCATAAGAAGTCCACTGCTGAACGAAAGCCTCCCTCAAGGGGGGGGGGTTTGCCATAATCCCCACGCTTGGCAGGCGGCTTGGGGATCGCAGTGGCTCACCGATTAGTGAGAGGACGCTGCTGCCCGTCCTCCGGTGTCTGGCCGCAGTTTTAAGACGTACCCGGGTCTATTATTATTCCTACCGTTATATCATCGCAATAACAAAGCTAGACTCACCATGAGTCACTCCCATACATATCTAACTCCCATAAAATTTGTACGAGATTTATAAAAACCTTGGCTCGATCATACACACAGACAGACATAGTAGAAGCATTTGAAACGCCGCCAAAGTTCCGCATCTGGTTCACATTGCAACCACTTGTTAGATAAGCCATGTGGTTGGGTTTTGGTGGGACAGTCCTGGTTGATTAGTGCCAGAACAGGGTGAATAGCCGATAGTGTTTGATTATAAACTAGAATATGACATTTTGCATTCAACACAATCAATGATTGGCACAGATTAGATTTTGGGAATTGAGAACGATTTTTTTCTGTTAATAGTTTATTTTTGGTTACCAGGTTATTATTGATAACAGATTTATCTTATTTTACATCGATCTGTTGAAATACTACTCTTTATCAAACACAAGAGAAATGCGTAGGAATTTCTTCAATGGACTATGAGACTACACTAAAGAGAAGACTAAGCAAAATACACAAATTGTAACACATTTTCAAATGAATTCATTTTCTAATAAATTTATTCTTTTGTTACAGGTATGTTATTTTGAGACCTGCTTTTCGCCGCACAATGATGGTATGCGTGATATTCCTGTAATATATAAAGCTGTAAAAATATTCTTCATTTTATTTGAGAGATGTAGATTAAAGAATCCCACGCAAGATGTTCGTAAGATTGGAAATTATTTATGTACCTATAATATATAAGATTTTATATAAGTAGCTAAATTTGGTAGTATTATTAATTTAATATTAAAGACAGGTATCATCAAAAGAAATAAATGATAGTATTGCCCTCGGATACTGGTACTTTCCCGCAGGCTAAATGACTTTGATAAGTTCCAATCATCCACTAACACTATTCATCATGATTTTTCTTAGTGACAGACCAGCTCTAAAACATTAACTGGTAGGAATATTAAACCAAAATTATAGCCCATGTCAAAATCAGTCAGAACTGATGCGGGCGTCCATTATTCATTTGTCTAAATATATGCGAAACTAAACATTCTATTATATATTAATGATATATAATCCATATGAATTCTAATGTATTATAATATTACTTACTGACACTTAATATTCAGGTAAATATGTCGACATCAGGACTAGCTGCCATATTGAAAATTGAATTGACTTTAGATGGTTGACATTTTAGTAACCAAATAAATGTAACGCATTATTTTTTATATCTGATATTTTGATTATTTGATTTATATGGCTGCATTTAAAAGAATTTATTGCCAAATGGAGTATGGTGACACCCATTATTTGCTGAATATCTATTTCTATTGTAACCATATTTGCATAACGTATTTTGAATTTGAAAAAAATCTTTACTACTGTTCCATAAACAAGCAACTTTTATAATTCATTTATTTAAGAAGATTCTTCCATCGCTTGATATCCTCTGCATCAGACTATCAGCCCTTACTGCTGTGAATCAGGCAGACGCAATGCCCCACCCTTAGATAGGTGTCTCTGAGTGTGAGACACGCGTCTGCCTATATCTAATGAACATCGCTATCTACGTTAAATCCTATTAATTCTGCTACGTCTAATAAAGTTCCCTAATTATGTATACAGTATATTACTTGACAAGTTTTTTTAGCACTTATGTCACGGGTTCGATTCCTCTGTTACATTATGTAGAGCCCACAGAAGAGCTTAGAGGCCTTTGTAAACATATTTGGTAAACATTTTTTATGACGCATTTGTTGACAGCATACAATACCTATAATTAATCCTAGCATGAAGCTGTGTGCGCTATGATAATCAAAGAATTAAAATCCAGTTTATATAGAGGCTGACTAATGACTAATAACACTAGTCTCCACTATTTTGACTAATTGTTTGCCTGACACGCCTATTAAAGACCTGAATAACTAGTTTTATTGAACGCGTAATTATCGCGTATTGCTCGTTCTGTTACTGTGTAGTTACTGCAGAGCCTGCTAATAACATAATTACTTGTACTGAGGCGTAAGGAAATAGCGTCTCTAAATAGTCAGCTGTCAGCCTGGACGCCATTGATGACTAGCTTTTCTTTTTGCTACGGTACGAAAGATGTTCATGTAAAATTTCATTGATGAACGTGTCTTGGCTGGCGTTGTGCAAAGTTATTAAGTTTTTATTTACCACATGAAAATTAACATATTTTATTACTTTTAGTACCTACATAATTCATTATTAAAAATTTTGTATCTTTATCTGCTAATACGGTATTAGTTTAGAAAAATATTTATCTGAAATCAATGTACAAAATAACAGAAAATTAATGTATAATGTATGTCGCTGATTGTACCTCCCATGCAGCTACGAAAGGGGAAGATTAATATCAAAAATGTATAAAGTGAAATGTATATTATGAGACCTTTTTTCATCAGTAGAATATCACAGGCCCTGGTATAATGATGATAAATGGACGCATATTATATAGATACGTCTTATCATACTGAAAAATGTCCTCTTCTAAACGGCCTCTATAATAGACAGCTGAATGGTTGCTTACGTCATAATGTCTCCCGAATTTACACTGTCTGTAACACGCGTGCGCAGCGTGATGACTTTCGGCAGCTGTACATTAATTATTTATTTGACAGAGGACTTTGTCCTGTGGTAAAAAGCAATTGGTTTGTAAGATATTCAATTCAGAATAATTAAGTTAGTTTTGTGAGAATTCACATGTTAGTGACAAATTTTAAAGCTGAAATAAGCTTTGTATGTCTTATAAGTAGGTACCTACATTGGGTTTATACTATTAGGATTAATGTTTGACACACAATAAAGATAGGAATAATTCCTGTTTCTCTCTGTTCCTGTTTACAAACACAAATATTCACATGGACGTACACCCAGACCCGAAACAACTAGCTGTAGATCATACAAATATTTGTTCCGTGCAGGAATCGAACCTGCAACACGCAGCATTACAGTCGATCACTCAATCACTTCGCCAACCGTGTCGTCATATCTGGAATTG
Source organism: Shargacucullia verbasci (assembly GCA_947562105.1). NCBI lineage: Eukaryota > Metazoa > Arthropoda > Insecta > Lepidoptera > Noctuidae > Shargacucullia > Shargacucullia verbasci. The sequence goes on from OX387283.1 coordinate 400,824, forward strand.
TTTGAATTCCTTGTTAGATTGAACCGTGACACACTAAATCAATACACATATTTCCTAGAAATTCCATACAGTCCCCGATCACACTGAATTCTCGGATACATAGAACAAAACTACTTTATGTATAAATAGCATGATAGTATACTAAATATAGTTAATATAGTTAGTAAATAATGTTTATCGAATTCATAACAAGTCTTTTCCTTTAGAAAAATAATCTGCTCTCGCAAATTACATTTCTTCTACTTGTTCCCTGTATTAAGACCCCTGTATTAGAGGGCGAGCCTATTACCATCCATAGAATTTCCTTACACATAAACCCAATAACAGTTTCTCGACCCGGAGATCGAACAGAACCTTACGCTCAGCAACCAGTGAGGCAGTTAAAGGCCTATAACTACTTCTAAACTTAACTATAACTATTAAATCTTTGCCACTTCACTGAACTTTATTATTTAACTGAACTGGTAATATTTGACGTCAGTAAACTGGTCCTCAGGCTTGAAACGGGTCTATGGATATAAAATACCGAATAATAGGCCCGTGGAATTTAACAGTAATCAGATATATTCAAGTAGTTCTTAATGATTTGTTTGTTGTGTGGGAACGTTGTGGAGTGGATGCTTCGAGATAAACTAATTAACAAGATGATATTTAGACTGTTGGATATTACGCTATTTTTTATAGAATTAAGTAACGTCTTAAAGTTTATACGTATTCATTGCCTAAGTTATATATGTGTATTCGACGCATTTCTCTCCTCGGTCTGGGCACAGAGCTCATCTTAGGATGGTAAGGGCTTAGGTCTTAGTCCTAATGGAACCTTTTAGGATTTAATGATTAAATACATCTTTACAATTATTTTTTATTTTCTGGAAAGCCGATGCCTTATTTATTTTCTTATTTGGGATTGTCCTATGCTTGTTATATTAACTATTTCATAATTAATACTACTTAATATAATATAATATTATAAATGTGAAAGTTTGTGAGTATGGATAGATGGATGGATGGATCTTTGTTACTCTTTCACGCAAAAACTACTGAACGGATCTGGATGAAATTTGGCAATGTGATAGATTATTGTCTGGAATAGCACATAGGCTACTTTTTAACCCAGAAAAATGTACGGGTTCGTAAACCACGCGGGCGAAGCCGCGGGCGGAAGCTAGTTATTTTTCCATAATAATATCAGGTGGAAATGTACAATCCATCCGACTTATCGCTAAGGTCAAACTTCCTAAAAAGGATGTCAGAATGTTTTTGATTATTTCGATGTCGATGGATTTCCGTTACAATGACGTCTGGTTCAATCATTTCCGCGATAAATATTTTTAATATCGACAATGTTTTTGAATGTAAGTACATATTCTAATTTATACAGTTAACTAAACGTAATCTAATTTAATTATTTACGAACGATTGCTCTAACTCTGTATCTAAATTCTTATTAGCAGCACGGAGTCTAGAACTGTGACCGGTATATGGCAATAGGCTCGATACCTATTACTCGACTCAATAACGGCATCGGCGAAATGTGGGTGTACGATAGTACACCTCTGCCTAACACGTCGGGGAATGCAGGCGTGATGACGCTATGTTACACTAACTTTGGCGTAGTGCTATTTGTCCTTTTTAGTTAATTCACAAAAATGCTTCCGCATTGGCCAACAGATTATTTAAATCATTCTAGTTGTTGCAAAACAATTTGTGTCAATCTCATATTGCATATGTCTATGCATTTCAATATTGCACCATCAACACAACTTTCTATCAAGGAAATAATACATGATCACACCTAATAAGCAGGTACATCACACAAAAACCCTCTCTCATAACTATCATTTGTTATGCTGACGCTACATCGTTCACCTTTGCACAACACTTGCACAATAGTTACACAACGACCACACTTGCCACACCGTGGTCACAGAACACTTCATAACTTGTTTGGTCAACTTGACAAGTACGAGTACCTATTTGTTGACCACAGTTGTTAGTAACATGTCACTGTATTTAAGCGATACGTGATTTGACATGCAAAAAATAGTAATGGAGATGATCCGGGGTCGAACGAAGTTCAATTATGTTTTTGTGGTCATTTGTGGTAGATGTGATTTATTCTTTCGTTGATTGGAAAGGATTAACTTGTGATTGATGGTCATTAAGGATGAATCTATATTACTCGTGGCAAAGTCGTCGCTATGAAAAAAACAAGAAATACAAAATGTATATTTTCAAATTTTACGGACAGTCTCTGGTCTGGCGGCCGCTAACGCGACTGATGAGCGTGAGGAGCGGGTTCGATTCTCGATAACGGCATTAAGTGAATTGGTGATGGTGACTGGTGGAAAATAGTACACCGCTGCTTAATTTTCCTGGAATTACTGGCGTGATGCCATGTTACATTTTCTAGAAAACTCGTACCCCATAAAAGGTCAATTTTATAAACATAACATAAGATAATTATTTAAATTAGTATTTCAATTCTGAACAGAAATGGCAAACCTTATTTAGTTAAATCGTGACACATAAATTATTTTGTTTCGATTGTTATAGTTACCATATTAGGTGTTAATAATAGCTAATTGGTGATTAAGCATAATCATCGCTTATTTTACGTAGGTACGAAATAACTTTCAATTTATAGTTAGATGGCTTTCGTACACGGTGGAGACAAGAATTGAACCGTGAGATATCGTCACAGAACCAAAAAATCGAAGACTTGTGATGTTCACCAATCCACAGTGGGCTCACATGGCCAGCTTTGGGATGGGCCATGTCCAATTTCACAGACCATATAACGTCTGTGAAATTCGTCTGTTTAAGGGACAAATTAGTTGTTTGACAGCAATATGAACGAAGTCGATGAACAAGGCCTTAAAAATTTCAACGGTAATTAAAATTTTATTCCTCGTTTCTTAAAACAACAGTTCCTATTCACCATTTGTCATTAATCATGCGTCCAATTGTCTATGCCTGACATAAACCGTACTACAATGCAATGTGTGGCACGCGTGTGCCCGGAAGAGGCGGCGCCAACACCACGTGACTTCCGCGACCTTTTCATGGTCTGGTAATTGGATGTGTCAATATGTTCAATGTTTGATAGAATTTTGCGATTAATTTGGTGATCCTTGGGTAATGTTACGTAGCTAACACACGAGATAGAATAGGTGTTTAGTAAAAAATTTGTTTTAAAAAATATCAGCCTTTTTTAGTGCAAAGAATTGCAAATTAGGTTCTGGAGTGAAGATCGTCCTGATATAATTCTCTAAGGCCAGATATTTAAATAATCAAGAAAAAAAACTTCAAAAGAAATTGACATTTCGTTTTTGTTTTGATCCTACAACTGTTTTATCTAGCTATTGAAAATTGAGCGCAAATTAAAGAAAATATTATGTACATTAGTATTATATATACCCTCAGAATTTAAACTCACTAATTGCTCAAATGACATTCAAGTCACGATCACTTCAGGACGTGATGATCGATATTGTATTGGGGCACTAGTAAGCGCGACTGCTAAGCGAGTCTGCATTCAATTCCCGGTTTGGACATATAGTGTTTTTTGTTTTGAATATTTTATTTATTTATTTATGTTTACCAACAATTGTTAACACTAGAAAAATTTAGTTATACATGCAAAATAATAAAATAACAGGTAAACACCACTTATGCTATAAAAGTAACTAAGAGAGAGTAAGCTCACGCATGTTACAATTAAATTACTCCAGTTTAAGGAAACAGTTGATAAGACATTTGTACAGAAAAAAAATATTAAGACAATAACAGAGAATTTGTGTCGGAAACGATTCTAGCTCTAAGCTTCTAAGTGTGGTAATGTATGGCGCAAAATGAAAATGGTACACCTCTGTCTGCCCCTCGGGTATACAAGCGTAATGTCACAAAACAACATAGTGGTCTCAAATTTTATGTCACATTTAAACATTACTCAGAGACGATACTTCGACCACACATTTCCATTGTTATTGAAGAATTTTAACTTATGATTATATTCATCGCCATTGCGACCACAATGGTGACATAATTGACCATATCCGTATAGTTGATATGCCATGAACTCGTTCGACACCAAGTTCCTATCAATATTTCTGTTATTGTTATTAATAATTGTTATTATGATCTATAAGACCCGGGTACGTCTTAAAACTGCGGCCAGACACCTGCGGACGGGCAGCAGCGTCCTCTCACTAATCGGTGAGCCACTGCGATCCCCAAGCCGCCTGCCAAGCGTGGAGATTATGGCAACCCCCCCACCCTTGGGGGAGGCCTTCGTTCAGCAGTGGACGTTTTCTGGCTGATGATGATGATGATGATTATGATCTCTTTAGGACTTCGCAAAACTTTGAGATAATCTTACTTGCGGTGTAGACTACCTATATTTTTTCCTCATTATCATCCATTGGTCACATTGGTCCAGTCGTCGGGAGGTCCTCGGTACGATTCCTGGGGCAAAGTGTTATTGAGTTTTCTTGTATGAAAATTCTCAGTAGCAGCACGGAGTTTAGAACTGTGCCCGGTTGATGGCAACAGGCTCGCCCCCTATTACATGGCACTCAATGACGGCTTCGGCGAAATGTGGGTGTACTAGTACATCTGTACCTAATCCTTCGGGGAATACAGGCGTGATGCTATGTTATGTTAACATACTCATATCCCATGTGATAGAGGGGGGGGGGGACTCCAAGGTGCTACTTACTAACAGTAAACACTAAAACATTGCTTGAACTGGCGATCAAACTCAGAATCACCTTGAGCAGTTTCGCTTGCGATCATTACACCAACGAAGCCGGTATTGATTTTTATTTCTCGTGAGGGCCGTAACTCTTAAAATAGTATCATAAATTGATGGAACGGTTGGCGCTAAGTGATTAGCTTTCTGCGTTAAGTGTCACGGGTTCGATTGCCGCACGGAACACATCGTCATAGTCGTAGAATAACGACGGATTAAAAAAAATGCTATTTCTTTTGTTATTGATTTTTGCATAAAATTTCTGTAAAAAAGGTGCATTATCACTTGGCAAATTTAACTGGCAAATATTTGTCGAGTGATAATGCACTATTTTAAGACATTTTATGATAATATATAGCAATAGCAATATATATATAAGAAAATAGCATTTTTCTAAATCCGTCGTTATTCTACGACTATGACGACATATTTGTATGATCTACAGGTAGTTATTTCGGATCTGGTTGTGTGTGTATGTGACATGTACTTTTGTAAAAATGTATCCACGGTACAGGAGAAATCGTAAGGAGATGCAGTTTGTTTAAAAAATAAAAAAATCACTTGCAGAGAATCATGCATTGGACAATATCTACTATTATTGTTTAAATAAAACGTACCTACGTATTATGATTTATGAGTCATACTTTTTATCTGTAGTAATTAACAGGTTATTAAAGCTGGTCGTTAAGGAAAACACAGGTGATCCGATGATACAATACAATAGTATCCTCATACAATACAAACAAATGATCTTCGACCTTAGTCCGGAAATATGTGTCAAATTATCTAACTTCACGCCATATTACACCTTATTTCCTTAAGTTCAAGGGACATAATGCCTCGCTAAAAGTTTGTTAACAAACTTAAATACATTGATAACTAATATATTAGCTGTTACGTCATCACTTGAAAATGGTTTCCTGAATACGTTACATGATTGAACATCACAAAATACTTAAATGTCATAGACATTATATTTTTTTTATATATAAAATTGATTCAAGGACGCAAGGCCTTTAAAGCAGCAAGGTAGCTATAAAAAGTTTTGTTATAAATAAATAAACATCTATGATTTTTTTTAATTATATTTACTTATTAATGGGTTTATGGCACGGTCGGTTGACTAGGCGATCGGCTTTCTGCGCTATGGGTCGTAGGTTAGATTCACGGGAAAAATATTTATATGACCTACCTACAAATAGTTGTTTTGGGTCTGACTGTGCGTGTGTGTAAACTATTCATTATTAAGGTAAAGGAAAACATAGTGAGGAAACTGGGATTACCTAGAATAAAAAATTCTTGCCTTATAACTAGAGTCATCCACCAAACTGGATTGTCACAGTCTAACTCAAGTTTTTTTGTTAACAAAAACTTTTTTCGTCGCGTTTCCTGTTGCTCAACCACTGACTGGCGAAAGAGATCAGAGTGGTTTGATATGTAAAGTTAAGGCTGTCAAAAAAACTTACACTATAGCCTCTGAGTCTGAGTCAGTTTAGAAAGGGGGCCTGAGTTTCAGCTGAGGAAATCCCTTTATAGAGAATAGCTTTCTATAATTATATTTATTTGAATCCGTGCGTGAAAAGTTGAACCTTCAAAGTACATACTCCTATTTACTTGACCATAACATCACAGTTATAACATAACCGCCTCATTAAAGGCAATGAGCCTACTTTAACCGTCGTTCTAAGAATTCAGTTCAAACCGATCGAAGGCTTCATAGAAAACAATTTATATAATTTGATGTGTTACATAACCTGCGCCGACGCCGGCTTATAAGGAATGTGGGTTACATCGCACTGTTTGTATATAAGACCTGGTTTTTGTGGAAATTATGTAATGTGATTGGGATTACTCACCTTTCAGTGGGCATCCGAATAAAGTGTTTTGGTGGATTGCGATTCATTTAGTTTATGTAATATCCAAAAAAGGCCGTGGCCGTGCAAGAAAGGTCTCTTGCCATGGATGTCGTAAGATGCGACTAGTGTTCACACTGTATCACTGTAAAATGTTGCTGTGGCTTTATTGGGAAGAGACTCCCTGCTGGGTTCTGTCCATGGTTTGGAAAAAAGCACGGCGAAACCTGGCAAGCTTGCGGTGACGCAGAGTCAGGCTGGTGAATCTCCTCACCACAATGGTTCTTAAACATTTTGTGGGACAAGCAGAAACGTTGATTCGATCGCTAATAACAATTCTTATTAATGCCACTAAATTGCATGTCAATTGCAATCAATTGCAATTATATGACAGAATAATTTATAATATTTATTTAATTACTGTAACGTCCATTGTCCTATTTTCTAGCAAATAAATTATTTTCTGTGTTCGCGAACCTGTTTGCTATATGTGCTGATTATCATAATACATTTACGAGAGTATCATTGTAGCCATTTATATTATGTACTTAGACTTTTGTTATTTATGTACACCTAAGTAGTAATAACACGAAGCCGAAGGCAAAGTACCATCTGTTTTGTAACAAAACATCTGTTAACAATTCGTTAGCGGTGTCGAGAGAAGCACATGACACTAGTAGACATTCATACGCCGATAAAATAAGGTCAAAGAATACGTTATGTGATTCAAGCTAAATATTCATAAGGTCAGTTCATAAAGATCTTAAGGCCAGCACATTTCGAGTCAACAACCTTTGGGTCTTATATATTCTGTTGTCTGTCTCCAACAAAAATATTCTGATTTTATTTGGAGGTGTTCTGACTTATATAAACTAGTTATACTTAGTTACAAACACAGGTTTTACATCATTACAATCTGTCTGGACTTTAAAATAGACTTTGACCCCTGAGTTATAGTCATAGGAAATGCCGACGCCATCTAGTTTAAAAAAGACGTGTAAAAGTGATTGAAAAATCCTAATTTCAGGAAAGTGACCGAACTAGAAAATAAAAAGGTTCAGAAATATCGTCTAATAACAAGATATGATGATGAATTTACAAGACAATAGTCGTTTTGATACAAACGTGAATCGCATATAGTGTAGTTATATTTTCGGCATTTTGCTTTAAAAATGCGTTACAACATTTGCAAATTTTAATCACCAATCAATCAGCAAAGCATGATTACTATGACGATATCTCCTTACGATAGTCCGTACTACACATAGATTATTTAGTGATTATATACGGGAATACAGGGTGGTATAATGATGATGTTGGAAGTTCTCTAAATAGGACTTATTTGTTTTGTGTCTCACCATATGTATTTGAGTCACTTAATAGTAATGAACAAAGATGGTTAGATTATGTTTGAATGGACCGGTTCTTGGTAGGTTTCGGCTTATTACAGATATTATAAAAGTTAAAAATAACTTGGACAAGATGGGTGGGTAAGATGACGAGATAATTTGATCAAGTCATAAAATTAATGGCGAAGATGGAAATATTATTTTGTTGTTGCTTCTTTTAACTTTTTTTTAACTTAACGTAAGTAATTATTTATTTTGTACGTTACTTGCAAAAGGAACAATTTTTTCCGTAAATTTTAAAAAGAAAATTTTAGAGTAATGTCGTTCTGTAAATAAATACTTATGTGAACTTAATTGTAACAAGTAGTTTGAGGTGTAATTCATTTCGAAGGCTGTATTTTGAACCGCTCTCTATATCATTTTAATAACCAAAAAGGGCCAGATATACAGATAATCAATACAAAAGATAATCAGGTGATGGCGCAACACGCGCTGGATCACGTAAAAACTCGTCGGTCGTAGAAAGTGGCGCTCGGATCGAGGCCACGTGGCCGGCGCACGCGCACCGTTGCTATACCAGCTGGGTAGCGTTGGGATTGATTGTAGAGTTACTTTGACACATTCCTCTACCTATTTTGTAAGGGACAAGTAGAGCACTTCTTTAACCGAATTCAAAAATGAGGAAGTTTTGAATTGGTTTGTATATGGATATTTTGAGTCGATTTATTTATTCTCTCGGTTATTATGCGCTCACTAAGAAGTTTCCCCTAAGCAGCATATTAAGACCCTTGGTGCATCAGTCTTACTCAAATGATGCAATTACTGTTTACTATGTGGCCGCCCTTCAGTATTCAGGTTTGACTCACGTCAGTTATGAGTATGACTGAGGATATTTCCAAGTTTATCCATTAAGCCTGTAAGCTGTAAAGGCGTATACAACCTGCAGGTTTTGGATAAACAATGAGATATGAGCTTTACGCCCAGTTTTACTCAGAAGGTAATAATAATAATGTCCTCCTGACCGAATTTCGGTCACGGCGGCCAATCTCACCGAAGATTAGCCAACTACGCAGGAGATATTATAGAGCACAAGTGTGTGCGCAAACACGGGTGCTCTCTCTATTCCTTCACTCTCATAGTCCAATGGGATGGCAATCCGACACGACCGGAGAGAAATCAGGCGCAGGACTAACGGCTTTACCGCTTTCCGAGGCACGGTGTGTATTCACATACAAAAAGACCCAGACCCGAAACAACTATCTGTAGATCATACAAATATTGGTTCCGTGCGGGAATCGAACCCGCGACGCGTAGCAGTCGATCTCTCAACGACTGCGCCAACCGTGCCGTCACTCAGAAGGTAACTAATAATAGATAGGTATTAAGTATGAGATCTAAATTTTCATTATCATAAATATACCTATAAAATATTTATACCCTTTTCCTCTGTTTTCAGCGCTTTGTTTAATGTGTCCATTTTATTAACGGATTAAATTAGTAAAATATAGTATCACGCTTCTATTCTCCGAAAGGTTAGGCAGAGGTGTATTAAACGTACATATTTCGCCGATCCCGTTATTAAGTCTCACGTAAGTGAGGTGCCTATTGACAGCTACCGGGCACAATTCCGGCACCCGGGTACGTCTTAAAACTGCGGCCAGACACCGGAGGACGGGCAGCAGCGTCCTCTCACTAATCGGTGAGCCACTGCGATCCCCAAGCCGCCTGCCAAGCGTGGGAATTATGGCAAACTCCCCCCTTGAGGGAGGCCTTCGTTCAGCAGTGGACGTCTTCTGGCTGATGATGATGATGATGATGGGCACAATTCTAAATCCCAATCCAGTACAGTTGAGAATTTCCTGACTGGAAAATCCGATAACATTTCGCCCCACCCGCGTATCGTATCCAGGACCTCACGCTTAGCACGTTTGCGACAAAACCAATGAAGCAGTCAGTTTTATTAATTGGTTTAAAATAATTAACACAACGAAAGGTTACGAGTGCTTTAATTAATTTTTCTTTTTGATATACATGGACCTGTTTGTCGTAACACGTCGACGTCTAGCCAGTATAATGATACGTTCAATCACAAAATTGCCAATAGTCTCGATGGACTTTAAGAAAAAAACATCACATAATCGTGTTTATTTTCATGTCACGTTTTAAATAGTTATGTGTGCACGTGTTTTTGTGAAGTTTTTGTTATTCTAAAGAACTACCTTTACTTGTGTAAGTGTTTATTGGTGTCTAGAACACGTAACAAGTTGATCTGGTTATTTTTAGCTATGTGAAGTCGTATGTTCGATAGCCAAAAAACCTCTGCAATAACAGGTTAAACAGATTCAAGGGTTTAGAAAACATTTCAATTTAGTAACTATCAGTTTATCTCGATAACCAAAGGAAATCGCCGTGTACCTGCTAATTTCCTCATTATTTTAACATCAATTAATAAATTCCTAATTAATTCGACACGTTTCCTCTTGATTTGCTCTGAACCGGTTATTTTACCTTTGAAAAATCGATATCAGGAAGAAAATGGTTACACATAATTATCATGGGCAAGTTATGTTATTTTTGTGAAGTAATTATTATTTTTAGTTTAATTTAACTGTATTTAATTACCGTATAATTATGTAGGTACAGGTTCCATGATGATAGGAGAATATTGAAAATTTAGTTATTGGTTAACCCGTCAAAGGTTGATAAAATAATTCTTTAATCACTTCATAATAATCACGAAATCCAATCCTACTATCCTTATCCTAATAATATTATAAATGTGAAAGTTTGTGAGGATGGATGGATGGATGGATGTTTGTTACTTTTTTACGCAAAAACTACTCAAAGGGAAATAGCATATAGGCTATTTTTTACCCCGGAAAAATGTACCAGTTCCTAAACCACGCGGGCGAAGCCGCGGGCGGATGCTAGTAATAATATAAATAAAATAAGTTATAACTACAATCATCATTTTTCTTGTAAAGAAAATTTCCAAATATCATCACTTATTATATACGTAAATGAATCATTACTGTTTTCTCAGATGATCTCAAACTGCGCAATAGTATGCGCAAATGTTAAATCATTATATATATCTATACTCTCTTTTTGCGCAGTAACATTGCTAGCCAATGACTCGGATAGCTTCGGTACATTTAAGCTCAGTATTACCTGTCCAAAATCCGCAAAACATTTGCCAATGCGCAATAGTTTTCAGAAATCCTGTCTCATTATGATGAGTATTCATTTTACAGGGTTATTCCTAAATACTAAAAGGTATATTTGGACTGCGCATTAATGTAGATATCTAATGTGTATGTTCAGTGGGTTTCAGAGTTCTCGTTGTTCGCTTGTTCTGCACTCGTATGACTGTACGAGAAGAGGTATTTTCTTGTGTGACAATCAATAAGTATGATTTCAAAGTGTTAACTAAACTATTAGATAGTTTCAAACAGGTAATTGAAAAAAGACGTTACTCGTATTACTTAGGAATCTTCAAGGCGAGAGTGAATAGGCATTATTTGAGCTTGCGTGATCCATTCTCGGCAGCATTGTCACTCACCATCAGGTGAAGTGTTGCCAAATGCACTCAAATTAGTAGTAAAAAAAAAGTTAAGGCCTAAAGGATACTTATCATAATTAATGAATTGAGTAATATATATTTTTGAGTTAATAAGTATGGTTGAACTACTCTCTACCCTTTAAAATAGCATAACACACGCCTCTTATTAGATATATGGGACTCAATAACGGCATCGGTGAAATGTGGGTGTACAATAGTTACTACACCTCTGCCTCAAACTTCGGGAATACAGAGATGACGCTATGCCTTAAAAAAAAAAGAACCCATCATCAACTCTTTATTCGACTGTACGTACATACCTGTCAAATTATAAAAACTATGTTTACATTCTCTAAGGTCCAATGTACGCATGCGTGGATTGGATTCTCTGGTTTATCCCAAATTCCCAAGAGAGAGACTGCGCAATGCGTTGCGCAATCGTTATGTCACATTGCGCATTTATTTGCATAGTAACATCTACTGGGACATGACACGACTGACTGGCTTTGGGTTACACTCGGATTTGTCAAGAATTTTGCCCGTAAACAAGATTCTGATGCGTTTCTGGGTTAGGCGAGTAAACCTAGATATCCGCGTGTATTTATATGTTATGGAGTATCATTTTTCAGTTACTGCCTTCAATCGAGTATCGTTGCATGTAGGAAGAGGTCTTAATTAACATAGGTAAGCGTGTCTTTAATGTATAAGTTTTAAAGGTCGTGCTTACATTTTAATAATAATTATCCAGAATTAAACTTAAACTGTAATCCAGTATACTTATATTAATCTCTCGAATTAATGAATCTTCTACAAAGCTCCATTATTATTATTGTAAAGGCTTATTGAATAATTAAAAGCTAATATTACCTAAGTAAAGTGAGAGTTAAATGATACTCACTATTACTCAAAGAAAAACAAACATTAATTCAGTAGGTCAGAACAAAGAGGATTATTAAAATAATTTGGCGTAATTCTACAATTACAAACAAGAATTATATATAATTTTGTTCGTTTTTATATGTGTTGGGTTTTGCTTTCTCTGTTACGTCGCCAACGACCCCCTTTTGGACCCAACGAGATAATGGAACTGAAGTAATGTAGTGCTATAAAAGTACTCATATGTTACGTAAATTAAATAAATTACACTTTCTAAAAAGACTTGGTACAATAAATCGACTTAGAGTAGATCTACAGACACTATTTCAGATCATCAATGATGACTAACTTAGTACAGGTAGTACTACAGAATTCGGAATTTGTAGAAATTCTACTTTTAAGAAACAGCTGTCAGTAGTTATAGACTGATATGACGTATTAATAGAGTCCAAATGAAGTGTTTATTACCAAATAACGACTGTCAGACAGTCTGACATAGCCATTGATAATATTGCAATAATAAATATTATAAAAATGTCAAACAAGTTTGATAAATAACATGAAAGGTCAAATAAATTGGTTTCACAGAAGACATGGATTGACCAATTTTGCTTTATGAATAGACAAAATCTAGATCTTTAAACGATATAGATACACGACGCCGAGACACCAAAAACGATTTTGCATTCTAAAATATATATTTAGCTACACGTGGCCTTAAATCTGGTCCATTTAAACTCCACAAAAAACAAAGTTGGCACTCCCGTTGGCAGCCAGTCGGCAAGGTAAATTTGCAGCCGCAGTTTTTATTTTTTTAAGTTTTTTATTTTTGCATCTCGTTTGAAATATAGAAACTGCCAAATAAATTTTTGCAGTAGTCATAACATTGTAGGATGACATCGTGATAAACGTAAGGAAAGAGACAGTTGATCTGAACTAGAAAGAGTTGCGTGAAAGATGTGATTATATAGGTAGGTGTCAAAACATGCAGCCAAACCGTATTAGTATAAGTTGATTCTTTGTAATCAGTTGTAACGATCCAACCTGCATAGGTACTTCGTCCTCCTCCATTCAAAAGAATCATGACGGTATCAAGTACATAAGTATGCGGCTCACACATCAAGCTAATTATTCGTAGACACATAGTTGGACCCGTCACGACGGCGTTAACGAATGTTAATGAGTAGCGTGTGTCGTGGCATCACGAGCGAGCATGACGAATTGTTTACTCTGTTGTGCTTTAATAAAGAAATACAGAGAAAAGTTCCATAAAAAACAGCTAAGAAAATTCTAGATAATGACACACAAAATGCGCATTTGAAATGATCTGTCAATTATTTACCAGTCAATTATAATGGTAATTAAGTCAATGCTATGCGGACTATTAATGAAATTAAAGTCTCAAGTTCTCACCAAGATGTCATTCAACTAAAAATCTAAGTAAGCCTTACCAATCAACGTTCCTTTTTTAAAGTTAATGAAAAAGATTTAAAAAGAGCTCAGTTATGGAATTTATACAAGAAACTAACGAATCGCCAGCGGCATTGCATGCCGAACCCTTCCTCGAAAACGATTTTAAGTGGCGGCAAAACTCGATCGAATAATTCAGATCAGTTCGAAAATACAGAATACATATAATTTCTATAGGCATAAAGTCTTACATGTTACTTTAATGCTTTAAGCAAAATGTACTCGTATATAATATATGATGAAATATACAATAGGTTTCAATATGATGCTGATGTATGGAGAAATGTAAGATCTAGTATTGATATTAAATATAATTGGGGCAAAGAAGGCACGGCATGTTGATAAAGATCATGTGACACAAGTGAGCGTGAGAAATTGTGAGCCATGTAGAACGCTACAGACAGATCTATAAACATGAGAAATATTAAAATAATCAAGAGTTTGTATTTCTATCCAAAGCTCAATGTTGAACGTTGGCACAAAGTACCAGCGTCGGTCATTGGTCATTGTTATGACTTCGTTTAAAAAAACAAATTCTCCTGTTTTTATTATGTTTTTGTTTGTATCTTCGTATCAGTTTTATTTTCAACATACTTAATTATATTGTCTTACACCGTTAACAACATCGTTGTTTGTGTCAAACAAATTATTATTGTCTTCTAAAAGTGAGATATCGTCTTACTAAGAGCGGCCGAGATGTTTCAGTCTAATTCGTTTACCATGGCCTTATGCTCATCCACCATATTAACCTTTTAACTCACTTAGACACATCAATTATAAATAATTAAGTGTTCATGAATCATGCTCACCCGGTTTAATTCTGTGTCGTATGAGACTGTCTAAATAAGTAACAATAGTAAGTATTACGATCGTGTTATGAAACAATATGTGACCTACTGAATAATAAGTGTTTCGGTGAATATTGTTTGGGTTAGTGAAAATATGAGAAATGGTTTCGTTTTCTTTGAATCGATTAATATTTTTAAATATTAAGAACGGTAAGTTAAAACAATCAAAGTCTCATAATATCGCTTCTGACAATTAAAGCAGACTTTAAATTTGTTATTAAGACCTGATTAAATTCAAATGTTTTAGTGTTGCTTGTTTGCATTTATTATAGCTTTGGCAATTTATCTCACGTTGGAGGTTTAGTTTTTAGGATAGTTTAATAAAAATATCCGTTTTTAATATCTCTTTAAAATCTATCTTTTAGTAACTCTACTTAAGACTTAATTTTTCACTTTAACGATGCAAGATGATAGGTAGGTGATTCATTTTATGATTTATTTCCTTTGACTCAAACATCGACACGGTATACATAAACCAGAATAATTCAGACGGAATCTCTAGTCAAACAAAATATAGTTTACGAAGAACCAACATATAATGAATCTCTTTGCTTTATTAGTACATGAGTAAACCGTATTTGTTCTTTAGCAGTACATTGCATGGATTACACTACTATTGGTGCAAGATTTAGTGCATTTCCCAGTTCAAATAGAACTTTATCAGTTACAGTTGACTCATTGAGTTGCAGGTATGTGAGTCAACAGTTAATTGTAACTGCTTACTTTAAGTTGCTGCGTACACTTAACCGCGGCACGACATTTGGTGAAATGTCCAGGCAGGTTTTAATATAAGATGACGTAATAGGTATCTATTGAATTATTTTGAATATATTTGGAAACTGGAAATAGATTTTAAATTTTAATACTACGTTTTTTTGCAATTTATAAATAAAATTAGGATTAAGTTTTGACACAAAAGTTACCAACCAGGTTTATTAAAATCCAGTTATTTTATCTAGTATCATTACTATACAAAGTTCAGTAGCTTAAAAGTCATTAAAACATCAAAAAAATAAATGTACACACATTTTACTTAAATTACAATTAAGCTGAAAAACTGAGATTATAAAATGTTATTATAGATTATAAATAAGAAAAAAATATCACAAGGCTCCTTGTGATCACGGACTTTGCAAAGACCTCCTCTCCTAAAACCAGTTTTTTCAGAGCTGGACCAGTAACCGCGAGCCTCACTAAGGCCTTATGTTATAGTGGTTTGTAAGCTTTCTTGAGTGCTTTGTTCACCCCTTAGCTAAAATGTAACCTATTCTTAACCAGAAAACAGCCGAAGCTAATTTACCAATTAAAATACTCCTGCCGCAATCCATTGTGGTGTGACAACAATGTATTTCGTCTCAACAGGTGGTCAATGTGGACATCCAAACAACACATTAGCTCATCGACTGTTACATTATTTATGTATCGCTGTTCAATAACATTGTGCCAACAATGTATTGACAACGGCATTGATAAACCGCTAGTTAAACAAAAAGTACTACACATGTTGCTAATATACTGTTAGACTTAGAAGACACACTGTTTTAACGTATTTAAAGTTCTTTGTATGATTTGTTTTACTGACGATTTAGGGTCCAGGATATTATAAAAATCCTACCACATGTTAGTTAAGCCTTATTGCATTCAGTTCAGGTTTTTCGGAGGTAGTGTTATTGGGTTTCTCTATTATACCTGTACTCCTAGTGTAAGTTTTTTTGACAAATTCGATTTACTACATCAAACGCGTTCGGAGCTCCGATTGGTCCGTTTCGTGCTCTCCACTAATCGGAGCGCCAAACGCGTTCGATGTAGTAAATCGAATTTGTCAAAAGAAACTTACACTAGAGGTACTGTACACCTCTGTCTAACACTTTGGGGAGTGTTTGGAATCTTCTCTGCATCAGAAACACTATGGTACTACGTGTTTATACATATAATATTGCAAAGTCTTACATTAAGACCTCCATGTTCAGCAACTGACGTTAACTGGCTATTATGATATACGGCTGATATTAAAAAGGCAATAGACGCAACCTCGTAGAAAACCCATATAACGGTTAATAAGTCTAAAACGACATTAACTATTTTAATAGATACTTATAAAGCAAACAAGGTTACTGCAGTAGGTTAAGTGCATTTCGGGACATTTTCCTTAACCTACAAAAACCGAATGTTGAAAAGTAGACGTTCGCACAAAACAAGAAATCACAACATAACAACGACATGCGCATTGAGCCGGGACGAACGTTATCGCGTGCAGACCGCCTTGTAACGTTTGCATTGGAAATTACATCGGCCGCTATGTCGGAACGTCTGTTTTGAAACAGGATATGGATAACGAACCTTAATTGTTTTACAAAACGCCGCCAGTGGTAGCTAGGTTTGCTCAATTAGTATCTACTTATTCAGTTCATCAAGTACTTTTTGCTGATTTTATTAGCGGTAATTGAAGGAAATTAATTTCATACCATTTGAGTACTTACGCTAATCTAGCATTAATGATGAAATTGGAATTCAAAATGGCACCATTTATGCGGATATTAAAGCGAAACTCGTAGGTGTTTTATATCTGAAAACTGTTCAGTTTTTTTTTTCCAGTAAAACAGGCTCATTGCCACTAGATATAGGTTAATCTCATCGTTAAAAATTCAAACAGGTCTCGTATTGCCTAAATGTAAAGTATAATTTAGGTATTCTAATGAGAATCGCGGGTCCTTACGAGTCGAGCCGCTGCTTCTAAATGTCAATGACAGTTGGTTGTTTTAATATATTTATAGACTCGCACCTCTTCGTGTATAAGATTTGGGAGTAGTCATTCTAGATTCTTGTTTTCAAGGTTATGTCTATCTACATCGTATTGATCTATCTTTTCAGCTTACATGCTGACTTTATATCTCATTTACGATTTTATAATTGTAAAACCTTCTAATGTTGTTATACTTATTAAGTATTATTTAAAAACAACAGCAAAATTTTAATTCCCTGTGATTAATTAAAGTAAAATATATTGTTGGTTAAATGGGCTAGCAAGTAGTATAATATGTATAGACTAATTAATTATTTCATCATGGTCGTGCCGAAGTGGTACTGAGTTGTGCTTATGCGTAATGAATGCAATTAATTGATAAAATGCTTTGTACCGAAAGAACTCGTGATGATTAACGAGGGTTATTAAAAAATGTTGAATTCCATCTTCACTTAGTTTTCTTAGTTCTTAGGAATCGTATTTACATGTAAAAGGAAAAATAGAGAAGAAATATCTACTGCAGTCTGAATGTAGTGATTAATATTCAAACAACATTTCTCAACGAATTGCGATTGCAATACAAATTGCTTAGATTTTAATTGGAAACAATCTTGCAAACACTAATTCTCAGAATTTCAACAAATTGCTCTTCTTACTTTTGAAAGTAATTGCAGACAATGCTATGGAACTAAATACAATTCAAATAGAATGTTTTAAAAGCACAACGCATCGGATGCATCAAAATTTCAAGCAGTGAAATGAATAAATTTATATAGGGAAATTAAATCACACTCACACATGTCCTGGTAATCATTTAAATATCTAAAACATATTCAAAACATTGAAATAAAAAGAAGTATAGGAAATAAAATCACATGAAATTACATCATGCCTAAATTGTACAATTTGTCTAATCAGTTTAACTTGATACAACTCATTTCAATAAGTATTGGTTACTGCAAAGGATGATTTAAGGGAATCTCTTAGTTAATCAGGGACTTATATTAATTTGTTTTTCACAACTCAGTTGACGTCAGAACGACAAAGACGAACGCTAGTTTGCAATTAGCGTAATTACTTAATTATTCTTAGTTTAGTGGCTATCATCTTACATTGTACTTTGTACACATAAAAATAATAGTATTCAGGTACTAATTATGACTAAATTTCTAATAATCTATCAAAATTTATTCAATTGAACACTAGAGAAACCTGCCATTAATTTGCCATTCTTGATGTTCTTAAGATATTCTACATTATGATTATAATAAAAGTGTTTTTTCATGATTCAACTGAATTTATTTTTATTTTTGTGTTTTCGTTATCCTTTGTTTTGTAATCTTATATGTTCGCTTAAAATTTATTTTCTTTGTTTGCAGGTAAGCGAGGCCTCGTTTTAATAATAATGGTAGCTACACTGACAAAAGGGAGGTGAGGTATTTTTAGTGAGGTCTCATTAGACGACCTTATTCAGGACCTAATGCATCATCACAGGATATATTTAAAATGTTTACGTGCGATTGAATTATGGATATTTTAAATAAAGAACACTTATTTTCCACATTTACATTTTCCGGTAAATATAACACTCAAATATTGAAATCAGTATAAAAGTCTTGCCAATTTTAACCTTCTGTTTTGGAAAATACATACCTACATTGTGTATGTTAAGAACGATGATGTGCCATTTGCAACTACATTTTAATGTTTGAATAAGGAATCATCATCATCATTTAGTTTTAAAAAGTAAGAACTCTTTTAATTGAGTATAAGGAATATGTTATTAGGTTTCAATTAAGGTTGCTCAGGTTTAAGATTAACAATGGTTTCTTGTTATAAATACATAAAATAAAATTTGCGTGAAATAAGGGCCACAACAAGTTTTTAAAAACAAAGGAAACTTTTCAATACTGCCAAATAAGAAACAGCTATAGCTATAACCCGGGTACGTCTTAAAACTGCGACCAGACACCGGAGGACGGGCAGCAGCGTCCTCTCGCTAATCGGTGAGCCACTGTGATCTCCAAGCCGCCAACCAAGCGTGGGGATTATGGCAAACCCCCCCTTGAGGGAGGCCTTCGTACAGCAGTGGACGTCTTCTGGCTGATGATGATGATGATGATGATAGCTATAACACTCGTTATAGTTAATACCTTTCTAGAACATTTCCACATCCAAATACATCGCAATATCAAACTGATTACCAAACAATAAGACAAAACACTTGACAAGTGCATGTGAATAACGAAATAATATCAAGGCGAACTAACCAACCGGATTGGTATGCATGAATGGATCTAGCCTACACAACCATACAAATCCAAACACATCTAAAAACAAACCCTATTACTTAACAACAAAGTAATTTTTTCAACAATCGATAGAAAAATCTAAGATGGCTGTATGCAACTTGTCAAAATAAACTTTGTATACATAAAGTTAAGGTTAGATTTCCTTTGATGTACAATCTGATTCTACGTCGCTAGCTATTTCGTGGTCATTGTACCTTTATACGGCTCGGTCCTGCAGGCTTGCGGCCTTATTCGGTGCTACTGCACGCGATATGTTAGCAGAATAATGCGTTATTATTTGATTATTAAATCATGCCATTGGCACAGATATTCTTGGAGCAAGGCTTTTTTTATGTTTTATAATATTTTTTCTAAATCTAAATTTTAGGTGGTCTAACTTTGGAGACCAAAGTTTTTTTTGGTCTGACATCAATATTATCCTCAAGATTGTTTATTGTAGCGGTATCGAGGACGAATATATTTAGAAATTGACATTTTTGGGCTGATTAATGATCATAAGCTTTAATTATGACAGGCCTTTTAAGCTCTAAAAGCAACATTAGTGACATTAACGCTTCGCTTCTAGATTTATTTATCGCTTAATTGGTTTCAGAGCAAGACGTAGCTACAGTAAACCTTGAGGTTCTGGATTCATTTACTCAGGTCAAGCAAAAAGTATAATTAGATTTTCTTTTAGAACAGAACTTTGATTAGAATTGTGCGTGATTAATGATAAAGCAGATATAATTACTTTCAGTGGCTTATAAATACTATACACTGCTAGATATTGTTGATATTGTTTAGAGTAAGGGATTCGTAGCTACATAGCTATCGCGCAGATTGGTCGATCTGTGAGGTTAAGCAGCGCTTGTCGCGGTCAGTCCTTGGATGGGTGACCATTTTTCACACATCGGGACCCCACTGTGCCTCGGAAAGCACGTTAAGCCGTTGGTCCCGGGTGTCATATGAAGAGCTATGACCGTTACAATAGGTGGCCGCAGGGTCAGCAGCTCAAAGTCTGATAACCATTCTAACCTCCCTAAGGTCAGAAGGCAGCCGCTTCTTGTAAAATACGAATATTCAGCCGCAACCGGTTAGATTGAAAACCGGCCCCAATGTAATTCGGAAAAGGCTAGGCATCTGCCTAGCCTTTTCTATATGATGATCTAGAGTAAACAAAAGGAAATGCTGATTTCTTCACGACGATTTCCTTCACTATTAGAGCTTGGAGTGATGATCAAATTATCCATGAGTAAAACATGAAACAGTTAAATTGGTCTAATATTTTTTCTAGTGCAATTGGGAACTAAGAGTTCAACAAAATAAAAAAAAATGATTAATGTCGTATTATAATTAACTGCCAAATTTGCAAATCGGTTGTATACGCGACTGTTGACAAGAGGTCCTGGGGTCTCTTCCCAGGTCAGGCAGTGTTACTGGGTTTTCTTATTGGTATGGAAATTTTCAGTAGCAACCCGGAGTAGTGCTCTGAAGATGGCAATAGGCTCGCGTATTACATGTGACTTAATAACAGCATCGGCGAAATGTGGGTCAACAATACTCTGCCTAACCCTTCGGGAAATACAGGCGTGATGCTAATACAGCTGTATCTGTTCCACATTCAAATTCAATCGCCATCGCCATGTCATTGACATTAAGTTACCACGCGGCACACAACACGGAGTCACCGCGGCGCGCGGCGCGTGCGCGTGGGTGTGGGAGAACGATTTGGTAACACGGTACGCTAATCTGATATTATCGCCGCAAGTGATTCCTTGTACAAGTTTAATCGCATGATGTAATGTTATATGGTTTATGAATTATAGTGATGGGCTCAGATAGCGGTGTTTATCAACAGGTTGAGTTCACATTATCAAGAAGTGATGTGTATTTTAGATGATACTGACGAATTGCTCCTGCCGTGCTACTGAAATTAGTCAACCTGCTAGTATATTAAAGAGGCTGACTGCCCGTGGTGCGTCGGTCGGTCGTTAGTACGTATTTATTTGTCGTAACTCGAGGAGGCTTTCACCATATACCTCGTGTTTGATAGCTGAGTAAGTAAAAAACATAATAACATAGCATTACGCCTGTATTCCCCGAACGGTTAGGCATGGGTGTACTATTGTACACCCACATTTCGCCGATGCCGTTATTGATTCTAATGTAATAGGTGGCGAGCCTATTGCCATCTACCGGGTACAGTTCCAGATTCCGTGCTGCTACTGAGAATTTCCATACAAAAAAAAACCAATAACACTTGCCGACGTGGGAATCGAACCCACGTGCTCTCCGCGGCATGGTGTCTATTCACATACACAAAGACCCAGACCCGAAACAACTATCTGTAGATCATACAAATATTTGTTCCGTGCGGGAATCGAACCCGCGACACGTAGACCAGCAGTCGATCTCTCAACCACTGCGCCAACCGTGTCAAAACAAACAAAATATACATAGATACATAATATATAATTTAGATCATTGTAAAGAAGTTTAGTTCTGCAGCATACCTATATAAAAATTTGTTAATTAAGTATTGGCAAATAAGTTTTTAACATCATTATTTAGTGAAAAGATGCTGTTGATAGAAACTCTTTTTTTCAAAGAGCTTGGAAGTAATTCTATGCAATGAATTATGTAAATTCTTAAGACAAATACTTAGAGACGACGGGTCTTATAAAAGTCTAATGATGCAAATTGCACACAAATAGTCTGAACACACAACACCTCGTTGTCGGAGTGCACACTGCACTTTACTTGACGAGTTCCTAATCGTCTTGAAGGTTGACGAGCTTTAGAGCGAGCTTTTATTTCGTTTTTCATGTCAACATTAGCTATATTATTTTCGGCCTGAATTGCATGTCGAAAGACACAAATGATTTCACCTTAAATTAAGTTAATAGTATGGCGTGAAAAGAAAATTAGAACGGTAACATTTTCTTTGTTTTATAAACTGGTAACACTATAGTTTTCCCCTGTATCATATCGTAGGTCCGCATAAACAGAAATCATACAGAAACGCTACAGCTATCTGTAAGTCATACAAACATTTGTTCTAAGCAGAAATTGAACTCTCTACTCGCAGCGCAGAAAGCTCGCTTAGCCACTGGGCTAACGGTGCCGTTAATTAACAGTTACACTTTCAATAGTGTTTCATTTTACTGACTAGCTAAACTTTGACATCACAGATGAAGACTTAGCCACGTTCGAGCCTCTTGCTCATACCCCAGTGAGTAAGGTTTTATAAGCTGATAGTTCAAACATCTCACGTAGGTTCAGTTACCTCTTGTAGACAATAATTGATCTGAGCATACTTTAATAATATGTTAATGTAATCATAGATAAGATTGCGGTAATTGTTTTTTTTTTAATCAAGTTTAATCTGAGTGATGTAATTATTATAATGCGCCGTAATTGGCGTAGATTAACTTGTTAATTAACACTTTGGTTTAGGTAATTTTGTGTGTTTGGTGTTAAAAAAAATGCAGTAATAAATCTTCAATTTTAAATTATAATTCTTAATGTACCTTGCCGTGTGACTAGTGTTCTTTTTTCATTAAAAAGCTATCTTACTCTAGAAAAAAAAATTGTTACGTGCGAGAATCGAACTAGCGATCCGTAGCGCAATGAATCACTCAACCACCGAGCAAACCGTGCGAAACCATTTAACATTTTAAGCTGCATTTCCCTTTCCACCCGGTCTAACATTCATAAAAAAAAATCTGTGTTTCCCCGAGCATCACAGAAGGTAATCACTAGGATAAAGAAGTCATCAATATAATACATAGGAAATAATCTAAAGGCATGGGTACATGTTAACAATAGCTTAAATATCCTTTCTAAATGGTTCGCAGCAAATAATTTATTACTAAACGCTACTAAAACAAAATGTCTCAAGTTCTCCTTGCCAAATGTATCCCAAGTAAGCTTAAACATAATGCTTGATGGCAATAAACTTGATTTAATAAACGAAACAGTGTTCTTAGGTATTACAATAGATTCGAAGCTGCAGTGGGGTCCGCACATCACAGCTCTATCGAAGAGACTAAGTTCCGCGGCTTTTGCAGTCAGAAAAATTAGACAATTAACAGATATAGCTACTGCCCGAATGGTATATTACGCATACTTTCATAGCATTATGTCTTATGGCATTCTGTTGTGGGGATCAGCGGCGGATGTAGAATCAATTTTTGTATTACAGAAGAGGGCGATCCGTGCGATCTATAACATGGGCCCACGCGAGTCTTTACGGGATTTTTTTAAAGAAATCGATATTTTAACACTACCGTCCCTCTACATTCTAGAAAATATAATGTTCGTTCGGAAGAACCTTCACATGTTTAGTATCAATAGCGACGTTCACAACATTAATACTAGAAATAAACACAAAATAGTGGTGCCAAAATTTAGATTGACTAAAACAAATAAATCATTTTTAGGACACGGTGTACGCTTCTATAACAAGCTACCGAAAACTGTAACCGATCTTACCGGTAAGAAATTTAAAATCCACGTTAAATCTGTTCTCACAAAGAAAGCATATTATAGGATCAAAGACTATGTTGACGATAGAGACGTGTGGCGTTGAATATCTTCTGCACATGTGGCTTCCCTGGTTATCCATTGTGTCTACTAATTCTATTTTATACTAGCTGTGCCCGCGACTTCGTTCGCGTGGATGTCGGAACTTAACAATGTATTTTTTAGTGAGACCAAATGCACTTAACCCTATATTTTTCTAAAATAAAAGAATTTTTCTAAAATAAAAGTAGCCTAAGTTACTCCTTATTACATCAGCTACCTGCCAATAAAAGTCCCGTCAAAATCGGTCCAGCCATTTCAGAGATTAGCCTACACAAACAGACAGACAGACAGACAGACAGACAGACAAAAATTGTAAAAGTTGTTATTTTGGTGTATGTACCGTATATATATTCATATGCATGTAGTAAAAAACGGTTATTTCAATATTACAAACAGACACTCCAATTTTATTTATATGTATAGATTAGATTCACTTTACATATCTGGACATTCTTGATGTTTCAATATTTTCTATTCTTTTTTGTATTTTTTTATTTCTGTTTTATCCGCTTTGATCTGTTTATCCCGTTTTTAGTTTATATTCGAAACAATTGTTTAACTCATGTTGAATTGCCTCATTGTGTAAGTAGCATTCTATTAAGTTTGTATTTTTTCTTATATAATGCATGTTAATTTAAGATTTTAATTGTAAATTAACTTTTTGTTTTTGAAAAGAGTATCCATGGAGTTTCTTGCCGGTCTCTTCTCCATAGGACCTACCCCCTTTGGAACCGTGCGCCTAGAGTCTCGACTTTTTAAAAGTGCCTGAAAAGGCCTACTTGAAATAAAAAACTTTGACTTTGACTTTGACTTTGGTGTTTAGTGTAAACACCCATCTACCCATCCACCCATGCGAGGTACTAGTATCTAAATTACAGTCGCGTAGACCATGCTTCATACAAAATACAACAATGCCGGATGATTATAAAGCTTAAAGTCCCCTGGCATCAAAATTCTTGATCCTTACGATGTGTTGAAACCATCTTTGAACACACAAGTTCTTTAGAAGAACAATTTAAATTGCGATCCTAGGACTATCTGCAGCAACTGCCCTAATATTACTTGGTCATTATTGGGCCGCATGTTAGTAAACGCTGATATTTAATTCAGTAATTTCCGTAGACACTCAAAGCTGATCCCTACAAAAGGATAGGCAAAGATGGTAAATGAAAACTTGTGTATTCTTACATGGGTTTTCACCTGCAAAGCGGGTTATACAAACCACATTGAGCACGTGTAGTGTGTTCCTTTGAAAAATAACGCATTTATATAATATTATCGTTTAGAATAGTGAATACACTTTATAGGTATACTTTTTCTGTGATACACTCTTAAGTTAGTACACTATTTTATTACGGGGTTTTAAAAATTTAAGGTTTGGAGAACCTTAAATTTTTAAAACCCCGTAATAAAATAATAAGGCATAGAAAGATCATTACTACTAAGAAAAGTATGAGTCAGTATTCTGAAAAATGTAAGGACTATGTCAAAATGGATTTAGGTTTGCTTATATAACTCACTATCAAAGGCTTGCAGACAAATTTTCCAAGTTCCAATTCTACCGTCAAATCTTGCAGAAGTTTCTGTATTGAAAAAAAGTGATGTAAAATACGATCTTTTCTAAAACATTGATTCCGCGAACCGCGAATAGAATAGAATAACACAAAGATAAACAAATAAAAAAGTCGTAAAGAAATCTGAAGCGCTCGCGTTGATAGAATTATAACGTTTGCTCAAAAACAGTGCGGATATTTAGAAGGTTCGTGAGTAAAATATAGCTATAACAAATAGCGCCATAGCGAGGAGATATTCCTGTGTATGTAATAATTTATGTTTACATTTATATCAGGTCGTGGATGGGATATTTCACAGACTATGAAGCTACCTTTCATTATACGTGGAATTTTCCGAAATGAAAATAATTAAAACAATCCGTACAAAATTAAATTAAAACTTGTAAAACGTTTTTATTGTTCTTCCCAATGTGCTATTGAGCCGAAATTTTGTGCTAATGATAGGTATCTAATGTACATTTTTTTAATATTTATTTTTAAATTTTTGGAACATTTAAGTCGATGAAGACGAGTTCACAATAATGTGAATATATACATAGATATCACCACTTCGCCAAACCATAACTACCACACGTAATACATATTTAAAATTAGAGGAAAATGAATATCTCTTTGAATTTCTCGGTATCCTGAATAATTTGTGGAAAGTTTCCAATGAAAAGCTTTTTCCATTAAATTGTTATACTGACTCACTGTGGGCGTTCAACAAAATATTTGTATGGATGTTATTTCGGATGGGTTCTTTACTTTAAGTCGCATTTCCCGCAATATGAATATTTGATGTGTTGCCAAAATCAACAGAACAATATTATTATCATTTATTTTATTCCCGTGTCATCATTCTATGACGTCGTTATTTAAAAAAAAAATATATTTTAAATTCATACAAAAGAAGACACTGACACGATAAAACTATAAGGTTTTCGTAGACTTTTTATTACTGAGTCCTTTAAACAGGAGTCAACTCCATCAAAAACAGTGTTCTATCTATATCACCTACGGCTCCATCATTTATCATAGCGGCTATTAACATAATTACTTCTTACTAGCCAAATGTATGTATATAGCTCTAAAATAACCATGTACTGAACTGGACTTTGAACTACATAAACCGTAACATGACATTAGTCCTGAAGTCCCTGAAGGGTTCGAGGGACGATGTACCCATTACAGGCCTACGATACATGTATTATTTACAGCTGATGAAGTTAATACACCGTTGGAGTGTGAAACTAAGTATGTTCTAGTGGTGCGTGGTACATCGATTTTTATGCGTATACGCGTAAAATTCATTGAAATGAAACAGATCGATCATCGATTTATGTTGTGAACGGTATTCAAAATAAGCTTCAGGAAAATATGTCTACTATAATTTGTAGGGAAAACCGCTGATTGATAAGTTATTGAAAACTGACGCAATGATACATGTTTATTGATTAATTATAATAATAATTATCTCTCATTACAACATTTTTATCTCATCATAATAAGCTACAAATCCTTTGATTTAAAACGACAAGATATGTAAGATAACTGAATATACCCATATAAATGCAAACAGTCTGGAATCGTTAGAATCAATTGACTGGTTATCCGAGAAACGATCAAGCCCTCTCTCTAATCTTAGTTTGGCAAAGTGTACGGCAACTATACAAATTCCTAACTAAACGAGTTGTTTGATGACGCGCGACTAGGCACCTCCACGCGAGGTGTTTGTTTACCAGAATTCTGTCTGATCGGAAACCCCTTTGTGCCCCGTTCGCAGTAAACGATTGATTTTCTTGTAAAAATGTTATTCTGTATTTACTGCCGTCTCTTCAAAGAACGTGCAGGAATTCTAGACGGATTTATGTCCATCCATGTTGCCTTTTGCTTTGAGTAATAAAAGCGGCCGAGAAACGAATAAAAGATTTAAATATCAGGTGGAAACGAGAATGCTAAGAAAATGTGATTTGGAAAGATTAGGTGTTCTCTCTGGATTCTGTGAAACTAACTGGATTTCTGAAGCAAAGGATTGACTGATTTGAAACGAGGCAAACTTTCCTCAATATATATATAGCTTTACTAAGGACATCAAGCGCAAAATGTAAACTACAAATGGTAGAATGAAAATACAATTTTAGAAGAAAACAGTAATGTAAGGGAAGATCTAAAGTCCATTTACTTCCATATCTCAAAATATCAAGAAAATAATGGTAAAAATATAATATTATATCAAACAGTCAAATCGTTTACTTCTCAAACAAATCCGTCTGTTTGACTATCGTGTCCACACATTAGCGATGATTGTCTGCCACTCAGCTGAATGGTGTTCGATTGGGGAGCGGTTAGGACAGGAATGATCAATAGTCCTGAGATTGGTGTGCCAAAGCCAAGTTATTGCTTTCATTGATCCTTAAGAAATATGATGGATTAAGTAGATGAGATTATAAATGAAGAGAAAATTGCTGACTGGCTAAACTGTGTACAATTTCCATGATGAAGAAAAGATGGCTAGTGGATTATCGTCTAGACGTTGGCGTTCTTTGATGTTAGTAGGCCAATAGCCAACATTTGCAATCAAGGTCACGTCTAAGGGCAACATTCACCCGTACCTACACAAATATATCAGTCATTTTATTTGATAAAATCACAGTGGTACCAATGAAGCAAACTCGGATGCTAAGCGTGAGGTGCTAGGTTTAATCTCCTTTCAAGCAGTATTATTAGATTTTTCTATTAGAAAATTTTCAGTGGCTCTGGTAGATAGCAATAGATTCGCCCCTCACTTAATAACGGCATCTGCGAAATATAGGTGTACAATTATAATATAGAGGAGATGAAGAGCGATGGATGATGTACGCGATAATGATGACATCGTTAAAATTCTCTAATCATGGTATGCGGCAGTCAATTGTTCCTGTCTTAAATGAGACTTGTATAATGCGAGTCATTCAAACAAATCACAATAGCATCCAGACATTCCATTAAAATTGCAATAAATAGATAGGTATTCAGATTGTTATAACGATGAATGATGAAAAGCCATTGATTATGAGGTGGGAATTAAAACAAGTTCAATGAATAAAGGATTTATTTTAACCGAAGAATCATTATCTGTCTTTGTCGATCGGCTCCCAGTCTTACACGATGCAGCTAAATAACAGTATGTTATACGGAGCGAGTGGCATCTGACTTAATATCATCGTGACACAGCATCAAGTCTGTATTCCCTGAAGACTTAGACTTCTACTATTCTACACCCTTATTTCGCTGATGCCGTTATTGTATCCCATTTAATAGGGGGGCGATAGTATTGCCACCTACCGGGCACAGTTCCAGACTCCGTGCTGCTACTGAAAATTTCCATATAGAAAAACCCAGTAACACATTTCACGACCCAGGACTCGAACCCAGAACCTCATGCACAGGAGTCTCGCATGCGATCATTAGACCAATGTGGCAGTCATGTCATCTGACCTCGGTCACGCAATTATTAGAAGAAACTGATACTCTACGGTTAGACTGGATGTCAGACTGTTTTGGGCACTGCCCAAGCGCTTCTTTACTTCGCAGATCAACAGATCTATAGCTTTATGTAGCTACGGGCTCATAATCAGCCATCATAATCGAGTCAATTTTGACTCATCATGTTACCAGTCTTTGCACGTAGGACACACTGGCAAACATTCTGAGAATTATCATACTTAATCGAAAACTAAGTACTTACATACAAAATACCGCAGATATGTAAGTTATTGGCCAATAGAAATATAAATTGGCACTCACGATTGCCTCGTTGGCATGTTTATTGTGTAGATATGTTATCTACGTGCCTCCCAGCGATACAAAGGTTTCCTTAGTATTAGATCACACGGCATAAGTATTCTAATTAATTTATAATTATTTGCATACTTATGTTACATAGATTTTTTAAACACTTATTCCTGTGTCGCTGTTGCGTTTATAAACACATATGTTTACATGCACAAACAACCAGACCCGGAACAACTATCTGTAGGCTATACAAATATTTGTTCCGTGCGGGGATCGAACGCGAAATGTGGCGCAGAAAGCCAATACCTTACCCACTGCGCCAATCGTGTTATATAGTAAATGTGATATTAAATGTATGTGTTTGACTTCTATGAAACATCTGCCTACCAACTCTGGTGGGGTCAGCTTCTAGTCTAATGACATGTTATTTTATACGGAGCGACTGCCAATTGATTTACTAGGAGACACCGATAAAGTGAAAACATTCTGGCAAAATATTTTTTAACTGTCAGCCTCATTAGTCTGGTCATTGCAAGCGAGTGATTGCTGAGCGTGAGATCCGGTATTTGATTCCCGGATCGGGAAAAGTTATATTAGGTTTTCTGTATGAAAATTCTCAGAAACAGGATTTAGGAACTGAGGCCAATAAATGGCAATAACCTTATACTACATGGGGCTCAATATAGGCATCGTCTGATTAACCCTTCGCAGAATACACGCATATATATTTATGTTCTTGCTTATGTATGTATGTGATCAGTAAATAAGAATTCTGCCTACACGATAACCAATAGAGATTGTAATTTAGATTGTCTATGATTCCCGGATCTAAATAAACCAATCAATAACGAAGCGATTTTAACAAATATTTAAGCTGTGACGTAGCTAGATAAACAGTCCAACCAACAGATGTTCGACATTCCGAAATAAAAGCAAGAATTTATTTCGCGTGATACTAAAATCAATCGGTTCTCGTGCGAATGTTAGTGTAAAACAGTTTTTTTCACTTAAGCTCTCGTAGAGCTGTACGAAATTTGATAAGTTTCATAAGAAAGATAAAATTGACATTATATCTTATGAAAAATTTCGTAAATGTATAATACATATAAACAAAAATACAATAAAATATAATACCATACAATATAATACAATTCATTGCACACCATTTACGGTATATTATTCATAAGAAATAATCAGTTCTTTGTCTCTTCTGAAAACTTATAAAATGTTACTTGCGCGGTATTGTTGCCTAAGCGACGATATGGTAATAATATGGTTTGGTAAGATATGGAAGAGACCTTTGTCCAGCAGTGGGACAGTAAAGGTAAGGAAAAAATCTGGTATGCTTTAGCACTTCGAACATAACATAGTGTTACATTATAATACCTTAAATAACATTACCACGTAACAAGAATGTCTATATATTTCCCTTATTCATTTATGTAAGCTTTTAGAGGAAATTATTTCCATTTTCCTCTGTCATTATAGAATAGTTGGACCCTTGAAATACAAGGTAAAGGTAATAAAGAAGGTCTTATTATAGGCATTTTATGCCTACTTGATATTCATGTCTCCTATAGATCCTTAGTAAATGTTTAGTGGTCACAAGCGTGATTGCTGAGTGCGTGTTTCTGAACTTATTTCTTTATTTGTATTTGCTTTTTTATTAAAACATTGCCCCTACACTAGGAATAATTCTTGTATCGAGGGTGCATGGACAAACACCCAGAACATCTATCTGTAGATCATATAAATATTTGTTCCGTGCGGGAATCGCACCCAATCGCACCCAAAATAGCGCAGCAGTCGATCTCTCAAGCACTGCACTAAACATATGATGAACTCATTCGTTTATTTTGTTTTTCTGCGGTACGTAGATAGAGCAGCGGCGTGCAGTTTATAATCAGGGTAGGCAGAAAATTTTAAAAGCTTACTTACCATTAATACCTGCCGCATGTTGGTATTGGTTGGTCGTCTTGTCGATTAAATAATGATGTATGTGATTTGCCACCTCAAATATCTTATAATAAATATTATCTGAGTTATGTAGGGTAGGCAGTGTCTTTATGAACCGCACGCCAGTATTATGTTATTGGGTTCGTAAATTTTCAGTAGAAGCCCGTAGTTTGAAATTCTGTCCGTGAGATGTCAAGACGCTCGCCCCCCTTTTCCATGGGACTCAATAACGGTGTCGCCAATTGTGGGAGTAGAACAGTAGGTACACCTTTATTTTACCCTATGGGGATATCGACATGTTCTAAATGTTTTTCCCTAAGTTAGATCTAGTTACATCAATTACGCAGTTGGGGACCTAGGGAAATTTTCTAGCCAAAAAGATGCCATTCACATAATAATTTATATTTACAGCCCGTATAATTTGTTATGCATCATTTAAAAAAGAACTACCTTACTTCACGAGCATTGTAATCTGCGTGCCGAGAAATGGCCCGAGATAATCCGTTAATCGCCAATTCGTTGCGAGCACACTCTACTTTCTATAAATTGCAATAAAAACACTATGCATAGTAATTGTCGTAAGTTTGCGCAACGGCAACCGGCAACCAGTTGCGCAACACACAATATCCGACGTTTCCTGCTATTGTGATAGTTATGTAAGTCATCTTAATTTTGTCTGAGCAGTTTTTATGACAGAATTATGTTAATTGTGCGTTAATTGTTGTTAAGAGGCTCAGATTGAGAGGTATGTGGAGCGTGTCAAATGTTTGTTTTAGTCTTATGTTATCTTATGTAGGCAAGCTGTGATAGCCTGACGCTTGCCTTCCATGCAGGACGGTCTGAGTTTAAACCTCATAATTGGATTATCACTTGCGTTTACGGTGAAGGAAAACATCGTGAGGAAACCTGCATACCTGAGAGGGCTCCCTTAAGTTCTTGATGGTGTGTCTAGTCCGCCAACCCGCGCACAACACTCTTCTGATTCTGAGAGGAGACTCTTGCCCAGCAGTGGGACAGTAATGGATTGAATTAATTTATTGAATTCTTATGTTGTGGTTTGCATAATACATAACGTGCTTGAAATCCTCCTACTTTAGTTTAGTTTGATTGTTAAACTTCCATCTCTTATTAGATATTACTTGATCATTGGAGAGATGGAATCTGTCTAGTACAATTTCTTGAATATATTCTTCGTTACCTCAAACCATCTGTTACGAAATTTACCTGGAGTTTTGGTGTACTTATTGAAGGGACCACACACAAAATATTACGCCTGGAGCACAAAGTTACCGTGTTACACTGAGACCGCAAATTTTCAAGCATAAACTTTTGAACAACACTTAAAGTAGGTAGGGTAGTTAAAGTAACAGCTTAGATTACCGTTACTTTTCAAATGTGACAAAAGTAACAAGTAATTTTATTTATTAGCGTATTGGTATTAATTGTCAAAAACTCAATTTGTACGAAAACATTATGAGAATAAAGTATTGGTAAAGAAAAAAAGTTTTAAAGTCGAACTTAGACGCTTTTGCGCGTTTATAAATTAAAGTCAAAGTCTTTTATTTCAACTAGGCCTGTGCAGGTAGTTTTTAAAAGTCGAGACTTTAGGTTCATTGTTCCTAAAGAGTATCAATATAGCGCAAACCGACTTTATTCGTGAACGTTCCATGGAAATATATATATATATATATATATCATTATTTTCCTTTCGTTCTGTATATACATTTTTTGATTTTTTTAAAAAGAAACTTTGCCCCACACACAGTTTACAAACATACATGTCACATACACACACAACCAGACCCGAAACAACTATCTGTAGATCATACAAATATTCGTTCCGTGCGGGGATCGAACCCGCGACACGTAGCGCAGAAAGCTGATCGCTTAACCACTGTGCCAACCGGGCCAATTGATAAATTCTACTTAAATTGAAAATATAACTCATAGTCCGCGGCCAAGTTTTATCGGGATTGTTCAGTTTCGCTGGAACAAGCTTCATTGCAAAACTTATAACCGAAATAACTTCTTGGTCACACATTTCTTTTCAAACAATAACAGTTCGCGCCGAAATGAGGTTTCTTCAGGTCAATACCAACACAAAGTCAATACTAATGTCCCATTGTATAGTGGGAAGCGTCCTCATAACTCTACGACGCGACACTACAAACAGTTCTGTATACATTTCTCTTTTACTACCCGCTAGTATTCTTGTAGTGTGAAGTGAGGTAGCAAGGTATTGTGCGCGATGAAGAATATGTAGGGCAGGTTTGTTCTCGGTAGCGGTTGGAGCTCCATTGTCGCGTCGAAATATGATATACGGTACTTATATGTCCCATCACTATTGTTCTCATGACTTTTGAGTTATTAGGGTTGTCACTGTTGGTGAATTTTCACCTAGATACTATTGAGCTTGACAAGAGCAAAATGGAGTCAAAAAATTAATTTTAAGTGTTATTCATTTGACTGCCTCATTAATCTAGTGGTTGCAAGCGTGACTGGGTTCGATTCCTGGGTCGGTCAGTGTTATTTCGTTTCTGTATGAAAATTCTCTGTAGCAGCACGAAATCTAGAACTGTGCCTGGTAGATGGCAATAGGTTCGCCTCCCATTATACGAGACTCAGTAACAGGATCGGCGAAATATAGGTGTACGTGGGTGTCCAATGATACACCTCTGCCTAACCCTTCGGGGAAAACAGCCGTGATGCTATGTTATGTTAGGTTCATTTACCTTCTTCACATTTTAAAAATACATAATTTAAGTTGTTTATATAGTTAATCACACAAAAAAATCCTAATTTGAATTACCACAACTATTTTAAAAACAGAACAACTTTTTGCATTTCATACTTACGCTATAAAAATTAAGATTTTATTTGAGTTGAAACAAAATGAATAGGCACTCGTTATTATTTAATTACAAACTTAAATCATTATCATTATAGTATTTTGCTCGGTCATGAAATGATTCCATCTTAATATAACGGTGCCAGTGCAGTAATAACGGCTTAATAACACACGTACCTATTATTACACAACTGCACAAAAAACACAAAACATATCGCGATGACGTCGAGTGTCAAGTGAGTGTTTACTGTTTCTTACGTAATGTTATATAAAGCTCATTTTACATTACAGTGATTGATGAGACGTACATTGCGATATTGATTCTGTACAAATGTGAACAAAAACATAATACATCACGCCTGTATTCCCTGAAGGGTTAGGCAGAGGTGTACTATTCTGCACCCACGTTATATGTAATAGGAGGCGAGCCTATTGCCATCTACCGGGCACACATCCAGATTCCGTGCTACCGAGGATTTCCATATAGAATAACTCGATAAAACTTTGCTCGACCCGGGAATCAAACCCAGGAACTCACGATCAGCAGTCGCGCTTGCGAACGCTAGAACAAAGAGGCAGTTTCACACAAAAAAAAACCCTGAATCCGCAACGCGCGCATGGCATTTTTATTCTAAGCAGTAATAATTAATCAATATATTTCTAATTGACGCCAACATTAGCGTAGTGGTTAAGCGATTGGCTTTCTGCGCTATGCGTCGCGGGTTCGATCCCCGCACAAAACAAATATTTGTATGGCCTACAGATAGTTTTTCGGATCTGGTTGTTTGTCCATGTGAATAAGCAACCATAATAGAGGAATTATTCATAGCGTGGGGCAACGTCTTTAAAAACAAAAAAAAAATATTTGGACAGAGTAAAAGAAATCTTGGCTACGATTTGCAATCTAAATCCACCTGCTTCATCATCATCATCATCAGCCAGAAGACGTCCACTGCTGAACGAAGGCCTCCTCCAAGGGAGGGGTTTGCCATAATCCCCACGCTTGGCAGGCGGATTGGGGATCGCAGTGGCTCACCGATTAGTGAGAGGACAATGCTGCCCATCCTCCGGTGTCTGGCCGCAGTTTTAGGACGTACCCGGGTCACTCCACCACCTGTTTACAAGTATCAAATATTCTGTCAGTTTACATTTCGCAACAAACAGTCTCTGAACATCATCGGTAATTAATAATACTCCAAGTGACAACCCTAGCCACATGTCACACCGCCACAGTGACGTCACTTCCTGTGCGATTTGCATCCGACAGTGCGCGGGTATTCTTAGTTTTGTAAGTTTTATTGTTATTATGTGCTAATGCCATTTAAACATGCGCATCAACAAGAAACAGTTATTGACACAAAGTATTATTTACCTATACTAATGTTGAGCTAAAGATTCTATCACGGGTTTTCCTATGGGGGTAGGCAGAAACTACATAACGCTACGTGGTAACTACGATCGTTACATCCTTGCATACTGATGTGTATATGTTTAGTTTTTTTGAGTCGTCCTGTTGAGACTCAAGCCTCTTCTTTAGAAGGACTAGGCCATTACACTGCGCAGGCGCAATACAACAGGGTCGAAGTGCAAATGACACAAGTCTTTAGATTTTTGGTTTGAGGACATGGCGGTTTTCTCACAGTTATAATAGTAAACATAGGAGTATTGAAATGCAAATAGTGCGCATGCGCACAGATTGTACACAAGTTGCGAAAGTCAGATTCCTGTATCGAGTGAGTTCAGAGAAAGCGCCCAGCTCGCCTACTTAGGTACAGCTAGATAGCTCTTGACTCACTCTAGACATATCGATATTATGTTGTGCTAGTGTAAAAACTTGTTTATTTTTTTATTCTTTTTAGGCACGCGTTTGACCACTATCTCACCTGATGGTAAGTGATGATGTGGTCGAAGATGTAGCACGCTTGCCTAGAAGTAACCTATTCACTCTTGACTTAAAGACTCGTTTATTTTGAAGCAGATCAAATTATTTGTGGGCCTCGTGTTAAATATGATATGGTTTTGAAAATGAAATAATTTACTTACGTGTGTTCCGGCACAGGCATCATCGAAGTTGATCTTTTCACACTGGACGAGTTGAAAGTCTTCAGATCTGTAAATAAGACCAAACAATCAATAATGTAACGTACAACACCTATCGGTATAATTAGATTTATGTGATTGATTGTGTTTTTTTTTTAAACTTTGCCCCAAACTAGGATTTCTCCTGTGTCGTGGGTACAGTTTAGAAACATATATGTCACATGCACACACAACCAGACCCGAAACAACTATCTGTAGATCATACAAATATTTGTTCCGTGCGGGGATCGAACCCTCGACACGTAGGGCAAAAAGCTAATTGCTCAGCCACTGCCCCAACCGTATAATAAATACATAATTAACAATTAAAATGAATTTAAAAAGCAATGTAATTTTATATAAAGCATCACACTTGCACTCCTCGAAGGGTTAGGCAGATGTATACTAGTATACACCTACATTTCGCCGATGCCGTTATTGAGTCCCATATAATAGGGGCGAGCCTATTATC
Source organism: Shargacucullia verbasci (assembly GCA_947562105.1). NCBI lineage: Eukaryota > Metazoa > Arthropoda > Insecta > Lepidoptera > Noctuidae > Shargacucullia > Shargacucullia verbasci. The sequence goes on from OX387283.1 coordinate 437,841, forward strand.
ATCTACCGGGTACAGTTCCAGACTCCGCGTTGTTACTGAGAATTTCCATACAGAAAAACCCAATAACATTTTGCCCGACCCGGAAATCGAACGCAGGACCTCAGCAGTCGCGATTACAGCCACTAGACCATCAACGCAGACAAGTAATGTAATTATAATTAATTTTCAGTTTAACTACATTCAAAGACCAGCTGAACTCAATAACAATAACTTTTATTACAACTGACCTCGAACAGGACTTCCTCAAAATTTCTAAGTCCACATCCTCACCTTCACGTAAACGCACGTGATATGGGCAGATAATTTGAAGGAGAAACAGCCTTCACTAACTCGACCACCGATACACTTCCGTGTGTTACATTGCACGCTCGCTTCCGAACGCACGCGTGCGAGAGAGATCGAGACGCGCAACGAATACTGAACAGGAGGAAGTCTTAGTTTCCTTATTACTCGGTGATTCTGTTGGAGATGTTAAGTATGTCTTTAAGTAGGTTATTGCTGTTGACTAAACGACACTCATTGTCTGCGCAGACGAACAAACAAAGGTACATACATATGTATTGATGAGAATTTTGTTATACTTTTTTTCTTATGCAAATTACTATCTCTATACACAAAAAAATGGATTTTGTAGCACAATTTGAGAAGCCAATTTTAATAGATATTGGTATTGAAGAGAGGTAATTTTTAAATCCTTGGTGCAGTTATATTGGAGTCAGAGCAGACTTAATTCCTTATTTAACCATACCATCTATAAAAAATATCTTATAGATTCTTGTTAGACCACAGACTAATGAAGCAATTAACCTTAATATTGCTTCTGATTGACTGCTTGATTGATTTTTTTTTGAAACGACAAAAATATCATTAAATTATTAAATATCTTCATAAAAAGTAAGTCATAACTTTGAGTAGAGTACCTGTGTGTCAGGCAGGTAAAATACTGACGGATGAGATATTTAGGAACATGTTCAAGGTTGGATACTTGTTTCTTTATAACCTAACCTGTTTCCACCAGTTTTATGGGCTTGATTTCGGTAATGAAGCCTCAATATTTGGCGAAATGCCTTAATTTCATCGCTGAGGCGTGTTTTGTTGACACAGGCAGTATTAAAGCTATGTCCCCGCTAGCAAGTAGATATTTAACGATTGCTTGTAAATGATTTGATGTTTTAGTAAAAATAAATACTATGTCAATAATGTTTATAAAAATAATAATAGAGATAAATATGAAGATAGTAAGACTGACATGCAAACACATCTTGAACTAAAAAACTAAACACAACAGACTAGAGGCGATAGCAAACTAAGATCCTCCTACGGATAACCATCCACAGATGAGGTGTAACTCCACTTCTCTCTGTCATTTGTTTGTGAATGAAAAAGGATAGAGCACAGTTACACCAAGCTGTCACTTTGATCCTAGTCACGAAGAGGAAGACGGTAAGTCTAACACGCTATTGCACGTGTAGGTACAGGTGCATGCACGAGTTTGTCCAGATAAGGATTATCAGCCTCTATATCTGCACAATTTATCTTTTTGTTTTTGCTAAACGAAAAAGATTATGATATAAACGTTTAATCGTTCGGATAAAAAAAAACCAATTAATTTTAAAACATGAGTGGAAATTAAACTGTAAACAAAAAAGTTTGCAACTAAAACAAAAAAGAATGTTATTTTTTTTGATAAATACTAGGAAGATTCGATTTAAAAAATAACTATTAAAAACAAAAACTTACTCAGTTGCGTGGTGTTGACTTTGCGTAATATCTCCATCTCGATTTTTTTATAGGCCAATGCCCAGTTGTGGGCGTACATTGATATTATTAGAATGATTAGTACGCATTTATAATTATGATTTAAACTTTATTCCTTTTTTTAATTTTCAATTTTATTATATCCACAAGTGGTAGCAGGATTACATGAATTGAGTTGGTCAATGTTCTCGCGCTGTGGTTTCATTTTTGTTTTAATTTTATATTGCTTACATTAATTTTTATGTTTCTTTGTTTGCAGGTAAGCAAGGCAAGTTTTGACAACTGAGGGTACATAAGTTTGGTGAGGTTTTTAATTTAAATAAAAACGCATTGGTAACTTGTAAATCTCATATATTATGAGTTTAATATAAGCAGGAGATTCAAAAATGTATTCATTGTTGGTGAACCAGATCTACTCTGGCAAACCCAGGTGTTATGTAGGTAATAATATATAGGATTACATACATTATTATGTTAATGTAACATGTCTATCGATCAGAATTATCATAGAGCCCTCTACATTCTTGTATGCAACTTATGAGCTAAATTCTTTTTATTTTTTCAAAGTAAATTAAATTGTATATAGTAATCTACACTATTCACACTATGAGACACACGTGATCGAGGTTTTTTTTAAATCGCAGGCTTCATTATTATCTAATATCTTAAAAAGATTATCCATGGAGTTGAAAAGTCTCCAAGTATCCAAAGAGTATCCTTGCCGGTCTCTTCTCTCTAGGACCAACTCACTTTAGAACAATTGCACCTAGATTCTTAACGTTTTAAAAGTGCAAAGTCCCATTTGTCATAAGTCAGGGGGGGGTCAAATACAGTGTATGTAGTTGAAAACTTTGACTTTGACTTTATTATTAATGTGAAAGTTAGTTTGTTTGTTACCTCATCACGATTAAACCACAAAATAGATATTAAAATTATACAGAGTGGTAGCCTGAGACCTGATGAAATATATAGGCTTACTATTGGAGCAAACCACCAGCCACTTATTAGATAATAAATACAAAATACAGACGAAGTCACGGGCAACAGATAGTACGAGTATAAGATATAACCCTTAACAGCTGTACCCACGCAATGTAATATTATATAAGCAGTTATACAATACACAATCTCGTTAAAGTAAGTACTTTATAATAATTAAAAAAGCCGGTTTTATACAATTTGTTGTACTCAAGTTATAATAACGTAACTTTATATTTTAATAACTTTATAATATATATAATGATAAGTTATTAACATAAGAATATAATTTACACCGCATACATGTAAATGAGTAGCGAAAAAATTTAATAAAAAAACTGTTATTATAATACTATTGGAAACGCAAATTGTTGATGGTCGCACCTTGTATGTTGTAAAAAAACTTATAAGTATAGGGAATTAACGAATATTACTTAATAATAAACGGTTTAAACGCTTTAAATGGTTTGTATATTATATTTTAGAGATGACCATATTACTTATTAAACGAGTTTCTAGAATCTTCCTCATAGTATGGATAAAAAATGCCCCCAAGGTTAATGATCACCGGGAGTAACGTTATGGCGTACATCGCCATAATCGCTAAACCTTGAATGCAAAAAGAAATGGATGATGCAATTCGCTTCTTTATAATTGTTATGTCTAAATATCTAAGCACTAGTTAGAAATAAAATGAGCTAACTCCAAACCCGGTTCAATGAACGTTGTAGCTGTGAGATGATAGTGAAAGTTGCGCCGGCGCATTTGACAAGTTCACTTACCGCTACATAGCCATCGATCTCAGTGTGTCGTGATTTAATATGCCACGATTTTTTTTCTTATATATTACCTTAAAATTGTTGTCTCTGTTTTTGTGTTAATTAACGTAGTTGATCATTTGAAATCAGAATACAACAGTTTTTAATAGGGATGTAACATAGTGGAATTTCAGCTACAAGTTTGGGGTTTATCTACCTTTTAATAAATAGGCGTTTAGTTAAATAATTAATCTTATTTAATTACTAGGTTCTTGCGGCTTCGCCCGCGTGGATTACGAATCCGTGTATTTTCCCAGGATAAAAATAGCCTATGTGCTATTCCAGACTATAATCTATCTTTGTGTCACATTTCATCCAGATCCGTTCAGCCATTCTGGCGTGAAAGAGTAACAAAGATCCATCCATCCATCCATCCTCACAAACTTTCGCATTTATAATACTAGCTTCCGTCCGCGGTTTCGCCCGCGTGGTTTACGACTGAAATCTATCTCTGTGCCAAATTTCATCCGGATCCCTTCAGCCGTTCTGGCGTGAAAGAGTAACAAAGATCCATCCTCACAAACTTTCACATTTATAATATTAGTAGGATTAGTAGGATTTCTGCAGATGCCTGTGAATCACACTAAGGAGCGTCACTTAGTGTCTGTAACAAACAACTATGTCATAATAACCCAGTGATCAATCAATCATTCATTGTTTTCGCTTCTCGATATACCCACGGGCAAAGGTGCATTTGTGATAACCGGGAAACACTGACTCACTGGGTTACAGTGAAACACACTGACTAATAAAATACTTTAACTTCCAATAGGTCCGAAATCAATATGACATGTATAGATAGTTACAATAGAACTTTAATTAGATGGGATCTTACGGCCATATTCACTGGACTATGACTGTAACAGATGTTTTAAATTAATATAAACGTTTAATCATGTATAAAATGGTTAATTTTGGTTCCTAAACGACTGTCATTTGTCGGTGAAGTTGCGTTAATAAAACATTATTTTAAAACAAGTTATTGCTCGGTGATAATTGATGCAAAAACTAATTGTAACATGACATAACATTACGCCTGTATTCCCGGAAAGGGTTAAGCAGAGGTGTACTGTACACCCACATTTTTGATACCATTATTGAGTCCCATGTACTAAAGGGCGAGACTATTGCCGTCTACCGGGCACAGTTCCAGACTCCGTGGTGCTACTGAGAATTTCACACCTTTGCCGACCCGGGAATCGGACCTAAAACAAGCTTAGCGTCGCGACCACTAGACCAGCATACCAGGCACTCTTATCTAAACTAATTAACATTTATTTTATTGTACTATGTAATTAAGGCTGGTTCTTGAAAGCTTTAGATAAGTGACAGAGAAAGTACAGTGTGACGGCAGCACATATACGTGGAGAACTTTAAGTGGATCCATATAGCGATGATTATTATGAGATTTTCATGAAAATAAATACATACATTTTAAATAAACAATTATTGTAGCAATGTAACTTCTTTTAAATAAAAAGTTATAATATGTTGGTAGTGTAGTGGCTTATTTATAAAGTAACTTTAACATTTTACCAGAATAGACACGGAATGAAAATCTGTTAGTAAATTAGATGATTTTGATTCGATGAGTCTAGTGCAAAATTGTACTGAATTTTTCTGTTGGCAAATTCTCAATTTAGTAGTCCAGAGTATAGAATTATGTACTGTAGATGGCAACAGGCTTGCCCCCATTACATGGGACTTAATAACGGCATCGGTAAAATGAGGATGTACAAAAGTACACCTCTGCGTAACGCTTCTGGGATTAAAGGCGTGATGCTATAATGATTTTGTAATCTCATATATTTTATAACTCATTAGCTTCCACTTGTGGCTTCGCCCGTGTGGTTTAAGAACCCGTACATTTTTCCGGGATAAAAAGTAGCCTATGTACTTTTCAAGACTATAATCTATCTCTTTGCCAAATTTCAATCCAGATCCGTTCAGCCGTTTTGGCGTGATCGAGTAACAAACAAACATCTATCCAAACTACTTATTTATAATAGTAGTAAGATTGTCCCCGATTTACTATAAGCGCCGTGAAATGAAATGAAATTGAAATTAATGAAATGAAATTGAAATGAAATTATTTATTTTGCAATTAGGATTTTTCAATCACTTTTACACGTCTTTTTTAAACTAGATGGCGTCGGCATTTCCTATGACTATCCCTGAGAAGAAACGCCGAAACAAACTCAGGGTCAAAGTCTATTTTAAAGTCCAGACAGATTGTAATGATGTAAAGGTTTATGTGAGACAAATATAGGGTGGAATAGCCTTTTGAAGAAAGTGCCATAATTATTTGAGCTAACCTGTCGCAACAGAGTGCAAGCATGCATCAGTTATCGTGAGAATTAATGAAATGAAGAGCGTTCAGCCTAGATCTCACTCACATTTACAATGTATAGCGGTTATATATAAGAAATAATTTCAATTTAAACGACATTACAATATCAATATAATGAAGTAAATAATATAATAATTAATGGCAAAAATTGTATATAAAAAAAAAAGGAAAGGCTAAAGAGCGGCTCAATCCCAAGCGTTTTTGTCATCTAAATAGTCCGAAATTTTATAGTATCCTTTTTTACAAAGTTTAGATTTAATTACAATTTTGAACTTCTTTAATGTTAAATTACGTATATCATTGGGAAGCTTATTGTAAAAGCGTATACATTGTCCCATGAACGAGTTGCTTATTCTGTGGAGGCGCGTAGCATGTACAGCAAGGTTGTGTTTATTCCTAGTGTTCAAAGAATGAGTATCAGACAGTTTGACAAAGTTCGAAATATTTTTATAAACATATATTAAATTTTCAAAAATATATTGTGATGCTACAGTTAGAATATTAATTTCCTTAAATCTGTGTCTCAGCGACACCCTTGGACCAAGATTATAAATAGCTCGGACAGCCCTTTTCTGCAAGACGAATATAGTATTGATGTCTGCAGAGTTTCCCCAGAGGAGGATGCCGTAAGTCATAACGCTATGAAAATAACTGAAGTAACGCAGGATTTGATTTCCTCAACACTTTCCTAAGATGTTCAGAAAATTCTCAAGAACATAAGTTTTCAAGAATCTTCGAAGGCAAATAAGGCCTTTCTTTTTCACTTCATAAGTAATCCAAACAATCCCCACATGTGTAACATCATACATACACCACAAGTTGGCCACTATATCCTCGTACCACGACATCTCCGGTAGTGGCCACATGTTACACAACGCGGCCGTTAACCGCATGACGTCATCGTTGCTCAACGGTGTACACCGGCCGAATACGTGACACGTGCAAATTATTGCAGAATTACACTTTTGTCAGCTTTGCGTAGCAATAGAACTGTGATGAGTGTGCATAATTATGTTATTGCCGATTGGAGAATTTAAAAATAGAACGCCAGTTGTTTGCTCTTTTAAGCTTACTCATAAATTAAATGTGAATAAATAAATTAATTGCACTGCAATATCAATGTGTTCGGAAAATATTTGTCATAATCTTGCTTGTTATGCAACTAGTATGGCTACAGCTTTATTTGACATGAGCATCAGCAATTCAAATATTAATACGTGTAACTTAAAATATATGTAAAATGGTCTTGTGACATACCGGGGAATACGCAATGCAGTAGGCTGTTCGATTCTGCAACAAAACTCAAAGAATTGTCGCAATAAACTCCATTCACGTCAATAAGTTACGTGCCAACGTTCCTTTTTCGAATTTTCAAACACGCAGCTTATTCTGCAAAGTTTTGTAACCGGCCAACGTTATGGAGTATGAAGCCTTTTTTGTAAAAAATATTGCGTATTAATTATTTTAAGTACCTAGCTTTTGCAATTAAAAACTGTCAAGTAAAGTTAATGTAATTTCGTAAACATGTACGTATTACCTTCATAAGTTAAGTGGACCTTATCTTAATGGTTTGAGCACAAAAAATGTAACAGTTTTTATCAGTCTAATGCGAGAACCAATTATTGTGGCGCCTCATACAACACCCACTGTCTCCCACGCCAAAATTCAGGGAAGCGTATTGTTTGTCCACACGATGTAGGCGTAAAATGAATTTAAAATAATAACTTTTGACTGCCTATATTATCCTACTGTGGAAATTTGAATTTGTTATACTTCTTTAATATTCTTGCCTTACAACTTAACAATAAAATTGCTTATTAGCTGTCATCAGAAAATCGTGCTCGATATTTACATAGATACCTACAATAAAAAGATAGGAACGTGAAAAAAGATTACTTACTTATGTAAATTCGAGTGCGGGCGCCGTCGATTTGCATGTAATGTATAATAAAACGCTCACACTGTGAAAAAATTTGACGCATATCGCTCACGCTAGTTTTTTCCGGAATTACTCTTTTTTAATCATTTAGCTAGTCAGAACAGTTTGTAACGATGGTGATTGCTCAGGTGCCTAGGTTGCACTGGATGTACGCCGTCACAAGGGATGACTTTACAAGCATTTCGTGTGTAGGTACTGTATAAAGATTATGTTTACGAAAAGTCCTAGCTTGGTTCTTGTGTACTCTCATCATTAGCTTGAGATGAATCTTTGCGAAAAAATACACGTATGCGCTTTACATAGAGCACCGCCTCCTTTTTGGAGTAGCTGAAAGTTAAAAGTTAGCTGGTTTACTCTTCACTTTATTTCTGAATTATATCTTCATTACTTTTTTAACACTGCATGATAATTAATTTTCATTAGTTTTGTTGTAACTTTAACTGGTGGTTGAGAGATCGACTACTGCGCTACGTGTCGCGGGTTCGATTCCCGCACGGAACCAATATTTGTATGATCTACAGATAGTTGTTTCGGGTCTGGGTCTTCGTGAATATATGGGTTTGTAAACGCACCCACGATACAGGAATTATTCCAAGAGACAAAATAAAGACTAAAGTTCTAAGCAACTTTTAAGAGCCATAATGTTATATAGCTATTATTGGTTCCATACAGTTAGTTACAAACATATCTAAACATCAATTGGACGTACACGCTAACCGTTTAAATAAAATAAAAATTACAGCACCGATTGTTGTTTTTTTTCATAACAATTCGTCGGAGGATGTTTTAGAAAATGCTACAAACAACATTAACGATTAGGATGCGACTGACCATCGCAAATAGTTGGAAGTCGATGTTTACGATACACGCGATAGTTCGCCAGACTACAGGATACTTGAATGTTTCTACATTATTTTATAAATATTACAAGGAAAAAAATAACTCCTATTTTACCATATACCACAGTAAGGCCTTTTAGGGAGAGAACTGTAAACAAATAAACAACGCGTCTGTTTTCTCTGTATTTTCTGATTTCGTGTACCTGATGAAATTTTTATACCGATATTAAAATGAATAAAAGTGTCCTCCTGGCCGATTTCGGTCACGGCGGCCAATCTCACCGGAGATTAGCCAACTACGCAGGAGATATTATAGAGCACAAGTGTGTGCGCAAACACAGGTGCTCTCTCCGTTCTGTATCTGTAGATCATACAAATATTTGTTCTGTGCGGGAATCGAACCCGCGACACGTAGCGCAGCAGTCGATCTCTCAACCACTGCGCCAACCGTGCCGTCATGAAATGTTTAAACCGATATCGATGTGTTGGTGGACCACTTTTGTTTATTGACACTTCACAGAACACAGTCGTCTTCTGTTTCGTCAGCATGAGCACGAAACAAGTGAATTCTTTATACCTATACACGTAGCTTCATGACTACCGAGAGTGAGGTGACTCATTCATCAACATGTCTAGTCTATACCTCTGGGTACCGGCAGATTTTGATGCAAAACGAGTTCTCACACATTTTGCATTATGACTGTAATGCTAAGCTCAGCAATCTCCTATATAATCAAAAGAAAATAGATTCTCTACATAGTTAATGGGTGTCACTGTTTTATGACCCATGATTTTATTGGTTCTTAGCTGCAGTAATGGGGACGTGGCGCCAGGTCAAAGGCTGTATGTCTGACATGGTTTGGATTGGGGTTTGGATAGGAAATTACCATCAGTTCTGTGATCACTATAGCTTAATTGGGCGTATCCAGACCAATATAATAGAAGCAAAAATATTGCCTTCCACCAGGAACTTCTTAAAAGAAATCTCCAATATATTTTCCTGAAACACTTAACCAATTAAGCATTCAGAAATTACTGGAAATCATATTATTGAGGATACGTAGCAAGCAAAAAGCTTCAAATTAAATTAATAATATGACCTAAGCCAAAATTCACAGTATTTCCTGAACGTGATACAAATAATTGCGCAAAAATTGTATATTATTACCTGTTATTGGTACATTAGATACACGCAAATCATATGCATAAGTTCCTATATATTATCAACAGTTTGCTAATTTTATTAGCACGTCGTGTAGTAGCCATCACGATAATGGCTTATATAATATTATTTAGGAAATTCGATGAAATTCATGCATGTCTAATGACTCCATAATGATATATATGATAGCACGATTGGCGCAGTAACAAATGACGCAGTTTGCTGCGTTCATCATCATCATCATCAGTCATTTAGTACGGCCGAAAAAAGCTGTTCCGTATGTGCGTGTAGATAAGGAAAGATTAAATATCTAGTTTGTATCTATATTTAAACTAATATTGAACAGTTCCAAAATTCTGAAAAGGACAATGATTGCTTCATAATAATATAGTGTCATAATTTAGGTTTTAGAAATATTATTTTGTGTGGCAACTTGCGCTAGCGAAATGCATATACACTCAGTTCCGTGTGAGTGTAAATCTGATACTTTTCCCTGTTAAGTTCCTCAGATCAAGTTAGATAAAACACTATCACGTAAGTTATTTCCCAAGCACTAGTGAAACAATGGAGAAATTCCATTAATCTGCTGTGCAAGTTCTTACTTGTTTTCTATTAATTCGATACTAGATGGATTTCTAAGTTTTCCACGAGAATAACAGATCGGAATGATGATAAGATCAAAATATTGGGTTACTGGTTCCTTTGTCAATAAAACATCTGATATAATCTTTCTATAATTTCCAGAAGGCAACATTTTTCGTTCAGGCTTACTCTACAAGTCAACCAAATACTCGCAAAATAACAAAAGTACTAAGTTAAACATTCTTCTTTAAGGTATTTCCTACCAAAATTTATACCTTAGTACTTGTAGAATAATTATTCTAAACTTACTAAGTCACTACTTGAGACCTTACTACCCCACGCCAAAGCGAGAAATAAACTAATAAAGTGGCAATTAAAGCTTCTAGTGCAAGCGCCGTGACGACTTCATAATAAAGGACACAAAGTTAACCCCGAACTTTAAAGCGCCCTACTTTTATTACTTGGTAATATTCTAAGTTGTCTTTTGTTGGATTCTCTAATTTTATGACTATTTCTTTACTATGAGCTGGCTTCTGTATTCTCATTCATACACAGGGTCTTGTCCCAATGAGCGGACACTAGTGAGCGAAAACAGTACTAATGTGTAGGAGAGAAAATAATGTTGTACTATGTAGAGTTTATCTATTATGAAATTATTTTTCTGATACGAGTACTGAACTGATGGTGAAGAAGTAATATCTTACGAGATGTGTTTCTTATATTGTGTTAAGTAATACACAGAAACGATTAAATCAAGCATATGAAGGTCCGCTATTTTGAAGTGGGCAAGTTTTGATAACTCGTTGTCACACATATGACGTTTCAACCTCTCCTTTGACTATTACAGCCAAAAATCCTTGCCAGTGTTCGAATTCAAAATAACTCTGACGTCAACCAGAATTGGGCTCCATGTCACGGAGATCACGTTAATAAATGTATCTCATTTACGTTACGTTCTCACTCGCTCACCTCGAAACATTTCGATCGCCAGATCATTATAATAACAGATTGTGTTCACTCGGATTACAATGTGCAAGTGGGCGCAGGTATCTTGTTCTACACCGCGATTAGATTCTATCAGCAAATGTTAATTATTAGGAAGTAAATGCATGTTACTGTATATCAATATTGGATTGATAACTCCAAAATGATCAGTTCCTTCCTCAAATGCTTTCGTTACTTATAATTTATGCATATTATGGTTTCCTTGTAGATGATCGTAAAACTTGATATTCCAGTTTAAAAGATATTGAAGATCATTTAAGACCAGTGGAACTGGTCGATACAACTTGTTAGGTACATTAACATATTCTTGTAATTATACAGAAAGATGTCAGGTCCAATTTCCGTTAAAATGTCGTGTAAGTTTTCGTCAGAATCAAACATTAACCAGATTTTCTTTGTTTCAGGTGAAAGCTGCATCGAGAAACCATTGGCGACACTGTGGCGCAACTATCAGCAATCAACGAAGCCCGACGTGGTGATGAAGCTATCCGTCACCAACTCTGGCCTCAAGGGATTCACCAAAGAGCACGGACTCACCGAGTACTGGTCCCACCGCATCACCTACTGCGCCAGCCCACCGCACTACCCCAAGCTCTTCTGTTGGGTGTACCGCCATGAGGGCAAAAAGCTCAAACACGAGCTGCGATGCCACGCCGTCCTTTGCACCAAAGAATCAATATCAAAGAAGATTACAGAGGAACTTCAAGTCAAACTGAAGCAAGCCTTGAACGAATTCAAGAAGGACAGAATCTCAAAGCAGAATGCTAGACTCAGTCTCGCAAACAGTGTGTACGAGAATCCAAGTATGCCTCGTAGAAAGATCCTTCTTAGCGTCGGAGCTATGAACTATAGACCGCCACTAGAGAGATCGAAATCAGCACCAAAATTAGGAGCTATCGAGGAACTCTGTTCTGAAGAAGATGAAGAAGAAGCGGAGATGAACGCAAAACAGAACTGCGAGCCCTGGTCACGAACGTCTTTGACGATGGATAACTTCTATTCCTCGCAAACGCTCGATAGACGACGACCCGATATAAAATCCCCGAGAAAAACATCTTGTCCCGAGGGAGTTATAAATAGAACACTATCGGACCCAGAATCTGGAAATGTCACGGTCTCCGAAGAATTCTTGGAATTGTTGGTAAAGGAAAGCCAAAAGAATGGACGTATCGAAGATACTAGTCATAGTGATGGAGAGAAGGAAACGAGATTGCTAGAAGCGATTGCCGAATCGAACGAACTAAGTGACAACACAGTGGCTGAGGGCGATTGTAAGGCGCTGATGCAAAGTAACTACCTCGTCACGGATAGCGACGACGGATCTGTTTCTTCAGGCTGCGAGACTGCTAGCACGGTCACTGACACTGAGCCGTCATCCCTGCCTTCGTTCCCTCAGGAAGATCAGAAGGAACATACAGACACAACTGTCTCTTACATGCAGCAGAGTTTCGAGCGCAACGACATCAGAAGCAGCAATAGAAGCTACAACTCTATTCACATTATGAACAACTCTGAAGCCAATGTTGAAGAAGTGAATCACGTCCCCATCGGTGAAAAGAACACCTTTAGGCGAAGGTCTACTTACCCTCCTTTACGTGCAGATTCCAATATTCTGACAAACTTCGAAGAAAAATTTGATACTCTCATTGATAACTTGACCGATGTTGATAGTCTGAATTCGAGCACGGAAACTGAAGTCTTTAAGAATACAGGTGACAACGACAGTGCCTGCAGTGATGAGTCAGGGTACTCAGAATTATTGGATGGTAAAGAAAGCATCATCGGTAACACTATTATGGTCTAAGTTTCCCAAACTTTAACTGCCCCTTTCCGAGTGTTAGTTTTCAAAGAAAATGATGTCCTAAGGACAAGTAACGCTCCCCGATCTCTAGTGGGGCGATAGCCATGTATAGAGCCTGTCGTCAAAGAGGATAGCTTTAGAAATTAAATGGTCTGGCAAAATCAATGCACGTAGTTAATTATTGTGAATCCTTTATTAGAGTATAAATTATATTGTAATGTTACAAAGGTAGTTTTTGGGTTAAAATGACGAATTTTAAATACTTAGTGATGGCAACCAGTTTCTTGTCGCGATTGTTAATAGCAGTTACTGGTTGGCACTCGGTGTCGTGTGCTCGAATCACACTATATTTGTAAATAACAGGGTACATTAGTACTTCATCCAGTTTCGTATTACTATGTTTAAATGTTTGTATATATTGTAATTTAAGTTCATTTATTAGATGAAATTTATTGGAGATTTTATTTGTAAAAGATTTATTATAGTTACTTTATGGATTCAAACATCTGTTTTGTTTTTTTGTCTATATTTATTGTTTAAAATAAGTGTACTTCTTGAGGTGGGCTGTAGGCGGTTGTTAGTGGGTGCAAGTACATTTATTTGAAATGTATTGGCTATAATGCAATTGCGTGGGGTTCTAGGACAAATAACTACATAGTACTATTATGTTTACATTGTGTTCGAACATTGCCCCTCGTAAATATTGTCGCTTATCAGTTGGCCTCTTCGATTAGTTTCTGTTGGATCTACACAGCTTCAAGCAGCGCAATGAACTTGTTCCACTTATATGGAATGCATATTCAATTATATTGCGAAATGAGCGGTAACACTATTGGAAAAATTATTTCAGTGACTGCAACTACGAAATATTGTCTTCTCTATCTGTTGCTGAATAACATCTGAATAACACAAATACAATTAATTATTGAAGTTTAATGTAAATAATTGATTGCAAAATTAATTCCTTATTTGTAAATTCTGTTGTTTCTTGTTACACGATATTAACCACAATGTTTTATAAATTAACTACTACTTCTTGTAATGTTGTAGTATGTTTGTTCCTTGTGCCTGCTTGCGTGTGTGTTTACAAAGTCTCAGGTTCACGACCAGTCTGTATGTACTTACGCATTCCATTGCACGTATATAACGTCACATTAGCGGGTCATCGTCATCCTCATCGTATTTGTAGCGGAGAATATTTTTTCGATGAAAAATAAATGATTTAAAAAATTATGTTTTGTTATTTTATTTCTTCCTGATAAAATGTATATATGATAAAAAGCAATGTTTAAATAACATACAAGATTTAGCTTTACTAGTATAGAAACTAAAATAGGCAGGGAAAGCAACTGAGAAGACTGGGAGTGGAAGACGGTAGATTGTGAGTTGCGGTGATACAGAATCCTAAGTCCAGCAGTGGCTTGTAATAGGCAGGCTTTAGATCAGAATAGGCGAACAAAATCGAACAAAGAATAGGTACCAGATATCGTGAAGATGCGAACCTGCCAACACCTTTTAATGGATGAGGATGGTGATAATACAAAATATAGTGACACAAGCAATTAAGATAAGTGTGTTTCATCTACCAATGAACTACATAATGGGTTAAATACGAACAAAAACAAAGAAACCAGAGACACATTTAGTCATAATCGATGCAGTCATTAATTTGCAATAAGCATTGCTGATGGCTCGTGACTCAATGAGGAAGTAAGGCAATTGATTGCTGTCGTGGTCACGCCTTGGATCAAAGACTGTAAACACGCCGAGAGCCCAAGAGTCTACCGTGAAGATTAGTGCAAGAGACTAATAGACATCTCAGGGTTTAAGGAAAGGAGACTCCACGAGTGACAAACTGTGTGACCGTCTGGCGCACCCTGGACAGTCAACCTCGATACTACCATTGTTGACTGGCTTATATTTACACTTCAACATTAGCAATTCCCTGAGACCTAAGAAACTACGTTATGTCTCAATACCGTTTGTTATAGGCATATCTGTCAGAAGACTGAATATCAGACATATTACCAGCTAGTTAGGTGCAGGGGTAGTTGGTTCACGTTGGTACTGATATATTCAGTTTTACTTATCTAGTGATTCTGAAAGCTGTCTTATTTAGGAAAAGGTTATAAGTATGTAAAAAGTACCCAATTTTTTTTCTATCCTCTGTTGTCCCACTGCTGGGCATAAGCCTTTCCCATATCTCTCCACACCTCTCTTTGCATTGACTCCTCCGACCATTTTATAGTGAAGGCATCTAAGTCGTCACGCAAGCGTTTTCTAGGCCTACCTCGGCGGAGTCGTGCGTCCGACGGCACCCACGCTGCGACGACCTTAGCCCATCTATCCACGAGCATTCTACAAATATGACCCGCCCAATTCCAGTTCAGCCTCACAAACTTATCGCCAAAGTCGGTGATACCTGTCTTGGAGACAGCGGCGTGCACAGAGGTTTTAGACAGGGTAGGCAGAATTTTTTAAAAGCTTTACATATCAAAAATACCCTCTGCATGTTGGTATTGGTACGTCGTCTTGTCGATTGAATAATGATGTATGTGATTTGCCACCTCAAATATCTTATAATAAGTATATATCTGAGCTATTTAGGGTAGGCAGTGTCTTATTGTCTTTATGAACCGCACGCCACTGCTTGAAGCATATTGTGGTGTTTCTAATTTGATCGGTGAGCTACCCAAATAAATTTGATCCTAATATGCCTGAGCCAGACATGTAAAGACATGTAAAGGACATGTAAAGAGCAAAATTTAAAGCCTCTAATTAAACAAAAAGTTGAAAACATTTTAAATGAATGAATATTTTAAAATTCACTATAAATTAAAGTTTTTGCATCACCCGAATTGTTTAATGAATGTGTAACATCTGGTACCTACACATTTATTAATTAAAACAAATTTGATTTATTAAGCGCAAAAAATATTTTTTTATAATTAAGAGTACACTTATTGTAACCGGGTACGTCTTAAAACTGCGGCCAGACCGGAGGACGGGCAGCAGCGTCCTCTCACTAATCGGTGAGCCACTGCGATCCCCAAGCCGCCTGCCAAGCGTGGGGATTATGGCAAACCCCCCCTTGAGGGAGGCCTTCGTTCAGCAGTGGACGTAACCTCGTTAGTCTAGCGATTGCAAGCGAAGCGACTGATCGTGACGTTTCGGGTTCGATTCCCGAGTCAGGGAAACGGTTATTGTAATTTTCTGTTAGAAAATGTTCCGAACGGAGTTTGGAAATGTTTAATAAATTACGGCATCGACATCAGCATTGTAGGAGAATAATAGTAACTACACCCTGCTTCACACTATAGCAAAAAGGACTTTCCTTATTTACATGGACTTTTCTTTGTACGTACCACCTATAATGGTAAATGAATGTACATTACCTAACATAAGTCTGTGAATACCGATGCGGAAATCCCAAAATAATTTATGTTTAAAAAGTATTCATTAACAATAACAATATTTAGTAACAAGATCCGCTAAATCCTACATTTAACTTCTGAAATCTGGAACCTTATAAGATCTAAAATAAATAGGTCATTTAATAGCAAAAAAAAACTCCCGCGCACCCTGCAACACAGTAGTTTTGTTAAGAACCTTAGATCCTAGCAAACTGCTTAATCTTTATATAGAAGAAGAAAAATAAGAATATACTTTCTTCATAAACGACGGAAGAAATTGTGTGTAACTAAAGACGCTACTACGTAACTACGAAATGTACATAAGCTACATCTAGCGCCATCTATCGTCCTGATTGTGAAATACGAATGCAACGAGAGTTTTTCATCGCTATGATAGACAGTTGAGTAAGTATTGTTCGTAAGTATATATAAGATAGATATCCTACATCGGGTCATGATAATATGAATGAAAAAAGCATTTTTAGTTGGCGTAATGAAACCAATCACATAGGTATATGAATACCTGAGTCGTTAAGCGATTGGTTTTCTAATCTACTAGTAAGTACGTCTCCCTCATAGAATAAATATATCGATAATACATATATATATGTATAAGAGATTTATATTTGTAAATTATGGTATATGATATTCTTTTTTGGGGCAAAGCAATTAGAAGCGATTAAAGGCTTTACCAATTATACATAGGAATACAATCACTTACCTAAGGTTGATAAGCTGCGTTTAGGTGCAATTTGATGAAAGATCACTAACCCCATCAAATCATCGTTTAGATACAAGATTAGGAGTTCCCCTAAGTCATAAACAGAATATAAAAAACTACAGAAAAAAAGGAAATCAAGAAGAACTTAAACTGAAGTTCGTGTCCAGTGAACGCCGCATCACCCACAGTTCCACGTATCACAGAAACAGTACTTAAAACTATTAGACACTACCATTGTCACTCACTAACAATGCGTAACTCAAATTATCTCGTAACACTATATAGGCACATCAATTAGTCCATAACGATCGCGAATAATAACCGAATCGACTTTATTATCGAATGAAATCCGTATCATGTCGAACGACCCCGCATAACTTCGAGCAGCGACGCACAGGGCAGCGGGCGGTGTAAGATAATCAGAACAATGCGGGTAGATTTCAAAATTGGAATAAAAAACTTCAAACACATTTTTTAAATTTCGAACAGGTGACTAAGTTGCCAGTGATATGAAACTGCTAGCAGAAAAACAAAAGAGCGAGTTCAATTTCAGATTTTGTATGACAATTTGACGCCGCGTTATTTTGACCATAGACTTAGAATTTCGCTTACGCTATTTTGACATACAAATTAAATGATATTAAGGGCTTGTTCACAAGATAGGAAGTCAGCGCTAACGATAACGATGACGCTCGTGTAAACAAGCCTTAACACTTTTAATTAACTGTTGCTACACGTAGTAAACATACAGAAATAACGGCATAATATATCACGTGGCTGCTTAATGTACAGAGAACATTATAGTTAGTAACAATAATATCGAAACATTGCTATTTTATTTACATAGAAACAGTAAAGTGCAGTTATATTCGTTTTTCCTTGAAAATGTGCAAATATGCAATAGTTTACTTTATCCTGTTCTCGAGAATAGATGTCATTTAATGTTGTATGACATTCCAGCTCTAATTATAGCTTAAGGGAAGAAAATTGTTTCACCGATAGAATAAGAAAATAAAATGGTGATCAGGGGCTCGTAAAACCTTGTAAATAATATGAAAGAATACCTGATGAATAAGATTATAAACTCATATTAATACTACATATATTTTACGCTCATAGAAAAATATTGGATTGTACCATCATGGTAAGTAATGGTCTGTCTGCATGGCGAAAGGTTGGCATGGTACAAAAACTGGGGGATATATTTTATTTTGATTTGTTTGTCTGCAGCCTGGACGTTGAAAGTTTGGCTTATCGAGTACGTGTACGTAACAGTCCCTTGGATGCTCTTTGAAATATTTAGGAACACACAGTGTTATTAATTCTTAGATGAGCAGATGAAACTGACATAATGGATACCCAAACTGTATACAGAGAAGGATCAAATGAACCCGCCAAACGAGGTATGCGTCGAAGTAAACACAATAGAAGATCTATTGTTTACGTGCGCCGACCATTCTGGAGCTTAATGAATTATGGCTGAAAGTCATTCAAGCAAAATGTTTACTGAGACAACAGAGCGCGAGTTTCTCTTCCGAATATTGGTTAAATAAATAATGTGGTAAATGGCCAAAATCATATTATTATATAAGTATAGCTAACATCCGATCGACAAGGAAATCATGTACGTGGCTAATTGACTGGAGAACAACGATTTATCTTGGAGAAACTAACACAAATAAAGAAGTAATCATTATACTTGTGTGTTTTACTTAGGTATATCTATAGACATAAAACAATGGCTCCAAGGGTCGGATATAACGTAACTGGCTCATTGGTATTACAGTCGCAGAGCGTTAGGTCCTGAGATCGATTTCCGCACATCACAGAAAGATGATTAAAAAATCTTCTCATTAAAATAAGAAACCAACTTTTATCAGAGGTTTCATCATCATCTGTCTAGCCTTTTCCCAACTAAATTGGGGTCGGCTTCCAATCTAACCGGTTGCGGCTGACTATCAGTATTTTACACGGAGCGACTGCCATCTGACCTCCGCTACCCAATTGCTGGGAGATACTGATACTCTTAGTTTAGACTGATTGCCAGACTTTTTGGGCTGCTGACACCTGTAACGACTGTCATAGGTTTTCATATGACAGCCGGGACCAACTACTTAGCGTGCTTTCCACGGAGGTGTCTCGACCATTCAAGGACTGACCGCAAGCACTGCTTAACCCCACAGATCGACCAATTTGCGCGGTAGCTACGAGCCCCCCATACAGGTTTTATATTTAAAGAAAAGTATTTCCCAAAAAGCCAGTAAAATAACTCCTCGTCAAATAACACGACGACATAACTCTTAACAATAAATCAGCTAACAATGTACGAAACAACCCTACAACTGAAACACCGCATGTTGCTAACACGTCGTCACGGAAGCGTGACGGTACATCTGCGTGACACAACAAAAACGTGCAGAGGGTCCAAAATGCGTAACAAATAGTTGAACGACGGACATCATACACAAACACCTGTGTTTGTGTGTTATGGTGTCTGTGTTGTGCCAAGCAGGGAAGACACATTTTGAAACGTTCAGCGTTTAAGTTTAAAATAAGAGCTTTTACATGAACTGTTAGCAAGCTCCTACAAACACCAAGTGGCTCAGTGCATTACTACTGACCATTAGATCTGGCACCTACGCGTCACGGATTCAGTTCCTCATGGAACAAATATGTAAGTTGTGTATTTATTGACACCATTACATAGCGTCATGCCTGTATTTCCTGAAGAGTTAGGCAGATGTGCACTGTTGGACATCCATATTAGTCGCAAGTAACAGGTGGCGAGCTGATTCAGAATTTCCATACAAAAAAAACCAGCAACACTTTCCCGACCCGAGAATCGTACCCAGGACATAACGCTGAACAGTCGCCCTTGCGACCACTACAGAAGAGAATTACATACATAATTCATCTGTACGTGTGTACGTCACGAAACACCTCCTAAACGGCTGGACCGATTTTGATGAAATTTTTTGTGTGTATTGGTCGCACTAAGATCGAATTCTAGGATTTTTTTAAATATTTTCAGTCAATACTAATTAAGTCGGGTCCGCTAGTATTAAATAAACCTTCTGTCTATTTATTATGTCAAGGGGCTCGAATGAATATAAAGGGGCTGATTATAAGCGTGATAAAGAATCGGGTCACCGGAGGAATTGGGACAATCGATAATATAAATATGTTAAGTGATTTGGGAATTAAACGACTCCATCTTTTATTAATGAGTATTGTAACGAGATTGAATTAATTTGTGTTAAGGCGTTACGCTATGTTATGATAAGTTATTACCTACCAAAACACACTTAATTAGTGTGAGTGAGACGTAAGCTGAACGCTCTTAAATTCATTAATTCTCACGATGACTGATCCATGCTTGCCCTCTGTTGCGACAGGTCAGCTCAAATAGCTATGGCGCTTTCTTCAAAAGGCCATTCCACCCCGTATTTGTCTCACATAAATCTTTACTATAATCTGTCTGGATTATAAAATAGATCTTGACCCCTGAGTTTGTTTCGACGTTTCTTCTCAGAGATAGTCATAGGAAATGCCGACGCCATCTAGTTTAAAAAAGACGTGTAAAAACTATTAAAAAATCGAAATTGCAAAAATATACTACGACACAGTTGGCGTAGTGGTTAAGCGATTAGCTTTCTGCGCTATGTGTCGCGGGTTCGATCCCCGCACGGAACAAATATTTGTATGATCTACAGATAGTTGTTTCGGGTCTGGTTGTGTGTGCATGTGACATGTATGTTTGTAAACTGTACCCATGACACAGGAGAAATCATAGTTCGGGGCAACGTATAAAAAAAATATATATATATATATAATATTATTTAATTTCATTATATGTTAAACAAATAAATAGGTAGTAGGTAATTACAATTACCTATGTGTGGTGAGGTAAACAAAAATCTTATTGTTTAAATCAGATCATCAATAAATAATAATACATGACATAATAAGCGGCAGTATTGTATAAATAAATAAAATAATTTACTGTCTCATTGGTCTAGTGGTCACAAGCACGACTGCTGAGCGTGAGGTCCTGGGTTCGATACCTGGGTCAGGCAAAGTGTTATTGGGATTTTTTGTATGGAAAATATCAGTAGCAGCATGGAGTCTGGAACTGTGCCCGGTACATGGCAGTAGGCTCGCCCCTTATCAGATGGTACTTAATAACGGCATTGAGGAAATGTGGGTGTACAATAGGGTCCATCCCGAAATTTTAAAAACCAATTTTATGACACTATCTTCAATTAAATTAAATAATATAAGAAATGAAATGAAGGATTAAATTATAAAATAACGCCGACGATTAAACGTAAGTTTCGAGGCAGTAGTGGCACGCGAATAATAAAACAGAACCTTACGAGGATTCTTTAAAACCCAGGGCGCTCTTTAATAACTATCCAGGACAACCCAGGACGCTCCAAAAATCAGGACATGTCCTGGGAAAACAGGACGGTTGGCAACCCTAGTGTACAATAGTACACCTCTGCTTAAGCCTTCGGGGAATAAAGGCGTGATTCTATACGTTATGCGTAAAATAATTAAAAAGTTATACATCATTTAGGGTACAGGTACATAGATACAGGACTACCTAAATATCATGTAGACTAAACTATAAACAAACCAAGAGGCAAGAAAAAAAAAATGAGCTCACGATAGCATAACATCAACCTCAAACCTTTCTCCAGATAAAACAGAATCATTACACTTTCCGAACCGGGAACCGAACCCGCAACATCCGCTTCCGCGTCAGTTAATAGCTGGGGAGATCATACCCGGTAATATCTCTGTAACACCGGCACAGTAAACGGTAATGTTTATGTAAAGGAAGAATATTGTATAACTAAATGTTTAGCCTTTCTTCTTGTGTTGCACGTTGCACCTAGCTTTCTTATACAAAAGACTATAATTAACTTTGTAACAGCTACTATAATATAACAGATTATATGAATAACAAAAACGCTTGGGATTAAGCCGCTCCACATTCATAGTACGTCTTAAAACTGCGGCCAGACACCGGAGGACGGGCAGCAGCGTCCTCTCACTAATCGGTGAGCCACTGCGATCCCCAAGCCGCCTGCCATACGTGGGGATTATGGCAAATCCCCCCTTTGGGGGAGGCCTTCGTTCAACAGTGGACGTCTTCTGGCTGATGATGATGATGACATTCATAGTAACTATTTTTTTTTATTAGAATATTTATTTGTATTTTTTTTTTTTATTGTAAATATGGGTATCATGTAGGCTAGTTTATTATACACCTTTCTATATCTGTCAGGCGGTTTTGAGTATTTTAATGTGGCTTATGCAAATATCCCGCTGAGGGTGGCGTCGTGTCAAGGAGCTCACTACCACAGAGTTGAGCTCCACGATGACTGATGCATGTGTGCCGACAGTTGGGACAGGTCAACTTAAAACTGTATGGTTTTTCCTCAAAAAGCTATTCGACAGGCCTAAATGTTCTCACATAATCTAAAATAAATATATGTCTGGACTTTAAAAAATAAAACCTTCGAGTTTGTTTCGGCGTTTCTACTCAGAAACCGTTAGTAAAATAAATCTGATATCATTTCATTATTTCACTGTGCCCGGTAGATGGCAATAGGCTCGCCCCCTATTTCATTGGATTCAATAACATCATCGGCGACTCTACCTAGTCCTAGTCATTCGGGGAATACAGGCGTGATGCTAGCTTATGCTATGAGATCAGACCAAAATCAAATTAATTTGTGAAGATTTCGATGTAAGAAACGTTAACGCCCAAACACCTATTTGGCGCGTATTGCAAGGAAATTTTGTCAGAAGCTAAAAGATATTTTTAAGTTACAAGAAAATATTTCTGGTCCAGTTCGAGCTGCACTAATCTGTCTTATATCATTAAGCCTCATCTGCTGGGCACTGGGTATTAAACCGTTTTCTAGCTGAAGGTTCAAACCGATTCTAAGTCCCGTATTGATTGCTTGTAGATGAATATTGTGCTTGCTATAGCTCGTGGCTCCATCTGTCTTGTGGTTATATTTATATGGTATCTTAATACCTTATAATATCACCTATGATCTAGTGAGGATATCAGGTAAAAAGGTAGATGAACAAACTAGAGTGCTAATATAAGACAAAAAAATCTATGTAAGATAAAAGTAACTTCTATTTAAAGATTTTTTTCCAAGTATTGGAAGGGGAGATTTGTTACTCTGTTTTTTTCTGATTTATTAAATAATTGTTTAGAAGGGTTTGCATTATACTATTTTATATATTTTTTTCTAGATACATTCTCGTCATTCAATTTGTTAACTAAACGACGCCGAATAGTTTAATGATTTAGCGAGTCTTAAAAATATATTTTTAGTCTTGTGACTATTTCATAAAGAGTGGAAGTATACCTACTATACAAATCGTAAACAAGTATTTTTTACTGACATTTTATTTTAAATTTTAAGTATTTTTTAGTTAATTAAATCACGAATTAGTTATTTTTTTAGAGTACTGTGTGTTTGAAATATAAAACCAACATATTATTCGAATTAATTAAAAGTATACAATATATTAGATAAAACTTAATATTTCAATACTTACAAAAAAAGGTGTTTTTATATTGGTAACAAATTAAAACTTACAGGAGAATATTACCACTTAATTAAATATTCAAATTGATATTATACATACATACAAACATACACATCAAGTTGATCTGTATAAATAAATTAATATTTTATCTTCCATCCAACTGTTAAATTAATTGTCGGCAAAAACGAAGGTTATCGCCCATAATTGGCTTAATTAAGTAGATATGCCCAAAAAAAGTTAATAACTTATTGTTTAAAATAAAATTTCTGCCTACCTCCGAAACAGTGAGGTCATAGTTGTACCTGGTCCGGCGAGGTCGACAAACTTGGTTTTGGGACTTTTATCTTCAAGCTTTCCTTTCAATATTGTGGTTGGTAGAGGTCTAGTAGTTTGGAAGGTCAAAAGAGTATGCGTAATATTTCTGGAAATGTGGGTGTGAATGCCGAAAGCTTCGGTTAAATTCATCATCATCATCATCAGCCAGAAGACGTCCACTGCTGAACGAAGGGAGGCCTTCGTTCGTAAGGGGGGGTTTGCCATAATCCCCACGCTTGGCAGACGGCTTGGGGATCGCAGTGGCTCACCGATTAGTGAGATGACGCTGCTGCCCGTCCTCCGATGTCTGGCCGCAGTTTTAAGACGTACCCGGGTCATCGGTTAAATTGCTAGGCATATAATATCGAGGATAAAAGAGTATGTTGCAGCCGCTATGAGGAAGTCCCGTCGTCTCGTCGTCAGCCCATTTACGAAACGAAGAAATCTACTGGCGGCGGTGTTCTATCTATAGCATCAAACAATCACTCCTGTATGCTCTAAAGGATAAGGCAGATATGTACCAACTATTATTATTATTGTACAGTTGGTGCCCTACATTACCTGACCCCTCTAGACATTATATGATAAATTTTAGGGGGGTCAGGTAATGCAAGGCACCGACTGTGCAACGCGAGGAGTCGAGCCCATTGCCATTTATCGGGCACAATTCCAAACCGTTTGCTATTGAGAATTTTCTAATATAAAAACTCAGTAACATTTTACCCAACACGGGGATCGGACCCAAAACCCCGCACTCGCAACCACAAACCAATGAGGCAGTCTATTAAAAATAACTGTCTGACGAAAACAAAACAATTTAAATGAGAATATTTATTCTTCAGTGAAATAAAACTTTACAATGAAAATTTGAATCATATTGATTTGATTGCTGAATGATTAAGGAGTCGTATGTTGTGGCGTCTGTTGCCACGGAGATGCCCTGGTTCGGTTCCCGGCCAAGGAAATGTGCTGTATTGACCGCTCGGTTTACACGGAAGTTATTAATAGACTTTGAAAGGGTACGCATTATGTCTGTGATGAACACTTTTGCTCATGATGTAAGGAAATGGATGCGTTTAAAGATGATTTGTGATGCGCCTTGATTAGTTAGAATACATGTTACTACACTTACTGTTCAGTTCGAAGTTTGGAGTTGTGCCCGCTAGGCTCAATAATAATGTAGGTGTACACAGGCGCGGTCAGGCGCGGCGCAGCCAAGACTTGTGGGGGGGTCATATAAATGGGGGTCTATTTTTAATTTACAAGGTTTGTCAAATTGACGAGTACGATTTGGGGGGGGGGGGGCATGACCCCTACGAATCCCCCCCAGACCGGCACTGGGTGTACAGTAGTACACATCTGTCTAATCCTTCAGAGAAGACATGTATGATGCTATGTTATTCTCGAAGTTTAGGAGACTGAAGCTAAATCGTAAATGCTAATACATGTGATATTCTGTATGAGTCCTAGTTAAGATAATAATTAATTGGTCTCATCAGTAGTAGAAAGGTAAGCCAGTCAGTATGGCCCGTTACTGATTTGACTACCCAGGGTGCGCCGCACGTAGGTACGAAGGTAGGTCACTCGCCGAGGCAGTTTCTGTGCACCCGTGCATAAAACGTGACTCAACATAGATTCAGGTGTGCATGTAAATTCTAGATTACCATGTTTCATAGTTATTGTTAAAAAATGTCATTACCCTCATAATGAGGCACACAAAATTGTACACGATTCGCGTAACGGTCGTTGTCGATAAAACAATGAAAAATATTTCGCAAAAATACCGCGGATTTAAAACAATGGATATTTTGAGAGCCGAACGCGGAACTACGGCTGGAGTGGGTATTCAAAACAAAGTGAATTATTTTGACCGGTGACACAAAACGTGAAGCCTGTACTTGCAGGTTATCCATCATAATGAGATCCGCGACAAAGTCCGTATGTGAATCCTGTAAGAATTATTTTCGCTTAACCGGGGGTCAGTTTAGATAGGACAGTGTTGAAAGCAGGCCTTTTAAATTACCGACATGCAAAAATTAGTTTATTTATAGACCTGTCATGAATGCTTGATGAATTATGTAGAGGTTTTAACCTTAAAACAAAAGTGCATGCGATACAAAGTGCACACCGCGGCCGCTGAGGGAAGAAACCTACTGTGACGTCATAATCTTTAATTCGACCTTAATAATGATACATTACTTCATTAAAACTGCCTCATAATTTAGTAATCGCAAGCGCAACTGATGAGCGTGAGGTCCTGTTTTTAATTCCGGAACCCTATACAGAAAAATAAAATCAACACTTTGCACAGACGGGTTATTTAGGTACGAATCAGGTACAAATACTAAGGAGCTAGGAACTGTCCCCGGTTGATAGCAATAGGCCCCCTATTACGTGGGACTTAATAACAGCATCGGCAAAATGTAGACGAACAATATTATGTAATGTCTCTAGCTAACCCTTCTGGCTAATACAGGCGTGATGCTATGTTATGATATTTTATGCACATTGTTTAATCTAGGCAGATATAAATATAGCTAATTATCTGTTTCAGGCTTTATCGCAACAAAAATATTCATTTTTCAAGTCTTCGTTGACAATAGCGAAACGACTGTGGTGGCTCGACTTCCTTTTTAGGAACGATGCACTGGTGATGAAATGGTGTAAAGGGCATATACGCAGTTAAATAACAAGTACATAAAAATAAGTATACCTAAGTTCTAGGTATCTGATATATTTTTTAATTATAAATTCTGATAGTATTTTCCCAAGCTACTGCAAGCGGGGCAGTAATATAATGCCTTTTATCGGAGACGATTTGAATCCCACTCTGCTACTGAGGTTTGTTTAATAGCATTTTTTTGTAAAAAATCCTGATAACATTAATTCCGACCTGAGAAACGAACCCAGATTACTCAATCAGGATAGGATGCACATTTTTATATTTCGTAATTGTTGCGACATCTATTGGTGTTTTACGAAACTAAAATATACTATTAGTCCTCATTTACCTGTTACAGCTAAGTAACATAAATAGCCGATAAGAAATAGCATGTAATTATAACAAATTAAAGATGAATTAAATTGAATTATAATAACTCTTATTGAATTTGAATAAATTTACTCATACTTATTATATTTGCTTACACTGCCATCTATCGACTTCTTCCGATACCATGACAAACAGTGGCGTCGTTAAAGTATTTTAATATTTCCACTAGATGGCGCTATCTTTAACGTGATGTGCCTAGTTTAACATTTAAAAATTTCAGTAGATGTCGCTGTTATCGCGAAAATCTATCAGCATGCATGTCACACAGCGAGAAGATAAGTCAGAACTTCACTAAAATAGTTGCATTCATAAAAATTATTATTATTAAAAAAATCATCACTTGAAAACTTTAATAATATTATTTTACCGTAAGAATTTTTAATTTATTTTATGTGCATTTTATTATGTGATTATTTACAGTTTTAAAATCATAATAATTAAAAAAAATAACTGAACTATTTTTAAAACTAACTACTTATACTAAAGTATAAAAAAAAAACAAATATGAAAAAAAAAAAAACCTATCCTAAACGAATACTTGGGCGTCATAGTACTCCTCCACATCGCTGTCGAATGGTTACGTGCCCAGAAGACTGGCAGCATTACCACGTTGAATGGCAATGCTTATTCTTTGACCAAAAAATAGGCCAGCCCTCTGGTCACGTGTACTGTCGACCAAGCGTTTAGCAAGGTCTCTAAAAAAGAGACGTGCATTCGGACCCCATGACCCGAGCATTTCGACGCCAAAAGGCTCAAATAAATAATTGCCTATGAGGTTATTATATTTGCGCCGTTTGAGTGTCTTTGCTGCTGCAGCGGCAGCGCCTGCGCAGCCAGCCGAGTCAGGAAGATGGGAAGGAGCAAGGGTGTTAACACAGGTTGCATCCCAAACCAGAGGCCTTCCCAGCTTCCATGGCAATAACGACATACCGTCTGGTCTCTTGCCATCGTCACGGGCCAGTCCATTGGGTTCTAAAACAGCTGGCACGCCGTTGCATTCATTATTATTAATACATAATTAGAAAAATGAAAATGTCAATAAAACAAACCTGTACATGAATAATATAATCATTTCTGTAGTGTAATATAATGTTCAGTATCATCACCCTGACGTTATTATTAAGTGGGTACCTGTACTGTAGTACTGTGTACTATGAAAAACCTAGGTTTCTGTAATTTTTTTTGCTAAACTGAGTTTATTACTCAATCGTTATAATAATCAGAGTACCTAACTATAGATAGTATAACCCCTAAAACAACAGGTTAGGTACATGAATGCTTTTTGCATTTACTTTTAGTTTTTAGTACCTACCTATCTACTTTTTGACAATGTATCAGATAGTTTGCTGGCCTATCCAGCGGATAGGAATAAGTACAAAGGTATTGGCTACCTGAACATATAATTATTTTAATTTTGAATATTATCTAAACCTATACTTACTCATAAAACAATTCAATAAGCACGGAATTTATCGCACCGTGTCGGCCAGCCCTCCAACTTACCATTGTACAATCACGTAATTTACAACTGAACATCTCACAAACTACCGAATTACTCAAAAGTCTACCGAAAACAAAAGTTAACAATCTAATTTTCATGCTAGGTTTTCACAAAGAGCTTCTCCGAAGCAAGGTGCTACCGAAAATATTCTAAAACAACGCATTCTTTGTCAATAAACCCATAAATTTAATAAAAACAAGTGTCCTTTGAACACTAAAAGGTAAAATTGAAGGTAAAAAAATACGGTAGCTTGGTCAATGGTAAATATTTTGGTCAGCCATTGTCGTTTGACATTGAAACCCGGCGGGGTGCCGACGTTTTATGTAATGGTAAATGGACAAGTTGATATGTTGTCAACCTGTCAATTTATCATTGTGTTGATGTAATTGACATAAGTTAAGGAAGCTATTTTAAAATAATTCATCATGTTTTTTTTGGGGTGCAAGCTTCTGGATCTGAATTTAGATTAAAGAAAGATAGTCTAATGGCATAATTATCTAACAATTTTATATGATGTCCTGTCAATTTTATGTCATGCCAAAATCTACACGCATAGCTTTAAGATTGATGAATCTTAAATGAAATGAAATTATTTCTAGCTAAGCGTTTAGAAGGTAGTTGATTCTACGGTAATAAAATTATAAAATAACAGAACTTCACGCCTGTATTCCCCGAAGGATTAGGCAGAAGAGTAGGAACTACACTTCTGCCTAATCGCCATACACACCTACATTTTGCCGCGTCGTTATTAAGTCCCAAGTAATAGGGGGCGAGCCTATTGTCATCTACCGGGCACCGTTCCAGACTTTGTGCTGCTACTGAGAATTTCCAATCACAATTACACTTTATCCAGTGAGGCAGTCTGCAGAAATAAATGACGGTGAATAAATTAACCAGTCTATAACATTTTCATAGATATATGTACCTATATGCCAAAGTTTGTACTTATACAAGACAATTATCCTATTATTAAACGTCCCAATCGTCACGCTACCGTGTCCCTATTGATGCAGGACTACCGATCAGGTGAGCTTCATTAGACAAGATGATAAAAAGCTCAAGCGTGGCGCAAGGTGTGACAAATTGACCGCCCACGTTCTATTGGAGCTTTTAACTTTGTGCAAATGTATT
The DNA here is from genome assembly GCA_947562105.1 of Shargacucullia verbasci. Lineage (NCBI taxonomy): Eukaryota > Metazoa > Arthropoda > Insecta > Lepidoptera > Noctuidae > Shargacucullia > Shargacucullia verbasci. The sequence goes on from OX387283.1 coordinate 467,785, forward strand.
GTGCAAAGTTATGTTGTTGTGTATCAGAATAGAACTAAAGGAATTGTTGGGGATGTTGTAGAAGAAAAAAAATGTTTTTTGTTTATGACAGGACCAAAGACTGGGTAGGGTGGGATGAAGATCGAAAAAAAAAAGTGTTGAGATGATTTTGAACAATTATATTGTTTGAGGCTAACTTAAAGATTAAGTGGGTCAGTTTGATGGCCTAAAAGAGGTTGAAAAATACAAAAATTTTATCTCAATCCTCATTAAGCTAAAACTGTTTCTGGTGATGATTAACGAGTGTCTATGCAGAATATTCTCAAAAAGACATAGACCAGAGAGTAGTCTTTATAATTCCTGTGAATTTATACAGATGCACATGATCAAAATCATTTTTAGAAGTGATTTATAACTAGGTCACCCCGTTTCAAACTAATATTATGTAGGTAGGTATCTAATCTGCAAGTCTTCACGTGTTTCAGTCCACGAGCTATGCGGTAGCTGGGTCGCAGTGTGACGGATATTTGCGCGTGCGCACCACGGCCTACTTGACCTCAGGCTGTGACCAATCGCACACATTTTGGCATTCTACTTTTATTTGGAGCTCACTTCGTCACGGAAGAATATCGAAAAAACTTAAGGTATATGTAAATACCTACACTTATAAAAAATTGCCTGTCTATCTCGAATATTAAGAAAAACAATTAAAAGTCCAGTCAAAACATAAAAGAGAATTCCTCTTGGTCCCTGGAGAAACCATCTTATGCTCTACAGAACTGTACCATGAGCAGGCAGTCGTTTAAAAGGCGGATTTCTGATCAATGTATGATTTCACCCATTCTACCTAATCCTATACAAACAGCTCTCCAAATTCTAGTTCATAAATCCGGAGTTAAATACCAGCCACCTAAAAACAATAGATTTTCTGTAGCTTCATTTGACGGGTTAACAAAAACACGTCAAGAAAGAGTTGAAAATAATTTAAAGGGACATACAACTCTTTGTTAATAACTGTAATGTAACCGAAGTGTGATATAGGTACCGTCAAATGCTGTAACTTTGCCTGCACTCCTAACTTTGTTCGTACTAATTCTGTAACTTAGTACAAACCTGTATTCTTAACTTAGCTACTCATGAAATATTTATCTTAGTTCCTAATTATTTAGCATTGCAAATGGCATTTGATATAGCAAGTCATTATGAGTTATTTATTCATTTGAATTATTATGAGGTACTCGTATTTATATTTATTTTACTATAAATAGAAATACAAAAAGAAATATAAGACCTAGCCTCCCTAAATTAGCTACCTAAGTAGGTACTAGACAAAAAGGTCCTTATTCAGCTAAGCTTTATCAAATAGCTATTTTTTTTAATCTTAGCATTGTTACTGCTCTACCAATTGGGCTCTGAATTTCAGATCTACATCGCGATGCTTAGAGTGTTTCATTCAAAAATATTAGAAAGGCAGATATCTTCGCGAGAGCAATAAAAATAGACTTTCTGAGTTCAATTTACCCACTGCTAAGAGTCATAACCTATTATCAACAGTACACTGCTAGAGCCTCCTAATCCACCGATACACCACTAAAGTCGATTTTTTTACAATTGGTTTATAGATTGTAGAAATAGTTTCTTGGCGCCTGCAGACCAACGGTCAGCAAAACGCAATGAAAGCGTAATGGCGCCTTTAGGCTATACGTTAGCAAACTTATGCACTAATACAATACATAACTGTAATAATTAACAGATTCCGCAAAAACATCTAGGGGTAATACGAATTTTTCTTGACCTCTATCGGCATTACCGTTAAGCCAAAAATGTATAAAAAACGTCCTGTAGACCCGAAACAAATAGCCATAAGCATAGATACTGCAGAAGTGAGGTGAGTTTTTTATGGATAAAACCATAGACTTAGAATTTCGGATGAAACAATATTTTTTGGACCGTGGGACAATCAAATGCCAGTTACAGGCACTTGATTGGTGTATGTCACTAGTCTTCGAATAGTATGGTTCTAGGACACGCCGGATTTCACAAATGTTTTCCTTCACCGTAAGTACAATGTTGATGAATAATGGGCTCATTAATTCTCCCAATGTTGGGCGCCTACCTGGTTTCAAACCTAAACTTTGTACATCGTAAAAACTTCCAAGAATCTCTTATTGTAGGAGTGAGTGTTCTGTCCTTTTTTACATCGTCCGAGGTCGGAGGCTCGCGGGTGAGTTAGCCCAAAATGTAAGTGGAGCGAGCACCGCTCGCCTAGTAACGAGAAGCTAAGTACATAGGTACCTACTATATCTGGGCCACCGCTATTGTTTACTTATAGGTTTGTGTAGAATAAGCACTTTTTTAAAAGAAGTGTTGGGTAATTCTTGTCTTGTGTAAAGTCTCTGTCTTACTTTTACTCTAGCGTAAGCGAAATTCTAAGTCTATGACTCTAGCAATATTATAGTACTAGTGGATTTCAAACTTAGTCAGCAATTATATGCTTGTGGGTCTGGGTCGACCCCAGTTCTACCACATGCATATTTAAATAATAAATAAGTAATATGAGAGATCAATAGGAATAGGTACTAGTAAATCATCTGGAACCCATATAGCTAGTACATTACCATGTATTTAAAGAAGGGTTAAGGGGACGGTGTATGTATTATATATTACGGATACACATGATAAATCATTAGTTAAAAATTATGTAGGCACGTATGAAGTTATTCTTCTTATTTGTTTTTTATTTCCACTGATATAAAACACGTGTTACAGATGCACAAATATTTCAATAACTACCTTGAATATAGCTATCAATTCGCAAGAAAATTTAAGAGACATTTACCAGCCAACTTCATGGTGTCGCTTTCATCTGTCGATGTGCGCGCGCATCGTAAGAATTGACTCTCATCAAGCGCACCAAAAGAATTATAACTTCAATATTTATATTTTTTCTGTCATAAGTATTAACAAAATTTTAAATTGCAGGAATGACAAGCAAACTAAGAATAAGTAACAAACATAAGCCGGCGGCATTGTTGTTATACAAAACTATGCTAATTTAAGAATGAGGAATCTCTAGGTTACCGAAATATTAGAATATTTAACGGCAATCCGCAATAAACTCACGCCCAATAAAACTTTGCCGCGTTACGACCGTTAACGGCAATTTCAAAGCCTGTTCCTTAACTGTACATGCAGATATACAAACAAAAAGCCATAAAAACACGAAAAAAAGTCCTTAAAACACATGTTCGAGAACTCATGGTAAAATATTCTTTTAGATAATTAAAAGCACACAGCATTCTATTATGTTTGAAAGAAATTTCGATTAGGTTTGTCTTTTGTTTTTTAGAAGAAAGACTTTCTTGTTTTTGTGTGATCGGTTCCACCAATATTGGCCAACATGTGTCGACCAATGTTGGTGACAACAATGATTATTGCGACATTGTTGTGTATGGATGATTAGGACATCATTGTTTTATTCATAAAAAGCTCTGAGCAAAAACAATGGAGTGATGATGTTCCTCGTGATGCGAGCCAAGCAAACAGATACAAAAGCTGCACGCTTCATACAATATTGCCGTTACAAGAAACGCCTCATTAATTTAAAAAACTAAGCAAACGAAAACTACAATATGCCGTACGGGTAAACGATCGTGAGAAAAACAATACAAAATCATATAAAGAGTTATGAATAAACTCGTACAGCCGTAGACATGAGAATATGTCTACGAGATGTCCTCAGTACGATTTCGTCTTCGTCATCACTACTACTGAGATAAATGGGTGATCACAGTTATCTACCAAAGATAATTTGGTACAATTTTACTGCGCCTGCGTTATAGATCCTGTTGGCCGTCGGATCCTATCAAATCCTGGTACCACGTTTGCAATATCCCATCGCCCTTGGCTGCTTTGTAAAGGTGAGTTAAGTGAGTTGACTTTAATCAGGATATAAGTACGACTATTTGAGAGACAGTGGATTTATTTTAACTCCATCAAATGACAGTAATTATGTCGACGTTAAGTATTGTTTTCGTCCACAGGTTTCAGCTCATTAGCTCATTGGTAAATCGAAAATCTAATTAAACAAGCTTTACTAAAATAAAGAACTTATCAGTTTATTTCTATAAAAAATCTATAACGTCTATTTTAAGACAAAACCGATAAATTAGCAAGTGTAACGCATGATCACCTTGGTGCGCGTGAGTGTCGCCTGTCATACTCGTAGCGCACGGAAGATGCCGCGTGCGCCGTCAACCGCGACGTGCGTCCGCGCACGTCTGCAAACAAATCTGGTTAACTGACTAGCTATGACTTGGTAAGGTATTTTATAATCCAAGATATACATTGAACGTGTAATGTTTCAAAAACATATTGTTTATAAGGCGTCATTATCCGCTTCGAAATAGCTCTTAAATTTTCAAAGGGGAAAAGAGTCGCCGTGACCATAATAGTTACCATAATAGTTCCTGCAATAGTCCTACAAATCCAGGGATTGTCCTTGGGTGCATTTCTATAGTGCATACAGGGATAATCGCTGGGTATGTCACCACAATATTTTCATTAAAGCTGTCTTATAGGACCTCTACGTGTTGGCTTCGGCCCCACGCACGCCTTCCAAAAGTCCGGGACTATGTAGTCCCGTGCAAGGAAAAAACTATAATAGCAAATATACTATTTTATCACAAGTAGGTCATGGAGTGTACAGAAAGAGCCAATCTAAAATAACATCTAGCGTGGCCTGTGCAGTCAACCCCGATACCCCGATCTTGCTGATTGGTTAATTTATCCACCTCAGCTTGAACAGTTTTCATATCAAAGCTCCATGTAGATTGAGCAAGATGCGTAACGGATCTGACTGTCCAGGGTGAGCCGGACGTACATAGGATCTGAAAGAAGATCGTCTTTCGGTTCTTCGCATTGAAAAGTCAATCAGACAATAGGCGTAGACCCATACCACAAAGATCCAATAACCTCATTACCTTAACCTAATACATAGAGAGAACAAGCCGATCAGAACCGGCCCAGTAGTTCCGGAGATAGCGCTAACAATAGAACAAACAACTTTTACCGCTCCAATACATACTGTCCAGTTATAGCCAAACGCCATTGTTTAAAAAAAGGCAACATCTTTACTTTGGCGGCCTATTTACCAACTTAATAAACCAACCCACTTGCACCTTAAAGCCTTTATCAAAAGGTCGACATTCGTCAATTTAAGTTCATTGTTAAGTTTGCAAGGGCGGTTACGGTTAGCCTTAGATTCGGTCATGGCGTCTACAGGTGCTATAAACAAATAAACAAAGCTACCTGGCCGCTGATGCCTTAGCTTTTTGTGCGCGATAGTACTGTGTATGGTTGTAAAAGTAATTGCATTTTGTTTTTACTTGTACCTTTTGTGTGTGATACTTTGAAAGATAAGAAGACCGCTATAAAGAGAGTTTGAAATGGGGTATCTCCATTTCTCAATCCCGGTGTTACGCAGCCATTAAAAACTGTAAAGTTATACCAAGTTGCCATTAGTTCTCTTAATTAAATTATCGTCAATATTAATACGTGAAGCAAAAACTTTGTACCCCTTTTTAAGCTTATTGCGCGAACGGAGGAATGTGAGATTTGGCATAGTTAAAGTTTATATGAAGAAGGAGCGCAGAAAGCTATTTTTTTTTATGTAAAATGTATTAGAAATACATTAAATTAATTTAAAAAAATAACATTACACACGCTAACATCCGTTTGACACTTATACACAAACATATATCTCCAATTCCAATTCCAATTTTAATTTAATGGAACACATTTATCTATGTAAATTAAATAAAACATTCATTGTTTATGTCTCAGATAAAGCTTTATCTGAGGTTTATGTTCATACTGCCAATGTCAAATGTCAAATCAATGTCACTCGCAACTGGCGTAATAGAACAAAATTAAAAATAAAATATATAAAATTACTACAGAGGTAGGTAAGTATATACTCTTTGACAAAAGAACCTCAATGATGTTCAAGCTTAAAAATTAGTACGGTCGAATTTCGGCCACCAGGCAACCACTAGTGTTAATCTCCATTTCAGGTGAGGAATAATTCCACAATATTCTAAAATTAATTCCAATATCATCAAATTACGACGACAAAACCTTCAAAAGGTCAACATTCATTTTTAAACGTTCTTGTTCGCACATAATTGGTACTGGTCATGCCTTATCGGTGGAAAGATTAGCTGGACAGCAAGGTTTGATAAGGTGGTGACTGTCCAGTGTGTACCGCACGTTACTTTGCAGTATTTTGTACTTTTAGTGTCGAGCTAGAGGGAGCAAACGTGCAAGGAAAAGCGACGAAACTTAAATCCGTCTGGCATACACTGGTCAGTCACCCTCGCTGCCACTATTGCTGTTTGGCTGATGTCTTTACTCGACAGAAGAAGTGTTAAACTAGATTTATTTTATGGATGAACCTCAATGAAGTTATTTACATGTCGAGAATCCTACGTGGCTCAGAAAGCTTTAAATCTCGGTTAAACGTGGTCAAAAATATACCCTGATGATATTTTGTAGCCTTTTAAAGTACCTAACAATAACCAGTAAGCCTATTCCTTAGTCAAATTCAGCTCCGCAGGATGATAAGACTGAGCAGTAGTGGATTGTTTATCGCGTTCCCGTGCCGGAGCAAGCTGTATAATCGTAATTTATGCGCAATAAACAACATTGATTTATCTGGTGCATCTTAATCATTGTCGCTCCCATTGTTTCCGGTTTCCATAGCAACTTTGAACATGGTGTAAAAGGAACATCGTATAGTTTCAAGTATATTTAGGACTGATTTTTCAATCATCAGATAACTTTTATCTGAGGAATGAGTTTTGCGATTTGACAGGTAGTGTAAAAAATATGTCAAACCGCCATATATTCTTTAGTTATTATACATTATCTGATCATTGAAAAATCGACCGTCAGGCCTGATTTTAAAATTCCCGGATAAAAATTATCTAGATGTTGCTTAAGTACTATTTGAAGTCGCGTATACGTAAATAAAAGTTGTGAAACTTGGGCAGTGATATAATGAGGAGGGTACTAAATTAGGATGTCAGTTCGATTCCTGTTCAGAGACAAAATTTTCTTTCCACAAAAAATATAACTTAATAGTTCGCTTTTCACGCGTTTATGCGTTTAACAATATTAGTATATTTATGTGATCACTTCATGTCGATTTTTTATTTCAATAACAGCGACTTTTGAAAATACAGGAGCAATCCAGCATTCGTACTAGAAAAAGTCTATATTTTCCCTATTAAATGGCCTTATAATCAGTAATGGTTAGTCTCCAACTACAGACACATAGTCTCAATTCTCAAAAGCAAAACCTGTGATGAAAGCTACTTTAATAAGCACGGCAGACAGTGTTAACACAATTCCTAACATCAAAGGCGGATTGTAAATCTTACAGATACTTCGATGACCTAAAGGTGCCGGCAGTTTACTTGGATTCACAGGGTCTGGATATTGTAATACACTAGCTGTTGCCCGCGGCTTCACCCGCGTGAGTATCATATTTTAGTCATGTGGAACTATTTGACTAAATTATTGCCTTTACATACAAACTTTCATCCCCTATTACTTCATATATTTTTGAAACTACTACATCACGTGTCTCTTAGTTTTGAATCGTGAGCCTATATGCTATTGTTTATTAAATGACGGATTTTCATACAAATTATTTATTTTTACCCTTCAGGAGCGAAATTTCCAAAAATACCTTCTTAGTAGGTGCCAACGTCAAAATTTCAAGTTTCTAGGTCCAGCGGGTTTACGTCGTCAGAACAAGTCTTTTATATGTCTAGGTAATATATAGAACGTGTCGCAGAATAAACGCATGTCTACATATAAAGTAGTTCGTTCATATTTTACTACTGAGTTGATTTCAGTGACATTTAATATAATGTATTTTTGATACGAAAATAAAACAATAAGTACATCTTATTTCAATATTAAATGCAGTATCTAAAACATATTATATATCTAACAATTAAATTGATTTCATTCTCAATCATATTACAGTGGGTACATTAAGTCAAGATTCAGTAAAAAAAAACTTAGTTCCAAATATCGTGTGTATTTTACAGGTGAGAAAATTACTAGCAATATGGCCAGTTTCCTTACTTATCCACATTGTTTGAATCCTGTCCGTATTCTATTAATCACGTGGTGGGCATAACGGTGTGTCAGTCGCTGATTGATCTGGCCAGTGTCAACGAGATCGACGAGGTGTGTTCTAAGTGTCGAGCCCGTTAATTTGTGACCACACAATTAACGGCTTTGACACGTGTCGTGATACTTAAGTGTTTGTTGAATTTTTTATGGCCCGTTTGTTTTATGGAAATTCTGTCATAAAATATGACCATTAATTTTAATCATTTTATCCTTTTATTTTTATTTTGTAGTGTCAATTTTTATACTACTATATTTAATATTCATATAAGCACATTCGAGCGTATGGCACCCGTGGGTTGCAGCTGAAAATCAGCGTCAGGACGTGGCACCTTATGTTGCCATCTGAAAAAAATTGTATATTAAATGTGATGTGTTTTGTTTTATTTTTTATTGGGTCAACAAACGCAATTTCTTTCTTCTTTCTTCTTTCTTTCTATTAATATTTTTCATTGGTTTTTTACCCGATATAAAAAGGAGGTTTAAATTAATGGATTATCTTGTTTGCAATACTCTGATGTAATAAACAAGATAGTATAGAATACAAAAAGGTTTCATATCTAAATCCTTTTTTTTCGGACGTAAAATTCTTGTTTTACTAAACCTATACAATTGAGTCACTCAGCATACGTTGCTTAAGCTCATCGCTAAGAATATGAGTACCTAAGTTGATCTGACCACCTCTAAATTTCGAAGTAGTATACTTACCCACGCTCACCTAGCCCAATGGGTGAATATACCACTAACTATATAAAATAAAATAGGGGAAACTCGCCTATTGGTGACATTTTTATAGGCTGAGCAATCACCTAAGCTGATCCACTGATTTGTGCGGCTATAATGTAGGAGAGCTAGAGCTGAGCTAGCTACGACCTCCCTCTACGAGGAACTAGTATCTTATTCCATCAAAATAATTTGAATAGGTAACAGGAACTAAACTAAACAGTATTATTTATTTTATTGCGCAATTTGCGAGTTATCTAGGTCAAACGATCTAAGTAGTCAATTGACTTGTAACTTGTCTCAACTTGTCCAAAACATAAAAAGTAATCTACCGTAATAGTGAAACTGTTAAATAGATGTGATGACTAACGCGTGGTCGAAGAATCGAAGCTGAATACAAGTGTAATCAATCTTCACTTTGGCATTAACAATAAATATGAAGACATGTCTTCACATAGCCTGATGAGAACTTATTGAAAAGTATATAAGACAGCATCACGCTTGTTTAACTGGAAAGGTTTGGCAGATATCTATTTTTTGCATTGCCACATTTAACTGATGGTGTTTTAAAGTCTAATGTGAGTGGTATGTGTGGCTAAGTGTATTGTTATTCGATGGGTAAAGCTTCAAACACAAGACTGCTTCTGAGAATTTACTAAAAAAACTTGTTCGACTTGGTAATAGAACCTAGGACCTTACGCAGCCGACTGATAGACCAATAAGGATAAAATACTTTTCATTGACTCCATGTGGATGTTTACCTAAAATTTCTTACCTTAAATTACCATACTTCCTACTAGCAATGAATGAAGCTATTGAAATTCTTTCAGTAGGTATTTTTTTTAATAAATAATCCTACGTTTAGAAATAACTTCACTGTTAAAAAGGATGAATAAAATATCATAATATTATTTTTTATAACAAAAACGCAACCACCCTACTTTTCTTTAAATTTTAAACCTAATATTCAAGCACATAAGACATAAATCAAATACATAATTTCCCACAATCCCATACATCTGCTGATACCTCGTATTTACCGTCACGGCATACTATCGGAATTTAATAGCAAGCACTTGTGAAGTATGTGTGATGTGTGCGCGCGCGTTGAAATCTTAATTGAGGGACGTAGCGGCAAGATCGTGGGCAAAAGATTTATGAGATTTTGCGTCTCGAACAATACTTCTCTAAAGTCTAAGATCGGTAATACTTGTGTTATGTTGATGTACTCTAAATATAATTTTGCATGCTGAATAAATGTAAGATGTGAAACAAATTATATATCCTACTTCCTACTAATCTTACTTCTTACTAATATTATAAATGTGAAAGTTTGCGATGATGGATGGATGGATGGATCTTTGTTACTCTTACACGCCAGAACGGCTGAACAGATCTGGATGAAATTTGGCATAGAGATAGATTATAGTCTGGAATAGCACATAGGCTACTTTTATCCCAGAAAAATATATGGGTTCGTAAACCACGCGGGCGAAGCCGCGGGCGGAAGCTAGTACGAAGATAAGAAAGGAAGAACAAAATAAAGTTTATTGATTATCAAAATACACAAAACATAACGGAACAAAAAATTATTAAATACACCATGTTTCATGCAAATAAATATTATTATTTTATTATTAATATTATAATGTCTACAGATAGTTGTTTCGGGTGTGGATGTGTGTGCATGTGACATGTATGTTTAAAATATTACGTATTAAATATGTAGGTAGTTCATGAAGATTTTCAGTAATCTACTCAATTGTAAAATTTAATTATTTCATTTATTTAATTACACGTTTATTAAAGCACAGTCAGATTTTATTGACGACACAGTTGGCGCAGTGGTTGAGAGATCGACTGCTGCGCTACGTGTCGCGGGTTCAATTCCCGCACGGATCGAATATTCGTATGATCTACCTGGGTGATTGTCGTTGTAAATATACTTATATGTTTATAAATGCACCCACGATACAGGAATTATACCTAGTGTGGAGAAACAGTTATAATAAAATATATTTTAAGTATTCTTGGAATCTGAACACATCAGTATGATGTATAAGTTCAGAATAAGGTCATCTTCGACAAACGAATGAACAAAACGCGTTTTTTAGCAGCCGTGGGATCTACGCACAGTGATGATCCGGTTATTAACGGTTTACCATATTACGAGTATTAACGACCTCCTAACTTTTAGTAAATCCATACAAAACGTGTGGTGAATGATAATGTACGAGTATTGTTTACCTCAATAAAGAAGCTCGAATTTTAAACTAAAACATGACATAAATCCCATTCATTGATTCTCACGTCTCGTCAACAAAACGGAACCACCCATCAAACTAGAAAAAAGCACTCAAAAGAACAAAAAAAAAAAAACGACAATCGCCGACAACTCAAATACTCATCGCCAAAAAACGTCAACTTGTTCTATGCTATACTTCTCAAAATTCGGTCATTCGCAAAAACTGTTGTGTGCCACATCGCGCACCGTTACCGAAACTAGGACACCCCCCCCTACAGACCTCCCCCCTCTCCATCCATTTGTAGATGACCCGATGATGTCGAGTTGTGCAATCGTGATGACATGTCAGGTTTTAGTAACGGTTAACTTAGATGATGACTAAGTTAAGGGAGGCTGGGATGGTATGTAATAGAATTTGAGAAACAGTTATCTTTTTAGATGATTAAGACGATGATTTTTAGTAAATGGTGAGTTTATTGGCTTTCAAGTGCGGGTGCTAATGTCTAATTCATGTGAATTGGTACTAGAAAATACAATCCTTCCTACATACTTTAATATTATAAATGTGAAACTTTGTGGGGATGGATGGATGGATGGATCTTTGTTACTCTTTCATGCCAGAACGGCTGAACGGATCTGGATGAAATTTGGCACAGAGATAGATTATAGTCTGGAATAGCACATAGGCTTTACCCCGGAAAAATTTACGGGGTGGTAAACAACGCGGGCGAAGCCGCGCGCGGAATCTAGTACAATATTAAATAAAACTTAAGAACCAATAAGTGTAGTTAGTAGGGTAGGTGTGTAAAAATTTGGTTAAAAGTATCAACGGGTATGTCTAGTAGTACATGCAGAAACAATGCATATTTTTTAAAGCCCATGACTTACTGGACCTTAACTTAAGTGAGAGTTAATTAGATAATGTTGTGTTTTTACATTATTTACAAACTGTTTTGTGTACTATTTTGTTATTAACTGTTTTGTTTACTTAATCTGTTTTGTTCCAATCTTAGTGTTTATATTTTGCTTGAACATACAAAAAATCGTAAGCAATGAAGTGTTAATTATAGTGTACTTAATCAAACTGGCGGCACGGTTGGCGCAGTGATTGAGCGATCGACCGTTGCGCTACGTGTCGCGGGTTCGATTCCCGCACGAAGCAAATATTTGTATGATCTACAGATAGTTTTTTCGGGTCTGGTTGTGTGTGTATCGTACGATACAGGAGAAATCTAGTGTGGGTATTACATAGATACCAAGTAAAAACTTTAAATGATTTAAATTCCCCGTGTCATTAAATAATGCAAATATTCAGCGTAAGCCACTTGGACATCTGCTGACCCTCCTCAAGCAAAACACCGAGTTGGATCAAATATTATCGTATCAAATACTACTGTCACTAACAACTGCACACTAAAAGCTAGTATATATAAATAATAAATAAATTAAGTGACCGAGAGAATAGTGTCAGTGTGCCAGACGCGCCATTAGCATGGTGCCAAATTCAATGAAACTCACTTATAAAGGTGCGCTCATAGTGACAAGCGGAGAGATAATAGTGAAAGAGACGATGCATAGACGCACCACGGATTACACTACCACAGTCAGTAACAAAAGTGACTAGCAGTACAAAGTATCAAAATATTTTTATGAATGAAAAATGGTACTTATTATTTTCTGTAATTAATTACACCGACACACAAAAAAAATGGTCAGTACTTTTGACCAGACCCATCTAGGGTTATGTATTAAGATATGCTGAATCCGGACTAGAGGTCAGTTTAACCCGTACGTATGTACGGGTTAAAATTTTGAGTAAATTGCAAAAACGATAAAAATTGCTTAAAAATAGAAATAAAATGCAGATAAGCAAGCGAGAATTTATTTTACGAACTAGATAAAGTATGTTTATTATGTATTTCGATCTGATTTTTTCATGATATTTTTTAGCAATTTTCAGCGGTTATTCGCAATTTACTCTATCTTTGGAGGGTCTTTGTGATTTGGATTGGAGTGCACCGAAATACACTAAAAACATACATGATCTAGTTCGTAAAAAAATCTGGCGGAGGCGGCTTTATCGACAAGTGAGATGGTTAAAATTACGAAATGTTCATGAACTTATGTTGCTGAATGTACTTACTATTAGTTGGGATGGAAGATCTACATATTTAATCTATATAGATAAATAAAATCGAAGTGTATGTTTGTAATGTCAAAAAAACAGCTTTTTACTACGTGCATATGAAAGTATATGCGGTACTTACTCGTATAACAGTTATAACAAAAAAGCTATTTTTATAATTATTATTTGTTTGTCTGTCTGTTTGTTCCGGCTAATCTCCGGAACAGCTGGACCAATTTTGACGGGACTTTAATTGGCAGATAGCAGATGTTATAAGGAGTAACTTTGGCTTCTTTTATTTTAGAAAAATAATTAATTTTATCTTTATAAACAAGAAATATTTTATAAGACAACACCAAGAGTTTTTGTTTAAGTTTGAATCATTGCACATATTCATCATACATCGTTTGATGAATACAATTTGCAAGATGGTATTATAATATCAGTAGTCATAACGTAGGTAGAAACTAAGTAGTTACAAAAAAGAAAACTGATCCAGCCATTATGAAAAAAGCGTAAAAAATCGCTAAAAGCGTAAAAAAAACAAAACATTTGAAACTCTGACATTTTATACTATTCGCAAGTAAATCGCTCATAGTATTACTAAGCACGCTACTTACCCTATTTATAAGAAAGCGATTCATCCATCCATCTTAGTAATGACTGGCCATACAGTTTGATGTATGGCCCACAACGGTGTGCCGTAATTACTATCGAATCACTACTTATAACTATATGTATGTATGTCGGTACACTGGGAGTACATGAATCAACATTATTTTGACGGCACGGTGGTTGAGAGATCGACTGCTGCGCTAGGTGTCGCGGGTTCGATTCCCGCACGAAACAAATATTTGTATGATCTACAGATAGTTTTTTCGGGTCTGGTTGTGTGTGTATGTGACATGTATGTTTGTAAACTGTACCCACGACACAGGAGAAATCCTAGAGTGGGGCAAAGATTTATAAAATAAAAATACAAATTTTAATAAGATGAGTGTTAGAACTAGAAGCTGGTACTAATTTGGCACCTACTATTTATATACAGAGTGGATCTGCTGATAATACAGGGTAGTAGGACTCCTGGAGTTGGTTTCAATGGCTACGTTCCTCAATTCTCGTTTAGAAATCTATGGGCATCTCACACGACATGCCGACTGAAGGGTTGAGTAAAATATAGTTTTAGAAAAATCAGTCGTAATAATACCAGCTTAATTGGTCTAGTAGTTTCAAGCGCGGCTGCTGAGCATGAGGTCCTGGGTTCGATTCGCGGGTCGAGCAAAATGTTATTGGGATTTTCTGTATAGAAATTCTGCAGTAGCAGCACCGAGTGTGGAACTGTGCCCGGTAATGGCAACAGGCTCGTCCCCTATTACATAGGACTCAATAACGGCATCGGCGAAATGTGCGTGTATTGTACAATAGTAGACCTCTGCCTATCTCTTTGAGGAATACAGGCGTGATGCTATGGTGATTATAATGTTTAATTTTAGGATATGTTTGCAATGAAGGTAATTACACTCTTGTCATTTAATATAAGCACCTCGCAGAAGCGTTCAAGCCCACACAACCCCGAAACAACACAACAGAATGACTTATGATAAGTACCCACAAAAAATTACTATAGGATATGTAATCGGTTTAATGAATCATTTCTCATTAAAGGAGTCAATGAATGCTAATTGACAGGCTATTATAATTAAATAGCTCAATACGCAACAAAGAGTTTATCAATTGAACGATGTAAATCATTAGCACACTTAATAGTTATCGTGAATTAATTATGGCTGAGAACTTATTGTAATTAATAGTCTGGGAAATAATTACGTGCCTTTATAAGAGCATGGCTTTAGATCAGCTTAACTTCAAAAGGTTTGAATATTCTTGTAAATTCGACAGGTCGTTTAGTACTGTGTTGCGGGTTTGCTCGACACGGAACAAATATTTAAAATAGCATAACAATTGCATCCTTGAAGGGTTGGGCAGGGGTATACTATCGTGCACCCACATTTGATCGATACTGTTATTAAGAACGATTTAAGAGGCGCCGAGCTCATTGCCATCAACTGGGCACAGTTCCAAACTCTATGCTTCTACTGAGAATTGATATGTAGAAAAACTCAACAACACTTTGCTCCACCTGGGAATCGAACCCAGGAATTCACGCTCAGCAGTCACGCTTGACCACTATCATCAATGAGGCAGACAAATACTTGTAAAGCCCATATTTGTACAGGCTATTTAAATACTTACTCTGGTTGTATGTGTATGAGAAGTTTTGTCTTAAACACACCTACAATGCTGGCATAATTCCTACAGTGGGGAGTAACGTGTATGTAAAAAGAAGAAGAAAGAGAAGTGCTTTTCTTCTGTTGTGAGCACGAACTCTTTTATGAAAATGCTCAAGCAGTACCTAGTGAGCGGAAAACGGAGCTGTTCAAGCCACTCGCATCAGATAGGCTCTTTTCATGCACCCATATAATTTAATTTATAATTAATAGAGAGGATTATGTATGAGCCAGCCTGATCTGTATAGAAAGCAATACAGGCCACATACTGCTGGACAAAGGGGACATGAAGAGTAGATATGGTTGCAGAGTAAAGAAACAACAAAAGATGGTAGAGCCTGTATTAAGGTAAATGAGAAACCCTGTTTTTAAATCTAAAAAAACGTGTTAATATATGTTCTTTGTCAATTTATTCTGTGCCAATAAAAAAACAAAATTTAAAACTCAAAAGCTACTATACATATAATATACGACTGCAGAAATTCGCAAATAAAAACGTCGGATATCAATCATTTACGAGCTATTTTTCGGCCACAATATTAATTATTATTGGCTGTAATTAGGAACGGAATTATCATAACATGACACGATAGCAGATCACAGAGGAGTTAAGGCGATGACAGATCGTCTTGTCAGATAGGCATGGAAAAAATAGAGACGTGTTTACGTGACAAGAGTGTGGCGCAGGTGATTCATACATAGGTACGATAATTATAGAGCTTGTCAACGCTAGGAATTTTTGTTAGCTTGCTTTTTTATTTAAGACTTAATTTTGGAATCTTTTAAATATATAAATGCATATTTTTTGACACCAAATCCATACTACAGGTTATCTAGCTTCTTTTAAATGGAACCCTAAAAAAATATACGTATTACGATGTTTTTATCAACATAATGAATTATATTACCTTATTTTTGTAATTCATTTTAAGATTCAGTTTAAGCGCAAAGAATCGGGTCTTAGGAGAACAACCTATGTTGAGCATAGGCCTCCAATATACTAATGGCTGAGTTGATTGGAGTAGTAAGTGGTTCAATATCTGAGCGAAGTAATTTGAAACAGCTCCATCGGTCTCATAAAACCAGTGCAGGCTTACCCGATTCAAACCTTCGACAAACGGTATTACAGATCGATAACGAACCACAGGGCTATAGGTACCTAAAGTTTTTACATTGTACGAACACCTGCGAAGATTATTAACTCCAGTAGATTGGGAGGCGTCAAAAAAAGATTGTCTTAACTTTACAGTTACTGCTCGACCCGCTTTTGATTCGGCGAGATGATATATTTTGATTGGAAAACGAAAGAACACATTTCATGTTTTTCATTAGGAGATATTATCGTTGAAAGAATAAATATTTTAGATTTATGTGGTATAAAATATGAAGTAGAAAATATAGACATAAAAAAACTAATATTTATTTAGAATCACCTCATTCTGTATAGTCCTAGACAGTCTAAAAATAACTCAACAAGTTTTCGTGGAGCTCTTTTTAACTGTTACACATTAGCACTGCTAAATGGGTGAGAAAATTGATGTAAGACTTTGGTAAACATTCCTATGACTAGTAACATTTCATTCAATATCATGCCGTAAATGTCCACTGGACATGGAAATTGGGTATCCAGAGAAAATAATGCCATAATCAGACGCGACAGACGGATTGGCGCAGAATAGTTTTACATCCTTTTAGTCGTACGGCAACTACAGATTGAGAATGGGGCCATTTGATGCACAGTTAGTGCAGTGGTTGGGCGATCAACTGGTGTCTCGTGGGTTTGATTCCCGTACGGAACAAATATGTGAAAATTTGCGTTTATTTAGGACATTTACCAAGAATAAAAGATAGTGTTTGCTAGCGTCAGATATTGATATTTAAGTACGCTTCATCCTAATTTAATATTATAAATGCGAAAGTAAGTTTGTTTGTTACCTTTTCACGCCTAAACCACTGAACCGATCATCATGAAATTTTGCATATACGTTGTCAGGAGTACAGAAAAGGATATAGGGTACCTTTCATCCAGAAAATAAGTACTACTCCCGAGGGAAAGAACAGAAGAACTTTTGATGGTCATAATTGCTTTAGGACGCTAGATGGCGCTACGTGTGGCCCGAAAATTCACGGGTTTGTAATCAATGCGGGCGAAGCCGCGGGCGGAAGCTAGTAAATTAATAAAAATTTAAAGCAACATGGCCTTAAGAATCATTAAATTTAAATCTTGTACAACGGTACACAACCACACACCGACAACCCGTAATCAATAACCGCCCGAGTCATAGAAGTCACCGAAGTCGGGTCACAAGTCATCATTCTTGTGACCACTAAGTGGCAATTCGAGTAAAAGTGACTGTCTCTCATATATTTTGTTTAGCCAACCATTAATTTTGTGGCACGAGAATTTAAATATTTTAGATGGATGGCCGTTAAAAATGCTTCAGTTCTAAAAACGTTTTTTCCTATAACCCGTAGGTACGTCACTTCGTATGCTGAAATTAGGTCATCTCTTTTTGAATTGTCGTAAGATTCAGAGTAAAAATTTTGATGCATAGATAGCGTATTGATGTGTGTATATGGATGGGATATATTTTCTACCTCATTCGTCTAGTGGTCGTAACTGCGACTATTTAGCGTGAGGTCCTGGATTCGATTCTCAGGTTGCGCAAATTGATATTGTGTTTTTCTGCATTGAAATTCTCAATTCTTAGTACCACGGAGCTTGGAACTGTGCCCGGTAAATGGCAATAGTCTCGCTCCCTATTACGTGGGAGTAAATAACGGTATCGGCGAAATGTGGGTATAATAGTACATCTCTGCCTAACCCTTCAGGGAATACAGGCGTGATGCTATTTGTTGCTATATTTTCTTGTACTAGTTAGATTCATTATAACGTCATCGTTCTTTGAAGTTAACTACTGAACTTAAATCCTCATATATAATATATATATATGTATATATATATATAATGTAAGTTACTTTGTGGTGGTTAAAAAAGAGAAGTTCTATCTTTATCATAATTAAATTATACCCAGCTGCAGCTAGACTGTAGATTAACTAAAAACATAGGTACCTACTTAATAATTGGGAAAAAAGCCTAATAATGCGCATGCGATGGCATCTACTGTCATAAACTCCGTCTGACAGACGCTGATAATGACATTAACCCATTTATTGTAAAGGTCTCCGACAGGTCTTCGGTAGTGACCAGCGTTGTGTTCATAGCAGGTTGCTCTAACGAACAAAGAAGGCATTATGTGCCAGTTGTTCGGTCAACTGGTAGAACTGGGCCAAAGTGGTAGTCGTAGACCAAATTCTACTACCCATTTCAGCGATTTTAATTAGTGTTTGACATATTGTTGTTCTTTTTTACTAATAGATGGCGTTGTTTTAGAAAAGCCCCTTTTTCTGAATGGCGATGTTAAGATTTTCCGTTATTTACATAGGCTGTACGTTGTAGTCTTAGAATCTATTACTGACAATAACATTTATTTGCCGATCCCAATTTATAATGGTCTTTTTGTCACCTCTCGGACAGCGGACTGCCCAAATGATCTCTCCCCCTCTTTTTGGGGAAGCCCGATAGTTTGAAGATGATTTCAAACATTACTAATACAGAATACTATGGAAATTGACCAAACCCATGACACTTAAAATATGATACACCCATAGATTAGATGATTCACCCCTCAGTTGAAAGCCTCTAAACGAGCATGACCTTAACATTATCGGCTTCACCATGAGGAGGACCTTGTGAGGGCCATAGCAGGGACCATAAAGAAAACTATCGTCGGTGTCCTACTTACCAGCTGACTAGCAAATTAACCACTACACAAACGACAAACAATAATAACCCTTATTGTAATATACATAAGCGTGGAGACAGGTGAAAGTAAAGTTTGTAGGTCTGTAGGCCTGTCATCTTTTGCGTGTGTGTGTAAGTGCTGTATTTGTAAGTCGGTGTGCGTGTACGCAATGGAGATAGCAGCCGCCAGGTGCGACCAACTTTAAGTGAAATGCGTCGCTGTTTTGTAGCGTTTATTAAGTATTTTTAGTTTATGTTAAGAGAAAAAAAAATATGTTAATGCGAATGTGTGTATTTATTGTTGTACTGTGTCTTGAAATAGAACACTAAAATCGCAAAATAAAGTATGGCGAGTTTTTTGTGTTTTCAATGTTAGTTAATTTTGAAATTGGGTCATACTAGCGTTAATCGCAGTTAAAATCGAACGTCCTGTTCTGTTTGTTTTTGCTTGTAACCTTCTGATTAAGTGTTCATAACATACATAATTATTTATACGAATGTTTCCTCCAGCCGCTGAAAAACTAAATAAATTACAATCGCGCTGTTGTTGCGTGCTTCCGATGCAATATCCTCTGAGTTACTTGTAGTTACTGGTACGAGACCTAGTTCCATATGATAGCAGTAACTACTTCTATGTGAATTATTTTTATGTGGAAAATTATTTATAAAATAAAGAAACTAAGTTTACACTTCAGAATATTATGAGCCATTATAAAGAAAATAAGATTGCGTAAAACATTAATCAATTTTACACACACACACGGTTAAAAGGCCCCCAAACTTACACGTCATTATTTCGGTTACATATCACGAATCTTACAGTAATTATAATACAACATCAATCAAAATAATGAATCACAAGATCACAACTAATTAGCGAATATAATAACTCGCGTCTACGTGCTACGCGGCGTAGCGGGCCGCGATTCGCCCGCCCTGCACATGCGCGGTGGTAGAAAATTTTTGGTGGGAAGTGAGTGGGGTGCGCCCGCGCCGTCAGTCTGACGACAACACGCGCGCGCAGCGCCCGTACCGGCTAGTGAGTGTAGTGCAGTGCGAACAAACCAACAATAACCACAGTGACGCTAAACAACGGGGAGAAAAAACATAAAAATTCAGTGTACGTTTACCAAAAAAAAAAAAAAGAAAAAAAATCCGAAACACGCCGACCGAAAGCGAAGCGTTTTGGGAAATGTTTGTAATTGGCATTTTGTTAGTGACGTGACAGTGCCGCCGATTTGTGGATCACACAGTGGATGCCTTTACTTCGGACGCCAGTTTTTTTTTTATTATTTTAATCAACATTTTTTTTTTTCGATAATAAATAATCATAATCTTTCCGATTTCTACCCTCCTTGTAAATATTCGAGAGATTATTTTTATTTTTTGTATTTTATATAATTATGCCAATCACATCTTTTCCTATTTTTTTTCTTTTTTTCCTTTCTCTATTTTTACTAACGACCGAGCTATTACTAACTGCATGAAATCTCTTTAAGAGTAGAGAATATTAGAATATATCGAGAAGTAATTGTTATTTTTGTTTGGGTTATATTTAGTAGTGAACCGTAATCGGAAAATGTGTATTTTCCGGTCGGCTATCGGAACTCGTTCGTTTTCGGCTGATAGCCCGAAGGTCGCTCGACTGGTTCTTTTTACAGTTTTAACGGCGCGGCCGGCCCGTAGCGTAGCGACACAAATTATTATTTACACCATTCCTTTGTTCACATTATAATTTTGAACGCTTAATTACAAATATATTTTAAATTTATTTAGCTTTAGATTCTTCAAAATTAAATAACAGTAAAATCCCTTTTATCTATCCATTTTAACTATAGATAACACTTGAAATCCAATACATTTATATTAAAAAAAACGTCTTTTGAATTAAAGTAAAATCACATTTCTTATCCATAAATTAGCTAAAAGCTAAATTATTATAGAATGAGGTTATTACCCTCTTCGCATGAAAACATCAAGTAATCGCAAGCAATTAAACCTCCAAAATTTAGTATATTATAACTGGCAACTCAGAGCTTTATGTAAATATTAGGTCATTAATAGGTATTTTAACTGACCAATGGGCGATGTAGAATTAGGCAAAAACTAAAAGAAAGAAATCGGCAATTTAATTAGACTATAGTAATTAGGCTCTAGAAAAACTGATAGGCAATTCATTATGTTATCAGGTAAGCTCTGTTTAAGGCTTGTTGCAAATATATTTTATATATTATAATTAAGTTCTACACGATAGTAATTACACTGGCCATTAGATAGTTTATTTGGCAATCACGTAAGCTATAAGCAGTCTAAAGCTTTTTGTAAATTACTTTAGTAGTCTCAAGAAAAAATACTAGCATTATTTTAGGCTATAAGCTATACTAGCCCCTAGCTTCTCCCCCTAGGCGTCTGTAGTAATTTCTAATCTTGTTCTAGTCCTTCTATGTCCCCCACTGTCTGACCCCCGGGTTGTCCCTGATCATTGTCGAAGGCGCCAGAGACTGACAGCGATTGATAGCGGATTGATTGATTGTATGATAAACAAAAAGTGGACATGATTATGTTAAGGATTTGACATCAACTACGCAGCAACGAACTTGCTACATCTCATACATGTAAGTAGATATATAATAGTCTATTTATGTATAAAGTTCGATCGGTAAATTATTTAAACATATTAGATGTTTCACTGACGTTTATTTGGAAATCAGGCGGCAAAGCGAAACATGTATGGAACAGACAAAAATTTTCTAAGCGATTGACTTACGATGAGTTGAGTAATAGTATTATTTATTTTGAATAAAATAAATATCAATATCATTATTTAATTTATTTAAAAAATATCGGTCATTTAACTTGCTAGATACTTAAACTGTATTGTCAAACGTAAATCTTTGTAAAAATATTCATTCAAGATTTTCTAAACTAGATCTCCATTTTATCAATATGTATACTACTAATATGTATACTATTTCATTTTGGTTTCCATACAATTTTAGGAACTGAACGTTTGTATGTAGCTCATAATTTTTGCAAATCCTTCACGCTAACTTTTTTTATTACAACCATACGTTCGTGTAAACAAACAAACCCTACTTATTAACTCAGCTATGTTGCCTGGAACAATCTAGGCTAGATTCTAGAACAGTATAATATCTAGTCTACATAAACCTGAAAGAACCCCTTGTGTAAACATAAATACAAATCGTATTGTTCATGTATTCATAGATTCAATGTATTGCGGTCAAAATTATAACAATTCAGAATTGGTTTACGCTTCTGTATCACTTACACTTTTTAAATCCTTCTATGGAATTCGCATCAATTGGAACTGTTGTTTGCTAATGTGCCGTCTAAAACCTTCTTTGTAAGTAGGTACTCTTTATATTTACTTGGTCCATTTTAAAGTCGGGATGTAGATGAAGCTTAAAAAACAGATTTTTAAAATATGTGAATATTCTATAAGCTTTTGTTTCTGATGCCCTATTATTTTAGTTCTTGGATATAAAGCTCCGTCGGGTGTCAGCTTTAAAATAACAAACTGAGCTAACAAGTTTAGCTCGGAAGAACTGATCTAAAGCCAAAAAATAATCCTTATCTCCTCAGCCTAGTGTGGCTGAGACCAATAGCTCTCATTCTTTCGTTAGAAGCTTAGATTAAATTAACAAGATTCTTGTCGCTTTGAATATAAATAAGTACATCTGTTTATCAGTACCATCGAAGATTTGCAAGTTCATATGTGGTTCGTTGAGGCTATTGACATTATCACATTACCGCTCACAGATAAAATCGGTATTATTATTCATCAATTATGTAAATTTTTATAGTTCTTCGATTCGGCTACCTTCGTAAAAACCTGACCTACATCGTTTGTTCCGTATACCACCCACAAACGTTGGCTCACGACGCGCTTGCGCACTGACTCATCGACGAGGATGCGATGATACCAAGCGTTTATAACAGCCTGGTACTATGTTGGCTAATATCCTTTGAATATCATGTGATTTTGCGAAAATCTGTTAGGATTAATTATGGGATAGAGGACTCATCATCAGCTCTATAGCTGAAGGCACCACCAAGTATATATACCAAGTGTATATGTTGCCTTAGTAATTAGTTGGCTTGAGCAGTAAACGATAAAATAAATTAAATAATATTGTTGTAGAAGAATTTATTATTAAAGCTTCGAAGCGTTTATAAAACCCTGGTACTTTTTTGGCTAATTGTAGTTTATTTCACTAATACAGTTGATGTTTATTTAAAGTAAAGTAAGTTTATCTATCGTCTCGATTTCAGACAAACATACTTGTTAGATTTTGGGTTATTGTGGATGCCCGGTACTTTGTTAATACGTAAATATTGATATGTGATAAAGTCTTGGGTAGGCAACAAATCTTTGAAACGTATTAATAAAGCTTGTCACTTGTTGTAGTTGTTCTTGTTTATGTTAGCCTAGTCAATCGTTTGCAAATATGTTGCGAAGCTGCTCCTTAGTGATGTCGTTAGTGGTTTAACAAAACTATGAACAATTTTGTTATGTAGCTGTAGTGTCAGTGTCCATATAACATTGAATACTTATTTTTTAGAAAACTTGAAGTATTTGTTTTTATTTATTTACTCATTTTAGATACTGTAATAGTTAATCCTAAATCACATAATAAATTACAATACGTGTCATTTTAACATAAAACGTAGTATTATAAATTATGGAGACTTCGGGGAAAATTAGGATTTTATAAGCTAGACAATATAATCAGAACAATTTTACAACAATCTGATGATTTTACAAAATCCGTAGTTTTTTAAGCCTTTCATTTAAATTACATGATGTAAAACTGTGTCCATTTCATACATACAAAACAATATCATAAAATAACCCAATGACATGAACCACATCATTCACTCCAACATCAAACAATATAGTATTCACACCGCTCAATCTAACATACAAAGGCGGTATAAAACTATATCGGCACAACGAGGTCTAACAGTGACACATATACGTTAGACGGGGGAGGGGGGGAGGTGCGCGCGCGCAGCAACTTTCACTCGCGCGCCGGAGATGCGCGGATCAGCGGCAAGCGGCAATGACCATGCCAGACTAATGTCAAGTGCAAGATAATGATGCCAGTTGAGTGATTGCAGACTTTGGAAAGTGCCAGGTTCGAGGAAAATGGAAAATTACCGCGAAATTTAGATTCGTACATTGATTTTAGGACAGATAAAGACGAAACAGAGGTTTAAAAAGTTATACGGATAGAGGGAAAAATTATAAATGCAGTCTAAATTGTTGGACTTTTTGCGCATTAACGATGAAACTTAATACAGCTCAACAACAGACCAGTTAGAGGCAAATAACAAATAAAACCTGCTTGATAACAAGTTCAAAAGATGAGGAGCTTTGTCAATCATTCAGTCAGAAACCAGCTTGTTTCAACTAGTCCTCGCTTGATTTCAACTGTCTTACAGAAAACTGCTAATGAAGATGACACAGACTTAACAAACATTACAGTATTCACACAACGTTTCAGGATGTTTCGAAAAATCGTAGGAGCTTCAAAGGCCACTATGTTGGACTTCCCAATCACCAAAGATCATTGCAGTTGCAGTTGCAACACTAGTAGCCAGAAAAATGACTCAGTTGGGTTAGTTATGAAATAATTGACCTTTTTGAATCGGTTGATGACAGGTTGTCGGACAAGGCCGACAGTCTGAAATTCTGAAAATTATTTAGTTATTTTATTGACGAACACGTTCCAACAATTATTTTAGTTTGACAATCAGTCTTACAGTTTGATCAAAAGATCGATATCCAATATTATAAACGGAGAAATCAGAAATATTACAAGAGAATTATTTGAAGTATTATGGTATTGTAAAGTAAGCTATGGTATAATACAGACTCGACTTTATAAATATGAAAATAGATGTTGAACCTGTCTGGATGTCAAAGCGCTTTTTCGCCAAAGAATTTGCCATCTCCCAATCAAACTCACGTAGCTATATGCTTACGAATATTTCAAGGATTCATTAAGACATAACTAGAAATATTCTGAATAAACACTATGTAGAATTGTAATAAATCATGTTCAGTGTTCAGACTTTAATTGGGTTTCTTGTGATAGGCTAGTAAGTATTTACGTCGCAGTATATTACGCGTGTATATTGCTCTCGTGTGGTGAATTGATTCCCAATTTATCAGTTACAACTGTACAATGTTCTACAGTGTATTCATCATAAATAATGAAATTAATCATAAGAACATTTAAACAGTATCCCCAATTATCCGATTATGTCTCACTGATAGCTCGCTAATGAATATTTAGTTACTGGTTCACGCGAACTTTTTCGTGCGTTTTGCATGTTTTATATTGACAGTGCTTATTTAGTGTTCATGTAATACAAGTATCGCGCGTTTAGTTTGTCACAATCATTAGTTTTGGTGATATTTTTGATTTATGAAAATTTTGTGATGCCGTTTTATATGAACGTGTTAATAGTATAACTAGGTTGGAATTCCCCTAACGATTTAAATATTGAGCAAACTCTGTTTCCGTTGGTTAGAATATTTTTTAGATTTTCATGTTACTAATTGCATACGATAAATATTATTATTGCATGACACCCGTATCCGACGGATTAGCTTAACTCTCCAAAATACTGAAACCATTCATCGAGGGCTAACCCATCCAAACTTAGTCCGCGACAACGTTTAACAACCCTAAAAAACCGCGTAGTTACTAAACTACGGGATTTTGCGATTTCTAGATAGATCTTGTCTCTTAACATACAATTACAATTCAAATTCATGACGTCTAATACTATGAAGTGCATCAAAATAATCCCGTACGTACACAAGTGTACAAGTTGAATGCAGTGTATGCGCACGCGACGCGCGCCGCATCGATAACGACGCGCGGACATTGGCCAGTCAGGTGAAAGCGAATCAGCTGATCCTGTAGGTACTTTGCAATGGGGGTAGGCAGTGAGGTAGGTTCAAAAGGTTGTAGACGCTCAATGGGTTTATGGTAAGTAAATCGTTGCCGTTGTTTTTTTGCTTAAAGACTGTCTTACTTGGTGAAAGCAAATCCTGTAGGAACAGAGGATAGGCAGAAGAGTATTTTAGGCCATTGATATTATAGTACCTAATACTTAGGATTTTCTTTAGTCGATGATTTTTTGGTTGACACTGATTATTCAGCGTGGCGAAATCGGTTCTTTAGGTACCTTTACAAGACTTGTACTTTGAAGTCCAAGCTTTAATATAAGGGAGTAGTGAGGGGGAACTAAAATGGTTGGTGTCTTTTGTTTTTAAACTCTCAAAAACGATCTGGAAGTCTAAAAGACCACCTTAAATAAATCATCTATCTCCATAGTAACTGCAATCCTGATTGTCGAATCTGAACCTTACATCAATCACATTAAGAGTTGTGAATTAAGTGCCACTTTTTTTGCAATGTGCATCATTATGCGTCCTATTCTACTAATATTATAAATGTGAAAGTTTGTGAGGATGGATAGATGAATGGATATTTGTTACACAATCACGCCAGAACGGCTTAATGGATCTGGATGAAATCTGGCACAGAGATAGATTATAGTCTGGAATAGCACATAGGTTACTTTTTATCCCGGAAAAATATACGTATTCGTAAATCACGCGGGCGATGCCGCGGGCAGCAGCTAGTCATTAATAAGATTCATCTAAAGAAGCTTTTTTAGACCTTCTGTTTTGAGTAATTTAATATTGTATCTGTGTATTCTTGTTGTTTGTGTCAAGTTACACTTCTGCACGCAAATCCCTTGACATTGGCTAGTGAAGTGAAAGCGATTCAGCTAATCTTTTGCGTGTGTCATTGCCCTGTTCGTAAGTACCCCTATATACTTTAATGGGCCTGTACTATATATTGTACTATTACATACTATATGAAATATATTTTTCATACTTTAAATCTTCACTTGTTAATTATAAAAGAGCGTACTCCTTTTTAAAAGGCCGGCAACGCACTTGTGACTCCTCCGGTGTTGCGGGTGTCCATGGGCGACGGTAATCGCTTACCATCAGGCGAAACGTTTGCTCGATTGCCGCCTACATCATAAAAAAAGAAAAAAAAAGTTGAAATATTTACGTCAAAATATGTACCTACTTAAAATTTGATTTTGTTACGTGGATATAGTACTTTTTAATTAACTATATTTTAGTCGAGCCGTTCATAAAGTCTGCTTACCCCATTAGCTATACTAGTATGATACACAGTCAAGTGTGGAGTGCGTAGTTGTCAGGAGAAAGCCGCTCATCTGGTCGCGGACCGGTCTGCCAAGTTCTAGACTAGAATATGTTACTCTGACCTACTTAGCCATGGTCGGTATCCCATGATTTAGGTGCGAATTTATTACTAACAATTTGTGTGGGTGTGTCTGTACATCTAGCTTTATTTTTTGTTAGATTCTAACTTCAACATAGCATAGCATTCACGCCTGACTTCCCCGAAGGCTTATGCAGTACTGAACTATTGTACACCCACATTTCGCCGATGCGGTTATTGAATCCCATGCAATATGAGGGTGAGTACCGGGCAGAGTTCTAGACTCCGTGCTGTTACTGAGAATTTCCATACTAAAAAGACCAATAACACTTTGCCTAACCGAACCCGGGATCTCGCGCTTAGCAGACACGCTTGCGACCATTAGACTAATGAAGCAATTAATAACAAGAATGACTTGTTGTTTAAGATTTATTTAAGCATAGCT
Source organism: Shargacucullia verbasci (assembly GCA_947562105.1). Taxonomy (NCBI): domain Eukaryota; kingdom Metazoa; phylum Arthropoda; class Insecta; order Lepidoptera; family Noctuidae; genus Shargacucullia; species Shargacucullia verbasci. Next base: position 495,906 of record OX387283.1, read on the forward strand.
TAGTCCATACATACATAAAGTCACGCCTTTTTCCCATGGGGGTAGGCAGAAACTACGGAACGCCACGTGCTACGATCCTTACATAACCCTTTTGCTTCATCTACATTCATGCATCGTTTCATACATGAACGCCGGTTGTGGGTACTGCGCACCTGACCTTTTTGAAGGACAAGCTTAGTCCACTACTGAAAATAAGCTCTTACAAAAGGGATATAATGCCAATAGTCACCACGCTCAACAAACGTTTTGATGACGCTAATATAAAAAAAAGTTAATACGGTTCAAAATACTATACACAGTTAACATCTTAAGTATAGCTTTTGTTATAAAAATAATGAAAATTGCACAAACAAAATTGATTCTTATGGTTGTGTAGCTCGCGTTGATGTCTAATACAAGCGCCATGCGTCTCACAAGAAATCTTTAATGTATTCAAAATAATGCAACAATATTTTGATTTAAACCAAATGAAAGTGTTCAATTCGTAAAAATTACAATTGTAGTTATTGTCAAAAATAACCTATAATAATAAACAAAACACAAAAGATACGTACATTTTTAATATTTTGGTTTTTCAATGGAACACATGTTGTTGAACAATAAAGTTCTTTATATCCACATGTCGGAGGCTTTCTCGCTTGTTGCTTTCACCTATAGAGCCTGACAGATGTCCCGCGAACCCTTCAATCAGTCAATATTTGAATTGGGAACAGGTAACAGAAAAAAATGAACATGTGCGCACTGTGGGAATTTTGGAAGATGCGCCGATAAATACGACCTACGTACGTATGTAGAACATATTATTTAAATATGTATTCTATTTCAATGTCACTAAGGATTTAATTAGGAAGTTAGACAGCAGCCTCAAAGATATGTGAGTAAAGGAATCTGTAAGACATGCGGCCATTTTCAAATATGATGTATACGCTTTCAACTAAACGTTGTGATATTGTCTTCACATACTGAGAATTTGACGGATTATATAATAAACTGCATCATTGATCTAGTGGTCGCAGTTGTGACTGCTGAGCCAGGGGTCCTGGGTTCGATTCCCAGGTCGGGCAAAGAGTTATTGGGATTTTCTGAAATTCTCAGTAGCAGCTCGGAGGAGGAGGGAAGAGGAGTTTGAAATCGTGCCCAGTATGGCAATAGGCTCGCCCCCTATTACAAGGGATTTAATAACAGCATCGGTGAAATATGGGTGTACAAAAATTACACCTCTGCCCCAACCCTTTGAGGAATACAGGCTTGATGCTATATTGTTGTATTATATAATAAATTGCAAATTACCTGACATACAAGGATTATCAGGATTAGATAATTAGTCCATACATATTAAGTAGTGTCTCATCTTAGACGTACAACAATGAGCAGACTGGATGGTCTATTATAAGTAGAAAATTAAATAATTGGGCGATACCTTACTATAAAACGCAACTGTTCATAAGGGTAGTTAAAGTCGTATCAATAAAACTAATAAGCCTCTGTTCACCCCTTCACGTGAAAACCCCTTGATACTCCCAAATTTAGGCTTCGTAATACCTTATTTTTATTCCATTATAAACGCCATTTTAGCAAAAAAAATTCTCAAATACTTAATAGTTAGAGACCCCATCATTACGACCCTTAACAATATGATGGTAAACAACCCTTTATTTACATCGCCCCTAAATCCGGAACGAACCGGATATCGTTTCAATAAGCGCCGGATATGACGTCACGTAACATGACGCCGCACATCCTTCACTGGGTTAATGGGCGTTGGAGGTTCTTGGGATTTTTTGCTGATCAGCCGATTGATCTTTTGTGAGAATCATAATTATGATATTGTTAGGAATACTATAATTATTTGATTTTGCATTCACAATAGTTGAGCTTTATTGATAGAAACGATCTGTGAATTTTGTATGACTGCCATATCTGATAATGAACTGACAATTTATTATTATCATACAAGAAATAGGCTTCTGGAAGCATGTGTTAAAGCTAGGGCTGTGAACAGGCTCCTATGCATTGAAATGAAATGAATTTATTTATTTTGCAATTAGAATTTTTCAATAACTTTTATACGTCTTTTTTTTTAACAAGATGGAGTCGGCATTTCTTATGATACGCCATCAAGCATCGATCGATAGCAAACATCATTATGTAATTTACCAGGAACAATTGCAAATTCCAGACAAAAAGAAATAACACTGAGCAACTTGGCAATCGAACCTAGGCTTTCACGGTCGGACTCCCCTCTTACTTCCACAGTCCAATCTAAGCATTAGAAAATATAATATATCTCATTCCTAATCATCTGTTAAAACTGACATCAAAAGTAGCTGATGACTCCTCATTTTACGTTCATTCCCAAAAAGTACCGAAAGAACTATAATACTGTTATTTATACTCAGACACGACGCCTATTGGAGGCTCCATCATCCTAAAAAAGTACCACAGCCTGCGTGTGAGAGAGACGATGTCGTACGAGTGAGAGGGACAGCGCACGGGCAACGTCCTGATTTGTCAATAAACTTGACCCACATTTCATTGAGAGCGAGTCTGGAAGGCTTTGGAGGTAAAGACGCGGTTATAAGGAAACTTAAAATGGTATAGAAGCTTCAGTATTTTATATAATAACAGTATTAATATTTATAAAATTGAGGAAAGATAAATTTGACCACGAGCAGGAATCAAACCGGCAAAAACCTGGTTCACATCATTCCTGCTAGAAATTATTACTTTAAAGTCAAAGTCAAAGGTTTTTATTTCAAATGGGCCTTTGCAGGCAGTTTTTAAACGTTGCGAATCTAGGTGCACGGTTCCAAAGTGGGTAGGTCTTATGGAGAAGAGACCGGCAAGAAACTCTATGGACACTCTTTTCAAAATGTTGGTTTACCAAAATAAAAGTAGTAGTAAAAGTAAAAAAACGTACAATGCAATATTATATTACATGACACACAAGGACTAGGTACTATATAAGATAATAAAATATAATAAACTAGCTTCCGCTCGCGGCTTCGCCCGCGTAGTTTACCACCCCGTACATTTTTCCGGGATAAAAAGTAGCCTGTGTGCTATTCCAGACTATAATCTATCTCTGTGCCAAATTTCATCCAGATCCGTTCAGCCGTTCTGGCGTGAAAGAATAACAAAAATTCATCCATCCATCCTCACAAACTTTCACATTTATAATATTATAAATAAAAGTAGGATTAACATTTCATAATAAAATGTTCGAGGATAAAAATATTTGTGCTAATCCAATGGAATATGGTAATCTTGATTTATACCATGATTAACAGTAACCAACTACAACTATATTTTTAGTAAAAACATAATTCAACAATAATGAACTACATACTAATGTTCTCTCTACATCAGTTCAGTATAGTAACGTTTGTGCTCGCGGTTTTACTCGAGGTCCTTGTCCCTTCTAACGGTGCGTTGGTTTCGGGCGACGGCACCCGCCCGCGGGGCCTCTGACCAAGCCAATGGTCACTGCCACTAAATTATCTTGTATGTCATACACTACCTAGGTACATGAAAAATACGTGCGGAATAAAACTAGTATTTCGCCGTCTCAATATATGGGACAAGACCCTTATGATTGGGAAATTGATTGTAGTATGTAGGGTTTTTTTCTAGTTAATTTTTATTCCAGTAGATACTGGTTTGAAGGAAATAATTGTATGGTAACCCTGAATTAACGACTGTTGTTTCGGTTTAACCCTCTCAAGACCCAGTATGGTATAAAGCCATTTTTGGGTAAGGCATTACGTCTATCAATTAAGTGCGATAGACTAGCTGCGATAAACCCACTACAAATAAGGCTTTTTAGCTCTACCTAGATATAAAAGATTGTGCACGAGTTCTGTAATGCGCAGGAGTCGCTGTCAAAATTAATACGTTGTTTCTTTTTTTATATCACGTGTTTCAACTTTGTATAATATTATGTTTAAAATGTCAAAAGTCAATCTGAATATAAATTTTTACCCAAGCATTTTATTTATAGGAGCATAAAACCTCAAAATTTATCCTCATTGTAAACCCTAGCCGCATCTAAACGGTCCGTTCGTCCCTACATTATGTTAATACCAGCCGCCACGTGGCGCGGGCGTCGAACGGCCTTGTTCGCGGGCGCCGGAGCGTGCGCGCGCGCAGTTAGCCGCTACGTCACCGGGCGGCCCGGCCCGTACGCTAACTGTACCACACGTGCTCGCCAATACGGTGATAAGCTTTGTTTGGATAGACTTAGGTAAGTGTGGGCAGTAAAAAATAATTCTATAGGCGAAAAATGGTACCTTCATTTTTCGTACTTGTATTGTATTTCAACCTAGAAATATTACCTGAAAATAGGCTACGATTAATGAATGAAATAAAAGAGGCATTTTCCTTGTTTTAATATTAAATAAAAATAATATAGTAATTACCGTTGCCAAAAAATTAATTACCATAGTAATATGAATATTTCGAAATATAAGGGAAAAAATAGTGTAGAATGGATTTAAAAAAATATATATAATTCATGTTGTAAGATATCTTTGAAATTTACCGCAGCTAGAAACTTATAAATAGCCAAGAATTACACGTTACCAAATTACGGTAAATGACTAAACCAGTGGTAATATTAGGCCCTATTCAACAGGGGATCACGGTATTGTTACAATTAAAGTAAACAAGAAAATAACGTAATAAATAGTAAAACGCATTACTGTGATCAAGGATCAAATCAAATCAAATCGTTTATTTGCGAATAAAGGTAAATAAGTTGTTACAATTAAAGTAAGGTAGTAACGATGAGGCTGGCATAACTTTGTAAGGTAAAAGCATGAGAAATAAATAATAAAAAAAAAATGTAAGGTAGTTTTGTCCGTCTACATTCAGCCGTTTCATCATCATCATCATCATCATCAGCCTGTATTAGTCCATTGCTGGACATAGGCCTCTCCCAATGCACGCCATTGAGCCCGATCCTCGGTTATCCTCTTCCAACCGCTACCACTTTGCGTAAGCATTTTAAAAACAGTACTATTTAAAATAAAATATAATTAAAACCGACTTCTTTTCTCTCTAATTAAATAATGAACTACACACCATTAAACCTAAATTCATTAAACGATTGAAAATCTTCCATATTATAGTATCTAATGAAGCTATAAAAACTCAATGTTTATTGAGAGTCAAATAGGCCACAAGAACAAGTAAACGAATTAAACATTCTTATTTGTGGAATTACCATAGAAATGTCCGGGGTCTGTGTTACCCGTTATAATAATATCATTTTGTTCACATCGATTGCATTCATGAATTGTTTAATTTAAACATACGGTTAAACAATGTCTGTGCTCTATGAAAATGGAGATAAAGCTATTGTATTACGCCTATATTACCCGAAGGGTTAAGCAGAGAAGTGTAAGTACATCCAAATTTCGTGGATGCCATTAAGAAGTCTCATGTAATTGGAAGCGAGCCTATTGCCATTAAAACTAGGTGCTACTAATTGATAGTGTCACTGTTCTGGTGGATCTTGATAAAATTTAGAACAAGGCGCGCGGCCTTCGGAATAGCTCCCTGTGTATGGCAGCAGGTTTTTAGATTAAGGCTTCACTGATATCTAATATCGTGTCAAATTCCACGACTGAACACCGTCTTCCAAAATACAAGCTATAGCTTAGTTTGAGAATCAGTATAAGTACCTTTTGCTCATTATATTTACCTGTGTCTATTTTATATACACTCTTTGTGCATGTAAAATTTGTAACAATAGATACTTTTCTTTTATATATACATATGTCTTATCAGCGTCCTATATAGATTTTTATAGTATTTTAGATATAGCCACTGCCGCTAAACCAGTAACAATAACCTCAACAATTGTTATATGTCACATCTCATTTTTGTCACAAAATTCATCACGCCATACATTATACATGATTTTTGGCACAAATTTAGTACAGTCACGTGATCTTGACTTTGAAACGAGGTTTCGAGGCCGTTGCGGGGGAGTGCGGTGAGATGGAGTCACGCGGGAGGGGGGAAAGGCTTTCGTCTCAAAAAGTGAAACGTGTCTAACTGTAAAGCCAGGTTAATTGTCGGATTTGTTTTGCGAGAGTTATTAAACTGTGTTTATCTTTTTGACCTGCGTTCATACATGAAATCGTGTGGCTTGATTGTCTCACGTTTTGTTAAAAACGTTTTTTAAATGGCGTGTAATCTTGGCTAGGAATAATTGTACTGGTGTATGAAAGACAGGTGTTGCATGTATATCAGTTGTTATGTACAAACTGAAAAATAATTACATGCCTTCTTGTTTCAGTATCTCAATGTTGCCAATATTTGGAACAAATAATATTTTTAGGTCCCCTAATGAAGCCTAAAGTCTAATTCGCATGGCCGTATCTACGATTTTTTAATTAGAATGTCATAAATTCCGAAATCCATTTTAACAAAAGGTAGGTGTACAAAGCAATGACTGAAAAAAAAAAAAAAAAAAAAAAACAAAACAAAGCGAACCGAACTAAACTCAAAAGCCAAAGTTGCAAAATAATTATAATCTCAGTTTAACCGTCAATTTATATTTCACGTTTGACAAGATAAATTGTATTATTGTTCATCTTCAAAGTCGGTTATATTTAAATTACATGTATTGTTTTGTTGTTAAACAAAAACTGGTGAACAGTATCTACTTAACGATCGGTTATTAAACTCCGCTTGAAGTTGATTGCAGATTAATAGTGGATGAATAGTTTGTACTGTCGGCAATCAGACCTTGTAATAATGAGATTTATAATAAAATTTGGCATGTTTAGGATGATAATTATAAAATATTTTATTATCGCCTCTTGGTATAGTGGTCGCAAGAGCGACTGCTGACTGTGAGTTCTAGGTTTTTATTTACGAGTCGGGTGAAGTGTTATTGTGTTAGTATGAGAATTTTTTTAATTACTTAGGTGAATCATTTCTTTAGAAAAAAACTTTCTATGAGGAAAAACATAAAATATATTGTCACCACTTTCTTTCAATCTCGTAGAGCATAATTACTATGGTAAGATAGATGAATAAAATACGAAAGCAACTAATATTTTGTAGTTTTTATTAATATGTAAACGTCAACCTTGAAATTAATCAGAAGACTATTATAAAGTAGGAAAAGAACACAGTTTATACAATGGAAATACCAACCCCACAAATGCAGCATCTAAAATTGGATTCTCATTTCTTTGTTTTTTATAAGGAAAATCATGACTTTCTTTCGGCGATTACGTCGTAAAATCCGGCTTGCATCCGTGAGATCTTCTCATATTTAGCACAAAAAATCGGGTCAAGCGATGAACAAGCGGCAGGCTTCTATAGAATGTTCGTATCTTTGATGGCTATAAGACTTTTGGCTTTTTATATGCAACGATTTTGCATTTTTATCGCGTTTCCTTTAAGGGTTATATTTATGGCTCGCGAATTACGTAAATGCTATTTACGATTTAGTAACACCTGTTTCGAGTCTATAAAGAAGAACTACAAGTCCATATACTTAATTCGAATATCAAACACTGTTAGGTTGTAAGCTCCAGCAACAAGTTATTTATCACTTCTAACAAGAATCTTTTTGCTTTAAGTTTAGTACATAGATATTTGAAAACCAAACATGAGGCATTTTATTTTCCTTACACAACCTAACTACATACTTAACCATTAGCAACTCACCCAAATACCACAGTTATTAACCATGACACTTACTATTCATAAGCACTTAACCCCAAAATCGCCAAATCTCAAATCACTACAAAAATATTAACCCATCTCATCTCGTGTCCTTTATCGGTTCCACCGGCCATAGTTCCGAAAACCTTATTGAGGTCATTCCGGTCCCGTTATCTCAGGGAACCAGTTCCCTTAGCTACCCGGTACTGGTACCTACTGGTGACTGACAACCGCTTATTAACTGCCGAAATAATGTACTTACGTTGAAGTCATTTTTTAACGAAAATGTTTTAAATTGTTGTGAAAGCTTTGCTAAGAAGCTTTGGCATGGGTTAAGGGTCTTTGGTTCGAAGTTGAAAGCTTGAGGATTAAGCTGTTAAATTTTTATTTTTATTAGATATTTTTGCCATATGCTCAGACTTTGCTCAGGCTCAGGTGGTGAATATTTGTGGTTTGGCGATAGGCTATATAAAAAATGAATATTCAATTAATACAAATATGCTTTTCGAGTTCAAACGTTTTTGTCACAAAAGTTAATATGTGAATAGCAGGCTAATAACGAATCTAATTAACTGTCCCCAATATTCAAGATTAACCAGTTCAGAGTTTCTCATGAAGATACGAAGTCATTCAAAGTACCAGATATTCTTCAAACAGAAATAACGTGACAAACAAAACCACTAAAACCTCGTTACCAGTACACTTACGTACACAAATCTGTCACAAAACGTTCTAAATACTAGTCGGACGCGTCCCACATACGAACTAAGGCTCTCGTAAACCTACATAGTGGTCACATACACACATTTTTGTGGTCAAAATACAGTTGGTTTTTTTAATTCGGCGATCTTGGCTGGTCTTCTGTTTTAAATTTAACGCTGTTTGTAGATGTCGGTTTGGTGCGTTTAGAATTGTTAGCGGTATTTTTTTTAGTATAGTTAGTGATAAAGCACAGTGGTTTCGTCGTTTTGAAATATTTTTATATGTTACGTTATTCTTGATCGAACTTTTTTAAGTATGTTAAGATGCAGCTTAATTAGCATCTTCAATATAATTAGCACTTTTACACTATATCGTAAGAACATTACTGTTAAAGACGACATTTTCGTATATATATTTTTGCTTAGAAAAATATTTCGTACCTTAATCAATTGTCACGATCCAACACAAATAAGATAACCTAAAAAATTGGCCTCGTGACATTTGTTTGACATGGAAATGACACGCGAAACTAACCCGTTCATTACTGCAGCATTATCCGATTCCGATGGTAACGACATGCCGCGTGATGTCCTAACGGTGTGAGCTAGGATGGTGATTGTACTCAACTGGTTATCGGCAATACAATATAATAATCATGGGTTAAACTGGGTTTTGAAGCCATAAGCGGGTGTAAGGTCGTTGAGGTTGTTATTTTGTAGATGTCCCATGTGTCTATTTGCTTTATCGTTTTGAAAAGCGTCTAATAAAAACTATGTACTATTGAATACGCGATCTCTAAGGATAGTATTTGGATACTCAATAAATACTTACCCAATAAGTCTTAGTAAAATGTCAATTCTTTCCATTAACATCAACGCTGAAACTATAATTTTCCCGTTATAGTTAGAACAATTGTGATATAGTAACCGTAATAATGTCCTTTGGCAAATAATATATAAATCACGATATAATTTATACCTTTATAATAAATATATGTTTTACTTAAGTGTAAGTGATAAATGATAAGCGGACACGACTAGTGTGTTAAGTAGGTACTCTCAAATTTATTTTATTTCAGTTAATGCCCGCCATAGGTGACTTATACAATGTTCTCACATGTTTATTAGTATTAGATCTTGTTAATATAGTCTAGTGATTATCCGCTCCAGCGTTTATCAAATCTCTGGGGGACAGTCCATTAGTATCGCCAATAACTAATGAACAGAGTCGTTATTCATGAAAGTCGGTACCCACAGGGGCTTGAATAAAACTCGACGGGTCTTTTCTTTACAAAATTAAATACTCTTTGGTTTTGCAGCTAAGTTGAACATACTTTTGAAACATTAAGGGCATATTTCACGACTTACCGATAAAGTGTTTGACTGTTATCTAAATGATAAAATTTATCTAAGATAAAAATACTATGCACTCATTCAGATTGTAGTAGATAGGCAATCAGTAAGATTATCAGCAAGTGGTGCAGTAGGTTAAGTATAGTTATATGAACATATCTATCCTCTGGATATTCTTTAATATTTTTGTTAGTTCACCCGTGTCTTATCCCTCACCCAGCAGTAACAGTATCCCGCGTGTTCATTCACTCCGCGAGCCAATTACATGAGATTTAGCCGTGCTCCGTTACGCGGCTATTAAATTATTATTCGGTGTGTGTTTATTCGTATAAAAAACAACCGGTCAGTATTTTAATGAATGAGTGTTAATGATATGAGATGCGATAAATGGTAGACCACAGATAAGGCAAGCTCAGAAGGTTCATTTAAGATTCGCAAACAAACGCCAAATGGAATAAAAATACAGCGAAAATTCTGCGTTTAAAGCTCAAGACGAGAGTAGAACACTCCCATATTTTTACGGTTTATACTGGTAGGTAAATAAAAGTATTCAGACTATAGGTGCCATATTCCAAAGTTAACTTCCTATGGACAAGAAGGGGTAAGAAATTCCATAATAAATCTTTTAATTCGCAATTAATTAAAATATTAAATCACAATATATTGTTTCCGAAAAATTTCTTGAGGACTATGTTATAGCAGTATTTTTGCATCCTTATAATTGCAAAACGAATGCCCTATATTCAGCAATACACCCTTACGTTGAACACTAGATCAAGACTTTCGTTTTAACATTACACTAGCTGTTTCTAACATGTGTGTTATATTTCAAGCGTAGATATGAATATAATACATAATAATAAAGAATGTAAAGCAGTTTTTTGAAAAGAGTATCCATGGAATTTCTTGCTGGTCTCTTCTCCATAGGACCAACCCGCTTTTGGAACCGAGCAACTAGAATCATAACGTTTTAAAAGCGCCCGTAAAGGCCCAGTTGAAATAAAAACATTTGACTTTGATAAAAGTTTGCCTTCTGAATATTCTTGTATGGTGGTTAAAACTGTCTCATTTGATGCTGTTAAAGATATGTATCTTAGTATTCTGAAGACAGTAAATGATTATAAAATTGTTCTTAATTGTCTTAGATTAGATTTATCCTAATAGATTTTTATTAATGTGATTAAGATTTTAGAAACTTGATTAAATGGATTAGAACTGTAGTTTATTTTTTCGCATTAATTATAATATTTTTTACTTGTTGCTAGGATACCAAAGGAGATTCAAAATACTTATTCCTAAATAATATTCTCTCTTATTATTATTTTTAGTCATATGTACCTATTTCTATTATATATATAGACTGAAGAAATAGGTAACTATAAGCTATACGACTCATTTGGTTTACTGATTGCACGCGTGGCCGCTGAGTGTGAGATCCTGGGTTTGATTCCCGATTCAGACGTTTGCCGTTAGAAAAAATCATAACAGTATAATATCAGTGTTTAGAATTGTGCCTAATATAGGTTCGCCCCGTATTACACGAGACTCAATAACGGCATCTGTGAAATTTGGGTGCACAAACCTCTATTTTTTTTTTATCTTAGCCTAATAAACGTACGACCCAGAGTACTAACGTAACTCTTTGTATAAGTACGTGTAAAATTCTCAATTAATATTTTTACCACATGATATTTTTGAGTCTTTACAATAAATAAATTTAAACAAAAATATTAACACCTCAAAGAATCGTGATAAACATAATAAAAAAAATAATTAAAACTTATCTTAGTTGTTATTACCAAAATGCTCCAATTACTGGCCTAACAATGTGCTTTACCATCGCTACGTCACTAACGGTAAACAAATCTAGTTCTTTTTTCAAAATTCAAACTAGTTTTACAGAAATTGACGGTTATTCGGTGGAAACCGTTAAATTTAAGACTTTACGAGTTCTTATTAATTAGTGTGCGTGTTTTATTTGCTTATTTAATGTGTGTGTACGTGCCGGTTGGTTTACAGAGACAGTTAATGAGGAACGTTTGATTGGTTGACGTTCGTATCTTCACCGGATTATCTACTTACTTCACAGCTTGTTCTAGAGGTCAGAAGCCAGGCTTGATATTATCCACATTGATGCCATTAATCAGCATCTGATCTAGGTGTAGTGTTTCCCCGATTTGTAAGCACTACTACAACACTAGTAATATAACATAACATAACATAGCATCACGCTTGTATTCCCCGACGGGTTAGGCAGAGGTGTACTATTGTACACACATATTTCGCCGATGCCGTTATTGACTCCCATGTAATAGGGGGCGAGCCTATTGCCATCTACCGGGCACAGTTCCATACCCCGTGCTGCTACTGAGAATTTCCATACAGATAAACCCAATAACACTTTGCCCAACCCGGGAATCGAACCCAAGACCTCACGCTTAGCAGTCGCGCTTGTGACCACTGGACCGATGAGGCAGCCAATTAAATATGTATATGAAATGGACTTCATTATACACGTATAAACGAGACAAGAAATCATTAATATTTCTCCAGTAAACGTCTCAATCAGGCTGCCGAACCAAACCGATGGTTGCCGAAGATCTGAAACAAAAAAATTGGAACAGCTCCATCAATACCAGGGTGTTCCCAATAAAGTTGTCAGTGATCGCCATTAGCACGAGATTAATTGCAAACGGGACGTGCGCCCGTGCAATATACAACACTGCGCAAGAAACTCGCAGAAGTAAAAGAAATCTGTTATAGGTGGTATTGTTAATTGAAGTAATAATCTTATTTTGACGACACGGTTGGCGCAGTGGCTAAGCGATTAGCTTTCTGCGCTACGTGTCGCAGGTTCGATCCCCGCACGGAACAGATATTTGTATGATCTACAGATAGTTGTTTCGGGTCTGGTTGTCTGTGCATGTGACATGTATGTTTGTAAACTGTACCCATGATACAGGAGAAATCCTAGAGTGGGGAAAAGACGTAAAAAAAATTGTATAATGTATAAATTTCTCAATTTATTTAAAAATACAGAGAACATTACAAAAATTTTAAGAATTAAGTACAAGGAAAAACATAGCTACACCACAATCGAACATTAGAAAAAAAAAAACAAGCTATTGTAATTATGTATAATGTTGTGTGTCCAAAATTGCCGTATAAAAAGTCTTCCAAGATGTCACAAAATATTGATGATACGCAAAGCAAAAGAACTGACATCATAATCACACCAATCATTCACAATATCCAGTAGATAAACTGTTAAGTCAATTTTCCCTTACAAACATCTCCAGCACGTGGCCAGAACATTGCAGGCAATCTTTTTACTGCTACTGCTAGCCGGTTAAATACCACTGCTTCGAAATAGCGTCCCCTCTTGGTTTCCAAGCTGTCATGTTCTGTGCCAAAGATGACCAGCCTTTGCCAGATGCCAGTACTTTTACAGAACAAAAATTCCAATGTGTGTCTAACCAAAACAAGTCTAAAACTAGTCAACTCTCCAAGCTATCATATATTAAGACGATAGTTAAGCTAAAAGTTTTCATACAAAATGCGTTTTTATCCCACTAAATATGAGCTGATTTTGCTATTTTTTTTATATGTTATAGACACAGGTAAAAACTAGGTCGTTACGTTTTTGTTTTTTTAATATTGAGAAATGATTAACGCTCAAAATGCGTTTTTTTTAATTAAAATTCTTCCTTGTTATCTCGTGATAGTTATTAAATTGATCAAAACTTTGAAAAAAAAAAAGCCAATCTTTTCTATCTAGTTTATAATCTGAAAAAACGAAAGAGACTTAATTCAAATTAATTCGTTACGATTTAGATGCAGGAAACGTTAACGCCCAAACACCTATTTAGCGCGTATTTCAAGACAATTTAGTCAGAAGCCGGCAGCCAAACGATACTCTTAAAACAATGTCTCAAACATACAAATAACTCTGTCTATATTACTACGTAGCGCGCAACAGTCGCGCATACAATATCATCGTCCCGATCTATCACTATCGGATCTATAGATCTCATAGATCATTATTCTGTTAGATATGCAATAAAGATAACTTGCCCTCATTCAAGGATCTAAGTTGATATATTCACTATACTTAAATTAAGTTGTATAACTTCAAGTAGCAGGTAACTGTTCAGTGAGTAAGTGATTGATGATGTGTGATAAAGTATTCGATGGATTGTGAGATAACTGTCAGTTAAATGTAAAGTAATGAGGATTAAGATGTACTGTTACTTTTCAGTCTGATGGTTGAAAGATTTATTAGGCGTTATATTACAAAAATATAACGTGAGTTTGTTTTTATAGATCTTCAGCATCACTTAAAAGTATCAGACTTAGTTGGCATTGATAATCTTTCTTTCTTTTTTCAAAAACGATACACTAAGAATAATTTCTGTATCGTAGATCGAACACATATATTCACATGGACATACACCGAAACCCGAAACAACTATTTTTAGATCATACAAATATTTGTTCCGTGCGGGAATCGAACACACGACACGTAGCGCAGCAGTCGATCGCTCAACCACTGTGCCGATCGTGTCGTCATATAATATAGTCCAGTCTACAAAAAAATAGTCTATATCTTCATAGAATCCAATAGAACCGTCTCGTATTAAAAGTGCGCTCTGTTTAAAATGTTGTCTACAAATTACTACTATACATCAAATTAATCAACAAATCATTGAAGTTTGTATTCCTTGCTGATCGAAGATAGTCATATTGTCCAATTTGACGACACGGTCGGCGCAGTGGATAAGCGATTAGCTTTCTGCGCTTAGTGTTGCGGATTCGGTCCCCGCACGGAACAAATATTTGTATGATCTACAGATAATTGTTTCGAGGCTGGGTGTTTGTGTGTATGTGAATATATGTGTTTGTAAACGCACCCACGATACAGGAATTATTCATAGTGTGGGGCAATGTTTGATAAACAAAACAAAAAAAAAATAGGACAATATATTCAGAGTGGTTTTGAAGTCAATCATATCACAACAGATTACAAACACTTCTTATCTGTGCCTTAAGCCTCACAAATCAACTCTGAACATAACAAATTAGTAAACTAAACTAAATGATAGTGTGTTCAAGTTCGCGCTAAGTTTCACGGACCTGTTCGCAGTAGTTACAATGTCACGGTTGCAGAAACGAGGTGCGCCTGCGACTGTGAAAGAAAGTTGATGACGCACACCAGCGCACGATTGTATGTATGTGGTTGTTGTTTGTGTGTTTGCGTCTGTATTGTGGATGTATGTGGGGGAGGAGCTTGTTCGATGTGTGTGTTTTATGGTGGTGTATTGTGTGATGTGATTTTGATTGGCGAATATTGGAAAGGGGTGCCAAAAAGAATTATATGAAATTGGTTTATGAACCCGACATCGTATGTCGTCTGAATTTTATAAGTTTTATATGTATAATTGTGGTTTGAAATATTGAATATTATCCTATAGTAGAGTGAAATTGCTACAAGAACAAAATTACTACCAAATAATTTTCGAATTTGATGAAGTAAAGCGAAATAATAATGTAAATATTTTACAGGTGTCCCAAAACCAAACATATATATAAAGCTATTCGCATTACTAAATATAATTATGTTCAATATCTTCGTATAGACCATACAATATAAAACTTCAAGGAACTTGTTAGCATCAACCCAACAAAATAATAAAAACACTCAGTACACACCACTTTCACTTGCAAAATTGCTTAGTCATAACTTATTTTTCAAATCACTAACAAGTACTTGCCTGTGTGTGCAATTACAACGTCGCCCACACATTGACGCGGTACTACGATACACACTGACGTAAACATTGTCGTACACACGCACACATAGCACCAGTCAGTAGGTCACTGTACCGCGCGTTTATGTCTTTTCTATGGACATTAGCACTTGGGCGCGGGAGTCGATTTTTGATATGAATTTTAATACATTTATGGGAACGAAATCTTTTCTAATTTACTATTTGAAAGAGTTTATAAGGTTTTCTCTAATTATTAATTCGAATAGGGAGAAATTTTTAGAAAACATTTGTAGCTTTTTTTTTTGAGAAATCTGTTTACAGTTTAATACATTTTAAATTTTTGGATATTTTACATGGTTCACTTTTAAATTGTATAAGAATTCCGCTATGTTTAATAAAGACCATCACGTACGTTTATAACGCCCAATTGTTCATTGTAATAACAATATCACTAACTAAACAAAAAGTAAAGCATATCCTTGAATAAATTAAAAGTCTCGTGTATAAACAAAGGCTTTACATATATATAACAAATCTGTGCAGTAACAAGAAGAAATGCCTAAACTATAGAAAACCGTATTAGCGGACCGACGCGAAATGTAAAAGTTGACGTGTTAGTAAACAATGGAAAATCACTCGATTTTGAACCTTACTGCTTATACAATAAGAGAAGAGAAAATTGCGTTTTCTATTTGCCAAGTAAAAGTTTTGTTATACTTTGATGAATGTTTGGAAAAATTGACAAAAATCATTTTTACGCTAAGTTTGTTCTTGGTGTTATAAAAATGTGTTGTCATGGTAACATGGCAAATATTTTCACATAGAACTATTAGCATGCCAACATGAAGTAGAGGCAATATTTTTTGCACATAATATCGTGTATGCCTTGCAATTACGGTACAATCTAAACCATTTTTCATGCATGCTTGGGATTTATAACTACTTATTAATCCTGACTGTTAATAAACAATCAAATAAAGCATTTAATTCTATAGAAATAAAGTCCTTTTTATCACTAAACAACTATGTATAATTATTTTAAAGTCGAAACTATAAATTTCCTTTTCCATTTCCATTCCTTTCGTACGCCTATCGCCCCCTAAACCCCTTGACTTGCCGATTCTACATCAATTTTACATAAGTCGAATAAAAACGATACCCATGCTTACACCAAAACACTAAAATTAATTGCACAACGCATTTAAATTTAATTAAAGTAACAAATATTTCGACATTCACACATTGGGTTCACTTATCTTTTATTCATCGTAAAAACGCGCCGTTATCAGATTGACAAATTCGCGCGGTGGCCGTTTTGTTTTAACGTGTTCCTATAAAAAGTAACACTTTGTTTGTTATTTAAACCCATTTGTCTGATCGTAAGGCGGTTAACGTAACTGTGTGTTAAGGGAGAAACGGTTAGCGATTTAACTTGTGGATAAATATGATTGATTTAGATAAGAATATACCTAATACTTTGTTACTTGTATGTCTCTTTTGCACATCAGTTTCTTACACTATATTAAGTGAATTCTGGCAATAGATTGAAAGATAACTTTCAATTTTTAACATAGCATCACGCCTGTATTCTCCGAAGGGTTAGGCAGAGGTGTACAATTGTACACCCACATTTCGCCGATGCCATTATCGAGTCCCATGTAATAGGGGGCGAGCCTATTGCCATCTACCGGGTACAGTTTCAGACTCCGTGCTGCTACTGAGAATTTCCAATACAGAAAACCCAATAACAATGCCCGAGCTAGGAATCGAACCCAGGAACTCACTCTCAGCAGTCGCGCTTGCGGCCACTAGACGAATGAGGTAGTTAAATTAATTTTTTTAGTATTTCATTTTGTATGAAGATTACCTACACTGTTCCTACGTACGTAGGATCTCCTAGACAAATATTTCGTACACCGCTACGGAGCGATGCGACGCGACGCGATGCGATGCGACACAATATCGTAACGGGAGAATAAATTAATATAACGTCACGCTTGTTTATCCTCGATGGGTTAAATAGAGGTGTAGGTTATAATTTTTGTTAGTACACCCATATTTGCCATATAAAGAGCACAATTCTAAACATTGGATTAAAAATTTCCTGACCAATAAAACTGGCGACTTCTAAGCCATTATGGCAGTTGAAAATTTATGAAAGAAAGAGGAGGCGTCCCGTGCGGACCAATAGATTTATTTCTTGCGTCCACTTTCCCTCTCTTGTTAATAAAAAGTTATTAATTAAACTTTTTTGGGTACCGTCTCGCCCATCTTCCGTCTCTTTCGCCACCGCCTAAACTCCACCTGCAGGTATATTCAGCAATGTACCGAACACAAAATAATTACAGTCTCATATTTCGGTGAACGACCTATGACGTAGCCGTTATTAATAGTATCATTATAAAAATAATAATACAGACGCAAATAATTCCGTTGTAACAGTTTTTGCTTATTATTGGGATATTTGGTGTGTGTCCAATTAAGTGGATCTATGGGGCATGTTAGATTCAAGAATAATGTCTTTACTTTATAAATGAACGTGGAAGAGAAAATCAATCATTGGCGCGGTGGCTGAGATATCAACTGCTGTCCGACGTGTGGCGACTTCGATTCCCGCACGGAACAAATATTTGTATGATCTACAGTTATTGTTCCGGGCTTGGGTGTATGTCTATGTGAATATATGGGTTTGTAAACGCACCCGCAATACAGGAATTAATTGGAGTGACTGAGAAGTTAAAAAAAAAAACTCTGCACTGTGACTGTAATTGCCAATAATACTATGATTTGGTTTTGTCATTTTGTGTATGCATATGAACAGAATATGCTTTTGTTTGAATAATTTCAGACATTCTATTTGATATTCCTATAAGCTATGAATAACCTTTGCCCGAAAAGCGTATATTCTATATTTTAACTATAAAACATATTGCATTTTTAAATAAGACATGAAAAGGGACGAACTACACAAGTCACTAGTCTGCCTGACTACACAATATCTACCAGATAACATAATTAATATATCTTCAATTACGAACCTGTTATGTCTTATCATTCATGACTTGTTACTAAAGTTCCTAGACGCAACACCTGTCACTTCTCATTACAGAACATTGCGCTACATATTTCAATGGGGTCTGGCAGGTTTATAGCTTTTCCCCATTAGTAAGGCATCAATTGATTCAACACACGCGAAAGAAGCAGCTGACTGTACTTGAAACAAATAAATATGAACAGAACTCAATGAATATACCTTAATGCTTACTCTAAGAATGAATGAACAAAAAATACTTTATTTTCAAATAATTGAACAAACTGATACACTTGAAGTGAAACTCTTGACTTCCAAACTACTTTAAAATTGTATTATTGAAGTAAAAGAGCTCTCTCACCGTAAAAAATAATAATTTAAAAGAGGAAAGGTTACGCGCGTAAAAATTTAATTAATGAAAATAATTAAAATACTGTAATTACTACATTTATGGCATCAACGAAGGGCTCAACGGAATATGACTATTGTAAACCCACATTTCACCAATGCCGTTATTAAGCCCCATGTTACACGGGACTTTGGTAGAGTATCCTGATAGAATACCAATAAAATACCAATTGGAATCCCATTAAACAGTGTAAACGTATACAAAAATGAATTGAACAAATTATTGGTTAACAAAGCCTACTACTCTATTAACGATTTTCTGAATGATAAAGACTTAAATGGATAATATTTTGTTAGTCCCTATTTTACTTGTATTGAATATGAATTTGTAATTAAACAACATTTTTAATATTATTGTAGCGACTACTACTCGCAACATGGCAAAAAGTAAAGCGCCATCTATCGGAGTGAAGCTACAACAACAAACCCTAAATCGCACTATGAAAGTTTACAACGATTCTAACACATATACGAATGTCCAACATCAATCGTCGGGCTTCGGTCCGCCAGGCTAACCACCTTGCCTGCTCGGAGGATCCTCCCTTTTCAATGGAGGAACACCATACCTCGTTCCTCCATATTACTATAATTTAATTAAATAATCTGTTGACGTCTGTATCTACTTATAATATAAATATATTAATTTGTACACCATATTATGTGGTAGGACATAGTGTACTTATAACAGCCATAAGAACTGTATGCTGACCAAATAAATGATTATGATTATGAATATCAGTTCACCCGTCCTAGGAAATGAACCTAGGTCCTCACCGTCCGTCATTACGTCAATGAGACAGTTTCACAAGACCAATGTAATGATTACTTCGGCTGTTCTCTCATACTTTTTCCACATTATGTTCATGGCAGGATTGCTAAACAGACTTTAAAAGAGTATCCATGGAGTTTCTTGCCGGTTCTTCTCCATAGGACCAACTTTGTGGAACCGTGCAACTAAAGTCTTCTAACGTCTCAAAAGTACCTGTTAGAGGTTTATTTGAAATAAAAAGAATTCTATTCTATTCTATTCTACTAATTTCTTCGTTTTTACATTTGAATCTCTTATGCCTTACATCTTCCTTACTCTATCTCTATCTCTCCTGTACTCTAATATTACTCTTTCTTAGCAAATCTTACTATACGTAACGGAACGTAACATCACGCCTTTACCCCAGCAGAGTTAAGCAGAGTTGTACTATTGTGTACCCATATTTCGCTCGTTATTAAGTTCCATAAAATAAGGCGGTGAGCCTATTGTCATCAACTGGGGACAGCTCCAAACTTCGTGGTACTACTGAGAATTTTCATGCGGAAACACCCAATAACACTTTAACCGAGCCGGAAATAGAACCCAGGACCTCATGCTTAGCAGTCGCGCTTATAATAAACATGTAGCAAGAGAAGAGTTAACATTAAAATAAATCTGCCACAAACACTATTGAAACGATAATAAAACTCATTTTTTTTAAAAGAAATTGGTCCTATGGAATCCCAAGATTGGCTTTCGTGGCTTTACCATTTTAGATTCCTTCATCATCAACATTATTAAAAATGCAAAAGTAACTGTCTGTTTCTTTGTCTGTTTGTCCTCATCAAGACTAAACCATTGAACCGATCGTTATGAAATTTTACAGTGTTAGCCTAGGATCTGGGGAAGGACGTAAGATAATTTCTACTATTGCAACAAAACACTAATTAGATAATAAATACATCATGCAGACGTAGTCGCAGGCAACAGCTAGTACGTTATAAAGACCAGTATTTTAGTCTATCAGGAAACCTATATTCAATGTTGAACTTTTAACAAGCTGATATAAGCCCAGTAAGTATTCATAAAGCCATCAACATTACCATATACATAGGACGTGAGCGTAGGTTACAACGCCGACTCGGGCGCACATAACGATGTACAGTCGAGCGCATGCGTATGTAAACAATGCCTAACTGTACCGCCACCTTGACTCGGACAACGAGCTGCTCGCCGTGTAAATATTCTCGTGTGGGTGATACAGGGTGCTCTAAATAATTAAGGATTTATACATATTTATAAATCTTTGATCTCAAGTCTTCTACCGTTTCTAAGCATGGGAACATTGCATATTTATTATTTACGTTACTTTTTAGTTATTATACACCAGAAATGAAGTAATAACAATATATAAACAGTTTAATTAAGATGTGAGGCGTTTAAAACGAGCCAGTTGACAAGGGCTGAAATATTTTGAGAACTGTGTACCATTTTAATATATGAAATTATTGGTCTATTCAGCTCGTGGGGTTCAATTAAATTCAAGTAATTAATCATTTTCGTAATTTCTGTATAAAGGCACTTAAAAATAAGCGTATAAATTCAATCCATAAATTGCGATTAAAGATACATATAGAAGGGATACTTTAGTCAATTTAGTAGTCAGAAACCTAAAGTAAAACTACAGCAAAATTAAGTGCATAGTAACCACTATATAGCTACCTATAACATAACTACACCGCAATAACTTATTGAAACTGATTTGATTGGCCAACACTCGAATTGCACTAGATGTGCAAACTAGCCAGCCTATTCAAATTAACTCGTAACACTGTCGGTAACTACGCGGTCAACCGCTAATAATAACGATAAAAACGGTATGAAAAAACGTTATTTAACCTTAATAAGAAAACAAACAGTGTTTTGTTAAAACTGAAGCGAGAGTACCTATGTATTTATAATTAATTTGACGTACGTAGCAAGTTGAAACAAATATTTGTTGGTTTACAAATACTTGTTCCGTGTATTGGTGTACCCACAGAAACAAGAATGCTTTAATCGATTTCTCTATATCAAAAAAACGAAAAAAATGTGAATGATTTTGGATGTATAATAGTCCAAATAGTTCATTTATCTTTGACGTGCTACGATCCATAACTCATATATGTATAATCAGGTTGCTCTCTATAAAATGTGATATGTTATATACGATTTTATAAACTGCAAATTAACCCCAAAATTTGAGTAAAAGACGTTCTTTGATCCACCTGTATGTTGCGCGGGAGTGTCACTACGTCACAACTGGTCTAGCGGCGTGCACATGCGTCATACGCGTCGACACGTTGACACTCACATGCGTAGTTATATATGTGCATGTGTGAGTGTAATGTTAGTTATTAAACTTTTTGTGGTTAGAGATGGAATTTATAGAGGGAAAAAACAGGTTATTGAAAAGTATGTTTTATTATTGGATAGTAGCTACTTTGAATTACATCTTAAAATACAAAAGGACATTATTACATCCACAACAGTATTACATCCTTATTGTAAATAGTTACTCTTTTGTATTCTGTTTTTAAATACTTCAGCGCCATTTTCAGCGGCCAGATATCTAGATAATTTTATTATGTAACAGCTTTTGTATGAAAGCTTCCAAGGAGTACTAAAACAGTAGAAAAAGCCAGCAAATAAAAAAAAACATACATTCGAATTGAGAACCTCTTCCTTTTTGAAGTCGGTTAAAAATAAGTACTTATATACAACATATACCTATTTACTCATACCTCATCTTTTAACTTAGCCACTATTACTACCAATATTTAATTAAACACACTGCCTGCAAAGACCATAACTGTTTAATAAGATAGAACACCACAATATTAGTTAAGCACAAATATAGTGGACTGTAATCTCTTACGGGCACCATGCTAACCCATTGGCCTTGTAACTTACATCGCTTGTAGCACACCATAGCGCAAGCTTTATAAAGCCTAGCTATAGGTTGGCTGATAGACCTAATTATGATGAGAATATGTACTCTTTTCTATTACGAGCGGGAGAAAATATTTCCTTCTAGTCTGCATAGGCATCGGTAAATCTTGCTAAGGTATTTCTCAATCATGTTCGGCTCGTATTGATTGATACAGAGCGACATTATCATATAACGCCTGCAATCTAACGACTGGAAAGAAATCATTATAACCATCATCCTAGCATTTACCCAAAAATGTTTTTGTTGCAGCTGAAATATAAGACGCGCGACGTGATTCCGATCTTTCTTACCTTAAAGATGAATCATAATCCATTCTACCTATTACCAAGAAGCCTACGTCTGAATCCTGCTCAAAAACTCTCAAAAGACCCGAAACAGTCCCACAGTCCACCTGTCCTATTCAAATTCACGGGAGGATCTCCAAGGCCAGTGGGGGCGTCGACCCTGTAACTGTACAGGGCTATCCCGGCGCAGGACGACGACCTCCGTCCGAGGCATGGGGTTTTTGTGCCTGTTACGGGATTTGGGGAGCTACGGTTAATGTCTGATTGAGTTTAGGTGGTTAACGGTTAACTTATGTAGGGTTTGGTATGTTATGGTTTTAGCGGAGTTTTGGTTATGTCATTTATTCGTGTGGAAGTCAAAATAATCGTTCAGGAGTCTAAAATTTTTAGCTATATTTTATAGACAACCTTTGAATAGACAAAAAAATTATGGAAAATTAATAATAGAGCTAAACCAGAGTTTTTTATTATGAGAAGCTACGAACTTGAAGTATTTTAGCTGAAAATAATCGTTCATTTAACAGATAAAGTCATTTGTGCCAACGGCAGGTTTAAGAAACACTCTGTTAATATCCCAAACACTGGCTAAGGTAATTAAGATTCCACAATCAGACTCAGTCGGTTCCATATTTAAATTGGGAGTTTTATGAACTTGCACCAACGGCCTTGTACAACTAAAATAGACCAACTAACCCGTCTGCCCTAAAAATAAACAATAAATAACCTTATTCTAATCATGACACATTTCTCGAAAACTAATTGAAATGCTAATCCATCCTTACAAGTGACATTAGCATAATTCTTTGTGTCGCTATAGAACAATGTCTCTATTTGTGGCTCATCTGCATTTTACTAGTTTCAGTAGAAAAAGGTGGATACCAATAAGTCTGTGCGTATGAAGTAACTATTGTTTCTTAGAATGCTGTTTATTTTATTGCATTGTTTAAAAAAATATACACGAAAGGCGGAAAGAATTGTCTTGGATATTGTTTTAAATAATTTGCATCGTAGTTTGCTTCTCGATAATTTAAGCAGCAATATTAGACAATATATTGCTATGAACATAGAGCGATCACACACGACTAAGAACTAGCAAAAGGATTGATTAAAATATTCTTTCGACTGGGCACTTGTAGGCACTTTTAAAACGTTAAGATTGTAGGTGCACAGTTCCAAAACTGGGTTGACCCTATGACGAACAGGTAAGAGACTCCATGGATGGTCTTTTACAATAATATATTTTACATTACATTACCAGTGCTCGCTCTTTGTAAGATGTTTTGTGCTACGGTGATCACGTTAAGAACGACACAGTTTATGAGCAATGCAAAAGTCTAATTGCCGAGTCTCAGTAATCGGCTGAGACATTTATATATCTACTTGAATTTTGGTCGTTCCTTGTAATATTCTGATACAAGTCAGACTGGAAGGAAAGTACTAGGCAGATGATAGAGCGCACATAAATTAATTTACTTCGATTTTATAGAACAAGTTGGATTTGCCCACATTCTAAAATCTACCATCTAGGTCTTGTCAGTCAGCGCAACCAATATAATTATGACATTTGTTTACAATATAGGATATTGCGATACTACTCTTTATTGAGCTTTTCAACGTAATTTTATAACACAGAGTAAAATGATTTGTAAACCAACTGGTTGCCCAACTGATCGTGTCTGATTGTCGAAAGACCTGTTGTGTTGTGTCCAACAGTTGAAAATTGATTTATTAAGTTTTTAAGTACTGTTGACATTACGACACTATTGTGTTCTGATAAGGTGGTTATTTGTGCAGTGGCCAGAATGAGTAAGGTCTTAGGGTCGATTCTCTGATCGCGCAACCTGTTATTTAATTATTTGGTTAGGAAATTCTTCTTTGGTATTTTGGGTGTATTAAAGTTAAGCTCTGCCTAACCCGGAGGAATATGGGCGTAATGCTATATTATGTTGTTATTTTTGTTGAGTTTTCTTCTCAGAATATCGTATAATTTATGCGGCGGTTTTACTTGGTAACTTGTTGCCATAGAACATTTGAATTCAGTGAAATTAATTAGTAATGGACACACAAATTAACTATCAAACCTTTGCAGAAAATATACCTATATTATAATTAATTCCAATCTTAATTAAATCATATTAAACCAACAGTACAACACAATACCAACCCACACATAGCCAAACGAAATCACTACGCGTTCCCACACTGGGCCACCCAAAATCCACTCAACCTCGTTGTGGTGCGCGAGCGCATACCACCGTCCACTCCTAAAAAAAAACCCGTTGGGCCTATAACGGTAACCGCTGCCTTGACAAACGAACGAACAAGTATATTAGGCAATTAGGATGTAGGGATCAAACATGCCGCCAGTATTTAACTTGGAAAACAATTGGTTAAATGTACAGTTAAAACAATAAATGTTTGGCCTATGTAAATTGTTAGATTTTTTGCGGGATATTTGTCGGCATTTGCATAGCTTTTGAGGTAAAAGAAGACTTTAAAGTTGTAAACGCGTTGCAAGTGTGTTTAGCTTAATTTTATTATACTTGTAATTTTTTGTTGTTTTCCTTTTTAAATTAGTTATAATGAAAATGTATAATAATCTTCATTTTTCTACCGCATGAAACATAGTTATTATCATTGAGTATTATATTACTCTTTCACGCCAGAACGACTGAACGGATCTGGAGGAAATTTGGCACGGAGATAGAATATAGCCTGGAATAATATCATATAACTGAATTTACCTATTTTTCTTTTTTTAGAAACGTTGCCCCACACTAGGTTTCTCAGCAGTGGGTACAGTTTACAAACATACATGTCACACAACCAGACCCGAAACAACTATATGTAAATCATACAAATATTTGTTTCGTGAATCGAACCCGCGACACCTAAAATAGAATCACTTAGCTACTATGCCAACGGTGCTGACAAAAACTTATATTAAAAAAATGGTACTGTGATACCCATAATCGCTCCTTTCTCGATATATTCTCGTTCCGATAAAATCATTTCCGAACGAAATGTAAATCGTATCGATACGAATATCGAGATATTGGTAATGTGCATGTTGCTATTGTCGCTCCTCCAAGGAGATCTTATCGGAGCGACAATGAATCGAGCGCGGAGCGATAACACTACGATAGTGTGAATTATGCCTTATGTATCGAAATGAAATATGGACCGGTATGTTACCCTTTTGAAAACATAGTACACATAGAGTACGCACTTTATTACTAAGGTCCCGAAAATTCAGGGAAGCGTAATTTTTTCAGAATTATTCCCAAAAAGTGAAAACTTAAAAAAGTTTCAATAACTTTCTACGTCAGTGTACAAGATAATATCGCCTATCAACGG
Organism: Shargacucullia verbasci; assembly: GCA_947562105.1. Taxonomy (NCBI): domain Eukaryota; kingdom Metazoa; phylum Arthropoda; class Insecta; order Lepidoptera; family Noctuidae; genus Shargacucullia; species Shargacucullia verbasci. The sequence goes on from OX387283.1 coordinate 522,234, forward strand.
CCCATCCATAGACCAATGCGAAGTCTAGCCTTGAGGTAGGTTTAAAAACTGGATTCTCGTAAGCAATCATCAAACAGAAACGGACATAGCTCTATTGTCGTGAATCAGCACCGTGAAAATCGAAAACCAGTTCGCTTGCTACCCAAATTCCGACTTTATTACTTACGGTCAAGGTTGTGTTTTGAATGTCCAATAGCTGTTGGTTACGACCTGTGTATAATAAAGTGGTGTTTACGCCACTGACATACTTCCGTGTGTGTACCGTTAGGCGGCCCTGTTTCGCTTACACCCGTTTCTTTCACTCTCGTTTGTAGCGTATGTTTTGTCTCTTTCTGTGCGCGACAAATTTTCGATGCGGGCGCCTCGTGTAGGTTGGCCTAAAAATTAATTTCGTGATACGATTTTTTTAAGAATCCGCTTGTCGCGGTGGGGATAGCCGTTTGTCGGTCAGTGTGCCGCGTGCTTTATGTTAAGTTGGCATGTCTAAGTTCTTAGTCGGGATTTAGTTCAACTCCGGATTTAGGATTAGCATTTAGCGGAGGCAGCTTTTGAGACATTACTTTGGCTTAACATTAGTGAGGAAGAATTTATGGGCTGTTAAAGAAATTAAATAGATAATGTTAGGTAGCGGTTTTGAAACTTATATCTTTAATAATAGGGTCAAAAATTGTGTTTTATACAACGCTTAACTTAGAATTAAAAACAAAGTGATTTCCCGTTTACAATGCATCTACAAAATATTCCGAGAGCCAGATTTTCGTGGAAAATATGTCGAAACATTCCAGAAAAACCCAGACATTCTCGAAATATGTGCTATCATCAGTCAAGTCAATACTAATACCTAGGCTAAATTTTACCTAGTACCAGTCACTGATACATTAACAGCTGTTACAGAGGTGGTAACGAGACGGACAAACATACAGACAAGCGGTATGTGGCGCGCGAATTCCTTTGATGTAGTACTACTGTGTCTATGAATTTTAGAGTATTCTAGAAATCGTTTTAAAGTAATTAACATTTTCTCTGAACTTTCTTTTACTGATTGTATTGACATAAACATACTTAATACTTATATTATTAACCTTTAGCATTGAAAATAAACATAAATTAATGTGTCTTTAAATTACAAATTACTCTTTTAACTTAACCGTAAAATGTTAATTAGCAATTAGTCGTTTGTAATTTAATTGAATATGATTTGCATGTATTAAGATACCTCAAACGTAACGGTTAAAAAAATTCAAGCATTTTTAGTAAACTCAGCTGAAAATTTAAGCCAATTTTTTTAAAACACTTTTTTTTTGTTTTTATTAATATAAATAATGTCAGCCCATTTTGCACTCCTGGGCATGGACCTACTTCAGAATGTGAAAGGTCACAAAATAAATTATATTACTTTGAATTTTTAATATTAATCTGCTTTATTGGTTTAGTTATATCAAGCATGACTGCTGAACATGAGGTCCTGGGTTTGGTACTCGGGACGGGCAGTGTTATTAAAATCGTAGTAGCAGCCTGGTATTTGGAATCGTGCCTGGTAATTGGCAATAGGCTCACTTTGGACTCAATAACGGCATCGAATAAATCTAAGACATGTTTTATCAAACATCCATAACAATTCTCATTATTCAAGTTAATAAGTAACAGATACACTCTACTTTCCACAAACAATGGATTAACCCCACTTTGATCACAGAAAACGTTGGAAAATCAAAAATTTCATACTTTCCTATCTCACCGCCGTCAATCATAAATTCATAACAAACCGATATTTTAAAAAGATTCGCTTTGATTGTCAAAAGGCCGACGTATTTCTACTTTCACTCGGACGGCCCATCGGAGCAGATAATCTATGGAACTGTGACAATTTCTACGGAATTGGGACGAGAGATGCTTGATTTTTGTTTGTTTTTGAGAATGACAGGCTTGGATAGTGCGAATAATGGCTGGGTGACGAATTTTAACGCTCTTATTAGCTGAAAAATACAGCTCAAAATGTTAATTTTGGTCTATGATTGGAATGATATAATAGGATAGGAATCATGATAGAAAAGAGAAGAGCAGAAACACCATCGTTTCGGATAAGGATAAATCTCAACTAAACCCAGCCCCGTAAACATTGGAGTGTGTGACCCAATACATTATATTCTTGTTGTCAGTAAATAGGATTCATAACATAACATAGCATCACGGTTGTATTCCCTGAAAGGGTAAGGCAGAGGCATAATATTATACACCCACATTAAGCCGATTCCGTTATTAAGGCCTATGTATGTAAGGCGATCCCTATTGCCATCTACCGGGCAAAATTCCAACTTCCAACTCCAAGCGACTCGCGTATAAAAAAATAGGGTTTGAAAGATTTTGCGACACGGTTGGCGCAGTGTTTAAGCGATTAGCTTTCTGCGCTATGTGTCGCGAGTTCGATCCCCGCACGGAACAAATATTTGTATGATCTACAGATAGTTGTTTTGGGTCTGGTTGTGTGTGAGTATTAGTAATATAAAGCACATACGCAATTACTGACAAATAGTTTCGATATTTTTTCGTTAATTAAAGTTTATAAGGATCGTTAATCTTAGTGAACGGAGCCTAAGTTCCGAGCAATACATCCAAGCATCCTGAGCCGCTCACTCCGCTTGCTTGCACACAAGGAACTTAAATATTTACAGCATTATTAAAAAATACGCTAAAACAATTTGTAAGTAACGTATACTTACGAGTAAAGTATATAAACTTCATTATGTAGTGAACCTTTCGGCAAAAAAAGTTGACTGGAGATAAAGTTTATTGCCGGTTTTTCGCCATATGACTAACAAGTTATATTAACGTTTCAAAAGTGGTCTTCTAGCCTCTTGTTTCTCTTTTTCTTCCTCTCCTTATCCCTTTATTTGGGGTCGGGTCTCCTCACTTTCCTGCGCCAAGTGAAACGATCTTGGGTTGTCACTTCAGGCAATTGGGCATTCTTTAGGTCTCTTACGATATTAGACCACCAGGTCAATGGTGGGCGGCCCCTACCTCTGTTTTGTTCTGGTAGGTTTAACGCAATTTGTACTACGTAGTCTTCTCCGCGTCTCTTGACATGGCCATACCAACGGATTCTAGCCTTTTGTATCGATTTTCCTTAAATCTCTACATTCGATAACATTTCGCCAAACGATTTATTATTATCACCAGCTCCATCATTATCAGCAAATACCACTTGCTTTTACTTCTTCCAAAATGTGACAGATTTTGATGGCACAGATTATTTATTCATCTCCGGTACTGTTTGGAGATGCATGTTCGGAATTGCATCTATTTATATGTGGGATGTTGCCTAACTGTCCATCAACTGGATTTACTACATCAGTCTTCTTTTACGAAAGTCGTGTCAGAAACAACCACAGCTTTACATCTTATTATTAAGTATATAAATGGCAAGAAATATCATAAACTTGAATAGCATTGTTGTCCACAATTAAAGTCACGTTCAGTATGCAATCGGTTGTCTTGGTAATTCATTTTTTCTGCAGCGGGTTGCGACAGCGATCGCCACGGGCCGGCGCGGGCGCAATCGCTCTTTTATCCACACTACAATATTTTGCGAAAAACCCAATCAAGGCCGCGTACTTGGCAGCCGAGACAAATCTATATTTTAATAGTATTTTTTCCGAGGGGTATTGCAACTCGTTGCGTGCTGATGTTAGGCAATGGTGCGTGTTGTCATAAGTTCGATTTTTTTGGCAGTACCAACACTAAACTAAATGTTATGAAAATTATTCGTTACGAGAATCAAAGGATAGTTTTTTTTTTATTGGGAAATATAGATGTAGTAATGTTGTTCAATATATAAATGCTAAATGGCTATAATAGCTAACAATTTATTTTTATCAAAAATTTGACTGCAATGAACAAATTTCATAGAGGTGAATGAACTACACCTTTGGCATTGTTCAAAAAAACTAATAAGGAAAATAGTTCAGCATTATGTATAGCAAAACATTACCTACTAATCCAATAATTAATAAATGAATATTGAAAAATAGTAAATACGTAAACAACAGATGTTTAATGTCAAAAATATCGGTATTCCTCGAGTCACAGTAACAAATATGTACAGCGCATCGCTTGCCGTATCATACCATGAACATAATACGCTATCAGCAAATCGCATGTGACATCTCATGTCAACACCACAGAATTCAGTTGTAGTGTAACCTGAAGTAGATCATAATGTGCATCTAGCACCAACCACAACAACTGTGATAATACTTTCTTTCAAATTACGAATAACTCCTGTCAGATTCAGTTTTTCGGCGACTATTTGATAGCTAGTGACGTTGGCATCTTCAATGTTTAACTTTATTTACGGCTAATTAATCTAATGAGCCCTAATCTAAACGCTTACATTATTATTATCGAGTGCTAGTAATGATTTCGTTAGCGGCATAGCAACTGGAGCACGGTCAGGTATCGGGGCTGGCTCCGATCGGTGTGGCGCATCGGTGCCTGGCGCTATCAACGGCTTATATCTAACACTTTGTTGTGAAGCTAATGTTTTTGATTAACATGTTTGAAATATGCAAACAAAAAGTTTTATAGCGCATTGATGAGGAAATGGTGGAAACCAAATTCTGGCCGAGCTAATACATATTAAACATTAAATATCAAATTAAAAAGTGATTGCTGAATTCCGTTTCGCATATTTTGAATATGCAGAAGTAGTGAAAGCACCACGGATATGAACAAATTTAAAGTCATTATAAATCAACCCAACGTTTCGATTCATTAGGTTAATCTCATTAATGTTTTACCTATTTAGCGATATCCCTATTAAATTTCTAGACAACCGATACTTATTATATCCTGCTAAGGTATTATCAGGCCATAAATTAACCATAATATCAAAGCCTGCATCATCAACTTCTACAACAATTACCTAAATCTAGCTTAATGTTGTACTGTATTATAAATATACCGTTTGCCCCACTTTACCAAAACTTAGTATAAAGCGCCTTTTGTTTTTAGTAAAACGAAACAAAAATGTAGCGACTGCCTGACTAGAAATAAAACAGAAGCCACTATGGGCCGCAGCACGGTTAGCTAGTGAGGCGTGTCGTACGCGATTACTGCCTGCATCTTTGATTGCGTACTAGACTACTAGTTCAACGCATAACTTGGGTACTGGCAGCGAACTATTGTCTAGGTATGAAAAGTATTTACTGATTTAGGTACTTAGGTTTTTACCAGATATCACAGTGATAATAGTATGCGATCGCTTATACTTTTACCGCATGTAATAGCTCCAATTTTACAATATAATTATGTTTTCAGTTGTATTTGAAATACATTTATGTGTGTCTGAGTGTGATCCCATGTTTTTCCAACCCTATTCCTGTCCTTAACTAATTTTAAGCAAATTATAAAAAAATTGCATCAACAGTGTACTCATGATCGTTTTTTGTTTGTTACAGATAGCGCAGCAGGGTGGCGGCGTCCAAGTATGGCGGTGGAGGGCTCTCACTGGGCTCCGGCGTCGCGGTGAGACGCGGCATGAAGTGCGCAGGCGTGGCAGGCGCCAGCGGCGACGAGCTGCTGCTCGGCAGCTGCTGGCTTGACCCCAAGCTCGATAACTCTTCTCCCCCGCCCACCTGCCACGAGCTCCTCGACTCCCTTCTAGCTCCTACTCCCCTCGCAGAACTGAAGCCTCTCCCTCCGTTCACCGGCTACACCGGGCACTTATCAATCAACGGCATCTCTGGACACCACTATCATGCTATTGCGCAACGCCTGCCAGAAGAAAACAACAACTATCCAACGCAAAGCGGCTACGGCGCCGATCATGACGTCGTCTCTTCATCGACGTGTGCCGCTGATGCGGAACCTCCTGACTTAGAGGACGTCAAACCGTTCCTAGACGGGCCTGATTCCAAACCTTTCGCCGACACTTCCGCGGCGGATTCCTGCGCTGCGTCCTGCTCACCGCCTGCAAAAATGTTTGAGGACGGGCACAAGCAGGACATGTACGACATCAGCTCGATAGAAGACATCGCGGCAATCATCGGATCAGCCATCGCCGATACGACCGTCCCGTCACAACCAGAGGACCCTGAACGAAATGATTCGAGAGACAGTTGGATGGACATCGATGCCTGGATTACAGGTGCGTGTACACAACCCGGTGACAAAATCGTTCAGCAAGATCTCGCAGAATTTGGCCTGCCAAATTCACCTCCATCAGGGCCAAACCATCACTCCAGCCTTGAGTTCTCCTGCAAAAATCAGGAGTTTTCAAAAAGCACGGAGTTTCTTCAGAAAAACTTAGGACAAGCGGGATCGACGCTGCAATCATTATTAACGCACGGCTACATGCCGCTGTTGCAAAATCGGCTGCAGAACGGACCTCCAGTCAAACAGGAGACGCCGAGCTCTACAAGTTATGGGATGGACGTAATATCAACGTCATCTCCTCCTGGGAACGCTGTGTCGACAACTGACGGTGTTGGTGGGTTGTTAAACGGTCGATACGCACCACATTACGCGCTCGGTCTGAAGCCTGACGGACTCTGCAGTCCAGAGAGACTACTAGGCTACCCGCATGCTCACACCACTACTTCCACACCTGCGAGTAAAAGCAAAAGGAGTCGAGCTAAAGCGAAACAAGCGAACAGCGGGAACATGCACGGGAGCTCGCTCGCGTTCCCTTCAGCAACAGCAGCAGAGCTGAGTGGCCTGCTCGGCAAAGAGAAGCCGGTACACCGGTGTGGGATATGCAATAGAGGTTTTTTGAACAAGTCCAACATTAAGGTCCATCTCCGAACACACACGGGAGAGAAACCTTTCAGATGTGACGTGTGCGCGAAGGCGTTCCGTCAGAAAGCGCACCTGATCAAACACCAACAGATCCACAAGCGGATCGGAAGGGACTAGCAGAGGTGTAGGACTGTAGGTTCTAGCTCAAACTGAAGCATTTTGTAGTTTGTAATATAGTGTGTCTGTGACGTCAGTGTCAGTGAGCGTGGTAATGCAGTGCGCGCTGAATCTCATGTAGGCTATTGTAAATTTATTTCGTTAGAATCGGTGACGTTGCAACGCTGGTGCATCTTAGAACTCTGGCGCATTTCAAACTGATGTCGTCCAATCAGCGTTCCAATGTCTCCTTATACGTCTTCGAACGTAGTTACGTGGTATCACGAATAATTAATTTAACCCATTAGTATAACATTCCTAAGGACAAGTGCAATGTTAACTAGTTTTAAGTGATTTATATTCTCTGTATTATATTATTAGTTCATAAGTTCTTGAACATTTCCGCTCCGCTCTTTAATTTTTGTTTTCTGAGCTATCCGTCTCGTTAGTGTAGTTATCTTCTTATTATTTCGGTTATGTTTTGACGTCTAACATTAACACTTGACATGCCACCGCATGGCTCGCGCGCTCAAATACCGTGCATCCTTTAGAACGGTCAAAACATGAACGAAATATGATTTTGTAATGTAGAAAATTTTATTTAATTTTATTATGTGAATGGTTACTCCGATTACCTATTGTTAGTCAGAATTTTTAATTAGTTTTTTTCTTTTAAATGTATAAATAAGTACTTAATTAATTTAAGGAAGACAAATGACAAAGCTCATGAGGCTAACACGATACTGCCAATTTTAAACCTTTTTTACTTGTAAACTTTGTATAAAATACTCTTTAAAAATATACGTGAACGTAAGATTTTTATTATAATTTGGTTGACATCGTTTATGAGTAAGGTTTAGCTATTTTTCATATATTGCTGCTATTTGCTAGTTATTTATTATTTCTCGCCACATTTCTTGGCTTTTCTTACTTGAAGCAACAAGTATTAATAACATAACATACCTCAGTGTAACACAACAGTCACAAATATGTAAATAAATAAAAATCTTTGCGACTTATGTACATTAAACATGTTCTATTTAATTTTCATCATTTCATTTTTTATTTTAAAGGGGGACCAAAAGATTTGAATTAAAAATTACGTTTAACTTGCAAAGATTTTTAATGTTATTCTCAAAGTAATCATTCATCAGTCTTCTTCCATTATCACTGTCATAGCAATCATAGGTTAAAAGGATATGGGTAGAAGTGTAACAGAACCATTTCTTTCATACAGTACTCATATTCATACATTGAATAAAACTATCATCAAATATTCATCATTCCACACACGATCACCCATCAAGTCTTGACATTATTTTCATTGAACGCATTTATTTCCAAATTCATACAAAACTATACAGCCATTGAACTCCACAATCCTTTTAGTATTTGATATATTTCAGTCACATTTAAATCATCATTGTCACACAATCATTTGCCTCTCTATAATCAATCTACATTTGCAATCTCGCGTGCACATTATATTTAATATTACACAACACTGGTGCATTATTTCCGTCGTGACGGTTAAGGGCGGCCTTGTTTTCGCTTTTCTGTGACAATTTAGGGCTTCAATTACTATTGGCGATTGCCAATAAACGTGTTAATTTATAAGGTTCATTGGTCCATAGCTAACTAAATTTTTCAACAAAAAATAAATATGCTTGAAATGTTTAGCTTAAATTGATATTGAAGTAAATTTTGCATTCACACAAACCTATTATTGGTCACATTTACCAGCCAATCAAAGCGCGCAAGCCAGTTCATTATACGTAGAACATAGATAGATGCGCGAGCGCACGCGAACGGAACTCGCTGCGTCCGGGAAGCGGACGGAAAAAAATAAAATTCATACTAATAATACCGATCCGTTGTTGCGTAAGAATGCTATTCGTTGGCAGTTTATAATTGTTATTACGGCATACGGTATTTGGGGCATCTACCTCTTCGCGAGGTTAGGACTGCGTGATTCGGTTCTGATCAAATAATTACCTTGATTGGTATTAATAAGATTGATTGAATTTTATCGTGAACAGTCGAAAATGGGCACTGACTTTTTTATACCCAACGCATTAAGAATATAATTTACCACAACTTAAAAAAGATTACCTTCTATAAAAATTCCCAATCATCAAATCACTCTCGACATTAATAGGTAGGTAGGTTTACAAAATCATATTCGCAATAATCTTATCATTACCGCCATCCTTTAAATATACAACATCATCACAATCATGAAACTATCACTTTCATCGATTTCACAATTCATAAACATTCACACAAATCATCTTAATTTAAATAAAAATAAAATTCATCATAATTCAACTCTCGTATCACAAGTACACATCACAATAATTATTGAGCGTCTTTGACTTAAGACTATGAACTTTGACATAAAGCTACATTTACACTAAGCATTCCACATCCATACCATTCCTATCTGCTATAATATCATCTTTCATCTTCAGTGTATACGATACACACTAACTAACATTCCATTAGGTATCTACAACATTGTAGGGTTATCTTTGACTGTTTGAGGCGTTAAAACGCTTGTCGGTGCAGACCAGCGGTTGCCCGTTAGGGAAAATGCACGCTACGAAGTAAACGAGCGGTCGAAACGCTTGATAAATGTTTTTTTTTTCACAATTTGATTATCAAGTCACGTCTTGGTAGCCAATCAAATCACCAATAAAAGGTGCTCATGAAATAGAAGTAAAGAATTTTTGTTCTTAAATTTAAACAGTAATTGTTTTGTTTGGATATGAACGAAACATCATAATTATATCTAGTATTGTTAACAGTAAAATAATGTCGTGAAAATGACGTTGACTTTATCTCAGTACGCAAACATAATACTACAATCAAAAATAATTCCAGTCTGTCTAGACTTAAATTATACTTAAACTGATGAATCATTAAATGAACGGTCACTTTTAGAGAGACATCATAAAAAGAAAGCAAAAATTGAGTTCTCTTTCCGTTACATTTTATTTTATTATTTGCTTTCTCTTATAAAAGAAATATCGCTGAAACGCGCCACTTTCAGCAGTTTAGACAATTTAATTAAATTAATTTATTGTACGAATGTCTAATTTATAAAATGCAAGCATACTTGTACACCTAAACTTATATACTAACGAATTACTTTTTCTTAATAAAGTAATATAATTTCCGTGAGTTCCATACAAAAACAGAGTGATTGTAGCCCAATGCATTCCACTTGTCAACAAACCTGTTAAGCTCTCATTAAATACTAAAGTCATAATAAAACGTTTTACGACCGTTTCGACCGCTGCGTTTCTCGCGGCCTGTGTAAATAGAACTTAATAAAAGTACCTTTTTGATAGAATATAAATTGTTAGCGTTAAGTATTTATTTTTCAATATAATTTTTGTAATTATTAAATAATTGTAAATCATTACAGTTGACGAAAACAATTAAATATTATGCGTACTTTTTAAGCGGCGAATGTTAATTTTCAAGAGGTTTTTCCAATAGATGTTTAAGTAAATTTGTAAAATAATGTAAAATAAATGAAGATTTTTTTTTGTTAATGATACGTATTTGTTTGTTTTCTAACATTTTTCCTTGGTTCTATAAATGGATCGACTGAGGTAGGTAAGTGCTCTGCTGGCTGTTCAGCGAAATAAAAACTACTCTCTTCAAGTCGTCAATTAAAAATAATATGTTTAATTACAAAAAGTTATCTCTATTACAGCAATATCACATAAAAAGATAAACATAGCAATTTTCTAAAAATACACGTAAAGACATAAGTAGGTCATATTAGACATCTATAGAGCAAACAAAGGTGTGAACACACCAAGTGAAAGATCCAACTAAAAGTTTAGTTCACACAACACACGTAATGTTCCCGTGCGTCTCGGAAGAAAGTCGGATGTGAAAATTGTCATAATGCACACACAAACGACAAATTGCCTTTTTGCGTCAACAAGTGCTCTTGCGCAGGGCACACAAGAGAAAACACGCACACGAACGTAAAAAAACTCGTGCGAATATAACTCACACGAGCGCGCGTAATGTCAACGTATCAGCGTGTCGGTGCACACACATACATACATAAAATACGGTGGGCAAAAAAAACATTGCAAAATTCACTTAATTAGTTTTTTTCATATTGCAACGTAATTAATTCATTAGTGTCGGTTCTGTAGCTAATCGATGTTTTATATAATCACCGATTACAAATCTAAATCGGTCGGTAATTGAATTTTAAAGTTCTGCAATGTCTAAATTTTACGTTTTCAAAATGTACAGTCAAACAAAGAGATAGATATTACTGTAAAACTTATTGAAAACATCCATCATAATTTCTTTAATATATATATTTTTTACTGGTAACGTATCTCGTGTTCTCTCGCTTATCTTGTTAGATTGTACATGTAATGAGCAGTACAATTGATCGATAGTTTATATTTATGCTAACTGAAATACTAGTTACATTTCATATCGTTGGTCTTATTTGATGTATAAATCTTAAAATACTTCATAAAACATTTTTACAATAACACTTTGCGTTAATTTTAACGTAAAAAGTAGTCAAACAAATCAATGTTAAAAATATTGTCTCACATAATCAGTCAATAGTAACCGGTTACAACATCTAATCACTCCGGCTGCAGGTTATTTTGACACTGAATTACATAATCAAAAAAATCTTACTGAACCATAATAAAATAAACTAAAATAATCGCTCATAATTCAACCTTTCTGGCCAATTACAAAACGAAATTATACATTCGTCAAAATTATTTCATATTAATTGGATTTTTCTATTCGTTTTCACATTTATTTTTACAATTAACTTCAAGCTACTTTGTTTTTATTTTTCAATATAGCATTCAAATAAGTTCCAGCTAATTACTGATGTAACGTTTGACCTAGCCCACAAACAATTAAAATAAAATAAAAAGTTTAAATGAAGTGAATACACTTTAGAGAATTATTTCTTTTAGCCAAAAAATCAGGTCATTTCGTGGACACGCCAAAAATATTTCGCCCAAAATATTCTAGATACAAGGTCGGCTTGGCGTGCTGTCGGTACGCTGCGCGCGCGCCGGAGAGATTCTTTCACCAACCCACTTACATAGCACGGCTTGATTTCACCGCCGCCCGCCGCAAACTACTACTACGTCGACACTATAATGTGAACTTGAGACATTTTTTTGTTTGACAATACTGATATTTTGGTTAAATTTTTAATTATTGTCTAAAGATTGCCTGAAAAAATAACTAAGTACATTTGATTTATAAAATTTTATATTTGATTGGATGCTGACTTTGACTGCTTACTGTTATTATAAACAAATACATTTTGAATTTAAGAAAAGTAATTTATAATCTTTTATAATCCCATATAATCTTTTCCCGGATCAACAGTTTTTATATGAATATATTGTATACGAAACTTTTTACCACACCAACCCTACTCAATATCTAAATAATTCTGTAAAAATAGGTTTCAAGTACGTATTAATTTACCGAAAATCCCCGATAACTCAAGTTCGTACTGTCAGTGGTACACAATACAAATGCGGTGCATGCATTGTTTACTCCACGCGACGAGAATGAACATCACGCCGCGCCTGCGCACGAGACACAGCAGGATTGATGACCTCACGTACAGCTGTGAGTTTGTCAATACAGATTGGTCAATAAAGGTGGGATTGGTAGGTATTCCGGTTGTGAGGGTAAGGAAAAGAGAAAAAAATACTGTTAAGAAAGTACCAATGATCCATATAGCGTGGGAACTCCTGGAGGAACTTATTAACAGTTTATGGCAAGGTAAGTACTCTAGAGTAAGCACACAGATACAATGAGGCCCGCTTATAGAAAAAAAAATACCTATCTACAAAACTTGCGTCCTCAAATCAAAATACGAAAATATAATAGAAAACTTCTTATATAGTTATTTACTATTTTTTGTGCTTTCATAAATTCTTTGCTACTGATGTTCCCGTTATAATTAAATATTATTCACTGTTAAATCTACCATTTAAATAAGAATATTAATATGTTATATCTGTAATTAATCGGAATCAAAATCATTTATTTCCAAGAACATGAGTTACACGGTTGAAAAAAATTATATCAAATCAAATCAAAATACCTTTATTTTCAGGCTACATTGGCCCATAGATATATACCTTACAGACTAACATATATATTATTATATATATAAAACACTCTGTCAAACAATAGTATCGGCTATGCAAACATTAAATGACTAAATTATATTAATCATTATTAAGTATAGATACGCCGTTATGCCATATAGATAGGCAGTTATGCCATAAAATCAGAAAACCATTTATAAACAATCTCTTGAAGTTTCGTATGAACACAGAGGACCACGTGAGGCTAATCTATCGGTCCATTACTTAATCTTTTCGTTACAGCAAGTCCATTATCTCCGTCCAACTCAGGCACCCTCCGAGAAATTTCTGGCTACGTCAGGCGTCTACTGGGTTTTATTAAGGAATTGGAGCGGTACGAATAAACCAATATTTAATCCCACCCTTACGCAAAATACGCGGCTGGACGTGGACTGTCAGAAATCAGTCCGTTTATACCTATACTTAAGTCCATTTCCTGGGTGGTCGATCAAAATATCTCATTCACCGCACCAGTCCACAGTGTTACTTTCGACCAGATGACCCCAAAACACTACCGCCCATCTCTCAAACCGGTCACACCCCCAATGTAAAGCAAACGCGAGCGAAAGGTCAGCGCAACCTTTGCCTTGGAGTGAAATGCTTGCGAATGTGCGCCCGCGCCGCTCCTTGCCCTTCATACTTGAACTTGTACGCGACCTGCTAGCGGCGCAAGTTATGAGCGATAGAATCAAATATATTATTTATTCAACTTCGTATTCTGTAAAGAAAAGATCTATTCTTCTCAATAGTTCTCGTTGCTATTGATTGCTTGCTTGATTTTTATAGCAAGCCCGTAATCTAATGTCATTCAATGCAGAAATAAGTCATTTCTGAGTTTATCAATGTTGATGTGATCGAATGATTCCTTCAGGTTTAATAATTCACAGAAAACAGTCCAGTTAAGAATTAAAATAATGATACTAAAACCCGGAGTAAATAATAAGTTTTAATACCCATAAAACTTATGAACAGGAATTTAGACTTAAATGCATAGACAACCACTAGCATTTTTCTTTCTTCTATTATCCAAGTAAAACAGGACATAATTATAAAAATGAATCAATCGCTTCGCTTGTACCTCAAAAAGCGTGACCTTTACTCGACGCGACGTAGGATTTTGGGTTGTAATGATTAATGACAGTGCTTTGAGCGGCGCATGCGTCGTTAGGCTCAGTTCGGTGCTTTAGTCCACTTAATTTGTGTTTAATCACTGTTGTAACAGTTTAATAATAGTTTTGGTATCGATTGGAAAATAATATTTTATTAAGTGGTAATAAGTAGCTTTATACTTAGCGTTAGATGATTATGGCAATATTCCCACGCGACCGTTAATTTATATGAATAAATGAGTTTTCATTAAGATGCGCAAGCGCATTTTATATTCTGTGTTCGAATTAAATTTATAAAAGATGTCATTACTAGCTATGAAATTCTTAATTAAGCTAATTATTATTTAAAGTACCAACTGACAGTATTTACAATTTTAACGCTGTGAAACGAATTTTGAAGATTAGGGTCAAGCACTCATTGACACCAATAGTTTAACTGTCCCACAGATAACGTAGATTTGATTCCTCATTAATACTTTATTTTATTTGCATTTTTATAAAATATTAGTCGTAGAATATTCTAGGTCATCAAATCACTTAAAAAATCTGAATTTATAATTTCTCAGCCTCAATTTTACATCATTAAAAAATTAAAAACTCAAGTACAGGCCACAAAACAATCTATTTTCCATTTGCTCCAAAAATTTGCCAACCCAAATTTATTTTAGAGCGTATAATAAACACGACACGCTCTGAAAGATATGACTTACTTAGGCACATATTTCGTGACAAGCTTTTGTATTTATTACCTAAACTTGCATGGAACCATAGACTTACTGGGTCACCCCAAAAGAAGTAGGTTTGAGTCTCAAGTAAAATCACTTAGTGCTTTTTTCCAAACAAAGCTCGATATAAGTTTTCTTTCTTTCGTCGTTCTTTTCCTCATAAGCTTCTTTAAAGACTTTGATCTACGGAACTGTTTACATCTTGTTCTACAAAACAAAAAAATATAATCACCAAAATCACCATTTGACCTACAAGAAGATCTATATCCTCGACCATGCGACCTTAAACCGTAGCTTAAACTAGTTACATTAAATTTTCGAGAAGTCCAAACTTCAATTTTTAATAACCACCAAAAATCGCCACATGACCTATCATCAAAAAACGTACGCCATAACCTTGACCATGCGACCTTATACGGCGTTTCCGGAAGCTGTGCGGGGGACGGAGCCGGGCCGTGAAAGTGTGTCGCTGACCCCGATGCGCCGGCGCTGCATCCGCGACGCTGCTGAACTATGGCGGCACACGTGGACTATGGTGTTTGGGTACTAGGGAACGGTGAGTAGTACAGATGACTATTATAGGTCATAAGGGAAGAGAGAGTAACGAAAGGTAACCTCCCCATTAATTCAATAAAATAATAATAAAAAAAACTTACTAAGCACAAAAACGTCATCTATGAACATTCACACGTTCACACACGTTGTACTGCTATTGGTGACCATAGTTTAATTCAGGATGCTACTGCCCAACCATTAGTGAGGGATAGCCTATCCTTTGTTGGGAAACAAGGCTATATTAAAAAGGAGAATATTAGATCGTAACAAAAGAAACTGGCGCTACTGATTGTCAGCAATAACTTTACTTTTTGAGAGAAGCTTTTATCCAGCTGGCTATTGAATAAAGTCATAAAATAAAATGTCTAAGCGACTTGCAATAGAGATAAGGTTATCATAATTCACTGTGCTAGGAAACACTCGCTTGACGAAAGTTGCGTTCACAAAGTAGTGCCCAGAGGAAACAACACCATCAGAGGAGTGGAAGGAGGGGAGACCTTTAGCCAGCAGTAGGACAGCAAAGGTTGACTAAAAATGGACTGTAAACAATGTTCATCTAACCTAACCAGCATTAGCACGACCGAGTATCCAACAGAGTATAGTGGACGGGCAGTAAACACTTTCACACTGATACAATCGCACAAATTCTTGTTTCTTTAAGGATTTTGGAGGTCAGAAGGTTTTCATAAAACAAGAAAATCTTCATGAGTTGTCTTGTTGCTTCTGCTAATGGTACTGTGAATTGCTATTCAGAAAAAATAAATAACGCTTTGGCCAATTCGGGAAACGAACCAAACTCAGAAGTCGTCACTTGCGACCCCTAGGTCAACGAGCGTAAGATTTTAAATGAACCATTTTGTTAGCAGTTAAAATCATATAATCAATAACCTAGGATTGGATAAAGATGTGATCCGACCACAATGTCTATATCTATCAAGATCTTGCACAGTTCATAAAAGTCAAAGGAAGGAAATAATAAAATAAGATAACTACACCGATAGAATCGTAGCTCGATGAATTAATTAGTTAACATGGAAATAGGCTAGCAATACCGACGAAGAACCAATGTTTAAGCACTATTATTTAAGTGGACAAAAAGCAGCAGAATATGCAGAAAATGAGACGTAGGCAGTACCTAAATATACAGATGAGTCCGATCACATGAACATGCTGACGAATAAAACACTTATCCTTGCTACGTCTTATTATCTCACTTGTAGACTAAATGAGCTAAGTAGATCGATTAAAACAATGCTTGAAGCCTAAAAGCGATAACTTTTTCTAAGTTAGACAGCTTTACTTAATTCTTGCTTTACAACAAAGAATTTTAATATATTCCAAGTACCAAAGCCAAACCCATATTCAAAGTCAAAGTCATACAATGTTTACATACAGCCATACTCAAACATTTTCTTGTATCTCCCACGCGGGGGAGGGGCGTCAAAAGTAAAAGTCGGGCCGCCGTCTAACAGTACCGGCGTTCACTCTCGACGCGGCACACTTAGCAAAGCAATGTTGAGGCGAATCACGTCCGAATACTCCTTAGCAACAGGTTTGGACATTAAATAAAACCGAAGAAATTGGTGGAAGAATTTCGCGTAAACTGTTATGTTTGAATCGTGAAGCTTGTAGGAAAGACCAGCGGGGTTTAGAAGACACATCGTAACGTATCAATCTCCATAACTATCAATTCAAATCGACATTTGCAATATGAATCTTATATCATTCATCTAAAGCAGCCTTTTAGATGCTCTGGACAAGATTGACTCAAAACAGGGAAGAATTGGAAGAGGAGGCTTGTTGAAAATCGTGCTATGTTGGATCTGTAAGATCTGCAGGCCTCATCATCACCATTATGCTCCCATTGCACTGGTGAGACTTGGACCTTGTTTTTTTGAGGGACTGGATAGTATTCCACTTTGGGCCTAGTGCGGATTGGTGATAACCTAGTCTTCGAGGTTTTGTTTCTATAACACATCTGTTTCTTTACGGTGTTTGCCTTCTTATTTAGAGCAGCGGTGTATATTTTTTGGACTGCGCCTGGAGTCGAAGCTTCCCGAGCCAACACCACTGTTTGTAAATCTTAAAACCCCACATGGCAAAAGCTAGCATCATTCAATGTCACACCTACTTAGTGAATGTCAAACCACGAATTTATTTTCTATACATGTTTATATGTTCTTGGTTGTCCGTAGTGACAGTTTGACATTGTTGCCATTGTTGTTATCAGGGCATAACACACATGGGTACATACATAGCAGAATTTTTATTATAACCGTTGCTTGGCCGTTGAATAGGTCGTAAAAATTTGTACATGAGTGAAGACGAATTGGCGTGTCCAGAATTAGGTTGCAATCTAGTTTACACTACAAGGCTTAGCCACAGACTCATATGCTTTTGTTGCCAGAAGAATATTAAGTAAAAATATCTAAATGGTTCCATATCCAAAAATTATAAGTCTTCATAGGAAAGCCCGATTTGTGTGGGATAAATTAATAATCTATCAAAACTAAACAAAATTATCTTTAGGTATTCGGTATTGGAGTATTTTGGTTAAATTCTTTACGTTACTGATTCCATTAAAAATATCAAAATACAATAAATTGTAAGTCATCAATAAATAATTCATGTGTAATTTGAGAATCTCAAAAGCCCGGATTACCATAACACACGAGACTTTATTTATCAGCTAAAGAAATAAAAAATACTGTTACAAATTAATTGCAAGCAATCTTGGTGAAAGAACTTCATGATTGTTACTTGCAATGGGCGTTTTAAAAGCAACGCGCCATTTATATCAATAAAAAGTAAAAGAATTAAAGTTCCCACGATCCAACACCTCACTAACCAACATAGAGTTGAATTTATTTGGACCGATAAGTTCTATTTAAGCGTAGCATTTCGTAGCGGTCGTAGCGATTCCCGATCCATTTTAATACAGAGCTACGCTTTACTCAAAAAAGGTTTTCGTAGCTTTTGATATTATCAGGTTGCTCTAAGTCATCCCTCAGCCAGCTTCCCTACGCAGGACATAAAATAAGTAGTTCATTAATTGCTTAAAAAATCCCAATTATCCTCTAGATTCTGTTTGACACGAATAAATCAATCGAAATAACAATGGAAACACCGCTATTTTTACATCAGAGCTGATGTCACTGGTGACGTTACTGTCCAAAATGATCACCTACATGGCCACATGTGAACAACGGGACATGCAACGGTGATCAACCTTCGCCATCACTAAATATAGACGCATCACTTATCCAAATGTTTTGAACAAAATAAACATGTTTGGAGATATAGATCTGTTGATAAAAAAATACTTGAAATGTGTTATAGCAGTGATAATAAAAAAAATATAGATACTAACAGGACCCGGCAGATGTTGTCCTGCCAGTGTAAACATTGATTTTTATGCCATTTACTGTACGTTAATTGTACTATGCTTATAATCTTGTAAACAATAAGTTGACAAAGTTGTATCGCTATCAATAAACGGTATGGCAGCGCATAAAATACGAAAATACAAACAAACATTGTTTTTTTTTTTATTAAAAATACCAGTATGTCAAAGATATGTCAAGAACTATGTAATTAGAATCTAAACAATTATATTCAGGATCAAAAAATGTATGACATATATTTGGTACGACAAATTTCCTGAAGAAAAGTGATTTTATGGCTAGTGATGTATCATCCGCATTATTCATTAAAATATTAAGTATTGCTCATAGTATCTTTTAAAAAAGCTTTACAACTAACAAATCCTTCGCCTGTGATTAAATCTAATATAGATAAAGAAAAATATAATACACAATTAATCAACCTATATTATCCTATCATAAATATCTATAATATCATTGTAACTTGAAATAACATTGTGTGTGTGAGTGAATATATTATCTTGTAGCAGTGCATAAGAAAACTGTTGCATAATTTGAAGCAGAAAATATAATATAAACAAATGAACAATCCTACTTCGTACTAATCCTACCCTATCCTATCCTACTTACCAGTATATCCTACTAATCCTACTTCCTACTAATATCATAAATGTGAAAGTTTGAAAGGATGGATGGATCTTTGTTACTCTTTCACGCCAGAACGGCTGAACGGATCTGGATGAAAATTGGCACAGAGATAGATTATAGTCTGGAATAGCACGTAGGCTACTTATCCTTTTTATCCCTATATAGCTTTATAATAGCTTTTTATCCCGGAAAAATTTACGAGTTCGTAAACCACGCAGTCGAAGCCAAGGGCGGAAGCTAGTAATATAATATATATATTTTGATTGTTGTTGTTTGTAAATGTCACTTTCTTTTTACAAAACCAAACTGAACAGTAGTTGAGTCAAATATGCGGGTACTGCCTTCATGTTTAGTTATGAACTGTATGTATGTATGTCCATCGTCATACATACCTACTAAATAACTAAGCGAAATTCTAAGTCTATGTAAATAACATATTGTCTGTATTCTGCTAAGCGTTAGACGCTGGCACCCCCAGCATGTAATAGTCAGTCGGATTAACCACGTAGCAAAAGTAGCAATTGCTATGGGCCCCGCAGAAAAGGGGGCCCCGCGTATCCAAATCCGCCTCTGCCTGAACGTAATTTTTTGAGTGAAACTTATTAAAACGTGGTATATTTAATTTACTTGATGTCACAAAAACGTGAAACGTTACCCCTGTTTTCCGACTAAAACATTCCACATCAGACAATCGGTTACCGATTATTTTGTTGGCGAAAATAAAACACAAAATTTTATACGGTAAACGCAGAAGTTATACAAAAAGTCACGTTATACTTGAGAGTCCATAGCAGATCAAGGGCCCCTCGATAGAATCTGCTACGGGCCCCGCGCTTACTGAATCCGGCACTGGTGATAGTGAGCTAGCATATCGTTAAAGGTCCTGAGATTTTCCAGGCAAAAAATCCCTATAACTCCGACCGCTAGACTGATCAAACAGTGTATATGGTATATATCATATGATTAATTTGTCAAACATTATTATAATCATCATCATATATTTATACTGGCCATCCCTCTCAGAAAAAGCTTGTCCTGTTCTGTTCTATAATCTTTATCTGATAATTAAAAGCAACAAATAAGTCACCTTCAGGCTGAACTTAATCGCTAGTGATTTATGAAGCTCCTAAGATCGCAACAACGTTGGTGCATAGTTGCAATGTTCAAGCGCGATTGGGCCTGCACTATAATTAGATAGCTCGCCACAATGAGCTGATGATACGCTGTATTTAACTTTCCTTTCCACAGAGTATGGAAATAATAAGTGTAGCTCTTATCTACTTGTATATTATACTCTGGGAAAGAAAGAAAGTTATGCTAAGTATGTAAACTTTATGGTTTAAAATTAAATAGAATTTTACAGTACGCGACTCTTGAGCGTGAGGTTGAGGCTGAGGAAATTCTCAGTAGCAGCACGGAGTCTGGAACTGGGCCGGGTAGATGGCAATAGGCTTGCTCCCTATTATATGGGACTCAATAACGGCATCGGCGAAATGTCGGTGTACAATAGTACACCTCCGCCTTACTTCGGGGAATACAGACGTGATGCTATGTTATGTTTACAGTATGGTATTAGTAATAAAATAAGCTAAGCGTGGTATCGATAGCAGCCCGGAGTTTAGAATTGCGCCCCGTAGATGGCAATAGACTCGACAATAATGGCATCAGTGAAATGTGAGTGCAAAATAGTACACCTCTGGCTTTGGAGAATACAGACTATGTGTGCAAGTCAGATCACGATATAAAAGGAAAGAGACAACAAACTAAACAAAAGAATACAAAGCTCAATTTATTGTTCAATTAAGTGCACATTCGATAGCACTTTTGTTAAACTTCACAGAACGCGGCATCATAATTTTATTATCACACACTATAGGCATCAAGGCGCATAACAAACCTTGCTGACTGGCTGATCTCTCTCCACTATCATAAATATAAGCAATAATTATGTGAAAACTAATTATACGACAGAAGAAATAAAACTTCAACTTCAATAAAATACTGAGACATAACTAGCTGTTAATCCAATAAATAAACTCAACTAAAACTATGATTACAACCAGTACTTGAGTACTAACTGTACCATCCCCCGTTAGGGACTTTATATAATTATAACATCCTATAATGAAACAAAAACTGCAAATGATATAGCTAACAAATCAGCTCCCGTCCACCTACATACGATGGCAGATCTGTTATTAAGCTATAATGTCTCATTTTACGCACACATTGACAGACAGCTTTCCTAGCGCACACATGCATGTGCATACAAACATACGCAAACATGTAGAAGACACGTGCGCTTGAGTCTAGTGTAGGGGTGGCGAATCTTTAAACACAGAGGTAATCGATATTATAAAAAGACTATGACCTGACCTATGTGTGTGACTTTTGTGGTTCTTTTAATCTGACGAAGACTAGACCATTTCTAGAGGCAAAAGGAGGCTTCTTTTGCCTCTAGAAGTAGTCTAGAAAAATAACTGATCACTTATACATTTGCACATGAAAATATCACAGGACCATTAATTTTAGTGCACCTAAAGGAAGATTTAGTGACAAGAATAGAAAAATATACGTTTCAATCGTTCAGTCATAAGGCGGGCATGAACGAGAGGCGATTAAAAGAAGGGGGACGTGTCAGGAGAAATAATAATGGTGATATCCATAAAAATAATGAATTGCCATTCAATTAGTATTTTTAGGGCATAATACCAATTACAATGCATACCGGATCTATGTAAACTCTAAGTCTTACAACCAACTGAATAAACAAGATAATGTTCGCCAAAACTCTAAAGAACATCTCATTAGCAAGCATACTAATTCTGATTATTTCCTAATCAATGTTCTGTTATATATTTTGTCACGTGCCATTTATAACATACCCTAGGTTTACAAACCCTGTGAGGTGTGCCCGCAGTTTACACGCGCTGGGACTCGCCAAGGAATCGCAATGAAGTAGGCACCTAGTGAATGGCGAACAGATGTCCAAGTCATTTGTATTGCTATAGGTTGCTCCTTTGTCGGTGCAAACTGTTTTAGTTATGCTGCTATTCGGCTGCCGGCATCCGGTTCATATTCTGATTCCATTGGACTTTTTTTCGGCTGTACATTTATGAATATGCTCGTCTATTTGAAGGGTATACCGGCCGACGGCATGACCAAGTAAAATTAGTTTAACATTCATTAACAAAGTAATCATGAATTACTATTAATATTATATTATTTTACCACTCCTGGAAAATGAATTAGAGGTGGCAGTATTAGTAGTTGTTTAACAGCTAATGTAGTGATTGGTTGAGTTGTCGACTGCTGCGTCATGCGTCCAATTCCCTACGAAAGAAATATATGTATGTGCATTGACTTTTTTTTTTAAATCGTTGCCCCTGCCCTGGTTTTTCCTGTATTGTAGGTGCGTTTACAAACACAAATATTCACATGTACGAACACCCCGACCCGGAACAATATCTGTAGGTCAAACATATATTTGTTCCGTACGGGACTCGGCGGGACTTTAAATAATTATTACGGGTCTAGGAGTATATGAATGTTTAAAATACGGTTACATAGACATCAATCTATAATATCAAGCTAACTATAATCCCAAAATCTTCAAGACTAATCCTCACTGAATAGCTATTGGAGCTCAACTACTTCTTACTTCAAGGATAACACTAACAGCACACTACTGACACCATAAACCGCCAGTCCATGAGTCAGTTCAATACTGTTACCGTAACATATTCAAAGTAAAAGTTGGAATCACTCACACTTATCAACATACCGCAAAAACGTTACCCCCATCGCCATTACCATTCAATTTGAATACCAATACCGAAACACTCGCCATTGTACGAAAATCAATAAACAAAGGCAATTTGTAGGCTTATTAGCAAAATATAGGTATGTGGCACACACCGGTAGCTACGATAAACACATAACGACATTTTATTAACCGACTGTGCGTAATTATTCGCCGTAGGCATCCGTAGTCGGAGCCTAGTGTGCTCGTTAACCGAGAACCTCGAAGGTGCTGAATGTAGATTTTATGGCTGTACAATCGCTAATGCTGAGTCGATAAACATGACGGGATTATTCAAGAGGATGCTGCAATCCTCGGTGCGCCATGTAAACATAATACGATTACCATGTGTATGGTAAATATAGCGGAAACTTTAAAAGGCAGGTAAAACAAGTGAAAAGCTACTGTGTCTTCAGTTACTCAGGACGATCCCACTTACCCACAGGGTGGTTACAAAAAGTACCCACAACTAACCCACCTTTCATCTTAAGAAGCGTATGTCATGGCATAGTAGTAAGAACGAAAAATACTTCACATTTCCTTCAGAAGTCTCCTGTGGCTGCTGGCCATTACTGGAGAGATCCGGATTTGCACTATTGATAGGCATTGTGGTCCTAACATCGCACGTGGACTACGGGACCCCCATCGACAATTTCGCTTAGAGGTCGTCTTGTTCCCCCCCCCGTAATCAAAGACACAGAGTTCCAATTGTTGGCCGCTTTATCTATATTCAGTAGTGGAAGTTTACGAGCTGATACGGTACCACGTGCATGTGGCGCGGCGCACCATGTACGCAAGCACTAAACTTCGTCATAAATAACCATCTATAACTCTAAAAAAGTTTAATATTTAAGGTCACAATTAAACTCATAAACAACCCCATTCTCCAAAAAAATTCATCCCACATCAGCAAACCTCAACGTCAAGCTTCGGCCAAAGTTTGTGCATGTCTGTGTTTGTGCGCACGCGCAAGTGTGCGTCGGTGCTCGGCCGCGACGTCGGCAGTGGGTCAAGAAACAAGGTCACGCCATTTCTCTTGGCGGGGAGGGGGAAGGGCTATGCGTAGGCGCAGATAGACGAGACTCGCAGAATTTGAGCTGGATAAGTTAATGTTGAGACACAGTGGGGATTTAACTGAGGGATTATGGAATAAATAGAATTTAAATGTATAAGTGGCACGTAATGAAAACGAATAACAAAAGATTCTTTGAAAAAGTGTTTCGGCGATATTATTAATTTTTAAGTATTCCTCAAAATAATAATTTAATGAGTAGGTAGGCCTTAGCATTGTACAATATGATTTTATTAGAATAATTAGGGTTTTTGTTCGGATAAGGATCCAAATTAATCAGCTTGCTGAATTTAAACTGGATGAAGCCTGAATATGAGGGAAGGTATAAAGAATAAATTTCAATTCCAATTTACAAGTTCATAAGTTCATAAATTCACAAGTTCAAGGTGAAAACCTTCGAGTGGAGGAATGAAATGAGTAATCCTAGACGAGATTGACACAAGAGAGAGATACATGGCATTTAGTTAAGGTACTCAAGCGTCCACCTCATCGTGCATTTGTCTGTGTGGATTCTGCAAACCACATAGTGGACGGAGAACCGTGACTTGCCAAGATTTCGGTACTGTTTTGGTCAGTAGCGTCGACACCACACGACGCTTGGTTTGCCGAACTGGTCTAAACATTTTATAGAAGCATATCATCAAAAGTCTAATAGAACGAACTCGATTGTATTCAATCTATTCGGTCCAAAAACCGTAATTGGAACTACTAAAATGCAACAGTTGCCATGAATGAGTCCCACCCACCACCAGTCTACAGCATCTCCAAATAAAAATAGCGTGGCTACAATGAAATTAATATTGGGGTCAATAGTTTAATGAGGCACGCCCACAGATACAGAACTGTTAGAACATTTACATGACATTACTAATGATAAATATGTATGTAATGTAATTAGCATTGCGTTTAGTTATGTTTCACAATTTGATCTGTCTGTCTATCATCAACCGTCGGGAGGATTCGATTAGAGTGCCTTACTGGGGCAAGATTGTCTAAAAGGTAGAATTCTATTGCTATACTTGCGTTAACAAATATCGAGAACTGACGCCTTACAACGCTCCACCTTAATAACTTCCCAGCCCATCCCATGTCGATTCATAAGACGTAAGGTAATGCCAAAATTCATCCACTCAGTATATTCAATTCGATAGTGCCTATACCAGTACACTTAATTCATAAACTTAATACAAGTAGGATGTCGTAGATACTTAAGTAATCTTTTATAGTTGGCGAAGGTACCGCAAATACGAATACATTAAACTTGAACTAAGTAAAGTAAACTGGTTTCTTAGGTTTCATTCATTTAGACCACCTCCGGATTATAACAGATCTGTAATCTTAATTTATTCAGTATTAATCAACAACGCTTCCTGTACTAGGAGTAGAACAACGCGGCAGAATGGTGCAAGTATCAGATCTTCCCACGCTGGTGACAGAATGAGGCGACCATGGTGCTGTAGGCTATAGGTTAGCGTCAAACAGAAGTAAGTTGTGGCTGCGTTATTAACGATTTGAGGCAGACGCTTTATTGCTATATCAGTTACAAATAAGATTTAGAAATGGTTATCTTAGGTGTCCGGAGCGTGCACTTAGGATTAACATTTGTCTAGTCTATAATGGTATTAGGTCCTAGAATATTAATTGACTGCCTAATTGGTCTAGAGATCGCAAGCGTGGTTGCTGTGCGTTGGGTCCTGGGTTCGATCTCCGGTTTGGGCGAATTGTTATTAGTAAGGATTGTCTGTAAGAAAAAACATTTGTAGCAACCCGGATTTTTGAATTGTGTCAGCTATGAAAATTTTAAGGAATTCGGTATTTTATAAAGATCCTATCCAATTTCAGTCCGAGAAATCGTTTTTCGTCGATCTGTGAACGAATCAAATTAATCTGGATTAAGATCTAGAACATTGTTCAGACCATGCGCTAAATGGGCGAGAACCGATGAGACGGTTTCAGAAATGAGTTCATAATAATCCATACGAGGACCATTTCAATTCGTACAGGAATAGGTATACAACAGGACCCTTACACTAAAGTGGAACAACACAATACCTAGGCACCTTAGATCGTCACTCTGTCCATTCTAGTAATGGTATTCAATCCCAGATGAGCAAATTGAATAAACATTCCATATAGCCTAGAAAAGGCTCACGCTCAGTGGTCGAAGTGTGCCAATTTTAACAGCCAGCGACCATTATACAGATGTGCATAATCTTAGCGTGGTCCTCCCCCCCTCTACCCCTTTCACCTGCCCTCGGCTCTTCGTAGCCCACTTCCGCGACACACATTCCCAAATCAACCGGATTGGAACCTAGATATTTTGGACACTGCCTCGCAAAACAATTTCAACTTTCATAGCTTACTTTAAGGTTGGGTTTTCCGTAGCGGTTTTCATTTAAAGGAAAGTATGACTTGTTATTTTGATTTTAAGGTCGATTAAAGCGTTGAAGACGAATGATCAATGAATTCAAAACGGTACGCGGCGTTTCGGCGCGTGAGTTCAAATTCGTATGATTTTTAAACGGCTTCTTTTGAAGTCGTGTACTTGAAGCGCCACTTTATTCACATAAAAATAAGGTTGATATTTGCATGTTCTATTTTCTAGGTTTTTGAGTACACTCAGCACATCCGAGTGAGTATCGTGCGACTTTTTTTGAATCGCAATGATGTTTATTTTTCGTTCGGCAAAGCGCGATGTTTGACATACTTTGCACAACTTTTACTATCTTTTCAAGAGTTATTTGGATAATTGATTGTTCATAATTACAATGAAAATAGTGTTCAGGCAGCTCTTAAGGCTCTATTAGTTGGGAAAGCTGTCGTAAAACGTGATTGGTCTCAAAACGCGTCATAAACGTGTTTCTTGTAGTTATTGTTATAAAATACCTTGCCTTGTTAATAAATAGACAGTTGCCAGCTAACTGTCATTTTCTTTTAACTCCTAACCTAGATTCTCTATATAAATATTCGTAAATGTGGCCCAGAAAGAGGTGGCGAGATGACCAACATGCGTATGTACCAGAAGAGCTGCTTCGAGGTGGTGCAGAAAATATATTTTTTCTAAACTGTACAAAAATGTAGATTTAAATGTTTTAATTAGAAAAACGTGGCCAAAGACACATCAATGTCTGCTTGACTAAAAAAAAAACAGAAGTATGATGTTATGTTATTATGATTTATGGCAATAACGTATACATAGGATATATACCGTTACCAAATAATGTAATTTTCAAATGAACACGTCGTAATGAATTTAAGCTGTAGAACTCGCGTTATAATCAGCCTAAATCTTTAAAAACGTGTAAATCTAAACGTAAGTAAAAGCCGCATTATTAATACATGGGTTCCCGAGTTTATCGCAGTATTCCACAAAGTTAAATATACTTATATACCCACAAAGAAATAGAATTACAGTAGACGACATACATAAAGAAGAAAATAAAACATAAAAAAGACTTACCGAATCAGAATTTTCACTATCTTCTATAACTCCAAACAATTACCTAAAATAATTATAAAAATCGGTCATTTTTCATAGTAATACATTCCTCTGTAACATGCCTATGTAAGCACCAGTCATTGAAAACTTGTTAACGCTTGTCCAAATCTCAACAGTCTTCCAAATAATCACCTACCTATAAGCCACTTAGCTTACACAGTACGTGGGCGGAGCCGTTAAATCATCATGAGACAAAGCACAATAAGAGACGCATGTAAGATGGCGAACTGAGGCGCTGGTGAACTGGTTCCTCGAGAGGCTTGGCAGTCAAAATAAGTAAGGGCTCTAGCAGTCGCGACTGCACTCAGAGGTGTATTGGTTGCAAGCGTGGCGGTTGAGCGTGAGGTCCTGGACTCGATTTCTGGGTCGCGGATACTAATGGGATTTTTGTTACAACATTTTTAGTAGCAGCCTGGTGTTTGGAATTGTGCTCGTTAGCAATAAGCTCGACCCAGGGCCGACCCTACCGTAGGGCGAACGGAGCGCTCCAGGCGCCGAGTCCCAGGAGGAGTTGGGCGCCTTAGTGGTACAGAAAAATAAAATCGATCTTCCATGTTCAATGCTTGTACGCATAACTAGTTATACGGGGCAAGGGCCTGGGTCGATCTATTACGAGGGACTTAATAATCGTATCGGCGAAATATACATGGACAATACTACACTTCTACCTAACCCTTCTGGGAATACAGGCGTGAGGCTGTTGTGAAGTAAAAATCCTTAGAAAACAACTAGAGGCATACATGAGGTAATCTATGAAGATTTTTATTACGACTAAGCTTATCGTGTCGGTGACCAGTCACTACAACCCAATAACAGTGCCCACCCGAGCCTTGAAACCTGGACCTTCCGCTCAGTAGACGCCCTTGCGACCAGAGGAGAGAGTAGAGAGAGTACCAGTGGGGTAGTAAAATGTACCATCTACACAGCCTTTTTGCCAACTACCTGCATTAGGGCAGGTGCGGTCGCAGCCAAAGACTTAGGGGGGGTCATATTAACAGTAAAGTGATTTGGGGGGGGGGGTGTAATATTATAGTTTAGTTTGCACGATTTTGGGGGGGTCGATCCCAGGGTCCGTTCCCAGTAAAAGTTTATTCATATCGGAAACTTCTCACTCATTTTAATAGCATCAGGCATTTTACGACGCGAATTCCAGCATGTGACCCCCGATCGCCACCCAATCACTGATAAGATCAGAAATGTAGGTACGAGAGAAAACGAATTTGCCCAGCAGTTATTTTGTTACGAGCCACCCATATCATCATCTCAATTCTTTACATTTGTCAACTTAACGTTACTACCTATTGCTTGTGTATGAATTTGTATTGAAACTTACATACCTAGCTATAACCCACAGGTTAATTTGTTTCACAGAAACTTCACAATATGGAAAAGTAGGGAGGTAGGCGGTACTCACTGTTCCTGCTGTAAAAACTTCGAGATAAACTTCACTTTCACAGTTTTATTCTAGTTAGGAGTGAGACAATTTCTCGTAAGATGTTAAAATATCACTCAAACACAAAATACACGCATGTTGTGGGCACTGGGCAGCCGGGGTCGGGGGTGGTCGGCTGATCACTGCTGCAATGACAGAACGATTGTTCAAAAATCGAACGAGGCACGAATATGATTGGAAATTTGAAAATGGAATAAGATATCGGAAGCTGTATTGCGCAGGACTTTTAAATCCTTATTAATTAAATATGAGTTCGGCGGTGCAAGATCTCGATGATACTCAGTATTAAATTATGAAGTAACTTATACTAATAATAATAATAGTCCAAACAGAAAAAATCGATGTAATCCGCTAAATAGTACTAGATGTTTTTTCTTGAACTATATTTTTCTGTATTCTTTTAATAATGTATGCAGGGTGCCTACTCTCATGGAATGTCAAAGGAATTACAGAGGTAAGTACAGTAATTATATGTATAATTCACTTAGTGCCCATATCATCCCAAAGCCAGTCACACCTCATTTTTTAAAACTTCATCTGCGAAATTATTTATTCTTTAATTGGTAATACAAATTAGCAGTTCCCGAGAACCCAACAAGAGCAAGTTCATCCGCATTATGACCTGCTCCTCGAGAGTCGCGTGACGCACGTCACGTGTGCTCCAGTGGCTGCTATGTAGGACATAGGGCAAGAAAGGCGACTAAGGGGTTATGTCAAGAGGATGGGTCGCAGTCCTTGTGCGTGCAAATAATGAGCTTTAGTCATTCGTCTGATCAAGTTGGTGACTAAGTAGGTATATGAATGAAGGATCTTGCTGACGACACTCGTTCTAAATGGAGAGGTGAAGGTGAAAAAGTGTGTTTTCCACCAGAAACCAGTCGGCTAATGCTAGAAGCGTCTACCTCCAAGATATTGATAACTATATACCGTTATACTACTATCTTGAACATATTATTTATAGGGTATTTTTAGATTCAAAGGATATTAAAAACGACTGTCTGATTTATTTTATTTATTTGATCCCCAAAAGACACCTCCACCAAGAACGAGTAATATTAACAAAATAAATGTTATAACAATATAATCATCTGATAAACATAAATCAAAAATATAAAATTCTAGATTATCTAGCGATAAATATATCATAGCTTATGACTACGACAAATTATGGTCAACTTATTCGATAAGTCAAATATTAATTAAACTCCAAAATGTATGACATGCGGATACTACGTGTATCTATCTAAACGACCTAATATTTATTTGCAAATGCCAATAAATCAATGCAAAACGAGGACTTGATAAATTAATAAGGTGTAGATATAATTTATTCAAAATTATTTACAACTTATTTTGATAACATTAAAATATTTTTTACAATTTTAATTCGGTCAATGAGATGGCAGAACCGGTTTAAATTTTATCATTAACACTTGCAAAGAAATATTTTGGTAACTACATAGCTATTTAAAACCGCAGTTGTGTTTTTCCTCTTTTTGATGAAGCTGTAAATTTTATGTTTAATTGCAATTAAAAACGGGTTAATTTATACTAAACTTGAGAAATCTAGACCAATTCTGGTTTAAAAAATTAAGATAACGGTCTTAGTGGTTTTAATCAGTTCAGTGTTACAAATTCATAATTTAATCATTTTATAATCAATACATTAGCATTGATTAACAAAATGTATTTTGACTATTTTATTTCAGTTAAATTCTGATGAATTCATTAAATACTAAAAATATCCGCATGTATGAGGAAATTCAGATTTTTTATATTGATTATATTGATAATAATGTTGTGAAAAATCTTATTAAATGTAGTTCTGGTGATAAAAAGTAGCAAATCTATTAAGCAGTTTATGCTCTGTAGACCAACAGTACGTCATACTTAAAAGATGTAATGGATAAGTTAATTCGTATAGACATTGATCAACTACATTTTAATTTCCTTTCGATAGCAAAGGATTACAAATTGTAAATATCTTAAAATATAATAATAGTAGACTGCATTGTCTGCAGTATAGGAATTTTAATTATTTCTAAGACTATAACTGGTATTATCATCAATTAAACAAAATACAACGCCTTTATCTAAGAATACTAACATCAACATTATTCATCATTATCCTATTAGTAAGTACTAAAACAACAAAATATAATGTATTTAACATCACGATTGAAAAAGTAGTCAACATATTATAAACACTTATAATGTATCAGTCAACATCCATAATACTTATTGATTTTATAACGAGAAAACAAAATAAAAAATCTTCATTACCCGCTTTTATTGTAAACAACGCCATCTGTACTCGAATTAATCAACTATTAAGTACCATACATAACTTTGACGTTTTAATGACAGTCGCAAAATAAATTTCAATTTATTTTTGTTATTGAAACGTCAAAGTATGAAAAATATTGAATATAGTTTATAACATAAGTTTTTGTTCAAGTGCCGCCCATAAGGGATCAAGCTGCGATGAGAGAGCGTAAGAATTGTAAACGTTGTTGTCCGAGATGACCGATGGCGGTGTTTCTCCGAAGACCATGTAGTTCTCGCTGGGGTTCACAGATGGCGAGAGTGAGTTCGTGCGGCGACGCCCGGATGCCATGCGGACGCTGCGCATCATAGCAGCGGATTTTATACGTTCTAAAAATAAAAATATTAAAGGTCTGACATAATTCTGTGGAAACACCAACAAGTGACGATCGCGTCACTTGTTACGTGTAAGAACAACACGTAAGCGAAATATCAATAGGTAATCAAGTTTAACCGGGTATGTCTTAAAACTGCGGCCAGACACGACGGACGGACTGGACGGGCAGCAGCGTCCTCTCACTAATCGGTGAGCCACTGCGATCCCCAAGCCGCCTGCCAAGCGTGGGGATTATGGCAAACCCCCCCTTGAGGGAGGCCTTCGTTCAGCAGTGGACGTCTTCTGGCTGATGATGATGATGAATCAAGTTTAAGGGACGACACGACTAGGGAAACCTTTACGTTCACCGACAGACAGAGTCCACCGTGGTGCTAGACAGCACGATGCTATGCAGTACTGACCGTCGGCGGTGCTGAGCGGGCAGTACTTGATGGTGTGCGCGTGGTCCCCGCTGGCGCCGCAGCGGCGGCACACGAAGGCGCGCAGCACGGGGCACGACACGCGGCCACCGACAGACAGAGTCCACCGTGGTGCTAGACAGCACGATGCTATGCAGTACTGACCGTCGGCGGTGCTGAGCGGGCAGTACTTGATGGTGTGCGCGTGGTCCCCGCTGGCGCCGCAGCGGCGGCACACGAAGGCGCGCAGCACGGGGCACGACACGCGGCCGCCGCCGTCCTTCAGCGCGTGCGAGCGGTAGTACGACTCGCGCTCGCCGTTGTTCTTGCAGAAACGACACTCCTAGGGACACATACCACTAGTCAGTACCAGCGCAACACTTATAAATATACAACGACAAGTCAGCAGGGCCATAGGAAACCTAAACTGTGACGACACGAAGCCTGCATCACATTTTTAGAAGTAAAAGTACATCCAAACTAAACGTGTATACAAAATTTCATCTCAATCGGTTGAGAACAACTGCTTCAAAATTCAGTTGCAAGATTTGACCCGAACATACATACAAACACTGCAAATTAAATAAAAGCTTGTAATATGATATCGTCGATCCTATCGATGTTGTTTCTTTCTTCATTATAATTAACGATAGCTATACTCACACTAGCCACCCTCCTAGAGCGCTTGTGGACGTCCCCTCGACTCTGTTCGAGCTCATGGAGCAGTGAGAACAGCACAGCATTTGGCAGAGAGTTGAGCACGCGCAGCTGGTCCTCGGTCAAAGATGACTGGTTTACTGGGGCCGACGTAATTTCTAAAAGAAATCGGATTTGATATGATTGAATTTTTCAGTTAAAATACGTCGTGTGAAACACTTGATACGTAGCTAATATTCTGTCAAGGGTCTGATTATATTAGATTTAAGTATAATTAAACTCAACTACTTGAAATACGGAAACTGATAACATTTTTACAAGTTAATATTTAAACGTAAAATGGATAAAATACATAAATGACAGATCAAAAGCTTACGCTGAGGAGCTTTGGATTAAAAAAGGAAGAAACATACTACATTTACAAACTTACCATCAACAGGGGTAGACGTGGTGAAGTCCTGCAACTTGAACTCCTGCGCAGTGGGCGAGGGAATCCACTCCGATTTGGGTCGTGGCAGGCGCTGCGCGGGCGTGCACTCCGGCTCGGGCCACGACTTCTGACGTAAGTACGTGCTCGCGGGACCCATGCCCACTAGGTTATCTAGTCAATAATAAATAAATAGTCGAAAGAAAAATTAAAGGATGAACGAGGGAAAAAAGGCTAGATTTTAATTGATTAAGGACCACTAACCTGCTGGTTGATTGCCCCAAATCCTTTCCTCAATTGGGCTGTAGGGTGAATCCATGCCGTTCATCTGAAACTCTTTCATAATGTCCTCCAGGGTACACTTACCCGTTACAACTGTGAACACAGCATTAAGTATTAATGAGTTCATCACGACGACTTACTTGGTGAAAACAGAGGAAAGCAGAGACTGTGAGAATATATCCGACGGTAGACTGGATAAACATATACTCCCTCATAGACTCCGATAAGTAATGAAGAGTCATGACATAAACCTAAGCCTAACGATTTGTGAATGCCTTTATAAGGCCTTCACAAATAAAAACAGTTTTGATATTAAATTGAGTAAATAATTATAATGATGGATGGGTAGCAGCATGCTTCTTGTCTGTAAGCCCGAACCTTCACGACAGAAACTTTAAATTGGCATGAAAATATCTTTAGATACATTCAAAAATAGCATCTACAGTAAACACTAAATCATTAAGTACTTACGATCTTGATAGGATGCACACTTCTGCTCGTTATGCCTTTCCAGGCTCCGAGAGTTGGTCTTGTACGAAGCCCAAGTCTCCTGGGTCGGCCATGATGTGGACTGCAATGTATGTTGGTAGATAAGGCAAAGTCTAATACATGGGTTAAACTCACCGCATTTTATGCACCTGGGCGCTACGTGGGCCAGAGCCGCCCCTACTAAATGGTAATAGGCTCGCGCCATATTAACAGTAGAGATGTGAATAACGGCTTAAAATGATAAACGAACTTATCGTTTAATTTTTTTTTCAAAAATATGTTTTATTTATTGCTTGTTTGCTTATCTGCTTATTTTATTTTTCGTTGTGATCATTAAAAAAACATTGTCTGTTGTTTGCTTATCTAACTTAAATACATTGTTTGCTTAAACTTACTAACGAATTTCACGGTTATTGACAGTTTGAACATTTATAATGAATTTTCCTTCGTACATGACACAGGCTTAAAAAACTTAAAAAATAAATTACGTTGATTCGTATTCTGAACATTATAAAGTACATGAAGTGATATTCAATTTGGTAAATTTACGTTTTTCAATTTGAAGTAAAAAGTGTGTAAACAATTTTAACATTTAAAACTTTGGAATAAAGTTTATTTTATTACTAAAATAACTATAAGCAGATACCGAAACATCGCTTTATAACTCAAATAAATTACGTAGATCCGTGTTCTGAACATTTTAAAGTACATCAACTGATATTTAATTTAGTACTCGGAATAAAGTGCGCGAGTTTTAGGAGGAACTAGGTTATGTCGTAATAAGCTAATAAGCACGAATTATATTAATATTAAATTGTGTAAATGGCTTATTTTGAAAATGAGTGAAATGAAATTATTTAGTTTGCAATTAGGATTTTTCAATCACTTTTACACGTCTTTTTTAAACTAGATGGCGTCGGCATTTCCTATTACTATCCCTGAGAAGAAACGCCGAAACAAACAGTGTTACATTATAAATCATAATCAATAAGGCATCATTCATGAGGGCTTAGTTCCAAACTCCGTGCTACTACTGAGAATTTCCATACAGAAAACCAAACAGCTCTTTTTCTGACCCAGGAATCTAATCCAGGACCTCGCGCTCAGCAGTCGCACTTGCGACCAATAGACAAATGAGGGAGTCTAACAAACGAATAATGAGTTTTATATTGAGCGCCTTATTATTTATGTCACGCAACATATCAGGAAAACGTTATCATTATGATAATGAAACAGAAAATTAATCATAATATTTATAATACATATTATATGAGATGAATGAGAAAAAACATAATTAATCACCAAAAACTAAGAGTGGCTACATCATTCGTGAGCTTATTAAACAATAATTGCAAAACGAAACTCCGGCCTATTAACCCAAAGTGCCCGACGCGGGAAGCAACCTCACGTTCAAGCTAAAGCAATAAGTACATAGTAGGTACGTATTCCTACTAACATAAGTACCGATTGAATGACTGCAGTAACAAAAAGAGAACAAAGGACCACAAGCTGCCCGTCATTTTGACGAGTCCATCAGATCGGTCTCTGATCTAAGAGCTCTTGTAGAAAGCCGAACATTCAAATGTTTGTCGCTACACGCAATCGTAAACCTTCGTAAACATTGATCACATAAAGCGTCACTGTTTTGATGTATTAAATTACATGGGTAGGTAAGTATTTATTTTTGCAGGTAACATACAGAAATATGTTGTAATGATAACCGAGGCCGTGACGTGACGCGTTCGGCGCTCCGATTGGTGGAGAGCACGAAACGGACCAATCGGAGCGCCGAACGCGTTTGATTTAGTAAATCGAATTTGTCGAAAGAAGCTTACACTAGGCCCTCTTGTCTTACTTTATTTAAGGATTAGTAATATAATGTATATGACATTAAAATACCCACATTGTATTCATGAACAATAGGAGTTATAAAAACAGTGGACGTAGGTACCTACCTACATATATCTACCTCTTCATTAATTTTATCTTAGCCAGCTTTAAGTATACCGTAGAATGATGTAACTTTGCCTGCATTCCTAAATTTTCCTGTACGAAATCTGTAAAGTAGTACAAGCCTCTAAGTACTAGTAAAACAGTTATCTTAGTTTTCAAATTATTTTGTATTGCAAATGCAATGAAATATAGTAAGTCGTTTATGAATAATTCCTAGGCAATTAAGAGTGCAGTGAG
The DNA here is from genome assembly GCA_947562105.1 of Shargacucullia verbasci. Taxonomy (NCBI): domain Eukaryota; kingdom Metazoa; phylum Arthropoda; class Insecta; order Lepidoptera; family Noctuidae; genus Shargacucullia; species Shargacucullia verbasci. The sequence goes on from OX387283.1 coordinate 558,658, forward strand.
TACGACATTCTACGGTGCCTATTTGTATAATATATCGAGAGTAGTTCTTAGTTACATATAATAAGAACGCTTTTCTTTGCAAAAGAGTGTCGAGTTCGATCGTACATCATATTTTTGTTATTTAAAACCTATGCGCGGATTATAATTTGTTACATCACTAATAAATTACTATACTACGTAATAATGAAAAATCTTGCCAAACGGTCAAGCAAAACATAGAGAGGAAAGCTGGACACATGAGAAGATTTCTCGATTGTTGTATAATCCGCCAATCCATACCAGACATGGTGGTGAACATGAGCCAAACCCTTCACATTTAACGCTATGCCCAGCAGTGGGACAATAATCAAGGGCGGACTTATTAACGCCTTTAAAACAACACACCGACCGATATCATATTGTTTTATACATGTACCTAAACAATCGTTAAAATAAGTAAAATCGCCAACAAAATTATTTTTATCTACCCTCAACTTAAAATATCAACAACGCATTTATTTACTCATGGAAAGAACTAGATTATTTACTTTAGGTATCCTGTCATCCAACATTCGAAAAACATGCAGTTTGATTCGATAAAATATTTTTCTAACACTAAAACAAGTCGATACTTGTTTTTGTACATCGCAAACCAAGCATTTTAGAAAATAAACAAATAAATAGGTTACCAATAATAAAAAAAATAGGTACTTACAGAATTAGACGAACTGCCGCTGCCATAATCACTGTAATAATTCAAACCAGCACTCATTGTTCCAAATTTAATTTTTCGTTATTTTGAATTCGACACACGTGTTCTTTGCGAGACTACTAGAGCGGGAATGCGGGGACGCGGGGTTTTCAGTTGTCATTGGCGGCATGTGCGGGTGCGCAAGCTTCGGTCGGCAAAAAGATGATGTAATGTGATATTTTATACAACCAAAAAGTTATAGCTAAGTACGTATGTATTAAGTCCGTATCACGTATGTTGCTGTTTGTCGTCGCCTCCCTGTCGTTTTGCTAGGCCGACGACTTCGTAGAAATGTAGTCTTTACCGTGTGTTGTCGAATATATTGCACTAAAATAACTAGGTATACAATACCTACACAAAAAGCCCACACCTATCTAACCTAGCATTGTTAATTACCTACCACTTAAGATTTAGTGTACATGATTTTCAGTATTTTTATTGACTGTGTCTGATCTGCTGTAACTGGAGCCCCGTTATTTTACCGGGTTCGATTTCAGTTCAATATTCTTAATTGCATGGTTTTATTTATATTTATCTATAATAATTTGTAGGGGAACGAGGTATGGTGTTTCTCCATTGAAAAGGGAGGATCCTCCGTCCAGGCAAGGTGGTTAGCCTGGCGGGTCGAAGTCCGACGGTTGATGTCGGACATTCGTATATGTGTTAGAATCGTTGTAAACTCTTATAGTGCGATTCAGGGTATTCTGTTGTCGCTTTACTCCGACACGAACATAGCAAAAAGTAAAGCGCCATCTGCTTTACTTTTTGCTATGTTGCGACGATAGTCGCTACAAATCTTTCAGTCGTTATCTTACATAGCATCACCCCGGTATTCCTCGAAGGATTAACCAGAGATTTTATACCTACAGTCGAAACCAGATATAACGACATCGTTTACCACGACGGATAGGTTATTACGACTAAATGGCCGAATCCCTATATTACTTTACTTTACTTACGTAAATAAACCGCCTATAACAACAACGGATAAAACAACATTGAAGGGACGGTTGGCGCAGTGGTTGAGAGATCAACTGCTGGTCTACGTGCCGCGGATTCGATTCCCGCACGGAACAAATATTTGTATGATCTACAGATGGTTGTTACGGGTCTGGTTGTGTGTGCATGTGACATGTATGTTTGTAAACTGTACCCACGATATAGGAGAAATCCTAGTGTGATGAAACGTTTCTATAAAAACGAAAAAATAGGTGTGAAAAAACTGAACAAAAAATTTATCTAACTGAACAAAAAAATAATGCTGTTGGTCGTTTCAGCCGATCAGTGTCGATAGTTTCGTAGTTTTAAGCGATATGTTGTTTTAATAATGTCCTCCTGACCGAATTTTGGTTACGGCGACCAATCTCACCGGAGATTAGCCAACTACGCAGGAGATATTATAGAGCACAAGTGTGCGCGCAAACACAGGTGCTCTCTCTATTCCTTCACTCTCATAGTCCGATGGGACGGCAATCCGACACGACCGGAGAGAGATCAAGCGCAGGACCAACGGCTTTACTTGCTTTCCGAGGCACGGTATGTATTCACATACCGTGCTGCCGCAGAAGAAATAATTGTGGATTTTTTTTCTTCAAGTACATTGACCGCTATGACACGCGCGCCACCTACTGAAGTTAATTGTAGGTACTTTGTCTATAACCTTCGCGCAAGTGCCAGCAATAAGTTGACAAAGTTTTATCAGATGAACGTGTATTATTTTAGGTGCGTGAATGAGCATTATTTACAGACATCTATCGGAATAGTCAAACTATCGGTGGTATAATAGGACAAAACTGATGGCGCTGTTAAAGATTAAAGTTCCAGACTTTTTTTGAATAGTTACGATAGCTAAACCACCTACCATTACTTATCTGATCCAAAGATAAGCTAGTAAATTTACAACCGAATCATACAAAAATATATGGTAAAAATAAAACAACAAAAATTTTGAACATAGCTTTTATTACAGCCTCGATTCTAGTACGATAACATAGGATCTCCGTTGAATACTGATTGCGTGTATGAGGTATACTAATCACTCAAGTTACCTACATTACATTATTGTCCAACTGTTTAGGAAAATCGGAGTTTGCACCTGTTTTACCTGCTCAACTCGATGAAACAAAATATTCCTGATTTTAATCATGGATATTGATATTTACGCACAGGTGTCGACAGGCCTAACCGCTTGAGATTCAGACATGTCCTATTACGTCGCTAACTCCAATTTTCGACATTCTTGTTAGTGTAAAAGTAAGGAAATTGCACTCATGACTGATACTTCTGATCAACAGAGTCCGAATTACAATTTATGATTACATGAAATTTAAATGTTTGTCTGGGATCAATCATGAGTACATTTCATTGAAAAAGGGAATTAATTTACGTGTAAATGTTGACATTACCAGCGACCCATTCCAAAAATAAAACAATCGAAATACTTAGTAAAATAAAAAAGATAATGACATTTTATAAAAGCGCCATCTCTACATTTCCTCGCGAACTAGCTAGTAAGGTCAACATTCAACCGCGAGTGCGTATTGTGCAGTGTGAAGGATTAGTTGGCGTCAATGAAGTATTCCTGGGCAGCTTTGGTGTCTGGTTTGATGGTCTTGGACCCGGGTTGCCAGTTAGCCGGGCACACCTCGCCGTACTTGTCGGTGTACTGGAAGGCCTGCACCAGGCGGAGGGTCTCCTCGACAGATCTGAAAACAAAATATACTTGTTTAAAGTCATGATTCTGTGAGTATTATATGTATCACGAAAATGCTTTGATTCGTAGATGGGATGAAACGAGCCTCCTAAAGAGGAATCCCGTGTCCTGAGACTAGACAGCTCCTTTGACCATAATCAACTTTTTTTAATAAAACGTGGAAATAGGCGACGAAAATTTTAAAATAGGAAACAGAAATGCTAGTTTGTTATTTATTTACTTCAGTCCGAGTTTAAATTGAGCAGCACAATAAATTACGATTAGTTACTGTATAGTTACATTTCTATCAATTAATATGCAGCTATAAACCGTGCTATAACCCGAAGGTCAGTCGTTTATCGCGTACCCTGAGAACTGATCGCCACTGACATGCACATGGTTGGCTACACGGCATCATTATCTATAAAACTTTCAATAAATTATACTCTTTTGTAGTCTAGAAAAAAAGAAGTACCTTTGCTCTTTTATTCTTATGTAGGTAAAGCAAATAACTCAGCAGCTCATATTTACCAGGATGATGTTGCTTTCATCTTGTTAATAATTGTATTAACCTATTCTAACCAAGCTTTATGAAGAAAGCTGAATTACTAAATTAACCGACTATCTGTATAAGCTTCCTAGCTTATACAGATAGTCGGTTATGGCACGCATGAATAATAAAAACGAACTGTGTGCGCTCCTGCGCACACAGTTCGTTTTTATTATTCATGCGTGCCATGAATAACTTGACGATCGATTTCTCGTGTCGCGTACTTGAATAAGTCATACGGTTATGGTCTAACACAAAAAATCGTTAATCCTAACTATCCTAATCCTAACTAATATTATGAATGCGAAACTAAGTTTGTTTGTTACCTTTTCACGCCTAAACCACTGAACCGATCATCATGAAATTTTGCATATACGTTGGCAGGGGTACAGAAAAGGATGGTAACTAATGCGGGCGAAGCCGCGGGCGGAAGCTAGTCTCATATAAATGCGTCAATCTTGATTCCATACAATACGTCAAGAATCTTCGAGCACCGATAAGATATTATTCAATGAGTTTATGGTTTATATTGCACATTTATCTCAGTCTCGATGACAAAGGTTACAAGTTACGTAAACAGTATATTTTATTAAATTTATAGCTAAGCTGATTAACAAGACGTTTTTAACTTCTTTGATTAATTTATTCAACCAACTTCCTAATAAATTACATTATCAATAAAATACTGCAGCTTTGGTTTTTATTGCTAAATAATACGAAGTCTAGGTTAGAAATGTTTAAGTAATGTTGAATATAGGTAATTATGATAATATTGAATTCATCGACTCGGCGATTCGGCGACGACTAGGCTATGATTGCCTAGTTAAGCACTGCCATCCATCAACTAGTACATAGTCATCTAAATAGATTTTTTTTCACTAAGATCGTACACTAAACCGTGACTGTTGCAAGAGTATTAGTTGTGTGATCATAACTTACAGTTTATTAGTCACTACCAGCCTAACAACCATTCTGAGAGAGATCTACGTCCATAATGTCACATAGTCGGAGTGCACGGAAAGATTTAGAAAGTTAGCCACTTTAAGGACCTTGCTAACTGACTCATGATAGATAGATAAAGGTTTTTGACATGACAAATGAGTATGAGTTAAAACATGCACATAAAAATTACAATTAGCATGTACAATGGGCGGCCTTATCAACGATCTCTTCCAGGCAGCCATGATTTCACGGCATCAGCAATTCCCTGCGAGAGAGCTGACACAACAGAAGAAAGACCAACAGAATGAAATCACTTCAGACTGATTTAAGTGATGGCGACCGCTTTGAGTGTTCCTAATCGTGATATAAAGAGTAATATATCTGACCGTCCGACGGGCAGATCGTTGACGGTGATCTGTCGCAGGTTCTGCTTGTCGTCGATCACGAACAGCCCTCGGAACGGGATGCCGGTCTCCTCGTTCAGCACTCCGTAGTCGCGAGCGATGCGGTGCGACTTGTCGCTGATGATCGGGATGTTCATGGGGCCGAGACCACCTGGAAGTGGAGATGGTATTGTTGAATAAATGCTGTTTAAATGGGGTATATGAAGAGAGCTTCCATGATTGAGGAGGTACATCCAGTACACAGCTGGTTAATCTTCCCACCATCATGAACCGGAATTCTAATCAAAGAATGTTTGCGGACATGACAATAGGATTTGTTTTAGGTTTTTTAACTGTGTGTAAGAGTGTGTACTACTGAATCGTAAACTATTTTATGGTCAAATATTTATTGTTTTGAGTAGCATTAACTTTCGACTTTTATTAAATATCTATCTACATACAGTTGCATAAAACAAGATTACCAGTTATCTTGTTCAAATTTACTTAGATTTAGGAAATCCATTGGCTTCATGACTCCTTTTTATCAAATCTGTATGTAAAAATTTCGCTAGTTTTTATGGTTGCGTCATAAGATGACAGAGTGTATCAGATAGTATTTGAAGTCACGCGCGGTACCACGATGATAGAAAAAAAAAACCAAGAATAATTTGACACTTAGTTCACATTACTGTTGTATTGGTAAGTGAATAAGTTGATAGATTCTTATGAAATGATTTTTATATATTTCAATAAGATCTATCTTCATGTAGTACTGACCCTGTTTGCGCGGCGTGTTGATCCAGGCGAGATGGGTGAAGTGCGAGTCGGTGGAGGCGGCGATCAGTTCGCAGCCAATCTTGCGGAAGTCATCCGCGCGCTCCGAGAACGCGATGATCTCGGTGGGACACACGAACGTGCTGGGAAAACAAAATTATATAGTACATTTTTGTCACACAAAATAAATGAAGAATTTTGGATTTGTAAGATTTTAAGAGACAAAGAGATTTTAAATAGTTAAAATATACTGCGGAAATAGAAAAAAAAAAACAGCCTAAATCTTTTGGTATACTCGCAAAATCTTGGTATAGCACAAGAGGGTTTCGCGTAGTTTCATTTTATATGATTTTTTAATTAGCATAATTTCACTTATGATTTGCAACATCGTCTTATCACAACGTTGGGTTTAGAGCGGTATCGCCTCATGCTAGTGTGAGCCGGGCCTAACTGGTCAATTCTAAACAAGCTTCCAAATGCAGTGTTAAAAAAATAAAGTCTCATATCTATCCATACATATACTCAGCGGTGTATTATTTAATTTGAATTTTATCTTATCAAAGTTTGAGGTTTGTTATGTCAATATGAGGTCAGCGATCCTCAAAATTAAATTATGTGCGAACAAAATAGATAAAAACTTTACGTATTTTTCAATTTGTTACCGTTGTACTGATGATAACTAAGACCAAAGCAATTTAGATAGCATTTACGATGAACTAATAAAATAACTTTACAAATTAAAATTTATTGTTTTTTTATGATAAGTATTGAATTGTTATGAATCTGATCTGAAAACCGTTCAAAGCAAGAGTATAAAACTATGTGTTGTGTTCCGCTATGAATAATATTATGACTGTCAACATATTGTGTTAAAATAGGATCTAAGTTTATAATCTCAATCAACATGACGAGCTATATAATTTTACATATTTATTATTATATTTAACGCAATGATCTGTGTTATTCATACTTATCAATTCTGATATTATGACACGTTTGCGTGAACTTAGTTAATATACGTCCTATATATACGATGCTATATAATATAAAAAATACCTTATGGTAAATTACCTACTGGACACGTGTTTGTTACAGATGGTTATGAGATAATTTTAATGGTTACGTCTGGTATATCTTTTAAAACCCTGCACAACTTGTTTTTTTATTGGTTTTCACGCAAATCGTAGTGCGTTCAAGCTTTAAGTTCTCGAAAAATCGCCCACAGTTTACGTTTTGTATGACTAATGTTTGATTTAAAAGAGACGCATGCAGCAGTGACGTGCATTACAAATAACACAATGAACAGATGCAGCTGAGTGGAATTATAAACACAGTAATTATCGAGATTGTTGTTTAATTCATACCACGATCGATTGGTATGTACCTAATCCAATTACGTGTCTTAAGATTTGGATGCAGTTTTAAATTGGTTTATAGGGTTTTTTTTTTTTTTTGGAATAATACACAAATAAGCGTTGAATCGCTTATTTGTTTTGAATAGTTTGTTTTGGTCATATCAACAATTTAAACTTTCATAAGAAACAATTATTAAAATGTACTAATCTAAAAGCTTAAACACAACTAAAAGCTACCCTTTGCAAATAACACAGACAACCAGACTTAATAAGAGGACAACGGATTGGCGAGATGTCGCACAACATCGCGAGAAGTGGAAGGGATGAAAGGAGGCCCGGGACTGGGACAGAAAATAAAGAAGAGAATATAGTTGTGACTCTTGAAAATCCCAAAGAAGCAACAGATACCATCACTCGTCGAAATCTAAAGGTCTAACATCCAGCTTAGCGAGTCTTCCGATGATGATGAAACCCCTGACAAATTCCATGACAAACAAAACATCGACACCGTTTCCCTCCCCTGTTACCCAGGTTTACGCTTCTGTTCGTCTTTGCTACTGCTTCTGGCATCAGGAGTCCTCCGACACAAGCACAAGGCACTTACTGCTCGCCATGGTGAGCTCTCAGCTGGCGGCGTCTCATCCTCTGTTTTTTTGTCGCTGTCGACGACCCTGGACATAATTCCTACTCTATATTCCGAATCTGTTCGATCGCTAAAGTCAGAAAGTCAGTTTTTAATGAGAATTGGCTGAGTTAGACCTTGAAACCCGACGGAGGAAATACCTAGGGAGCTTCTTTGAAAACATTAACACAATCGAAAACGCACAAACAGAAAAAGTAAAAATTACCTAGTAAAAAACTTATTTGTATAAAATATATTTGAATTTAAATTTATGAACAAATTCTTGCACATTTGAATTAATTTTTAAATAAACGACATGCTACTCGAAATTATTTACTTGACGGTTTTACGGTTTTATAAATCAGACATAATTTCGTAAACTCACCACTGCTGTTCCAAAATGTCCTTTTAAAATCAAGTACTCCCAAAAATCTAGTCAGTTTGATCATGCCGATCAATTAATGTAATAAGTACCTATCATGTTTAGTATATAATAAAGTAGGGACGAAGAATTTACTAAATTGGTATGTAATTAATTATAGAAGCAATTTGATACTATAGACCTAGAACAGCTTACCGCATATCCTTAAATAGTTGCGGTGTTTTATATTGATTAAATTGCATTAGATCTATGGCTGCCGAAATAATGTCAAAATTTTGGATGGAGCCTAACTAGATATGTAAAAAAAAATAATAATAAAAAATAAACTAAGAACACTTTTAAAAAGACATTTTCCCAATTTAACAAACGCATACGCATGTGTTAGTTTACCGTAATTTTATTGTTAATTTTTTACGGAATATTTTTTGGACTCCGCATTATATTGGGCATTTTCGAAATACTTATTTCAGACATGCTGGGAGCTCAACAACTAGAGGTTGACAACCCTAATGAACAGAGTGGGTTAGATGATTGTGTGGTAATGAATGGGACCGGTTCTAGCCGGACGTAGTGCGGCCGGTTCAAAGAGCAGAATACATTCATATTTTTACATAACATTATGTACGTAAAAATTTTGGACGCGAGACTGATTTGAACTATAGATGGACATAATGGTTTGATTGAGTGGAATTTTACTGCATTTGGAAGTATGTACCTATATCTAACAGAATTGATTAGCCGAGTATATTATCTATCAGAATGAGACAGCACATTTTACAGTTCGATAAAAATTTAAAAACATTTTTGACACGGCCCGATTTGTGTTCACGTTACCTTCACATGGGCTCTAATCAGGCCGTCAATTAACATTCCTTACAAGGAACGATACCAATATAGTTAGTTATGCGCGCGTCACTATTTATGACGATTTGCGACTAGTCTGTGGTGCTTTGACAAAACAAGTATTTGCGTAGACAGAAACACAAAGCAGATTAAAAGATAAGCTTACACAGTTAAAAATAAGTAATATGCGAAGTTACAAGCAGTGTTTTTATCTCGCCAGTAGCTGTGATCAAATAGATGCAAAGATGAAACTCAAAGGTTCTGCAAGTCAAGAGGATACAAAGAAAACCCTTTTAGACTATTTATGATAATCTACGATCGCAACGCTACACGAAATAGGAACTTCAATAAAATGCATGGAAATGACATTTTACTTGGACAGCTTAATAACCGAGAAATACAATTCGTAGACTACACTATTCTTTATCGATCTAAGATTTCCATCGTCTAACCTTTGGGGAAATTAAAATTTCCATAGTATTTTTCAATTTACAAATGACTACGATTTTATAGTGAAATCTTAGTAAAATACGGGAATCCCAATATTTTTTTCTGTGGAATATGGGCTTACGCTTCTGCAAACTGAGCTAAAAATTCTTACAAAAGGCTAGAATAATGTATGTACTTACAAGTCCAGAGGGTAGAAGAACAACACGACGTATTTGCCCTTGTAGTCCGAGAGCCCGATGTCCTTGAACTCGCCGTTGACGACAGCGGTAGCCTTGAACTGGGGCGCGGGTTTAGTCAGCTGGAGAGGCATCTTGTTGAAACTGGAATCGAAGAAACAGCTTTATTAGATTGGCGTAAGGTTGTTATTGGATGGCAAAGTTTATCGGTGAATTTGTCGTGAGGTTGGTCTATCGATCATTTAGATTTACGATACGTATTCTGTCATCGAGTCTTTTATAAATCAGTCTATAAGTAATACCTAGTCGGCATTAAGTATCCACATCAAAGTCAATAAATCTTAACTTTCTTTTAATTCTATTGATTTTGGGTTCAATTTATCTTGTCATAGAAATTAATTAGTAAAATTGTCAAAATCTCACAGAGATCTTACGTAGATCTGTTTACTTTAGATTTTATTAATTAAGTTTAGTTCTTTACGGAGGATGACCAAAAATACTAGGCATAGATATAATATAAAAAAATATTCCTTTTGGTGAGGCTACATTTAATACAGTTAAATAACAATTTATCTGTTTGAACATTGTACGTTCACGATTAAGATCCTTATCGTATCCGTGTCGTGGTTCTACTTATTACAAAGCTGCGATAAAATGCATAGCTCACCGATAGCGTGGTTAATCCGTTTTTCTATACCTAAGACTTTACTTTTAATTATGTATAGAGACTTCAACTTATCCACTTCAATTTAAATTAGTTACGTAGGCGATAATGCTAACGACCTGTCATTCTAATTCAATAAAATATAGACGTTCAATGTCACCTTTTTACCCGACTACGGCAAAGCCAAAAGGAGGGGTTACGATGTTTCGATAGTGTTGGTATGAGCTACACAATAACTTATGCCGTGGTAAAAAGATTAACCAGTGAACCAGTCAGCAGGCTGGTAGCGGTGCTGACTGTCTAAAGTCCAGATATCGTATCGACTCATGGACAAAATACTTCGCTCTTCTATGGACAAAATAACTGTGGTCGATATTCCTTTAGATCTAAGGAAGATATACCCACGTAGGCGTGTGTGTATTACGGAATGCAAGTGTTCTTCCATCACGAAGCATTCAGTACCGTTAGAGTACACTATAGCAATATCGTTACAGTGTAATCGGGTTAAAGAGCACGGTTGATGTTCCACCGGTGCGGAGTTCAAGTTAGAGTAAGATATTAAAATATAAAAAATCTCGCTTGGAGTGTAGTCTAGTGTTGAACATGGAAATAACCGTATTAACTTAATGCCTAAATAGACACCACCTCAGTTTTTGCCTTACCAAGGACCAAGGAAGGTTAACCTAAATTATTTAGATATTCATTTCGGAATAATATTTTCCGTATGAGAAACAAACTTGAAATTCAAACGCAATATAACGATGAAATAGTAAAAAAAACTGCTGCAATTATACAGAATAAATTAAATAATATTCACGGCACATGAATCACATTATTTTAAATCAAATTGAGAACTCACATTTATACGTGTTAACACTAGGAACACTCACGCTCAACTGAACTAGGAATTGATGACGAGTTCTAACGGACGGATAAGTTGTTGAAACATAAGTGGTGCTTGACAATGACAATAGAAAACTTGAATTAACCGTAAATGATAAGAACAGCGGCCAGCTGTAGGTATGTTGTTCACGTTTAGGAATAAGAAGATAAAATTAGAAATGGTTACCTATAGAAAAAAGTTACATTTTACTTTTTTTTTGGATTGAGGTGTGTAATAATGTCTCTTGGATCTGATATTTTCAATGTCCACTGTTTATCAAGGTTCTTGGCATTATTCTGCAAAATAGGAATTACAATAATAATTTAATTTCTCAGGACCAACTTGTAATCGCTAGGACTCTCGGGATATTATGATATGGATTTAATTAAATGTTGAATATTATGGTAATTAACACAATCATTCGCCAATTAACTTTTTCAAAGGAAATTCTTGAATAAAATTTAATTCTCGAAACCCGACACTGAAAAAATGACATTGTACGTTTGTTTTATGCTAATCAAGTCTAATTTTTTACCTCATAATTTTTGTTTTAATACCAGCTTGGAAAACAAGCCGAGAATCTTCTATGGTAAGTAGTTACGTAACAACTTATCTACTGAATGTCAGAGGTTGAGGATGTATAAAATTACGTAAGAAAATAATTAAATGAAAGTGTTATCTTCGATATCAAATTATAGATGCGTTTACTGTGTATGCACTTTAAAAATATTCTCAATACTTAGGTAAGTACAAGAGACATGAAATCATAACGCGTGTAAGTGTTGAAGTCAAGGTAATTAGGTATATGAAAAAGCTTTCGACCCTTAAGACACCTATTCTATACGTCACCTTATTTATAAAATAGATCGCCCAATTGATGAAGAGACAGAAGCTGACCACACCAACACGTGAAAATACATTAAATATCCCAAGAAATTCTGGTTATCGACCGTGTAATGGCGGCAGAGGGTTGGTTAAAATATACTGCGCCGTAAATGAATTTAAAACACAACTTCAGAATAATTTCATGGTAGAATTGATCTTATAAATACAAAATCCTTTATATATTTAGTGACTAAATAGTCTTTAAATAGCTAGAATCTAGAATTGTATACCAGTTAAAATTCAAGGTCGTTTTATGTAACGTCTACTCGACTTTTGTAGATATTTATTTTTCGCTAAATGATTAGATAAATTGTTCAAAATATCTACTAAAATACTTATAAAGGATATCCTTATAATGTTTTTCTTTCTAGGGAACGAATGATTTCTACGGACTATCCCAGAAGCGTCAGCGCTGAAAAGTAGATATTTTCATCTACACATTATTCGATTCGGCTGCCCAATTGCACCAATCCGAAGATGTGAATACCACGATATGTTACTAGACATACATATCGATACCAAAACTTTCTGCTGACTCCAAGCCAAGACATCAACAGAGCGAATTTTCAATCCCCTACGGACAAAAATACTGAACTACCAATCTTTCTAAAGAAACCATAACCAACCTATAATCAGTGTCCATCAGGTATCGCGACAAATGCTGCGGTACCCATACGTGGACAGTCTCTGTGAAGGTCCTAGTTTTCCTCCAAAGTCCAACTAGCAGGCGTCCGTTTCCATTACATAGATAGTCACCGAGTATGCCACATGTGAACATGTTATTTAAAATGGCCTCCATGTTGCTGAGCCTGGGAAGCAGGACAACTGTCCGTTATGAAGGTTTCTCATGGCCTATTGAGAGAAAGTTCTGGAGTGTATTGTAACGTGAGATTATTACACGCCTGTTGCTAAGATAAAGGCCTATTAAGTTCTATAGTATCGTCTTATTTTTTGTGCAACAGTAAAGTTCCTGAACTACCAAGCCCTAGATGGCAAAGACAGAAAACATGTAAAGCGAGAAGCGCTAACTGGCGAGATAAAACTAATCTTTTTATGACCGTACATGAAGATAAGACAATAGATGGAGGATGAAGTTAACAAAATGAAGTGTTTTATCATCAGTTTTATATGTTTTCGCATCTTAGCTACCTACTTGGGCGGAAAAACCACTCAAAGTAGGCACCTTATTATCGGACTATCGGATTGACAGTCGGAATTTTCAATGCACCAAGTCATTCATTCCTACTTAATACACGGATATTTTTTGGTTCACTATCGGTAGCATTTCTGTCACCAGCTAAGTCAATATCTTTACATTTACAGTACACTAATTATCAATTTATTTCAATAGGTCGTAAATGCCACTCCTTGCAACACATTTTTGAAAACATGAACAAGTGATGACTTATGAAAGCCGGCGATAATGTTACGATTATTGTCACTATCGAGCAAAACCAATTAGTCTAGACAAGTACCTAATACTATAATGCTAAACTAGATATGATTTAATCGTCTTATTGCATGTCCTATTAACAGCCTTGACTTCGTTTCGTAATGGCCGATGAAAGCCGGAAGAATAACATATGCGAAAAACACGTACCTACATTGGTTGCGTTCAAAATTGTGACAGTCAGAAACACTGGAGTTGTTTGAAAAATAAGTTAAAGTTAAATGTACTGGAATACACATATATCCATCCGATTGTTTTAATATTAGATCGATGTTCATCATACAGACTCGACGGCGACACTGCATTATATTTCAGGATCATCTGAGAATCCAGAATCAAACTCCTACAAAAACTGAAAACCTAGCTATGTCAATTATCACTCCAGTGAGATATGTTTAAAACTAATTTATGTCAATGCCATGACGTGTGTATAGGCAGGTGCGTATAATAGCTACGCAATGAGTAGTCATTGCGGATGATGAAATATTTTGAAATAAAAAATGCCTGCAAAAACTGAATGGAATTTCCTACCAGTCTGTTTCCTGATAGCTACAACCTGGGAGTCTTTAAGTCAAGAGTGAATAGGTTACTTCTAGGCAAGCGTGCTACATCTTTGACCACATCATCGCTTACCATCAGGTGAGATAGTGGTCAAACGCGTGAAAAAATGTCAAGAAACAAAAGTAAAAAAAAAATGTCAAACTCCGAAAAAATTACCTTCACAATTTTTGGTTAAAAAAATCGTGATACCTATGATTATCAAGAAGTAATGACACAGAGGTTCAAAATCAAGACTTGTCAGATAGTAAGGTATTGGGGGTCTTGAAACTGTCAACTGACGTATTATTATTGTTCGTAACTGTACCTAGGTAGATATTATTATTTTATCAGCTGTTTACCTGTCAGTTGATAAAAGTATAAAAAGGCAAGTACTTAATAGGTATTTATAATTTCTACATATTCTCATTTCATTAAGTTTCCATCAACTTTTACTCACATTGGTATTTTCTAAGGTCATTACTAAGAATCTATATACCTAAACAAACTACCAAACATACTGCCAAATATCTAACATTAACAGTTTACCTTGCCATTTCAAACCTTTTCTCAGTTTGTGGTAATTACAACTAGGTAATTACAGTAACTTTATATCTGTGACAAATTAACTGTAATTGTATGTATAAAAACATCTCAACCTGTAATTAAGATTTCTATTACAGCAGATTGATTTTTTTTTATTATAATCTTCCTTTTACTTAGTTTCACCAATTGAATGTTTATGTTTATTAAACAATGTTCATTCTTTACATATGCACTATTTATCTCTAAAAACAAACTACAAGTTTCTCTATCTAATTCAAATTATTATAACTACAGCTGCATTAATCTATGATACATTCAAACTATTTGGATACTTGTAGTATGAAAGACAAGCACCTCATAGAGAAAGGCCTCATCATGGGTAATAGGTGTTCAGGCTTGTTGAGGTCCATGCTTGTGACCTCATCGCCTCTGCAATAACACTTGTGTTCCATGGACATCTCGGCAGCTGACACTTGGCAATTTCGGGGTTAACTATGTATAAATTATAGGAAGTCAGTATAATAAATTGATCAGAAAGTTTCACAGTTTAAACCAATTAGGGAAAATGGTCTGATTTAAAAAGAGTTCTGTATGGTGACCAGTGTCCTATGAAAAGGTATGTAACCTAATATAAAAAATGTGTATTTCGATTGAAACTATAATAAAACATTATATATAAAAATCATGCAGTTCTCCAAATAAAATGTAAGAATTTCAGAAATATTGCACAATGTTTATGAAAAATTTCTTTAGCTTGCTTACAAACTGATGATGTCATAAACTATTAATTTATGTATGTATCATGCATATTAGCTCCATGCACTAACCAACCATTAGCTGCAAATAGACCCAAACCTTTCAAGACTGAAGCTTAACTTTTAAATTAGGTGCTTTCCTCAAATTAAGATATCTAAACTATACTCCTTACACTATGAACTCATCAGTCGCTTCATAAGGCACTTTTTTTTCTTTTGGTCGAGTAGGCATCAAGCGACTAACCACAACTGTCACCTTAAAATCCCCAAGTTCCACGAAATATATTCAATGTTTTTACATAACCACAATATACATATACATAAACATATCGTGTTGAATTGCCTGAATGGATAACAGGAAGGTAATAATTGTATGACCTTTAAATTTCGTGGAACAAGCCTAAACCTACCTCTCTCCCATTAGTTTTTTCGCTACATTTTCCGTGACTTCGTCCTCGGACTCACAGCGTTGCCTTTTCCTAAAAATGCCTCCGTCTTGCATGACCTTTGATTTAAAAAATATAAAATCTAACTTTATCTCGGTATTCTTATTGAGATCGGTCGCCCAACCTTTTCAATTACATGCTAAGATAAGGTCAGTTATATTTTAGCTACGTTACCCGCATTCTGAATTATAATATTAATTAAAGATAATGCTTCGTGGCATCAGCGTTGTGGAAGCG
This sequence comes from Shargacucullia verbasci, assembly GCA_947562105.1. Classification (NCBI taxonomy): domain Eukaryota; kingdom Metazoa; phylum Arthropoda; class Insecta; order Lepidoptera; family Noctuidae; genus Shargacucullia; species Shargacucullia verbasci. The sequence goes on from OX387283.1 coordinate 574,960, forward strand.
CGTCATGACCACAAAAAGTATGCCCAACGTTTTTTACGCCTTACATACGAATCTTTCCAGTCACGGCCTAGACAATATAGAAAAATCAATTGCAAACAATAACTCTCTGTTGTACACTAATGTTATTAGAAAAACATACAATGTACAAAGGTGCTGAATTATTGTACGATAAATACTAAATAGGCACACTTACTTGAAATAAAATGTGGTGGGTAAATAGACGAACGACAACACTCGCCCAGCGATCGGTTGAAATAAATGACAGCCGGCGGTCGGAAAAGATGGCGGTTGCCGGCCGGTTATATGTTGCCAGTATTTTATAATAATTTCAAAAAGTAATTTATTAAAACGTTCTGCAATCTCTGAAATCTTAACTCTGTGACAATAATTTTAAGTCTACCGATGATTTTTTTTACATTGTTAAAACACAGCGTTGCCAGACCATACAGAGAGATATAATATTGCAATTAGCGCAGCGCGCTGCATTCCAAGTCGGACTATGACGAACATAGCGCTAGCGGTGCGTGAACTTCTGTTAGTACCAAAAGATGGCGCTATTTATAAATAATATATTTTTGGGAAAACTCCCTCAGAACAATAATATTGTTCTGAGAAAACTCCACAATACCTACTTGTCTACTTCCACAGATTACTAATTATTATCAAATCGCGCGGATACTACAAAGAAACGTTATGTTCTTTTTGATGCGGTAGAGATGTCGGGCACGAGATCTAAATCTAAAAATTTAAGACACTTTCTAACAGCTTAATTGTATAGTCTCTGCTGATTAGAGATTAGACACCCATTTGAAGTCCGTAATTCTGTACCTACTAAAGATTATGCTGTAAAAGTTGCAGTAATACCTAGGTATTACTACAACTTTTACAGCATAATCGATTTATAAATACATAGCGCCATCTTTCGATACGAACAAAAGTTTACGCACCGCAATCATGTTCAATCTTCAGCTCTATTAACCTTGTTACAAAGAAATCTAAATATTGCCTGTTCCTGCTCGTAAGGCCGTCTGTTTTAGCCTATTAATTTCAAACTATGGATACAGCCGCGGCTTTTCCTTTTCTACATAGGTATGCGACATTCCTACTACACAATTACATTCCAAAATAAAGTACCTATGTAAGTACACAAAAACATATCCTAACTTCTTAACTTTTAATATTTAGTATAATATTATAAATGCGAAAGTAAGTTTGTTTGTTACCTTTTCACACATAAACCACTGAACCGAGCATCGTGAAATTTTGCATATAAATTATCAGGGGTATAAAAAAGGACATAGGGTACCTTTCATCCAGAATAAAGTACTGTTCCCGAGGGAAAGAACAATAACTTTCTTAGGACTCGAAAAAATGCACGGTTTCGTAATCAATGCGGGCGAAGCCGCGGGCGAAAGCTAGTAGTTATATATTTTTGTATGATGCAACATGCAATCGGATGTTTTTCGTTTGACATTTGTTTTTGTTTTAAGATAAACATTAAGTTACTTTGTAAGCTTTTGTGAAATATTATATTTTGAAGAATCGACGATTTGAGTAAGTCAAATGATTGAGAGTCTGTCAGATTCTTCTTTAAAATTGTGGTGCAGGAGGTTTAGATTTTTTATTAAGTTCAAATTTTATTTTGGCAAAATGGCTTAGACCAAAATTAAAAATACCTAACATAAAATTACTTTATTACGGAAAAATGGCTATGAAAAAAAAAAAAACCTCAAAACCTTTTACGCGCGCTTATGATCTGATTCGTTCATTTTTCTTTTTTTATGCATCTATTAGCACAAAAAATATTAAATTACCTATTTAATATTTTTTGTGCTAATACTGTGTACCTACTGTTTACTGAGTGCGGGAACAAGGTGCTGAAAAAACAATTGTGTTGGACCAGTCAACCAACAGTGTGTGTATATGTCCAATTTAAGCTGTTGGAGAACTACCATACCAAATTAATTGTGTTGTGTTCGATTAATTTGTTAGGTGACGGGGATTGCTTGCGTTTGTGACCAATTATACATACACTGCCGAAAATATAGGTATTTAATTGTGTTGTGTTCGATCTATTTACTTAGTGTGTATGTAACCAATCTGGATAAGCTGCCGAAAAATTGGTGAGTCCTGTACTTTACTTTTTCTAAATTTTTGCTCTTTCGGAAATGGCTAATGGATAACTACGTAATTATTTATTCTGTGGATGTGTCAATTAGGAATTTCTCACGTTAAAGTACCTATCTTGTGCCGTATGTATCTTAGATGTACGTATTTATGTACTTAGAACAAATTATCTTTGCTGTGCTAAGTAGAATTACATATCTACTTACGCCAATTACTTATTGTCAACTTTTACTGTTCTTTTTTTTGTGAAATTATCACATTCAGGTAATTAGGTACGATTGAAATCGCTAGATTTTCTGGGGCTCGCATTAGACTACACGTTCTGGAACGGGCCGTGCTTTTTCCTGACTTAACTCATTATTCCTTTGCTTTTTATAAACACCGCAGGGGCCTATTCGCTAAATCTGTAACACGCGGATGGGTTCGCGGTCCCGGTAATTTCTATTATAGACTGAAGGCTACTTGCGAGGAAATGAATAGTATAGCATGTATAATATAGTAAGTATAAAAGTACAGCAGTCATGAATTTGGGGTCCCGCCGGGAGGCAGCTATAAATCTGCACCTAATGTGGCCACTTGACCGCTAACTGATTCGGAGCAGAACGGTTTATTACCCTACCCTATATTATTTTGAACTCCATTGTTCCTTGGGAAAAAGTAGGGGATGGGAAAAGGTATATAACTTGCTCTAGTGACTCTAGTCTATGGTTTGTGGCTGTACGGGCTCGGCTGCATATGACTGAAGAAATAAAGACGATTTACCAAAAAAAGGTCATGATTTATATGAGTCGGATTAGTCGGGATTACTGTTGGATAGAAATCATGCGTAACTACGGCAGCGTAACTATTTTTCCGCAAACATCTTGTCTGTAAGAACGGCTTTTAATCTAACCACCGAGCGAATGAGTGAACCACTGCTGGTAGCAATACCGCTGCACGGGTTGTAAGACTACAGTACCGACTATCACAGGTATTATACAGGTATAATACCTGTGACAGTTTATACTGTTGCAGTTTATAGCAAGATTTTTTTTATCACAATACAATTTTTTTTTCTATACATTAGCTATGATTCAAAGACTTTATATATGAAAAAAGAGTTGGTTAGTCAAATTTCCAGAATGCCAGTGCGTGCGAGCCCCTTAGCCGCCTAGTGTGTACGGTATCTATTAACGTAAAGCTTTATTAGACAATTTTGTGATGCCATTTCTCAATATTTAAGTATTAAGTGGTACTAAAAGAAAACATTTAACAATTTTTACCAAAGATCTTAATATTAAAATTTGGATGGTGATTCAAAAATCTTGCTGTAAACTGAGGACTAGACGTGACGAGACATTACGTCTACATTCAAGGTAGCCATGACAATCCCGTCACACAATAATACTGAGTTAATACGGTATTTACCACACTAGGAATTATTCCTGAATTGTGTTTACAAACAAAAAAATTCACATCTGTAGGCCATAGACACACATACTGTTCTGTGCGGGATTCGCGGGAACCCGCGACACATACTCGTCATTCACCAGTCGAAAATTCAGACACTACACCAACTGCGTGGGTTATTTATCAATCTGCGCCGAAATTCATCAGTATTGAGTTAGGTATGATATGGTAAACACTAAAGAGCTATTTTTTTATTCTGCTTAGACACAGAATTTTCGAATTTTCAGCTTCATTAGTAACTGAGACGATACAGTATCGTTGAAATGCCTACATTCGCCAGTGTTGTGGCAGAAGTATAGTTACAGCTGTTATAGTGTTATCTATGTATATTGTACAGCCTCATTGATCTTGTCCCGTCACACTCAATATGCGGCCCGCCGAGCTTTTGTGACTGGCCTACCTGGCATAGTAGTCAAGTTGTCAACCACTTTAAATTTCGCGCAGATCCAAAGAAAGTATGGGCGCGCGGAGTACAATAGGTACCTAGATACCCCTACCGTGCATTACGTTGCAGTGAGTGATAGCGGGATTCAGAGATCTCATTAAAAGTAAAGTTTTGGATTGTGAAAGCTCTTTCAAAATATTGTCAAGATCGCATGTGGCTGTGGCTGCATGATAACCTCACATAATAAGACTTATAAGATCATCCAGTCAGATGAATTGTGAACAGTTTTTCATTATTTTTTTTCGTTACGTTGTTTTGCCATATTTAAATATTTTATTTACACATGAATTTTGTGTTGTGGCCCACGGCATCTTAACTGATACGTTATTATGGCCCTTATGGAAAAATGGTTGAGTATGGCTGATCTAGTCTCTAGTGGTTGCAAGTGCGACTGCTGAGCGTGGAGTCCTGAATTTCCCTGGGTTTTTTCTGTATGGAAATTCCAAATAGCACCACGGAGTCTGAAACTGTGCCCAGTAGATGGCAATAGGCTCGCCCCCTATTACATGATACTCCATTATACCATTGACGACATGTGGGTATACATGTACAAATTAATAGTACCTCTGCCTTACCCTTCAGAGAATAAGTAAGTACAGGTGTGATGCTATATTATGGTATTATTGTCTTTAGAATATAAGAATTCGAACCTTCCTCGGTAACGAATAACTTTTCAGTTGCATGAAGAAAATAACGACCTTAATTGAGAAAATGGCAGTGTTCCCGATCTCTGCTCGTTTCAGATTGCTTTTGAGATTTATGAAAAGAAATTCCAATTAAAATTTATTTCATTTCTTACCTTTAGTTAACGGTGGGCTTGGATTAGTGGTCGCGAGGGTACTGAGCGTTTTCTTCTGTAGTGACGTTACGAGTTATCACATGGGAATCGATCATGCCGTAGTGGAAAAATTAGCCAGTCAGCAATGCTCGTATTGACTGTATTGAGGTTACTGAGCGTTAGATTGTGGTTTTGATTAAGAAAATTTCGGAATTGTGCGCACTAAATGGCGTCACCGAGTACAAATTCTTCGAAAATTTCTTTAAAAAGTTTCCTTACGAAACAAGCAATAGGATATCTATAGTTCCTCGCCTACGGGCGTCTATCTTAATGAATTAACGTTGAAATGTATACAACAACCAGGTAAAATAAAGACCGAACCAAGATTGAGAATAGAAAACAAAATTAAAATAAACTATAAACAATGTAAACTTTACTCCGGTTTAACAGACTATATTAGCTTAAAACTTAAGTTAAATACCCGCAATAAGTTTAGTAGGAAGCGGAACCCATTAATTTTCTTTCGGGTTATAATTTGCAATCGCCCCATTAATTTTTTTCAAACATCTTTCTAAGGTTACTTGGGTTTTTAGGACGAATATAACGATACCTTAACCATCCACCACCATCCAGCCGTTTGGAAGATACGAGGTAATAAAGAAAATTACAAACAAATATACATACATACAAGATACTCGTGAAAAGATATAGCTTAATTTTTTATGTATGTATAAGAAGCTCTGGTTAGAAAATATAAGAACTTGGCGGAGAAATTAACATCGAAAAGAGAATTGCTCAGACGTAACAGTACTAAAATATGCAGTACATTAATGGTGAATTCAGAAATAATATTGACCTTTGTCTAACATTTAGTACCAGCCAAAGCCGTATCGATTAATTTTCTTCAACGTCTATTGACAGAACATTAAAATTTCAAAGGCACAGGCATTCATTATTCAGCCTCGGCGTTAGATTATCACGATTTCCTTTCAGTTTTTTTTAAAAGTCGACGCCTGATTTCCTTTATTTTTCTCCTTTGAAACTGAGCCAAAATGTTCATGTTCCTAAGTTCTTATTACAGAAGGCAATAAGCTTTAACAATTTATTTTGTAAAGGTGGGTTCCTTGGCAAGCGGAGGGAGTCTGTTTCACACACCGTGACAAGTGTGTTTGTTCCGGATGTTCGTATTTATGGTTGTTGCTTCCATTGTTTCAGACATATAGCTTGTAGAAATTCTAGGGTCAGAGCAAGTTACATTTTAGTTGTAAATAATATTGTTTAATGTTGGTATGAAATTGTGTTTAATGTTCTTTCTCCTTTTATTCGGTCGTTGGTAGTTCCAAATTGTGACCAATAACTGTTCACAGGGATGGGAAACTATTCATGGGATTTAATTACATAAACCATACCTTTGGATTATTACAAATCTAATAACACATTGAAGGAGTCTTTTCAGATGATCAGCGCGGTGAGGGACATTTTTTTTAAAATAAAACGTTGCCCCACTAGGATTTCTCCTGTGTCGTGGGTACAGTTTACAAACATACATGTCACATACACACACAACCAGACCCGAAACAACTATCTGTAGATCATAAAAATATTTGTTCCGTGCGGGGATCGAACCTGCGACAAATAGCGCAGAAAGCCAATCGCTTAACCACTGCGCCATCCATGTCGTCATCGTTTGCTGGCGGCTAACTTTTCATTAGGCTATGAATACACAAGACTGTAGGTCTTGAGTGGCAATAAACATACAGAACAAATATAAACTCAGAAAATATCTTTGTACAGTTGGATCATATCAAATATCATGCAATAATCACCTTCAATATAACGTTCAAGTATATTGACAGCCCTGTGATATCTCCCTTTCAAGTTTCAAGTAGTCTTCTGCTCCAATAATTGTATTGTGTATGTCCCAAGCAGCTTCCAGTGCTTGACAAGCTGTCACTGTCAATCATCCGTCATCATTTATAAAAATGTTTCATGTCTCGCCATCAATGTCTTTCTTTTTTGCACCTGAGTTTTAAATATTTATATTTGATGATTTTGAGATGTTATTTTCCCCTTTTGTTATTTAGATTTACTAACTGTCACCCACAACTTCGCTGGCGTGTATTTTGTCTTCTGGATCTCGACAACAGCGCCACCTATCAGGTCTAGCTAAAGACCCTAAAGATAGCTAAAGAAGAATAAAATATATGATTTATTATGTAGATAACCGCTGCAATGAAAGTTCGTGAGAGAATACTTATAGCTATCATCACTACGCTTGAAAAACCTACTGGTGGTAGCAGTTTTGTACACAAAAAGACGCCGCTTCTATATAAAATTCAACCCATTACTGTCTCACTGCTGGGCAAGGGTCTCTTCTAAGAATGAGAAGGGTTAGGCCTTAGTCCACCACGCTGGCCCGGTGCGGGTTTGTGGACTACACACTCCGTCAAGAACTTTATGGAGCCCTCTCAAGGGTGCAGCCGTGTAGGTATCCTCACGTTGTTTTCCTTCACCGTAAACGCAAGAGATAATCAAATTCTGATCCGCACATGATTCCGAAAAGTCAGAGGTGCGGGCCGGGTTTGAACTCAGACCCTCTTGCATGGAAGGCAAGCGTTCAACCGCTGGTATCTAAAGATGAGCGACGAGCGGGTCTTTTCTTAGACGCGAACGTAATTAAATATAAATTCGAAATATTCGACCAACTCTCCAAAATCATGACGTCATCACGCTATATTTCATTCCATCAAATCCCGATGTTACTGGTCCTCCGAGACGCGCTCAATCTTGTTAACAGCGACATACAATTACGTTCAATCTAACGGTCTTGTTCACCTGCACTTGCACTTAATGCTGGTGGCTGTAGCTAGGTTTAGATATATTTGAGATGTTGTGAGATTCTCATAATCATTTTAATTTATCAGAAATGTAAAATAAATTATAAATTCACACCATCACTTCTAAATAATTCAGTTTATAAAGGCGATGAAAGTTAAAGTTCTCCATATAATCCAATGTCAGCAGTGATTAATATCCCATATATTATGTAAGGCACAATATATAAATCAGCAAGATACTTATAAACAAATTGGTAATCATTTCGTAAAGATAGCAAAAGAGGTCAATGGATAATACAAAATTATGCTGAGGACAAAGTTCCAAAATTACATTTCAGTGGCAGCAGTGAACGAATCTAAGATCACTTCAATATAATCTAAATAAGACGAGGTGTTCATTATACATAGATAAAATTATTTGTTAACTTTAATGTCTATTTATACTTAAGGGCCATTCTATATATCAGCAATTACGCAAACACAAAAATCAAGCTCAAAAGAGTACCCGAAATCCGTCAGTCATAACATAACCAGAAAGATTTTACCCTTAAATTCAGCGACCTACCTCGATTAAGCATAAAGCTGGGACCTAATGAATGTTGCAATAAAAACCGTCCCGCGTCGCCACTCGCTTACCATTTCAAACAATAAAGCAGGGAATGAACGCGCGACTTCCGCTGTGGGGCGTGCGATTACTCTGTTTCCGCTCTACGGGCACAATGGCCCGTGGTGGCTGCTACTCTGGGATCGAGAATTATTTTAATATGAAACTAGCTTGTGTCTGATATTCTCCAGTTTCATTGAAAAGCTAATTTATTTATATAAAAATGTCGAGTTATTTTCAATAGGTACGTATTGAATAGTTTTTCAATTAAGGTCCAATGAAAAGTGCATGAACAGAGCTTTCTTCTTTGCTGTATATATGATACTAGAGCAACTACTTAACAATCCTTCTCCCAAGAGTAGATCTTGCCAATATACCTTATGCCCGTGCGTAGTAACTATTCAGTCAAATGTGTTAGTAGGTACTATAATTTTCGGGGGAACCTCTTTACAGTCATCCCCTCCGGGTAGTGCCCTTCGGCATGACACCGTGGTGGGCTTCGGTGCAGTCTTCTAAGAGTTCCCGAGGCCCACCATATGGTGTCGAGGCGGACCACCGTGGTGAGTTTAGCCGGTAGGAGTTCGGCACACCCATCCGCCCACCCCAAAAGGAGGATAGCCCATGATGGGTTATCACCACGCAAATAAAAAAAAAGGTACTGTAATTTTATCAGTGATAGCGTGGTTTGGGTTAGCGGTGATAACTATGTTAGTTTTGACGCCATACTTATATATCCCTGTCAATGCAGTGTCCCGTGTGGTTCGCGTGTGTGTCCGTGTGAGTCCAGTGTGCTGTGTGGTGACTTATTATACTGAGGAAATATACTGCTATTCAATCGACATTTTCCTATGATAGTGGTAACCATGAAGGTTTGTCAGTCTTACCGGATTGGAGCCGTGGCCACGCGATGTCAGGCACGTTCGTGAACTTACGTTTGACACCATATTTACATTGTACACATTTTTAGACTTGGGATCCTGGATGCAGTTTTTTGTTCTTAACATAAATAGTGCAGTTTCGAAAACTGCTTCCGTCCCTGAACGTCGCCGGTACGATTCCCGTATAGACGTAAGACCAAAGTTAAACTTGTGCCCTTATATTATTTCGGGTAAAGCAGTCCCAGTTATCGTGCCTATAACAGTAGGTATAGGTAATGAGTAGGTGTTTAAGAAGGCAAGAATGTAAGTAATCTCCCAGGAATCGAGTTGTAGAATCCAAATGGTAAACGCTCCTTGTAAAATACCGTTAATCCCGGCCGCATCTGGTTAGACTGGAAGCCGACCTCAACATAGTTGGGATAGTAAGCTCTTGAGAATACCAGCGAGATAGGTAGGTACCTATAAAATTTCCCAAACAAGAAATATAATGCATATTTTAGAGGTTTTCCCACCAAAATACAGGTACAATCAATGTACCACATTTTGCTCCCCCCAATAAATCTTCTAAGAGCTCGCATCTTATCAATAAAACATGGCGGCATCGCTCTCTGAATTTATCCAATCTATCGCTTATTCGCTTTATCCAGCCAATGTTGATAGATAACTGGTTTAATGTATTATTTATTGTTGTATTCATTTGTAGTCTGAAAGGGATTGGGGAGTATTGATCAAGTGTTCTTCGCGTGTTTTGAGTTGTGAGTCAAGTGGACTGGTGAAGGGACTGCGGGTTGGCATTGTCACGGTGGTGTTTTTGCCCTTTGTATTTCGATACGAGCTACGAGGACCTATTACCGCAGACATAACAATTTTGCCTCTCAGTATGTACCCTATTTTTTTCTCATAAAATCAATCTCAAAATACAAATCTTACAAATACAATCATCCCAACGCTTTCTGTGTGTAAAATATTTAATTTCAACCAATATATTTATAGCTATAAAATCGTTAGGTCTTTACTACAAGTAATATCACAATCAATTCATCGATAACTGTCCAGGTACAGTCGGCATCAAGTTGTGTACACACAGCATGACAAATTAACCGGTGGGCGGTTGCGCGCCGCTTGATTTGTTCGAATGATGGATAGTCGGCCCAATTTATATTGCGTCTGTAGGTACAATACGGTAGTTTGTGATTGTTGTATAAAGATATTGTTTGTAAATTACGTTTCAATTATGTCAAAAACGAAACTAAATAAATAAATAAAAAATAAAATTTTCAGGCGATATAAAGTAAACAGAATAGAATATCTTTTGTTTTCTTTGCATTTTGAAAATCCTTAGGTTCATATTCTATTTCATCAGTCAAAGACGGCTCGGTTGGCACAGTGGTTGAGAGATCGACTGCTGCGCTGTGTCGCGGGTTCGATGCTCGCACGGAACATATATTTATATGATCTACAGTTTTGGATCTGGGTATTTGTGTATGTGAATATGTAAATATATGTTTGTAAACGCTCCCACGATACAGGAATTACGCCAAGGGTGAGGAAACGTTTAAAAAAAAGGTTCCACATTGGATTGATGAATTTAGTATTTCACTAAACTAACCAGACTGCTAATAAACTTACTGGTATTGGAAGAGAAGCGTCTCGAAACTTATTGCAACCATCAGCTCAAATCCTTGAGCTGATTGCTGTTAAAATCAAAATTTCATCCAAATTAACTCGTATATACCTTTTATAAATATATTTTACTAGAGACCTGCCCCGGCTTCGCACGGGTAGCGGAGCATATACCACCTCGGTTTTTTTTTTCTGTCATATTGTCGTATCAGCCTGTTACATCGGGCAATTACTCGGCGCACGCCAGTAAAGCTTCCAGTCGGTATGTTTTTTCTGACATCTTCAACAATCATCGTCCTATTTCAGCCAATTTTCACAAAAACTTAACTTATTATACACCTAAATCTTCCTCGTGAATCACTCTGTCTATTGGTGAAAACAGCACGAAAATCTGTTCAGTAGTTTTTGAGTTTGTCGCGAACAGACAGCCAGACGCGGCGGGAGACTTTGTTTTATAATATCCGTATGTAGTGATAACTCCGACTGCCGATATGATGGCGAGTACACACGGCATGACAAATTAACCGGGGCGGTCGTTACTGCACCGTTTGATTTGCTACGTATTATGGATACTCGCTGATGTATACTGCCTTTGTATGAATGTCGACTGTAATTTTGGTGCTCATTTCGGGAACTAGTAAAGTAGTACTTAACATTACAAGCGTGACTATATTCATCATTGAAAGTTTAGCATAAATTTTCGTAACTATTAGTGGACATCTAATATATTTTTTATGTGGTGAGAATCCTCATGGACTATCCTCTATCTGGGGTAGATAGAAGGGTGTGCCGGACTCTTACCGGCTGAGCTCACTACTATAGTCCTGATGATAAACCTACCTTGTATTGTAGACGAGGCCGGTGATGGACTCTTCAGGGAAGGCAGACATTTAGAAATGGATATTGGCAGGTTAATTTACAAGATGTTATTACTGATGCTGGAGTTTTGAATTGGATCCACAGGTCAAGTAATGATAACATTATTATTAGTAATACCTAGGCTAGGTATTGTGTTTGTGTCATATAAAATCATTATTCCCGCCCAATGCGATCACACTATCATAATCTATATCTCTGCAATTTTTTGACGATCTCAGCCGGATCAATTAGGCTTTTCACAAATCTTTCAAGACAATTATTCCTGCAAACTAACCAAACAACAAGTTAACATCAACCATTAAGCTTGGAAAGCCAGTTCAAATACAGAAGCAGTACTTTACCTACATAAACGCCTGGCCTAGTCCAAAATGCGAGAGTTCGGAGGTTCCCATAATTTGCAGGCATTAGTCAGCCTTGACAAATTCAGTGGTGCAATATAACGCATGTAGCACAAACGCTACGTGCAACAACATAAATTCATTTCGATGACACTGTTGTTCGGTGGAGTGATGGAAGAAATGTGACAGAAAGGAATGTTCTTTGATTTATTGGACAAAGAACTAAAAATCTCACTACATTTTACGGTGCAGTAGCATTTGACGACACAGACGCACTGCACTGAGTCTAGTTCAAAAATATCTACATTACAACTAAGAGTGTTATTTAGTACATAATATAGTAGTGACCCAGTGATTTTCTAAACTTAGGGGTCATGGGTCGCGAGTTGGAGCATTATTCAACACCACTACATCAACGGCACGGAAAAAAACATAAGCATTATTTTAGTAGGTACTAGGCACTATGAACCCTCTGAATTTTACTCTATGTCTGCATCTAACTAGTAGAAGGGACAGAAGCGAGCAACATATAAATTATGTGTGCGGAACTATTAAACTCTACCGTATTCCATTACCACTAGAGGTCAGAGCATGACCTGGCCGGGGTAGTATTTAATTGTGTTTAAAGCTGTTTTCAGTTACACGGTAGAGTACTAAGTACTATATCATTATATAGGTAAGTAGACATAACGTATCTTCACGGAGGCGAACCTATTGTTATGTACCGGAGATAATTCCAATGTTCGGCTACTACTGAGAATGAAACCCAAGTCCTAAAGCAAATCGAATTTAAGTTCCTTTCCAATTTACTTTCTGCATTGAAAGTGGCAATAAATTGAAGCTTAAATTGTTTAAAAATGCAGTAAATATTGTAATTTATTTCGTCTCGTACTTAATGCTAATTGCATTAGCGCTTTACGCCATTGCTGCCCACTTCTATTATAACCCCTAACCTACTAAAAATAAAAAGCTTTCTATACCAATATTACTAAGCTTCGTAACAAATCATTACACCAATATTTTCCGAAGACTTAGACGGAGGTGCTCTAATGTATGTATGTACTCCAAAACTTCGCCGATGCCGTTATTGAGTCCCACGTTCGATATACCCAGGGATCAGAGAGTCGGGCTAATGCCAGTATAAGGCACAATTTCAAACTTCGGGGTACAGCTGAGAATTACACGGTGGACGAGTACCACACATACCTACAGAACATACATACAGAACCCGGGACCCCAAGCTCAGCAGACGCACGTGCGACCACTCAGAGGCACAAAAAATATTATTACATCTCATATATTCTGTATAAACAGCAGCTTAGCATGAACAGAGCCAACGCAAACAGAGCAAAGAATTATAATTATGGGTCGGGCTAATTATGTTGAACTAATTATCTTATTAGTGACCCGGCTCAACCTTTTATGAAACCGTAATATGCAGGCCAACACGGGACGTAAAAAGATTTATAAATAAAATATTGGATTTATTATGTTTGTTGAGTTATTATATCTGTGTTAATTTTTTCCATTAATGGTTATTGTCAATTGTAAAAATATGTCGTATGCGGTGTTTGAAAACCAAAATAGTAAAAAAAAAATTTGCAAGCTGGATTTTCTATTTTTTTATTGACTTCGTCATCATTCATAGTTACATCTGGTTTGTTTGAGCCCTGATGGCTCTCTGAGACTGCCAGGCCGTTATCCACAACACGGGCCCAATTGGGATTACGATGAAGTCGTGTGAATGTAAACCCATAGCACAAAATAATCATCATTTTAGATATCAACTGTTGCACTAACGCTTACCCCATGCACTTTCAAATTGAACAGGGCCCATATGTCATGTCAAAAAATATGTTAGCTACGAGCTTTTTTTGCATTCTTTTAAAGCAGTAATTATTGTTATGACATAAGAACTGATAGGAGACAGGCTATGATTATTTATTTCATAGACTTAGAATTCCGCTTACAATCTATGATTTATTTATTAAAATCGGAATAACATGTCACTTACACTGATTATAAAATTGAACCATAACTATAAGACTCTCATTCTGTCGTCTCACAATACTTCAAGCTGATGTACGGACTTAACGAAGTTATATATAAGGCGATCGCGAAAAAACTAGTTTTGCGTCGTTTGCTCAAACGGCAATTTCATAAACTAGACATTACTAGTGACATCTTCATTACCACAAAATGTATAGGTCTCTGAGCCACATCGTCTTACGGCACGTCTTGCTCAGTTGTTCGGACAAGTTGGGGCGACCACGATTTGCATTCACTCCATTGTCACCAATTTGTGTCACTTCTACTCGGACTGCAGTTGGATTTCTATTTAAGTAGACGTGTTCTGATTTGAGATTATTGTAAATATAGTATAGTGTTAGGAGTTCATGTGTCATTATAAAGGTGCATTGTAAATCTGTTGATATGACGTTGATAATTAAACTAACAAATAATTAATTACAGTCGTATCATCTCATCAAGAAATCGTCCGCTGTTTGAGATACCAGAATATGTACATTGTACGTAATTTATGTATGATTCAGCTCTTACTGTACTGACAAGGATTTTTTATTCAAATCGCTAGAAAAAACAGTGTTAGCTATCGGTTTACCGTATTGACTATTTATAAAGGATTACTGCCCTGCCCTGACCCACCTAAAATAATCCTAGCTTTTACACGGGATCTTCAGTAAAGAAAACGTCCAGAAGATATTCATTTTATGGTAATTTCTCGTATTTCTCCACCCAACCTATATCATCAGACCGTATTCAATATTCTGCTCATAACACAAAATCCCCACATTGCTATCACGTAACTTTTTTAATACTCACCTAGGTGTTCGCAAATGAAGTGTCGCGCGGGATCCACGCCGCCACGCCGCGATAAGTCCAATTTAGCTACGTCACGTACGCCTTGCTGCCATGCCTACTGACATCAGTGAGTAGTACACAAATGAAGAGACAACCGTCTCCTCAACTTATTCTGTATTCCCTATGCTATCCACACTATATTATTATTAATATTATAAATCCATAATAAATGGCATCTAGATGGCGCTGAGTGTTTTTAAAATCATTCAATTGTATATCCATTACCGCATCAGCTTTTTTCAGTACCTATCTGTTATAAATATTATATGCGTTTTAGTGATTATTAACATAAAGACTGGTACTAAGAGATAAATGCGAATTGCGATGAGTAACAATAAAAATGAGGAAACAGTGTAATGCTTGTAGCAGTTCTTAGTACCTACGTGTTCTGAACAGATGTATGTAACTTGTGTAGTGAGTTAGTCTAAGGTGATAAAAGACGTTTTATCAATCCATTCGCTTCCCATTCCGTGTCTTAACGTCGATGTCAACTTCACGGACTTTGTTTTTATATGACATCTTGTGGCGCGAAATTCCGTTGAAGTGCTAGTGATTGAGAAATCAACAGCTGCGCTGCGTGTCGCGGGTTCGATTACCGCACGGAATCGAACTAGGAATCGATTCCTAGTTTGCCCCACACTAGAAATAATTCCTGTCCCTATGTTTATAAAAATTATAAATTTGTTATAATATTTTCCTATTACTATTATAAAATTAAATTTTTTAACAAAAAATAAAAACCGACTCCAAAAAAACAAAACTAATAACTAAAAAGCAAAAAATAAATCTTTTATTATACAATATAGTAGTTGAAGAATATTGAAATCGGTGCCAAGTAAAACATAAAAGTAATATACCTTGCTGCTATAATAGCGACATTGAAACAACGAGTTCACGTAGAAATTGTCGAGTGCGGAGCGAATTATGCGTCGGACACGACAAATGCACTTCGCCAATCGTGTCGGTTTATCATTGCATGTTTTACTTGGCACCGACTTCAATATTCTTCAACTACTATATTGTATAATAAAAGATTTATTTTTTGCTTTTTAGTTATTAGTTTTGTTTTTTTGGAGTCGGTTTTTATTTTTTGTTAAAAAATTTAATTATTTTACAATTTTGAGTGATGGGTAGACCTAGTAAGGACGATTCTCTTGAAAAACTTTACAAAGGTGAAATGTATGTTGCCCCAAGTCGAGTGATTTTAAAATCCAATAAATTACTTAACCGACCATCGAATCTGCAATATTACCCATCTCGGCTTAATGTGCGCATCAATACGAATAAAATAAGCCCAAACACTATGTAGCTGCTATCAACCATTAAGGAGTTCCCTAAACTGTACTGCACCTGCATCACGAACCTTGCAGTGGCAGTCATTACCCATCTCGGTGTAAAGATCTTGTCAACACGAATAAAATAAGCCCAAACACGAGGTAGTTAAGATGTACCGTTGAGGAGTTCCCTCGATCCTCTGTCGTTTCCATCATCAGATCTGCCCTAAACCTCCATAGTATTGTAGTCTCATCAGATATACACATAAATATCAAGTTTTTACCCCATGCTCGCCTACAATTTTCAAGAGATGCCCTCGATTTCTCAGGGTTTCCACCATCAGGTCCTGACCTGATGACAATGGGACCAAATGACAAGCATACCCTTTCAAATAAAAAAAGAATTTTTGAAATCGGTCCAGGCGTCTTCGAGAAATCGAGTAACAAACATAAAAAAAAAAAAAAAAAAAAAAAATACATCCGAATTGAGAACCTCCTTCTTTTTTTGAAGTCGGTTGATAAAACGGTAGGTTTTTAAACGTTTTTAACATTTTAATACGTTGCCCCACTCTAGGAGTAATTCCTATATCGTGGGTGCGTTTACAAACACATATATTCACATACACAAAGACCCAGACCCGAAACAACTATCTGTAGATCAAACAAATATTTGTTCCGTGCGGGTATCGAAACCGCGACACGTTACGCAGCAGTCGTCGTCGCAACCGTGCCATCAAAAATTATTTATATAATTATACTTGTATTATTTACTTCTTTTATTTTCTAATTCTATTTTTAAAATCTCTATGTTTAGAAGCATTTGTTCTTTTTCCAATTTGTATACTTCCTTTTTATGTTGCATTTCGTCTTTAAACATCTGGTTTTTTATAATTTTTTCTTCTAGTTCTTTTTCAATAATTTTCTTTTGCAATTCAATAATTTCTAATTTCCCTTCCGCTAGTTTATCGAACGGCCTTCTTTCTTTCGGTGTACCTGGAAAATAAAGGAATCGTATTCGTAATAAAGGCCACAAGTACCTACTTAAAAAATATCTTATGTACTTAATTTTAAATCTTTGAATTAGAAAGATTTCGGCCTCACAATATTATAACATGTTTATACATATTATTTGATTACGAATTATTTACTGTTCAATAGATAAATACACTAACGACATTAATTACTAATTAGAGAATTTATATTAAAAAAGAAACACAAGTAAAAGCCCTTAGTCCTTTTACTTAATTATGTACACGGTATAGCTTGGCAGAACTCCGCGTAAATTTTTAAAAAGCGCCCTCTTTATAACTTTATATTCTCAAATAGAAGAACTTCGTCTATACGGAATAAATTAGAAACAGTAGAAACATGTAGATGGCGTTAGAGTTCCCTGGATTCCTCAGGAAAGATCGATCAGCCTTACGCGAAGAGTTTCTAAGTTCCAACGAGGCATGGTCTGTATTTATATGGCCATGTTTCGTAAGATCAAAGCAATATCATTGCACTACTCGTTATGAGATTGCAATTAGATGTGTCGCAATTCTGTTATATTACAGTCATGCTATTAACTACTAGATGGCGCTTTTGTAAATTTACAGACTATTATTATAACTCTGTAACAATATTCGGCCCACCTCATGAAACATAATATGTTAACAATATTAACGACGCCTTTAATGTCCTTCGCTCTATTACACTGACGCCTTGTAATACCGACGCCTTATGATTCCGATGCCTTATGATGCCAACGCCTTGTTAGAGCGACGCCTTATTAGAGCGACGCCTTGAGAGAGTAATGCCTTGTGA
Organism: Shargacucullia verbasci; assembly: GCA_947562105.1. Taxonomy (NCBI): domain Eukaryota; kingdom Metazoa; phylum Arthropoda; class Insecta; order Lepidoptera; family Noctuidae; genus Shargacucullia; species Shargacucullia verbasci. The sequence continues at coordinate 592,878 of OX387283.1, forward strand.
GAGCGACAATCATGTATGCTAAGCTTTTTTCACTTTATAGGCTATAGTTATTATAATAATACATACACAAGGCAGGATGGTTTTTAGATTTTAGAGAAGGAATCTTCCACTCTGCCCATTTCTTTTGTGGGGGTTCCAGGATGTCTTGGTCCACTTGTTTTGATGTGCTAGGCTCATCGTCAGCTTCATCTTCTTCTGCTTGTGGTAGATATATTTTCCTTAGTGGTTTTTCTTCTGGATTTTCAAGAATATTCGAATCTGAAAAATAAACTACTTAGTTGATCCCTATTTAAATCGTTTTTAAACTATTGTAATTATTGCTGTTATCATTGATATTTGGATAATTTGTAATTTAATATATTATAATTACATCAAACAAGAGGAATAGGTTATAATTAATCTCGATGAAAATCTTCACAGGACTCAAGCTATATTTTAGTGAGTAATAGAATGATTACAATACAATAGCGTGCCTAGGTTTAAATATTAGAGCAAGTCCGACATACCTATAATGTCTAGTATAATATGTGGAATTATCTGTTAATGTAAGTTGGTTAAAAATAAATAAATAAATATTATTGCCGTGGTAGACGTTTATATAGAAGGCTAGTTCTATTTATAATGTTAATATGTTAAATATTGCACTTATATTGACAGACAACTTATTGAGTATAACTACATCTAGCGACTTATGCTTGTACTAAATTTCCATAGAAATTACGGCACCCATTGATTCGACATACTATGATAAACTTGATAACAGATGGTGGAATAATATTTTCTATCTAATTTTTAATAATGGGAAATACTCTCGGAAGAAATAATAATTCCTCCGAGCTGATATCAATATCAATAAAAACCAAATATAAATGATACGACGCAAGATCTTAGTACCTTCGTACCTACCTAGTTACTTCGTTCAAAAACAAAACAAGTATGCAAGAAAACAATCCAAAATTCACCGCGCCTGCGCCTGGCGCTATTCGTTTGAACTTATTCACACGTTAAAGCTGGGTTTTGTTGTCAGCAACAAATGCGACCGGCTCTATCATAAAATTCGACTACGGGCAAGAATCGAAACTGCGACCTTCGTGTTATGGTTCAGTCGGTACTAAATCATAACAGGTAGGTATAACATGGTTAAATATTTGTGAAAAAAGGATTTGGCATAGCGAGCACAGATCATGTTAGCTATTTAAACTATAGATGTGTAAATAGGTAGGTATATGTTCTAAAACATAAATACTAAAGTGTAAGCTGGACGCGAAACGATGAAATGATTTCTACTGATCCGGACTAACGCCATCTATTGCTGTGTTGGAGACTCAAAGAAGACGTTCCTTTGAATAACACCTCATCGAGTGATGGTTCTGCGGATCGCTTGCGACTAAACATTTATCCGATAACACGACATCTAGCGTGTGTAATTAAAACGTTATTTTATCACGCGAATTACCTAGTTTGATTCGCGGTATGTCAGGCGTTTGGACTTTTATAAAGATCATACTACAACTGTTGACTACAGTGTGAGAAAGTGTATAAAAAATATGTAAAAGACACTCACCCGGTTGGTCAGAGTCAATACTCTCGTCTCCTTCAACAGACAATATGATCATTTCTTTGACTTTCTGTTCCACTGGTGTCAAAGGTGTTGATACATTATTACTGCTACCAGTTTTGGAACGTTCTGCGCGGATGACACTGCATTTTCTCCGGGTATCTCTTTTAAGAGCTTCATATTTCAATTTTAGATGTTTAGCATCTCGAAAGGCCCCGGTTCCAGAGCAGTTGAAGCCAGTTTCTATCGCTTTCCATACTTTTTCTTTCTCCTGCCAAGTTAGCGCATCACTTTTTTTATTTTCGATAATATTTATATGTGCCTCTATGAGAGAGATTAGTTTTTCGGTTTCCTCGCGAGTGAAATTTACATTTCGTTCTCGTTTTTTGCCTTTCTCCATTATAGCACTTTTTTTTCACAAGTTTCTAGCAAAACAATTACCCTCAAAACACTGTACCTACTTGTCAGCGATTTGAATCACAACTGGCCCATCCGATGGCGGCAAATGGCGTCCTGCGTATTTTTTTTTAGGTAAGTTTATTAAAAAATATTGCAGGAAGAAGGCAGAAAAATCACACCAGTTTGTGAGAAAATAAATATAGGTGAAGACTTCTCCTAATTTATAAAATTAGCTTCACCTAAAACTGCCAAAGTAGGAATGTAGCGCAGCCTACGTGCGGTGTTGCCGCTCTGATTTTCTGATAAGTCGAGGATAGATATCAGATATATTATTTATCAAAGGCCTGAGTGGTGAAACACAAAAACAAATATTATCAGAGAGATTTATGTTACTGATATTTTATCTGTTTGCTTCCTATCAGATACTTTATCAGTACGTGGCGTGGCCTTAGGTATTCTAAATAACAAGTTTTTTTAGATTTTTTAAAATGTAAATATTTGTAATGAACTGCCTTATTTGTCTAGTGGTCGCGTGACTGCTGAGAGTGAGGTCCTGGGATCGAATTTCTGGTCGAGCTGTTTTATTGAGATTTCATGTGTGGAAATTCTTAGTAGCAGCACAGAGTAAGGAAATGTGCCCGGTAAATGGCAATAGGCTCACCCCTTTTACATGGTACTCGATAACGACAGCTATACAATTGCATGTTTAGTTACTATATACATATCTGCAATGTGTTAAATAATCAAATGTATACATAAAATTGATAAGAAGAAAGATATTCCATGTTCTGTTGGCGAAACAAGCGTGCTCATCCAATAAGTAAGTTACCCCACATTTATTACGTGTCAAAACTTTAGCCTTAAAAAAAAAGTATACAACTATCCTGAAGGACTAGAACCTACAGCAACATGAACCGGCTATCAACTAGGTCTAGGCACCTAAAACAATTTCGCAAAGAATTCACGAGATCCATCCTCGGCCAAGTTGGAATTTGGCAAACTTTCTTCATATGCCTTTCACAGCCGCTTCGGAGTTTTATAAGAGGATAAGATAGAGGATGAAGCGAATATTTGTTGTACCTAGAATTCATTTTATTCAAAGTCCTACTATTCCATAATTTAATTTGTTATCAATTTAATCGCTGGATACAAAATTAGCAAATGTCGGACGATAAAACAGATTATAAAACTTTTGTCCTATTATAAATTGAAGCATGAAATTCTTGTTGCTACATAGTGGTCACATAGGAACTTATAAACGCGAGAAACCGGCCTATATTAAAGCCGGGCACTAACAATACTGAGATCGCTAGTTCGAACTCGTTGTACCACATCCAAGTATTATACTTATTGTACTTTTGTGCACAATACGCTGGTGCTGTAATAATTTGCGCTTACTTAGATCTCGGCCGACATTTTGTCACAATGATGAACGAGAAAGCGTTGAGTTTACAAAGTTTTTGGGAGTTGGGACAGACTTCAATAGCTGTGACAGGTTAGAATTGGATTCTATTGATAACTGGACTTGAAGAATGTTTGCTGATAAATATAGCGGAGAAATGAATCTTAGGCTGGGCATACAGTTGTCCGATATAAAAAAGAAAACTTATTTTTATCTACATTATAAAGGAATGTCTCACTAATCCAGTGACCGCAAGTGCGATTGAGTGAGAGGTTCTGGGTTTTAGTCCCTGAGTCAGGCAAGGTGATATTGGGCTTTTCTGTACGGATATTTTCAGTAGCAACCTGGAATTTAGAATTGTGCCCTGTAGATGGCAAAATCCTACTGTATAGGGGTCCTTAACAGCATCGGCGAAATGTGTGTGTACAGTACTACATGTCTGCCTTACCTTTTCGGGAATATATGCGTAATGCTATGTTATGTTTATGGAATGTAATGTCACTGAGAAAAGTTCCGCACAGGGATCTGTATCGAACAACGAAAGTTTGATACTTCTGTTAGTTTAAATGGTATTCTGATCATCAGACGACATCTCTGTAGTTTTACTTTTTTTTACACATATCTTATATTTTATTTTTACTTTAGACTGTGTGCCTTTAATACACAATTACTGAAGAGTAATAAGTATCCGCAACCATGGCCTTATAGCCTTATCAGAAAACACAGCTGACCTTCTAAAGCTTGTTATAAAGTTCTTAACTTCTCAAAGTTTAGCAAGTCTGTGTAGTTTGGGGTTTAGGTTGTATGTCTAAGATTTCAGTTTTATACCCTTCGACGGTATAATAACTATCACAATATTGCCAAAGTAACTACGCTTAAATTGATCTTGTGTATTCGCTTCTATATTATAATATTATCTTTTGATATACTTAATTTTAAGTAAGTAACTCTTTGTGACCTTGGGTAACTCCAAAGTTACTCCGAATTGCTAGAACGGAAGGCATATGGCTGGTATGCAACGGTGTTCCTGTCGATTTAAGAGGTTTTCGGTAGTCTTAACAATCATAGTCGAGATATTATTACAGACTATAATAAATGATTGAGTGAGATGAACCTTTTCCTACTGTGTTACCTTACAACGGTCAAGTACGACGGTCGAGTGAAGTTTATCTAAAGCCAAGCATTAAAGTGAAGCGGGGTATTACCCGAAGCCTTATGCCAAGGTGTTTTGCGATTACCTGTTGAGTGGACCGTGGGATATTTACTGTATTTGACCGTAAGCCCAATTAAATGATTCGAACCAGTGGTTTTGTTGTGGTCAAGTTGGGTTTTTGGGTGGACGTAAAATGTATAACTGGGGCTTTGGCTGTAGGACATATCTAAGTGGAGTAGAAGAGATATAATCATGTTCATTCTCTTGAGTGAGTTCGTTTCATTTGTTTATAGCGTAAAGCTATTTGCTATTGTGTCAATGCTCACGGAGTGGTTTAAAAAGAGGCCGGTTTGCGTAAGTCAGATGGCGAGACGAAGAGGTAATCAGTAAGTAGCCTTTCAGATCTGGACTTTGAATTGAAGGCAGTGCCAAACGATTTCGTTTCATCATGGAATATTTTGCAGATATATACTAGAAACTCCTACACGGATGATCTTATAAGACAGTGTGGGATAACCCTACAATTTGTTCCGCCCCAAAGATCGGAAATATTTTAAAGATTTACCTTGTCGTAAGAATAAAGGTTTTAACATGTACAACAAATATACCGGTACCAGAATGAAAGAAACTTTTGTAAATTGAATAAGAAATAAGTTGAGTTTAGAAGTTGTTGATTGCATTCAGCAGAGCAAAAGGGACCAAATTTTTTTTACTTCCAAACAAACAACCCCTCTCAATCAACGCAGTAACAACAAATTGCGAATAGCGAACGCACCTCTAGCTGTCAAACGCGCAATCCATCATGGCCGCTCCCGCCAAAACGTAACTCGCTTTGTCGCAAAATGGCTCCCGTGTACTCTTTAATAAATGCATGTCAGCGAGGCTATGAATGTATTTTCGATATTCATTTTCGGAACGTTCATCAATAATTTTGAAGGTTAAAAAGTTAGGGGAGTATTCAGCTCGATAAAAATACTTTCATTTCGGTTTAGCTTCCGTTTATGTTTTTTCTGTAAGTAAATTCAAAAAATCTCCTAAGAACAGATTAAGATGAATGATTTCACTAAAACTACTTTTTTTTTTATTCTTACCGCCTACGTTTCTTCTTTTCCAGGAAACTTCTCTAAACATAAACAAAGGTACATAAAGCAACAGTATACCCAATTAGTGCGTTCAGGTGCGTAACAAACTATTCAGCTATGTAAATATATTGAATTAATCACACAGTACCGTATTAGGGTTCATTAATTTTGTACTCATGTTCGCAAGTGTGGCATTCAACAATAAGGTATATAGAAGGCCCATATAAAACGTCAACGCAAAAGCCTCATGTTGTTAGTCAAATATTACAACCTTTCAGTTCAACGATAACGGTGCAATAAGTAAACATTTTATATTTGGGAGCATTGTGGTTACTGCCGATGTTTGAACGCTACTAGGTGCATTATAATAGCCTGCACAAGTAACGGTATAAAATTGCAAGTTGCTGACATATGTACATATGCTCTAAAGGTTATTATCTCCACCTTCTACAGACGCAGTAATGCAAGGGTTAATTTTGTTAGCAGTTTCGTGTTCCTGAACCTGTTATTTGCCTTGCTTATAGGGGTTGACCTTCTGATCCGTAGTTTCGTTGCAGGTGTTGCTAGTAGCTCGAATTACCGACACCTCGTGTAACTAGTTGTATTAAATTCTAGAATTATTAAGGTAAGTATATGAGGCGTTATAATTTTAGTCGACATATAGGTACTTTGAAGTGAATTTTAATTGAGTAACTAATTTGCTTTCTGTTATGGGTTACACTGAATGGCTTTTACACATTCAGATTTGCACGTGTATATGTGGGAATGATTTGAGAACCTCCACGCCTCTCTTGAATCAAAGAAATTTCTTTACAGAAGGGGTTGTAGAAAGATGAATGAGGGATCGGATTATGTTGGTGGGTTGAAATTAGACTTAACATTCCACCAGACAGTTGTTAAGTTAATGCTATGTATTTATGTGTTATGATGATTAGTTAAAAGTAAGTTTTGCTGAGTAAAATTTTATGTACTGACTGTAGGATACTGATAATTAATTGGTGAATAAAATGGGCCAATTATTAAAACTGAGGGGATTTACTAGAATTAAAGTCCACGTGCTTCAGGCCTATTTCTAACTAAATCGCGTTATATTGCGACTAAGCTAGCCTAGCGAGCCTCACCTCTCTTTTAACCAACCAAGCATGAACCTTTTTTTTACTCTATCGTTTCCTCGTTCTGTCTCCAAGTTTTTTCTTTTTTCCGACGGTTACTGTGTATTATAAAGTTGCAGATATTGTGCACACTTCGGGAGCACACCAGTTTCTAATTTCGACGTGGCGAAGTTTTATCGTCTGTAAAACAACTGTCGAATGTTCCTGAAAATAAGAATATTACAGTGCGATACTATTGATCAGCCATATTAATGAGTATCTCTTCCTACATCTCGAAAATAATCCCTCGGCTCATTTACATGTCTGAGACAGAAGGCGCTCGACGGCGCCATACATACACCAGTCGACGGTTACATAAAAGGTTAAAGATGAAGAACACAGTAAGCTCAGATCGCACCATCAATCCTACCACCTGTTCCTCCCCACGGTAAGGAAAAATTTCAATCCAAACATTGTACAACAAGTTACGATAAAATCAAGTTGGTTCACATTTTGTATGCACTATAAGCAAGCCATCAGGTTGGCTATTCGAAGTTTTGCGTAGGTTCCGTCGTTGCTCTAACTCGATCTAACTTAGGTCATCATGATCGTAACTTACCTGTACAAGTTATAACTTGCATACTTCGTGTAGCTGACTTGTTGGCCGATATGGTGAAGTATTGTGCAGTTCAGATAAAGCAGAGAATACTTACAGTTTTACTTAGGACTTATTTGTCACATATACTAATTTTTACCTTTAATGGTGTTGACTACTGGCATAACATGGAAGAGATTTATACTTAGGAGTGGGGAATATACGTAGAATAATATTACGGGTAATCTGCGCAAACATTTTAATGATTAAATCTTTTTAGTTTCAAATTATCGTTTTGATGGTATAGTACCTCGTTGAGTACCTCTACACTCGTGTTAATAGTCCGTTTTGATTTATAAAATTAATATTATTCACGAAGGAAAAAAAACCAGCATAAATCAACTGCATAACAAGCTGTCACAATATTTCTGTCCTAAATATTTCCAATTATTCGTGACATCTCCACGAAATTCGTAGCTGGCTATAATTCAGGCTTGTTTTCTCATAAAAACGGATTCTTTACCAGGATTTCATGAGACAAGTTGTCAAAACGCCGTCTTACAACGACCAATGAATCTCATTGAGGCTCCCTCTTTGAAGTTTTTCTAATAAAGGCCGAAGGATCGCCGGCGTAGTTTTTGCTTCGAAACGAGTTGTGGTAAAGTTTTGAAGAATACTTCGCATGTTTTTATTGTAGGCACTTGGAAGCTAGTTACGGGGAAGAATTTATTGTTTGGTAGAAACTGAGGTTCTGTGAAGCCGTGCGATGTTTGAGGTTAAAGGTAGAGATTTTTTGTGGCTATCTTTTTGATTTTCATTTTGCTGGCTTAGTTTTTCTTCTTGCTGGGATGTGCTCTCTTTCTAGTAGTAGAAAATGTATCTTAATGAGTTCTTTTAGGCTCCCGTGGAGTGATATATTCTAAAGTTTAGAATTTGAAAGGTATTACAGAATTGAATCAATAGTTTTCAAAGAATAAATTCTATCTAGAACACGCATTGATTTATCGTAAACCACAGCGCTGTCACGTACTCTGGAGTGTGCAAGCAGCATGACAATATGTTTTGTGTGGCTTGTAATCGTTTTTACGAGACGCGTCCTGTTAGCGAGAAACGTAACTACATTTTTGTTCGAAAACAAAAAACTTGATGGAATTCTCATTGTTGTTGGCTCACTAACCCGTAGAACTCCATCGCACTATGACCTAATATAGCCACGAGTTATGCTAGAATACCAGAATACACAAGCGGATCAATACTGTTTTCTTCTAACCATCTTTTCAGAGTAACTTTGTTCAGATTTTCAATTTAAACTGTGAATTTAACCCAAGATCTCACGCAGTAATTTACAGGCGCCATATTAAATTATTTCTACTAACATACCAAGAAGGCAACAATTATTTCTTCCTCCCCGCTAAACATTTTCGTAATACAAAATTTGTCCCTAAGCGCTAAAATAGTAACAATTTGATATTTTCCCCCGAAGGTCACGCCGCGTGGTATGAAACACATGACGTGACAGCGGTGACGTGTCGCGTTGATTATTATTAATGTCGCGACTCGTGACGTCACACGCCTCTCTTACAAGCTCACAATGCTTTAGGGTGGCTAAAGACGAATGAAAAGAAATTTTGGAGCCAAACTTACATTATCAAGTTCGTAGAGTCTAATTTCATGATCATCAATAATATAATCAAAGGTGTTAGTGCTCGTAAACCATAGTGCCTATTGAATACTATTACAGGTTAAAATGGAGTTCTTTAAGGTTGATTTTCTCTTTCTCAGAAGTACTCCGACTACCTCTTATATTATTGACAGGCTCATCCAATCTCGGGATTGATTAAGTATTGATGAAAGCAGTTTCTTTTACAATTATTTAAAAATTCCAATTTATTCTGAAATAATGCCAACGAGGATTAAAAATATAAGTATTAAACTCATTGTGTCTCTCCCAACAGAATATTAATTTCTTACGACTAAATAGTTGGCATAGTCTAACAGTTTAAAGTATGTCCAACGTAGGGTTTTATAATAATGTTGTAAAGAAATGTTCGCTTGAAGATACCCTTAGTAACATTACTGAAATTACGCAGCTCATAGTTGCCACACGGCAGAGGGGTTTATAATATTTAATGCGAAGTTATATTGAATATGACGGCTTCGAATTTGGCTGAGGTGCTTTTGTTGTTCATATTCGCACGCATGAGAAAGTAATTTAGGAGTGATAAAATTATGTCGTATTTTGTGGTTTAGTATAAGTTATTGGACATAATATACATCCTGTAATTAACGGAGGAAGGAGGTCACTGACAAAAAAAAGCAGCTATTATAATATCTGGATAGCCAAATGTGGGGAAGATGTTAATGACCTTAGTGCTTATCAGATAGTGTATCACAAGATTATTTAAAGTGAGGTTATTTTCTTAAAAAAAAAACTTATATTTTAATATTACTGACAACTGCAAGACAAATATGTAGTTCTCTACTATCGTTTATTTTAACGTTACGCAAAAAATATTTTACTGTTGCAGGTCAGCTTTTGAGGACATAAAATATCCGAAACTCTGTTATTTGGATACACATTATCTCTATGTATAGTATTCAGTCCTTTGCTTACATGTTGTATCCATTCACCTGCAAGAATTGAAGCTTTATCATTAAATATTGGTAATAACCATACCATCTGATTGCAAAAATTATATAAAAGCAAATGCAAGTAGAAAAACAAAAAAACAAACAATCATTGTATTCAGCAGTAAAAAATAAAGGTTCAATTAATTCTATCAATCGCAACAGGTAATTAAGTACTTTAATTGAATGTCATTGTGAGATACGAAGGGGTTTGGCCGAGAACAATGAACGAACGAACGAGCCAATTTCCCAAGTGTACTATTTACGTTGAGCAGGAAAGCGGGGCAGGTGAAAAATATTATCTGCTTTTTTGTATGAAACAGTTGCTGGTTCTCCGTGGCCTGAATGGTGAAGTTTGGCCAAATTAGAGAAGTTGTAAAGTAAAGGAAATTGCGCTGCTGCAGGAATTTTTAGCTTTCCGTAGAGGAATGATCGACCGACTGCTTGTAGTTCGAGTTTCGTTCAGTCCGTCGGCCTGTCTGTCTGGCCGTGTGTCTCCTCTAAAACGTATGAAATGAAGGTTCAAACCCTGCTGTTCATCGCTTTAGTTCCGGATTCCTAATTGCGTGTCTATGTCCAAACTGTTCGACTAAAGCGCTCGACTTCATTATTCATCCATGATGTAGAAGATATCGACGTTTTACTGTCACTATTATTCGGCATCATTCCACTGCTATTATTTTACCCTGTGCCACGCACTCTATTTGCTCTCAATTTATTGATGTGCTCAAGGTAATTCAACTATAAAATAACTGCGCTTTAATAAGAATCCAAAAAATAATAGTAAAAGAAAACAGAAAAAATATTATTATAAATATTTTTTTTAAAACAAATTCATCATCCTCATCATCAGCCAGAAAACGTTCACTGCTGAACGAAGGCCTCCCCCAATGGGGGGGGGGGGGTTACCATAATCCCCACGCTTGGCAGGCAGGCTTGGGGATCGCAGTGGTTCACCGATTAGTGAGACGACGCTGCTTCCCGTCCTCCGGTGTCTGGCCGCAGTTTTAAGACGTACCCGGGTCTAAAACAAATTACCTAGTTCTATTTTAACGTATATCTAAGGAAAATAATTATATAATAACTGTTATTTTCTCCTGTACCACGTCCTTAGCAACAACAAAAACACTGTATTCTCGTACCCCACGGCTTTCAATGTATTGATGCGCTCGCGATTCAATAGTTTCATTGTCTGCGCTTTGATATGATTCCAAATTAGTTTCGCATCGAACGCTATTGTTTTCAACTTAATTTCGGTATCGACATCGTAAGCTTTCGTTAATTAAAAATAATAGTTGCGAATGGGAGTTGATTTGATGCACTCTTGTAGTGCAACAACAATATTTTTAAATATACAGACCGTTTGGAAATACGTGGAAAATAATATTCGATATTACATTCCCTATTTTCTCGTATGCGAAATAATTTTTGACTGACACGTCGCTAGTATCGTTTTACATGCTAGATTTGAGTGCAATTAGGTATGTGATTGCACTTAAATTAACCATAATATTATCAATCCTGTTCATTACTATATAAATTTGGATCTGGATTTAAACAATATTTTCAAGGGACAACCAAATTGAATTCGAATCTGGGTATAAATTAAATTATACCTTTTATTTACTAGCATGTACATAAGCATAAGGGCATTATTGTTAATTAGATCAGCCACGGCTTGGCCATGGGGCTATTACGCAATTAACGGGAACTTGGTTTTCCTTGACTATCGTGAGGATTGGTTTGGATTACCGAAAAAGTGAGCGAAAATAGTTTTGGAGAATAAGTAGAGTTAGTAAATAGGGTTTTAGTAAATCCATCAAAATTTATGCACACTTTAATGCAGCGCAAAGTTTCTTGCACCGATGATATTAAAAGATTAGTCTAAGTAAGTAACTATATTTTGCGAGCAAAATGTTTCCGTGTTGATCTTTCCTTAACCACATTAAATATTATATTTATAAAAATTCTATTAAAACAATGTTATACACTCAGGATAATATCATGTATATAAATGGGAATTAAAATGAATAGGGGCGTCGTTTCACACATATACAACGCCATTAGATTCAATCTTGTAAACCATAAACGTTATGGGGTGATGTGCCCAATTCCGGAAGGCCACAGTCTAAAATAATGTATTGAAGTGGCTTTAAATGAATCATAAAAAGGACATGCTTGAATTGTATTGAGTGATTTTGAGGGTTGGGTAGGATTTAAACAAAGATAATACGAAAAAGGAAATATAACGTGGCCTCAAAATTTACAATACTTGTAAATGTCTGAATGGTCGGTCGCTTATTACATAAATAAATCAATGTAGCATATCATTATGATCCTCATATCAGATGCATATAATACCGATGCACATACCCATATATATTTCACAATTTCTGAACGAAACCATGTTTCTGAACTTCCTAAATTACAGTTAATGTTTAAACTGGAGCAACATAGTTTTTCATTTTTTATTTAAGCTTCCACTAAGAACTATCTCAGAACATCAGATAGTTGTTTTTCATAATAGCCTATATAATTCCTATAATTATAACTTACCCACGGACAACCAAAGTCCCACGCATTTTTTTCTTTTTTTTTTTTTACTTCTACTTGGTGAGTGCTCAAGAAAATAAAATATTATTCAACTGCTCCTTTCAAGAAAACTTGACTGTCAACTCGTCCACTCTGTGCCCCAAAAGTATTCAAACACGTTTATGTTCGTGTATTAGCATATTAACAAGCTGCGTGATGTTTGAGAGGGGTGGCAGGATATGAGCTCAATTATGCTGTATGACGACGCGTAATCAATTGATATAACGGAAAAGAGCTGCTTTCCGGATGTCGGGTTGAAATTGGTATTTGAACGCGTCATTGGCGTAAGCAATAATTTGGACTGTTATTGATACGTCTAATCTTGCGTATACATACTTACAAGTTTGGTTGACGCGACTTTACTACAGTACCCCTGTAAGTTTCTTTCGACAAATTTTCGGCCGTTTCGTGCTCTCCACCAATCGGACCGCCGAACGCGTTCACTAAACACTTAACACTAGGGCCTCAGAATTGATATTTGTATTATTTTTTGTTATTTATATTATGTGGTTTAAAGATAGGAATTTAAAATATTTTTTTATGATCCGTATTGTTCTTGTAGAAAAAGATACATTAATATACATCGTCGATTTGAGGCATAAACATATTGTTTACGTTTAATTCATGTATTATCCTTTTGAATCAGGTAGAGGCAATACGATATAATTACCACCAAACTGCTAACATAAATGAAATATGAACATCCGGATCCTCATCCATCATTTTCGTGGAATCGTGTGTGTGGTGTACGTATGTATAAATTAGGAGGTCAATAATTAACTCTTCGGCCTCCACGTTACAATTTGGGAGGCCGAGAACATACCCAAGTTGGCAACGCTACGTACGGAAGTTAGCGGTTGGGATATTCGGCTACAGTGATGGTGGGCAGTGTTGGCGTAATATTTTTTTATATTTTATATATAGGCTCGTAGCTACATAGTTACCGCGCAGATTGGTTGATAGCGAGGTTAAGTAGCGCTTGCCGTGGCCAGTCTTTGGATGGGACACAATATTTCAGATATCGAGGCTGCCATATGTGTTATACCTTTGACAGTCGTTACGGGTATTAGTAGCCCAAAAAGTCTGTCAGCCATTCTAACGTTAAAATATAAGTGTCTCTCAGTAATAGGGTGGCGGAGGACAGATGGCAGTCGTTCCGTTTAAAATAATAATATAATATTCAGCCGCAACCGGTTAGACTTTAAACCAACCCCAATGTTGTTGGGAAAAGGCTAGGCAGATGGTGTTAGTATATCATATTGTTGGATATTGTTAAATGTCTCGATCCAGTATGACGATAAAACCCATTCTGCAAATTGAAGAATAATAAGGGGTGTCAATTATTTGCTGTCTCGTTAGAAAACAAAAACTTTGAACGATCAATGATATTTTTGAAATTGAAATCTGCAAATTCATTGTGACTTCATCCTTAACGATTGTGTACTACAAATAGTGAAATCCAATTAGTAAAATCCAACCTCAACATGTCTGACTGGTTTGGTATCTATGAACTGTGCAGACTGAAGTTAATTCGAACTAATAATCATTTTCAAAGAAGGCTTTAATTTAACAAAGAACAAGGATTAATCTTGAAAACAAGAAATGTCAAACCTATGACCAATCTAAACAAGACATCAAACACCTACCTACAATATACGGTACTCTTCAAACCGGCAAATTTTCAGGGTCCATACACAGCGAGTTGGCCACACGATCCTCTGTCAGAGCGAATAAATGGAAATTAATGGTCGGACCCTGACCTCAGACACCCCTCTCCCTCACCCCGCAACCCTTGTCAGCGTTATGTAAGGCAATTGACTAATAACCTTGTATTGTGGCTATTGTAAATATTGCTGACATGTGTTCCGTTAAAAGATGATTATGGCTTGGCGGATAAAATCAAGATGTTTCATCTAAAAAAATATCATCATTAAAGGCTAAATTCTTACTAGTGTTGTTATTCATATGTTTTGTGTGTAGGTATCTATTAAAAGAGGCCTATTTGCGGCAGTGGTCCATTTTCAACTAATATTGATGAATCGAGTATAGGTATACTCGGTTTGTTTAGGTACTTAAATAAAGGTAAACAATCTTATTGTGTCTTTTTAATATTTTTTGTTTAAAAACTCAGCTTAAAAACTCAGTTTAAAAATTCAGTTTAAAAATAAAATGCGACTAAAAACCAATGTAAAATAACAATAACGATTACCAAATCAATTGAACCACTAGTTTAAGCAGTAGTTTATTTGTTTAATATGTGTTTGTGTAAAAAGTCACATCAAGATTGTTTACCTTTAGTTAAGTACCTAAACAAACCGAGTATAGATAAAATTTTATACCTATATGCGACGTACAACATTATGGTCTCGTTTGGCAGAATTATTTTTCTTTTGTTTTATTAAAAATAGTTTTGTATAGTTTACAAACATTCATCTCACTAGGACGCAGACACAGAATACTATCTGCAGACCAAACAGATATTTGTAACGTGATTAATTTTAATCTAGGATGTAGAATAAAATAGGCGACAACATCCAATTCATTTTTCCCAACTAATTCTCATTTTCTTTCCGTCTTCTGCATTATAACAGCGCCTACATACTGATTAGGTAACTATCTACAGCAGGCTATTATCAACCCTGCCCGCTCCGCCAGGCAGTAAGCAGATTTACCGGCGACAGCGCTAAAAGTGCATCTAGGAAGCACCTTATTTTCTGCGCTGGTACATTTTAATCACACGCCGAGTTGGGCAAATCCAACTATTGCTGGATTAAATGCGTTCTGAAATGAGTTTGAGAATTACCCATTACTGTTGTTTTTTTAAATCTAGGTACTTACTTGAATTAGCATTCGTAAAATTAATATCCTTAAAATGTTATTCAGGGTAAAATGGTAAAATTATCAGCATAAATTATGCACACGGGGAATAAAAAGCCCTTTTATTTCTTGATCAACTTAAACCCTTCTTCTTCTTGAAATAATGGGCTCGGTCTATCGCGGTTCACTGTTGAAAATAGGCGTCTGGCGCCTCTGCTAAGCTCTTCTTCCTGTGCAATTCCAATTATTGAAGGCCTACCAGATGCGGCTAAATATTTTTAATTAACATGGATCTGAACGGTATAATTATGTCATGTGTTACCCAGTCGGTCAGTAGATAATCTAAATTCAGTCTATCCTACTTCCTACTTATAATATAATATTATATGTGAATGTAATGTGAAAGTTTGTGAGGATGGATGGATGGATGGATCTTTGTTACTCTTTGACGCCCGAACAGCTGAACGGATCTGGATGAAATTTGGCACGGAGATAGATTATAGTCTGGAATAGCACATAGGCTACTTTTTATTCCGGAAATATGCACGGGTTCGTCAACCACGCGGGCGAAGCCGCGGGCGGAAGCTAGTTATTCATATTTGTTGATGATGCCAGACGAATACCAGCTTTAATGTTAGCCTATTTTGATATCAACCTATAAAAACAGAATTACACATAAAAAATCAAAGGAGAATTACGAAGTCCATACAAAACTTAAACAATAACGACTTCTACGAAGTAATTGCAACTTGCACTATCATTACACTGAATTAAAGTCGTATGATTGCGACTTACAGCTCCAATTGTGGCGTAAGCAGGAGTTGTGGCGAACAATAAACTGTGGGGCGACTTCCGGCGGCCGATTACCGTTTCCGGCCGAACGTCGACCTCGCCGGATGTAGGTATGAAATACTTTTTCGTGAGTTTACAGTTGAGGTCGACGGGTGATGTAGGTGACATTAATATAAAATATATTTTGTGCCGCATCAGTAAATCCGTGAAATAACATAAATTATAATATGTCATATTTTCACGAAATGATGGCTGCAATGATTTCTAAAGAATTAGCTTTAATTGAACGCTTTAACTCGTTTATTTTACCGATGACGGTAAAATTGTGACTTGAATCAAGCTTGGTACGCTCTGCCTCAAAAAGATATCGCGGATGATGGTCTGGTGGTCGCAAAAGCGACTACTGAGCGTAGGATTCTGGGTTCGATTTCCGGTTTTATTGATTTTTGTACGGAAATTATACCCGGCTTGCAATAACGGTAATAGCTTGCAATAGAAAACACTCATGATACTATAAATGTGAAAGTTTGTGAGGATGGATGGATGGATGAATGGATCTTTGTTACTCTTTCACGCAAAAACTACTGAACGGAACTGGATGAAATCAGATCAGAGATAGATTATATTCTGGAATAGCATATAGGCTACTTTTTATTCCGAAAAAAATGTACGGGTTCGTAATGCGGGCGTAGCCGCGGGCGGAAGCTAGTATACTATAAATAAACTACTATATTAATCCCTAAGTCACTTCTGTTCCGTTTCGCACCTCCTAACAAATACGGCCGTCCCCAGATCGGGGACTTAGATAAGCCCAGCTAATTACAGTTTACTGTTCTTTTGATAAGTTCCGCCTAATTAGCTGCTACTATTACCCCCAAATATTTATAGTACCGGACATAAAGCAGGTAAAAGTATTGTGTAGATACTTGTGTCGTAGTACAATGAAATAAAAAAGGTTATTCGGATATTTGTAGTGAGATTGCAGAGGCTCTGGTGATTCGACATCAAGCATTATTTTTGTAATATTCCTAAGTATTTTCAAGACCATTGCAAAGGTCCTACCGCATATTAGGATAATTGTAAATAATGTGGTACGTTTTATGAATGGTGAGTTCCGATAGCTAGATATATTTTCTCTTTTCAATCATCCTAATATTTGTAATTGTTCTAGGATTTTTTCAATAGTCCGTTTTTCTAACAATAATGCGACATTATGTAAGGTGAGGGTAATGAGTCATAGAGATCTTGATACCGCCTTTGTGTAGAGCTAGTATAAAAACTGGGTAATAAGCTCGAACTGACGCTCTTTGTGTTTTTATGGATATTCTGTAAGTAAAAGTAGTAACAGTTTGACGACACGGTTGGCGCAGTGGCTAAGCGATTAGCTTTCTGCGCTATGTGTCGCGGGTTCGATCCCCGCACGGAACAAATATTTGTATGATCTACAGATAGTTGTTTCGGGTCTGGTTGTGTGTGCATGTGACATGTATGTTTGTAAACTGTACCCACGATACAGGAGAAATCCTAGTGTGGGGCAACGTTGTTTAAATAAAAATAAAAAAAAAATAAAAAAAAAAAATTGGGAAGTTTGGCCTGAATTACTGGCGTTACGTCTACTTTTATAGTTTCAGGTCATAATGAATCCGGAGGTTCATTAAAGTAAGTAATTAATTTAGTTACAAATAGCAAGTCCGGTATGTAGGTGAAGCATAGTTAGCGAAACGAAAATCAATATTTTTACATGGATTTTCTTGAATAGAACAGAATGTATTACATAGACCAAATTCAGTTTGTCTATCCATTTGCTCGTGGAATCTTCACGACTATGGATCATATTTGGTACCTTGAAATACGGAGCTTGATCAGGGTGAAAAACAAATGCAAGTAGGCGGAGCTTGCGTCGTTGTTTGTCTGCCAATCACTGTTTAATTTCTACTTTTAGATTCCGAAAAATAAAGACCAGCCAAACCTAATATTTACATTTCATTGGACAATGTACGAATCGTTCAATAGGACAAACCCAATAAAAACATTCGGAAAACATTTCTATCGCGGATCCAATAAAGACAAAAGATACCATAGAGTAGGAAGTATTCTACATGGAGTGATAACGTGGAGACAAAAGGATGGAGCGAAAAAAATCACGGGGTAAAAATTGGGCCATACTTATTCCGCGGGTGTTGTAGACGATTAAAAGATATATTATGTAAACAACAGGGTATGCAGAATAATACTTCAGTGTATTTACTAATCGTTAGCCAATCGTTACTACACTATCACATTGCGCTAATTCCCAATGACTTTCGACTTAACAGAGTAACAATCAATAAAGATATCTACAATTTATAAAAGTCGTAAATTGTTAATGGCTCTTATGACGTAACGTCTTCCAAAGACAGATATTTCTTTTTTCCTGTTCATCTCACAAACTCCGTGCCTAGGATAGCATGGAGAAAACGTGCATGAGAACTCCATTTCTTAGTTATTCTGTGGCAGGTACTTAGGCAAAAGAAATTGAGGCACAAGGGGGCAACAATTGACGCAAACTGAACGCTCAGGTGGAGAGGGAAAAAATTCAATTCCAATACAACAGCAGAGCTAAATAGGAAACTCATAAACCGCTTACGTTGTATAGAGAAATTTTATTACGCCCCTTATTTTGTTGAAGGCCGGTCTACGTTGTCGAGGAAGAGCGGAGAATGGGTATTGTGTGGATGTCAAGTATGTTGTTTAAAGGTTTCACACACACAAGGTATGTTGTTTATAGGTAGAAAATTTTCAGGTTCTGAAGCCACAGACAAGTAAATAATCCAAACAAAATTTCTTCAGTGGTTTTGATTACCTGTATTTTTCGATTTGACAGGTACAATTCACACAATGTGAATTATATTATGAGAGGAACGTGAGACACGTCTGTGTAGAATTGAATGGAAATAACGTCACTTCAATGTCAGTTATCGATAATTTCTTCTCTGCATGAATAATTTTTTAAGTAGCAATATTTAAAAAAAAAATTCTCCGCTATCTTCTTCTATTCCGTACCATCTCAACCCAATCGTCAGTGTCCTCTGATAAAAGTCTACTATTTTTTGTTTAAAATTTCATTTTCCCTTAACCTCCAGTGTCGCAAATAGCCTAATTTACACATTTAATATTCGGTGAAGCGTTTACCGGTATTACGATTCGTTCACATTGATGTCTTTTGAAATAGGTAATTTAGAAATATTGAGTGTTTTTCAAATCGATTTTCAATAGAAAACTTGGACTTGTCTCAGGAGAATTGGCTAGTTTTTACGTAAGTACTTGAGTTTTTTATTAGGAATAAAAAAAAAAAAATTATAAGATTTTTTTTTGAAGCTCGTTACTTCTTTTCCACGTGTAACAAGCAAATAAAGAAAAGTTTATTTCAAAATACAAGGACAGTGACTTGTTAAGTTCGTGGATGTTAAGGTAACTTTCTAGTTCTAATGATATTCCTATTGGTTCAAACGCAAATTCACAACGGCGATATAAGATGGCGTATTAAGTAGAAAACTATAAATCCATAATTATTTCTCATTTTTCCCATTGCTGTAGCTTCGTTTGATAGCTGGCTAATATTTGGTCTATAGTATACATATTTATTAGTGCTTATATACTCTATACATTTCTTCTCCTGTTGACTCACCACCAGCTATCAGATGTGAATCGCTCATTTCGTAGTGGAAGCACAATTAGCAGTGGCGGTATCTTAGATTAGCCCACATAGTATGAAGTATATGTTGTGTCTGTAGGTTTCTTATACAAAGGGATATTTTCTTAACGCTCTAAATCATTAAAGATCTAACAAAAGCTACAATGGCTGAATCATAATTTAGTGTGCACGTCCCTTTTCCATTGCCGTCGACTAATAATTTATTATGAAATTTATTTCATAATTCCGAATTTATTACGGCCTGATGACCGGCCTTCGTTGAATCAATTAGGTATTCTCTTTGTTACGTTGACATTTGTGTTAAGGGAAATTATCTTTACGTTTAAATTGAACTTTCATTTCGCGTTCTAATTATATTTTGATGGTTTATTGAGTGAGAGCCTAGGCTTTTCATCTTTATTTATTTTTTAAGCTCACCTTTATTCACAAGTACATTTTTGTTCATAAGATTTTTTCTTGGTAATCGGAATATTTTAATATTTGCTATCAGAAGCATACGAATGCTTTATTTTATTTCTCTAGTGAAGATATGTGTTGGGTACAACGTGCTAAAATTACAGATACATGTGTTTTTTTTTTATATATAACCGCTATACATTGTCAATGTGAGAGAGATTTAGGCTGAACGCTCTTAAATTCATTAATTCTCACGATGACTGATCCATGCTTGCCCTCTTTTGCGAAAGGTCAGCTCAAATAGCTATGTCATTTTCTCCAAAAGGTCATTACACTCTATATTTGTCTCACATAAATCTTTACTATAATATGTCTTTAAAATAGACTTTGACCCCTGAGTTTATTTCGGTGTTACTTCTCAGGGATAGGCAATGCCGATGCCATATAGTTTAAAAAAGACGTGATTAAATTATTTCATTTCATTTCAAATAGGTACTAGATTTGAATTTCAGTATAAAGTAGTGTTTCCGAACATCGCATTATTCCGGAAGTCTCCGTTCATTTCACAATTTCCGTCGTACATTAAATAAATAAACAAGAGCTGACACAAACATGAAGAGAGATAAGCCTGGAAGCACGAAAAATAAGCCCACTCTCGCAGAAAACGTCAACATAATCGTACACATTAGTTCACATTAACTGGACATATAAAAACGAGCAAACCACGTACACTGGAGTGCAGATGAAATCACCAAAAGCGTTGTAAAAGCCACAATAAAGTTGGCGTTTTACGTGCGTGACTACAAACTTGATAGTCCATTAAATTTGCATCGGACAGCTTTATACATTTTTGTGGCTCGCACTGTAAAAAAATACGTACGCGTAAGTGCAATAAAATGATACTGGTTTAATTGGTGCTTTAACTGTGTGTAAAAATGTTGGTTATATACAATGTAACTGTAGCATGGCTAGCAATGTATTGGGTTCCAAGTGTAGGAGTATCGAAAACGCTCATAATTTAAATTATACTTTTTCGGTTTGGCGGTTATTATTTTAGTTTATATGTTGGCATCGGGAAATTTTAAGTCTCACACAGGCACATAGATTTTTGAGAAGTATTAACATTATGTTATCCACTTATTACCGACGATTTTTTTTAATATTGATATAGACCGCTCGTAATAGGTTAAATATTTGTAACCAACCGTCCAAATTGTGGCCAAGTACATTATCGACCAGTCATATAATTATTTTTAAGTATAATTATTATGAGAATAAAATAGGCACGTATAAAATCACCATAATAACTGCACTGTAATTTACATTCTCTCAAATATTCCGTGACACTAATGTTTTCACTTGCCTCCAAACAGCAGTTAGCAAACTACAACACTAATAAGAGCTTGCATCAGCTACAAGTACATTGTTACCTCCAAACTTCAACAAATTCTCAACGTTAGCTTCAGTAATTGACTTCACCGGTAGCTAATTTAGTTAATCAGCCTTTTACAAACTTTTCCGTTTTCCTGACTTATGCCGCGCCAATTGTGGGCCGGTGTAATTGCTCTTTGGTTCAGTCGACACTCATTGACTTATTCGGCCAAGTTTTGAGATTGTTCGGGAGCATCTGTTACTATGATCAATATGGAGCACAGAAAAACGGTTGCACTTTGAAATTGAGTGCAGTTAATTTTCAACTTTGTAGGGGTTGAAATTAAAGCAGTTAATCGTTTTTTGGGTTCTTAACAGTTTCGAGCACATTCTCTTTTGTTTATTTAAATGTAAAATAAACTGGGGAATTCTTTTGACGCTATCATTATTTTATATAAGTGTCTCCAATATTTTGTTCTAGGTACAAGTTTATGCTTGCTAGCGAGAACTGAGTGATCGACGGGGTGATTGTTTCACTGCAGTCAATTTTAGGTATTAGATGTTAAAAGTCTAGTCTATCCTGAATAACGAATATACATATTCTTAAATACCATTTTAAAATCTTTAATATATTATATATTTTTATACCTACATATTTTTGTTCAGGTTTTATTTTTATAATATTCCATTTTTAATGTTTGCATTTATTTCAGATTTGATGGTGTCTGCATTTATTCATCATTATTTTCTTCGGTTTGGTAAGTCATTCAAATATTTCAACATTTTTAATGTAGGTATCGTTCGACTGGTAAACAGGCTGGGGAAAATAATTTTCGTTTACAAGGATTAATAAAACACTTTCTTAAAACTCTTTGCAAATGTGTTAGTTTCACGAATTAGGATAAGAACAACTTGTTTACGCTTACAAATTTAATACAGACGGATCTAACACGACAACCGAATGATTGACAGACATTGATTTATGTTCTTTTACCCTAAAAATACACAGTGAACAAGATTTTACTTTCAATTTTATTTTGTATTCCTCCAAAGACGTTGGAGTTGTCTTCCTAAATACTAACGTAATAAATTTTAGTATTTGTATCATTAACCTGCGCAATTAAATTAACGCTATCAACACCGTAGATCTACGGTCGAAATAGCTATCAAATAGAACACTTCACTCAGATACCTCTTACCTTATTACCCTAATTCGAGCTCACCAATAAAATGGCTTCCTTGAATGCCTCGACAAATAACAGCGCGTATCAAAAGGAATATCGTCCAAATATAGTGGCGAATGGTCGTAAACTAAGTTTTATCTTCGTGTGTCTTCGGCTAATGTCGGAGATAAATCTGAAACGACAAAAGACCAACTTCGGGATGAGTATGTCACGTAATTTACTTTTATGGTGCCGTCAGGGTTCCCATATGATGGGCATTTAGAGGATTTCGGATGTTTTGCGGAGACGGAGAGACTTAGCGTTCATAGATGGGTGTATAACCGTAAGCTTCATTCTGTATTATCTGCGGTCTGGGTAACTGCATCGGTCTTTTATTTACTGTTGAGATCAAGTGGCATACCTAGGTTTCGACGCGTCTCTGCAAAGTTATACACGGTTATGTTTATACTCGTTTTGTTTAGGTAATTAACTAAAGGTAAACAATCTTGATGTGTCTTTTTAATATTTTTTGTTTAAAAACTCAGTTTAAAAATTAAACGCGACTAAAAATCAATGTAAAACAACAATAACGATTACCAAATCAATTGAACCACTAGTTTAAGCAGTAGTTTATTTGTTTAATATGTGTTTGTGTAAAAAGTCACATCAAGATTGTTTACCTATATTTAAGTACCTAAATAAACCGAGTATAGGTACTATACAAAAATACATGAGCTGAGAATTGGATCTCACACTATAGGTAAAGTTAGATATGTCGACGGTTCAACCTAGTGTTTTCTTGGGGCTATTATTACTAATGGAAAGCTATAGTATTGATTAGGTATATGTAAAAAGTAATTAGACAGCCTACTAAGATAACTGACAACTTTTCTTGCTAATCAAAGAATTTGTTTAAAGCGTAAAGTGCAGCTTTCAGTACTATAACTTTTTAAAATTTACTATCTGGTCCTAGTCTAGTGGTCGGCTCGTAAGCCGCATGCGGCATTCTAGCCATTTGAGTGTGGCTCGGCCACGATTCAATTAATAAGAAATGTAACATTAATTAAGAGTTTTCTAACTACTTTTATGATATCCATTCAATTAGTCTTTAATTTAGCTATTTGACTCCCGTACTAAAATTTGAGACCGTATTTAAAAGGTTTCAACTAATATTTGTAGCGATTTAAATTAATTTTGAACTGAATACCGTGTGTAATTAATTGATCATATTCATTGTAGACGGCGAATGAAGGGCAAAGTACCTACCTTTATTCTAGCGTCGTTCACTTTTATCTAAATTGAAATTTTTATTAGTTAACATTAAAATAATGTGCAATTGTTTATCCTTCAAAGCACATTTTTTACTAGAATATTTCATTAACTCAGCAACTTAGTCTACCTTCCTCAAATATCCTATATCAAGATTCGGGAAGCTTCTCAAAAATAAGCGAATCAACAATATCATCAGATTACGTGACATTTAACCAGGATTACACCCCGATCATTTTTAAATGCACATTCCTATGCATCTCCCGTTTCCCATAGCCGCTTAACAATATAACCCCATGAGCTATAACATTTTAGGGTGGTTATTAACCAAATTGGATGAGCCGCTCGTCGAGCCGCGACTCGTTGTTCAGGAATGGGAAGAATTAGAATTTCGAGTGTCTGGGTCCATTTTCAGTAACAAGAAGTGCTTTGGAGTCAGCTAATACAATCGTTTGTAAGAGACTATTGGAACTTATTCTCATGGACATTGAGAAGATTTCTCTTATTTATGAAACTGGAATATAAATGAAATTTGGAATTGGTTTTGGTAACCTTTACTTCAAGAAAAGTGTAATTAGATTTTTCAGTCAGGTTTGTTTCAAAACTCATGTCATGATACTTACCGTCATTGCCGAACTATGGACGTACAGCACTCCTGCCTACGCCTGCTGGTGTAACAGGCGTCATAACATAGAACAATATTATACTTAGGTAAGGTCGTTTCGATGGCAAGACAATGTTTTCGCCATTTGGAACAGCTCCAATATTAAGAGAGACGCTAGATAGAGGTTTCAACTGTTACAAGTTTTGACATCAATTTGATGAAAGGAAATGAAAACGAAAAATCTGGATGGTTCGAAAATTTGTTGAGTTTGTTCTGACGCGAATTCGACTATTAACACGATCAAGCAGGAGTATTGGAACAATAGAAATTGGAATTTATATTGAGGAATTTTTTTTTTATAAAATCTCTGAGTTAAAAGAGACATTACCATCCCTCCACATAAACTAAACCTATGTTTGTGTGATAAATAGGTCTACGGAATCAGCTGGCTCAAGGGCTGTGTTGGAGGAACTCGACCAGTCTCTCGCTATTCTTACCTTAGCTGTTTTGATATTGCCAGTACGATGTAACATCTCTTATATTATAATAATATAGTCGAAAGTAATATTTTGTCCTGATTCATGCTTATCCCTACGTTGTCACGATTTTACATGAAGGTCCTTAGGTTCCGAAAATAGTCTACAGATTAAACTAAATGTAACTTCTACCTTACGTTCTAGTTGAGGTTCAGTAATATTTCGTCCCGTTTAATGGGGCATGTTATTTTTTCCCTGGCAGCGGCATGTTTCACAACTAAACAGTTCTGTTGACATGTGTAAACAAGTCCTTATCTTCCCTTTAGAAGTTAATGCGGGTTTAATTTAATTACTGTTTTTATTTTGGTTTAATTGAGAAGCGAAAATACACAATTGTGTGAGGTGATTAAGGTTTTTCTCATTTGATTGCGTCATTGGTCTGTTAGTCGTCACAAGCGTGGCTACAGTGTTATGAGATTTGTCTGTAAGGAAATTCTCGGTAGCATCCCGGAGTTCGGAACTGTAGAATTAAAATCCTGGAATTTATCTAAGGAATATAGATTTGAGGCTATGTTATGTACGAATGTTACGAATTGATTTTGATGGCTGGAAAGTTACGGTTTGAATACGTCTAATTAAGTTATAAATATAGCTAAAAGCGATAATTTATTTATTTATTAACACGGCAAAGCCGTAAATTACATTACGGAGATCAGGCAAAGCCATACCTAGTTTAGGTTACCATAAACAGTTTTTAGACGAAACATATATTCCTTTTCTCAATAGGTATAACAATATTCCATAACTATAACAGAAAACCTCTCCACAATATTGTTTCTGTCTTATTAATATTAGTATAGCGAGGAAACACAAATAACATACATTATCATATTAGTCGCACCTGTACTACAATAAATATGAATCCCAAAGGCTTTTATTGTATACAAACTATCTACCGGGACTTTGCTCGGGTTTTTTTGAACATTTTTTTTTTCTGGTTTTTATTTAGTAAAACATTATGTTAAGTACTCTTCTCTCTAAGACAACCTCTACACCCGTGCGTGTCAAAAAGGTTACCGGAGCTGCAGAATATCTAATACTATAGTATAGTTCCTTCGTGCTAATATCAAGATACTATTTATTGTGGACGTGGTTTATTGCCAATTTCTCGTTTTTAGTGTCCGACCGAAGGTTGATTTTTGGACGAAGGTGGTCGAAGCCGAAGTCGAAGCTTTGGTCAGACACTACTCGTTTTCAAACCTACAACATTGAATTCCGTTAGGTACAGGGGAAGGGTGATGTACTCCTTGAGTGACGAACCCTTAGATCAGCTGACACACCCTTCTCTGCTTGGCTAATCTTTGAACTACGACATGAGCGATTTCTATGTGAAAGCTAGTGCCGATTCGACAGAAGAAGGAGACTCTATTAGTCCATAGTGTTTTTTTTGAAACTGCCCCACACTATTAATTCTCCTGTAAAGAGGATACAGCTGACAAACACATCTCACATGCACACATCACTGGCCCTAAACAACTTCGTGCCGGTTCTGATGGCCAGTACTTTTTGTATATGTATGACTAGCTTCCGTCCGCGGCTTCGCCCGCGTACATTTTTCCGGGATAAAAAGTAGCCTATTTGCTATTCCAGACTATAATCTATCTCTATGCCAAATTTCATCCAGATCCGTTCTGTCGTTCTGACGTGAAAGAGTAACAAAGATCCATCCATCCATTCATCCATCCTCACAAACTTTCACATTTATATAATATTAGTAGGAAGTAGGATTTCAACTGCTCCTATGGTGTTGGCCCAAGATTGTTCACTAATTGTTATCAGCATTTTTTATTATGAACACCACCAACTTCCCAAAAAAATATCTTTATTAGTACAGATTATGACAAGGGACCTCTCGCAAACAACTTACATAATCATATTAGTTACACCTGTCCTATAATAAATAGGGATCTCGGAGGCTTTTTATTGTGTATCTCACAATTAATCTTGGAGAGCTTAGTGCGGCGCGATCATTACTCTTGTTAAGTAATTGTCTTATGTACGATTAAAACTTCGTAAACGTACCGTCGTTAAATGCAAAACATTTAGCTTCGTTCTAGCGTTACCGGGTTATTGATAAATGGTGTGAGTTCGTTTGAGTTTACGGTTGCCGGTTAGAGCTTTTGGAGCATGGCGTTTTTGCAAAAAAAAAGCCACCCTCTCTCTTACCCTGGGTGTGAAACTTAGCTACTAAATAATGTTGTTCTTATAATTTTAATATTAAGGTAATTGGTTGTGATTAAGTATGTTAATAATTTTGCCCCTGCACTGATTGATTGTGGTGGTCTCTTTTGAGGATGTTCAGATATTCTCCGATTCGACTGACAATGTGATATTCTTTATATGGATATAGAAAGTGTGTAGATTGAAATAATTAATGAGCAAAAAGAAAATGTAATAAATCTCCATTCTTACGTCATCATTCTGTAAACGCCCCAATGTCTCATAATTGATTGTATCTAGCCGCACGGTGACGTCATGCATCAAACACTTCGTAACGAAGTTGGATTTAAGGAGCCACGTCAGAGCATACCAAAGCCAGTGAACATGAATTTAACGAGAAGGATATAAAGCAGGATTTGCAACTCGGTATGTGAATCCGACATTCATTAGGATTGAACGAAGGTGCACTAAGAATTCACGGTTTCAGCTTTACAAAGTAAACCAGCTTTCTTGTGTATGTTACATAAATTAAATACATAATATGGATATGATATCTATCATTGACTGCCTCATCGGTCTAGTGGTCGCAAGCGCGACTGCTGAGCGTGAAGTTCTAGGTTCGATTCGCGGGTCGGGCAAAGTGTCATTGCGTATTTCTGCATGGAAATTCTCAGTAGCGGTACGGAATTCGGAACTGTGCTGCACGGTAGATGGAAATACGCTTGTTCTCTATTACATGGAACTCAATAACGGCATCGGGGAAATGTGAGTGTGCAATAATACAGCTCTAGCTATCCTTCGAGCAATACAGGCGTGATACTATGTATAAAAGCAACTGAAAAAAGACGAGTAGTGTATAATATTATTTCAATCTCATTTGTAGGTTCTCCTGTTTAAAACTCCCTAGCTTTTTGTGTAAGCAATAACTAAAAACCCAAGCCGGTAATACCACAAATAAATTCAAACGCAAAAACCTAACATACCATCAAGTTAATTAATTAAAATGTTCCATTTAATTCAATAGAGCATGCACGAAATATATCCCAGCGGATATTAATAGGAAACCGGCATTATATTAAATTCGGTTCAACAATCGCCGATGCCGTCCGGAGAGAGGCACCCTCTCCGAATTTATCTGTTCATTTGTTTTTGTGTAGGATTTAGATTTCATTAAAAACAATGTACCACTCATATACCTACATATACAAGCGTTTTGTACCCAGTCAGCACGCAATTGTTTCATTATTTGTTCGCTGTCTTGTCTTGTCAGCATATCATATGGGATTGGACATGCCATGGAATGGAAAGAGTACCTAGTCAGCGTGTTTCGTAACGAGGTTGACTGTCCAGAGTATTACTTTAAACAACTCGAATATTGTCGCAGTGGTACATGGCCAGCAGTCGATAAGGTTCAATTCAATCGTCTAATTAAGTTTCTGCTTCTTCCACTCAATGGGAATCTAAAAAGATTTCGTAATTATGTAAAGAGAACATCTATCCTCTAATTAAGCTTGCTTATGTAGAAATCATTTATGCTACAAAATTTATACATAAAAGCATATATAGGCTTTGTGAACTAGAAGCCTTTCAAGCCAACAGTTATGTTTCTACAGATCTGTGTACTACTGCTTTCATAAAGTCCTTTCAACTGCATCAAAATGTACATCCTTTTGATAGGATAAGTACAATCATGGACTACATAATTTTATTACATTGTTCCACGCCATTTGATTCTTCCAAGAACCCTTTCAAAACCTCTGTAAAAAGCTATGAGCGTTATAAATATTTACGATCATTCAGCCTACCATTACATGCATTACCGCAATCATACAAACCTTCATTTTCATGCATGCGGCGTTTTCCGAAATCAAAACACCGATGAACATTATGATGTAATCCGACCATATTTAAGAGTTGTGCTATAAGGATCTACTTTAGTCTACAGACGCAAAACTTAGGAACGACACAATAGACATAAAAAAGTTGGCGAGCGCGGAGTATTAGTTTAGCACCTTGTCGTCACTTAACATTAGCATTAGTGTGTGTAATTTGATCAAAAGCAAATCTATATCTTCAATAAAAACGAACATAGCTTATGTTGTTTGCAACAGTGGATGATGGTTTTTAATATCAACTTCATACAACCACAACGCCACCACTCGCTACCACCACTGGAGAGATTATCTCAGCCTATTTTGTCACTATGAAACAACGCTTATGTGGCAGCCACACCATATACAACATTGTAGTAATTCAGTCACCATTACTCAACCACACTTTTGTTTCTCCAGATGGGCTCAAAAGTGGCGTGTCTGAAAGAGACCAAGTCACGTGAAATGCGAACGTTTTAAAATAGATCGTATAATATTTTCTCCATACATTTGGCCGCACTTAGAAACGGCAGTCTGCGGTAAATGAGGCGAGAATTCTTGCAGGTTTTAACGAGAACCGCATAACTATGGCCAAATGATGTCGTTTATCGGGAATTCGTTTTTAATACGGATTATAAAGTTCGGTCGCTGTATGTTTTTGTGCTTTTGCGAATAGAATAACTTCCTTGCATTTCGATAAGATTTAAGTTTCAGCAGATCATTCGCTGCCTACGGTATTTTTTACAGTGGCAAAATTATCTCGTTAGCTCTACTGTTACTTGTAAATTTTTCGATTGATTTCGTTGCGAGATTCAAAACAGTTATCATTTCCCTGTCTGGGACATACTGAGTTGCAGTGCTTAGTGCATCTCCGCGTTCACTATTTTGTAGACTTCCTTACTGGAATTGCAGTTCTGGAAAAAACGTGGTGGGGTCATCGACCTACTAGTTTTGAAAAAAAAAAAACAACTCTCCTTCGCTCTCTATTTTTTATCTCACAGCTCTCATTTAGTAACCACCCAACACTTTATCAAAAGGTTGCATTTCACAGACAACTCTAAGAGATATTACATTAATAGCGTATTAAGGATAAAAGTACCATTAAGAACTTTGGTAATAAAGCGGAAACTTGAAAAAATACCTCGTATAAACCCGACGGTATTTGCGAACAGCTATTCCATTGCTCGTTTGGAGTTTAATTGTAGGAAAATTGCAAGTCACTGGGTTCTTCAGGGGAGTCTAACTGTTAATGTACGTTGAACATTGCATTAGGGTCATTAGGAACTAGGGAAAACAATAAAATAGTTGTGCGAGGAACTATTAGGTTGCACGAGTATGTATCTCGTTATAAGTTTGGGGTGCTGTGTGGTGCAAGGGATGAGAGTCTACTTTGTTATAAAGTTTTAAACGAGTGCAATATTGAGAGGAGATGAACAAACTAGTACGTTTTATTCGAGTAAAAACTGCTACTTTTAGGACATTGACTGCTATTTAGTAGAATATATTTTTTTAATGTCGTTTTATTCCCAGCAATCTACATAATTATAACATTAAGAATATCCCAGCATTGCCACGTGGCTTAAGACTACTTATGACGCTCGTATAATCACTAATGTTCACCGACTCTATACATAAATATGAATTAAGAAAAATACAGTGTTCTAATTGTTCTATAATAGTAAGTACTAACAGTAAGTTTAAAAAAAAATATATAATCATAAATATTTTTGGTGATCATTAAAAAAGAGCCTATAATTTAAAGATTTGACATCTTCTTAGTTTTAACGTAAAGAGTCTTACTGGATCTCATTACTGTCTCATATACGAAGCTCTTCAAAGCCAACGAGATACTGAAATGCTGACTTGCTTACGTCTACAGTACGGTTTCTCACATTTACGTGAATTTTCTTAATAAAAATATTAATGCCTTACATTTCTTGAGTAATGAATCATTTGGCGCTTTTGAGTACACCAAAGATTATTTTAGTTTGATTTTTGACACAAATTTTTCGTACTGAGAATTTGTATTTGCCGTGTTCGTGATATTCCAATATTAACATTCACCAAACCAAAGCACCATCAATAATGATAGAAACATTTACAAACTTACAAAAGTTTACCTCATTCTGC
Organism: Shargacucullia verbasci; assembly: GCA_947562105.1. Taxonomy (NCBI): domain Eukaryota; kingdom Metazoa; phylum Arthropoda; class Insecta; order Lepidoptera; family Noctuidae; genus Shargacucullia; species Shargacucullia verbasci. Next base: position 624,181 of record OX387283.1, read on the forward strand.
TTTACTTTCACTTTGCACTCTCATGCAATCACAGCCTAATCCAATAAAATCCATACGCGATACTTTTCGCCAGCCGCCAAACTTAACGTTAATGTGTTAGCGTTCTCAAATTGCTAAGTCTCGTGTTTGGTCGCAGTTAGTAAGTTGGCTGGACGCCAGAGCTGGTTTGCTTGCGCCTGTATAAATCATAGCACGTTAACTGTACATTGGGACACTCGATTCCTCTTCGTTTTTGAGGCGTCACGAATGTCGTAATGCAGCTGAAGGTATCGTGGCTTAAATTCTTGATTTCAGATTTATGGTTTGTGTGCTTAATAGATTCATCCGTTCTGCGTTACATAGTTGTAACATACTGTATTTTTCTAGACATTTTAGATTGTTTCTCCATGCAGCAGGCACCCGAATGAGGCAAGAAATTTATTTGATTTATTTATTATACATTAGTATTAATTTCTTAAGAAATTTCTTCCAGCAGTTCCGCGACAGGAAATATACATGATAGACACGTAGATACTGTGTGCAAAAATTAATATAAGAAAACTCTTAAAGATCTATACTGAACTTATAGTAATCTTTATCTTGAAAGTGGACCCCAAAACTGCCCTTGCAATAAGATAACAACATAGGTAACTTCACGTCACTGTGATCTCCGAGTTAGGTAAAAATGTACCTATATTTCGCTGGTCATAATACTAATCCCATGTAGCAAGAAATCCTATTTCGGGAGACCATTACAATTTTATTTTTTCAATCAAAAATTTCCTGACCCAAAGCAAAGTCCTTTCACTCAGCAGGCGGCCTATAATCAGTAGACCAGTGAGGCACTTATAATAATAATGCTAAAAAATAAAACCATTGATGATTACGTGGGTTAAAGTAAATTATACATTCTAAAGATTGACAAAAGGCTTCTAAATAATTCCCGTCAAACGTAAATATTACTACTAATATACAATTTAACATTGCAAACCCGTTCGTTAGACCTTCTCTATTCTTGGTTAGACCGTAACTTATATACACAGTGCTAACAAATGCAATGAAGTGCATCGGTAGCGAGCCACTGAGTGAATGGGGCTGCAATCTCTTGGAGGTCGTCTCATCGCTATTCCGATGCCTATAAATATGCAAACTGGGGACCTTAAGATGAAGCTTTGAGACGAACTGGTAATATGGTATTGTTTGTGGTATAGGTGTTTGATTTGTTATAGTACTTGGATGGCAATGTATTTCCTGAAACGGTAACGTACAGTCGGTTCCCTACATTACGTGACCCTCCTAAAATTTATCATATAATATCTAGGGGGGTCACCGTCTAGGGCACCAACTGTACCTAGCATTAATGATGATTGATTTTTGAAAGCCGCCCGAACCATTGCACTTAACTGCACAGTGTTTGGGATAGAGTTTGATAGCGTATGTCTGTTCATCATTCTTCATCATTTGTTTAATGGTACACTATTTCTATTGTTCAAGAGCTTGTTGAGAAGCTGTGTGTGTCATATTATCTCACCTCATGCCCCGTTCATTTTCTTCCCCAGCTCAATCAAAGCCAAAGTGAAAAAGTAAAAAAACTAAAAGCGCAATCTTAAATCCCCTCACCTTCAATAGTGAGGCTGTTCTCGCTTATTTAAATATATTCCAACTATCTCCCGGGCCAGCCTCGTTCTCAATACAGCGTCTTCGCGTTACATATGAAAAGGTCTGCGTTCATTGCCCGGACGCTGTATGAATGTGGTCATTGTATTGTGTTTGGTTAGGTAAAAGCGTTGGATCTGTAATGGAAAAATGGTACAAAGAATATGTAAAACTGTAGATTGTTTTTATTATTATAACTTTATTTGAGTAAACAGAGATATAAAGCAATTCAACACAGGTTGGTGAAACTGGAATCTTTTGCCAATAATATTTTATTTCAACAGCATTTTCGCAAATAGCCTAAGAGAAACTAACCCAGGCTTACAAAATGGCATGATTATGTAAATGGCGAGGCGTTTTGTTAATGGTTGTTTGTAACGCAAACATTTTTTTTAGAGAAAAAGCGATATAAAGTAATAAATTAGGAAAACTTATTCGCACTAATATCTTAATAACTACACTATTATAAATTCGAAAGTAGGTAAATCGTTCTGTTTAATTGTTACCTCATCACGAGTAAATCAATGGACCGATCTTTATGAAAATTTGACAAAGACATAGCCTGGAACCTGTAGAATGTAAATTTACTCAATTAATAATTCTCAATATCATCATCTGCCTAGCCTTCTTCCAATCTGACCGGTTGCGGCTGAATATCAGTATTTTACACGGAGCAGCTGCCTTCTGACCTCCGCCACCCAGTAACTGGGAGACACTCTGATACTCTAGGGTTAGACTGGTTGTCAGACTTTGGGCTACTGACACTCATAACGACTATCATACGTCTTCGTATAACATCCGGGACCAACTCCTTATGGTGCTTTTCGAAGCTCGGAGAGGTCTCGATATATGAAAAATGGTCAGCCATCCAAAGACTGACCGCATCAAACGCTGCTTAATCTCGCAGATCCACGGATCTGCACGGTAACTATGTAGCTACGAGCCCCTCTCAATAATTTCCAAAAATTATGAAATAATCGTGGTAAGAAATTAAATCACTAGGTAAAGGAAACTAACAATGAAACTACACAGCAACATATTGTCTGTCCGCTGTCGGCCAGTGAAACTAATAAACGAAGTGAGCGCTTGGCGAGTTCAGGCGAGTTGTGCCAAGTTCACCGCTTAACACTGTCGTGTTGATGGCTGTGGCGCGTTTGGTAGCGAAGACTAGTGCGAGTCAGTACAAGTTACATAACATAGATCACGTCTATATTCCTCGACTGGTAAGGCAGAGCTGTTATTTTACACCCACATTTTGCCGATTCCGTCATCAAGTATCATTTAATAGGGGGCAAGAGTATTGCCATGTACCGGGCACAGTTTCAACCTTTTTGCTGTTACTCAGGATTTTCTTAAAGAAAAACACAATAACACTTTATACGAACCGGGAATCAAAGCAGTTGTACCTAATTTTGTCGCAAGTGAAAATAATAATTTTGTGAAGAAACATTAGTAATAAAAAGTTTTGAATGATTTCTATCATATAATGTCACCTAACTTTATCAAAGAATAGTACTAGTTGAATAATTCTGAAAATGATATGTTTGTTGTAGTAAAAAAATTAAAATGCACATAATTTGATACGTGCAGAAGTCCTTATTCGCTCAACAACTAAGTAGCCATCATTACCTATTCGTAATATCTCCGCTAAAAAACGCTCCTTTCTTTATTTAAACCTATTCAAAACCCCGAGCACGATTCATATTCAAACTGCGAAAGTTTTCAAAAACTGTATTCCAACCGAGCATCCAGAAGAAATTAGAAACACATTAGCATCTCGTCCAAACCTAGTTTAGTTGCTAGGTGCACAGACGGAACTTCCGAGTCGAAACTAGCCGCAGTTAGACCCAGACTGATCTAATTTTCAGGCTAAATTACCGCTACATCAGACTCGTCCTCGCAGTTTGCTATATTATTGACATAGGTATTGGTTTATAGATTTTAAGACGAGGAAACGATAGTACCTATAGCATTTAGCAAATTAATTGTAGTTTGTGAAAACGGAGAGAGATTTGAAGCCGTTATAGGTGTATATATTCAATAAAATACGCTCCCTTACATACCTACGGCTTATTCAGTGCCCCTAGTTCAAGCATTAAGTACCTACTGAAAAAGCCAAGGAGAACATAACATATATTTTATTGTGTATGTATCTCTGTGTATTTTTTATATATACATCTGACAGCAGTCTCACAAAAATCGGCAGTAAAACGAAAATCTTAAAAATCTGACAGGACAGTAAATCACACACAATTTCTGGTTTAGTTCTATAAAATAAAAATCTAGCTTACTCTTTACGAGAACGAATAATACCTAATACAATATACAAAGGATATAATATAAGTTCAATACTGGCTCGCCTTGTTACCGGACGTTCCATTCGTTTTGTTATAAGAAATAAAAATTCACTGAGCAGAAGTCTTCGCAAACATATCCTTTAAAATATCGGAAACGAGACTTTCTTTGCTGAAGGAACATAGGTTATTGAATTTTGTATCACCTGACAATTTTACTGGAGGTAGGAAACGGAGACACGTATACGTATATTCATTAGAATATAGGACGGTCTAGTTTTATGATGTGTTTTTATTTTGACTGTGATCAATGCTTCTTTATATGATGATGGCAGGTAATCATTTTATCCTAGTTTTATTGAAGAATGTGCTAGTAGCGTTATAGTGCTCACAAGATCGGTACAATCTGCGTACTTGTCTTAAGAAATGTTTTTGGCACTGACGTGTATATGCTGGCTTTAATAAATTCATGCTAATAATAATAATTTCCAGGGCTGGACTGTCATTTTAAATTTAGATTAATTTAACATAACATAACATATTATCACGCCTGTATCCCAGAAGGGTTAGGCAGAGGTGTACTATTGTGCACCCACATTTTGCAGATACTGTTTTTATCCCATGTAAAAGGCGCCAAGGCTATTGCCATCAACCGGGCACAGGTACAAACTCCGTGCTGCTACTGAGAAATTCTATCCAGAAAAATCCAATAAAACTTTGCTCGACTCGGGAATCGAATCCATCACGTTCAGCAGTCGCACTTACGACCACTAGACCAATGAGGCAGTTTACATTAGATAATTTATTCTAATTAAATCTCAATACTATTCTAGGTTAACCGTAGAATGATTAATTAATATACTATATTTCTAATTAGGTTCTTATTCTATTGCTTCATAAGATTTCCAATATCTTTTCATCTTAAAAAAAAAAAAAAAAAAAAAAACTTTGCCCCACACTAGGATTTCTCCTGTATCGTGGGTACAGTTTACAGACATACATGTCACATGCACAGACAACCAGATCTGTAGATCATACAAATATTTGTTCCGTGCGGGGATCGAACCCGCGACACCTAGCGCAGAAAGCTAATCGCTTAGCTACTGCACCAACCGTGTCGTCAAAGCAAATATCTGCAATAAATACTTCTTCTGTCGACTTAATGCCCGAGGGAAAAAGTAATTGGTCAGTCAGTAACAGTGGCGTCGTAGCTGACTACTCAGGGTATGCACCACACACCCATGTTTCTTCATTCATGAAGGCTCTTTTCTTACTTACCCCTATCAACAAAGACGAGTAGTCTCTAAGCCACGATGTCTTACTTAGGACTAAGTTTTAGCTGTGATTTATGAACCCGAGTTTGATTTGGATTGATTGCGATTGGCTTTTCCAGCGAAATATCATAATGGTTGCCGAGTTTCACTGTTTAAATTCGTTATAGATTTCAGTTGACTTTGATATATTGCATCACAATTTTTAAGATTTTTGGTTACCGTGTAATCATGTTCCAATTTCTATTACAGATAAAAATCTAGGACAAGAGTTTTTTTTACTACTAAATTGAGTGCGTTTAGCAGCACCTCACCTGATGGTGAGTGACAATGCTGCCGAGGTTGGATCACGCAAGTTCAAATAATGCCTATTCACTCATCATTGTTATGGTTTTAACTAAATGTTGTCAATCACGAGAATTTAATAATAAATTGCCACCGACCTTAAGTTTCCTCATTGTTAATGACACTACATTGATCCATTACAGATTACGTATACCTGAATCCATGATTGATATTGTTTAATATACAAATCGTCTAAACCAGAACCAGTGAACCCTCAAAATGTCCGTTTACTTTCACATCCAGGCCATTAGCATGGCCCAAAAGGCCCACCTATCGTTTATATGGACAGGTAACGTTAACTATAGCTATTAAACAAATGACACAGATATTTCTGCTGTCCTCCAAATGGACAGGTATGGATATTAAGGGCATAAAGACATTAAAATTTTTCGCGAAGTTTACTGTAATGTTATAGCGGTCTTTTCCTTCCTGGACTGGTAATAATTTTACTTTTGAGCTTTGATATGTTCTCTGTTGTTTGATATTGCTTTTGCCCAAGTGTGGGGTGGTGCAGGCTAACAGAAACAATATCATTGGTCTTAGCTCTAGGTTAGCGAACTCACTGTTTTAACATGTATGAAACTGAACTTTAGAATTTTGAGCTATGTGCTAGCACTTTGTCAGTATAACTTTTGCGTTACAGTGTTGGCGAATGACTATGTAAGCCACCTTATATTGTAAGTATCAAACGAATTGTTAAAAAAATACAGAGAATATTTCACTATTGAAAAATTTAAATCGGTCACGTCCATCTATCCTTTTATCCTTTTGTCCTTTCGTCCATATTTCATAGCAATTTTAATTGACTACGATATTTCATAGATGCTTCAACGAGTAAATTTAAAAAGAATAAAACAAGCGGATATTTTACGAGTTTTCGAGAGTAAAATCTTTCTAAAAGTTTTGAATATTCATAAGCTTAGAGAGTCGAGAACAAAAAATCTGCGATTATTTAGTCATGTCTCATCGGTCTGGTGTTCGCAAGCGTGTCTGCTGATTGAGAGGTCATGGGTTCGATCTCCGAATTGGATAAAACGTTATTAATTTTTTCTATTAGAAAATTCTCAGTTTCAATCCGGAGTTTTAAATTGTGCCTGGTGCATGGAACGGACGGAAATAGTACGTACTTTTCTGCCCAACTAAATGATATAGTCAGTAGTAATGATGAGTAAAATTGATTGGATTACGCTGATAATAATACTTCAGACAGTTATGGTCACGGCGTCTTGACTACGTAAGAAAAAATCTGACATCAACAGCGACCCACAGTTTATCCCTTTCTTGCTTATATATTTTTTCACAAGAGTAGACGAAATAGCATGTTTATTACCAACAGCAACTGTCACATTTTTCTTACGTAAAACAGGGACGGGTCTCTTCGGATTAGTAAGGATTAATCCTAAGTCCAGCCTTAAGTCCACCACGCTGGCTTGGTGCGGGTTGGCGGACTGCTCGTGTAATTGAGGCCCTTTTAGGTGTGGGTTCACAATGTTTTCCTCTACTATTAACACATATGATAAAATATGATCCGCACATGAATTTGAAAACTAATAATAATCATGTTATAGATATAACCACAACATAATTTAATTATTGCATATAAAGCAAGCCGGGTGTCGTGTTTTTAAAATAATATCAAAGGTAATTTGTTGGCGAGCCATATCAAATGTATGCAGAAATAAATCATAATATTGGCTTTGACAAAACCGATTTAATTATAACTGAAATATTATGAAGACTCGTGGTTTTGTTTGTGGAATATTTTTCATTTAGGAGAGTGGAAAGTTTTTTATATTTATAAAAATAAGCTTAGTTTGGATACAGATATGTGTTCAGAATGAAGCACCACAACTATAAAAATAGTCCTCACAGAGCAAGAATTTCAATCACAATACAGTTTATAGAGCGAGTACCTATAGTTAAACACGTGTATACAACTTCGAGAAATCAGAAAATTCAGTAACTAACAAAAATGTTATAAAACAAATCAATCTGTGAGTTTGGATAAAAACCATGTAGGTTCTTAAAGCCTATTTATAAATAACTTTAGATATTACCAACTTTATACACTGTTACTACATAAAAGTAATTAAGTTCCCTATTTTCTTGTCATAAACTTCGGTTAGCGAGAACTGAAGTTAACAAAATTATTAACCCCATTATTTTAAAGTGTAACTTTCTCTTCGCTTTAGGGCTAAGTTTACGCTTTATGTATACTAATATTGAAAGTATTAAAATTGGATGTTCAGTTTGGTTACTCAATCACTCGATTTAGGTGAAATTAAAGTTGAGTTACAATAAATTCCAGATAATAATAGGTACAGTATCTAAAATAGAATCTATAGTAACGACGTGTTTATATTAAAAAAGAACAACTATGTTATAAAGCCGCAAAATTAAAGTGGTATAGAGCTAGCCACGTCTGCCGAATGCCCAATGATCTGTGGGCCAAGGTAAGAGGTAACCATTAAGTGGTGCCCTGATACAACGGGAAGCTATCATCAATCTGTTAATATGTCCATCGCTGAGTCAATGAGAGTAACACAGCTAGCCATAGCTTAATACATCTAGTTTTTTAATAATTCCCTATTCTTGAACTCAAAATACATAAATGTCAACAAAACTTCATCTAAATAAATAAAACTGTTATAAAAGCGGTTAATGCGTTTACAACGTAAATGTTAACAGTGATTTAATGTTTCCTATAATTCTTAAATTGAAAAGAATCTGTCGAGACTTTGTAAAATGGAGATATAGACACATAAAACAATTCTTTAGCATTTGACATCAGAAATGAGAAAATACGAACAATAACTTTTGCAATCGTCTTGACACTAAACTTTAGCTGCTAAGATTTTAACGGGATGTTTACTTACATTGTTTAAGCTGCAGCAGAATTGTTCTCTCCACAAGACATAGGTTTTCTTCACATAACAGGTTTTTCTGTATGGAAATTCTTCGTAGCAGTATTCTCGCCCCCTGGGTATTACATGGGACTATATAAAATAACGATAGGTGAAATCTGGGTATACAATAGTACACCTCCGCCTAACCCTTCGTGAATATAGGCGTGATGCTATGTGTTATGAGCTATGTGTTAAATAAAAAAAAAACATTGCAGCGAGACGTTTGCGTTCAAATTCTTGTATTATTACTAATTTCAGAATATTCAGTAGGATTTCCCAAAATTCAATACATGGGGTGAAATAGAAGTTTTAAGTTTGTATGAATATTCTTTCCACACTGACCGAGTCGATTAGTTATTAATATAAATAAAATATTTAATAAATTTGGTCAAAAGCATCATTAAACCTTACTATTATTAATGGATTTATAATTATTTCGACATATGTGATGTATTCAATGAATTTATGGGAACAGATTTAAAGTTATATTTTTACATGTACGATTTAATAATAAATTATATTAATATAAATAAGAGAATTAATTGTTGATATATTATCCTTGTATTCGAATACTTCACGATGATTTGGTTATTCAATTTTCATACACAGGTTTTGATCAACGGTTACTAGGAAGAGATATCTAGGAAGTAAGCTCTTCCAAAGTATTGTGCTAAATTTGAGATATGACCCATATAGTCATTCGATTAATATTTATACTTATCATCAATGCTGCTTTTTAGTCTATCATACACCAAACTTCATTTTAATAATAGAGACATGGTCACCATCAATAACCATAATCATAGGACTTCGGTTATTATTTTTATAGTTTCTTGATTGACCCCAAGCGATTTGGAACTTAGTACGAGTTGGTGAATACTGTAAGTGCAGCAAGCAATTGAAATAAATAAATAATAAATAAATAAATACAAATATTCTAGAGCCTTGGCATTCCTCCTTAAGTGACTGTACCAGGTTTAAATGAAATAAAAAATGTATTCCTTTCATAGAAGTAACATTCTCTCCTACCTTTTCCTAACACCCGGCGCACCAAAGCCTGCGAAGCCTTCAAACTCGCTCACGTAAATAATGAATGCAAATCACAAGTTTTAAAGAGTCAATTTAGGAAGCGGCGGCGACCGCTCACTTTTAATTAAGAGAAGGAAAAACTCCAAACGAAATCGCCTCGCATTTCAAACGGAAATATTAAGGCCTCTGATCGCTGGTGTTGCTAATGGATTCAAAGTTTGCTATTTATGGGGGATATGGGGGAGCTTGGTTGGTAATGGGACAATATAGTAGATTTGACAAAAATATGGGGGGCTGTGTGGGTGCGGGAAAGTAAAACTGGTGTTGTAAGGAAAGTTCTTAAAAAGGTTGAAAAAAGCAATTAAGAGATTAGTTATGTGAAAAGAATGGACAGCTTTATTATTTATTGTATTTTATTTAAAAAATCTTTGCCTAGCTCTTGGAATAATTCCTGTATCGTAGGAGCGTTTAGAAACACATATATTCACACAAACCCCACTCACACCCGAAACAACCAACTGTTTTTTTGTACGAACCCGCGACATGTACCGCAGCAGTCGATCTCTCAATCACTTCGCCAACCGTGCCATACATATTTCAGTATGTGTTGTCCTACTGCAGAACAAAGGCCTTCCTCTCCTTTTTCCATCTAGTTTCTGCTAGTAGGGACTAGTCTTTTCAGTAGTCAAACTCGTTCTGTCGTTCTCGGTCTGCTCAAATTTGGGAAAGTAAAATTATGTAGAGATCACTGTGGTCCAGTGACATAAGGCTGCTGAAATAAGAGGTTCTAGTTACAAAGATTGTCAATAGATTCTACATATTCCCTATACTATGTACATCGCACTGCCTAAGACAAAAACCGAATGTTGGATATCACCGAGCACTCTCAGAAAATTTTTCGTAGATTTTTGTATCAATCATTTTGCGTCTAATGCCTATAATCATTACATCAAATTGTAGGCTATAATATACATTTCCAGTGACAATATCATTACAAATGATCTAAACACCCTCATTGCATAATTTGGCGCACTCTGTCGACTTGCCAGCTTCACAACGCATTAGGCTCGTCGTACGCACAGCGACATTAATCTTTGTCAGTGAACAGCGCGCTAATTAGTTGCGAATTTATAACGCATAATGAGTCGTTGGGTGTGACGCCGCCTAAATAGGCGGTTGCAATCATGCGTTGTTGTTACACCAGAAATGTGTTTTGATGTGAATAATTTATAAACAGACAAGCTATTGCCCGGGGCTTTATCAGCGTGGAATTTAGATACAAATTTTTGTTGGTGATATTTCCATACAAACCTGAATATGAACTACTTCGAAATTCTTTACTAAAAAAAAATATTTCTTAATATCTTGCTCCAATTTCAAATGAACAGCTAGATAACTTTTATCTGGGCACTGAAAAATTAAGCTATAATTCCTAATCTTAAAAAAAACACGTTGCCCTGCACTAGGAATAATTCCTGTATCATAGGTACCTACACTTACAAATACAAATATTTGTGCCGTACGGAAATCGAACCCGCAATACCTAGTGCACCAGTCGATCGCTCAACCACTGCGTCAACCGTGCCGTTAATTGAATAAATGTATCACCATAATCATTCTGTGTCCGGGATTTCACACAGCATCTTAAGACAGTACCCGCTTCATAATCACTATCATATTAGAGCCCGGATTGGCCAAGGTTGGTTAAACCAAATGCTGCTATTATGTTAAGCGTTGCCCCACCGGCCTGTAATTGGACGGGTCACTGCTAATACCCCTAATTGTATGGAAATTAAACGGAAGATTAAGGTTAAGCAAAGATAATTGGGAGAAGAAAATTCACACTAAGAAAAACAAAGGCAACTCACGAATTTTCCATGAAAGAAAATAACATTTAATTTTGTTTATACTGGCTCCCAAGCTAAGTGATATTGCTTTGGTATTGTAAGGAGTGTAATAATAAACCTATGTCACATATATTTATACAGTGTGATGGATTAATCACGCCTGTATTCCAAGAAGGGTCGATCAGAGGCGTTGTTTTCCCTCACATTCTGCCAATGTTGTTATTTAGTCCCATGTAATAGGAGGCGAGTCGATTGATATCTACCCTGTACAATTTCAATCCTCGGGCTTCTGCTGATAATTTAATAAAACAGGCTAACCTAACCCTACCCGGCCTGGTGGTAGCACCCGGGACCTCACTCAGTTTTTATACATATTTTTCTAGGGAAATTCCAAGTTTGTGCTATTTTCAGGCTGGGGCTAGAACCTCTGTGGAAAATAAGAAATTGTTTATTTAGAAGCATAATGGAAGGTAAACAGACCTTCTTGGAACCCTTTTAGATCTAGTAGTATTCTGATTATACTCGTACGCTTGAAAAAGTATCGACTGAATCTTTTGAATACTGATTCGAGGATTAAAGAAATGTTGTTTCATACGTTTGTGATTGTAGAAGTAAGTGTTCTTGTGAGGTTATTAACAATGAAAAAAAAAAACAAATTGTTTAGTTCTGAGGTATTGCAGCAACTTAAAAGGGGCAATCGCCTAGAAATAATTTGTTTGATTAAATACAGAAGTACAGAAGGTAGAAGAAGAGGAGGGCAGATTTCTGTAATAAACGGGCATGATTAAAAGAAGGCTAAGGCATTTAGGTTTTCGGCGCATTATTATAGTACTGTATCCTATAAGTCAAAACAGACACTGCTATTCCCTTCAAAGACAGTGTAACAGCCGTACCAAACTGACAAAAAACATCATAAAAATGTGTCAGCCTAACAAAGCGGTTACGTTACCCGATTGTGAACGAACAAAGGTGGAATCAGGCTTTTTAATTAATTTCGGTGGTGACCTTCACGCGCGTCCCTAGGGGGCCGACAGCAATTGATCGCCCATCGACGCGATGATTGATCGCGCAATAATGCGGACATGAAAAGTTGGGCGCGAAGTTTTGTATGGACGGGTGTGTTTTTGGGTGGGCTGAAGCATTTGAAGGGTGGAGCGTTTTGTCCTGTTATGTCGGTGTTGGAATGATGAGTTTGGTGAGGTTATGATAGAAGCTTTATGTTTTAAATTCGTTTTTAAAAGATAACCAAATTATTATGTCAAGAAGATTTTGTTTACAACTCCTTATGTTTTTTTATTGACGTTTTACAGAGTTTGTCTTATTATATCTTGAACATTGTTTACCTATTTATGTAATGAACACATTTTTTGCATGCTGCTTTGACGGCTGAATATGGTGATACTATTTATTAAAAAAGAAGAACTATTTATCGAACACCCATGTTACGCAAAATAAATGATTTGATTTGATTGGCAGCAGTGTGCATTCCGTTTCGTAATAAGATATTGGTACTACCATCTCTAATCTGTCTGTTGAGTGTGGTGATTAGGTCAATGTACTCATAGTATACCAAATTGATAAGTTTGTTCTTTAAAATAAAAATTGTCCCCCCCTCTAGGATTTCTCCTGTATCTTGGGTACAATTTAAAAACAAACAGGTCACATGCTTGCACTACCAGACCCGTAATAACTATCTGTAGATATCTCATACAAATATTTAACCGTGCGGGAATGTACCCGCGGCACCTAGCGCAGACAGCTAATCGCTTAGCCACTGCGCCAATCGTCCCATAAAATCTGTATGCTTCCTTTATAAGAATTGCTTCCCACCACATTGACCACACCATTAAACTGTACCATGACTTATAGGAATCCGGTACAAATGAACAGAGGTCCTTCGTCAACCGTCTCATAAAATCTGTATGCTTCCTTTATAAGATTGCTTCCTACCACATTGACCACACCATCAAACTGTACCATGACTTATAGGAATCCGGTACAAATGAACAGAGATCCTGACCGGAATATCCAAGACGAAGGTATATTCGTATTCACGTCTCATCCCGTGCATTTACCTGTTACTTGTTTAGGAAGGCTTTTGGGGTGAAAACTTTTCCATTTTCCGATATTTACGTTTCCGTGTCGAGTGGTTAAAATGTTGGTTTTCATCATTTTTACACCCTTATTGGTTCAGTATAGGTCAAGTAATAGGTACTCGACCTATACTGACTTTGCTTTCAGTCTCCTGATATTTTACAGGATCTACTTAGTACTTTGACTACCTCATTAGTCTAGTAGTCGCAAACACGACTGCTGAGCGTGAGGTCCTGGGTTCGATTCCCGGCAGCCTAATTACCGATGTAGCGACAGGCGTAGATTGCGCTATAGCTTCTGCCAAACGTCATTTTTGTGTCGTATAATGTATTGGCTGACAGTGAGATTGCTGTTGCGTGGCTGTCGCGTTGCTGTCGCTTTTTTACGTAATTAGGCAGTGGGTCGGGCAGTGTTATTGGGTTTTTTGTATGGAGAGTCAGGAACTGTTCCCGGTAGATGGCAATAGGCTCGCCCCCTATTGCATGGGACTCAGTAACAGCATCGGTGAAAAGTGGGTGTATTACACCTCTGCCTAACCTAGTTTAGGAATACAGGCGTGATGCTATGTTTACTTAGTAGAGTGCACTCTAGAATTCGGACTTGAACAGGAACTAGTCAAGCCTGTATACATATTAACCTCGAAAAAAGCAATGAAGCGCATATTTCAAACAGGAAATCCAATAGATTTAAATATACACACGTAACACCTAAAAATCTTGCAGACTGTTTCATATCATAGACATCTAATAGACGTGTACAAAGACAAGTGTTTTTAATTCTTCTATCATATCAGCATGAACTGTCACATTGGGATCGCTCATGCTGTAGTGGAAAGATTAACCAGGTAGCAAAGGTGGTAGCGAGGCTGACTGTCCAGGTTGTGAAAGACGATCTTAGGGATCCTCACTCGTGGTAGTTTGATTGCATCTTTTTAATACACGCCTATTAGAAGAACTAAAACCATAAAAAGACATCTATTAGGACAGTTTTGTGTGTATTTCTAATTTTTAATTATTTTGTATTATTTAAGTTTGCTTAATTATTAGATTTTAAGATAACGAAAAAAAATATTGTATTCTTTTTTTATATTGATTTTATTTAATTTTACCAAAACTGTATCCAATATAAGCTAGTAACATGTGGAAACGTAGTGGATTGTACATTTACTTATAGCACACTGTGTATCTAGATTTAATATACAATGTAAGATTGTTTGCTTACCCAAATAAAAAAAAAAAAAAAAAAATTGCATGACAAAGATTATGAAATACGGAACATAGACAGATATTATTCAAGTACGTAACCTATAGAAGAACCGTTTTGTAAATATCACGTCTCTCCAAAAGGTTCATATATCTATAATAGTCCAAACCCTATAATCCCCCATTTATCACCACTTAACCCAAACATCCACCATATAGGTAAAACAATAAGAATCGCGAACCCGTTCTGAATCCCCATATATCTGTACGGACTATAATGGTGGCCATAAATAAAACATGCGTCCATAGACAATGACTGATGGGTTTTATAGGCTTTTGATGTCATGCACGGACTATGCGTTGTCGCCCTGTTCTGCTTATGGGAAATAGAACTATGAATGTGGTGATGTAGATTAGTGTGTGAGAATGTATGACCTGTAAAATGTTGTGAAGTTTACATATCTTAAAATACATGCTAAACACTTATAAGTTCATTATATTTTGCGAAAATTGAAATTACGACGAAAAGCGAAACGCTAACCTACTGCGCCAATGGTATTACGAAGACATGATTCTGTGTTGTCTTATTTGTTCTCGTACTCGTGTCGTTTCGTTATCGATAGCTTTTTATTCTAATGCAAAAACGGGCATTTCGGATAAACTCCACATTTATAACGGCATCACTGTCAGAAAAAGTCTCGGAAAACGCTAAACTAATTTTCATGTCTGCATCGTTGAATTGCTTTCACGGGCGAGGGATCAATATTAATGAAGTTAAGTATGCGTCATTGAATAGTGACGTCATCGGTGTATTCACAGGTAAACCTGTGTCCACTATGGAATAAGCTTTATAATGAAAAACTCAAGCTTTATAATAAACACAACGCTTGGTAACGTATTATTGACGAAGTTTTGTTTTTAATGCAATTCTCAGGAAGCACATTATGCGGTGACATCATGGGTCGGGTCACCTACTTCCCTCTAAAATGGCGAGGAAGTCGATGAGTGATCTTTGTGTCTTGCTCATGAACGAGTGCTGTTTGTGGTGACTGGTCGAATTGCTGAGTGAGATTAATGAATTTGTAATCTATTCATTTACATTTATGCATTTGCATTGCACTTAATGGATTCTAGTCATTCATGCGTGAATCGTAAAGCCCTAACGACTGCTATTCCAAAAGGTTTATACATATTAGCGGGTACGCCCTATACACTTAATATGAGGCAGTTCTAATAATTTATTATCATTTTGTGGTTTGTTAAAAATATCAACATCGGCACCAATTCCCACCAAATAAATGAAACACATTATTATCATCTTAGTGTGATTATAGATTTATATACTTAGCTGTATTTTAATAATTTATTTTGCATGCCAAATGGATATAGAGACACTCGATTCTTTCCTGAACAACTATTGTTGTCTACCCATATTCGCAAATAAATGATTTTGTATTTGAATATGAAAAACAAATAATAGTAGATTATATAAATCAAATAATATTAGATTAAATAATAGTAGAGATGTTATGGTTACAGATGCCAGATACCCAACTTGGCCCAAGACTTTAAGCTATTGATAGTGGTGTGTATAATTAGCAGATTGAAACACTCTGGTCGCCATCTCCTTGGTGTTACCAGTCGTCTTTTAAGATACACGCGAGAGGACCCATATTTTCCCGGAATCACTTGCGCATACCTACTAAGAAAAAGGAAACCATTTCATTATTTTGCAATTTTCTTCCGTATATTTATTCCGAAATATCGGAAAGGTAGTCAAACATAGATATTACAAAACAGCGAAACTTTTTAACTCCAATCCTTCGAACTTTACCACGAACATTTGTTTGTTATTTTCCAAGTATTGGTTGTTCCTAGTAATACCGAAAGTTAGGTTATTACTTCCACATTCAGTAACCAAGTCCAAACATGGAAACGTATTCAGGCACCCGTTACTTGCAGGTATAATATACCTACGTATTGTGCAAACGATATTTTCAGCACTTTCTTAGCTTGTCGCAAACCATTATATTCCCCTACGCAACGCACATAATCCAAATATATTTCAATTAGAACAGCATTGACGCAGCGTGGTCATTTACTGCCTTTTTCGGGAGTGGTCTAACTCGAAAATTAGATAGATAGATAGATAGATAGATAGAGAAAGAGTATTCTTTATTGTACACCAAAGGAAAAAGTACAAAGCGAAAATACATTTTACACATAGGGTACAAATAGTGGTCCTATCGCTAAAAGCAATCTCTTCCAGACAACCAGTGCATGGAAAGAATCATAGAAGAATAACAAAAAAAAAAAATGCTGAAATATATCATCTGTTTATACATTCTTCTGTTCTATTATAAATTGTCACGCGGACTTGTTCGTACATTGATAAGATCATTTAAAGTTAATAAAGATCACGGTATCCGAACTATAAAGTGAATGGACAAAGCACTGGCATAAATCTGCATTGGCACTCTTAATACCGAGTCATTAAGCAAGTCGTGTACTGTTCTAGTTGGAACAACCGGAGGGGGTTCTGGGAGAGTCGAACAACGAACCGGGTGGAGCTGGGAGGATGCAACGACATTATAAATAACTCCCAGAAGATCCATTCCTAACTGTTTACGAAATAAAAAATGTTGCTAAGGTTGTACACACATTAATTGTCTGATATTTGACTTTCTGCACCTTTCTAAAATATTAAATAGTAGCTTCCGCTCGCGGCTTCGCCCGCGTGGTTTATGAACCCGTACATTTTCCCGGGATAAAAAGTAGCCTATGTGGTATCCCAGACTATAATCTATCTCTGTGTCAAATTTCATCCAGATCCGTTCAGCCGTTCTGGTGTGAAAGAGTAAAATCTCGCGCGAAAGCTAGTATAATATATAATAATATAATAGTATTATAGATTTTGTGAATATGCTCCACACATCTTGTGATGTAATCGACAGCTAGATAGTTACGATAGAAGTTAGTAATTGATATGATGATCCAATATAAAAAAAATCATTGCGTTGTTCCAATTGTCATGGAGAGTAATTTTTAAAGGTTGATTCTTTCGTAATGACATAGCTTACTAGTCTTCTTCTGTCGCGAGCAACGAGCAACGCGCTAGCTAGCTATCACATTGGAAGAGCCCATGTCGTGGTGGAAAGATTAGTCAGTCAACAATACTGTAAGCGAGGCTGACTGCCCAGGGTGCGCCAGACGATCTCAAGTATCGGTGATCTCAAGTACTCGTGGAGGCTCTTTTATTGCACCCCAGCTGACTATTGAACCAAAAATATGGGACTCTTTATTATTTTACGCGACTTTTGATTGCGACTCTTTATTTTTTTACATCGTAGCAACTATTATTTATTTTTATTTATTTATTTAGATTTGGGGATTAAGGTACAAAAGTCCCACCATTACGTTTTGTTAAGATTGAACCTTCTTATCTTGGGCCGGTACTTAGTGGAACTGGAACTCACCGCACATTAATCCATGCCAAGGACAAGACACTGAATCTTTTGGTTTTTCACAAAGCTCTGTAAGAAATCAAAATGGCGAGCAAAATACTCGTGAGCGGAGTAAATTTCAGAGAGATTATGTCTTGGGATGCTCGGAGGTTAAAAACAAAAATAAAATTTTAAGGACAGAGTAATTCGTAGAGCTGAAGATTCTGTATTTTTGTAAATAACTTCAATTAATGTCTTTAAACTTTATCTGTTAATGATATTTTTGATTATTTTGAGATATTTCTGTCATAAAAGCATTGTTCCACACTAGGATTTCACCTGTATCGTGGGTACAGTTTAAAAACATATACATATGTATATCACATGCATTCACAACCAAACCCACAACCATCAGCAAATCATACAAATATTTGTTCCGTGCGGGAATCGAACTCGCGACACGAAGCGCAAAATATTAATCGTTTAGCCAATGCGCGAATCGTGTCAACTAATGCGTAATTATTACGCGAATATTGTTTTTTTTTTTGTCAAAAGTCAATAAAAATATGATAAAAAATAAAAAACATTGTTGTTAGCATAGGCCTCCAAACCGTACTATCAGTTTGACTGTGATTATTTGTCTCACAGGTAATATAAGTGTTAAAATTAAACTTCTAACATTGTACATCAGTATCACGTAAGTACTATAATTATTTGGTACTGAATTATGTACATTGATTCATCATCTCAAAGAATAAAAACTATCAACTCCCACGTCAAGTCTCAACATTGTTAGTCAGTTATACAGATGCTAATACAAATCCGCGATGAGATGAGAGTGAGTCAGATTGAATACCCAATGAGAGGCGTCCTCAGCTATTCATAGTACAGTTAAGCCGCGCTCGAATCTACGGAGCTTGAGAAAAGTAGCCTGAAAATGGAACTGGGAGCTATGAATACAACAGAGAGACAGCGGAAAAAGATTTCTTTGACCTGTACGAGTGTTCACAAAAAGCTTTACACGGTCGTTTTTTAGAGCTAAGTGCGTGTTGATTTATTTATACACTAAATATGGACGTTCACACACAAGTACATCTGATATATGGTAAGCTTAGATAAAGCTTAAAATCCAAATATGTTTTTAGTTTGATTGGTGGGTAATATTTTTATTATTATTTCCTTTATTCATTAATATTTTATAAATATAAAAACAAAACAGCCAACAACAAAAAATCAGGAACATAATAATAATAAAATATATGTATTTCTTATTCATGTAGACCAGTTAAAGGCACTTATGAATAGTCAGACTCTAGTTGCTACGTTCCAGTGTTGTTTTCCTGTGGAGAAGAACGGGCAAGAAACCCCATGGATATTCTTAGCAATTACTTATTTTCTCTAGACAGAGATTAAGCTTTGCTATTAAGCCATTGGTCGAGACGACTATAGGCACCATGACTGCTGAGTCCACATCCCACATGTCGACAACCTCGTGAGCCAAGTCAAGGTCAAAAATCAATTTACTTTGTTAATCTTTCTCAAATTTCACGAGATTATTATTTGTATTCTATATCGCTTATTGGAAAAATATAAACACTTTCAAGAACATTTCATGCTATACGAAATGAAAAAAATTAAGTAAACTAATAGAGAAATATTTTGAAGAAAAATCTCACTCTATGATTTCCTACTCGAGGTTTATACCAACACCTTGCGGCACCTAACCGACTGTATTTAGGACTAATGTACAGATTTAAGCTCGAGTTATGCCACCGGTTTATTTTTAAACCAACAATAGTTTTCACTCGAATTAACCCTTTGTTGTAGCTGAATGGAAGCTTAGTGGATCAGGATGTATATTTTTTAACCAACTTCAAAAAAGGAGGAGGTTCTCAATTCCACTGTATGTTTTTTTATTTTCGAAAATTAAATCTTTTTAATGTGTACTTCGTTAATTAGTAGTTCGTTAATTAGTAGTTTTTTTTTCTGTTTTTGTAGTAAACATTGATAGCCTATATAGCAGGAGGGTCTAAGTTCTAACCCGGTCTACATGTCTGACTTTTCGAAATCAATGTGCGGACCAGAATTTGATTATCACTTGCGTTAATGGTGAAGCAACACATCGTGAGTAAACCTACACACCTGAGAGGGCTCCATAAAGTTCTTGATGGTGTGTGTAGTCCGCCAACCCGCACCAGACCAGCGTGGTGGACTAAGGCCTAACATTCTAAGAAGAGACACTTGCCCAGCAGTGGGATAGTAATGTGTTGAATTTATTTATTATTCTTATTTTTGTGGTGTTGCTTGCTGGTTCTCATATGGAAGTTACTCGAACTCAAGCCATAATTGATAGGTTTACTTCGTATCAAGGCTGAGAGTCGCCTATGTACGGGCGTACTTGCTTATGCATCATTAGATTCTAGCGAGAACAAAGTTGTTATCAGATTTGTGTCTATTCTGAAGATTGTCAGTATAATTTCTAGATAAACTGTAAAATTTGCACAGTTTAAAGAATACAAAGATTTTTGATATAACTTAGTGTTTTAGCAGTACCTAAGGCGGCGGTGACCACTTACCATCAGGTGGGCCGCCTGCCTGTTTGCCACTTTATGGCATAGAAAAACCTACTTAATAGTTTTTACTTGATTTTCAGCAACAATAACAACAAAGATATAATAGAAAACAAATGATGATACGGTCGTACGCGGCACACAGACATAAAATATTTTTTATTATTTACATTGCGTCATTCGATACCTTACATATACTATTTGACGACACGGTTGGCGCAGTGGTTGAGAGATCGACTGCTGAGCTACGTGTCGCGGGTTCGATTCCCGCGCGGAACAAATATTTGTATGATCTACAGATATTTGTTTCGGGTCTGGGTCTTCGTGTATGTGAATACACACCGTGCCTCGGAAAGCACGTAGAGCCGTTGGTCCTGCGCCTGATCTCTCTCCGGTCGTATCGGATTGCCGTCCCATCCGACTATGAGAGTGAAGGAATAGAGAGAGCACCTGTGTTTGCGCACACACTTGTGCTCTATAATATCTCCTGCGTAGTTGGCTAATCTCCGGTGTGATTGGCCGCCGTGACCGAAATCGGTCAGGAAGACATTATTATTATACCTCACATACCTACCTATACATAAGCTGTAATTCACCGGCACTATAAATATAATAGTAGGTTGCATTATTATTTTCATTTACCGCGAGATTAGAGTTGCCAGATGGGAAGTCGGCTTTTATAGAATGTATAGTCCACATTGCACAGTGCACACAATAAGACTTATAACAATGAATGCAGTTATATGACAAGTACGGCCGGGAATTCGAATAGCGACCTTAGAGCTTAGTTATTATAGTGCATTCAAATTTTAATATTAAATACGTATCTTTAATTAAAAAGGGTATTCAAAACAAAAGAGTACCTATGTATTGATTTTGAGCAGCTCTCATTAATGTTCAGCTCCCCTACACATATGATTTAAAAAGGCCAACCTTTCCATACATACCTACTGAAATTAGGCCATAGTACACTTCTGACAACCTTTTCGGTAACGCTAGAGAAAATTATACAGTATTTCTGTTAATCAATCAAGTCTACCTATCAGTGTCCACTGCTGGACATAAGCCTCTCCCAAATAGCAAAAAAGCTTCATCCTCCAGTTAAAATTAATTTGCATAGAATAAGATTCTCTACTTTATTCACTAGATCAGAGTTGTAAGGTACAGGGGGTTGTATTGTGAACAATGAGAACTGCAACAATGAATGCGGCGATGTTGCGGCCGGGATTGTCATAACGGCCTTAGAGCTCACTTGGAAGAGAATATTCTTCATAATCATTCACTCAAATTAAATGTGAAGTCAGAATGTTTGAATACATATTTTATCTTTTGAAAGATTTTTATGACAAATGTAATTCGTACTACCTACTTGTTTAGGTACTGATGATGCAGTAAATAGATCCTACTTACATGACGTGGTAACACTATGCTGGAAAAGCTATATTATTTTGTACTAGTATATGTTATACATATATTTACTAGTGAGGTCTTAGTGGTGGTGTCCGAAAGACAGGCTCGCCATCACATAGCACAAAAACTTTGTCAGCGAAATTTGGTACAAGGAATACAATCGAAAACAAGCGCGAAAATTCTAATTTTCAAAATTCAGTAGATAAAATTAAATCAAAATTTCTCTTTCTCTATAGATTCCCTTAAGTACCGACAAGTTAACTAAACTTCACTCATGGCTTTTGTACAAAGAAAACTATTTACGTTAATTATGAAACTTTATTAACACTTTCACGACAATTACTTTACTGTTTTATTATGCGGCACCATTTACCGGCCTCATTTCACGCCCATTTTCGTTTTTATAGTTTAATAACGTCTCTTTCATAAATTGTGGGATATAGTTGTAATATGCAGATTTTAATGGACCACTGTTTTATTACGTACCTTTTTAATATGCCTGCACTGAGTGGTAAACTGGGATAGTCTACCATTTTATTTCGGACTGGACAAGTGACCTTTTACTAAATAATTTGATTATTGCCACCCTAGCTTACCGACCTGTCGTGTCAATTGGCGTAGGGAAGCTTTGTGTGTTATACGGGTCCGACCTTAAAATAAATATTTGTATAGCCAATAGATAGTTGTTTTGGTTCTGGATGTTTTGATTGTCCATGTTACTCGATTGTTGTAACTCAATTTATGCCAAGTTACACCATCGCGAGATTGATTTTTGCGACTCTTGCAGACACATATAAATTTTACCAACAATTTCTACATAACAGAGAAGACGTAAGGTGACCTATGTAATGATATAGATACATTGATTACAAAGATGATGATGAATGGATAAACCGAATAGGTTAGATATTTAGTAAAAATGAATCTTATATCCTTCAAAAAGCAACACGTAATCAATACCTAAACAACTCACAACGACATATTTCTAAGTTAAACGCAATAAACTTACATTTTCGCTTATATACAGACGTCTAGAAGTTTATGACCCATAAAAATGGCATTGGAACATTAAATTTGATGTCCTATGGAGTAAACGAATGCCCTTAAGATTGCCTCCCGTCATAACTCAGATGATTTGTGGATGTTATAAACCGTACATGGGGATGGACACTGAATTCGTACAGTCGTTATTCTATTGAAAAATATATTATGTCCTATATAAGCACTGGAATTAAAAAAACTGGATTGGGCAGTGTCATTGGGTTTTACAGTTAAAACATCCTTAGTAACAGTCCGGAGTTACTGAGAGAATGTTTTGACTGATGTCTATCCGAAAGATGGCAATAGGCTCATCTATTAAATGGGATTTAATAACGACATCGGCGAAATGTCGTGAATATTGAAAATTAGTATACATACAACTCTGCTTAATCCTTCAGAGTATACAGGCGTGGTGCTATGTTGTGACAGTACTTAAGGTCGAGTACTATGAACTATACAAAAGATATATTTGATGATGAATTATGAATGAATTATTATTATAATAAAAATATAACTTACAAAGAAGAATAAATAATTAATATTGCCAAAGGAAAAATGTCACTAAGATCGAGAACAAAGAGAAGTTGCTAATTAATACTTTTTACAATACTTCGCTTGAATGAACATAACTTTGTTCTTACAAAAGCGACTTTAATACTGATACTTATAGTTTTGAAAACAGTTCTATATTATACCAACTTCTGTGATTCAAAACTTAGGCTAGTGACACATGAACCACTTGGCAGTCATTACGAAATGAAATGATTTATTTTGCAATTAGGATTTTTCAATAACTTTTACGAAGCTACTAGTAGTTAGATACTGCCATTAATTTGGTAATTTTATACAACGTATATTTAACCTTATTACCACAAGACCTCAAACACTCTAAATAGAATATAAGTAAAAAAATACCTACTTTACCTTGAAGGAACTCAAAATACATACCTATACTGGATGCATTCCATTTAAAAATATTAAATATTGTCACGGTCGAACTTTTTGTGTAGTTTTATGGGTCATTATATGTAGTTCATGAGCTTATATTAAAAATGATCGTAAATCCCTATATATCATTATACCTTATAGCAAGGTTTTCTTATGTCTTATTAACAACTGCAAGTTTTAGTAATCAACACTTTCGACCACAGCTTTCTGCTACTGCTTCAGCGGTTTACGCGTTGATCATTAACATTGCGAGCGAGCGGACTGCAAATAGTTTCTGGATTGCAAACAGTAAAATGACCCGTGTATTGTCGCCTTAAAAGGGCTAATTTTTTCCAAGTTAAAATTTTAAAATTCGATTCGTCAGATCGTCGACCTCTTGTAAGTCATTGTCTAGGATTTATCTAATGCAATATTTTAAATGAATGTATAATTGCAGGCCCTTTTGAAATGTTAACAAGTTTTAAGTTCTTACTTTAGAAAAGCAAAGCCAATTTCGAAAAGATTTTATTCAAAACGAATGCATAATAAAGTGAATTCGATGCTCGTGAATATAGTCACTGTGTTGATGTAATTGCCTGTTTGTTTACAATATTTTTGTGTCTGCATAAATCTTATAATTGGAAATGTATTGTTCTATGCAAACGTACCTGTACTGTACTCTCACTTGCGTCATCACAGAGACGAGGATAAGGGATAGATATAGGAATATACAACGCCATCTCACTCACGAGGGAACACTAAACAAAGGCCACTCCTGAATGATTAGAGGCAGAGCCCGCAGTCATGCGTCACGCTGGGCAAGTGGGATAGTCACCGCAGACCCGCATTGGTGACGCTACTGACAACTGCCTGGGATATTCAATGGGGTTGCTGACTTGAATTGCTGCACTTTTCAGCCGATCGGGCCGCATGGAAGTTGACGTCGAACGTCAATGTGGCTTCCCTAAACCCCTACCAATTTTTTGTAAACCAAATTGCAAATTAATCCCGATGCTTATACATATATATAATCAACTTATAATATAAACAACTTAATTCACCGTTTAAAACAAGCCTTAATCAACGACCATACAGAACTAAATCTCTAAACTAAAATAATTAAAAACTATAATGAGGGTAGTGTGAGAAAGCTCCCGCGTTTGATATTTAATTACAAACCGTTGCGCTAACTGGGGCAAAAGGGCCGGGATAATGGAAATGCGCTAAAAGCGTACGAACAGTGTCGCAGTGGTAGGTGCCAGCAGTCACTGGCTTACAAGTGTGTGGTTTGTTAGGTTTATAATTTATAGTAGGTACTGAGTATCGAAAATTCTAAGTTAATATAAATCGAGAGGGGCGTAGGCGATGATGTTTTAAAATAAATAATACGAAATGAATGGAGCGGTTTTATTTAAATAATATGCAGCAAACAGTTTATGTATATGTACATATATATTACGTTGGTACAGTCGGAGTTATTTCTGTATCAAAGGTGCGTTTACAAACTCAAATATTCAAAGGCACAAACATCCAGACCCGAAGCAACTATATGTAGGTGGTACAAATATTTGTTCTGTACAGGAAAAGAACTAGCAACTCGCAGTAATAAACTTGTTGTAGCGCAGGAGTCGATCCCTAAACCACTGCGTCAACTGTGTCGTCGTTTATAGATGAAAAAAAAAAAGCTTAATCTATCCTGGTGTGAAAATTTAATCAATAAGTATTATTGATCAAGGTTTTAGAGGTTAATTCTATCCGCGAGCGCAAGTATGATCACGGACCCACTAATTCCCAAACAAATTATTCAAGGAGATCGAGTATTCGATAACAATGCAATGACCCCCGTCTAACGTTAACATTAATCATACCTAAATCAGACCGCTGAACGACCCCTCCGAACAATAGGCTTCGATAAGTACCCCTAAACTCCATTGTAGTGTTGGTGTTTTACTTAAACCGAGCTTAGCTTTATAATTAACTTTTAAAACTAAGTTACACAACTTCGTACGATCGGTTTTCTAAATTTTTAATTGAGTGTTCGTCTGAAAAGTTGGACCTTTTTTAGTTCTGCTAAGTAGTGTTGTTATTAACTGAAAGAAACTGCTTTGAGGTTAAATAACGTTTCGTGTTAATTCATTAATATCGATAAATTATGTTCGTTACATAATTACGACGACACTGTTGGCGTAGTGGCTAAACAATTAGCTTTCTGCGCTACGTGTCGCGGGTTCGATTCCCGCACGGAACGAATATTTGTATGATCTACAGATAGTTGTTTTGGTTCTGGTTGTGTGTGTATGTGACATGTATGTTTTTAAACTGTACCCACGATACAGGAGAAATCCAAGAGAGCGGCAGTGGTTTAAAAAATAAATTAAAATAAATACAGTCGTTTTAGATAACCTTGAGATGATGACGTGTAGTTACATCCTACTTAGTGACAACAACATACTGCAAAAATCAATATTACATAGTATGTTACCCAAGCGTAGTGATATAAATGTAATATAGTATAGTATATGATATTATAAATTTTCTGTAGACTGAAATGAAATGATTTTGCAATTAGGATTTTTCAATTACTTTTACAAGTCTTTTTTAAACTAGATGACGTCGGCATTTCTGACTATCCCTGAGAAGAAGCACCGAGACAAACTCATGGGTCAAGGTCTATTTTAAAGTCCAGACAGATTTTAAAGATGTCTGATTACTGTTTTTATAGGTTAGGTGGTTAATGAAGGCTTTCTCAGCAGTGAACGGTTTTAAAAAGTAGATCCTAATTGGCCCAGAGATGTTTAGAGATAGGAGATCCATAAAACCTGACGATATAATCCTGAGATAAATCACTGATGAAAATTTGACATTGCGGAAAACAATAAGGAGAATAATTTCATTCATTATTTACATTCCAACTTTGGCAGTTTATGTCTGTACGCTGAAAAAGGATTAACTAATCGTTGATTCATAAAGAATTTAACAATGACTAACTTCCCTTTATACGAGCTTTCTATTGTGAGTCTCAACAAAGGATATATGTTACTTGTAACTTGTTAAGACGCTTCAAAAAGAGTGAAGTCACAATGGATTGTTTGTCAATAATATTGGTGAAATTGTTTCCTTTGAGGCGAGAGTATTGGTAAATACGGCCAGAAATAAAACTAAGAAATAGTAAACAAACGTATTTTGTGACACGATATCCACGTTATGAGTGATTATCGTGTGAAATGGTACCTAAGTAGGTCGATCCTGCATAAGTACTATACAGGTTTTATGAAAATAGCCAGCCTCCGTGGTAAAGCCTGGTGAAAAAAGTAGAGGCAGCATTTGAATGATTTTCAATTTTAGATTTTGTTTTGAAAGTTATATGAAATAATAATAACTATTAAACTTTGATAATTTTAATAGTTTTCTGTGTGCGTCTACTTTTATACATCCTGTGACTCATCCTGCAACCTGTGCGACCAGTGCCAGACAAATGGGCCATTTTTGAGGCTGTTTGGCAGAAAAGAAAGTATCTATATGAAATGAAACAGCAATTCTTTTCTACCACTATATTTTTGTTACAGAAACATCTCATTTGTCTCTAAAACAATTTTCCAAGAACGTGTCACAGTATAAAGAGCGTTCTGCCCCAGCTCCATGCCACAGTTCACACGAAATTTCACCAGTTTAAAATACGACTAGATTTATTACCACTCACGTTGAACTACTCGTGAATGTGAAAGAGTGTGTTGTTTGGAATATGTGTTTCAGTCTGTTACGAGGAGAATGAAAAACGAAACGAAAATTCGATTTGTCGGTAAATTAATTTTAATTAAACAGGTAATTTAGTTAATTCACTGAGCTGTATTAATAGATTCCGGAGGATTTCCTTCGAAAGGGGTGAGAGAGGGAGCGCGCCGTTCTCATGGCGCTTTCGGCAACATCCTTAATTCAGCGGTCGGCTATTTTATTGTACATAGGTTTGTCTATACTGGCATAGTACATTAGGTACCTACTATAAATTAAATTAAATTTAAATATTCAAGAAAATCTCATTACAAACATTGATATTTAAATATTATAAATGTGAAAGTTTGTGAGGATGGATGGATGGATGAATGGAACTTTGTTACTCTTTCACGCCAGAACGGCTGAACGGAAATGGATGAAATCTGGCACAGATATAGATTATAGTCTGGAATAGCACATAGGCTACTTTTTATCCCGGGAAAATATAAGGGTTCGTAAACCACGCGGGCGAAGCCGCGAGCGGAAGCTAGTATTTAATAAATGGCTAGAAGAAACGTCGCTGTGAAAAGTCATACACAAATAGACAACCTCCCAACGTAGGGCAAAAGTTAGCTAGATAATTGTTATTCATTCCTCATGCCAATCATAAGAAACTCTATGTTTATAAAAGAAATACGCTTTTACGGTAAGAAAACTTCAAATCCATTATTCACACCTTACAAAACTATGATGATGCGTAGAAATCTCAGCGGGCCAAGTTCATGAAGAACTACCAGCTCTCAAGTACCTATATTTGGCTCGAGCAAGTTATTTACTAAGGAGAATTGCTGGAACAGACTACAACCACAATACTGGCTAAACGAGACGGTTACACTCGGGGAAATGGCTGGATATTTAGGGTTCCGTGTCAAGACTGATGATTTCTGTTTTCTACACTTTGTGTCCTTTATATGCCCTTATAAATTTAACATTCTTCCGTTGAATAAAGCTTAAAGTCATAAAGGTTCTAGCTTTGTGAAAGTTCAGTCTAAGCCCTAGAAAGGTGAGACTAGTATGAGTAACTAAGCCAGTGAGTAATAAAAGTTTTTGTACACTTAAGCTTATTTTGGCATTGTTGAACGTAACTGAGTAAGTTTTTGTTGGACTTTTCAGGTAAAAAGTAGAGTCCATGAACGGCAGCCTAATTACGTAAAAAAGCGACAGCAACACGACAGCCACGCGACAGCAATCTCACTGTCAGCCAATACATTATATGACACAAAAATAACGTTTGACAGTAGCTGTCGCGCGATCTACGCCTGTCGCAAACTGATTGCTACATCGGTAGGTCAACATTTTCACTGTGTCGTGAACGACAACGGAATCGCTCATGCCGTGGTAGAAAATGTAAGCAGTTAGCTAGTTTTTATAACAGGACTCCAATAATTACTGTTTAAAGAAACCATATAAAGTTATTTTTTTCTCAGCCACGGAACCTCCTATACTTAGCGAAGTGTCAAATTTTTTCTCGCGTCCATTTTCACGGGCGGGGCGGGAACGTGTCCATTGTTGGCTTTCTTGTTATCTGTGAGTTATAACGTTTTTATTGTCGCGCCATCTCGCCGCAACTCTTCATTACTCGCTGCAACTGTGTTCGGTGATGTATTTTTATGAACCCCATTGTAGTCGTAAAGATTTGTTTAAGTTAGGATAATGTTTGCAGTCTTGATGTCTTCAGAATTATGAGATGCACATAATAAAGACTTATCTACTGCGAAATAGATAAGCAGTTTCTGGGAAGTCAGAGAATCTGGAAATTTTTATATATTTCTTTTACTTTATTATTTCAAAAGGATCCATATAATTGGATATCGGTGTCATTTTTCTCATTATCTTGGCTTATAGCCAAGGTCCAGTTTATTCAGGTAATTGGTTGAGTGCCTTTTAGAGATAACACTAGTATTTTCAATATCAATAACACACCTTGAGTTTTGGAAGGAGCTTCCATTCATGTTTAAGATTAAAAGATCCCTTAGAGCTTTGGATAAATTAAATCTACTTTAGTATCCCACTGGCTCTTCTACAAAATCATCCAACCAGAAGCCCTTTACACCATACTACTAACAGTACTAACCCTAAACTGCCTACTAGAGCCATCTCTTACGAACGATATTACCCCATAGATAGCCCTAGAGAGTAAACTACAACTTACCTTCCGCCATACACTTAAGATGCTCATCCTATCCACTTCTAAATACATTTTCTCGTATAAAATGCTCCCTCGCGTACTGAGGCGTCCTAGCTTCCTGAGTTTTCTCTACCTGTTTCCTCCGGCAAATATTTTTCTTTCATTAACTGTGTGCATTGTCGTTTGAAGAGAATTTTTATTTTATAGTTGTTTATGCCAGAACTTGTAAAATTGTGAGTAAATAAATTACATATAACGGCGATTATGCCAATATTTTTAACAAAGCCAATATATAGACATCTGCTTATATGTAAAAGGATTTATCATTTATGTTATGCTTTACTATCGTATTTAAATTCTAAATTTATGTTCGGGTGCAGGTAGATAAATTATTCAGGTAAATTCAGGTGCAGACCTGAAGTTAGTAACTCTTCTGGAGGATAGAGCGTAGCCACTCTAGGTTTGGTTAGAAAGTCTTGGTTTGAATGACGAATGTCATGTATTTTAAGATGACAACTAGGTACTGATGTAGGTGGCCTCTTTGGTGGTTTCGATCTTTCTTATCAATATAAATAAAGCCTATAATGCTCTACTAAAAAAGATACAAACCAGAAACAACGATGTCACAAGATCCAATCCTGTACACGAATTTACATTGTTCAAACAGTAAACAATTTATCACTACCTCCAGAACCAAAGCATCGTTGTACCGAGGCATACAAAGCGCTGAACGAAAACACATTTAGTGGCAGCAGGTTGTCTCTTCGGGCATATCGGCGTGATGTCGAAACGTCAAGTGCAAACCGTTTACAAACGGTGACTGACACACGATTAAGTGTCTTCACTCATTCAGCTACAGGATACCAACAGAGGTGAACTTTGAAACTTCTGTTACTATGGTGATGTAAGAATTAAGTATGCCGCTGTTCTTTGTGTGTGATTAACTTTTACGCCTGTATTCCCCAAAGCTATCAGCAGCAACTTTCATTATAGAGAAACCCAAGAACTCTTCGGCCGAACTGAAAACCCACTAAGGACCTTACCATCAATAACAATTTTATAAAATTATATTTTTTAGCCCTTATCATTATGCTGAAGACGGCCTACCTAGCATTAAATAGAAGAAATTACTATTATTACTTGTGACGCTTGAAATATTGTAATTAATATACAAAATAACAGTTACTTTCCAGCTTCTAGACGGGACCCAAGGGATAACGTTTTTGATTAGGTTATCTGTTACTTACGTTTTTGGCTAGCAGTATCGTGCGTGCAATTTACAAACATACATCTCACACTAGAAACAACTTCTGTACATACAAATATTTCATCCATGTAGGAATGGAAAACGTGACACGTAGTGCAGAAAACCCATAGACATTGCACCAACCTTGACCTCAAAAAAATTACGCACCATGTTATATGTACGTAAATACTTGGTCTTCTGTTTCTTCTATTTAAAATGGTAGTAGCGGGCAAAACGGGCGTAAAAGTACTTCCAAAGAACTTTCAAAGAAAATAATCAGGTCTAAGTGACAGGTCGCAAGTTGAGGGCAAACTTGTTCAGTTGCGGCTCTTATTACAACTTACAACGGTGTTTCTGTTCACTGTGTTTTATTTTCTCGTAAACAATGCTTTCATGAAAAAAATATTCTTCGTATAGGACTCATATACACGCCAATGGTGCTTCGAAATTCCACAAAAACAAAAGAGACTATTAATGAGATGTGTAATAGAAGACATGATTTGTTCAATGATAGTAAGATCGATTTTATGATTATCAGTCTGAAGCCGAGTTATCAGTCATGATTATATGAAGAACGGACACCCAACTATGACTTGGCCATGGCAACACTGCTTCTTGATCCTGATAAGGCCCTCCTAATGAATACTTATGGGAAAAATGCTACTAATATTACCATGGGTAGATAGATTGGTGACCGCGGTATATCGTACTAGGTTACAGTTAAGAAGTATCTGCTATTTTACTTGAACAAGAAAGTTTATAAACAACGTTACCACAAATGAAACATTGCAACCTGAGTGCAGACTTGTTCTCTTATTATAACTTATGACGTTTTTGCCGTACATAATCCCTGTAAGTCTTCGTTACCGGGACTTGCAACTTTGTTCTGTCATATTTTGTGTCGCGGTACGAACGTATGTTTTTGTTAACGCTATGATGTATGATGTTATGGTGCTTTTTTCCAATTGTAATGTTTTTATTTTGGTGTATATTTTGGAGTATGTTGGTTGTTGAGTGCGTTTTTGTATTATCAAATACAATTGGAAAAAGTCACACGGAATTTGTGTTCATTTTCTTGGATACGTTTCGCTTAATATTTCAAGATACTATGGATCAAGATTCACACACGGTAGGCGTCGTCGTTGGGTAGTGGATTGCTGCTGCTACGTGTCACGGGTTCGGTTCCAACACGGACAATATTATTTTGTACGACCAACATTTAGGTGGTCTAAGTGTCTGTGGTTCTGTATATTTGTGCTCATAAACGCACTCATACAGGAATAATTCTAGACAAGTAAACGCGGTCCACGTTTAAAAAATCAAGATCCATTCGGTGTTAAGTTACCGTCAAACTTGCACAATTATTAAAACAACTATTTAAAAGTAATTTATTTTTATTTTAGTTCGTTATCTACAGAATGATCCGACACCAAAAAAACATGGAATGAGGGCAGGCCAATGATCGGATTAGATACGAATTAATTCTGCTGCATATAAACTAATAATACTGTTAAAAGTTACAATATTACACGAGACAGGTTGGCCGGGTGACCGCGTCCTATATTTTGAACTAAACGTCACCTCAAATTCTAGGTCACACAAATGACACAACCTATTGAGCCTAAGGATTAAACATGATAGTCTAGATAATTTTCTTAGAAGATAACATCATCTCGTTGATCTGCGACTGACGTTGCTAATAATTCTGACTACAGATTAAATGTCAGTCCGTCACTGTCGACTGGATCTTCAATCGAGGAGAAATAATGGAAAGGTTTGTCTGTGTGCTACACCAGTTGGTACTAATTCGAATTTAGTTTTTTTTCGACTGAAATTTCTTATTCAAGTCTCGAATCAATTTACTTTACCTAAGTGGATCACTTATAAGTTCTTTTTTCTTTGACATTGACAAGATTTGTGTCTCTCTAAAATATACATTTCAACACCAGACACATTAAATACCAGTTACTTCTTCTCCTAAGTTAATAGTCTGCTTTACTAATTAATTTTCACCTCAGCTTTGATTATAATAAATTATAGCATTATTATAGCTATAGGTTTTTTGAAGTTATACTTCTTTTGGCGCGCTTGATGAGAGTGAATTCTTACGATGAGCGCGCACACCGACAGATAAAAGCGACACCATGAAGTTGGCTGGTAAATGTCTCTTACATTTTCTTGGGAATTGATAGCCATATTCAAGGTAGTCATTGAAATATTTGTGCGTCTGTAACACGTGTTTCATATCAGTGGAAATCAATAAGAAGTATAACTTCTTAGGTGCGTATATAATTACACACACATTTTTTTTTCACCAAAAGAATATATTTGATTCGATTTTGAAAATTACTTGTCAATATGATAATATACTTTATTAAACAAACAAAAGACTATCACAATTAAATAAGATGTATTTGTAGTTACCGTGCAACTAGAGTCCTATTAACTTCAAAAGTGCCTGAGACGTTTATTTAAAATAAAACCATTATTTTCGAATTTACTTCCCAGTCTCTTTTTTAATTAAGAGCACTGTTCCCATCGATGTCGGTGGAACAATCGCCACTTTCACTAATGTTCACTGTTCATGTACCAAAATGAGAAAAGTTGTCGTGTAGTACCTATAGTAGTAGAACCTATAGTCTAATATTTATTACAGTTCTTAACAAGCGTTAGAAACAACGAGTCAAAAACTATGAGCAGAAATGTCCATAATACTTAAGTCGGGGACTAAACCTACTGCACAGTAAGTTACTGTATAATAATAATATATTACTTGTACTAACTATTTGATACAAAATTACTCCGAATCCATTGTTCTCGCTGACTTCAGAGCCCCATTTAACCCCAGTCTGTACGTCTGTAGGCCAGTGACAGCCACTTAGCTCGGCTGCCGGCTCCTGGATAATCTCCGATAGTTTAAGTAATAGGTGACAGCCGGCGTAATGCTCTAACCTAACATGCTATCCTGCAGGCTTAGCCAAGTTACAAACGTTTCAAACGTAATCTCTTTCTATAATTGTTAACGTCTTAGCGAGAGCGATTTTAGAAAACGATTATTTGCTAGCCAAGTCAACACAACTGTGTCGATCGCTCATTCTACAACGTGGATAGAAAAACAATGTGTAATAGTCTATGGTGAGCGCTCTAAACCGTCAAAGCAACGTCAGTCACGACTGTGTACTTTGTGCGCGGGAGAGTTTAAATTTATTATAAACCTAAAATTTTGAAGTTTATTATTGATTGAAGTTATTTTATATATTATATCTACAGTGCACAATTTAATTTTAAACGACTATTGTGACTTAAACTTATTAAATTAGTCTAAATTGCTGCCTAGGTTTAAAGAAAGGATGGAATCTAGATCCCGAGCTAGCCCGGAATAGTTTGCGGCTCGGATACGTTAATGATTAGATATTACTTAAAAACGCCCTTTATTGACTGAATCTTTCTCATATTTAAGAATGTATAACATAAACAATGACGTGATACGCACGCAACTTGAACTAGGTACCTAAGAAACAAACGAAACAACTTTGTGTAAACAAAGTACCTCCTATTGTATCCACGAATTGACAATATAAATCTCTTTTCCGGCGATTTAGCCACACTTCTTCATGACGAGCACACCACAACATATTTTAAATATGCATTTTCAATGTTAACACGCAAATAAAGTCCAAAATCAACTTGAACGAATAATAAACATCCCAGTCTTAGAACAGCTGATTCCAAATGCGCCATCTTTTTAGCGTTATCTCGTGGGTCTCGGCGATCGCTAATGTAGCGAACAGAAACTTAGATTACGAGACGATAGCGATTGTCAAAAGTGAAACTTGGCTACCATTTGTATGAGTTATCGTGATCAACGTTGTAGAATCGACAACGTTCTATTCTATTTGTTTGAACGAACGGATATCTTGTAAACTTGGCTACGATTTGAAAATTCGTTTGCTCTGACCACGTGACATAACGATGACGATATGTAAGTCCCATACATTTGCTGAGTTTTCTAAAGCGATAGCGATTATAGATAGTCAACTTGGCTAAGCCCACTGGTAGCTACGAATATTTTGCAGGTATATTTTTCAAGTTAAAATGTGATTTGTACTTATTATGTATCTTATGTTAGTTTATTTCTGTTCAATGATACATAAGATATACAACTAGAATATTTAGTTTTAATTCCGCTAAACTACTGCAAGTTTGGGTGCATGCACAGGACCGCCCTCCCGCCCGCAAATATATGAACATGCAGGAGGTGTGATAGAAATAATGTAACATGCAACCAAACCGATCCTCGACACGTGTTTCGCCCCTCCACGGAGCATCCTCAGGAGATGTTGACTCGTCGACCGCTTGGACGCGAATGAGCGGCTGGGTAGTGAGCGCCCCCTTATATAGCACTACGACTTGGTGTTTGTATTGAACTACCTGCAAAAATTCGTAAAAGTGGAGATGGTATTAGATTAGTTTGGTCATTCAACAGTGTAAACCTGTCGTTATTATGTTTTAAAATTTCTAATTGTTCCAACACACACAACCGGAAACCTTTATTACAAAAAGGTTGTGTGTGTTCATATATTTGCGGGCGGGAGGGCGGTCCTGTGCATGCACCCAAACTTGCAGTAGTTTAGCGGAATTAAAACTAAATATTCTAGTTGTATATCTTATATATCATGGATTTCCGCAAAGTAACGCCTGATTCCATTAATTATCAATGATACAGTCTTGGAATTTTAGTTAGTTCACTTTAAGAGAAGAAAAGATTACAATGAAATAAATTAATGTGCTTATTATCTTAAATTTACACAGGAAAGTTCAAAAGTGATACATAGCCCGTGCAAAACATTGTAAAGATAGTTGTAAAGAAAATAAGACTAAGTAAATGAATAAAATAAAGGAAGACAATAATTTATTAAATTAATCATCACGTATTTTTAGTTGGACTTTAACTTTGTAAACTTACCTTTATTCAAAAAGACAAAAAAATCTTATTTCAAAGATCTGTTACTAACTTGTTTTTCTAGTTTCAAGTTTTAAATCTCTGGTCCTTGCCAAAATAGAATTTAATTGACATATCTTCCAGACATTTCAAGCAAGGTTTATCACAACTTTTTCTCATGGGTAATAATGATTTAACATTTACCGGAACTAAGCTGTCTGTAACATCATAATTAACCGTTTCAATAACACGGTTCGTAATAAAAACGTCAGCTGTCAGGAACCTGCACAAATAAACTATCGTTTACGACTTACCCACTGTTAAAGAATTCATTTTCCCAAGTTCTTAGCATAAAATTATTCAATGTTTCCGTGCGAAATGCCTTTGCGTCCTGTCCTACAACGAAATGTATGCAAACTTGGAGTACTATGCGCAGGAAGTGGCTGGGAAATGCATGTGGGTTTCTTGGAGGTTCGTGTAATGATGCGCACGCGTGCACATTTGTCTGTCACCGTGTTATGAAGCTATAATTATGTTTATTAATGTTTTAAGAATACACAAGCTTTCTTGTTAGTTTTGTGTAAGGGTTGGTGAAGTCCCACAAAATAAATTGATGTAGAAGAAATAAATTAAAACACTAGACATTAGTTCGTGTGATGTTACACATTTTTTAGAAAATTGATCGATTTTAACGGATAAAATCTTATTTTCATACAGACTTTTAGACTTGAGATACAGTTGATGTGCTAAAAATCGTAACAAATAATTTAATTTAGATTTCTGAAGATGAAATTTTTCATAAATACTATTTTGTCATTGTTCTTGAATAGCACAAAGAGCAGTCGTAAAATGGTTAGTTTAGTTGTTTCAGTCGAATTGTTCAAAGCGATTCAATTTATCAGCAATAAATCTACATATGTATTTCAGTTCGAAATCTGCTCTAGTAAACCAAGGTTTGCACAATTTCCATGACAAATAAAGTTCTACAAGATTTTTCCACAAACAAGCAACAAAATTTTAAAAGTTCTTCACTTAAAGGCAACAATAATGCATCAGCTCATTACCCGGCAGTGCGGTAATAGTGTATTAATGTTGCACTTACCCCGGGATGCTAGGACCCGGGTAACTAAGGTAATCACCGCTATATAGAATGCAATGCCGGGATTTAAGCGGGTTCATAGAAAGCGTCTTGTTAGCACTTGGTAGTTCCATTTTGAATCATGTTTAATGAAATAATGAGGGATAAAATTAGTCACTGGTTTATTTATACTTATTTTTGTACAAACTTTATTCATAGTTGCTTTATTGGTATAGTGTTCGCAAGCGCGGGTGCTAAGCGACAAAGTGTTATTGGGTTTTACTGTTAGAAAATTCTTACTAGCGGCCCGAAGGTTGGAAGTGTTCCGGGTAATAGAATTTAAATGTTTTCATTTCAGGTAAACCTGTCAAAGACACTTTTGAAACGTTAATAGGACTCTAGTGGCACGGTTCCATAATTGTATTTTTGTGCTAAGTTTTATGAAGAAACGTTACTTTGATTGAGGATACAGTTTATGCGATT
Organism: Shargacucullia verbasci; assembly: GCA_947562105.1. Lineage (NCBI taxonomy): Eukaryota > Metazoa > Arthropoda > Insecta > Lepidoptera > Noctuidae > Shargacucullia > Shargacucullia verbasci. The sequence goes on from OX387283.1 coordinate 661,843, forward strand.
TCTTAATTGAACTTAACCATATACCTAGCATAGAATATGTTTCCAAGTTTTAATACCGGTTAAGGCAGAGTTTCCTAACCAAGTCTTATACGAGCTTTGTTGCGACCATCTTCTATCAGTCTGGCTGCTCTAGCTTCAGATTTGAGAGCTTGAGCACTTTTTTTAAATTAAATTGTTTTGTCTTCTCTCTGTATTGAGTTTTTTTACAATGTATAGCTGCATAAGTCTGTCCTTCTAAAAACACTTTCCATGCCATAAATCCTTTCCATTTTCCCTATATCAGTAGTGTAACTGGTGGGACGATATTCATGGCTTCTTAGCACGAGCCAGCGTGGCTTGCCAGCGTCTGCCGCTCCAGCGAACTTTGAATTATTTCCCAAACATACATTCCTCCCCGTATTTATACGAGCCATATGTTCTGAACGCTAGTTCGGTGGTTTTGCTTTGCAGAAATTAAGACATTTATTAAGGAAAGCGAGATTATAGTGTTTATAAACGATTTTGGAGGAATCGTTTTTCTATTAGGTACAAAAATGCAACTAAGCGAATAATTACCGTCATTTGTATGGCCTATGTAACTTATGAACCTAGGTAAATATGAGAACTATTTAAAAACAATATTAAGGCCTATTGTCACAACGTTAACACGGGCTTTTCGTATAAGTAAACAATGTCTCCATTTTAAACATCTGCTATATTGTTGGTGAACACGGCCCTAAAAATCTCTATAAAATAACGTCTCCAACGCAAGACGGGTTAATTATGATGCTATGGTTTTTATTTCAGTTGAATGATGAATGAAAATGTAGCTATAAAGTTTTATATTTATAGATCTCTTATAAAGTTAGTTACTTGTGGCAATGGTTATAAGTTCTGTAACATAATTTGAGCTTGAAATAATATTGCTCTTAGAGAGTTTAATATAGTTAACTAGCTATTTTAATATAACATCTGAGATGTAGTACCTTGTCTTAGAGTTAGTATGTTAATTAGTGCTTCTCTTACTAATTCACCGAGAGGATTAGTGGAGCTCAAGGTAGCATTAACTGGAGTATTTTGGCTACTATTACATACAATATCCAGCTATTATACCAAAATAATAACAGACCACTACAAATTGTGTTATCGGTCTAGTTGTCGTGATGTCAGGTTTGATTTCAAGGTCGGTTTAAGACTTATTTTGTTTTCTGTTACGATATTCTCGGAAACTGTCCGGAATTTGGAATAATGATGAAATGTGGATGTACAGTAAATACGCCTCTGCCGAAACATTAGGGCAGTACAGGCGTGATATTAGGTATATTTATGACTAGCTTCAGCCCGCGACTTCGTCCGCGTCATCTATATATATAATTTATAGCACTCGGGGATAATATTGATATGTATTGGTGAAATATTTTTCAGATTCAGATCATTAGTTCCGGAGATTACCCCCTACATACAAACAAATTTTACCTCTTTATTATATTTAGTACATCTGTACCTACTAAATATAATAAAGAGGTAAAATTATGACTGATGATGATTATCATGATGATGCTATATTATGTTATAACAGTTACTAAATGACTATCCACTAAAACACACTGGGCGTCCCCATAGACAGCTACAATGAATCATTTGAAAGATAATGCTGTAATCATTGGGATTTTGTGGACAATTTATTTGGTATTGTATTATGATTTAAGCACTATCAGGCAATCATAGGATTAATGATATAATTATGCCATTGTACGGCACAACAATAGACATATTTAAACACGTTTCGTGTGTCTTAAAATTTTAGGCAATTGAACTGCAGTGTAATTCGTACTAAACTAATTTTATTTACACTCTCTTTCTTACAAACATTACTAAAAAAGGACACGAAGAATTATATTATAAACTAGCTTTTGCCCGCGACTTCGTACGCGTAGAATTTAGAATCTGATATTTCCCTGCGGTAAAATGGAGCCTATATTTTAAGTTAGACCTCTAGCAATATATCTGCGAAAACTGCATTCAATTCCATGCAGTAGTTTTTGCGTAATGCGCGTACAAACATACAGGCAGACAGACAGACAGACAAATATTCTAAAAACTGTTGTTTTGGCTTCTGTTGCTCTAATAAAGACTCCCCATATTAGTTTTTCTCCAATATCTATAATCTACAGACATCGGCTTGTTATAAATGTATTATATGTATATAGATTTTGTAAGGGAAATTAGACGTAACTAATGGCAATAGTAACTTAAATTACATCAATGCCAAGAAACTGAACTAATATAAAAGGACTAAACTTTTATTGACTTTCATCTTATTCAAAATTTTGTTTTTTGTTACATAAGCGATACAGACTACTGTAGTTTGGATTGTAAACAACAAAATAAGGACCTATAAAATGGTCATGAGACAGCAGCAATTTCTTTTGTCATAATAATAATATACTCAGATCACCAATACTAATGGTAATGACACACGTGCTGATTAGGTATAGCAATGTTCTCTCATGACCGTGCTAAGATCTACGTGAGTACTATGTGTAGGTATATTATTAATTTGCTTTTACAAAGGTGTAATTACTTTGTGTGAACCGAATTGAACCTATAAACATTTTTAGTTAAATAGTTAATTTATATGTTTTGTTTTGTGTCACTTGTAAATACAATATTAACAGTTCCAATCTGAAGGTCTATTCGGAATTGTTTTATACCTAATAACATTATCTATAAAATAATAATAATAAGTTTGAAGTTAATATTTACATGCCAAAATAGTAGAATGTACAAGGATCTTCTATGTAATCTGTTGACATAATTATACATACCATTGTAGGCCAATAGATAAATATTCCATTCTATTTCAGCATTTGAAAATTACGGGTCACAAGTCTATGGCTATGTTTGCAATTTAATGAAATATAACCTCCGGCTCTATAGACTGTGTGACATATTGTTACCCAAGCTAAATACAATGCACATAACTTACTTGCGCAAACCCGGCACTATAATTCAACTACCCAGTCTCAAACCCACGATCTTCAATCGCTGTATCCGTTGAACTATTACCCGCATCCTCACGTCACTGACAAAGTTATGGCTGGCGAGAATTTCACTTGCAAATTCAGTTTTGGGCCGCGGGCTAGATCTAACGTATCAGTTCTCGAACTAGGTTAGCTAGAAAAATGGATCGGTGGACGGAGAAAAATGATTTTGGTGTTTTAAGGAATTTGTTCTTTATTCTGAAGTCTTTATAGCTTACAGTACAGTTTTGGATATAAGGAGTATTTCGTGAAAATTTGACCGCCGCGACTGTTTTCTGACCTTCGTAATTTAGTAAATAAGGTAATCATCATCATCATTCTCCTGCCCTTATCTTATTTGGGGTCGGCGTCTTTTTCTTACATTCATCTCTATCAGACGTCATTTCAGTGTTCACTTTCTTGTATACGATGTCACTTTTCACACAATCCATCCATCTTTTCTTGAGTCTACCTCTTCCCTTGTATCCATACACTATAAACAAGGTATATATCAAAATACCGATATCATCGTGGAAGTGAATGCACCCATTCACATAGTAATTGATTCAGTCGTCTCGATAACTATAAGTAAACGAGAAGAGAAATGGTATCTAGTTTACATGTAAAAAATATTTTTATTCTTTATGTAAATGGGCTTTATGTAAAAAGTGTCGATATAGTCAACAGGCGGGAAGGAAAAAATATTTAAACGTTCAATTGTGTAACAGAAAGTTTTAGATCCGGGTAGCTTATTGGATGAGGCGACTAAAGAAGTTCGTAAGCTCAGAAGACCCACTGCCACAGAGTAGAAAACCAAGGAAGTGCTAATGTAACGAAGTAAGGTTGCCCAATGCGTTTGACCTCTGCAGAAATACTGTTACTGTTTTCCGGCATTCATGATGCAGTTACTATTATGTATATTAAATCCTTGATGAACACATATATAGGTGCTACCACCAATCATATGACTTTGGTACCGTAGTAGGAACACTAGGGAATTAACTGTGGTGTGTGAGGTTGTTACCGCATTGTTAGAAGTAGACCTTCTGCACTTATTTATTTTGTCATCATAAGCTGTTCCGGCTGTAGTATTGTGTTTCTGATTTAATTAAAATCTTCATTTTAATTAAATTATAGTTTCCTCCAATTATAATGGTCAGGTTAATATCAGGATTTGACACAGGAGTTTCTCGATGTGCCAACTCAGACAAGAGATTAAAAAAAGAGTATAAATAATTTCTTACAGTCTGAAATATCTCTAAACATAGGTACTCAAACATTAACTTCATCTTCTTAACAATCTCATAACTACAGATCGATATTTTTTACTAAGAGTTCCGTCTTCTTTGAGAGATTTTAAATAATTTTCTTTGAATTCATCTCAAGGATCCGAACAAAATACGAAAAAAACATTCTCTTACTTATTTCCATAGGAAAATCTGTAATATATTTCGTATTGAAATGAATTGGAATCCTCCGTTTAATGTTTTCGTATGAAACGATTCCAAAATATTCGGTAGGTATCCCTCAAAATGTTATGCATTTTTTATCGGTATCCACGTATTTTATTGATTTGGGAGCAGGTAAACGACAAAACAAACGAGACGTTTCTATTTATAACTCTTACGTGAAATGTCATTCAATATTTGGACAATATGAACCGTCTGCCTAGTACATCTTAGAGATTTAAAGACGGTACCCATCGGCCTATTACGATAATCCTCGAATTAAAAATAAATAGCAAAATCGATGAACTACACCTGCGGTCCCCACAAAACTTCCTTAATTTTCAGCCCTCCAATCTACCCAAAAGAGACAAGCTCTTCCGCTATCATCGTCTAGAACTGATCTACCGACTCCTAGACCTCTTATAAAAAGAGCTCACATACCCAAAATTCTAAACAAAGCCTTTCGGTAGCAGCCTTAAGGGTAATTTACCGCTGGTATGTCCGGGACTCCCCAAATTGATTCGTTGCGGTACCTCCCATTCCCTGTAAGCAGGTATTGGCTTGGGATTAAACGCTGCTATGCAAGGAGCGCTTAAATGATATCTACAGTACCGCCTTATTTCTAGTTTATAAAGTTGCCTTACTCCGTGATTTCTCCTGTATGCACACACAACCAGATCCAAATATTTGTCCCTAATATGCCGATCGAACCCGCGACACGTAGCGCAGAAAGCTAATCGCTTAGCCACTGCGCCAACCGTGTCGTCAAATGATTGTAGAGCTGCCGGAGCTAGCTGAACGTTTGAAGGTTTCGTTTCAGGTCTTGTTCGGTAAGCGGTTAACTCGAATGGGTTTTTGTGCTTGAAGAAAATATTTATGAAGGTGGATTTAAAGTCTGTTGAACGAGCTTTGAAATTGTATTTTGGCACTGATTAATATGACATTACCGCGTCCTCTTTTAGTTGCTAGGAAAACGTCCATGTTAGAATAATATCAATTGAATAATGAAATTTAGTTCTATGACTTTTGGTCATGAGAACATAATTTCATACCAGGATGTACTGCACGGTACTAATGCATGCGTTATTAGCTGAATAAAATCTTGCAACATCCAATACTCATATTTCTCACTGTCAGCTTTCCGGAAAGAAAGAAGAAATTAAAATTATACTGAAAAAACCAGTTCTAAAATGCTCGGAAGACTAAGCAATTCGTACTCAAAAAGATCTTCATACAAAATGTATTTAATAAAAGAAGTAAGCTGCGTTTAATTACTTCCTCGTTGGAAGTGCCAATTAACTCCATATGCTAACACTTTTGTTAATATTCTTTAAGAGGAACACTGCGAACGTGTTAGCAAAAGTTTTTACGAAGACATTCATGCTCAATATGTTTCGGTTTATTCTTTTTGTTTCGACTGACATTGGATTTGCTCATGGTAAGATTACTCTAGTTTATATCGTGTCATAGGTGCGTACGTATTTGCAATATCACACCACTATTTCTCGAAGGGACAGGCAGAAAATAATGTGCTCTTTGAAATTAACATAATATGGAAACATAGCTAAGGAATCAATCTGTATATCGAGAGGTTGTGAATACAATGACGACACGGTTGGCCTAGTGATTGAGCGATCGACTGCTGCGCTACGTGTCGCGTGTTCTATTCCCGCACGTAACAAATATTTGTGTGATTTTCAGACATTTGTACATTAATAAAAATGCGAAAGTAACTCTCTCTGCTGGTTTGTTTACCTCATCACGACTAAACCTCTGAATCGATCGTAATGAAATTTTACAAACAAAGAGCCTGCGTCCTGGTGTGGGACATGGACTTATTTTGACTCTTGCAGCAAAACACTACAATCAGATCCAGCAAGTACTCTCTTGTCTGTCCCCTAGCAACGCCGTAAGCCGAGGTTCGAGTCCCACTATGGGACACCCTTAGCAGTGTTTCTTAATATTATTTAATTTGCTCGGCTGGAGGCCTTTCTGGTCTCGCCATTTGCCCGGTTAAGCAGTAAAAGAGAGAAAACAAAAAAAAAATGCATCTAAACACGAGGTCGCGGGCAACAGCTAGTTTATTATAAGGCTACCGTTACTTCAATCATGATTTTTTTTGTTTTGAAGAATCCGACCGTACGTTTCAAACTACAAGTAATCATTAAAAAAACCTACACCAGCATTCAAACAGTAGAAACGGGCAGAAACGGCAACCTCCACCTAAATCCTTTCATCAGAATTGCCTTAACATACAACTTAAAAACCGCCTGGTTCCATGTAAACGAATCTCAACACATAAATTACTCGCACACACAAAGACAATAACACCTAAATCATAGTAACAAAGTAAGTAAACAGTGTGAACAGTGGAACTTTAACCGACAATTTATTTTAATGTGGGGCTCCGGTGACGTACAATAAAGCCACTGTTACAGCCGCGGTGCAGGTGTCAACAATGGTTTATTACGCATTACCACAGAGTCGGATTACGACGTGCATGTTTCGGGTGCAATTTACGTGCAACCGGAATTATATTACAACATGCCATCACGCCTGTATCCCCGAAGAGTTAGGCAGAGTTGTTCTTTTGTGCACTCACATTTAGCCGATGCTGTTATTAAATCCCATGTAATATGGGCATGCCATGTAAAATGGCGAGCCTTTTGCCATCAACTGGGCACAGTTCCAAATTCTGTGCTGATACAGAGAATTTCTTTATAAAAAAAAAAAAACAAGAACTTTGTACGACACGAAAATCGAACCCAGGAACTCGCGCTCAGCAGTCGCGCTGACCACTAGACCAATGCGGTAGTTACATAGAAACGTTAATGTTGAAGATATATGAACCAATAAACATGGCTTGTAGATTACATACGATCAAAGCTGCCTGGCTCAGTCTTGAATAGAATCACTATACATTTATTTGCTACATTCTTTTGTTTTACGAAAACCAAGCACAGATGGTAATGTACCTGTATAGTTCCCGTTATTGTGAATGTGTGCTGCTTTATCACGATCGCGCTGTCTGCTTAAATTTTAGTTTAGGCGCCCGCGCCACCCTTTGGAAAACAGAGCTAGCTTTTCCTCTGATTGCAGTTTATCTCTATATCTATGTTGAAAAAGTCTTTACTCGCATTTATTCATCAGTTATTCCAAAGGTTAAGATTTTATCTCAGGTCGCTCACTACGTTCGCCCGCGTCGCGGTATATCTTTAAGTTGTACCTTTTGCTGAGGTGCTTTTGTCTTATTATTTTACCGAGTATTTCTCGGCTACGAATAGCTCCCTTTTATTCGCGTTTATGTCAAAAAATACAGAGATAATATCATAGATGGGCACCGTGAAAGATATCATCCAACTGTAAGCACAACTTTACATTTAAATAAACCAACTGCACTCAGGGTGTCTAGTATATCTTGACAGTTCATGGCAGCGCTGCTTGCAAAAACAAAAAGCAACAAGACGTCAAATTCAGTACATTATAATTTAGTTCTCTATTTCGCTACCAGCCAACGTATACTGGGCGTACCATATTTCCTGACGTTTGTAACCCGTCAAAGTTGCCCGCATTTCCCAGTCCATGAAGTCAAAAGCGATGCATACATAAGTTTGAACTGAAAGGATTACCCACGCGCTACTTGGTAATGGGTAAAACAAAGTACCAATTAGCCCCACTAGCATCCAATGAACACTTTCACGAGTGCCTACGGTGGGAAACATATCTGGTGTCCTGGTGAGGCAGGAATTAACGCAGAGACAATCTCAATATGCAAACAGGATGAAATTTCTTCATTTGTATTCAGTCATTGTATTAATATAACTTGCAGTAGTCATAATATCACATTAAATTTTTAAATAGTTTACTTATCGATTTTTATTGCAAATGGCAACATTATTTTAAGTCTATAGTTTTTGTGACACAACATGATAACAATATCAAACGGCTTTAGTTTAAAAATGCGTAGTTTACCGTCAGTGAATTAAGGAAAAATTGCGAGGATAAGCCCTTAGCAATCCTACTTCCTACTATTCCTGCTAATCCTATCCTACTAATATTATGAATGCGAAAGTTTGTGAGGATGGATGGATGGATCTTTATTACTCTTTCACGCCAGAACAGCTGAACGGATCTGGATGAAATTTGGCACAAAGATAGATTATAGTCTGGAATAGCACGTAGGCTTTTTATCCCGGGAAAATTCACGGATTCGTAATCCACGTGGGCGAAGCCGCGGGCGGAAGCTAGTATGCTATAAAATGTATTAAAAAGTATATCAACTAATACATCCATAGCTTGAAAACGTATGGCTCTGACAAAACTTTAAAGTTACAAACATATAGGTACGAGTAAGTTACGTGTTTCCATATTCAGCTCGTTACAGACATTGCTCAGTGCTCCTTGGTACTAAACGCTTTCATAAAATGTGCACAGGGAACTGCTTATCTTATGGTGTAATGCTGAGTGAAGTCTCCGGGAGACGGAATAGTGTGATGAGATTGTCTACCGTGTCTCGTATTTACGGCTTTCCTAGGGTGCTTTTGTGGTTGCTTTAAGTGTCAGTAGGTGGGGTACTTTGCAAATGGATGTTGATTTATAATTCCTTATAATTTCCGCCTTTTCCCATACCTAAATATGATATTCATATTGTTTATTTACGTTCCACAGTGTAGGTACAATAGGTGTTATATAATAGCTAGGTACAATCATGGACCCTATAGGGCACAGCAAAAAATACTTTAAATAAATCTATAGGAACAATAACAAAATACGTAAAAACAGTAACATGATAATTTATTTATTTATTTAATAGTTTCAATGTATTTGGACAGGTAACTAAAATATAACTTCGGCATTATATTATATGTTTACATTTGTATTTTATATTATTTTATAGCTATATCTATATATATTCATTTTTATTACCTATGTATATGATGTTTGTTAGTATCCAAACAATTTTTTTATCGTATATGTATTTATTAATTGTGTAGTATGCTTTTTTGCTGAATATTTGATTTGTGTGTTTAGAAATTTTGAATCCCTGGTTTAATTTTTCATAGTCTGGTAGTTTAGGACTAGTTGTCATGTGAATCATAATTTAAATAAAGAAGAACAAGAGGGAACGTCGAAAAAAAAAAAAACAATTACGTGTTCATGCATACCTATTAGATTTGTATACGTAAGAGCACACAAAATAGGGCAAAAAAGAAATAGCATAGGAATTGGAGATATAAAATTCGTGAGTTATGTCAAAATTAAAACAAAAAATGTGTACATAACGGTCTGTTCCTTCGAATTCGCACCTCTAGCTCTTAATTCGTCCCTGTCACTTGTCCAGCACTGGTTCTAAAAGTCAATTACACGGGCTGGTAATAAAGGCCGCTGTAGTGACGTCAGCAAACTTCTCAGCAGCCCCCGATCGGCACGAACCCACTCTAATTGATTTCGGACTACGTGGCCCAAACGTCTATGTTGGATGTACCTAAGTGACGTGGTTAATTTCAGTGATTTTGATTGCTTGGTCAATTTGGGATGTTTGAAATAGTTAGTGTGTACATACCTACTTGGGAGACGACGCAGAAATATAAAGTTTTACTGGTGAAGCCCAAAGTGGATTGTTTTAGGTACAAAACATAAGAACATTGCTTTGTTATTGGCGACAACGTCCAAAAGTTAACCTCTGTAACCATTTGTTTAAATTCCAGACGTATTTTCACTGCAATTCGTGGACTGGTCTCACAATTATCGCATAACGAGCGTATACACAAAGTTTGGAGTGCTCGATTCATTACGACAGACGACTCGACGTGGCGGAAATGTCCCTCAAAGTCACTACCAACAAACGCGGTTGATCGCATACTTTTAATTATAAATGTTTCAGAATGTCTAAAATATTACTGGGTTTAGATATTTAGCCCAGAAAACGTTCAATTACTTATAATGGTCATCAAATAAATATTATCCATTTATACTATATAAAGGCTTGCCGATCTTTGCGCTATAGTCGAACTTGACGACCGTGAAGTATGCATTTTTAATTCATCTTTTTAACATATCGACAACGATATTTTAATGGGAGTTATTTTTTTAATTCTGTTATCAGCCACTCTCCATAATTAACAAAATTTCGTCCCAAACAGGGCCAAAACAGGCGTAATTAACGTTAGACAACTAACCGCGTCCGAATCGTGTCGTGACGGACATTTCCGACGGCGAGAGATTATACGTTTGCGGCCGAAACTTTACACTGACAGCTCTAACCGTCACTTCGTGTAATTTTGGAGAATGTAACATTTTAGAGGGAATTACTGTGTTGAGTGGAAAAATTAAACGTACACATTTTGGAAATGGCGTATTGTATCAAGGAAATTTTTTAACGAAATTAGCAGAAAATATAATTAACTGAATGGAAATATACCAAAGATTAGTTTACCAGCTAGTGAAAATAATAACTTACTATAAAGAAAATATATATTAATAATAGACGATGAAACAGCCTATTATTTCTACCTTAGAGTTTAGTTTGCTTTTATTTATGTTATGTTATCATTCTTGAAATCTTTGGCGTTAATATTATTTATATCTATTGTACATAACTATTCAACACCTAATCAAATACATTTTCAAATACATAATATTTACCTTACTTGCTTAACGAGTATACCGAGTTACAGTGGGTCACCCATCCAAAGACCGACCGCGGCAACCACTGCTTAACCTTACATATCGACTGACTTGCGCGGTAGCTGTTTAGCAACGAGCTTAAAACCAATTTATCATGCATAATTTATTTCTGTCTAATTCATAACGTCAATATTTCTAAGCTACCAAATCGCGCCCAACCTTCAACCACGTCTAATGACGTAACTGTCTTGTTAGCACAATTAATATCTCGTCCCCTTCAGTGCAACACCGTGGTCACGTCTTAGAAACCGATTGGGCCGTCAGTTTACTAATAAAGCTTTGATATTTTAGTCGTTGTGACTTCAGCGGAGGTTTTAGATAGGATTAAATTGAATTACTTGTGTATCGTTTCTTACTCAGCTTACGTAACGTAACGTTATATATATGCGTTTAGTATCTTCTTTCATTAGATGCAAGTAGCATCGATTAAAGTTCAAAAGATTCTAGCTGTTCGTGGAGCTGTTTAGAAGGGTATTCGTGTATCCCAAACTATGCGACAGTGTAGCAGTGTTTCGAATAAGTGATCTTATCAATATTTTACTGTCTTCAAACCTAACCCAGAATATTTCTGAAATCGCGGCCGTCTAATGACGTAACTGTCTTGTTAGCATAATTAATATCGCTTCCCCTTCAGCATAGTCTCCGTGGTCACGTGTTAGAGACCGATTGGTTCGTACTGCCAGTTTATTAGTAAATGTAAGTTAGTTGGAGTAAGTTGTTAGATTGAAAGTTGTACGCACTATATTGCGATATTACTTATTTTTAAGAAATTTAAGACCCACGATCTGTTAATCTTCTTCTTCTTATTCAGTTTAAGTGGTCGGCACTTGTCGTTGTAGCATTTTCCATTTTGTTCTGTCCAAAGCTAGCTTCATTTCTCTATATGTCACTGCATCTGCCTTCTCCTTAAATTGGTATATATACGTCATTCTTGACCGTCCTCTCTTTCGTTTGCATCCAGTTTTCCTTCTATTACGATCGATAAATAATAATGTTGGCTGTGAGTGCTAGTGTGAATAAACACGACGACAGGATCATTTATTGGGTGCAGGACTCTCCGACACTCGTTACAAAACACGTATCTCTAAACATTGCAACTGGTTTTGATTTTTTATTGTGACACGTTCACGCAAAAGCCTAACAACCAGCAATTTTCCAATTTCCTTGTGCAGCGAGGCAGTAGCGCGTTCGTGAAATGCTCAACAACGTCACAGCAAAACGTAGTCACCGTTTGTAAAGTCAAAAGCAGAATTGAAATACTGCATATTATTATATTCGGTATAACTTATTTTAATAGTCGTAGGTTTCAATCATTTTCAAACTTTAATTAACATCAACAAAGTGAAACTACAAATGTATACGAATATCAATATAACTCAGGCATTGTCATTCAAAATACTGTATTGTCTCAAAATTATGGCGCAACCCTTTGAGCGGCGAGGGGGTGAAACGAGCCCGGCAGGTGTGTCGAGATTGACGCAATATTTAATTAGAGCACTTCACGCTCCGAGGGGATTCAAAGGACTCGAAATTCGCGTTCACTGAGAATTATTGTAATGTAGCGCACTTACGCGTAAGTGCGAGTACAGTATGCTACGCGACGCCTCGTTGGTCGCCGGTGCCGAGCTGTCACGTTTGAGGGTTGATGGTGCGTGGTTTTTTTAATTATTGTGCTTAAATCAATGTTTGTGGGACGACCCGTTGGGTATACGGTTCAATTATATTATTGAACTGTCCTGCCCATTAAACAATAAACAATGTTTTCGATTAATGGACTTTTCCCTCGTTTTTTTTCAATTTGGATACAATAGCGAGACGAATATTTTTAAATCTGTACATTACCGCGGTGTTGGTATTGTATTTAAGCAATTAGCTTTCTTCCGTCGGTTCAATTCCCGAACAGAACAAATTATTGTATGATCTACAGATTGTTGTTGGGTCACGATATAGGAGAAATTGTACATTGGGGCAAAGTTTATTAAAAAATAACTATAGTAAGAACACCAGATAATATATGGCCCTAGTATTGTAATTGATGTAATCCTGAGATATTCCGAGGATGTAGTGGATCGTGCAGAATTTCATCCACGGCGACGTGGTATCACTTATCTTCAGACGTCTCTGTCAAGCAGTCAAATCGACAACGACGAGAGTATTTTTTGGGTTCAAAATATCTCTGTAATGTTGATAATAAGGGAAACACAGGCTTTTAGTTTTAAACGTTATGTAAGAAACGCCGCGGTAATTTACATTAAGGTTACGACGACAATTTATAACTTTAACGACACCCTCCAAAGAGACGAGTCAAAAATGTCAGATTATCAATCAGCACAAAAGACTTATCCTCATCAATATTATCCCAAACCTTAATTCTTTATGCTTGACACTAAGATGTTCTATCTCATTAGTAATATAATAATCCTGACTCCAAGGAAAGACTTGTAAGACACAGTGTAAAAAAACTCAAAATGAAAGTTAGAGAAACTGGTTAGCTCCAATAAAAGAACGTTTTTCTCCTCTATGACCATTTTTTCAGAGAGCAAATCTTGGAAGGATCTGAGACAAAAAGAAAATCTTTTTGAATAATGTCTGCGCGTGTTAGGATTCAGGTGGGACGATTTGACGCTATGTCAGCTTTAGCAAAGAAATATTAGCGTAAAATATATTTGTATGTGAGAATGGCCGATATCTCAGGGCCCACCTTTTGCATAATAAAGTATGTTAACATTTGTTTCTAGATTTTTATGCTGATATGGGTGAGAAGGGGTATATTGAGTTGGTTGTCGTCTTAGGTGCGAGGCTAAGGTCAATTGGGAAAGGATAAGGGGATGGAGATAACAATTCGTTAACCCGATATGACCTTTTTTGATATGACAGTATTTTTGAATTGGTTTCTGCCCGCGGCTTCGCCCGCCTGGATTACGATCCTGTGTATTTTTTTTTTTGCGCGGTAACCTTATCCTTTTTCTAAAATAAATGTAGCATAAGTTACTCCTTCTAACATCAGCTGTCAAAATCGGTCCAGCCATTTCCTAGATTAGTCGAAACAGCCAGACAAAATTTAAAAAGAAAATGTTTTTTGTTAAAGTACTTTATATATGTACTTTCATATGCATTAAGTAAAAAGCTGTTATTTTGACATTACAAACAGACACTTATTTTATTTATTTGCATAGATATTATGTGCTCTGTATAGAACATTTTAAAAGTGTATCATTTTTATTTTATTTTAAAAACGAGAGCTCCTTTAATCAGTTGCAGGGAACATTGGTCTAAGATAGCGATATTCATCCTCATGTTTGAAGTAAAATATGCACTTCCAAATAATATGTAAGAAGTATAAAAGCGGGTGTCACAGTGACAAATATCCATGCAGTACACACGAACAAGAACTACTCGTACACACTCCCCGGGTGTCACCTGAGTAATGGTCGCACTTCTTACGGATTTACCCTTCACCCTGCAGACGGATTTATCCATTTTGGTGTAAGAAAATGTTCAGAGATTATTCTAAAATGTTATTTGTAGCAAATTGTAAAAATACTCGTGAATAAAAATTGTGGCTGTGTGGTGTGTGGGATCCGCGGGTAAAAGAGGCAAACAAGGGATCATGTTGATGGGTGGTAGGAGCGTTCTGTAAATATTCTGCTATGCTTGGTCTGTTTGCCATGCGTGGTAATTGTCATCTACCTGCGTGCTGATATCACCAAAGTATAAGATGCTGAAGAATTTATATAGCACTCGCCCTCTAACACCGCGGATCTGAACACATATTAGAAAGAGAGACCGTTTTTTCGATGAGTGATGAAAAAAATATATTAAAGGTACTGTCTTTATTTTATTAAAACAAATAGATCAAAAATAACCATTCAACAAAAAATATCAAATCGATATTAAAGATATCCTCAACAAGCACGGCCTATCATAATCCGTAGAGTATTATAACAACGTTAGAATTGACGAGGTCTAGTGCAACATAGATCAAATAATACCGCCCCCAGTGCGGATTATGTCGAGTAATTCTCTAATGCTGGACAGTTAGAGGGGTATTTAGCAGCTGCGCCCGGCCGAAGCTTCACAAAGAATTATGAGGAAATCTCTGAGTATTAATGCAGTGTTTTTATTTATTATGATGATTTTGTATCTGGTTTGAGATAAGTAGAGCTTTCAGGAGCATTATTGAAATAAATGTGTGGCGAAAGTGCGGCTGTATTTGCTGCCATCTGGCAATGTTTGTTGGGCAGATAAGGAATACTCGTAATTATGTACTTATGTTAAGAGTCATTAAGTGACAATCAATCATTTATTTCTGTAAACATATGTGTACTGACAGATGTTACTATGAACATAATTTGTTTTGCCACTAGCAATAATCGAAAAATACAATATATATATATATATATATACTAGTAAATACTAGCGGACCCTTTTTCTAGAACTCGACAACCGCGCCACCGACCGGGTTCAACGTATACCTAAGAACCATCTAGGTGACCCCCAACAGTACAAAAAAGTCATCAAGGTCGATCAAGCCGTTTAGGACGAGAATTACAAACACATGCACACCGAATTTTATATATATCATATAATATATAAACATATTAATACTTATTTAGATAATTTAAACCAGCGATGCATAAGGGCGAGGTTATCTATAGTTAAATTTTCTTCCCGCAAACCTCATGATATTTTTTAGATATTAAAGTATTAAGTTATCTACGTGGAGATAATAATATATAGAGAATAAATACCAAAAAGTATTAGTAGCAGTAGCAGCTGCGAAATTATCACCATTTCATCGGATTTCTGGTTTCGTAATTGCTTTTGCACACACAAAATAAATCGCTTGCACAAACGTAACATTCGGAAGCACTATTTGTAAGAGCATACAAATATTTATTCCGATGTGGGACGAAGTTCCGACCCAGAGCTCTAACGGCTTAATTCGGATCGTTCTAGTATTAACATCGGGGGATTTAACATCTGCGTCCGTGTGGTGGGTGATGAATTATCTAAAGTACTATTAGATCTAGTATAGTAGTAGTATTTTCAATTCTACTGTTGATAACATACATCAAATTCAAATATATTTTTATTCATGTAAACCATTTACAGACACTTATGAATAGTCAGGCTCTAGTTGCCACGTTCCTAAGTGTTGATTTCCTATGGAGAACAACGGGCAAGAAACTCCATGGTTACTCTTTTTAACTCGGAATTAAATATACAATATGAATTTATACATTGATCTCGAACAACAATTCTGTGAGTACCATGTAGCTTAAAAGAGTCTATCATCATCACACCTTTTCCCATTGGGGTAACGAGAATACCATGTGGTATGATCCTTATATAATATTTTTGCTTTTTCTACCTTTTCATACACGCACCCCGATTGCGAGTAAAATGTTAATATTTTAATATTAATTGACTCGACAAAGTAGGAATATAAGAAATCATAAATGTTATGTCAAGTTTATAGTTTACTATTAATTATGTGAGAAAAGTACAAGCATGATCTGTCTTAGTGGAATTATAAGTATGTGTTTCTTTATCTAACCTGGCCTCAATCTAAATACTGTTAACTTAACGAAAACGTAACGTTAACCATTCGAGCAGTTTGGTTCTTGTTCATAATTTCTCTTATAATAAAAACAAAACAAAAAAGCAAACATCCTTACTTAACAACGAAAAGTCAAAACAGACTCGACCGTTCCAAATTGAAATTTTAACTGTCATTGAATAAAAGTCGGACGCTTTTGGGACGTAATCGAGGGAACCATAAAATGTGAGTGCAAATAAAATAATAGCCCCGTTCAGTTTCCATTATTGAACAAACGTAACATATAAAAAAGTGTCATAAAAATCTAACGAAATTACTGCTTTTATGACGACGCTGATCAGGGGGACAGTAGGCCAGTGGAACAACAGCTGCGTATTGTTTTGTCTAAATTGTGAAGACGTATGTATGACAAAAAATTAATCATATTTGTTCGGTGAGTGAAACACTTGCACTGCATACTAAGTGTTTTGCAGAAACTTCAAACTAAACTTCAAAGAGTGACGTTAAAATGATTTAGATCATATAAAGAATTCGATACTGTATACCAAACCTCAAATGGCTGATAACAGCATCACGCCTGTAATCCCCGAAGTGTAAGGCAAAGGTGTACTATTGTACACCCACATTTTACCGCTGCCGTTATTGAGTCCCATGTAATAGGGGCGAGCCTATTGTCATCTACCGGGCACAGTTCCAGACTCGGTGCTGCTACTGAGAAATTCCGTAAAAAAACCCAATAACACTGCCCGACCCAAGAATCGAACTCAGGACCTCACGAACAGCAGTTGCGCTTGCGACCACTAGATCAGGGAAGCAGTCAAAATTGCTGATGTAGGCCGCATAGCTGCCACGCTCGATTGGAACTGAGCTGGTCATATCTGCAGCATAACAGAAGAGCTATGGGGATAATAATAATACGTGGTGGGACTTATACAGCAGAAAAAAGTGAAGCAAGGAGATGGCGGTATGAGCTGGTGTCCTATTCAAAAGATTGGCTCCTAATCACTCTATATTACCACCACGGGACATCGGCATGAACAATTATGCTTAAACTCATCCGTAAAAAGAAGAACATATCACTTTATGCGAGCATGTGAAGAGGTCTTGAAGTCTTTATTATTATTTTATTTTAATCCAATCAACTCTTTTACACTATAGAACGATCAAAGTAACTATAAACTCCTTAAAATCTACGCTACCCTAAAAGAACCGAGCTACAGAAATCCTGCCTTTATCTCTGCCAACTTTCCACCGGACTGTCACCTCCGTTAGTAGCGTAAACAATTTTCATAGTTTCATGGGCAGATGTCAAAGTTTTTCCTTTCAATGGCGGGAGCTCGACGGAAAATTTCCCAACTTGCTCCTTGAATTTTAACGTGGTACGATCTGTGATGTCACTGCCACACTTTGTTGGCGCGATATTATTAGAAATATCAAATATGTAGTAGTAGAAGTATCAAATATGGAGGAAGAGATAAGATTGTTTGTGAAATTATGAGTATGTGAGTGTAATGAGTATGAGTATGTGTGGGGTAAGGTTTTTTTTACTTCATCTGAGGTAATTTGGGGATTGATCTAGACATGGAAAATAATCGACGGCAGAACTTTGATTAGTCCCCTAAGATCAAAGTCGCCTAAGCTATCCAGCCATACATATGTGAATTGTTTAGTTTTTGTAGCCGGTACGAAATTTTATCTTGTCCTTTCTAAATTTTTCTTAACTTTTTTTAACCATTGACATCCTGACAAACTAAATTTTTCTCCCGAAAGTTCAAAGTTCACGATATATCACATCCTTGAGTAGTCACTGTTATCGTGATATCTAGGTCAAGCTGATAAAACAGAGTTTAATCTTTTACTACCACAGAATGGGTGTAGCCAACAAACTTTGAAGAAGTAATTGTGCAAAGGAGTACAAAACAACCAAATTAAAGACTGAGCTTACGTTTGTGTAATTTTTAGAAAGGCGACATCTATCGTTAAGTTTGGGAACTAGTTTTATTTTGATTATTTGTGTTCGGAAGTGGAGTCTGAATCACACTGATGATATTTGCATGGTAAATGGTGACTCTTCCACTTTTAGCTTGAAAGATCATGAGTTTTCGTTTTAAATTACTGTTTTGACTTATATTTTAGTGATCAAAGCAAGAAGTGTAATTCGATCGGCTTTTTTCATCTAATTCGTAACGGGGCTGACGGGCTAATCTTTCTACAGCGGTACGAGTTAACTACATGCCGCTCATGCCAACATGACAGAATGCTAGTCTAATCGTTTTGCCAATAAGAATCCTTTTTCTTTTATTGGGAAAAAGTCATTCGGTTACTCATTATATAGATTTCTTTTAGTTTTACGCTGATCTATGTAACCTACGTATTCCTAAAGTTCATGATGATTAGTAGAATTTTTGTAAAAGCTGTATTTCGTTCGAACCAGACATTTCCAAGAGTACAAAAATTCGGTTTATGAATTTCGACTTACCTATGACCCCTCTCTTAGATTGGTCTGAGTCTCCACAGTGGGCTGTGCTTGTGTGGCTGTGCTCCACTGCTGTGAGATGGATCTAATGAAAAATTTCTTATATCTCATATTAAATTGGTAAACAAAAAAAAAAAAACATTCTTTAAAAGTTTTTGCTAAAATCCACGCGACGGTTCAACACCAGCATTCCTAGTGTAAGTATGCTTTTTTAATTAACGGTTACCTGATTACAGAGTGGTCTTTAGCCAGCAAGCTTGCAAGCAATTATCAAAAGATTCAAATTACTTAACTTTAAACGCGATTTTTAACCTTAGTTAAGTTCAGTTTTACGATTTTGTTTTTCATTAGCGATTTAACTATGATGAATTTGATTTGAATGTAAGATATTATATATATTTTGAAAAATTATCTCAAGTCGCTCTCATTACTGACACTGTGATTGCTTATATTGTTGTATCAAGTGATAAATAATTACAAATCAAATTCATCGGATCTAATACTTAGAGCGTCACGCGGTGCTTTGTATAGTTTGCATAATTAATGTTTATTAAATTCGTTTGTTGTATACTAAATTTACTAACAAATTAAACTCTTCATGTGTATAACACAAACGGCGTGCAGTGACGCGGCGATGCGCGAGTCACTGAATGCGTCAAACGCTGCTCTCTATAATTTGTGACACAACTTTTACCACTATGGAGTTTAGGTTTACATTGATTTTACAGGTAAATGTATTAGAATTTAGAAGGTGAAAAGTTACATTTTTCGATGTCTCTCCTCTAAAGGACCTACCCCCCTTTGGAACCATGTGCCTAGAGTCTCGACATTTTAAAAGTGCCTGAGAAGACCTACTTGGAATAAAATACTTTGACTTGAATTTGACTTTGAATGCAAGTTTATGTCCTACTCACTCTTAGCGCGGGTTCTTGATTTCTGGCCTTTTTTATTTCTACGCCATAAATTTAATGGAATCAACATTTACAAACCATTGTCTGAGTAATCTTCTTTTTAATTAATTTCTATGACGAACATTTTGTAAACTTTATTTTTACTATTCCATATTTTCCTGTAATTACACAAATACACAATACTTATACACACATCACATACACACACACCACAATACTTCAATGGGTACTTAATATACAGAAATAATTTTTAAAGTTACAGATAATATAAAGAATCCCTTAACGGATTTATAAAGTAGGTACGTGAGTCAAAAAAATACATACTCATGAAACTAACTTTACTTGCATAAATGTATATATATGTCTAATTTGTTGTCAAAACAGGTTTTAGTGTTTACCAAAGACTGGTGTTTAATATAGAGGCGTTTGTAATTAAAAGCAGTCGTTTATTCATCATCATCATCATCATCATTAGCCAAAAGACATCCACGAACGAAGTCCAAGCGAAGGGTGGCAGGCGGCTTGGGGATCGCAGTGGCTCACCGATTAGTGAGAGGACGCTGCTGCCCGTCCTCCGGTGTCTGGCCACAGTTTTAAGACGTACCCGGGTCAAACGCAGTTTTAAGTCATTTATTGCCTGAGATGAAAAGTATAAACAACGGTATCATATTGATGTAGGTAGAAGAGAATCATAGAAAGGCAATGGATGAAACTGATGGCTAAGTTGTGGTAAAGCAGAAGTATCCAAAACTAAGTAAAATGTAAGTAAGCGATTTTCTCTTGGCCCTGTTGCACCTATTAGGTACTAAACTAAATCATTTCATTTTGTACCTACAAAAGCATTGCTCACGTCTGCCCTTATATTTCTATTCTTTGACAGTCTAGTATCAAGTCACTGCAGAATCTAACTGCTTTGAGTTAGCACCAGACAAACAACGTATATTATATCAAAGAGCTGCAACGCTATTGATGTCAAACGTACATAAAATAACTCAAATAACGTCGTGTCAAATATACGTTTACTGGAAATTTGCGCAACGTGAGATAGAAGTTCATGTTTTAGCCTTTTAGCAGTGATCAGCTAGTATGACATATTCTATGTATGTTACCTAAGATAAAAAATCTACGAACACCAAGGGTTCACATAAAAGTGTTAATATCATAATATTATATTATGGAGAGTTGATGTTTCTATTAAAGACATCCGGATCGTTTGCGTCTTTGCTCATCAGGATCAGTGTCGATTTTGGAAGAGTTGACAAGATTTGACACAAACACTGTTTGAACACAATAAAACAATAAATATCCGCACAATTACTGTGTCCTAGTGACCCAATTACTGGTATGACGTTGAAATCATCTACATCTAAGACTTCTGTGCTTGAAAAGTAAGGCAATTCATTATTATCAATTTATCGAAGACAAGACAAATTTGAGCACGAAACAGATTACGAAAAGTTTTTGTTTTTAAAATTGGCACACGGTCTTCATTCATTAATTTGTGCACTTTTCGTTTTCATTTATTTTCCCAGCTATAATCACACTATAACCTGTAATTGTAAAGTATCTACATACGAGTACCTATATCCCCAATCCAAACTTATTCAATAAAAGTATCTCCGCAATCCAACCCGGCTTAAATGGCTGGCAACCAGCCGGAAGCTCTGCAAATGGCCGGGTGTATTTACTTTACAAATATATTCGAGCTAAGCAGTGTATTTGTGAAAGCTTGGGCTAACCTGGTCCGTGGCTAGTCAGTAAGAAGTAGAATGTTAAAAGGTGTGAATAAAGTTTTAGTTTAGCCACGCAGAAGGGTCCAAATTTGATCCCGGCCCGTGTTTTAGATTTTTCGAAATAATGTGCGGGTCAGAATTTGATTATGACTTGAGTGTAGGGAAATATCATGAAAGAGAGGGTTCCAAAATATTATTTATCGTTCTCGATGGTATGAGAAAAGGTGCAACAGAGGAGAAATAATACGTTGAATTAATTAAATAAAAAGAACATATATCTGTAGGCACCTAAGTGCTTTTGCCCGTCACGAAAATAGCCATAAAGAACTTTAAAGCGGTTTAAACAGTGTTTATTACCACTACGCCACTAACACAATTAGAGGTAATTAACTTGTTCCTCTCACGGCACCCAGGGGAAGAATTGAAGTAACATACAGCCTTGCAGCTCTAATTAATCTTTTTAGAAAGTCCACTTTTGAACATGGACATTCTTATCAGTGTTTGAGTCTGTAAGTAAAAGCGTGCGTTTGACGCAAATGTCACCTAATGTTAAATTAATGTTGTCGTGATTTTCCATAATGGCAACGATCAAAAACAAATTAGTGAATCAATATGTTATTAATACTAGTGTAAAGTATGTTGGTATACAGAATGAGGGTCCAGGACTCAAGACTGTACTTACAAATTTAGACAACTATACAAACCTTGTTGACTACATAGCTTATTTCTACCACAGCATGAGCCATATCTATCTGTAAGCTCATGTCAACAAAAGAATAAGAAAAATAAATACTCAGTAATAAATATACTGAGACTGTCTCATTGGCTAGTGGTCGCGAGAACGGCTGCTTAGCGTGAGGTTCTAGGCTCGATTCTCGAAGCCGACGAAGTGATTACTATTAGTACCAGCACGGAGTTTGGAATCATGCCCAGTAGATGGCAATGGGCTCGCCCCTTATTACGCATGTTTATGTAAACAAAATATAATTTGATTAGACGAAGGTAACACTTAATATAATTTACAAATACTCCGTCACATGAAGTTTCTGTGCCGTATTTCACTAACCAAACTGTATGTATAAGTGAGCGTATGATCACAGCAAAACGGATTAGCAGTAACTGAACTCGACGCGTACAAGTACCTTCTAATAACTTGAGTGCAACGCGAGGCTGGAAACCTTATTTAAGGCGTTCACAGACGGATCTGCTTGTGATCTGCGAGAATATAATTTATTCAAATCAAATTAGGAATTCTGAGTGCATAATACGTCATAAAAACAGTGCACTTGAAACAAACAAATGTTACCTTGTCTATTCTTCTGTGGGTGAGTTCTTAGGTTGAAATGTTAATGTCATAATGAAAAAATAAGACAGTGAGCCAAGTACGTAAAGAAATTGATAGTCCGGGGTGTGCTGGACGTGTGTTTCGTAACTCAGATAGACTCTTTCTGAGTAGTCGTTCGTTTTGATTTTCATATCGTATCTAATAATAAGCCTTAATAGTCGCAGCGATTGTGTAGGTACAGAACCGTCCAGTGTGGAAGATACTTTACCAGGGCTCGGAACTGTTTTGATTAGAACGTATAGTGAAATTTAATCTAATAACGTATGTAGTGAAGTATATCATACCTATGTATCGTAAGTAAATATAAGAATGGTAGCTTATACTAGATTATGAAGGAGCAATCTTGATTGATTAATGAAGAAAAAACACAATTTATTTTACTGTTTTATTATTGACTCTCTTTTTTCAATGTATTTAGTATTTTAAAATTTATTGCAAAGAAATTCGTCAGAAGTTATTTAGCAGTAACGAAATACGTGTGACCAATAAATATAAAATAAAAAAGCAACAACATGATTTATGATGACATAAGTCAACTTCCTCAGTTGATGTTAAATAAGTTAAGGGATAGGCATCCATTTTTCCTCATAACGTACTTACATATTCGTTTACGAAGAGAAACCTTCTGAGCCTTTTTTACCTATTAAAGTACAGTTACAGTATTAGCTCACACAAAAAGGTAAATTACAGTGAAAGAAATACCTACACCAATTTCGAGGGTTGCGAGGTGTTCACACGTGCGGATCAAAGTCGAAGTAAGGGTTGTATCGCTCAACCGTGATACAAGCTTTAAGCTATAACGCCATTCACCACACTACTGCTGAGTATGAAATCCTCTCAGACTGACAAGGTTAATGCTGGCGAGTGAATATATACCATCAAGAATTTTATAGTCTTGTTAGGTTTGCAGGATCCCTCACGATCCTTTCTTTACAAAAAGTTGAAGAGTGTGTAATCAAATTCGGACACTGTGTCCTCCAGAAAATACTATGTTAGGTAAACTCACTTCGAGAACAGACTAACAAAGGAAGGACGTACATTGTTTACACGTGCGAGTGGAAAGCCATACCGTTCAACCATGACATGAGACTTACATAGAAATGTGATTCTATTTGTAGTTCAGGTCATTTCGAAAAACAAAATGGAGGTAAATAATAACACTTCATTATAAGATGTAGACGGATGTTCCAACATGCGAATGGAAGTCGGAACCGAGACAACTGTTCAGTTATAATACGGTAGATGACTACTAGTCATTTCAGTTACTCTTTATTAACTGTCAAACACGACATTTTGTTCTAAGAATGTTTGGAATACAAAAGCGTGACGTCATAGTTTTGCATTGCCCTTTACATACTTATTGTGTGATTTTGATAAATTAAAAATTGAAGACGCCAAAGATAAGCAAGAAATTAAGATTTACTGGGTTTTTACAAGGATAACTATTTACCAAACAAGATTTCGGAATTTATTTTTGATGCCGTCATCTAGCCTATTAGAACAACTTAGAAATTGTTGTAGACTCTTCGTATTATGGTACCAACCGTGGGAGTTCCTCAAAGTATTGGGTTTTCTCAGAACTGGAATTGTACTCGTTAAATCGCGAGAAAGTTGTATCATAGACATGAATTCCTCTTTGGATTTTCAGGGCTAATTTAATAAAAACTGGTGACGACATTACGACAAAAATTTAAACGAAATTCGTGTTAAGTAGTTCGTACACCAAAAAATAAATATTCAAGCGTATATTACCTACATTTAATTTGAAAGTTTGTACGAGTTCTCTAAATTCACTAAGTTATTCACTTAGATGGACCGAAATACTTTAAAATAAAACTTACAGCTCTGAAATTATCAGCTACCTTCGTAGTAAGACAATATCGATGATATGTTGATTTTTGAATTTTGATAACATAGCATCACGCTTGTATTCCCCGAAGGGTTAGGCAGAGGTGTACTATATATGTACACCCACATTTCGCCGATGCCGTTATTGAGTCCCATGTAATAGGGAGCGAGCCTATTGCCATCTGCCGGGCACAGTTCCAGACTCCGTGCTGCTACTGAGAATTTCCATACAGAAAAACCCAATAACACTTTACCCGAACCGGGAATCGAACCCAGGACCTCACGATTAGCAGTCGCGCTTGCTACGACTAGACCAATGAGGCAGTCAATGAATTTTGATGTAACACCTATTTAAAACATTTTAAACCATTTTTATTGACTAATAGCTATCGCGTATTCATTCATTGTAATTATCTCGTTACCATCCTGTACATAAATGTTTTTTCCTGATCTATTTCGAAAGGTTCGTTTATTTAATTAACTACTGCGCAATCAGCAACTTCTCATAAGGGAAATCCCATACGGCGTGTTTCCAGTTTTATACGGAGCATTTGTCATCTGAACTTTGCGACCCTTGGGGCACAAGATATTCGCAGTGTGGTACTTTAGGTGTATACAAATGAAACTACTGGTCATCCATCATTTCTCATCCTACTAAGATTATAAATGTGAAAATGAGTTTATCTGTATGTTACTTATTCACTGGCTTAATTACTTACTGAACACACTTAAATTAACGTAGGGGTAACCTGAAATTGAAATTGTATACAATAATATTTGACTACCTCATTGGTGTAGTGGCCGAAAGCGCGATTGCTAAGCGTGAGATCCTGATTCCTGGGCACAGTGTTATGGGTTTTTCTCTATGGTAATTCAAGTCGCCCCCTATAACGTGGGACTCAACAACGAAACAGTGAAAATCGGATGAACAATCGTACACCTCTGCCTAACCCTTCGGGGAATACGGGCTTGATGCTATATTAAAATCATATTTAATCTTTTTTTTAATATGGTGGTAACAGGTAAGATATGATTATACACCCTTCAGGCTTAACGCTAAGTGAATGAACGCCTTTTGTATCATTTTATTACTCCCCGACTGGCTTGATTTTTAAGCCGGCAACACTCCTTTTAACCGAATTATAAAACGTTGTAACTACTCCCTGTTAAAGTTCACGTTACTTTATTTTTAACTAGCTGTTGCCCGCGACTTTATCTGCGTTCCCAATTTTCCAGGATTTTTTTCAAAATTTTCTTTCCCTAAAAACCTTATTTGTACGATTATTTTCAAAAATAATTTAGCCGAATCGGTCCAGCCGTTCTCAAATGATGCTTTTACCAACGAAAAGCATTTAATTTTTATTTCTATAGATAGATGTTGAAATTTCGGATCATATTTAAAAATCTTAATCCAATTTCAGTATTTTACAATTTGCAATGTTGTGGAAGTTTCAATTTGTGCAAACTTGTCACTAGCATATGTCACAAACGCGTGCAAACCGGAGTGGAACCGGGCCAGGCGTTGCGTGCCGCTCACCCGTGTCATATGCCCCACTTTGTTATGTTATTCTAAAAAGTGTACGATATTTGTATAAGCAATATACGAGTATGTTTTGTTTTACACCACAGAAGTGATAGTCTAGCTGTTGAGCTTTTATCTTCTATAAATAGAAGGGTCTGAGTTCAAAGCCGGGTCATATTTCCGACTTTTTTTGACCGGTAACGCGAGAACGATAATCACATTTTGCTTCATACATGAATTCGAATTTGCTTGCGTTAATGGTTAAGGAAAATATACTGAGGACACCTCCACATCTAAGGACTGTAATATAGTCCTTCTTTAACTATATTATAGTGCTATAAAGTTGTCGATAATGTGTAAGTAAAGTTCACAAACTTGCACCAGCTCAGCGTGCTGAAATAATAATCTTGCATAGGAAGAGAGAGGCTGTTTTGGTCTACGGTGGAAACCACACGGCACGCCACATAAAATTTATGATCTTCCTAGCCTTTCCGCAATGTTGGGTCCCGGTCTATCCAGATTCGGCTCAAAATCAGTATATTAGTCTTACATAATACGCGATATTATTATACTTACGTGTATACGTATTTATTTATAATATATATATGTATATCACAATATCACCATTGTCATAGCAACGTTGATCGGGCGACAATAGCCCCAGGGTGCGGATATCCGATCGGAAGGCCGCGGGTTCAAATCCCGGCCCCATTGAACTATTGAACCCTTTCATGACACGAATAATGTTAATGCAAAACTAATGGATTCTTTTTTTTTGCTTTACATATATGGGCCATTGTTTTAGGTTATATTTAACATAATATAATATAATATTACGCCTGTTTTCCTAAAGGGACGAGTAGGAGTGTACCTTAGCAGGTGCAGATACGGCATCGACGATTCGGGTGTAGGATAGTCCTGCATCCACATTTCGCAGAACCCGTCATTGAGTCCCATGTAATAGGTGCGAGTCTTTGGCATCTACCGGGCATAGTGCCAAGTTCCGTGCCGCTAAACATAATTTCCATACAGAAAAACTCAATAACGCTTTGCCCGACCCTGGGATCGAATCCGGCACCTCATGCTTAGTTGTCGCGCTAGACTAATGAAGTAGTTATATTTTTTGACTAATATTTAACCATAACAGTTAGCTGCTCGTAAATGAATCAAATAAAATTTTCTTACCAATAATACCTACTGCATGTTGGTATTGGTTCGTCGTCTTGTCGATTAAGTAATGATGTATGTGATTTGCCACCTCAAATATCTTATGATAAATATTTATCTGTGTTATGTAGGGTAGGCAGTGTCTTTTTGTCTTTACGAACCGCACGCCACTGATTGTGTACCCAGATTTCACCGTTGCTTTTATTAAGTTCCATGTAATAGGGGGCGAGCCAATTGCCATCAAACAAGTACAGTTCCAAACGCCGTGCTGCTACTGAGAATTTCAATACAGAAAAGCTCAATAACACTTTGCCCAACGCGGAAATCGAAGCCAGAGCCTCAGGCTCAGCAGTGGCGCTTCCGACCACTAGACTAATGAGGCAGTAGAAGACAGTAATGTTATGATTATGTCCTGTGTGTTAGCATTAAAGCTATTGTCTTTAAGAATATTTCTATATCTATTAATTTGTTTACTGATTTCCTTATTTAAAACGTTATTTGCTAAAACATAAGTATTAATAAACAAAATGCATAAAGCCTCTCTGTGGGTATAACGGCGGCGGCGTGATATTCCGACACCGACCGTCGAAGGAGGACGATCTGTCCGCTGTCTCGTGTTTTATTAATTAAAAGATCTAATAATAAAAGTAAACATTAATACTGCTGAAACGTATACTGTGACTATTATTCTTGGCTTCATCCTGAGGAGTTTACATGTGGTAATACCAAAGTACTAGTAGATTAGTTATAGATATTTTGTGGTTATACTAAGTTACTAAGAGACGTGTGGCGGTAACTATCTTCTGCACATGTGTCTTCCCTGGTTATCCATTGTATCTGCTAGTTCCATTTTACATTAGATTCGCTTCACATGTCTGGACATTCTTGATATTTCATTATTTTGTATTCTTTTTTTATTTTGAATTTCTTTTTTATCCGTTTTGAACGGTTTATGCCGTTTTTTATTTCTTATTCGAAACAATTGTATGACTCATATTGTATTACCTCATTATGTAAGTAACGTTTTAGTAAGTTTGTATTTTTCTTATATATTGCATGTTAATTTAAGATTTTAATTAACTTTTTGTTTTTTGAAAAGAGTATCGATGGAGTTTCTTGCCGTTTTTCTTCTTATAGGACCTACCGAGTATGGAACCATGCGCCTAGTCTTGACTTTTTAAAAGTGCTTGAAAATGCCTACTTGAAATAAAAAACTTTGAGTTTGATTATCAAGTGAAAAAATTTATTTTATTGTAATATTCCCTAAGTCTGAATTATCTTAAAATATCTCCCTCTATGAGGTTCCAATTCCTCGCTACGCATTCTGGCGGTGTCACGGGTGACATAGTGCAGTCGCTAGTAATTTATGGGCTCCCATGGACGCGGGACCAGGAGCTTGGCTGAGGCCGTATATTTTAGATGTCTCCTAATTTTGGAATGTTTTAGTGGTGTTAGTAATAAATTAATGTAAATCCGAGACAAAATTATTCGGTAGAGAACTGTAACTGGAGCCACCGAGATAGCTTGCGGAAATGGCTAACATTTAAATAAAATATGCTGAGAGCATAGGCAGTAGCATCCTTAAAACAGCGCATAGGTTAAGTACTATACTTAACCTATGCGTTTACCAAGCATTGTAATAAAGGCGTTATCTAAATTGTGTTTAGAATGGTTTTAAAATATAGGTATAAAAAACTGTCCAAATTAGACAAAAAAATAAATATATTTTTTAGGTTTAAAAAAAAAAAAGTTGCCCCACACTAGAAATAATTCCTGTATCGTGGGTGCGTTTACAAACACATATATTCACTTACACAAAGACCCAGATCCGAAACAACTAACTGTAGATCATACAAATATTTATTCCGTGCGAAAATCAAACCCACGACACTTAGCGCAGCAGTCGATCTCTCAACCACTGTGCCAACCGTGCCGTCAGTCAATTCAATGTTAATTATGACAATTGGATAGGTCCTTTTTAGAGACAAAATATGTTTTAAAAAATATCTGAGATTCATTAAGACAGAGTTGATGGAATGTATATAAAATATAATAATAATATTACTTACATGATTTCATTTTTGCAGCACTCCTATTAAAATAAATCTGTAGAGACAAATATAAGAGAGACAACAAACACATAAGTCCAATTTCTACTTAAAAATAAGACATGTACTTTATTACACCGTGCGATAATAAATTGTTAACTTTGCCAACGTACCGACTATAATTCATAAATGCTTTAGAGATCTGTGCCAAGAAACGTCGTTCTTTTTCAATATGACTTGGCTGCAATATGGGTACCTGACCAGTGCCAAGGGTCCAGATTCATTAATTTTCCTTTACGCCTTACCGATCGGAAATAAGTCTTTATGAGAGGCCTAAGTAAAGCAGTAGACTACTATACGTTTCTGATAATGAACGCCCAGTGCAGTTGTACAATCATACAGTGGACACACACCCGGGACGCCCGTTTTTTCTTTTGTAATTTCTAGAAGAGAAACACCTCATTGGTTATTGGTTACAAGTGCGGTTGTTGGGATATTGATCGCCGGTTCTCAAACACCAAGGGTTTGTCTATTAGAAGATTTTCAGTAAGCAATAGGCTCGCCTTTTATTGTTGGGACTTAAAAATGGATTTGATGTAATAGTAACCAGCCACGAGACGTCCACTGCTGAACGAAAGCCTCCCCCAAGAGGGGGGGGGGGGGGTTCGTTGGAGGACGCTGCTGCCCGTCCTCCGGTGTCTAGCCGCAGTTTTAGGACGTACCCGGGTCTATGTAATATTGATTCATTTGATGTAATATTGGTTTATAATAATTCACTTCTGCTTGACCTTTTTGAGAATGCAGGCATGATGCTATGCATAACCATTTCCAACACCTACAAGAAGAGAATTAGCATATGATAGTGAAAATAATGATCTCCACGAGACTTCATGGTCACTCATTTCTATGTATGTATTTATAAGCATGCGCAAAAGCCTTAGTATGTAAGTATTGTTGTTGCAGTCGTGACATGCGCCTGTGATCATGTTTCTACAGCAGCAGAATGTTTGAGGTACATTTACATTAAACAGTGTAGGTCGAGGGCCTGTCACTGAGAATTAAGTGTTCAGTGAAAATCGCTTTATCAACAAACAAATAGCGACTATCGCGTACAGCTACGACGAGTTGCTCATGTGCGGTCAGATAAATCTTATTCACAGATAAATGTTGGCTCAAACGATAGTAGGTACTAGTGCATACGCAATTGACTCAACTAAGCTGTCGTTTTGTCGACAGTTGTCCCAAATTAACACAATGAAACGGTTTGGTCGAACATCGACGCGAGCTGAATACGAATATTGCGATAAACGTCAGTGTGGCCAGAAGTTCTGTTCTATCAAACTTTAATATCGATAATTTTTTTAAATACAGCTAAATATTATACAGCGAACACAAACGATGAAACGATATATCAGTCATTCGCGAATAATAAAAAAATACCCACATATACATAGAATGTGTACCAAAAATATAATAGAGAAAAAAATAACCCCGAATAGCAGTAATACAGAACATTTTGGAACGCTTTAGAATGTAACACTTGACGTAAAGTTCATTACTTAGGCGCTTGCACTGCGCGGCTACGAATCGCGTCGAGTTGTCAACTATTTGTTAACACACTGCATACTACCACTACTAACGGTTTCACTTCACATGGTTTTAATTTAAATACAACATATAAACCACATCAAAAAATACTGAACACCCTTGACTAGATGTAAAAATGCATTTCTTATGATTTTCATGCTTACCTACTAAATAAGAGTTAGTAGTGGATTTTTTAAACCATTCATTTTCCCATAAAATATAACATCCAATAGATATCATCGGTGAGGCATGTATGACAGGTAATCCAGCACTGCTGGTCCCCGTGATTTAAATTACATTTATACAATCAATAAAATCACAAATTAATTTTAATTGAACGTTTTTGTTTTAAACTTCTTTTATTTTGTCAGTGATAACGAGGCATTTGTGATAATTGTACTTTGGGCCGTTATTTACAAACAACAATAAAAATAATTATTATCTTTTGAGCGCTAATACGTAATACCTGCTAATTCTCAAAGCTTTCATGAAAAGTTTCAACAAAACTGACTTCTGACCATTTAAATTCATTCTGAAAATGTCCAGGAACTCTAATATTTGCCTAGACTTTACCGACTCTCAGCGAGCTTGTGGTACTTAGTGAAATTATGTGCTATTACTCGTATATTATTATATAGATACTACTATCATAGTGTGTGTTCGAGCTTTGAGCATCAGCTTTGTAATAAATTAGTAGAATCTACTCCATTTCTATGAATGCTCCGACCAAAGGAACATGTTACCTCTTCTACATCAATGTTGTTATTTTCTGCCTAAAAGATTGAAATTTCTCATTCTTTTATCAAGATAAAGATCCTTACCTATATTAGAATCACTGAATCGCTCAACCGTAACGTCGATCCCTTAGTTACAATAAAATGTGCTCACGGCATGAGCGGGTGGCGTTTTCTATGCCAGGAACGACGCTTTATTTTTTTCCAGCTTGATAACCCATATTATGAGATCATAGGTTACACAAGAAAGTAGAACAATAAGGTTATTGTCCTCAAGGTGTATAACTTACATCACATTATCATGAGAAATCACGAAATTTTCAGCGTTATTTCATTTATTAAGAATTTATTCTTAATGCATTCAAAAACATCTATTGGTCTTCATGATCCAACATCGGCGTCAGAACTGCCTGACTAGGAACTTTTAAATCGAATTTTATATTTCCGATGTCTGGAATGAGATCAAAACACCCCGCGACCTCGATTGCATCGCCAAGCTTTCTTTTTGTCTTTTCTCAATACTTATTTATCTTTTTTACTTTATTCTTATTACTAGATTTCATTGCATCTAGGTATTGCAATTACAGCACAATGCGATTTTAAGATGGTTGTATGTTGATGATGGTTTTGGGCAAGGTTACATTTTAAGTGACAGTTTATAAGTAAAATTATGGTTTTAATAATTTTGACATATGACCTTTGACCGCCTTTGAACAGTATTCAGTTTTTATAATCTGTGCAAACAGAACCTTTATTCCACCTTTAGTCCAACGATGAAAAATTAAGCTTTTGAATTAATTATGTTTTCTTCATTTCCATTGAACCTATAAACTCGAATAACAATCGAAAACAAACGGTTGCAACCTCCTAACTCACTCGCAAAGGCGACGAGTCCAACAATAAATTCAACATGTGCAATTTACCTGCAGCCCTGTTTACTTTAGATTTATAAGAGCATTTCTCATGCAAATGCATTGGAACTCCCCAAATGAATGTAGGTTTCATTAAAACTTTGTCCGGGTGACCGAGGACAAGCTCTAATTTGTGCCTTATTATACGTTAATTAGAGGAATAAGTATTTAATCCCGGGATTTGGATGTCTTTGTTAGGTTCTGTTGTGAGACGAGGAGTTACAAATTCAGTTTCAGTTGTGGTCCTTGAATGTTCTGTGCAATTTTGATTAAAAGTTTTGTATGTTCATGCATTAGTATCTACGTACTAGATTTTACATTGATCATATAATGATAGCTGTCTGAAAGAAATTGCACCATTTGTACCCTTTATTATCTAAGTACTATAGCTCGTTTCAGTTGAATTTAATAACGCCTACAAATTCGTTTATGCTTCGATAACATGTCGTATCTACATTGCAAACGTGGCACGGCATCAAAATTATCAAACCGTTACTGCTGTCGCGTTACTTTCGCAATCTATGGATGGCGTGTTTTTGGACCGCAAATAAAGTTGGTAATCGCTATTAAATTCAGTTGAGACGAACTTTGATTTATCTATTTATATATACGTATATTATATGATTATCAGTTGATAAAGCCCCCTAGCAACCTACTCTGGTTATATATGTATAAACGAATTGACTGCAAAAGTAATTACTTTATTTATTCTCTAGTTTCGGGCTCCAGTGAAATGAGATTAATACCACTTTGTTCCTCGTGGAACATTTAATAGGAAATTGTGTTGCCAAACGTACGCATACAGTTAGTACGACAATTGGGGGATCAAGTATCAACTGAACTGTCGAGCTATTAGTAATATGAGTTTCATCTGTTCACAATCAACTACGTAAGCTTGATTTATGTAGATTAAGTAATAATACCGGTACGTATAACAAGTTTATGTCAAAACCTTGCAATATGTTATTGATGTAGATTTCAGACAACGAACCCAGTGGTGAAAACGGCATTGCATCTTTTGCTTTAGTAATCTCTTATAGGATAATATTACCATACTATATTTGTTCGCCAAACAACTCTAAGGGATTCAAAATAGCTTGTGATGGGGACGAGCCTATTGCTATCTAACGGGCACAGTACCGCTATCACGAGTTTTCTTACTATTTACTATCATAGTAAAGTAAATTTTCATGATAGCGATGTTAGTTTTTAACTTGATTACATTAGGGATTAGTGTCGCTTATGTGACATCTAGTCATAGTAAAGTTTTGATTTACCATTTACTATATTATAGAGATGTCATGTTAGCGACTCTAATTCCTAATGTAACCAAGTTAAGAATTAAAATCGCTTGCATGAAAATATACATTTACTATGAAAGTAAATAGTAAAAAACTCATAATAGAGGTACAGTTCCGAACTCCGTGACAATTACTATACCGAAAAACCTAATAACACTTTGCCCGACCTCGAATCCACGATCACGGTCAGTAGTGGCGATTGAGACCGCATGACCCGTGAGGCAGTCACGAAAGAAGAAATACAAATAAACTCATTAGGACACATTTGTTGTGTTTGATGTTTTTTATGTTTGATTGAATTCCAATAAATTAATCATGATAGCAAATTATACCAAAAGATATATACGCACTATTTAAATGCTCAGGTCTCGTGTTGTATCATAGACCAAGTACCATCTAATTGCATCACAGAACACGAGCGGCAAACTTTACCCCAGTATAGTACAACCGAGTTCAACATCAATTTGTACGAATATTATCTCAAAGAAAGCCGCTAATAAATTAGTACACGTGTATTTAATGCATGAACCCGCCCCGACTTGTGAGTAATGTACGACATTTATAATTGGTGTCTTCGCAGGATGCAGCGGGAGATAAATCAACGGGAAAGGAAAATGTTTGAAGATGAGGGTTTGATATATTTATTTTTTATAATTTAGGATTATTTGTTTGAAGATAGGTTCTACTTTAAGATGCTAGGCTCCTTGCCTAGTTTGGAAGGTACAATATTTCAATTAATTTCGTTAGTCTACTGGTGGCACACTAACGCGGCTTTGGAACTTGAAAGGCCGAGTACAATACCTTACGGTCACGTAAAGTAAAATTATAAAATTCTGGTACATTTTTATAGGAATGAAACGGTATTTACTTTTTTTTTTTTTTTTTTTTTTTTTTAAAGATAAAAAAAAAAACTTAATATAACACTGTACCGTGGTTAAACAAAATACCGCCCAACACTTTGGGAAATACAACAGTTCTAGTTGAGGACTCAGAAGCAAATAAAAACAGAATGGGTCACGTTTCAAAACCGAGAACTACGGGGGCAACGAAACCAATTTCATAAAGTAAACATAATTATAAAACCGGTAAACAAAACGTGTAGACTAAAAAATGTTAGTTAAGCCAAACAAACTCATTAGGCACGCGCAGATAATAAAACCACTACCGAAAAACTTCGTAAAACTACACACCAAAATGTACGTAAAACATACACATTCGCCCACTGGCCGTTACTCATTGAATCATGAAGCTAAATTTTAATCAAAACAAACAAACTCGAGCACGTGTTTGTGATATAACCCACAAAGAACTTCATCCCTTACGCTCTGTGAATATTTTTACGCGTAATTTGTAAACCGAATGACGGTTTAGGGTTTATAATTTCTGTTTAAAACATTAAGCTTTATTTTATTTAAAAAGTACTAAAATATATGAGAAAGTGGTTGAACGCTTGCCTTCCATGCGTGAATGAACCTATGACTTTACGAATTCATGTGCGGATCATTTCCGCTAGCGGTGAAGGAAAATATTGTGTATAGTGTCTCAACAAAAGACTTGCCACCTGCCCAGCAGTGGGATGCTAATATATATAAATTATTAAAAATATATTTGTGTAAAAATGAACTTGTAAGTGAACCGCTCAAAGCTATAATTAATATTTAAAAAAATTGTATTCGTGATAAAGTTTTCCCAAAGTCGCAGCCTGCCACAACTGTTCAAAAATATGTCCTTCAAATATTAGTAAAGTACATATGTACAAAAAAATGTCAATTTTACTTAACTTGTCACTTCGAATAATTGCATTCGCGTCACCGACGTTTAGGAGCAAATAAGGCGTGAAATGCATCGCGCGTTCGCGACCCCCGCAACTTTTCCAATATACGAGGTACGTCAGTGTCGCAGATCATAGAATGAAGGAAGATATGACAAGGGATACTCGCCACTTTCGTATAAGAATTTAATATGGAGGATGAGGTTAGCGTTCTTTCCTGCACCGAAAAAACCTCCGAAAAGGTGTGAAGATATTGCCTGTTGGGCCGAAGCCCAACGGTTGAGGTATGATTCGGGATATTAAGTTGTCGCTTCACTCCGAGAGATGGCGCTGTTTGTTTTGTAGCAAGCAGTTGGCACAATTAGTTACTTATGTACTTATTTAAATCATACTTACCTACATTGTATAATTTAGAACAAGTAACAATGTCGCCAAGAAAGACGATGTTTTATGAGGTAAATGTGTTGCTATTAGAACTCATATATTGACGTCATAATTAATGTTCTATATTGATCTGGTCCGGGGCAGCAAATTTGCAGATCATGAGACCTTTAGAGGTCCTTGATTCACAGCCAGACAGTGAATGGTCTATACTTATAAGAAAAAATGTCATTGCCATCACAAGGCTTGGTAAAATGAATGAAAGGTCGAGCAAGTGGAATCATTATGAAAGAAAGCTTGTCGCCAGAAAAGGACTTTTTTTAACATAAGACCTAATACCGTCATCGATTAACTGTTGCTATCAGGACACCAATGCGTCAGTCAGGTTGACTGGCGTGCTGTCTATAAACATATCCATATTTCTATATTCTACGGTTGAATGTAATGCAATATTGCGGCCGCCAAACTATTACAGCCCCCGCGGGCACGGAATATTTTCGAAAGTGAATTGACTGAATAGCTGCTGGTTTGTTTTGAATTGTTAGAATGCTACATAAGCGAGAGAATTATTGTTCTGCTGTTTGAAGAGTTGTAGTAGAATTGTTTTTTTTTTTTAGGTTTAACTACAAAAATCGCATTTGGAATGTTGTTGCCAAAATTGACTCGTTTTGTAAGAGCAGTTGGATTGGTGGTCGTAGAATGTTGATTTGTTTGAAACCTTTACCCTACTAGGAATTATTTCGCTATGGTGGGTGCGTTTAGGAATACAAATATTTCACATGTACACACACTCGGTCCCGGAACAATCTGTAGGCCAGACAAACATTTGTTCCGTCCGGGAATTTTAACCGTGACACGTGGACTACGTGTCACGGTTAGTGGAAGTGGAAAGACCGAAATCGAACTATAAGTTGGAATCCATCTATAGTTTAAAAAAGACGTGTAAAAGTGATTGAAAAATCCTAATTGCAAAATAAGTCATTTCATTTCAATGCAGAGATATTTTTTTCTATTTTGGTATGAAGATGTCAAGCAAAACTGTAATTTATTTTTTATTTATTTATATATAAATTTATTTTTTTAAATATTAATTTAATATTAAATAGAACATTATTATACAATACTAATGTAAATACTTTTTAAATTATTTATCTAAATCCCCTCTATTATTTGAGATAAATATGATCATCGAATAGAAGTTAAAGTTGTACATAATTGGTTGATAAACTTGAGTTCATCTCTGCCTAACCCTTCGGGGAATACAGCCGTGATGCTATACAATTTGAAAGGATAAGGAAAAGAGGAGAAATTAATTTTGTACTTATTTTTGTTTGGGTGTTTGCTTTCCCAGCGGAATTTGGGGTAAGGCGTGAAGATGCTTCGTTATTTCGGTGTGTTGATTGATTTATGTTTGATGTAGGTTTTGTTATTTATAATCCCCACAATCTAGTTGTTGGTGTTTTCTGCATGACTAGACATTTCTTTCTTATTTGTACTTTATTTTATTTTATTTCATAATTTTTTAGTTTTTTTTTTTTTACATAACATTGTTATACCTTTTTGTTTAACAAACAAAGACTTAAACATTTTCTTATGAAAACGTTAAATTTATTTTATTTTATTATCTTATATATGTATTAGTGCTTGTATGTCATGTAATGTAATATTGCATTGTAAGAGTATTTTTTATTTTATTTTGTTATTATAATTTACTTCAACTCATTGTAAACCAATATTTTGAAAAGAGTGTCCATGGAGTTTCTTGCCGGTCTCTTCTCCATAGGACCAACCGACTTTGGAACCGTGCGCCTAGATTCATAACGTTTTAAAAGTGCCTGCAAAGGCCCATTTGAAATAAAAAACATTGACTAGACTCGACTTGACTTGACTATGGGATCATTGCTTTTGCTTTTTTAAAGGATAATCTAAGAATAGTAATCGAAATGTACTATTAACTGGACAGCAATTGATAACACATACATTTTAAAACTCTTTCATCATATCTTGTTTCCAATGACGACTTGGATTTAAGCAGTTTTAGGCTATTCTTTAACCACATACTGCGTTGTTTTCTTGGCTTTTTTAGGTATTAAATTCTGATTTTTTTAAAATAAAAATCAGTTTAAAAGGTTTACTTTATAATTTATAGAACATCTTTACATATTCTATCTCAGTTTTGTATTAAACATGTAAATGAATAAATTATTATCTTTTTAAAGAAAACAAAAAATATTCTTAAACAAATTTGTTCGTCTTAAAACCAAGTATACTGGCTTGCGAATTTTAAAATAAACTTAAATAATTTAAATTGTAATTGAAAATCTATTTGAATGCAAATTTCTATGCAAATATCTATCGTATCGAGAAACGTGTTTTTGAAACTATTAATAAAACACTTATTCTGTACACCAAGTGGAGGAGAAACTAGGGGTCGAATCGTATCTAGAGGTCAAAAATATGTCAGCAGAGACAATTGCTCCACCGACAACAGCCAAGGAGCAATTCTCGCGCAATTAGAGGATCATGTCATAATGGACATGTATCATAAAATCATGTCCGAAATAGCACGCCTACTTTCTTTCGAAATTAGCAATAATCCTTAGATATGTTTACTTTAAATCCCCTAAATGCAGCAGCGGTTGAACGCAGGCAGTTAAGATGGTGAAATATAACCCTAGATAAAATATTACCCGACTTGGCTAAAACACAAAACGCTCAGCACCCGCGTATGCGACCACAAAACCAGAAGACAAATTCAGTTCATCATCATCATCATCATCATCAGCCAGAAGACGTCCACTGCTGAACGAAGGCCTCCCCCAAGTGGGGGGGTTTGCCATTATCCCCACGCTTGGCAGGCGGCTTGGGGATCGCAGTGGCTCAACGATTAGTGAGAGGACGCTGCTGCCCGTCCTCCGGTGTCTGGTCGCAGTTTTAAGACGTACCCGGTAAATCAGTTCACATTGATGTTATTGTACTGACAATTTTTCAGTGGCAGGATTTCGTTCAGTTTCTTTCATTCACCAACCACAGTTTAATAAATTGCTTTGTTCGTTATTACTGCTGTCAACCACACAAACAAATACCATAAGCTCGCTACCATATCTCGTTTATTTTAATTAAATGTTTTTTTCATACAATTACCATTTACAATACACCGCGTAATTTCAAAGGTAAATTACCCGTGACCGCGAACCAGTTTAAACAATAAATGCAATGATCCGGCAAGTTGGCAAATAATGTGGCATCGTCTGGTCAGTATGAAAAGTGAAAACTGATTTTAATTGAATATTAATATATACAAATTGGAAAAAATATTCATTCAAAAATAATCTGGTGTGCATGTGTGCTTGAATGTGTAATAATTTTTTAATATGACATACTAATTAATCATCAAAACTGTAGTGCATAGTTGTCGGAGCTCCAAGTTTCGTAGGCCGTGGCTTCATAAGTCCCATGTAGGTATGTAATGGAGACCTGGCATTAGAAAAAAAAACGAAATCTGATTTTCTGAAGTGGTTCCAATTTAAGAATCATGTGTGGGATCTCACACTCCGCAGCCACACCTGGCGCGCTTCCGATTTCTTGACCGAAGTTTCACTGACTACTTTTTCTTGGGTTGAGAATAGGCAAGATTTTTTCATAAGGAAGAGTATCAACGTCTTCTCGTGAATCATCCGCCTATAAATGTTTCCTCTATGCTAAGAAAAATATATTACTGTGATCACTATTAATCACCATCCATGTGCTATGGTTTGGCAATTGAGGGCCTCTGGTTTACCAGTGCAAATTAGCACTCCATCATGAAAGTTAATTTTAATTTTAAACAACGATATCCAAAAATCACATTCAAAGGAAACCTTTCATAATTAATTGCCTGGGCAACCAATCCTTTGTACATCGAAACCTAGTTGCAACGCATCAAATGGCTTTCAAAGAGAATGGATCTCGATAACTCGATTCCCACTCGAGTAAATATCGATACACAGTGCTAAACGATGAATCGTGTTCCTACAACTAGCTCTGGAATTCAATTTGAGATTCTTCTATATTTATTCTCGCAAAAATCGGATTAAGTAATTGCGAAA
The DNA here is from genome assembly GCA_947562105.1 of Shargacucullia verbasci. Lineage (NCBI taxonomy): Eukaryota > Metazoa > Arthropoda > Insecta > Lepidoptera > Noctuidae > Shargacucullia > Shargacucullia verbasci. The sequence continues at coordinate 702,366 of OX387283.1, forward strand.
TGATGTTTTGTATTCAGATAGTTGCAGATTTATGTGATTCGTTTGGCCTCTAGTTGTTGCTATTGGTGGTATAGCAAAGTTGTATGTACGAATGTATGCAAGCGCCCCGCTACGGGGAGATTACTATAATTTCCCCCGGGTCTCGAATGTAGGGGTGGCTTTATCACAGTCACCCGGGAACTGATCTTACGGGTGGGAAACCGTGGTGGGTTTCGGCATTGTCTTCAAAGAGCTATCGAAGCCTACTTATATGGTGTCGAGATGGACCGCTTTAGTGGGTCTGGCCGATAGGAGTCCGCATAGCCCATTATGAGTTCTCACTGAAAGGAAAATAGGGCGGTATAGTAAGGTTGTAATGTTATTTGCACGACACATGCCTATTAGTGGTCTACTGTCTTTCCAAAGTTGTGTCCCCACATCACAATAGCAAACAACACTGCAGAAAAAATATCCCAGTTGCTTGTCATGAATGCTACAGGACTGTCTTTGACTGTGGGGCAGTGAATTCATATCATAGCTACATTTTCTTGCTAAGAGTAAAATATAACTTTTTATTGAGAGATACATAAAACGAGTCTAGGAATAATATCATTTGTAGTCAATGAGATCGGAAGGATGCCCGTGTCTAGTCGTCAAAATCTATGGGTACATTTCGACTTATGTAGTCAAACCAACTGCATCGCAATCGATTAATCGGATTCTATTGTAGCCGAGTGAGCAATATTTCGAGTTAGGAACTAAGGTTTAAATTAAATCCTAACTAAGCGACTACGATTGCCTGTAACATCAAGATTGAGGTATTTATTGCTGCACTGATGGATAATAAATACGTTTTAGTTAAATAAACCTCTTAACCCTTCAAGCAGGGTAAAGTAGACACAATACAAAATCGATTGTTTGCAGGTTCTTGGGACCTTTACGTAGCTTGATTAGTTAACCATCTAAAGGGTTAACTTGTAGATACGTCTATTGGTTTCAAACTAATCAGTAACAAAACACTTTGCATGATTTGCTGGTTGGTGGTACCCGGACACGAATGAGATGGCTTGTATTTTGATGTGAAACATCTAATGCAGCGGATCAGACCGACTATTGGTGGGGCGACGCTACGTCATGCGTCACCATATATAATAGTATGAAATAAAAATATAAAATATCCATGAAAGGAGGTTTATTAAAGGAAATAAATTTGGCATGATCAAAAACAAAATATTCAGGTTTATTTAAAAAAAAAAAACTACCTTTAAAAAATACATATTCAGTGAATACCTAACGTCTATCATATAATTTATTTTTGATTATGCCATATTTATTTCCTTTTATAATCTGTACAAAATAATTTCGATGTTTCACATCTGCCAGGCGTCTCGAGACAGCTCACTTTTTGTTCTACTTACACTCAAGTCCCAACCATTTCTCCCAGTACCGTTAATACCATGCAACTTTCTGCGTATGACCAAACATTAGAACTTGGACTTAAGCCACTTGAACATAACTCGAGTACCGAGCGGTCACTCGCTAACGAAACTATAATGCCAAAGATAAACAAACGCTAAGATTTTCTTCGTCGTCACAGAGCAGCAAGGAAATGGAGCTATGATGGCCAACGGCATGCAAGAAAAATCCGAGATCCGAGAATCCGTTGCGTAAGTTTGCTACTTCAATTTTTCGGTGAACTATAGTTTATACTTTATACTTCTTTAGCCTGAATATTCAATGAATTTGCATCTTTTGGTAATATTTAAATACCAAACATACACATTTTAATGAGCAAAAAATACATCTGCCTACATAGCGGGGAGTGCGTTACAAAGTTACAGTGCTTGAGGCAAAGGACGAATGTAAGACGTTTCTCGAGAAATCGTACGTACTTCATTTACTGATTACTCTTTTTTCATAATATGCTCTATGCTACAATACTAACTGTTAGCTCACAGTGCAAACTTGTTGCAAGAACCCTAAGTTTGTCTACTACATAATGTAAGACTAGACTTAACTTGGCGGATATGATATGCAAACAATAGGTATTAGATGCATAATTAAACAGAGGGTCTATAGAAGACTTCAGTTTTTGATTAGTCAGACAGTTAAGAAAGGATCCTACTCAGCCAGTATCTGCGATTTTTATTTTGCAGTCTTATGAAATAAAAGCTATCGTGAACAATACTCAGTCATCTTCTTAATCTCGCTTTATTTTTGCACGCTTTATAAGCCAGTTTTGATACCTTATAATGACGTCATTGGACCTCAGCATTGGTCTTCTTAGCACATCTTCTGCTTCAGCGTACGTAAAGTTGTAGCTTTTAGTTGGTTCACAGAACTTATTTTATGTCATGACTTTAATACATTTAAATTCAATCGCCGTAATCCCGGACGTCCACTGCTGAACGAAGGCCTCCTCCAAGGGAGGGATTTGCCATAATCCCCAAGCCGCCTGCCAAGCGTGGGGATTATGGCAAATCCCTCCCTTGGAGGAGGCCTTCGTTCAGCAGTGGACGTCTTCTGGCTGATGATGATGATGAAATTCAATCGTATGAACAGATATTCTTAAAACGAGAACTAGGACGTCTCCTGTGTGGGTAGAGTTTAGAGACATTGATCTCACATGTAGGTACTCACACATGGAAAGACTACTTGTAAGCCATAAAATATTTGTTCCGTGCGGGAATCGAATCCATGACCCTTATCGTAGAAAAACAATCACTTACTGGTTTAACCATGCCGTCAAGTAAAAGAAAATATCAATTTTTTGTTCAGGTTTTGATTCCCGAAATGGATGGAATGGATGTAACTTTGTATAGTCTAAAATATTTGTTGTCAGTCTAGACGCCTTCGTATTTAATTAAATCAACAGGGTTTTTTTTTGTAGAAATATGAGGGCAGGTGTTAATTTATTTAGCTTTATTTTTATTTTCGTTTTCTTTCTTTTAATAATGGCCTAAATGTCAATATTTACTTATACCTTGATGAGAGTGGTTTTGGAAAAGAAAATTCAAACCAATTTTCGGGATCACTATTAATAAAACATTCTCTGTAAAGATTATGGTTTAGAGGTAAATAATGAAAGGAATTTATAACGCGATTACTAGTGGAAATGCCAGAAGCCCTACGCCCTAGAAGGACGTATACGGACCTCATTGGTGATGTCCTTCATAAAGGTCAGGTGTGCAGTACCCACAACCGATATCCATGTATGAAACGATACATGAATGTAGTTGAAGCAAAAGGATTTTGTGAGGATCATAGCACATTACGTTCCGTGATTTCTGCCTACCCTTATGGGAAAAAGATGTACCTATGTAAGTAAGTCCTAGTTCTTTCCAAATAAGAATATAATTCCGAAAAATCTGCGTGAAGTCACAAGGATACCTTTTAATCTATTTCTTATATTCATACTTATTTATATTTCAGTACACTGGCTCACTATATACCAAGCACCCGACTTCCATAAAGGCTATTAGACCTTTCTCTTATGGCACGGTGACACCATCGACTCACCAATTGACAGCTGTCAAGTCAAGCTGTCCGAACTACTTGTGTATATCAGACAATGTCAATGTATCTATTATTGAGATACAGTTATACAAACACTACAGTTGGTAATTAATAAATCAGTTAATATTTATCCTTCAATTTCGTTTGATTTTGTTGCCGCAGTTCTTGAAACTATTCGATAGGATTCTTAACCGTCATTGTTTACATCTGCCCCGTTCAAGCTATAATTTAAATTCCAAAACTTTTCGGCGGTGTCTAATGAAATATTTGCCGGTCGAGAGCTGAACTTCATTTAAGGAAATCAATTTAACGAATTAACATTTATATGTTTATTTTTGGTCGTAAATTTGCGGAGAGGAGGTTCGGGAATTTTAGAGAGCAGTTTATTTCGGTAGTTGCATTGGATGAAGAACAGGTCGTAGGTTTTAGTAAGGCTGATAAACATTATTTTGACGTCGTCTGCTAAATAATCAGTATGTGATCAGCACATCAACATCAGCGTACGGCATACGCACTTACCATTGCCATTTAAAACAATAACAATAACTGAAAGTCAAAACGCTCTGAAAAATATCTTTTTATAAGCTTCTACACATGTTCAATATTATTACAACGTTCTGCAAAAGAAAAAGATTATCAAAGTTCACAGTGGCAGTTCCGGACCCGTTCTATAAAAACAACTGTTTGACCGGAGCTCTTCATTGATATCTCCCTCCCCCGCCGCCAGCAAGGTTTACATAAGTCTACTCAAAAGGATAAAGGAGAGACAAAGTTTTCAAGGTCCTTTATAAAAAAGTAATAGAGGAAATTCCTTTGATACCCCAAAGGATCCGTGAAAAAAAAAAAACTGTACGAGATATTTAGCTGAAAAGGTTAAGCTGAAAGGGCCGGAATAAATGCTAACTTTTCGGACGTGTTGAGATTGAGTTATAAATACGTAACCATTTATACGGTGTAAATACATTCGGTAGCTGTGAAGGTCGAGAAATTCTAATATTTTATTATACTTGGTCTTATACATCTGATGGCTATGCTGACTATACTATTCAAATTGCTTACAATTAAAAAAAAAAACTGATTTTCTTTCGCCGAATGATGCAGACAATTAATCTATGTATATAAATAAAAATCAATTGCCAAACATGTTTGTAATTGTCAGGATAAGGTTTGTATGGAAGAAAATGATTAAAAAAATTTACTGAAAATTTAGGGGTTATAGAAGCTCCATATAAGTTATAGTCAATATTATTTAATTGTCATTTTATTTCATTACATGGTCGTATTGTAAAGGGAAGATATAGTCTTATTTTCTTCATTAGTGCACCCGAGCGAAGCCGGGGCGGGCAGCTAGTTGTTATTAAAACGAAAATGACGTATCATATCGACGCTTAATTACAATGTTAAGCCTATTAAGTATCACCGATCTATAATCTGATTCCAATTCTGTCAAACAGATCATCCTAATCAGATAATTGATTCGCATAAGCTTGTAAATCATACGATATTTAGTAATTAATTTCTAAAACATGCACTATCGTTATTCTGCTCTAATCTCTATTGGTTGATGGCAATAGGTTTACCCCTTTTTATATGGTGTAGAAAAGTGTTACTCGCGAAATTTTGGTCTACAATTATGCTATGCCTCTGCCTAACCCTTTCAGGAATACAGGCGTGCTATACTTTTTTTTGTTCTTTCTTTTTTTTTAACCATTGCCCCACACTCGGAATTTTCCTGTATCGTGGGTACAGTTTAGAAACATAAATGTTACACGCACACACAACCAGACCCCAAACAATTATCTGGAGATCATACAATTATTCCGTGGGGGGATCGAACCCGCAACACGTAGCACAGAAAACTAATGGTTTAGCTACAGCGTCAACCGTGTTGACGAATACTGTCAAATAACATAAGAAAGAAATTACCTAAATAAAGCTATGGCTAATAACATATTGGGACCGAAGTCAGAAGCACACATTACTATAAAAAGTAACGACAAACTTATGAATGAAGCAATAGCAATGTAATAAGCAATAGTATCTTCCGATTTGTAACTACTAGCCGATTATAAGGGACATAATGTCCAGATGGAACTATAGGCAGTTGTTTCAATCAAAGAAAATACGAAACTAGACTTAATGTTTAGTATAGCGACACCTGTGATATGGACTTAAAATGATCACGTTGAGCAATTGAATATGAACCTTACATAAATGATATTAAGACTAGTCAATGATATGGTCATTTTTTTACTTATTAATAATATAAAGATTCACATAAAACAGACTTTTTCGTATCGATGGTCTTCACTGTCATTTTATGATACAGGATAAAAGAGTAGCCATAAAAGCAATTTTTGGTTCAAAGGTTCTATTAGTATGACTTTGATAAAAAATATACACCCACTGTGTATAGCCTGTGTATACTCACGGATAATATCAGGGTACATAATAACATTCCTGGAAATAAACAACTAAATAAACTTCAAAGTGATGAATACTATAGATTCCGGAGGATCGTTTCCGCCTGCACGCTCTGTTGTCCCTGTTTGCGCTGGCGCCTTTGTCGCAGATTCTGTTTCATCCACAGCGCTGAATGCGAAGCCAAGGTTTTTTTCTCTTTTCCTTGATCGTATTTCGTTCATAGTTCCTTGGGAGTCTTAAGGTGGGGATTGATTTTGTGGCAGACTGGTTTCAAGGTGTTGGAAATTCTAAAAAGGACTTAACCGGCAGCTTTATAATAATATATTAATTATAAATTATTGGTTATACATATTTAATTTTGCTGAGCTTGAGGTCCTGGGTTCGATTCCGGGGTTGGGCTAAGGTTATTGAGTTTTTCTGTATGGAAATTCTCAGTAGCAGTACGAAGTTTGGAACTGTGCCCGGTGATGGCAATCGGCTCGGCTCTTATTACATGGGACTCAATAACGGTATCGGCGAAATGTGAGTGTACAATAGTACATCTCTTCGTAATCCTTCGGGGAATACTGTCGTGATGCTATGTTATGGTAACATTTAACTTGTTATTAACGTAAAACGCTTCTTTATGAGTAAGGGTTTTTTTTTCGGAAAGCTTACAGACTAATATAGAATGTAAAATAGGGTACATTGTGTTATATAAATTGCTAATAACAATCTTCCACATATATGCAATTCAGTACCTAAGACAAATCTAAAAAAACATACTATGAACTGATATATATATATATATATAATATATATTTTTTTAAACAAACATAAAACTTTGAAACCTAAATTTAAAAATTTTAATTTTTTTTTGAAAATATAAATTTTAAAAATAAATAGAAATGCTGCTAATTACGATCTTTTTCAAAATAGTCTCTATATAACTTACTCCTTAATGCGGTTGGACTAGTGCTGAATAAATTAATGTCAAGATGTGAGGAAAGATGACGGCACGGTTGGCGCAGTGTGTTGAGAGATCGACTGCTGCGCTAGGTGTCGCGGGTTCGATTCCCGCACGGAACAAATATTTGTATGATCTATAGATAGTTGTTTCGGGTCTGGTTGTGTGTGTATGTGACATGTATGTTTGTAAACTGTACCCACGACACAGGAGAAATCCTAGTGTGGGGCAATGTTTTTAAAAAAAACAACAACAAAGATTATTAAAACTAACTGCATTGCGTGGGAAGAATGCGTTTCGTCTCTAGTTGGTGTTCGAAAAGGGTATATTTATGGCACAAGACGCGCAAGATAAAACGTCACTTACGTAAATTAAAATATAATGTGGTGGGGTTAGTAATTTATCCTTACATTAGTTAGACTAAATAAATCGAAAATCCGTATATAACAAGTAAACACATTTAAAGTAAAAATATTTTCTGCCAGCCATTTCAAATATTTTATAAACCTACAATCATATTCGGTTACAAACTTAAAATAAAATTCACAATCCAAACTTTTCCAGAGTGCAGAATCCTTACTTCTGAACTCCAATGAGACTATTTTTTCGTGGCGCATCTCAAGGCAATTTGGCCTGTTTGTTTGCAAGTGATAAGTTTATGAAGAATTTTGCTCTCTCACGCAAACTTCTGCTAATGAGGGCCGCTGACCGTACGATGTTTGGTACTGAACGACTTTTTTAAACCGAAGTAAAATAAATCTGTGTAAGTTTTGAATGAATTATTGCACAAAACGATAACTTGACGGCACGGTTGGCGCCATGGTTGAGAGATCGACTGCGTTGCTACGTGTCGCGAGTTCGATTTCCGCACGAGACAAATATTTATATGATCTACAGATACCTAGTTATTCCGTATTTGGGTGTATGTCCATGTGAATATTTCTGTTTGTAAACGCACCCACGATACAGGAATTACTTCACGTGTGAGGCAACGTATTTTAAAAAAAGTAAGGAATTTATTTGAGGCTATTAAGAGTAGAATGATGCGAAAAATCCGGTTCTGTGGCATAACTTGTATTACGAAGTTAGTTCACGGCTTAAGCATAAGGATTACGTTATATACCTTATATTATTAGCCGTGGACTGCGATAGGTAATTACATTATTTTGCTTTTAATAATTCACTTTATTCATTTTTTCTCTATATTATATTAGGAGCAGGATTTTAAAAAAAATCTAGGAATTCATTGATTTATCAGGAAAATGGGGTTTATGTATTATGTGGGTTAAGTAATAACAATCCAAGCACCACCAAATAAATTTATTAATAACCAGAATAAACTAGAAGAGAATATCTTCTTAAAGTTTAAAGTAAAAAACTAGTACTAACATTATTTTAAGTTGAAATACACTGCTACATGACGTGTGCAAACATTTCTAATCCTTTAAGTCCAAAGTTGTTTAAGAAGTGGTTTTGTTCAAAAAGTTCTAAATAAAACATATTAAAGTTTAAATTACAATGTTTGAGATTGTTGTTTATAGTTATAAAGTTTCGTGTAGTTTTTTATATAACGATGCAATTGTGTATTTTTAACCTTTCTAACCCAACCGTTTATCTGTTTGTTATGAGAAAAAGCAGTGATAGCATATTGAACGCTTGCCTTCCATGAAGAAGTTTCTGAGTTAACCTGGCCCGCGTGTCTTATTAGAAAAGGAATGATATTCTATTATCACTTGAGGCGAAGGAAGACAGAAGAGAGGGCTCCAAAAAATCTTGATGGTGTGTGCAGTCCTCCAACACGTATCCAGTGGCGTGCGGTGCATAAAGACAAAAATATACTGCCTACCCTACATAACTCACATAAATATTTATTATAAGATATTTGAGGTGGCAAATCACAAACATCATTATTTAATCGAGAAGACGACAAACCAATACCAACATGCAGTAGGTATTATTGGTAAGTAAGCTTTTAAAATTTTCTGCCTACCCTGTCTAAAAATTCATCCATCTGGTCCATCCATTGACTGGATCAAAACCTTTTTCCGTCCGTGCCCTCGGTTGAATAGTCATCACACAAATACCACTGAACTGATTTTTATAGGTTTTGTGGAATCTTTCATATAAAACTACACGTTTATATCAAATTTCCACTGTATTCCTTTAATAAAAACAATTTTACTTCACGGTGATCTGAAATATAATTATTAACAGAGTAGTAGTTTCTCATTCGTTAGTCTATGGCATCGCAGTTTTAGAGACTATATATATATATTTTTTTTCTCTTGTGATATGACAACCCCGATTTGACACTTCTTTTTCGCGCGTTTACCGGCATCGTATGGAAAAATGGTTTCAGAAGAAAAACTTTTACGGAAAATACGGAAATACAATAAAAAGTTAGAGCGCAGACGTCAGAAACGACGAGAATGGAGTCACGACGATGAGCGAAGGCGTAGTCGCAGCCGTAATCGGCGCAGTAGCGACCGAGAGCGGAGTCCCTTGCACACTGACTATCTGGACAAGGTAAGCTAAGATTACAATTGGATGTAATTGTGCTAGCCTGCGATTAATGAGCATATACCGTGTTAGTACGAGATACTATAAACACGATGATCAACTTTGATACGCGATATCAACTTTGATGTGAGACAGGACTCTGTCATAGGTACGAGATACCTACCAGTTTCGATCGTACCTGGCATTGCTGGTACAGTGCATATGCATTAAACTGTACGAGATACGGTTAATTGCAATAAAAATGCTTGAGAGAGAAAATCCTGAGGTATTTCTCATCTCTCTTCCAGATAAAGTTGAAACTCAAGACTTGGCTCTTGAGAATCAGTCTGAGACCCAAAATAATGCTCACACCTTGGAGACCGGAAATTTGGATCCACTGGAGCAACAGAATGTAGAGCTACTGCAAGTCCTAGGCCAAGAGTATGAAGACAATAAGAAATATGAAGGTGAAATAAATAATGACATTGGCAAACGTTGGAATTACATTCTTACACATGATTTATCTAAGTTGGAGAAAGAAAATACATATAATAAAATTGCATAATTTGCCTGAAAACTGCCAACTACTAGATGCCCCAATACTGAATAAGGATGTAGGGGCAGTGATCTCTGAAAGTGGGAAAACTAGAGATAAGAGTATTGTTTACCAACAGAAACAAATGGGTACTGCATTAACTATTGTGGACAAAGTCATGTCAAACATATTTAATAAATCAGTGAAAAAACCCAAATCTCTAAGCAAATTTGCAACATTAATATGTGACTTATATTACCAAAAAACCAAAACTAGGAACTCACTGGTGGCTCCTCAGTTGGACAAAAAGTTTTTGGATATGATTGACAATACACAGGAATGAATTTTTGAATGGTGATAATTTATGTTAAAAATTTTAACTTTGTTGCATTAATTGAAAACTATCCCAAAGCCAGCCTCAGCAGCTACTAAGAATGTTAACAATAAATATTTGGGAAACAGGGGCGATCCACCCTGACAGTTAAACCAACTAAGCAATAGCATGAGGTGGACTACAGAGTCGAGCTGCACAGCCATCACACTACAAGGCAACACACAACCCACAGCGTTCCGAGAGAACCCGGGGTGCCCGCTACTACAACAGGAGATAAATCAGGTACACTCTGGCAATTTAAAACAATACTTTGTGTGTTGGACTTCATTCACAACTGACCCCATTATATTGCAGTGGATCAAAGGATATCATATTCCTTTTATAGTAAAACCCTTTCAAAATATAGTTCCTAAAAATAATTTATCCAATAGTGAAATTACACTTATACAGGTGGTCATTACTAACCTTTTACAGTTAGGTGCTGTAACACCATGCTGTCACACAGAGGGGGAATATATTTCCAAAAATGTTTCTTGTACCTAAACCTAATTGCAAACAAAGATTTATATTAATTTAAAACCTTTGAATAAATTTATCAAAGTTAACCAATTTAAAATGGAGGATATAAGAAGTGCAATAAGGTTGATTGATCATAATTATTATATGTGTTCCATAGATCTTAAGGAATCATAGCTATTAGTACCTATAGCCAGCGAATATAGGAAGTACCTCCGCTTTGAGGTTGATGCATTTTATATGCATTTACAGCGCTGCCATATGGGTTATGCATGGCACCTAGTGTGTTTACTAAGTTAATAAAACCAGTGGTTGGTTATCTAAGAATATTAGGTTACCATTCAGTAATCTATTTAGATGATTATTTATGTATTGGTCACACTAATAATGAGTGTTTAGAAAACAGGGAAACAACAGTTAATATCTTGAAGTGCCTGGTTTTCATTATTAAATATGAAAAAGTAACATGTTGCCTAGTAAACACTACAAATTTCTTTGATTCATAATAAATTCTTCATCTATGTGTCTTGAGTTATCTTTAGAAAAGAGAGTGTAAAATCATAGACTTTGCAAAATTACTGGACATATTAGTAGCAGCATTCCCAACCATACCATGTGGTATGGTACACACAAAATTAATGGAACATGTGAGATACTTAGCATTACTCAAGTCCAAAGACGATTATGATGTTACCTTTAGGGTTACAAGCATACCTTCAATGGTGGAGAGAAAATATAATGCATAAAAGTAAACAACTTATACTAAGAAAATATGATTTGCATATATATACTGTTGCTTCTTTATCAGTTTGGGGTGCTCATTGCAATGGCGAGAGTGTTTGGAGGCTATGGTCACAATTCCAAGTAAAATACCATATAAATCTGTTAGAAACTTACAGCAGCAAATTGCGGTATAAAAGGATAACAAAAAATAATAAAAAAAATTTACTTCAAATTGAACTCTACCGCCATAGCATGCATTAACAAAATGGGCAGTGTTTAATTTCCACATCTTAATGAAATAACAAGAAAGATATGGGACTGGTGGGAAGCTAAGTCAATTAATGTCCAGGCATCTTGTATAAAATTATTTTATATTCTTATATAAGATTATTTAGCAGATGAGGAATCAAGACAAACATTGACACTGAGTGGGGACTATCTATAGATGCATTCCATCAAATTGAAAGAGAGTTAGGCCTGCCTAATATTGATTTATTTGCTTCTAGAATTAATGCAAAATACAAAACACATGTATCATGGCACAGAGACCCATATGCTTTTGAAAGAGATCCCTTCACACTAGATTGGAGCCCTCCGTGTTAATTACAAAGTGTTTACAAAAGATCAAGAACGACAAGGCCAAAGGGATCTTAGTATAACCCACTCTGGACCTCTCAGCCCTTTTCTTTCTTCTTTCTATCCTTTGGCAAAAATGTTGTTGGTTACTAAACCAGCCATATTTAAACCTGACAGTAAATTATTGCTATTTCCTTTTAGTACAGAACATCCATTGAGCAGTCAGTTTACCCTGGCAGCAAGCATCAACTGCGGGAAACATCCAGATGTAGAGGCTTGCCAGAAGGCTCGTTAAATATTATGTTATTATCAACTTCAACAGTTACGCTAAAGCAATACAACACAACTTATAAGGACTGGTGGTCATTTTGCCAATCTCCCAAATTAGATATTTATACAGCTTCAATACCAGATGTAATACAATATCTCACTGAAGTACATAATAGAAATGTGGCCTATAGCTCATTAAATATTGCAAGATACTCTCTCTTTTTTTACATGAAAAAGTTGGCAGTGACGATCGGCATAAGAGCTTCTTTAAAGGCCTTTATAGAATTAAACCAGCTTTATGTAGGTATGTAAACACTTGGGACCCTTCAATAGTGTTAAAATTTTTGACCAATAGGTCCGACAATTCAGATTTAAATTTAGATAAATTAAGTAAAAGAACTTGTTACCTTATTAGCGCTTGCTACTGCTCAATGGGTGCAGACTTTATCGGTGATTAAATTAGAAGATATATCTATGTCACAAAACATCATATCTATTAACATCACTGATCTTATAAAAACATCTATCGTATCAAAAACTGGAACATTAATCAATTTACCATTCTTCGACCAGAACCCTGTAGTTTGCCCAGCTAGAGCTTTGTACACATATGTGAGAAGAACATCAACTATCAGAAATACCGAAAAATATTTGTTATTAATTATCTAGCAAGCAGCCTCACAACAGAGCATCCAAGCAAACAATTAGCAGATGGATGTTATGACTGAAAGTGGAATCGATACAGCAATATTCACTTGCCATAGTACACGTCATGCATCCACGTCTTCTGCTAAACTAGCAAGAGTATCATTGGATGTGATTAGAAAAACCGCAGGTTGGTCAAACAGCACTCTTATGTTTGCAAGGTTCTATGACGTGCCACTGAGCGATAATGCCTCACATGACAGCTTTATTATTGCTGTCTCTTCTGCTTCTAAGTGAAAAATTAATATTTTTGTGGGTATCTCTCTTGTACAATTCATAAATTTATTGATGTTAATATCTGTTATATATTTAAAACAGAGTTAATGCCTAGATAAATGATTAAAGGACATGGTCCATTAAGATACCTTTCTTTATTCGAAATATAAAACAAGTTTTGTTAATTTTGGTTTAATTTAAAGTTATTTAATATCTACTTATGTAGGCTATGTGTACCTATGTAGGCTACGTGACAAAGTATATATTTATAATTTAATAGTATTAAATAGTACTTAACATATATCTTAATTTTTTACAGTTATGCCTTATAGCATATCTTAGACATTTAATAAAAAATGTGTGGTTTGGTTTTAGTATTAATTAGTATATAAAGATAAACTATAACTACATGTGATATGATTGAAATGATTTCAAAAGTAATTTTTAAATGGTCACTTGGTACCTTCATTTATTCCAAAAGAGCCCATATCGACTTAGTACTCTAAACATCTACTCTGTTAATAATTATATTTCAGATCACCGTGAAGTAAAATTGATTAATTAGACGAACTTACCTTAAGTGAAGTCTGATTACAATTTTATGAATGGTGATCTGAAATATAATTACCCACCCAACCCGTCCTGTTTTAAATCAACAGACCCTTGTCGAATGGGCATTCAGTCTCTAAAAAAGTGTCAAATCGGGGTTGTCATATCACAAGAGAAAAAAAAAATATATATATAGTCTCTAAAACTGCGATGCCATAGACTAACGAATGAGAAACTACTACTCTGTTAATAATTATATTTCAGATCACCATTCATAAAATTGTAATCAGACTTCACTTAAGGTAAGTTCGTCTAATTAATCAATTCATCTACATTCATGCATCGTCTCATACATGAACGCCGGTTGTGGGTACTGCGCACCTGACCTTTGATGAAGCAAAAGGGTTATGTAAGAATCGTAGGACATGGCGTTCCGTAGTTTCTGCCTACTGCCATGGGAAAAAGGCGTGATTTTATGTATGTTTTGTATTGTATGTAAAAACAATCAGTTTAAAACGATATCTTTTGTTTCAATTCCTTTAACATATTGGGTGAGAATCTTTATCTAATACAATGTCAAAAACATGAATCAAAAAGGTATCATAATATTATCCACATTATAACAAAGGCAAATACGTTTTAATATAACTCTTTAAGCTCTGTGTATTCATAACGACGAATCTGAGCGCAAATTAGACATTTATTTGATATCTCATACGTGGAGCCGTTTTAACTTGTAATAACGAGTACTTTGAATAATTATATGTAAACGATTCCCTTCCATTAGGTTTAGGGTTGGGGGAAATATACGTGAGATTAACTGGTGCGTGTACGCCGCTAATAAGACGTTATTGAAGCTATATATATATCATTGATAAACGCTTTCAAAAATTGACATAATTACTTAAAAATTTCATTTACTTAAATCATACTAGCTTCCGCCCGCGGTTTCCGCGGTACCCGTATATTTTTCAGAGATAGAAAGTAGCCTATGTGCTATTCCAGACTGTAATATATCTCTGTGCAAAATTTCATCCAGATCTGTTCAGCCTTTCTGGCGTGAATGATTAACAAATATCCTTCCAACCATACATCCTCACAAACTTTCACGTTTATAATATTAGTAGGATAGGAAAGGATTCCCATAGTTACTTAGATTGGTCTTTTGAGACAATAATACAAAATATGTTCGGTTCTTAAGAGACGGAATAAAATCAGGAAAAGTCCTCAACCAGCCTAATTCACGTAATACTACATAGGCCGCAAATATTTTGTTTTCATCAGATCCGCCCACAATATCATACTGTAGATCCTCAGATAAAGCCCTTTTAGAAATTCAGCGCGCGCGTCGAATTAATACGTAGCACCTTAATCGAATGAATTGAATAATTCAAACTCTGTCTCGGAGGGATTTGTCTTTAGCAAAGCGAGTTTCTTTAATTTTTCATTTCTCTACGTTTTCATAATGTTTATTTTTTCGTTGAGTTTCATTTCAGGATTACAATGAGGTTTTCATTTAGTATTTTAACAACATAGCCCTATTCAATCCCCAAAGTGTAAGACAAAGTTGCGCTGTTGTACATTGTTTTTATATGAGTCCCATAAAATAGGAAGCGGGCCGACTACCATCTGCCGAGTACAAATGTAAATTTTATAGTTAAACCTAATAAAATTTTGCTCTACCTGGAAATGGAACCTAGGACCACACGCTAGCGTAACTGCCGAAACTAATAAAACATTTGGTTTATATGTAGTATTTTTTAAAACCTCTTTATTCCCTTGTAAAACATCGTTCGTTCGAAAAAACAGTTTTGAAATCTGAACAATTAAACACTATCTAAAGGAATGTACCTACGCTACGCTTCGGAACGTGTTAAAGAATTTCATCCAGTTTCGAGAGACAAGTCCTGTAAACGTTTTAGTATTGATTGCGGAATTTACACGGCAAAGTAAATGCGAGCTAGAACAATTGAATTCATATGGGGAATTGAAAGCTTTCCTTTGCTCGTATCTGCTGGTTTCAAGATGTTTTTCTAGGATATCTGAGGACAATTTAAAGGTTTTGTGTAAAAACTATGCAACTCACTTATGAGGATTTGTCAAATGGCTATATAACTATCAGATGCTGTCATGTTAGCTTAAATATAGCTACTTTTACCAGGAATCATTCTTGTATAGTGGGTGCGTTTACAAACACAAATATTCACATGGACATACACCCAAATCCGGAACAACTATCTGTAGATCATACAAATATTTGTTCCGTGCGGGAATCGAACCCGCGACAACTGCGTCATCAGTGCCGACTGCCTCTTTTTTCGAAAGTGTATTGACTTATTAAGACACAGGCACCGCTCAGCAAAGAGATAAAGAAGATTTTCTATTTTGTTTCATTTGCAGCACTTGACGCATCGAAAACAACTATAACATCCAGTTAATAAGCAGTAGACAGAACATTCATTGTAGCAGTTAAACGGAGACTTATACTCATATTAATCAAAATCTTGAAGTTGTTGACAGTTATCCACAGAATCCAATGTTAGAACGATAATTATCTGCGAACATACACTCCTGATTCAGTTTCTAAAGACGAAAATAAAAATAAAAGTACTTAAAAGCTTTCAAAAGCTGCCGTTTAAAACGACAAGAACTTTCAAATTCTCACTAGAAACTTAATTCGGCCGCGTACCAACCCAGCGGGGGTTGTAGCACTAGTTAAAAATTCTCGCTCAGCCCGACTGAGTTACAATTTGATAAAGTTGAGAAGTTCATTGGGAGATGGAGGATTGCCGTCAAGTATACAGTTTCTGATATTTGTTTTACTTGATGACTTGGCAAGTGACATAGTTTCGTGCTAAATGAGCGTAGAATGCTGAAAAAGAGCTTCCTATATTGTTTACCTGCTTTAATTAATTAAAATTAATTAAAATTTAATGTACTAAGTAGTTGTAATAACAATAACTGAGGGGCTCGGAACTATTACTCCTTAATACAGACTATTGAATAGCCTAGCTAGGAGGACAGCACTTCACCCAGTAGATTGGAAATATAATAGTACAAAAAAAAAAATTACTATCCATAGACTGGTCATTTTCACGACCGGCCCATACATATTTCCGTGTACAATATTCATGCTATTTATAAAGTACATTATTTACATTTAACATTACTGGCCAAAAAGTATATATAATGCCATTCTCTTTTTAAATTGACAAAAATTTTGTTTCTTGCACCAATATCGTCGGCCAGTATGTTAATTACAGTTTTTTTTTTTCGGTCGTTTATTAGATATTTATATCTCCGTTACGTTTATTATATACATCCATTTATTCCGCTTGAACAAAGAGAAGCGATAGCTACGTACCTATATTGTGTTTTTGTACTCATCGATATTTTTCTAGTCTCGACAGGCATGTTTGTTCAAACAATCTGTCATCAGCTTTCGACGCAAAGGAAAATATCGCAAGAAAACCGTCCGTGTATAATAAAATTTACAACCTATCATATCGGGAATTTACTATGGGCGTGATATGAATGCGAAGGATATAGTAGATGCGTATTTGTTTTTTATTTAGAAGGGAGTTCGCTTTATGTGTAATAAATTATGCTGGCTATAGAATATTGTATCTGTGAATTTCCGGTACTGTAGTATACTTCTTCCCTATCTTTTACTGTTTTCTTTGCTTGGCGACTATGGGACCATATCAAAAGGATAGGTAGCAGCAATCCCGTGACGCTTATAAAAAGAATAACGAGCACCAATCCGGTTGTAAATCGTGGTGATCATATTTTTGGTACGGCCAAACTTAAGTACCTATAACAAACTCCTCCTCACAGTTCCTTGTAAATGAACTAGTGAAGACACGAATATTTCGTTCCTTGGAAGGATCGTACAGGATTCTTAGCACAGCAAGCCTAGCTTCATCGATCGATTCCTCAAATGTTTAGGAGTGAAACACAATAGCCTGCATGAATGACGGGTTCTGGAGCACCTCGGTCAGTCAGCCTCGATATCATCATTGCTGACACGCTAATCTTTTCAGTACGGCAGGAGCGATTTCATCATGATAACTCAAAAATCCAAATAATTTTTAGGTTCGTATAGCTTCAAATCCAGCTCAAAAATGAGTCACATCCAGATCTGACCTTCGTAATGGACAGCATTAGGTTAGCGTGGTCGCGAGTGATAAAAATTACAAGTCAACGACCACTTTTGGTCTAAAGCCTAGCGGTGAACGAAATGAGGCATGATTCTGGCAATATCATTTATTAGTTAAGTGATTTTTTTGTGATTTAAGGCATTGTACAAAGATAAAATGCGTAAGAATTTGATTATTACTGGTGTTACTGGTGAAGGAAAACACTGGGAGGAAACCTGTAAATCTGAGAAAGCCTCATATGGTTCTTGATAAAGATACAATTCATGCAATATGACTGAATCCTGTAAGCTAACTATTTTAGGTATAGCCGATGCAACATCAATTATGAAAACCCCATTATTTATTACCATGAACAGTTTAGCTACTAAAATACACGTATATAATGTAACTAATCTATTTACACGTCATGTAACTAATCTATTTAGGAATAATTATTTAGGTTTAATTATTTCTCTCATAAACAATCAAAATCAGAATAAAAGTGAAATATATTAGTAACAAACAGTATTTAGGCGTCGTTTTTTGGGACAGTTTTTTTTAAAATAGAAATAATTAAATAAGTTAGGATAGAATAAAATAGGATCATGTCTATATTTCTCGAAATATTAGGCAGGGGTGGACTATACACCCAGTTTTGGCTGATGTCGTCGTTAACTCCAATGTGATGGGTGACGAGCCTATTGCCATCTAACAGAAAATACCTAATGATATAAAAAAAAATCCGATCCTGGGATCGAACCCAGAATTTCACCAATGAGGCAGTTCGATTTTTTATATTAAAAATTAATTACAGGGTGTATTAATCTTTATATAATATTTTGTATTAAATCATATAACAACAATGGCAGGTAAACAATAAAATTTATTTTACACTCCAATTAAAACTTACCACTGTTCAGTCAGAACTTTTCAGGGAATTCGAGTTCTTTGCAATGAAACACATTTCAACCGAATTGAAAAATATTTCATCTGTTATATACGTTAAGGCCTGGAAAGGATTTGTTTCGGAGTTTCGGATAACCATTTTATGCATTGTTTTCATTGCAGATTGTATCCAAGGGTGGGTTTCCGAATTTTAGAATTGCAACGTTAGGAAGTACTCCAAACTTGTTTTTGTTTTTATTGGAAAAACTATATTTAGACTTTGGATCTTTCTCTTTTTTTATTAAGTAGCTCTGCTCACTCGCACGATTGAACGATTTCTTGATTCGCATTAGTTTTATGTCGAAGCAGTAGTAAAAGCAATAGTCCTAACATAGGATGGTTGATTCATTCAAACGAATTTTGATACAGGTTGATCGGGTACTGAAGAGGTCACTTTCAGAAATCTTAGGTTTGATATCTAAATACAAAGATCTAGAAACTGCTGTTGAAGCTGACCGACAAAAATTAACCAAGTGTTAGATGTCAAAGTTTATGTTACAATTAGATTGGCCTTGGGTTCCATTGCGACATCGGGCAATTGGCCAATACACTCGCCTCCTTTTACATATTACTCAATGAAATTTGGGTCTCAAACACTATACATACAGCTAACTAACCGTCAGAGAAATACAACCGTAACACAGTTATGAAAACTAATACTATTTCACAATTTCAGTAAACTTTTCACCGTCACTCTGAACGTTGTCGAGTGTAGTTTTGTTGTATGAACTGTATGCTCAGAGCCTGAAATCTACACAGTTTTTTTTTATAGAAAAAAGTCAGTTAAATTGTTGCATACAACATACTCGGTGCGTGACGCGAATGGCATGGTGACATAGCAATCGTTTCGCTACAGTGTCTCTTTGACACATAACATGGTTAATGACCGTACATAGTTAAGAGGACACTATGTTTTATTTATTGAATTTTTATTTATTGTGTAAGGATTGTGTGATTTGAGTGGAAATGAAAATATTAGGAGGTAACCACAGTTATATTTTTCTGTGAAGGATACTCATGCGATTTGAAGTTGTTTTTTTTTTTTTTTGGTTTTTAGTCTTCTATTCCCTAAAGGGTTAGACACAGGTGTACCATTGTACACCGCCGCCGATACATCTAAAGGGCACAGTTTCAAATTCAGTGCTGCTACTGAGAATTTTAAAATTATTATCTCAATAACACTTAAACAACTAAGAACCCAGTAGTCTCACGCTTAGAAGTCGCATTCGACCATTAAACCAATGAAGCAGTTAATAATTATATTTTAAGAAACTGACATTCTCTATTGTATTCCTAATTAATAAATATTGTTTGATATCTTTATATTATCACGCCTGTATTCCCCAAAGAGGCAGAGGTGTACTATTGAACACTCACGTTTCACCAATGATCGTGAGTAATTGAGCTGATTTCCCAGGATGCCACTTTCACTGTTAGGGAAACAGTGATAAATAAAGTGTGGTTATTGATGATCTTCTAAGAGTAGTAGGTATTCTACAAGGAAACTCCATGGTGCATGATGTGGGGATGGTATGTGGGTATGTGATGTATAAAACATGCATTTTATTTTAGAACTTTAACTTCGGAGTTACGACTTGCCAAAGTCGTTACGAGTGTCTTCGTCGAACTTTCCAATCGATGTATCTTGAAATCTATAAAACTCTAATGGTTTCCAGTTGGAAGATAGATCCTGTGACACAAAATCATTGGAGACTTTAATATGTTAGTAATAAGGCGTACTTTTCAATGATATCAACTTTTTAGTCGTACAGTTATTAAGGATTTTTTTTTATATTTTCCAAGAATATATTTCTAAGAATTTTATAAGGTATTGAATTTTTTTCACTACAGTTTTACGCCAGATGTTGTTTGATAATTACTAACTTTATTTGACGGTTTTTGTAGGCTTTAGGTACACTTAACATCTGGTACTAAAAATCTTTCTCTTTTAAAATTAATATCAACCATAATGTTCTTTTTTTTTTTCAACGACCTCTGGAGCACTCGTAACGAGAGAAAGATTAAAGCGCGGTGAGCGCTTAATTTATATTTAATAAACTACGAATCGGAAAGATAAGAGCGGGTTCAGAGGGGGACAGTTAATTGTTTTGTTTAATGATTGTATATGTATTAAGATAGCTATCCAGCTTTCGACCACCATCTTACCTATGGCGTATGTGAATGTATGTGTGAGTAAGTTAAGTTTTATTTTATTCATTATTTAATAGGCCCGAAAATAGTACCTTTATTAGAATATAGATGTAATTTAAGTTATGAAATTGTAAAAATGAAATTATATCTTAAGTAACAATAAAATATTTAGTTATAGCAATATTTTTTTAGAAAACGATTCCCTACTCTTCAAATAATGTCTGTATCGTGGGTGGGTTTGCAAACGCAAATATTTACATTGACAAAAACCCACCCCGGCACAACTTTCTGTAGATCATACAAAATTTGGAACAAATATTATACAAATATTTGTTCCGTTCGGGAATCGAACCCGCGACACGTTGCATAGCAGTTGATCGCTCATCGACTGCATCAACCGTTCCATAACATTGAAAAGCTTGTGCCACTTCTTGCGGTCTTCTAGACTATGGAAAAATTAATATGTTGAAGAGATGATTTTATATTACCTTTGTAAAATAAGTATCTCATGAGAACAGAACGTTGTCCATCATGACTACAATTTACCTAACTCTTCTCAATTTTCTTCTCACTATCTCTATCTGGACAAGGCGTTAGAGAATCAGTGCCTGTAAAGAGAAGCCCGTAACAGCCGCATCGCGCACTTATCTATCAACAGATAAGAGGACTGCTAAATTTCCAACCCCCTCGCTATCGCAACCAACTTTCAAACAATTTTATCTTGTTGAATTCGTTTCTACGGATTAACAGAATTGGTTGGTTTTTCAACTAGATTTTACTTTACAACTAAAACTAAGAAAATATACAGATTTTATAATGTATGTTTTTTTCTTTTTTTATGAATTTATACATGATTTCTCATGAATCACGAGTTACAAGAAGGTACTGTTGTAATTGATGTCTTGATTTTGGTTCTATTCGTTTTATATTGGAAATAATGTATTGGTAGTTTGCTTGAGATCCGTAATTACTTCATCGTAATTAAGGGTAGTTTTAGTTTCAATATTCTCATTAATCTCGGCGGACAACTCTGTAAGACATACAACGTTTGTTTATTCGTGCGCTTTATTAAAAATACGAAGAACAATAAAATTATATTTACACCCTTACTACGACGTAGTTGCACTGCTACGCCAGCTACGATGTCGTAGCATCTAACTGAATCACGTCATTATTCTTTGATGTTGGAACTTTGTTGTAAGAACAATAAAATGTTGTGCATTTAATTTGAATGGTAACGGCCATTTTATACCGTGAAAAAGTCCCTCCACTTGACATAAATAAATAAATCTCTACTTCTTTATTCTCTCTTCTTTATCTTTAGAAGATTAGAATATAATTCACTATTAGCCTATACCTATAGCTAAAATTACCATTATAATGTAAATTGTAGTACAACTTTCAAGTAGATTTACCACTATCAAAAGACTATATTAAATAGTAGTATGTTAATCTCGACTGTTCTCAAATATTCTATTTACAATTTCATTTCACACAAGTTCTATTTACATCTTAGAATATTTAAGAAGTCTCAAAGAGTTCATTGCCACTAGAAATATAAATGAACTGGATATATATTATTTGGCATCAAATGTCAAATCTGCAACTTGTTCAACTAAATTTTGACTACCAGTACATGACATAGTATAGAACTTTTCTAGTCGTTTTCTATATTTTATGTCGGTTCCCCCTTAGTTTGAAGCTATTTGAGATTTGAGATTCGAAATTTCGTTATTTCTTACTTCTAGAGACTTATAAACTTTTTGAACGTTCTCTAAGAAATCAATTCTCTTATACATTTTCAGTCTGATATCTGTCGTAGCGAATACATTATGCTATGTGTATAGGGCTTTATTGGCGGTATAAGTTAGTGGAGAAAATGTGATTTCAGACGAGTTTGTTGGGGATAAAGTCTGAAGAATGTTGGAGGCATTGCCCGGTCAATGATAAAATTCCAAAAGGACCCAAATAACAAATTTAATCATCTTTATGATTAGGTCTTCATAGATTATATACATACTAGTCTACATAAACTGACTTCTGAAAATTCGAAATTAAAAATTATGAGATCTTTTAATTTAAATTTTTTATTAGACTCGAGAACGGCATCTTACAAGTTATTGATAATTATTTATTTGATTTCTCATAGACACTCACCACGAACCTATTCTAATAACACCAAAAATATATACTCAGTTCACTTAATTGAATCGAAAAACGCCGAAGTTTTAACTTGGAAAGGTCTAGAACAATCTCGAATTATTAAAGTAAGGGAGCTTAACACAATTGTTGAAGAATGAGTTCAATAATTAAATCTGCTGAGCCTATTGTTACCGCCATCTTGGAAATGTAGAATCGAATATCGAAGTTTTATTCTTATAAGAATAAGTTTTTAATAATTATTCTCTTTGTGATATTTTTCGTTGTAATAAAAGACGTCATACTTTTTGTCACATCAAATAATCGGCTTTCGTATTGTCAGTTAGTGTTCTGTCTCTTTCTATCTCATCCTAATAGAGCACCTATCAATCTACCAAAATATCATGTATCATCAAGATTTTTGAAAGAGATATTTGATACTTAGACATAGAATTTTGCGTGACTTAGAGGAAATGTATAAAAATAATCAATGTGTTTAGTTCGAGCCGGAGTTCAACACAGTATAAAGTATTTATGAACTTTATTGGTTGATAGTAAAAGATATTCGTGCCTTTGGTCACCTTTGTCTGTTGTTTTTTTAACTGGAGTATATTATCTATAACTGTCTCGTTGGTCTTGTGGTAGCACGCGCGGATGCTGAGCATGACATCACTGCGGTTTCGGCTTCGAGTCCCGGTTCGGGCAAAGTAATGTTGAGTATGTATGTGTATATATATACCTATAGAAATTCTCAGTACTAGCCGAGTGTGGAATTGTGCCGGTAGATGGCAATAGACTCGTCTCTGAAATGTAGTTGTTCAGTACAGTTAGATGTTGTGTGATATATGGTATGTGTGCCTTAAATATACAACAAAACACTGTCAGAAGCCTTTTTACTCTTCAGCTCTCTTCTCCACTTATTTTCACAATCTGATAATTTATTTTAAAGATACAACATATTTACTAAAATAACAGAAAAATATCGCCCACTATTAAACTAAGATATTACACGCACACACAATCAATCATGGGGAACGCAGCCAAAGTTTCTTTGCTACTATGATCGATCAGCTGGAACTGAATTACTAAATTTGATTCTGCCTCGTGTTTGCAGAAAAAAAAACTATGAAAGAGGTATTCTTATAAGGTTTTGGTCAGATGGTCACTTTTAGCCTGAACAAGCTTTTGTGGAGTCGAACCTGTAGACTCAACAAGCTTTTATTTTACTTCCACTACTTGTACATTATTCCACAAATATTCAAAGTCACAGTAATATTTTTTTATCACAGGTGGGGTAAGTACAGGCGCTATTTTTTTTAAAACGTCGCCCCACACTTTTATTTCTCCTGTATCATGAGTACCTATAGTGACACATGCAGACACAACCAGACCCGAAAAAACTATTTGTAGTTCATACAAATATTTGTTCCGTGCGGCGATCGAACCCGCGACACTTAGCGCAGAACTCTCTATCGCTTAGCCACTGCGCCAACCGCGTCGTCATATCTTTAAAACTTGGTAATTATAGTTGTGATATATTGTAATGAGAAACACTAGGCTAGGCGTTGAGACAGTGACATTGCGTCATTCAGATGATAAATTCAACCCATTACTGTGCCACTGCTGGGCAAGGGTCTCTTCTCAGAACGAGAAGGGTTAGGCTTTAGTCCACCACTCTGGCCCAGTGCGGGTTGGCGGACTACACACACCGTCAAGAACTTTATGGAGCCCTCTCAGGTGTGCAGGTATCCTCACGATGTTTTCATTCAAATGATACTGTGATAAATTGTTTAAACTTATATTAATAAGTATTGATGTTTATTCCACTTGCCATTCAACTTAGATTTTAAATTCTGCATATAATATATGTTGGAAACAAGTTACAAGCCTTCCTTGTCGTCATTAAACATGATGACAATGAAAGGCAGTAACTAAATCATGAGTCATGGAAATACAAACTTCATGAAACCAGAATCTGATGAATCTTGGTCGTAAAAGATAAATATAATAAAGTAACCTTGTTGCCTTTATGGTGAAATTGTTTACTGAGCCCGAAACGCAGCTGTCGGTAAACATATTCGGCATGTGAATGTCGCGTACGAAAATCAGAACAATCCGCTGTCATGTCATAATTTACGGAGGTATTTAATATGAAACAGTCGGCCTTTAATTTCATATCAGAGCTCATATTAGTACATTTCTATGGGTAGGTTTTACCTATGACAAATTACAGGAGACACAGTTTGTAGTTCACAAAATACTTTTTTAATAATTAATTAATGGAATCAGGCGTTACTTTGCGGAAATCCATGATATATAAGATATACAACTAGAATATTTAGTTTTAATTCCGCCAAACTACTGCAAGCAGTCGAGGAGTCAGCATCTCCTGAGGATGCTCCGTGGACGGGCGAAACACGTGTCGAGGATCGGTTTGGTTGTATGTTACATTATTTCTATTGCACTTTCTGCATGTGCATGTATTTGCGGGCAGGAGGGCGGTACTGTGCATGCACCCAAACTTGCAGTAGTTTGGCGAAATTATAACTAAATATTCTAGTTGTACCTATATCTTATATTTTTAATAATTACCCTACACTAGGAATAATTCGTGTATCGTGGGTGCGTTTACAAACACATATTTATATTCGCAAATATATACCCAAACCGGAATAACTATCTGTAGATCACACAAATATTTGTTCCGTGCGGGTATCGAACCTACGACTACTACCCAGCAGTCGGATCGCTCAGCCTTATTTTTTTGTTCCATAGAAGTAATTGAAATGTCGTTTTCAGAACACCAAACAAATTCGTTACATCGGCAGAAAGAATTAAATAAACTATAGCATCCAATGTCTTGCAACAAAGTTAATATATTCAGTACACACGAGCGCTTGTCGCGCAACTTTTGTACTAACAATAAAAACGTGTTCAAAAGATTTTGCATTTAAACTTCTTATAATACTATTAGTGGCATGAGAGATGAATTGCTCATGCCGTGTTGGTACGATTGAAGAAAAATATTGTGTGACATTCGTTTTTTTTATACCTAAAATGATAATATAATTCATAATGAATGAATAGGGGGAAGTCCCGTAACGCCGGACGGCACCTAGCGTCGGACACTCGCACTATCTGGACAAATAAAAATGCGTTCGATTTAAAAATCATTGAAAAGGGTGCGGTGCAACGTATCTATATAGGGTCACGGGACGAGGTTTGCCAGTGAGGCGAACGGTCACGGTGGGAGCGGTTGATTGCTGTTTTTGACGGGAAAGCACTGCGTAACATAAATTCCAAGTGAGTATTATAGCTATGATCTTGTGTTTAATTGTTTATGTTATTTTTCAATAAAGATAATGTTCTATTATAATTCGTAGACGGTGAAAGTTTTTATTAATTTTCTAAACAGTTTTAGTATGAAATACGTAATCTTGGAGATTACGTATCCCCGTAGTACCGGACACAAAGATGTCCCTCAACACCGGACAGTTTAAAAGTTGTTTTTTACTACAGACCACTGGATATAACATTCACGAAGCCATTCAAAGATGCATATAACCAACACTGCGACATGTGGATGAGAGCAAATGCTGGATAACCAACTATGATATTGCTGGTCTGGTCAATGAAGTGTTTACAAAAGTTGCTCTACTGGATATTGCGGTGTTTGGGTTTAAATGCATTTAAACAATTTACATATTTGATAGAAATTTATATTAATATTTGATAGCAATTTCCTTCACTTCTGACTTACATTGATTTCGCTTTGGTTAGCTCATCGACGTCCTGCAATGCAGAATTGTTGAATAATTTGGTCTTAGAAGAATTGACAGACTCTCCAAGAGAATCCACTGGAATCTAAGTTCAAAAAGCAATAGAAGGGAAAGGGAAACAAATCAAAGGTGTGAACGCCAAAGGAAAAAGTGGAGATAAAGCTAAGAAAAAGAAACCATTCACTCAAATGTCTAACATAGGAAGAACTACTTGCAAGTACACTTAGAGGACCATGACAAAGACTGAATACAATGCTCCAGCTCCAAGGGTGGGCTCGTGAAGCATGTGCAGACATTGCTGAATGTGGAGATGCATATATATGTGATCGATGTACGATGTTTTAAAGTGTTCAGCGTTTTGGGTTAGAAGTTAAATCTGTCCGGTACTAGGTGCCAATGTCAAAGATTGCATTTTTTCCTACCAAAACTTAACTAAGTTTCCTAAATATGTTTACGTAGAAGTTGTATTTTTTATGATTGCTTTTGATTTTATAATTTGTGGACTTAACTTATTCATGAATAAAGCTACATTTCTCGAAGTCGTTTTTAATTTATTTTCTGAAAACCTTAGGTGTCCGCCACTGGGGGACTTCCCCCTACCGATGTTTAAGAATACGCCAAGCTTGATTAACTAATTTCGCCTGACAAAGCCTGTTAAATATTTATTTAGTATTAGCTTAACACTCATAGCATGATCATTTATTGCAACCATTTTGAGCAATTATTCGCTTAATAATATTTTTTACTTACTACTTTAAAGAATAGAATATGTACTTCACAATAAATAACCACCATTATACTAATACATTTTAGTAAATAACAAGTAAGAGTTAGTCATTTATTGACACGTAAAACGATAATGAAGAAAAATAATAAATTAGAGTGCGTAAACAATAATACGAGTAAAAGTTAGCACAATGCATTAAATACGGAACATTATCTTAAGTTAATTAACCGTCATAATGATTATAAAGTCATCATCTGCCTAGCCTTTTCCCAACTACATTGGGGTCGGCTTCCAATCTAACCGGTTGCGGATGAATATCAGTATTTTACATGGAGCGACTGCCTTCTGACCTCCACCACCCAGTAACTGGTAGACACTGATACTCTAAGGTTAGACTGGTTGTCAGACTTTTTGGGCTACTGACATCTTTCGTATGACACCCGGGACCAACTGCTTAACGTGCTTTCCGAGGCATGGAGGGTCTCGATATTTAAAAATGGTCATCCATCGAAAGACTGACCACGTCAAGGCTGCTCGAGGTTACTCGTAGATCGGATAATCTGCACGGTAGCTATGTAGCTATGAGCTCCTCTTCTAATGTTCTTCCAAGAAACTGAAAAATAGTCAAACAAACAAGCAGTCAGTGTTCAATAAACTGTAGCGTAGTTTTCCAAGAAAGTTTGCTTGAAACTTGTTACAGCGCTTTTTATTGTTTAAGTCAGTTCAGTTACCGAGTCAAGATGTCCAACCTAACATTATGAACGTTGCAGATATAATACTGTTTTTTATTCGTCTTTTATTGACGGACTTGACGGCACGGTTGTCGCAGTGGTTGAGAGATCGACTGCTGAGCTACGTGTCGCGGGTTCGATTCCCGTATGGAACAAATATTTGTACGATCTACAGATAGTTGTTTCAGGTTTGGGTCTTTGTGTATGTGAATACACACCGTGCCTCGGAAAGCACGTAAAGCCGTTGGTCCTGCGCCTGATCTCCCTCCGGTCGCGTCAGATTGCCGTCCCATCGGGCTATGAGAGTGAAGGCACAGAGAGAGCACCTGGGTTTGCGCACACACTTGTGCTCTATAATATCTCCTGCGTAGTTTGGCTAATCCCCGGTGAAATTGGCCGCCGTGACCGAAATCGGTCAGGAGGACATTATTGACGGACTTAAGGTATTTATTTTATAACTAGACGCTTCTTTTTTTGTTCACTTCACCTAATATTGAGCGACGATTGATGAATATTTGTGTAGAAGATTCCTACCTGTTCGGGTATCATTCATGACTCAAGATTTCAGAAATTTTTAGCAGTTTCTATTATTAATACTTTCTAGCTGTCATATAATATATAAGGTCCTAACTTTAAGGGGTATTCATTAATTAAATAAAAAGTAGCTACGGTAAAAAGTTACCATTCCAATGTGAATGAATTGAAACTGAATGTCGTATACTAAATATGTAACTAACTATTATAGCATAAGCACTATCCACTAAGCAGACGCAATAGTTACACAATCGATGTGTATTATAATATACAAGGTCCTCCATTTTTAGTCCCGACCCCTTTAGGGTCTATTCCCACTGAAAGAGCAGCGGCGCGGCCGTAAGAGTAAGTGACTGAGCGCGACGCCGCAAGGGGCAGTGCGGCGCTAGAAGGCTCGTGCAGCTTCGCGGCGCCGCGCTGCCCTTCCTTTGTCTTCAAATAACTATGAACTTTTTAATCACGTCGATAAGATTCAAAATGATTTGTAATATTTTGCCTCAAAAAGCCGCTGCCGGCTGCTGCTCGCTCAGTAGGAATTGACCCTTAAGGGGTTACTGTACATCAGGGCATACTGTATATTAAATCACGCAAAAAAATATCTACTGGTCAGAACATTTAAGTTGAGTGATATTAACTATATGAAACAATGACTTTTTTCGCGTTCCAGATTTGGTTTACTACCAGTTGTATGTATTGACGGGTACAAGAACCCCTTAGAGGGGTTAGGACTAGAAAAGTAGGATATTTGTATATATTTGTAGGTATATTATAATACACTTAGCAGATAGTGCTTATGCTATAGTTAGTTGCATATTTAGAATACGACATTGAGTTTCAATTCGTCCACATTGGAATGGTAACTTTTTACCGTAGCTACATTTTACTTAAAATTAAAAGCATTGAGAAAAACCGCATCAAATCTATCAAGTACGTTTTGTTTGATTTAGCGAACAGATGCGCCAAGAATAAAGATTTAATTTTAGAAAGTACCTTCCTGCATTTAATTAAATTTATCTAGAATTTATCTAAAATATCCTACTTCCTACTAATCCTACTAATATTATAAATGCGAAAGTTTGTGAGGATGGATGCATGGATGGATCTTTGTTACTCTTTCACGCCAGAACGGCTGAACGGATCTGGATGAAATTTGGCATAGAGATAGATTATAGTCTGGAATAACACAGAAGCTACTTTTTATCTCGGAAAAATGTACGGGTTCGTAAACCACGCGGGCGAAGCCGCGAGCGGAAGCTAGTAAATTATATAACGTCAAGTTTTACGCAAGAGTATACAAATACAACTTGGAAGACAACACGTATCTTACCGCCCCGACTTGCTGAATAGATGTCTTCCCTATTCAGGGAATATAGCAGTAATTACTATGTAGTTTGCAGATGCAAAGTTCTTCTCTACATAAAATGCATAGAACAGCCTTTATATTAGCTCGTAATGTTGGGCCAACGTTACCGCATACAAGCCAACGCCACCGCATACCAGCCAATGCCACTATTTTTGTGTTGGCTTATGGTACAAAATGTTGATGACAGACAGAATAATTAAGATTATTGAAGTTAAGGTCGTATTAGTATCAGGCAACGTGTTAGCTTAAACAAATAATGGAACCATAACGACCGGAAAAATATAACATAACATAGTTTATAACACTGTATTCCCCGATAGGCAGCGGCGTGCACAGAGTTTTTAGACAGAGTAGGCAGAAAATTTTAAAAGCTTACTTTCCAATAATACCTACTGCATGTTGGTATTGGTTCGTCGTCTTGTCGATTAAATAATGATGTATGTGATTTGCCACCTCAAATATATTATAATAAATATTTATCTGAGTTATGTAGGGTAGGCAGTGTCTTTTTGTCTTTATGTACCGCACGCCACTGCCGATAGGTTAGGTAGAGGTGTACACACAGTATTACACAGTACATCCACATTACGCCGATGCCATTACTGAGTCTCATGTAATAGGGGGCGAGCATATTGCCATCTTCCGGGCACAGTTCGAGACACTTTGCCCTGCCCGGAAATCGAAACCAGGTCCTCACAACCAGCAGTCGCGCATGCAACAACTAGACCAAAGAGGCAATGAGGAAAAATATAGACGAGAAAAATATTCTTCATCGAAGCTTGGTGCATTTGGCACCAATACCAATGTTTGGCCAACTAGCAGAGACAGTAATAGGAGTAAGTATGGGTAACTGCAGCGAACATTTCTTTCAGCCCTCGGCCCCAAAGTGACACGTTAATTAAAACCACGTGGATGCCGCTGGAATTAAAAATAGTGAGCTATTGTGACGGTTATTTCCCTGGCGGTAAGGCTTAATCGAGTGTGAAAAATCGTGAATGCCTGCTGTTTAGTATACGGATATTTCTGTCTTCAGGGTATTTTATGATTGTTGAAGCTTTTTAATTATTTATTTTTGATGAAGTCTCGTTACCATGATGGTTCTAAAATGTGTGACGTCATTTGTACGTGTATTTGGGTCTTTCTGAGGAGTATCAGAATATTAACTCTATTAATTGATTACCGAAGTTATACTTGCAGAAAATCTAACCATACAATACACAAAGTTAACATATTAATTTTATAAATAAAAATTCGTTGTCATACCAACCCAACCATGTCACTCACTACGACTACTAGGAGTGACGATCATCTTCGATTTTATCATTAACTGGAGAAACAATCATATAGTCATCTGTATGCATCCAGAAGTCCGGTTCCGTATTCGTAACCACATTCAAGAATTCGTTAGATCTGTTTATTAGTTTGTATAGAGAAAGGTATGCTTCGTTGGTATGGTCATGTAGAGAGGATGGATGAAAGGCGATTAACGAAAAAGATTTATAACGCGGTTGTTAGTGGAAACGCCAGGAGGGGACGCCCTAGAAGGACATATACGGACCTTATTGGTGATGTTCTTCAAAAAGGTCAGGTGCGCAGTACCCACAACCGGCGATTATGTATGAAACGATGCATGAATGTAGATGAAGCAAAATGGTTTTGTAAGGATCGTAGCACGTGGCGTTCTGTAGTTTCTGCCTACCCCCATGGGAAAAAGGCGTGACTTTATGTATGTATGTATAGGAGGTAATCTCCGGAACTAATGATCCCATTCAGAAAATTCATTCACAGATAGATATTGCCGTTATGTGTGAGTGCTGTAGGGTATACATTATATATTGCACAGTTCATGTAAGTCACGAGGACGAAGTTGAGGGTAAAAGATAGTACCTAATAAAATATTATTCATACGTGTTAGAGCTAAGTTCAACGGAATAGTGAATGAGCCAAATCAGTACTAATACAGTCTTTCGAAGACTGCGAGTATAAGACACACTTCTTCCTACCCCTTATGGACCACGGGCTTTATAGAAGTGTGGTTATCAGTGCGAGAATGTAACAAAAGTGAACCAGTATCGATATAGTGTGAATGGCCACTTACAACAGTCGTTTATCCTCAGATAACAGTTATATAGCTGCGGTCATGAATCGAAACGCAAATGATCCGTCCCGTGAATTACTGGTTTGTTTTAAGGTTTACTTGCTGTTCAAAGATCAGCGGAAAATAAAACTACAGTGATAAAATATTGGTACCAGTAGAACTTTAGTACCTTTTCTAAAAGATTTTATTATTCTATATAGAGAACGAGTACTAGTCTTTTTAGAGGTATGTTGCGATTGGATTTTTATTCAAGATGTGATTTTGACGTATAATCTGTATTTAAGCTGAACGTTTACTAAACATTTGTAATTTCGTTACCAAGTGACTTTAATGTCTATACAAGTTTCAGTCTTAGACTTTTTTATCCAAAGAGCATTAGTTCCCAACGTGGTCCAGGTGGACCCCCAGGGATCCACGGGAGATTCGACGTGGGTCTACGTTGGCGTGACAAAAAAATGGGGGTTTACAATTCAATTTACAATATGGTAGAAATATAGCTGCAGGGGGTCCACCGGAACCAGATAAAGGTTGAAAGTGGTCTATGAGAAAAAATGCTGGGAACCTCTGCTATAGAGAAAAAGACTCCCTGAAATCGAGATTTATCCAAGGAACAGATATCGTTCGTTTGCCCTGTCCTAAATTCTCGTAATTTCACAATATAGATATCTTTACGTTACATTACACGTTTGGAATACAAAAGTGGTAGTTACTACAAAATTTAAATTACTATAGAGGTAGTATTGCCCCTCCGTATGTCTCCGCATTTGTCATGGTCGTGATTCAAAGGACGAAGTGTGACGAAACGAAAATGGCACGTACAAATAGTCAGCAGATAAATAATTCTACAAAAACAAAGAAATTAACTTTTAAACTTTGATGTCGATTTCCAGTCTCAAGTAAACACGCGCCAAGCATAAAACAGAAAAAGACAGAGTTACAAAAAGTCGTCAAACGGACGATTTGGAGCAAGTTCACAACCCTGAATGAAATATTGGAGCACTCTCCTCAACTGTGACCGTGGTCCTTTGATGAATTGAAAACAAGTTTTACTGATGGGGCAAGCCATGAGAAACACCCGTAAAAACTCGGGCTATGAAGAAAAAAGTTACTGCGACCAGAAACGAGCTTTTTTCTTCTTAAAATTGGATCATTATCATTGGGGAAAGTGATCACCTACGATTAAGAAAACACACATTATCCTGAAGGAACGGATTGCTTCATGTACATTTTTTTGCTATAACTATTATAATTTTCTACGCAAGCATGTGTACGAAAACTGCAAATTCGAATTACAATATCTGGTAAGAAGGTACTATTAGCGCAACCTACGCAGTCGAATCCGTTATGACACTTCTATCACCACGCCATGAACAATTTTAACAGCTCATACTGAAAGCAAGACTTAGTTAAAAATAAAAACGTGAATGTTATACCTTGCACCAAACAAAATCGCATCACATCGCTTTAAGTTCAGGACTTTTGGAGTGGCCCTCCTCTTAACTTTACTTTGAATGTATAAATTAAAGATATATTTCAACTTTCCTCCGTGATTTGATTGTTCCTTTACATTATTTGTGTGTCGCAACTCTGAAACAAAGGAATGAATTTTATTATTTTCTTGAGCAAGGAACTAATGTTTGACTTTTTCTTTAGAAAAGCTGAAAGTAATGTTTAAAGTTGTTTGTTGGAAACTTGGGAAAAATTAACGGACTTCAGGGCTATGATAAACAAATTAAGATGTATGTATCTTTGATCTCTTTAATACTCTTGAATTAAATAAAAAAAATAAACATTTATTTTATTTATTTTTATAAAACTTTGCCCCACACTAGGATTTCTCCTGTATCGTGGGTAAAGTTTACAAACATACATGTCACGTGTACAAACAACCAGACCCGAAACAACTATCTGTAGATCATACAAATATTTGTTCCGTGCGGGGATCGAACCCGCGACACGTAGCGCAGAAAGCTAATCGCTTAGCCACTGCGCCAACCGTGTCGTCATTATATATATACGACATTGTATCAAAATATCATAAACAAAGCATGTATTTTATTCCAGCTAACACTTCCACGGCAAGGGTTAGTCCACAACATAACATAGCATAGCATTATACCAGTATTCCTCGAAGGGTTAGGCAGATGTGTATCTACTATAATTGTACACACACATAACGCCAATGTCGTTATTGAGTTTCATGTAGTAAAGCATAGCCATCCACTGGGCACAGTTCCAGACTCTGTGCTGCTACACTATGTCCTACCCGGGAATCGAACCCAGGATGTCACACTCAACAGTCGCGCTTTCGACCAGTAGAACAATGAGGCCATCACGGGTAAGTCAACTTTTAATATAAGTATTACATTAAGGTAGTTCAAACGGTTATTATAATTTTTAAGGGGGTATGTCACACAGATAACTAAGCGACTCGGTTGGCGCAGTGGTTGAGAGATCGACTGCTGAGCGACGTGTCGCGGGTTCGATTCCCGCGCGGAACAAATATTTGTATGATCTACAGATATTTGTTTCGGGTCTGGGTCTTCGTGTATGTGAATACACACCGTGCCTCGGAAAGCACGTAAAGCCGTTGGTCCTGCGCCTGATCTCTCTCCGGTCGTGTCGGATTGCCGTCCCATCGGACTATGAGAGTGAAGGAATAGAGAGAGCACCTGTGTTTGCGCACACACTTGTGCTCTATAATATCTCCTGCGTAGTTGGCTAATCTCTCGTGAGATTGGCCGCCGTGACCGAAATTGGTCAGGAGGACATT
This sequence comes from Shargacucullia verbasci, assembly GCA_947562105.1. Classification (NCBI taxonomy): domain Eukaryota; kingdom Metazoa; phylum Arthropoda; class Insecta; order Lepidoptera; family Noctuidae; genus Shargacucullia; species Shargacucullia verbasci. The sequence continues at coordinate 737,533 of OX387283.1, forward strand.
ATTATTAACTAAGCATGGCCCCAATTACCTAAATCAACTTTTTTTAAAGCAGCGCTATACATAACCTTGTTCCAACAACCGCTTCATAAAACAGAATTCAATATCAAATACTATCACACAAAATAAATTTACATTAACCATGTTATCTAAACACGACACTTGCTTATTTCGATACCATTAACATTCGCAAGAACCTACTATTACATCGAAACATTATTCACGCTCACGCGCCGTCGTTATAATAAAAAATATATAAATAAATAAACATTCGGAACGGGCAATATTCGATAAAAGCAATCCTGATACCACCGGGGCTGCAGGGTTTATGGTCGCTACAACTTAGGAGTCCACAATTTATAAGCCTTGACCCCACCTGAAAAAGGATTGCTGGGGTTCGAAAAATTGGCCGCAACCTGTATTTTAGTGGGTGTCGGTATAGTTTGCAATGAAATGTAGTTGCCGTTTTTCTCAGTATGTGGTCAGTTGTTTTATGTGTATGTCGTAGTTTTGTTCAGAAAGTTATAGTTTTTGAGTAAGTTATTTTAATTTGTGCTACGTTTTGCTTTAGGAAAGTATATCATACTATACGGGAGTCAGTGTGTTATGGAGCTCTACATGTATTTTAAAAAAGCGCTGTACATTACATAAATTCAATTCAATTCTTATTAAATATATACCCATGCTTATTGACAACGTAATGCAAATACACGGAAATATACACATTATGGAGAGATCGAAAGCGATTAGTCGACTCAACACGTGACCTATTCTTTGGTCAAAGACTCTTTTTTTGTGTTCTGGGCACGTAACTGGTTGACAGCGATGCGAAAGAATATTTTGATGCGTAGATGTTTTCTTCATATTTACATAAATTTACCTAGTGTGTAAAAATAGGTACTATATAATATAATAAGTAGGTATTTAGTAAAATGTATTATAATTATTTACGTTCGAGTAAACGCAACGATAATTCAGTTAAAGGATATCTTCTGATCCGCTTGCGTATAGAATACTAAAACAATAACAAAACTATTGAAAACCAATTCGAATCGCTCCGATTTTTGTTTATAATAAAACATCAGTGGAGATTGGAGATCTGAAATTATATATTCGCAAAATCTCTTTTAAAGTTCCGTACAAACACGTAATTAAAGTGTTAGCTGCAAATAACCCCATCAATACACAACCATAAATTAAACGAAATCCTAAATAAACTGACGACAACGGGTCTACCTAATTACTAATAACACATCAACTTAACACTTAACCTTTTGTGAACCTTATTTATACTTGCTTAAATGTTTATGAACCCAAAAGGTGCTTAAGATCACAGAACAGATACAAGAGGTTAGAATGGAAATGTGGGCGTGGCAGGCGCGCCGCAATTATGATTAGACAATCATAATTCAACCGAAATCACGCGTTCATGCTTTTAGTCGCTTTCGGAGTGCGTCTGTGTAAAGAGCTGCGCTAAAATTGCCGAAAAATGTTTTAAAATGCCGTCTTGTGCAATTATTATAAAAGTCAGACATCAAGTATAAGGCAAGGAGGAATTACTTTTCACCGGTAAGCCATAAAGTATCATTTAATCAGTTTTTTTTACAAAAATATGTTTATAATTATGAAATTAGAAATAATGACAATAATATTGCAAAATATTGTAAAAAAATATACATTGCCGGTAATTAAGGTAAGTACATACGCAAATATCCACACGAACACATAGTTCGCGCGCATTGTATTGCGTTCCAGAGATGCGATCTGTCAACTCGCATGGTCCGGCCGCGTTCGTTCGCAATGTTCACATTGAGTTAGGAAATAGTGTTGTGCACGTCTCAGATAATTTTTTCGATAAGTCATCAGATTTTTATGAATGACAAACTGACCTCAATTAAGTATGTTTTTGTATGTTGAGAAATAGCTAATGTCAAGGATGAACTAATGTATTGTAGTACTAATTTAAATTATTTATTTTAGGTTTCCAAAGGATCCCAATAACCGAGAGCATTGGATGAATGTAACGAGTAGAGAAAATTGGATACCTACAAAAACAAATACCATTTGCTCGGAACATTTTAATTGCATTTAATTTTTAAATATAGCAAGTATGGAGGAACGAGGTATGGTGTTCCTCCATTGAAAAGGGAGGATCCTCCGACCAGGCAAGGTGGTTAGCCTGGCGGGCCGAAGCCCAACATTTGATGTCGGATATTCGTATATGTGTTAGAATCGTTATAAACTTTCATAGTGCGATTCAGGGTTTGTTGTTGTATCTTCACTCCGATAGATGGCGCTTCTACTTTTTGCCATGTTGCGAGTAGTAGTCGCTACACAAGTATAAAATATACCAAACGTGTGTTATTTAAATAAATTTTAATTAAGGGACAATAATAAGATTATTTATGTAACTGTTTTTCTACCTGTGTTATTTATTTACGTATTACACCCAAATCTTGTGAGAACGATTAAAGTCGATACAAATAATAGTAGTTAAGAAATGTCAATAAGTAATTTTATCTATTTAAATAATCGGCTTTTAGAATGCCTAACGTTTATGACAAATAAATAGCTTGTGCGTTCGATATACAACGTATTTTTTTATAGATACCGTAAAATGCTACAACTTTGCCATCACTGCTCAACATTGCCTGAATTCTAAAAAGTTAAATTATTGCCGTTGAGTAAAGTTTTTATGATCTGTTGTATTTCTAAAAGCAAGTCAACAATCTATATTACAACACTAAAACATACTTCACCTCAAATTTAAATTAAACTACTGTCAGTGTCAGTTTCAATGACAGTCCGGATACACACGTTTTTACCGGCTCGTAAGAAATTTTAATTTTGTGAGTATTTTTGTTTTATTTATTAGTGTAATATGTTTTATAGCAAATAAAATATGCTCTTTTATGTTTTTTAACTAGTTTTCACTATTAAATCTCATTTTTAAACAGTCAAATCACGGTCGGCAAAGTTCTGTAAGGTTTCCATAAAATTTTACACAACATTGCCCAGGGTTAGGGCTGCAACTTTTAATTTTTTCAATGAACTCTTAATCAACCGTGGTTTTGCTCGTGCAATTGATTATTTCTTAGACCTCTTTAAAGGTGAAACTAATGTATTCAGATTTTTTTTTGTAATCTTTTATTCAGGTGTGTCGAATGGAGCTTTTCTTTTTCTTTTTTCTTCTCTCTTTTTCGGCTATTTAAGATATGTTATCATATTGTTCGATAGGTTTTAATCATGAGCAAGCAAGCAAGGAGTAGAAGGAAACCAGGAGCTAGACAGTACTCCGATTATTCTGAAGAGATGCTCAATGTGGCGGTTGATTTAGTTGCTAGTTTTTTTTATTTATTTTTTTATTGACACAAACCAAATTGAGTTGAATAAGTGTAGTTAAGATGTTTTCTATTACATGTACAAGTAAAACTATTCAATTTTGTTGATTGATCTGCCACGTATGCAAGTTCTTACTTTTCTAATAATTTTATTTCAGTATTAGAATTGTTTAATGTTACATTATTGTGCTGAAAGTTTTTCTTTACGGTTATATTGTTTACTTAATAACTACTTAAGATGATTTTACATGTTTATGTAAAACTATTTGTTGATCTCTTTGTTGCTATTTTGTAAGAGTACATTTTATTTCAATAGGTATTATGTAGGCACACTATAATTTTTAATTTTATTTTATTTTTCGTTACCCATATATTTTTATCCGAAGAAAAATGTTTGATTAGAATTTAAGTATAACAATTGAAAAAGAAGAATGTTCTTAATTTTAATTTCGTACTAAAAAAAGAAACATTTTAATATGCATATATGTTGTTTTTTTTTTTTTTTTTTTTTACTTTGTCTTTGTGCAGCCCTAAACCATATACACTTTTGTATGAGAATTTTAGAGAAACCTGCTCAACTTTGCCTATCATCGTTAAAAAAAAAATCGTGTTGTAATTCATGATTTGGTGAAGTGTAACATGGAAAAGAACTTAAGAGCACAATGGGTATCAAATCTGTTATTATAATACCTATGCATTTTAAAATATATTTAGCAAGGCAATGTTGTAGTTTTTACCTCAAGTTTGCCTCCGTTTTTAAAGTCATTTTTTGGTGCTTAATAGGTATTTGTTCGGCTTGTAGCAAGTTTATTCCTATAGCTTACAGTCAAATATTGAATAACAATTGAAATTACATATGACTTTCATTAAGCTTAAAGATTTATTGAATAAAAACCTCAAAATTCAGGCAAAGTTGTAGCATTTTACGGTACGCACTTGAATTCTAAACAAGTTTCTAAAATATATTCATCGATAAATATGGGCACGTCTCTAAACGATCTAAATTATCACTCTCTAAATTATCACGAGGGAAAAATATCCTTATTCGATTTACATTAAGGTTAGTTTTTAAAAGTAGTGATTATCGTGCATTTCGACGAATAGCTGATAAGTATTTTATGTAGTGTAAATATAACGTATAATGTAAGTGTGTGCAAATTTCGGAATTTTGACGAATAGCTGTTAAGCGTTGTATGTAGTGTAAATATGACATGTTATTTAGGTGTGTGCAACTGGCGACAGTGGTTCTGATACAAAAGTGGTTCGATGGCCCTTCTAACCTCTTGTATCTGTTCTGTGCTTAAGATAGTAATTCCCGATATTGTCCCTTAAACTACCATACTACCACAAAAGGAAGATAAAATCAAGTTAATGGCAACCCTAGGAGGTAACGCCGGTGGGATTTCTATGGTGTTTCTATGGTATGAATCAGCTGACGTTTACTGGAAGCCATTTATTGGTTCATGATCAAGATATGGAGAAAAATAGAGTGTGGAAACATGTCGAACTTTAAAAAGAAAATACAGAGTACATATTATAAAACAGAAATTAAATGGGTAAGCAAAAAAGTGTTAGTTATACTCAAATGTCACGTTATGATGTTCTTGTTGTTATATAATGAATAGTCTGGTTTAAATAAAATTGTTTATAGTCTTTTTTTTTGTATGACGGCACGGTAACCGCAATAGTTAAGCGATCGACTACTGTACTACGCGTTGTGGCTCAATCCCCGCAGCCTAATTACCGATGTAGCGACAGTCGTAGATCGCGCGATAACTTCTGTCAAACGTCATTTTTGTGTCATATAATGTATTGGCTGACAATGAGATTGCTATCGCGACGCTGTCGCGTTCATGTCGCTTTTTTACGTAATTAGGCTGCCGAAAGGAAAAAATATTTGCATGACCTACAGATAGTTGTTGAGCAGCCTGATTACCGATGTAGCGACAGGCGTAGATCGCGCGATAGCTTCTGTCAAACATCATCATCATCATCATCATCAGTGAGATTGCTGTCGCTTTTTTACGTAATTAGGCTGCCGCAGTCTCATTAACGATGTAGCGACAGGCGTAGATCGCGCGATATCTTCTAAGGCAAAGATTTATTAAAAAGAAAGATATGCCCAGGTAGATTTTAAATTGGTCTTCGAAACACTGTAAATAAACTAACACAGAGATAGTCCGTCTTTACTCATTTTTGATACAGATAACCTATAACTTATACACTTCGCTCTTTCCTAATTTAGGGAACCAAACCTAAAACGAACAAATCTAACTGTTGTACCGGTTGGGACGTGTTTGGTGAGGTGGCTAAACAATCAATTTTATTTCCAAATTTAAAAACTCCGGTGACCAATCGAGTGTAACAAATCATAGGGCATTATCCTTGATAACAGAAAAATAAAGAAAAATCCCCGACACACTTCCTACAAGTATATTTTTTTTTTCCTAAGAATTAGCATATTTTCCTCACTCCGAGATTTTTTAATTTTTCCCACTCTCAGAAATAAAAAAAAAATGATTGCGCTTTCTTTTGTCCCGAAGGCTTTGAATTGTTTAGAATTTTTTTTTTCGTATCTAAAAATCTCCTTTGCTATGGTAATCGGAGCGAAGAGGGACCTTTGTAATCAAGCCGTGATTTTCACTCATTATTTTTTGGTATCCCAAGATTTTTCCAAGGAAACGAAGTGATAACGAAATCTTAAAGAAATCGACTCCAAAATCTGGTATTGTATCTGGGTGGTAGGTAGATCTTTTGTTAATCATTTGCGCGTGTATATTTTTTGTAAAATAAAGCGATATTTTACAAAAAACACGAATGAATTTGATGATGATGAAGACTGTTTGTATTTATTTAGTGTAATTAAAGGGACAGAAGTAATTAGAGTCAGTGATTATTTTTCATTGCAATAAATAATTTATCGATCAAAATAAACCGCAAAACTTTGTTAACGGGAATTTATAATTTTGTTTACTGTGAGTTCCGCACCATTTTGTCCACCGAACAATATTGAAGTAATGTTTGTGACCCCTGAAATTGGTTGGTATTGTGTAAAAACGTATAGGGTAAAATCCTACGGCACGGTTGGCGCAGTGGTTGAGAGATCGACTGCTGAGCTACGTGCCGCGGGTTCGATTCCCGCACGCAACAAATATTTGTATGATCTACAGATAGTTGTTTCGGGTCTGGGTCTTTGTGTATGTGAATACACACCGTGCCTCGGAAAGCACGTAAAGCCGTTGGTCCTGCACCTGATCTCTCTCCGGTCGTGTCGGATTGCCGTCCCAACGGACTATTAAAGTGAAGGAATAGAGAGAGCACCTGTGTTTGCGCACACACTTGTGCTCTATAATATCTCCTGCGTAGTTGGCTAATCTCCGGTGAGATTGGCCGCCGTGACCGAAACCGGTCAGGAGGACTTATAGGACTTATATATAGGGTAAAATCCAATCGATTAATTGTTTAAAATTATCTGACTTGACTTGATTGACTGCCACATTGGTTTAGTGGTCGCAAGCGCGATTGCTGAGCGTGAGGTCCTGGTTTCGATTCCCGGGTCGAGCAGTATTATTAGATCATTCTATATTTAAATTCTCGGTAGAGGTACGGTGTATGGAACTGTGCCCGGCAGACTAGAATAGGCTGGCATCTATGCTATTATATGGGACTCAATAACGGCATTTGCGAAATGTGGGTGTACAATAATACACCTCTGCTTAACCCTTTGGGGAATACAGGCAGCATTATATATTATATTACGTTTTTTTTATTTTTTAAAAAAACGTTGCCCCCTCTAGGAATAATTCCTGTATCGTGGGTGCGTTTACAAACACATATATTCACATACACAAACACCCAGACCCGAAACAATTATCTGTAGATCATACAAATATTTGTTCCGTGCGGGGATCGTACCCGCGACACATAGCGCAGAAAGCTAATCGCTTAGCCACTGCGCTAATCGTGTCGTCGTTTAAATGGATTGCTTTCCTTATTATTCTAGTTAAAAATTATAAGTTATATTTCTCTTTGAACTCTCACACTCAGCTCCGGTCGTGGTACAAACATTGGTAAACTATTTTTTTAAATTAATGAATTATCGGTTTAATAATTAACTCACTGGTACGATACTCAGAGAGTTTGACTAGGCTGGAATCCACCACGCGGACACATTACACATGGCGGATAACACTATATATCAAGCACTTAGAGTAATAGAAATCGACATGTGATAAACAACAATAGAAAGAACACATTTTCTTATCGATTTCGATTATCGATTAACACTGCAAGCTTATTTTTAATCTATAGTACACGATATTCGCGGAATACATTATTTTGTCTACCAACCATGACGCTTGCGGACGCTGGCAGCATACAAATTAGATGCCGAAATCTAAGAAGACAGCCCCAAAGGAATTTAAACCCTGCACCTTAAAAAATAAAATACAGTTTTCGTTAAATGGTCTACTGGAATCTGAAGGGAGTCATCATCGTTAAAACCTAATCGTGTACAAGTTCTCATTATGCTAAATAGTCGACGTCTTCATTAGGAAGTCGCCGCTTCGTAACGAAACGAATTACGCACTTTTTATAATATATTTTTCTAATATATTCCCTGTTGGTCTCGATCGGGCGGTCCTAACGGCCAATTACCGAAGATTTTATAAATCTTTTTTTTTTGGACTCGAGAATGAAAATGGGTCGTGTTAACGAGGGGCGATTTTTTACCCAATTTTGGTTGAAAGTCAATAGTGAGAACGCGAAGTTTTCATGGAGTTATGTCAAATGACTTATGCGACTCATTATCGAACACCATAACACTAATTAATATTATGGATTACCTACCCGAATTTTTGCCGTTTTTATACCTATATACTAAATCTATTTACCTGCATATACTATATTTATACACAGACAAAAAAGATTAAACAGATTAAAGATATAAAAACATTACGTATCAAAATACTCCTCACTGTCACTACATCACTGTCAACCGGCAGTGTGGCATAAGACTGGTAGCGTTGTCGCGCTATATGGCAATGTTAATTCTTTGGCCAAAGAACTGACCAGAAGGCTGGCCAGCCCTCTGGTCACGCGTAAAGTTGACCAAGCGCTTTGCAAATCGGTTACTGATAATCTTAATTGGTTTCCAGTAAACATCAATCTTGCGTTGCTTGAAAAAAAAAATCAATATAAATTTTTTCGAGATGGCCAAAACTAACCGTAGTTCAAAAATCTCTTTCATTTCATATCGAATTATTCCAATATACCTACAAAATAAATAACCTAAAGGAAGCTAATGATCACGAGCAGGTCCCATAAACAATTCCCCTGTTTATTTACGCCATGAGTGATATATTGCGTTTTGAAAACTGATGGGATTCTGTCGCAGCAACGAAATTCAATTTTGGCAAAATGATTTATGAATAACTACCAGTGAACGGAATATTAATACTATATAATTTATTCAGTCACAGTTTAAATGACATAATCAAGAGCCAATAGACAGGGGTTCATGAAATGACAGATTTTATGTAAACGACTCAATAATTTCAAATATTTGGTAGCTCTTTAATGAGACAAAGTAAATATTATATTGTATGACAAATTGTGAGCCTTTCAAAATTTTGCTAGAATTACAGTCAATCCGACGAATCGGAAAATAATATAATGATAAATACAAATCTATAACGCTGTTGCGGCATTCCGTGATCTGTATGGATGCACATTCATATATTTTGTTTGACTCCTTTGACTGCTGGATGCGACCAGCCTCAAGACTAAATAATACATACGGTTTAAATTTACATTTCCAGAACGCTTGTCCAGATCATATAAGGTGACTTCAAAGTGCAGCATGCACTGAAGCCACACCGTCATTACCCTTATTATTATATTATTCGGAGTACCAAGTTTCCTGACGCTGTCAGGAACAAAGAGTAACCGTGGAGATTCTAGCCCGTTCTTCTGCATTATATGGTCTACATAAATAAAACATATCTTATTTATCTCAATTTCCGCAAACCTTTACTCTACAATACCATAATCGTCCTTAAAACTGTACTCCAAAATATTACACGGAACAAATTTTCATTCTCTCACTGTACATTTCTTACTGTGATTGCAAATAGCGCCTACGTGATCGAAAAGCGAATGAAATAGACTCAGCAAGGACTACCGTGAACAGTATAGTAACTTCATTTGCATTTCTTATGCTTTGGCAGGAAGTTCTGTGAAAAAAGAAACTACTTGGAATATTGTTCTTGGGTTAGTTTGAGATTAGCGGCAACAGACTAGAGACTAAGGCGTTATATTGCCGGATGAGGGATTTGTATGTTTGATGTCAATACACGATTGACGGGAATACACAAATTCTCTTACACGCATAATGTTTATGTTGTAATTTTTTTTACTTTTTTATTATTTTTTAATTAGTTTTTTTCGTTCTTTCCTATTTAGCCGCTTATTTGTAGGTATTGACAGCGGCGTGCATAGAGTTTTTAGACAGGGTAGGCAGAAAATTTTAAAAGCTTATTTACCAGAAATACGTACTGCATGTTGGTATTGGTTCGTCGTCTTTTCGATTAAATAATGATGTATGTGATTTGCCAACTCAAATATTTTTTAATAAATATTTATCTGAGTTATATAGGGTAGGCAGTGTTTTTTTGTTTTTATGAACCGCACGCCCGCGCCATTGGGTATTTATACATGTAAGGCAAAACCAACAGTACGTTTACGTTTTTTAACGTTTAATAAAAACATTGCCCCACACTAGGATTTCTCCTGTATCGTGGGTACAGTTTACAAACATACATCTCACATGCACAAACAACCAGACCCGAAACAACTATCTGTAGATCATACAAATATTTGTTCCGTGCGGGGATCGAACCCGCGACACGTAAAAATAAAACATTGTCTCAATCGATGGTATGTAAAGATTGTTTTTTAAAAACCTTACCCCACACTAGAATTAATAATTCCTGTATAGAGGGTGCGTTGATAAACAAATATTTAGATTGACATACACCCAGACCCAATACACAATTTTTCAACAAACAAAATTTTTTGTTGCTTTTATTTTATGCGTCATATCATGGCGGAAATAAACAGATTTTCTTTCTTTCTTTCTTTCAATACGATTATCTGTAGGTCAGTCGATCGCTCAACCAACTGCGTCGATCATGTCAACATACGTGGTTTCTCATAACAGTTCTAAAATATCTATTTCATCGAAGTCCAATTTAAAGTAAACAACAATGATGTGGATATGATCTAAAATTGAGCACCCTTGCCTAAACGAGCCGTATTTACTGAGAGACCAGCTTTTCCAGCTACAAATTCCTAATACTTAGCCATTTTGGGCTTCCAACTTCGATGGTTAACCCGACATTGAACAGTCGTTAGGAAACTAGTGACCGCTCAGGCGTATGAGTGCAGGACAACTTTCCAAACTATCCCTTAATCATACGCCCGCCGTTCAAATGTACTGGAAATATGAACTCTTTCATTTTTTTTAAGTATTGAGAGTATACACTGTGTAACTCTTTATCAAAATTTGCAAATAAGTCATTTTAGGTCGCTTCTGAGTAATATCACTTAAGCAGCTGTCAAAATTTCAAGGTAATCTCAATTTTATACAAACTGGCGATTTGGGATACGTTATTGAATTGCTAAGATCTGCTTCTCACGTGGAGAGGTTTATAAATATTGAATTATCGTACATCTCAAATGCTCATCTTTAAGACTTCGTGTAGTCTTATGCTGTCACTGTCGCATTAAAATGAACCTTATCGAAACAGTGACTTTCAAGAGCATCTCAAGATTTTCCTTTAGAATAATGTTTTTAAGAGTGACACAATTATTATTATTAATTATTATTAAAAGCCTATGCTGTCCCACTCCTGGGCAAAGGCCTCTCTCCCTTTTCTCCATTTCTCGCGATCCCGTGCTGTATCTGGCCAGTTCTCAACGAAGGCATCCAGTTCGTCCTGCCATCTCCCACGTGGCTTGCCGCGGCCTCGTCTTGACACAATAAATGCAAAAAAATATATATCTACAACCTTGATATTTCCCACTCATCAGTAGGTAGGTAGATGACTTTATAAAAGTAGAGCAAGATAAACCGATTTATTAAGAACGTGGCAACAATTTTATATCTTCGCTACAGGAATCGTATAAAGTGAATATTTTCCACGGCAGGCGCGATATTGCTCTCGCGTTCATTCGAGATTTTTTCTGAAGCGTAATCGATTTTGATTGCGATTATGGTGAGTATATTTTTTATGCCTTGCCAAGTAATGAATGATTATGTAGCTGGTATAAGGTTTCATTGCGCAGTGAGCTAAAAGTTCGAACGTAACCTATTATTCGTAGGACCAGCTGATGTTTGTTGTTGGTCCTGGTGTTGTGGCACATAACCATTTCCAGTACATACGAGAAAAGGTACCCATTCTATTATTTTCATATTCATAATTATGATCATACTAGCCCATTTATTTATTTAGCCCATAATGTTGAACATAAAACTCTGACTATTATTTACAAAGAATTCGAGTGCCTTTTACTTAGTCTCAATATAAAGATATGTACGTAAATAAAACACAAGTGGTCTGGTTACTGTATTGCGTTATAAATGTGGGTTATGAACTAGTAACATTTTGTTTCGTAATATAAACCAGACAGTAATACTGTTATAGCATCTTTTTTCGTATGGAGCTATTTAATGATTTCTTTCTGATATTATAGCACTCTCTCCGAAATCTCTGGTAATATTGTACGCTGTGAGATGAATTGATATTTAATTAAACTAATGGTAACATCTGAACGAATAAATTATATATATATATATATATATTTTTATTACGCTTGAGAAGATCTGACGACAGTACCTTCATGATAAACACATCAGTGTCTGTCGTGTCGCCATGAACTCTTTCATCGTCTTCATCTGTCATGACAGCATGAGTTTTTATATGAGACCCGTTCTCCCTGATAACACTGAAAACGCTGTTTCTTCGGTACATAAACAGTTGTTTTAAATAAGTGCAATTTTAGTTGGAAAAACAATCGCAAAAATATGTACCCAATATTACTCATAATCCAGCTTACGGAACAGATTTATTTGCAGATTTTTTAGGTTCAAGGAAAATGCCCTTTAAATACAGATACAATTTCCTACTAATAATAAAACTCGTCCAAAATAAGTTTAGGGTGGCCGATTCCCAGAAATCGTTGAATTTACAGGAATAGTGAAGATATAGGAAATATCGAGTTGTAATCGTACGCGCCACGCGTTCAGCCTCGTAAAAACGTTTTACGACAAATTACCAAGGTAACGCGATTTTGAAACGCGACATCCCTTTTTTACGTCAATAATTTTGTGATGCTTCTATTTCGGTATTATTCATTCAGTTTGTAGGCAATAAAAGTAGTTTTACTTTACTTTACTTACATCAGATGAAGAGATTTCATGATTTTGTGTAAACTATAAAAGGGGTTAAAATTGGACGTATGAGTAAGACATCCAATTTCAGTTGCTTCAAGTTTTTTTTTATTATGGATTCGGTAACATTGTATAATGTATTGTAATAGCCTAAAAAGCCAATAAAGTTCGATGCAACCAGCCGCTAGAGATGTAAGGTTGCGAGCTTAAAATGATATTCCACGTGTGTGCACACGTGGAATTTTTCATTCCGATTAGCTTATTGAGTGAAAATTTTTGTTGTTAGGCAAAAACTCCGGAATAGCAGCAACTTTGCCACTGTTTTTTTTCTTCTGAGGTAATTTATTTGGCAATTGTCTCCGTCAAGTGACGCAAAGTAGACACAGAGAAAATCTATTATTTCTCGCGGCCCCAAGCTGCAGGTCACATTGTCTAGTTAGTTAAATCAAGAAAAAAAGTCCGCATGAAAATCATCAGGCTTACCTTCTCATTTCGACTCTTAGGAAAATTATAGGTCGGTACTATCAGTTGGCATTCTTTATAATGTACATATTACATTTTCTTCAAGTGCAATACGTGGGCGTATTGGCATTTACGCGACATTTGAAAAGCTTTTGATATTTTTTTTATTATTTCGCAGAAACACCTACACTGTATACAACTTCGTAATTATTTAAAAAACGTATTAACCCTTTCAGTAAAGTTCTTTAGCAAAAACAAAGAAAATAAATTACCTTTGACGTTAAAATTGTAATTTACATATTGCCTATTCATTGAGTGTTTAACTACACCTTTTAAGTGAACGTCATTTAGGGGAGAGGGGGGCTAGTTGTAACAGGGGTAAGTAGTAACAGCTTAATTACTCAGCAGGTTTCGAATATTTTGTTTCCAATTTATACTTAATCTGCTCCTTATAATGCGGCCTATGACGCAAGCACAGTCAGTGAGGTGCGGGAGAGCGCAGTGAGTGGTCATGAGTAGGTGCACCATTTTTGCCAGGTAATATCAAAAAATTAAGTTCGTAAAGTTTGATTCTAAGTTACGGCAATGTCTTTTTGAAATGAGTATCTATTAATTTATATAGTCAATACATTAAGCTGTCGGACGTAACTACTTTCATTGGATAATAACATAAACTTTTTTTTCAGTAATCAAAAATATTCAAAATTTTGTCATGGGGCTAGTTGTAACGAAATTTTGGGGCACATTGTAACAAAATTCAAATACAATATTCCACTACTGTGCAAAGGTCTTACCTATTGCAGACCTAACAGATTTATCTTAATCAAATTTCTTTTTGTCTTAGGATGAGAAATTAAAGAATGTAAGAGATTTAGCGATTTCTTATTTAAAGGCGTTAAAAACATTCCTCCGTTTTGGTACAAAAATGGTACGGTTGGAGCAGATTTGTTTCAAAAAATCATGAAAAGAAATCCAGTCACTCAAAATATCACTTTTCAATCATTGAAAATTATTTTGTCCGTTGATAGACATGTTGTTATTTTGTTTAAAAGACTAAATAGATACTAATACATAATATAAATATAAAAAATGTTGATAAAGAAACACTGGTTACCTCATTAGTTTGTAATAAATACTTCATAAGTAATATATCTCATATTGATTTACAATAAATACCTTAAAATCGAACAAATATGTTGTTTTATTATGTTGTTAATACTTACCCCACGCCAGTTACAATTAGCCCCAAGAACGGGGTAAGTTGTAACATACTCCAACTTTCACAAAAAGTCATTTATACAAGCATTTCTTATCAATTTAAGCCCAATAATCATTCTGATTGATACCTGAATAGACGTTCTCTTATTTTAAAGTGCTTCATGATGAAAATATTCAATATTTTGACTTCCCCAATGAAAAAACTAAAAATTGTTACAACTAGCCCCCCGCTCCCCTACTTACTTATCAGTGACAAGTTTAAACGTACTACAGTTGTTAAGGCAAGGTAGGGTAGGTAAACCAAACAACATAAACGTTTTTTTTTTTTTGATTTGTTGTGAGATCCCATCATGGGCTATCCTCCGCCTGGGGTGGGTGCGGAGGGGTGTGCCGGACTCCTACCGGCTAAACACACCACGGTGGTCCGCCTCGACACCATATGGTGAAAGTGCAGTCATCTGGGCCAACATGAACATCGCGATCGAATTTCATCATCATGATAAGACGAGGCATTATGCGTTTAAGATCCTGTTCTAAAACGAGATAGTGACGCCTAAATTAAGTCCTGGCGGTCATGTTACATAACGTACGTAGATTTGTAGATAATTCGGTTCCCTGCAATATGGAGCTGAGTGACGCTGACATGTACGTCATACTCGTGAACGGGTGCTGTCTGCTAGGACTGGTCAGCTCATAGTTTTCATGGCAGTACTAACAAACATTTTCGGATATTATAGTTATCAGTTTGTTTAGTTTAGACCTAGTACTACATTTTCTTACATAACGTGGAGAAAATAATGTATTCATAAATATGAAATGTTAAATAATGAGAGTTTAAAAGAGTAACCATGGAGTTTCTTGCCCGTTTTTCTCCATAGGAAAACAACATTTTAGAACGTGGCAACTAGAGTCTAACTATTCATAAGTGCGTTTAGCTGGTCTACAAGAATAAAAGTATATTTTATTTATGTATTATTTAATTCAGATATCCAGCCATCTGACGATTTCCTGTTATTGTTATTCAGTGTATGTGCCGTTGAGATTTGCACGGTAAAATCTTTATTTTATGTACCTAACTCATTGCATCATTAGAAAGAAATTGACATCGAAAGGGTTTTGATGTTATGTAATTTATGACAATATAAGTATATTGAAAATAACAGTGCTAGAATTGTGTAATGGCTAAACATTTATCTTTCCTTTTGATAGATTAATTTATACCTCGCCCACCAACATACAGTATAGTTGATTTCTTAGAATAATCTAGTATTGCCTAATGACTCTGAATTTCATCCAGTTGTCCTTTTTATTAATACCTTTGTTCGTTTTCGTCTGGACTTTTTGACTACCTTTTATAAAAAAAAGCATGGTGATTGTAACGTAAATATTTGACCTTAAAAAATTAGACAAGTATTTACCATTGAATGATAAAGTTGCAATATTATGCTCATAATATCCACAATCAGTTATTCTCGTTAAGAGTCTAAACATCACAACACTAACCTTCCCAATGCAAATGAAACGCCAAAACGGAACAACAAAACGCTAAATTTCCACATTACTATAAAAACATTGTACTAATGAGTATAAACAAAATACTAAACTCCAATTGTCATTGCAGAGTACATAAATTCAAACATAACCAAAACATCTAAACACTAATTATTGTCCTAAACTGCGCATGAACTAAAACATCTAGTACAAATTGCAGAGAATATCACCAAGTGTACCGTCACACGACACACTAAGAGTCGACACACGTTTAGTTATTAAAATGGTAATTACCGGCACACGCTGTTTGAGCCCTAATGTGAGGACAAGTGACGTCACGTCTAACGTTTAATATGCTCGGGTTATGAACACGATGATTTAGGTACGTTGCTGTGAAGTAATCTTGGAACTTTGAAAGCACTTGTCACTTCAATTGAGTGGTTAGTTTCTTTGGAAATAGTTTATGTTTATGTAGTTTATGTGTTAGATATGACCTTTTTTTGCTGTTAACATTTCAACTCTGAGCAAAATTGAATTGCTCAACGAAAGCGTTTAAACTCTGAGACACGCCTGAAGTTTTAGTAATTATATGAACATACATAGCATCACGCATGTATTCTCCGAAGGGGTAGGCAGAATTGTTCTATTGTACACTCACTTCTCGTGGCGTCAACAAGTCCCATATAATAAGCCCTTATTCCCCAGAGCTCATACTCAGCAGTCACTCCAGCAACCACTAAACGAATTAAGCGATTATTATGAAAATAATTTACATTGTAAATACACACATCACTATTGTAAATATACACAGCATACAACTTTCAAATTCGTGTTTATCTTCAAGGTGGCAACAGCTCTGGGGCTGAACTTAGCAGATCATTGTCCAGCAGATCAAAAATGAATGAGAGTTCTTTTCGCATGCAGCTGAGTTCTACAGTTCCTGATAATTTTTAGAAATAGTTTTAGCGTTTAACCTTGAAAAAACCGATTGACAAAATGATCTGCCAAGTTCCCGTAGAAGATCATTTTGCAGCAGATTAAAACAGCAATAGCTAAACAAACGTTGAAATTTTCCTTCAACAAGGATGTACCCAAAAACATTTGACACGTATACTAAATGGAGTTTAAGTTACCAACTCGACAGTTTAGCTAATACAGTGACAACTAAACTTGCAGCCTCTAGTTTGGCCTAAACTAAACTAAAACAGTCTGCAAGCGATGCTAAGCCACTTAGTTACTCGTACGCTGAACGTAGCTTGAATATTAAAATGTCTTTGCAATTTCCTTTTCAATCAAAGTGTTAGTTAATTATTTTCTAGAAAAAGTAGGACAGACTTAGCTATAACTTTATATTGGACTGCAAGATAAAGGTATAGACAAGTAGATAGATATCCTGCCCGCTTAGATATAGCCAGAAAATAGAAATACCGAGTGTGATTGAAATTTACAGCCTATGTCCTTTTAATAGAGCCTTCACAAGTTACCCTGGCTAGTCAGCTTCGATATTACGATTGTCGACTGGCAAGTTTTTACGCTACGGGATAATTGATTCCTATGTGATCTTCATTAGAGTCGGCACGAGCTATAACATGAAGGTCGCTCATGCCGCAATGGAAAGATTAGCGAGACAGTTATGGTGGTATTGAGGTTCACCGCCCAGGGTGCACCATAAGATCTAATAATTCGTCACTCCTGAAGGCTTTTTACTTGCACCCTATGTGATAAGTTGTGCTGACTCGAGAGAAAAAAGAAGATTTCATTTGTAATTTTCCTGACGTTTATAATTTATCAGTGATAGCCTAGCGGTTGAACGTTTGCCTTCCGTGCACGAGGGTCTGTGTTTAAATCGGCCGGCACCACTGACTTTTCGGAATCATGTACTGATCAGAATTTGATTATCAATTGCGTTTACGGTGAAGGAAAACATCGTGAGGAAACCTGCACACCTAAGAGGGCTCCATAAAGTTCTAGATGGTGTGTGTAGTCCGCCAACCCGCACCGGGCCAGCGTGGTGGACTAAAGCCTAACCCTTCTCATTCTGAGAAGAGACCCTTGCCCAGCTGTGGGACAGAAATGGGTTAAGTAATAATAATTTCCAGCTTTACCAGATTGTCATCTGATACAAGAACAGCCTTCTTGTATCAGATGACAGTCAATCGCTATTTTCAAACATACCTATATAATAAACACGCCTTTCTCCTTTCAGGAGTAGGCAGAAGAAACGAAACTCCCACACCCCCTTTCCTGTTTTGAAATTTGTACACATTTTCAGTCAACTACGTAATGTTTTTGAAAATTGCGTAATAATTCTTCTAAGTTATAAACTTTCATACCATGTTCACAATTGATTTCGAACTTAGTCGATAGATGTCGCCACAAGCTCCAGCAAAAAGTAATTATTACTTTCTCATTCATATATGAGTGAACTTTAAATTATTATTTCAACGTAATGGAGTTCTCAGTTCATTTGTGATATGATAAGGCGTGTTCACGTGCGGGTACTCGTAGATAATAATACATTGAAATAATGGGCTGGAAGCTTATATGGGCTTCATGCCAGGATCATTCATAGCATTGAGCTTGTATTTCCCGAGGGGTTAGGCAGAGGTGTCCTATTATACACCCATATTTCATTGCTGCCGTTACTGAGTCTCTTATAATAGGGGGCGAGCCTATTGACATCTACCAAACACAGTTCTAGACTCCGTGCTGCTACTGAGAATTTTTGTACAAAAAAACCCAATAACACTTATCCCGATTTAGGAATCAAACCCAAGACCTCACGAAGCTAGAGAGACAGTGAATGCTAGAATCATGATGGTTACATTCTTATTTACTAAGATACATTTGGGGAAATCCGTTACCCACAGCCTTCGCCCACTTTGGACTGTCATAAACAGACTTTTCATGTACTTCAATTTGGACATAAGAGATTTTTTGTGTGGTATTCACAACACACTGGGGGACACCAATACTTTTGCAAAGTGTGAAGATAATGTCAATATCAATAATGTCAATAGGTCTTTGTCGGTTATAGCACTACATATATGGAGGAACGAGGTATGGTGTTCCTCCATTGAAAAGGGAAGATCCTCCGACCAGGCAAGGTGGTTAGCCTGGCGAGCCGAAGCCCGACAGTTGATGTCGGATATTCGTATATGTGTTAGAATTTTTGTAAACCTTTATAGTGCGATTCAGGGTTTGTTGTTGTAGCTTCACTGCGATAGATGGCGCTTTAGTTTTTGCCATGTTGCGAGTAGTTGTCGCTACATATATATATAGGTTCACATTATATGGCATCGTTATAACATCCATATCTGGAGATGATTTTATTAATATTTTCGTCTTCCTGACTAACTTTTAAGACGATGTCGTGAATAGTCTAGCCTTTACAGTTCTTAGGTTCTGGTTTTGAATAATCACTTAATAAAAGTCACGAACGCTTTCTTGACTTTTAGGAACACTTAATAGATTTTTTAAACTTCTTCGTCAAAAACTCTTGTCAATATAGAAACCCTATTAAATATTAACGGCAGTGATAACCTAGCGGTTGAACGTTTGCCTTCCATGTAGGAGGGTCTGAGTTCTGAGATCAGAATTTGATTATCACCTGCGTTTACGGTGAAGGAAAACGTCGTGAGGTACCATGCATACCTGAGAGGGCTTCATAAAGTTCTTAACCCGCACCGCGCTAGCGTGGTGGACTAAGGCCTAACCCTTCTCATTCTGAGAAGAGACCCTTTCCCAGCAGTGGGACAGTAATGGGTCGAATTATATTATTTTTATATTATCGTTGATCGTTTGTACATCATTTAAGAAAGTTTGTCTCACCTTAGTGCGGCTTCACATGAAATTGAACCCACCATCAGCTCCACTCAACGACTATCCCACAAATGATCTAAATATGCACAGAAAGTTAAAATGAAAATGCGTAAACTTTAATAAACAAACCCTTCCCTACATCGGATCGCGACCTAAAGTAAACAAACGTGTCATCATATTTAAATTAATGTTCGTGTTTTTAATTTGTTATCAAGCTGATTGCTTCGTAATATTAAATATACGCCATTATCATGTTCTCGTCTCATTTGCGATCTCGTTAAATAAACGAGTTTTGTTACAAAGTTATGGAGTTGTGTTTTGAACGAATTTCTGCTGATGTATCCTTGAATTTTGGTCGTTTGTCTCAATTAGGGCAGATATTTTTGGCTGTATTTCTTTGATTTTGTGATGGTTGAGGACATAAACGAGTAATTGGTAATACTCTGTTCTTTTTATTCTGTCATGTAGGCGTTCCATTTAATAATATGCGTGGGCGACCCGAGTACGTCTTAAAACTGCGGCCAGACACCGGAGGACGGGCAGCAGCGTCTTCTCACTAATCGGTGAGCCACTGCGATCCCCAAGCCGCCTGCCAAGCGTGGGGATTATGGCAAACTGGGAGGTTTGCCATAATCCCCAGGTCTTGGGGGAGGCCTTCGTTCAGCAGTGAACGTCTTCTGGCTGATGATGGTGATGTAGGCGTTAGTGAAGTCCTCAAACATTTATAAGGTTATACCTTCATGAGGTTGCATTTACAAGTTTTATTAATTACTAGCAGAAACTCTGAAACGGAACAGACAAACAGATTCACCAGCTAGGATATATTTGTCACCTAGAATAACACATCCGTCACGTCGTATGCGCCTCTCAATTCGACTAGTACTTTTTATCAAGATACGGTGATTGATTTGCATTTATAGTGGTTGTTAGTTTAGGATTATATATTTTTATTTTTTACCTGTAACCACACTAAGATTGATTCCTGTATTGTGGGTGCGTCACTGTGACTGCCAGATTGGTCTAGTGGTCGCAAGCGCGACTGCTGTGGTTGAGGTCGTGAGTTCGATTCCCGGGTCGAGCAGTGTTGTTGGGTTTTTCTGTATATAATTTCTCAGTAGTAGCACGAGGTCTGGAACTGTGCCCGGTATAGATGGTAATAGGCCCGCTCCCTATTACATGGGACTCAAAACAGCATTTGGGAAATGTGGGTGTACAATAGTACACCTCTGCCTAACTCTTCGGGGAATACAGGCGTGATGTTATGTTGTGTTATTTTGTGGGTGCGTTTACGATTACAAATATTCATATGCAGAAACACCCAGATTCGAAATAACTATTATATAGTAGGCCAGTAATATCTGTTGCGATTTTGTAACATTCAGACTAATTCTTTAATAAGCACTTATTTAGTTCGAATGAATCTCCTCGTATGATGAAACCCGAGATCGTAGGGCACACCCTGGGCAACCTCTATACAACCATTGCTGCCTATCCACTATAGCATGAGTAATTTCTACGTGACATTACCTTGTGCCGATTACAGAAATATTCTTCTACAAATTCGAGCATAACGCTATAAATACCTGGATTTATGTACGCGTTATATAGCACAAATATGCACAATCACAATACATTAACAGCGTTTTAGAATCTAGTCGTCACTTCCCTATGATCACGTCATGTCGTATGCGTCACAATTCGCGTGGTGCGACTTTTCATCAAGATACGTCGATTGATTTGCATATATAGTGGTTGTTTGTACCTACTGTATTTTTTATACTATCGAACTCGTTCTTTCACACGTGCGATGTAAAAGTTATAATTCATTACCTTTTGTCATTGTGAGAGAATTATTGACGGTAGTTTTTTTTTTTTCGTTCTAGGTTTACTTTTTGCCATCTTCGAAATTAATACAAGGAACCGATGTTCTATTATGATTATACGTTACAAAATAACATACATTATTTACGTAACCTCTCACCTACTCTGACAGTAACCTTAGCAAATAACCCTTTCTACTCTAACTAAATACACCTGATATTTTTATGCTCTAAGCACGCTTCAAAATGGTTGATATTTACTAAAACAATAGTACGTGCTAACCTACATTTTAAGCTTGAGTGAATGAAAGAAACAAAAGTAGTGCGATCTGTTTGTTTGAATAGCGATCGAATGGTATCGCGCCGGGCCAGACGACGCTACCTAAACGCTTCATAGGGCTGAGGGAAATGTACCTATGCTACAATTACTAAAACATGAAACTGACTCATGGGAAGCAGAGAGTCTCAATTCGCCATGGGGCACAATTTTAACTGAACATATCCTAGGAGAAAAATCTTCAGAGAAGAGGCACGTGAACTAGTGGCGACCTAAGATCTTAGGTGGCCCGAATTCGAAATGTAGAGAATCGAACTGAGCCTTTCAAACGTCTAATCTTTCAAATTTTTATTGGCTCTGCAATACTTCGTCAACAAATTTTATTATCCGCAGAACATGACAAGTAGCTTACAAAGCTGAAATCTTTTTATCCCAGTCCAAATGCAACACGAAAACTCCAAACAGCTTGCGCCAATAAACTTTAAAAACACATTTACCCACATAACTTTAAAGAAAACATAAAACATTTACATCATTCTGACGCAACAACCCCTTCAACGCCAAACATTCTTTTAAGAACCGACTTTAAATTAAAACGTTGGGCAGAATAGAGATAACCCTGTGCTACAGACGGACGAAACGTTGAAAAAGTTTCGATGGCACTCTGGCTCGTATTTCAAATTCTACAATAGCCCGCTCCCACCGAGATTTATTTTAAAACTAAAACTCGCCGGCATCGGTAGGGTTATTATGGACGATAAATTAGAAATTTCGCAATTTCCGCTATTAAAATTAATTTTATTTTGTGAAGAGGTGGGATATCTAATTTTGTTGGATTTTGGCCAAATTGAAAGGGTTTGCTGTGATGTATTGTTGAAATATGATTGTGGAATTATTTTAATAACACACGTTAGTTTTTGATTGATGAGAGTCGGAGCAACAACTTATATGATTTATAGGCACCAATCGCTAATTACAGAAATATTATTTGATTATAACGAACTTGTTATGCGGCCATATCATCGGACTGAACCAACTAACTCCATGGTTTATGCTTCGCTGCACTAATCGATAGAGTAAATACATAATGTTTAGACTAGTGAAATGTCCTCAATGTAAACAGACATGTCCCAATTTAGCTTACACATAATTATTGAACATATAATGATATTGTACGCACTCACATTACGTTAGGAAAACATAGTTTTGTGTGATTAACCGTGTATATTATTTAATAGGTTTCACAAAACATAAGAAAACGGTTATGTCACAAGCGCGTTGGTAGGTCTTGGGTTTGATTCCCAGGTTTTATCTATATACAATTTTATGCATTGCACTCATACTCCAGATGCGATATAGCTGCATTTACTTACGAAATTCGACGTTGAACATCATAATCCTTGTCTGGAAACATCCTACAACTGGTGTGGTCTAGCGTTTAAGCCCTGTCACTATTAAACAAGGTGACGTAATGACGAAGGGGCTTATACTCGCCTGCGCGATGAATAGAATAGAAAAACTAGGTCAAATTCATTCAAAACTTTGGTTTTGGAACGACAGAGTTTATGAACTCTTTTATCTTTAAAGCCATAGATAGATAGATAAGAGAGACATTCTGTGTGGCCACCCCCAAAATTACAATCCAGCTACAAAATCAGGCTTGCCATATTAGCCCAGAAATCACAGCGTACTTATCGAGCGTGAAATTTTGGGTTCAATAACCAGGTCAAGCAAAGGGTTTTCTTTTGTCAGTTTAAGTCCGGACTTCAAAATATGTGCCCGGTTGATAGCAAATAGGCTCGCTCTATTACATGACATTTAGTAATCTGCATCTATAAAATATGGCCGTAGAACACACATCATCAAGAAATACAAGGTGCTCATATTGAATTTCGTAAAATCAACCATACAGAACACGTCACTGAAAATCATCTTCAAAATCACCTGCCAGTAGTTACTGCATCGAATAAAATGGCCCCTCAACTGCGAACCACGTCCTTAAACAATTACCTAGCACGAATGTTACACAACACAACGCTACGATTAATCAATAGAAAAACAATAAAACCCGGACATCGGATCCCAAAATATCGGCAGAATAGCCAATTTTTATAGAGCAACACGACAGTCAATAAGTAAGCTACAGTAAATCCACTCTGTTCCATTGCTCGCAAATCGTCGAACGAAACGTCAATGAAAAGCAATTGATATTCAGTTGAAACCTAAAAGTACTGAGGATGGATCCTCTTTGACATATAGAAATCTAGAGTAAAATCACAAATGCAAACTTTGTAAAATAAGTGTAGGTTATATAAACATTGTCTTAATGCGAGATTTAACTACAGCAATTCTTCTTACATCGAGGAGATTCTTCTAGTAAACATCTCCTCGATGTAAGAAGCCATTTTCGCTGAATTGCATGTAATGTAATCGAATGTAGTAATTTGAGACTGTTTTACTACCTACATTGTGGTAACTATCTATGGGTGAGTTTATTTTAGCGCATTTCGGAGTAAGACTTCTGAACCTGCGTATGTCATGCATTGATGTAGGAAAGCAATCTGTTATTCCGCTCGCGGAACTCTAAAGAACCCATCTCTACTGTTCGGCATCAATAATTTTGAAGGAAACTTATATTTGTATTGTTTCTCATGGATTTGAAATGTCGTGTTTCTGTATTGTTTTACTAGTTTTCATTGTTTTGAACCGAAGATGCTTGTTAAGTTTTAATTTTTTGTTTTGCTACGCGTATTATACTAATAAATATGTTGCAAGATTTAGTCGTAGAGGTTTCATGTAATAAACGGTCCACATATCTAAGCTAACAGCGGAAGGGCACGATCCACTTTCAGCATTATCTTTGTAGTTAAGCCTTTCTATGTGCTTCCAAAATCTAGTGATCGACGTCTAGTTTTCAATTTGGGAGAATAAAATTTCGAATTATTAAAAAAAAAAGTTTTGCACCGAAATTTTATTATAAAGTCAAGGTCTAGATATGACGTAAATCATCCCATCAGAAAGGACAAAACGTTTGGACAAGTGCAACTAAAAACTATACACGACTAACCCCCTGTTCACTGTTTTGTAAATGTAGTTCCTCGCATTTAATTGGTTTTATTTGTGAGATAAAACCCTGAACTGCGTACAAAAGGTTTATATCTTTGTTTTGTTCCATTGATTGTTCTATTTGCAGTAATTCAAAGCAGCAATCGGAAACCGATTGAAAGGATTCCGCCCGAGATACGCTTACAGACACTAATTGTTAACGGAAGTTTCGAAAAATTGGAAAAAGAGACATTGTTGAATGGGGTACCCTTTGAAAAGGTTTTGTTTTCCAGTCTTTTGTGATGGACTAAGTTAATTATAGATGGGTTTAGAATTGAAGTGGAATGAAGAACGGTACACTTAGAAAGCCGGAGGTAAATCCTTTATATGTCAAATTGTTACTCTGCTTAAGTGAGTTGATTGTGTATCCGAATTTAAATTAAATCAGTGAAAAGGATAATCAAGCTTTTGAGCACTGCGTTTCAAAAGGAGCAAAGCTTGAAATGCGTCGACGTTATGAAGGAATTTTAATTTGAAAAGACGTACGTAGATATTGTAAAATATTCGTCAATATTATTATACTAGCTGCAGTCCGCGACTTCGTTCTTCGTCCTTCGTTCGACTTCGTTCGCGTGATCTACATACTTATATAGAATTTATAGCCTATAGCACTCGGGGATAATGTAGCTATCTCTCAGTGAAAGTATTTTCAGATTCAGATCATTCGTTCCGGAGATTACCCCCTACATACAAACAAATTTTATCTCTTTTTAATATTATTATTATAGTGAAGATAGACTTCCAAATCTGAATATAAATTTTCAGTTCCAAGTTTCAGTGATTCAATCAATAAAATCAGTCAGTCATAGTCCACCGCTGACCATATCCCCCTTCCATTTTGGTCCACAGAACTCGGTCCATCGCCTTCCGCATCCAATCAACCACATTTAGTAGTTTGGCTTGTGTGTTGTAGCTATGTAGTACGTTTTAGCGTGATGTTGGGATACTATTAAAAATTAAAGTCTAAAATTCTACAGGTATATACCTGTAGAATTTTAGACTTTAATTTACGTACTATTCAATAATCTATATATTTTTTTAAATTAAGATTTTATTAATGGGACTTATTTCAGGGTAAAATAATTTTTGACAGTTAAAAATGATAAAAAATCATGTTTCACATAATACTGAGATTTAAGGGGCGATACTGATTTTTTATTACAAATAGCGTACCTATATTGGAACGGACATTTTTCAAATTTCTGAACGTTTTCTGAATTCTCTACTCTGTAACTTATTTCTACTTGTTAACGTACAATTTCATTCAAACACTGTATTTCATCGCCTTGGAAATTTAATTATATGGTTACTGTATTACTCGGCTATCAGATTAACGACAGAGCAGCATAATCATATGCTCATGTTGCAAGTAATTATCAAATAAGATCAATAAGACAAGTGGAACTAATTAAATTATTACTACATACATTATTGTATGTTTATTACATAGCATCGTGCCTGTATTCCCCGAAGGATTAGGCAGAGGTGTACTATTATACACCCACATTTCGCCGATGCTGTTATTGGGTCCCATGTAATAGGCGGCGAGCCTATTGCCATCTACCGGGCACAGTTCCAGACTCCGTGCTGCTAATGAGAATTTCAATACAGAAAAACCCAATAACACTTTGCCCGACCCGGGAATCGAACCCAAGACCTCACGCTCAGCGATCGCGCTTACGACCACTAGACCAATGAGGAATTGTATGTTTATGTTCATCCATATTTCGTCGATGCCCACGTAATAGGGAGCGAGCTTATTGCCATCTACCGGACACACATTCAGACTACGTGCTGCTACTGAGAATTTCCATACAGAAAAACCCAATAACACCTGCCCGACCCAGGAATCGAACCTAGGATCTCACGCTTAGCACTCGCGTTTTCAACGATTAGACGAACGAGCCTTATTACGTACGAATTTGTCTTCTCTTTTCTCAATAAACCGTAAGAAAACACAGTAACTTCAAGAATCTCGTTGCAATAATTCCAGTTCACAAGACATAATGATACCTAACTCCCGGGTCGGAAACTTTCGGATCTGGGCCCTCCTTCGCTACTTTGCAAATTTAAGCTCCAATACTTGTAATGTATGTGCTTAGCAACTCCCTACAGTACAGGAAGGAGGGAAATAAATTGAACAAACTTTTTTGCTTAGTTTGTAGTTTCACGCCGTAATGGGAAGGGGTGAGTTAGTGTTTAAGTAGTGTCTTCATGCATAGTTTGCTCTTAAAGATGGCGCTGTTGTATACTCTATAACAAAGCTAATTCTTCTGTCGTGTCAGCACGAACATTGGAGTCGCCCAAACGCAGTTCATGTAAAGCGACATGTGAGGTAACAGAAACAGAGCTCTGCTTAATCCTTATGGAAATACAGGTTTGATGTTATTGAATATTGTATTTGAATGTCTGTGAAAAATTATATAGTGTTAGTGATAAAATTATAAAGTGTAGATTGTTATTTATTTTTATTTTATTATACATGATGATTTTATGATTTTGTAGAAGTCCGTTTTTTTTATTCTTGATAGGCACGCGTTTGACCACTGTCACCTGATGGTAAGCGATGATGTGGTCAAAGATGTAGCACGCTTGCCTAGAAGTAACCTATTCACTCTTGACTTAAAGACTCCCAGGTTGTAGCTATCAGGAAACACAGACTCTGGCAGGGAATTCCACTCCTTAGCTGTAAGCACAATGAATGTGTTCCCGAAACGTTTTGTGCGTGTGGGTGGGATGTCCACCATGTACCGGTGGCACATCGCCGTACGTCTTGTGGTCCGTTGTACATTTGAAGTTTTTATGATAAAAATACTAAGTTAAGTAAGAGTTGCATATTAAGCACGTATTAGATAAAGTATAAAGAAATACCTTTTCAACTTTAGAACATTCCAAATGTTCCCCATTTTATCGTTGTTTGTTCAGTTGCAATATTCGTAAAATCCATTATTTGATTCTTGAGGTAGATATCCGAACTAAGCGTTATTGGACTCCCCGGCTACTGCTCGTCATGCGAAACTAATAACATCAACTTTTATCGTACTACCTAAGCTTTTTTAAAAGAATAAGATTCTGAATTTATTCTTGGGATACTTTTGGCGTATTCCGAATGGAACATTAATCTGCAGTTTAAAAATATTGTCCATGTACAAAGTACTACAACAGTAATTATTGTCAATACTGGCAACATTTCAAGGTAGATAATTATTAAAATAATTTAAATTGTCAACATATGCGATACAATGTTCACACCCTTCTTCACGTTATTTACATACATTTTAGACTAAGAAATAAATAAATCACGGTGTATTGTACCTATACAAAGTAAATGTATTTCAGTATTCGAGGCACTACCGACTGACACTTTCAAGGCCCATCCGGTTCAACTTTATTCATATTTCCTGTGATGCTATTAGTGGTGCTAATAGCAAGTGGATGCTATCGGGTGATAGCAATCACTTTGTCTTTAATTTTGTTAAATAATATTTTTGGACTATATGTTTTATAGTATCGTAACATACTCGTTGTATCACACCTTTTATTCTCTGAAGGGTTGTTAGTACTATTATACATCCATATTTCTCTAATATCGATAAAATAATAAGAAGCCTATTGCCATCTACAGGGCACAATTCCAAACAAAGGAATGCTATTGAGAATTTTCTAATAGAAAAACCGGATTCAAAACCAGGACCTCACGATCGGCAGTCGTCCCAGCTAGACCAATGAGACACTTATATAAATTACCAAGTTTCAGGTATTCTCAAAATATACTCAAAAATCTTTTACGTGTACTTTATTACAATAATTTGTTAAGCTAAACTTAATTTGTAAACTATTTCTTAAGCGATAATGGGTTTCTTAGATGGTTCATTAAAAACTAATTTTTAATTTCGATCCTGCCAAGTGATTTTTCGGCTATTTAAGCCTCATTACTTGCAAATGGATTAAAGAATGAGTACCAAAGTTTATACAACATTAACTTATAAAATTAATATTTTTATTTATTAAACTTATAAAATATTTTGACTTGAACTTAAAACGTGAAGAAACTTAGGTATAGTTTTGATGTTGATGGATTTTATTTTTAAATTTAATAGATCATTAAAAATTTGTTTGATATTTCATTGATTGATAATTACATACATAGCTATGTAGGTTCATCTGGGCAGTATGTTCCGTTAAAAACCGTGCTGACTAATAACATCAACATTTGAGATCACAACACACATCACCAACATGACAAAACAATCAAAGCGCATAATCACTTTCCATCGCCCAATATCCATTACCACACGTAATAACCACCAAAAACACAATGTTAGCGTATTTTACGATTTAATTCCGTACATTTCACCCAAGTATGTGCTTAAGCGACTTACAGTACTGTGGTTATAGTTTTATACCGCTCAATGACGTATGCAGCACGTTCTTGAAGAGTTTTTAAAGCATTTGTTGCGGAAAATTATATGGGAAATTAATGTGGAGTAATTTTTAATCCGTTTCACGAGCTGGGTTTTATTACGTTCAATGAATTATGCTTTTTTTATTACAGAGATTGCTTCTTTATTCTTTCTATGCGTTAAAGCCTGGGGCTACAGACTAGATGGCTCAGAGTATGCAATAATGCCCGTTGGATGGCAATAGAGTTGCCCAAGGGGAACGATATCGGCGATATGTGAATGTGCGACTAATACATCTCTGCCTCAATCTTTGGCGTACCTATTAGGTAAAATTTAAATATTTATTCCATTTTATGTTTATTTATTATTATTTATTTAGTTCAATGAAGTGTACACGTTATATTAACTGGATGTGGGACAATGAGGGTTTGATAAACTATGTGAAGAGTGGGTTTTGGTTTGTTAGAAGAGCAACTTTAAATTAATATTGCTTGTTATAAAAGAGTCAGCTAGTTTAATAAAAACTACACTACACAAACAAAAATGTTCGTGGGAAATCAGTCTCTTCATATAATTATTATAGCAAAAGATTTGATGTGTTGTTCATACGTCAAATCTTTTATTTAATAATTAAATAATGAGTAAAGCTAAGTTGGAGACAAAATAACTTCTATTATAGAGGCACTTTTCCAAACACTAAACATCGCACTCAAACTGACAAGGTCAGCGCTTCGCAGCACGCAGTTCAGACAACTAATTAAAAGTTTAAGTTGACGAGTAATAGCTTTTGTTTTTCCGCCTATGAATTCGTAACTCATAATAACAGCACATAATTAGCAGAGAGTTGCTGGGATAGGGTGTTTCGGAATTACACAACTTTTGAATGTTTAAAATTTGAATTTTAAAAAGAGTTTTAGAATTGCGCTTCTTGGGGATTGTAGATTTGAATGTATGATTAATTAATTGGGACGGATGTTATATTTACATAGATTTAGTGTATAAGGATTGGGATTGCCAGGAGGATTGCCTCTCATGATGGGGTTCAATTTTCTTTTAGATATTTCCGAGTATTAAGAAATAATTAGCTTTATTTTTTAATACTCTTGCTTTCGCTTACTCAGCGTAGCGGAAATAACCACTTTAGCTAAATCCATAATATAAACACAACATAAAATCGACTACATACTCGTATATACTTAAAAGATTAAACTATAAAACCACACAAACTTTAAATAGAGACAAGTCAAATACTATAGAACCAATAGGAGCTTGAACTAACAATGCAGACAGCGATATCGGAGCTTAAAGCTCTTCGTAACAAAACCAATTGAGTGCCAAGTTCGTGTAGTGCAATATGTATAATCGGCTGCTGACTTGCGAGTTTCAGTGGAAATTGAGGACAAAATAGAAGTGGAAACAATAGGATTACAAGGTACAAATGTACTATGGCTAGATTATATTTATTTTGTGATGATAACCATTTGGGAGCCATTCAAACAGATCTTTATCTACGATAAAACGTTGGACTAATAAGTGATATTAGAAAAGTTGGTATATTCAGGGTATAGATGATAATGGAGACGAGATTTGGACCACGAATAGAAATAATAATTTAATACTACCGTACTATGATGTCATACGCAGTTTAAACAGAGATCATGCAAAAATAGTGTTTGATAACAGAACATGTCTGCGATTATGTCCAGATATCTAAGACGACCTAAATACGGGGTTGTTATACTGAACCAAAACATACAAATAACCCAAATAACCTTACTATGTTAGGTACTAGGAAAAGTTTATCCTCGAAACACTGTCAAAACAGACACACAAATATGGCATACAAACAGTTCAAAACTTCAAATCTTCCATTATATTTCATACATGACATTGTACCCACCAAACATACTGTACTTTCATTGAAACATACTTACACACTATTCGTTACAATCTGCAAGCAGGACTTTGACAAATGCTCGCCCATAATTTCTAACCATCTCCTCGGACATAACCGATCCAACAAGATCTCCCGCCCCCTTCACACCAGAACACAAAATCAAAGAGCGGGATGCTAACATCGAGACTGATGTGGGTCTAACTAAAATGGATGTTACGGAAACATCGGTTCGAGGTATTATCAAGGCGGTAAATGTGCTAAGTCAGGGGCTACTTATCTGAGCTATTACTCTTTACTAAGTGAAAGGCATTTGCATTCAGCATGTGGGTATGAAGGTGCTCCAAGTTATGGATCGTTCGGACTGTGTCAGGAACGTTAAATAAATTTAACTCAGTCTCTCTCGGCGCAGTTAGCGTTCTTTAGAATGTAAAGTCTGAATTTATAATCGTTTAATACCGGAAAATTGCTTTAAGCTTCCACTTCTAGTTCATTAGCGCAGTCTATTTTGCTTAATGGCTCCTATTATTGTAGAGTTAAAGCATGCTATATTTCAGCCAAGCTGTAGTAATTTTTCAAGATTTTGTTGGTCTTTTGGATAAAATTTTTAGGATACATTTTAAATAAACTTTTCAATCTCTCATAGTAATGAACTAAGTTTTTTAATCCTATTATTTTTGTGTAAGTTTTTAAATTAATAAATTTATATTATATTAGAACTTGTTGTTGGGTTTAAAATAATATTTTCAGCCCAAAAAAATTAATCATGCCGAACTAAGATCAATAGCTAATACTATCTTCAATTGAATATTGATCACGATTATCTACTACTGCAGACTACTACAGATCAGCTCATTCCTTTAAAACAGTGGATAGAAATAACTAGCATATATAAAGCTTCATAATCCGATAGCCAACGTACAATTTCCTCCATTCCCCGACTAGATGAAAACATAATAACCAACCGATTGACCTCAATATGGAAATCTAATATTTATAGCTTATTGCAAGCTATGAAAGAACGAAAACAATAAACTCAGTGAAATTAACATTGCAAGAAACAATCAAAATGAGAATACACAATTGCCTATGATTTCAAGAGTATGGCAGATATAGATTTTATGATATTCAATAAACAAAAGGAGTACTTAAGTAGTTTTCACTCATACTTTTTCTTCTTTGAGCTTTATTAGTGGAAATATTAGTCACCAAGGTTCATAACGAGGCTGCCCAGAGTGCGCCAGTATCATCACTCGTTGAGGCTAATGGATCAGTGCAGTGGACTTCTTGTGAAGTTGTTCACACACTATGTGTGTCAAGTGGAAAAAGTTGCTCATGATGATAGAAGGGTGAAACTGTATGTATACCTCATCTCAAATGTTCAAGAATCGACTTTTAGTCTAAACATATGTGCTTTGATATCAAAAGTACCCAATAATAACACAAGTACCCTTTTGGGTGATTCGGGCATAATTCTAACTTCAGTCAACAACTAAATCTGAAAATCACTTTATTGGTTTAAGCTGGATTAATGAGGCAGAAAACAATAGCCAGTAAAAGTAACATAGCCATCGGAATTGAAAGTAGAACAAACATCAATAATTAACACAGCAATTTGAAGGGCCCCTCATTAATTAAAGCTATACTGATATTCATTGACCTCGCATTTCACAGTCCATAATTCTGTTCTGTTTTATCTATTTGGTGATATGGACTTAATTTGCGATCTCTTTTAACAGGAAGATATTGAAAATCATATAAAATTTTGATTCTGTCTCTAAACCATGACCATTTCTTATTTGGTCATTTTCAATTCAAATGAAACCGATCAACTCTCAAACGGCTTTAAATCAACTGCTGAGTCCCTCTAAGTTTATCATCTGTTCAGTGAAGTTGCAGCAAGTATAAGTGGTGGTCAGTATATCTATATGCACCTGATCATGTAATACATCTTGTTATTTGTACAAAAGTTATAACATTAACTAAAAAAAAATATTAATTATAGAAAATACTAGAACTTAAAGTTCACATTCTCCATTTTCACCTGGTTTTTACAAAATGCACGGAACCATATGCAGCTGACTCAGTGGATGTTTTTCCTTCATATCCGTAACAGCATGAAAATTGTATGAGGTCGATAAAATGGAACAAAGGGACCGTGCACACAGATTTTATTCGTTGACTCGGATTTCGAAAATATTGGATTCGACCGAATAAACTTCGATTATAATGGGGCTGTATGAATTTCATCAATCCTACTAATGTTATAAATGTAAAAGTTTGTGAGGATCGATGGATGGATCTTTGTTACTCTTTCACGCCAGAACGGCTGAACGGATCTGGATGAAATTTGGCACAGAGATAGATAATAGTCTGGGATAGCACATAGGCTACTTTTTATCCCGAAAAAATGTATGGATTCGTAAACCACGCGGGCGAAGCCGCGGGCGGAAGCTAGTTAATAACATATACCTATTTGATATCACTCCGAAGACGTACACGTCTTTTTTGACTTTACACCCTAATGAGAGAATAATACTAAAATAATAATATGAATAGGGTATTAGAATCATAACGTTTTTAAAGCGCCTGTAAAGGCCCAGTTGAAATAAAAATACAATATTTGACTTTAACTTCGACTTCGACTTAGGCTGATTACGATTAGTGTAATATTTAGGGTACGCTTTTCTTCCAAAATGGTTAATCAATCTTCATCGTGGGCAGTTCTAGCATCTAATCTCATTCATACCTTTGCAAGGCTTAATATATATATATATATATATTTTTTAACTAAATCCCTGTCTGTTACCGTACATTACCAAATATAATTCAAACATTGATTAGAATTTCCTTACTTTACATTTATTATCAGTCAATTTTCACCGCCCAATTTCCCTCTCAATTTACACAGTTTTTCATCGCCAGCGATTCCAAAACAACGTGGCACTGACAACGCCTCCCAGCCGTGCATTATCCCCTCCTCTGGGGATTTCCTCTTGCCATCGTTTGTCGTAATTGACAAATTGCCGGCACACGTTGCAAACCCCGATATTATTTTATCACGTTACACCAGTTCAGTAATTGTATTAATTACCTGACTTTAGCAATTTTTTTTGTTGTCTGTCTTCCTGCTTGTATTTTACTTTTGTTTCACCTGTTGTTTTTGTGGTACAGAAAAGGTCTTATAATAAGGTGTTGTGATATCTGATTTTATGTGTGTATTGTTTTATTTATCATCATTACGTTTAACTATTATATATAACTTTTAATTAACTTTTACATATAACTTTTATTATTTATAGATTGTATATTTGAATTGAGATAGATTGTTAAGTAGTTCTTGAGACAAATTTTGAAAATGAAATGATGAAGAAATTACATAATATAGAAGCACACTTGTATTCCCCGATAGGGTAGGCAGAGGTGTACTATTGTACACCCACATTTTGTCTGCGCCGATATTGAGTCCCATATAATAGGGGCTACCAAACAAACCGATGTGTCAAATAGTATTTAGCCCTTAAGTGTAATTTTAGGGAACGTAAATGTCAAAATTCCCCTCTGCAAACCACAGAACACTAGAAAGGCTCTTATTCATAATTAAAAACGAAATACCGGGCAGCGTTGTACCTACAAAATAAATAAGTGAGCAACCAAACCCGAGCCGTAATTTAAAAAAAATGAACGTTCAAAACTTTTGGACACTGCAAAAGATTTGCGTACAAAAAAGCCAAACCTGCCTAGTGTTACTGTACCAAATGTGCCAATTTGAGCGTAAAATTAACTTTGTAACGACGTAATGCCCAAGTGGGCTAAATGAAAATGGTAAATAATAAAGTAAAATCGAGAGGGCGTGCCAAGTCAATTTTGCGACTAAATGAATCGAAAGTCGTTACGGATAAAAATCGTTCGGTCGAGGATTGGGTGTAATGTCGCAAATTTTTGGTTTTCCTTTATCTGATTGAAGAGTAAATGGAGCTAATGATAAAAATATTAGTATTGGTTTACATTTTGCCTGTAATGTGTGCAAGGGTTACATGGATAAATTATAAACATAAACTAATAAGTCAGATTCGTGTGATAATTTATGAACACGAAATAAAAATATATTTGATTCAAAATTTAATAAAAAATAATTGTTTACAATATTCAAAACCACTATTGTTAATTTTTATGAACGGCTTGATTTAATTAGAACCCAGCACTAATCATCTAAATCAGCTTTTTATTATGTAAACCTATCTATTAAAGCATTAATATTAAATTTAAAACATACCATTTTATATCTAACAATACTTAGGTATACAATGATTCCCTATCCGACCCAATTTTTGTTCTGAATGTCTGAGCCTCGAGTTCAGTAATTTATGATAGTACAACTCCTATTTTGTCAGATACGATATTTTCCATGTGGCTAAGTTAGTACTAAACAAGCTCGACATGCTTACGTGTTTGATTTCTCATATGTATTGATATTACAGAATATGTTTGTGTGATCTAGACACATTTGTTCACAGAAATGTCAATATCAAACTTATTAAGAGCAAATCTTACTTATTCATATTAAACCTTATATCTATCATTCCTCCCAAGATAACCAGAAGCTAATCAGCATCTACACCCCCTAACTTCCAGATAAGCGCCGAAATCTGAACTTCGCCAAATACACAAAGTTAAACATTTATATCGATGGTGAAGTTCCGCAATAATTTCTTCGCCTTCAACTTAGGCACCCACTTCCAGTAATTAATAGGATTGGGTTTTGATTAAGCAAATAAATGATTCCTTTACGATTTTAAACATTAAACTTTAGAGTTCTTCTCTGCAATTAAAATGTTTCTGTATGACTTGACTAATGGATTGGATGCTTGAGGCTGAAGAATTTTGAAAAGTTCCTCGAATATCGGTGCTTTATAAATGAGAATTTTCATGATGTTTCAACTTTGTCTCCGAGAATTTGGGCGCAAAAGATAATTTTGAAGCAAGAAATGATTACAAGCTTCTTCCTTTTCTCAAAGTGTCGCGATAGGAATATTTATAGCTCCACAATATCAGGCGTCTAAAGTAGTAGTTCGAAAATAGTACTATATTACAATATATTTGCGATACACTATAGTATTAGCCGTTTAGAAACTAGAAAACATAATTTATAAGCATCATTCTGAGAATCGTTGTTCAGATAATATTTGGCACGATTGATGGAGATAACATTCTTCGAATTCTTATACATGTGGTTACACAGAGGTAAATAACAATTTATCTTGAAATGATACCCATAAAAGCCGCTGAGTGCTAAATAAATTTAAAGGTTTTAATAAAGAAATGGTTATTTGTAGAGAATTTAAAACTTTGAAGATCGAATTATTGAAATAAATAAAATAAGTTCAACATTAGATAATATGTTTCATAGAAATTTGAAAAATAAAACAGAATTTTAGAAATATGCTTTATTGTACACCATTACAAAAGAAAGATTTTAGTGTAATATTTTCATAGTATTGCAAATGTTTGCTATCTCGAGCATTGTGAGCGTTACTCCAGGTAGACTGAATATTGAAGTACTCCTCAACGATAAGCTAACAAGCCGCTGGCTTTACTTTCTGACGTTCGCACTTACTAATACCTGCCCTGAATTTGCTGCTAATTCCTCTAGTGCTACTTACTGGTTTACCAAATTGACCTTACCTCACACAGAGCTCTGTTTTGATACTGGATTTTACAGCTGATTTTCATAATTAGATCCTGTTCATAAGAAAGCTTAAGATATTTTGTCATGACGCTTTTGTCATGACGTCACTTACTTTATTTGTAATAATTTGTCTACAAGAGGTAGACAATATTGGTGTATATAGTAAGTAATCTAATAATCACCAGGATGATAAAATAAATCAAATCAAATCGAAATTAATAACAAAAATAAATGAACAAACTGACACTGATAACCATAATAACCAAGGCACTGCTCATCCAAAATAAAATTGAAACCTTCAAGATTACCCATTTAAATTACATTCGGAGGTCCCGAGGTCGTAAACCAGGATCATTGCTCATCGCGTTTGGTTGGAGCTCAGCATGGTTGATGACGTGTAATTAGAGTGAGAGCTTACTCTCTCCTTACGACCGCCGAATGTTTTAGCTGATTGGAAAAAAATGTTGAGTTAGGCACTGTAACAGATGAAGGGTATGGTCGGAATTATAATTGGTAAGGAAATTCAAGGTGAATACGGGTTCATTTTTCGATTCTATGTGCTCCTCTAAGATATGGAAGTTAAATACATTCAGACTGATTTAAATACAAGTATCTAAACACAAAATGCAGATCAACATGTTTGATAAATGATGCAAAATGTTTTAGTTAAAAAATCACAGATCCATATTTATTCTATCAGTGATAGATGTTCAGTCCAAGATAAAAAGTCGACTGTTATTCACATAAATCCTAACATAAAAATAACAACACAGTTCATGATGTCACACATCCACATAAACCTCCCTCAAATCCTTATTATCAGCAGCTGAACCTAAATTGACACTTCACACGAGATCTGAGAAAGCCCTTCGATATCACACAGCCGATATTGTAGGTAATTTAAAGACTGCGGAACTTGGCAGCCAAAGAGGATAACGTACTTTCTATGGCAAATATTTGCTCAAACATTGCTTGGAGTGTGAGCGACATGGATGTTGGAATATTGTATAATGATGCATTGTCAAACGGTAGTGCTGATTTGTGCATTCTTTGTCAACTTTTCTAAGATTCTGATCTTGTCTTTATAAATGGATATCAGTTGTGTTATAAATACAGTTACAAAATTGTATGACTGCAATGCTTAATAACTTTGTGTAATTGTCATATTTGATTGCCCCGAGTTTCATATATAAAACTGTCTAAATATTTGATTTAAAACTGTCGCGATACGCATGGTCGTTGAAACCAAACCAAGATTTAAGGCTAATTTCCACGAAACCGCATACTCACATTCAGCACTTTTAAGTTTACCTACGGTGTTTTTCAATAATAAGTGAATGTTTTTTTTTTTGATAAATATAAATCTTAAACCAGCATACTTGAATAACAGAATAAGTAGGTACAGGGAACAAATCTATAATAATCTATTCTATTTGCTATTTTATATTTGCTGCCTAGTATAATAGATAGTGCACCTAGATAGTGTTAGACCTAAACTATCGTTCTCACTATTATTCGAACCTCCACGTACAGAGCAAACATTGTAAGCGGCGTGGAAACTTGACGAAAACGTATCACGTTCCTAAATGTTTGGTTGTTTGAAGCAAGCGCTCAGATTTCAAACGAACCATCAAATATTAGATATTTTCTTACATCTGTGTGTGGTTTTATGAGTGAGTGTCTTAGTTCTGTTGTAATAAGAGAACAATATCATGTAATGATACCTGGCAAATTAACATTATGTAATTACAATATTACTATGTTTAATAGCATAGTTTGTATGTCATAAATTTACGCAAAGTAACGTCTAATACCATTGGTTATTTGAATTTGTGTATTGCTTCTTCTGGCGTGTTGATGTGAGCTCGAATATGAAAATTGCTATCACTTAAGTTATTAACAGGACCGAGAGTCTAGTGAACAGAACATACGTTTGTATAATCACTCGTCATATATTATGTATTCAAAGTCAAAGTCAAAGTTTTTTATTTCAAGTAGGCCTTTTCAGGCACTTTTAAAAAGTCGACACTCTAGGCGCACGGTTCCAAAGGGGGTAGGTCCTATGGAGAAGAGACCGGCAAGAAACTCCATGGATACTCTTTTCAAAAACAAAAAGTTAATTTACAATTAAAATCTTAAATTAACATGCATTATATAAGAAAAAATACAAACTTAATAGAATGCTACTTACACAATGAGGCAATACAACATGAGTTAAACAATTGTTTCGAATATAAACTAAAAACGGGATAAACAGATCAAAGCGGATAAAACAGAAATAAAAAAATACAAAAAAGAATAGAAAATATTGAAACATCAAGAATGTCCAGATATGTAAAGTGAATCTAATATAAAATAGAATTAGTAGACACAATGGATAACCAGGGAAGCCACATGTGCAGAAGATATTCAACGCCACACGTCTCTATCGTCAACATAGTCTTTGATCCTATAATATGCTTTCTTTGTGAGAACAGATTTAACGTGGATTTTAAATTTCTTACCGGTAAGATCGGTTACAGTTTTCGGTAGCTTGTTATAGAAGCGTACACCGTGTCCTAAAAATGATTTATTTGATTTAGTCAATCTAAATTTTGGCACCACTATTTTGTGTTTATTTCTAGTATTAATGTTGTGAACGTCGCTATTGATACTAAACATGTGAAGGTTCTTCCGAACGAACATTATATTTTCTAGAATGTAGAGGGACGGTAGTGTTAAAATATCGATTTCTTTAAAAAAATCCCGTAACGACTCGCGTGGGCCCATGTTATAGATCGCACGGATCGCCCTCTTCTGTAATACAAAAATTGATTCTACATCCGCCGCTGATCCCCACAACAGAATGCCATAAGACATAATGCTATGAAAGTATGCGTAATATACCATTCGGGCAGTAGCTATATCTGTTAATTGTCTAATTTTTCTGACTGCAAAAGCCGCGAAACTTAGTCTCTTCGATAGAGCTGTGATGTGCGGACCCCACTGCAGCTTCGAATCTATTGTAATACCTAAGAACACTGTTTCGTTTATTAAATCAAGTTTATTGCCATCAAGCGTTATGTTTAAGCTTACTTGGGGTACATTTGGCAAGGAGAACTTGAGACATTTTGTTTTAGTAGCGTTTAGTAATAAATTATTTGCTGCGAACCATTTAGAAAGGATATTTAATCTATTGTTAACATGTATTACTTCGCTATCTTTTCTACTTATTTTAAAAATGAGGGAAGTATCATCCGCAAACAAAACAATATCAGCTTACATATACAATATTGTGTATCAGATTAAACAAACGAAACAATGCTTGAGATTATAACAATGTATTCTTTATGTCTAATAAAATTGTACTTAGAGCAGTGTAAAGACCTCTCAAATGTCTTAATCTATTTTCTCAGAGACCTCTTTCATCTCACATACGATTGCGCAACGAGGGTGATTCTTAATGCTTTTCTGTCTATTAATTTACTTTTGTTACAGAATGGTAAATATACTTGGGTCGAAAATTTTGATAACTACTATTATTCAAATCAAAAAGCAATATTCACAAAACAATTAGTTAATACTAATGCACCCTCTACTAAGCTTTATAGGATTGCGTTCACTACATTAGGAAAACCACTAAACACATCTAAGTATTTTCTGGTTTGTGAGTCCATGTACTGGGATTGGAACTCACGACTGACTGATTCACCTGATAACAACCGTTGATTTATCTATCGTTTAAAATATTTTTTCA
Organism: Shargacucullia verbasci; assembly: GCA_947562105.1. NCBI lineage: Eukaryota > Metazoa > Arthropoda > Insecta > Lepidoptera > Noctuidae > Shargacucullia > Shargacucullia verbasci. The sequence goes on from OX387283.1 coordinate 778,239, forward strand.
TTAAAATAGCAATCCTGTTCTGTGTTCAACACATATCAACATTGGAAAATAAAAATGAACGAATTTTTCAAAGAACAATTCACCAACATCAGAGGCTCACGAACTATTTATGTCATTTATTTCAATATGTCTGCAGTACCTATATAAAATGTTTTGTATACTGAGACTTATTCACATTTATTTATCAACCTTTGAAACCAACATCAATACATTAGCACAACAAAAGCTGAACACACGCGGTGCAAAACACGCGTAACTAAAAAGTGAAAAGGGCAGGTTACGAATTAACTTTGATGGTCCTGGAATCACAAAGTATGGATAAGAAAGTAGAATAAGATAAGAAAAGCAATGTGATAAATAGCTGAAGGTCAATGTTGGAGCTTATGACGCAATTCAGAATGAAGTCGAAGACAAACATACAAACATAATTTATTTGTAAAAAACATTCCAAATTTGGTGGATTTAAATATAATATTACTTATTAAATTCACGCATACACGTTACATTTTCAATTTTCATAATATTTACACATACACATATTGTAGCAGTCTTTTAGTTCTCTCACAATATTTCCTCCTCTTGTTTCTGCCGCGTCACCATCGTTTCATTACATGTGACCACTTACAATCAGGTGTTTGTCTGACCTTTTTTGTGTCCATTTCATGGGACGCTACCTGTCCAAATGTAGTAATGGAATACATCAGATATTTCGTTTTATTTTTGTTTGATTGCGGGGTATTGTGGTGCGGCTATACGAGTAGTATTGAATACTTTCATCGTCAATGAAAACGAACCAGTATTTTTAATAACAAAGTTTTTTAATAATAACTATATTTTTAATACTATCCCTAGTATTAAAAATATTGCCTAGAGAGTAGAAATTAGTGCCATATTATGTTTTGTAATCACATTTTTAATATGAGTAGTCTCAATGTTTATACTGTTTTTATTGTAGTTTGAAAATAATCGAAAACACACATTATTGATAATTCATATAAACTCATAAAAACATTTATAAACCGTAGTGAGATTTTATACAAAGCTGTCGATTTTTGAGCCGTAAAAATTTGTTATGTTAATATCGCACTCCCATTTTATTTGTAGAGTAAATAGAACTATAGGAAATATTTGAGACTACATGATTTTCAATATTTGCAGCTAATATTGTGATTGTTATGAAAACGGGCATTCAGGCAATATTTGTGATGGGAGTATTTGGTATCAACCGGCCATATTTGTGTAATAAACTAATATTTAGTGTAAATTGTAACAACAATAAACAATTAAAGTATGGGTATTCTTTCTACTACTATAACTATTGTACATTTCTGACCCGCTGGTGCGCACAAGCCTATTGAAATAGACTACGGCAACTGAGCCACTATTGCTTGCACTTTGAACCACGTAAGAGTATCCACTGGTTGTTTCTCTTCCAAATTCTATATAATCCTAGTTCTTAGCTCGTTAATCTCTCAAACGGCGCGCTCAAATGACGTAACCGTCAAACGCGGCCGCTCATTACTTTTAATGAGAGGCGTTCATTAACACGAATCAATTGAACCGAACCAACTTACCAATTAAATAAAACACCTTTTTCAATGGATTCCAATTAAATCTAATGGCGTGAGTGTTAATTTTTACTGATTTACGAGAAGTGTCTACTGTGTGCCGTTAATCGTGGCCATGTTGTTTGAGTATATTCGAAGGACATGCGCTTTAATTAAATTGCCAGTAATTCAATGGAGATCTTCAACAGGTTACGCAGATGTGTAGGTGATTGCCAATGACGTTATTTGGAGACATGTATTTAAAGCGACCAGTGACTTGTTTTTTTTTTCTTTTCGAGTATTTCGAGTAAGGATTGCCTGTTCTTGCGGTTTGTATTTCTTTTAAACAACTCGAGAACACTATCAATGGGTACGAAGGGGTAATTTAATTCGAGACCACAGGCTTTACTACGCTAGGTTGCTTCAGTCTAGTGAGACAATTGTTTAGGTTGGTTTAGTTGTGGGTTAATCATGCAATGCGGTGCAAATTAAGATGACATACCTACTCGACATTTAATTAGCGGTCGTTTTATTTTCAAATAGCATAGCATAAGACACTACAAACATGTAGACAAACAACAAAAAATGGTCCTCCGAATTATTAAGCACTAGCTGTGCCCGCGACTTCGTTCGCGTGGATGTCGGAACTTAACAATGTATTTTTTAGTGCGAAACGCCCTTTAGAAAAAAAGTTATTATAAAATTTACGTAAAGTTAAGAAGACCAAATGCACTTAACCCTATTTTTTTCTAAAATAAAAGAATTTTTCTAAAATAAAAGTAGCCTAAGTTACTCCTTATTACATCAGCTACCTGCCAATAAAAGTCCCGTCAAAATCGGTCCAGCCATTTCAGAGATTAGCCTATACAAACAGACAGACAGACAGACAGACAAAAATTGAAAAAAATGTTATTTTAGTGTATGTACCGTATATATATTCATATGCATGTAGTAAAAAACGGTTATTTCAATATTACAAACAGACACTCAAATTTTATTTATATGTATAGATTTTCGCCAACACTGAAGCCAGGAGAACAATAAGAGACAGTTGCTACTGACAAAATAGGTAAGTGCTTACCGACTTTCAAAAAAATTCAACGTTTGCCGTTGACATATGGTAATATCGTTTTCACAGTTCAGTAAATAAAATAATGAATGCCTCATTGGTTTAATGGTCGCAAGCGCGACCGTTGAGCGTGAGGTTCTGGGTTCGATTTCCGGGTTGGGCAGTGTTATTGTGGTTTTCTGTATGGAAATTTTCAGTAGCAGCATGGAGTTTGGAACTGTGCCCGTTAGATGGCAATAGGCTCATCCTCTATTACATGGGACTCAATAATTGCATCGGTGAAATGTGAGTGTACAATAATACATTTCTGCCTTACCCTTCGGCAAATACAAACGTGATGCTATGCTATGTAAATAAAATAAAAATTAACCAAATAACGCTATCTATACGTAAACTCAGTCCCAATGAATAATTCTCACTCAGCGCGTACAACACGATATCCTGAAGTTTCATAACCGAAATATATAGGAGTCCATTTGTAAGGCAAGCGGTCCCAGAAGCACCATCATTCACGCACTCGTTCAAGGGTTTGCTATCTCAATAGTTCTCTTTAAATTGTTTAATTTTATATGATATAATATCCAATAACAAACTACTACTAATTCTGTATGCTTCTATCATAGTAGGATTAAGGTAATTGATTAATTATCTGTGATTTAATAAGGAATGGTTTTCGACAGATCAAGAAAATCCGAACTATCTCGTATAAAGTACAGATAAGAGTTTTATATAGATATACTAGCTTCCGCCCGCGGCTTCGCCTGCGTGGTTTACGAACCCGTATTTTTTTCCGGGTTAAAAAGTAGTCTATGTGCTATTCCAAACTATAATCTATTTCTGTGCCAAATTTCATCCAGATCCGTTCAGCCTTTCTGGCGTGATTGAGTAACAAATATCCATCCATCCATCCATCCATAGGCAGGTCCTCAATAGAAACAAGGTGAGAATCGTTTGCGCTCCAGATAATGTAGAACGTATTGTCGTGCCAAATGATAATCATGCTTAAGAGTGTGTAAAAGAAGTTGAAAATACTGTAAATCTGCACACTGTCTGGCAACTCCGTCATAAAAAACTCCATCAACAACTTTAAGTATTCAGTTTTCATAAGCCCAAAAATGAAAGACGACGCAAGCGGCGCAACTCCAAAAACTATTTCCAATTAACATGCAAATCCCAACTTCCCGAGCTAAGTGTGCAAAACCCTACACGATTCATTTCAGCTATATTTTACAACAATACTGTACACCCACTGAATATTTATCACGCGTTCGCGGCATTTATTATAAAACCTATGCAAATGCGGCAAAATAAAGGAATCTATTTGTCAGTGAGTGTGCCGTGGGGAGGTATCTCGGAGAGTCCGGTTCCCCAAGGGAACTGTAGCTTTTGTAGTTGGACGATGGATACTGGCTTGGAGTATTAATAAGACAAGCTTTAGATCCCTAATGCAGCCTATGCTAAGTAGGTAGCTTATAGCTACACTTGACATGTGTGCGTAACGGTATCCGTATCACAGATGTACAAAGACTGAGCTCCCACTTTTATCTATGTGTATGATAATATTATTGCCCATCCTATTAACAAAATAGGGGCATTTTACAAAGACTATGGAACAAGAAAGGGCTACCTAATCTTCCCAAGACACCACCTGGCCATAACTATTATTAAAATCGTGTGCTATCCCACTCCTGGCCAAAGACGTCCCTCCCTTTTCTCCATTTCTCGCGATCCCGCGCTGTATCTGGCCAGTTTTCAACGAATGCATCCAGTTCGTCCTGCCATATTTCATTTGTTTAAATTATATCTCTTAATATATAACTCAACACTATTTAATACACTGTGAAAGTACGTACTAGCATCATCATTATCATCATCATCATCATTCTCCTGCCCTTATCCCATGTTGGGCGTACGTTTTCCACAATCTGAATACAATTAGAAGTTGACATGCTCCATACCTTATCTAATGCATACTCCAAGGATGCAATTTCTATGTGTGTTGGTTAATTTTTACCTGCGTTTCCACCCCGATAAAGTATCTCGTATATTTCCGGGTTTACGGGGCGCCTGTCCCATGGATTTTGCAAGGGATAATAGAAGGCATGGGCACCAGTATCTATGTTACTTTATCTTCTTCTTGGCAGTCTTCGAGGCTTATAAAAGGTTTCGATTCGACTGCGCACCTCAGGCACGATCAGACCTTTACATATAGCATAAGGAGATTCAAATGATACGCAAAGCAACTATATTCTGACCTCGTCATTCTTCAGAAAGATTATACTTTAGTAAGTATAATCTTTCTGAAGAATGACGGAGTCGGCGTGCAATTGTGTGACTTGACTGCAGTTGAACTGCAATCGGACTGCACGTTTGGTTTGCAGTTCTATTGCAGTCGTGTCAACTGCATTCAAACTGCGGTCCGTCTGTCGAGAGCCTAATGATTATATTGTGACCTTAACTCAGTCCCCAAATCATAGCGTTTATAGCTACTATTGTAAGCCAAAAAAACTGTTAATTTTATTTGTTTTAGTATACATTTTATTCATCATAATAGCACGGAATCCTCCTCAAAAATTTGGATCCATCAGCACACCATGACTTTCCCCAGAACTTTTCTCGTTTGTGGTACAGTGGTATCCAATTTCATCATCTGATATTTTTGGAGTTTAAAACACGGATTATTCAATAGTTGCTACGTATGTAAAGAGCGAATTACCGAACACACTATTTACTTATTTAAATGTTATAATAACATAAAAAATATTCGTCTGCGTTCAGGTTTTACCTCAAAAGTAAATAAGATGAAATGTAAACATCCAACTTTAAATGTTTAAAGATCGAATGAGTGTACTTTGGCGTCCACGTATAGGTACCCATATGAACGTTCGGAAACTTTAAAAATAAAAAATTGCAGGATTTTAAAACTTGTCTCTTTTGGCGAGCGAAATGTTAGCAGAAACGTTTCTGAACTGTCGTCAAAGTCGAGATTTAAGACTGAAATTATGTTATCAAAGAAAAGTTTTCGCTCCATCGGAGTTTTGTATGCATTTTGTGATGTGATTTCATTCGTCTGTGTCATATAATTATTGCTTGCTATATTCTAGGTAAAAAACTAGAACAAAGGAAATCTTCATATTGATAATAAGTAACAAGAAGAAAAAATAAAACACTCGTCTGATGAAAAATGAAAGATTCTCCGAAGAGGCACACTCTTACAGACCTTTATATTTCTGTAATTTGTAAAATAAACAATGCTAATAATTATAAAATCACGCTTGTATTCTGTAAAGGTAAAGGTATAAAATAATAAATATAAAATAAGGAGTTCTGTTTTTGCATACCCACATTTTGTTAGATTTGAAAATCCAGTGGGCATCCATTCAGTGACTGTGTTTGCAACCACAAATTTTAATCACCAATTTGGGAGGCTTTATGTTACACCTAATTAAAATAATATGAAGTTCCTTTTCATCAAAGGATAGTAAAAATATTTTTTCAAACATCGAACTTCTTTACCTGTCTAAATAAATAAATAAAAACAAATTGTTAAGCAAACAATTGTTTATTCTAATATGCTTTATTAGATAACTAGCAAGCACTTATTTATCGGTTTTTGATACTTGACTTTAAAATAAACGTTAAGATAGATTCAAGTTGAAACCACTTCAGACTACAAAAGGCTTCATAAATTCAGCTGAACAGAATATTATTCAAGGATCTTAAGATATTTCTAATAAGTTCGGATAGAGTACTACAACTATTTTTTAATAACGAAATTTCATTGACTTATAATGCCGACTGTACCTATCTTTAGTATACGGGATACCCTTCCACCTTGCTTTTCGAGGCACGGAGGGGTCTCGAAAAACATCATCTGTAAAACGGTCACCCATTTAAAAACGACGTCAGCAAGCACTGCTTATCCTCACAGACCCACTGATCTGTAGCTATGTAGCTACGGGCCCCTCCTGCGTTTCTATGTATTCCTCAATAAATAATAGCGTTAATACTTTATTGCTATCGCAGTTCTGTACATGTAATAAGTTCCGAATCGTGTTTGTAGACTAGCTTGTGTCCATTGCACCGGCTTAGTGACTATGACTATATTTACATGGCTATGTAAACGTGACTACAAATTTGTTTAGTATCGAACTTTATAAATATGTTTATGTTAGTAGAAATGCTTAGATAAATTGATTTATTGAATTTACAGATACGTGCCTCACATCTGTCCTAAATGAGCCCAAATGCGAGACTACTATTGCCTGGCGCTAGTTTCAAGGAGCTATACACATTGGTTTTCTGTGCCTTAAATTGAGTAAAAAGTAAAAATATATAGTTGACATTTTGCATTTTATTATCTAAGTACCTATCACACATTGACGAAACGTTTGGCGCAGTGGCTAAGTGATTAGCTTTCTGCGCTGGGTGTCGCGGGTTCGATTCCCACACGGACCAAATATTTGTATGATCTACAGATAGTTGTTTCGGGTCTGGTTGTGTGTGCATGTGACATGTATGTTTGTAAACTGTACCCACGAGACAGGAGAAATCCTAGTGTGGGGAATGTTTAAAAAAAAAATATGGCAGTTAATAAACAACACAGACAAGGCAAAGAAAGAAGAGACAAGTCACAAAGAGCTAGAATTTTATAGATTTTTTAGAAAGAGGTCGTGCATTTATGATTACATATAAAGAATACACTGTTTAGCTTATACTATTTACCTTATCAGATCAAAATGAGTAGCCTATTAATTTTCCTACAAATGGAAATCAGCACAAAGCTTACTAGACTAAAGTCACATCAAAAATAATGCATCGCATAGTTAACCAAATGACAATAGTCAACGAACCCAGTATACGAACAGGAATGGGGACGATCTCATACACTCCCATTCGGAGTTCCACGGAAACTTAATCTCGCTAGTTTACACCAGATAAAACTTCTCGCGCCACGACCTGAATTTGTTCCGTAGAAACTTTTGCGAGTGTTAATTTCATTGTATTGTTTCGTCTTATAGTTTGTCGTAGAACTTGTGTGTGTACCTACCTTTATAGTTGCGATGCTTATAGCCGCACGGTCGGGTTGGTTTGTTTTTCAATCGCTGGAGTTTTCTATGCAGGTTATTCTTTGTTCTGCTATTATTACTGGTTCAATGATGTATGGAGTATCGATATTGAGAGTTTTAATCAAAACGAGTAACAAAGGAACAAAGAGTTTTCTAGGGAATAATATAGATACGCTTTGTTTTGTTTTGTATTTGTATCATAATTTCGTAGGAAATTTAAAACGTACACCGCTTAAATATTGTTTACCTGTATCGAATACCAAATCATCTGTTCTAGGAATTGTCCCGGCGAAAGAGCTTATCCTGTTTCAGCCAAATTTTCAGTCTAAATTATTCACTGCAATACAAAATCCTTCTTGATATTCCCGTCGTCTCACCCACAGCACGGCACGGGCCCTGAATATTTGACGGCAAGTGACCGTACCGATCCGCTACATAATCTCTATAGAGCAAACATCTCATAAATATGCGAACTCGACCCGCCTGTATCGACTCGTGAATAAAATCTCAAAGCATTTCCCGCTTCATCGACTTTCACTTATACGATATGCATTTTATGATTCTCAGCTGCCCAGCGATGCATATCGTGACGTTGAAAAAAATCGACACCGAGATTTTCTAAAAAGCAGCGTGAGTTACGGAGAATTCCGAAATGTCATCTTCGAACGCCGCATTTTAACACTTGTTCCACATGAAGTGAATTGTAAGATCTTTTCTGAATTTTGAAGAGATTCTCGTGTAAGAATATCGTGTTCGCACTGTGTGAAAAGCTTTTTCGCGTGAGAGAAGTTTCTTGACCGCTTCAGCTCTTAAGTAAAGCCGTATTTTTGCATCTAAAATAACTTTATCGCAATGCACTGTTGCCAAAATTAAAACAGTTTTCTGTACAATTTATTGAGTAGATACTGTTTGGCCCGAGTCGCGCAGCTGCGCAGTGTCTAGAGTGCCACTGGGGACCATAGATTCGATAATGTTGTCCAATATTTTTATGGTTTGCAGATATCTGTCTGAGCATAGTAGGATTTGTGTGTGCAAGAGCACTTCAGGGACGAAGATCCCTAGTGTCTACGTCAAAGTTGATCGATAAGTGATACTCCAAAATTTTTTAGTAAAGCTTTATAATCTGTAAAATTCAATTTATATAAAAAAAGAAAAATACTAACATATTAAACACATTATCAAGTCTGAGAAGTTTCGAGAACAATTCAGATCAAATATTCAATTGAAATATATCTTCCAAACTTGGCTTGACTTAAAAAAACGGCTTTATTCCAAGTTTATGTCATTTATCACCGATATTAGCCGCACAAATTTCTTTCGTATGATTTGTGACGTAATTTTGTATTGAAAATCAGATTTTCAAGGTTTGGAAAATGTTATCTTAATTTGGAACCGGTACATCAATTTTATTTAATTGAAGCCTTGCTAGGCTCACCCCACAAAGGTATCCTGAAGTTATTCGCGAGCTTATGTAGTCTTTGTACTAGTAAATACACCTACATGGTGTGCAACTATAGAATATCACATTGTTATTATGAGATGAGCATGACCTGAGATTGAATGATTAGACACTAAGTATATCAAAAAAAATAAGGGTCAGCACGACGGCCAGTCACCAGAAAGGAAGAAATCACTCATTATCAAAGAGATAGAGAGCATTTTAGAACTCATTGGAATAGTATTCGCCAGTACGGGTGCTGAGCGATTGGATCGTTGGGTCGGGCAAAATGATATTGGTATCAGCTCCGAAATTGGAATTAGGCCTGGTAGATAGCAACAGGCTCATTACATTACATGGAACTCAACAAGACTATCAGTGTCAGTGTGGGTATACAAATAATACACCTCTCTCTAACCCTTCGGGGAATACACACTTTTACCCTTTCTCTTTCTTTTAAAAACGTTGCCCCACTTTAGAATTTCTTCTGTATCGTGGGTACACTTTATACATACACGTCACATGCACACACAACCAGACCCGAAAGAACTATCCGTAGATCATACAAATATTTGTTCCGTGCGGGGATCGAACCTGCGACACGTAGCGTAGAACGGTGATCGCTTAGCCAATAGGCCAGACGTGTCGTCAAACACGTGACTCGTGATGCTGTGATGTATTTTAGAATAAATGTATGCCAATAAATAAATTCGATCAACAACAATATTCTAGAAGTCTAGACATTGGCTTACTATACATCTAATTGAAACAAAGGTTATCATTAAACAAACTACCGTTTCGCTGCCATCAACATATGTATGTGATGCGGGACAAATACCTATTGTTAATTGTTCTGTCTACAGTAACTGTAATATGTAAATGTTTCATTATTACCATTGAGTTTTGATCTCGTTAGCCGTTTTCATTTTGGGGAATAGAATGATATACCGCCTTTGTGTGGGTAGCTGAATATTTTTTATAAAATAATTCTAACACCCTGGAAGTGTTCACCCAGTAGGAGTCTGTCCAAGTACGATTAGGTTTTCATTTTTTTATAAACATTGTCCCACCCTAGGAATAATTCCTGTATCGTGGGTGCGTTTACAAACACATACATTCACATACACAAAGATCCGAAACAACTTATCTGTAAATCATACAAATATTTGTGCCGTGCGGGAATCGAACCCGCGACACGTGGTGCAGCAGTCGATCTCTCAACCATTGGGCTAACCGTGCCATCTAGGTACTAGATATTTGCTATTTTACAGCCGTAAAGTGCACACAATCATCTATCAGACGGAGATCGGCTGCACTAAAATTATGCAGAGGCGCAAAATTTTACCTCCCTCCACCACTGCATGTAGGTACGCAAATATTATTAATAATAGGCTATTTAAAAAAATCTTTTTATGAAACCCATTTTGCTGTTTGATTTAAGCATTGAAATGGCTTTGAGTTTTATATTCTTATTTAAAAAAATGTACAAATCAAAGAAAAAAAAATCACTTGAGAAGTCTTCGCTAAGATGTTAGCGCTCAATCAATTTCAAAAATAAAAATATATTTACGGCATATTTTTCTTTTTGATCCTTAAAATAACTTGAACCAAGTCGTTACTTTTTAAGTCCAGAGCAGGCTTCCATTTAACAGAGATGTGGAGGTGTACTTTGATGCCTAATTGTTCGTTTAGTATAATTTTATATTTTTATTTTATTATGTATTATTCCCTGAAGGGTTAGGCAGAGATTGTACCCTCACGTTTCACCGATACCGTTATTGAGTCCCATGTAATAGTGGGCGAGCCTATTGCTATCTACCGGGCACAGTTCCAAACTATGTGCTGCTACTGAGAATTTCCATACAGAAAACCCCAATAAAGCTTCACCTGACCCGGAAATCGAACCCAGTACCTCACGCTTAACAGTCGTGCTTACGACCCCTAGACCTATGAGGATTTTATTATGTACTTTTTTTATATATTTCAGTTTTAAGGTGACCGTTACAAAAATTAGATGACATCTAAAAAACCTCTGCCCACCGTGGCCATTCTGGTTCGATTTATCATATGATTGGGCAGACGACGCGAAATGGAGCGTGTGATCTGAACGGCGACACCGTTAGATCTGTGACGTGTGTTCATTGTGCAGAGAACCTTATAGTGTAGTATAGCTAGTGAAATAGGTAGACAGCTCAAAAGAAGTATTAAATTTTCAGGGTCACAATCCTGAATTAAACGGACCTATTGGGAGATATTTGGAAAATAATACATATAAATGAAAATACAAAAAGTATTAATGATAAGTAGGTTATGTTGTAGTGAAACAAATATGATATGTATACTCAGGAGACACCTGGAGGCACATCGAGAAGCAATCAATTTTCTGTTGTGATTCGTTTCCATCACTTAACGGAAAATATTCTATATGTTTTATTAGTTCCCTAATTCCCTAATGTCACTTGTTCTCAATGCCAAATCGTATGTCTTCAGTGCCATATAATGTTCTGCATAAGGAACAGTGCAAGAGTGACTGGTGACAGAACTTTGAAAGAATCTCAACGTTGAATTAACACACAGTTCGATGCCAACAACGGCTTATTTACTTGGCGTGTATGATAGTAGATTATTCTTGTAGTCCTTATTGGCATAAACCCTTATAAAATTTTGTTCCCATTCACACTAAGATTTATGTTTACTCTAATAGACATCGGTAACATGCTTATTTGGATTGAAATTCGCAACTATGCTCGTAACAAGGACGAGAGGCTTGTAGCTACATGGCTATCGCGCTGATCGGCCGATCTGTGAGGTTAAGCAGCGCTTGCGGTCAGTCCTTGGATGGGTATCCTTGGAGTTTCTTGCTGGTCTCTTCTTCATAGGACCAACCCACATTTGGAACTGCGCAATTAGAATCATAACGATTTAAAAGCGTCCGTAAAGGCCCAGTTGTAGTAACAACATTTGACTTTGACTTTGGGTGACTCCTCCATGCCTCGGAAAGCACGTTAAGCAGTTGGTCCCAGGTGTAATATGAAGACTTAGGAGAGTCATTAGGGGTGTCAGGAGCCCCAAAAAAAAAAAAGCATTCTAACAACCAGTCTAACTGTAGAGTATCAGTGTCTCCCAGTAATTAGGTGGCGGAGTTCAGATGGCAACCGCTTCGTGTAAAATACTGATATTCAGCTGCAACCGATTAGACTGGAAGCCGACCCCAATGTAGTTGGGAAAAGGCTAGATAGATGATGATGTTCGTATTCAAGAAGATTAGCTTTAATTTCGTAATCAATCCAAACTCGTTGGAGGACAAACCAACTAGTCATACACTAGAGTAAAACGAATCTAACAAAATGCCACGACAAAGTCAACAAAGACCAACAAAAAATCAGTGTACCTACACTCATTACAGAGCAAAGTTAGGTAATTGTGTGGAGAGTACTTTGGCTAATTAAGTACTTTGTCTAGGGGCACAAGTTGCCAGTAATTGTAACAAATAGGGCCTCAGGACTAGCTCTCTAGATTTTTTTTACTTCATTGCGAATGGTTAGGTTAAGGTCGAAGTGTGAGTGACAAGCGGGGGATATAGTGGGAAAAAAACTGTATCTAAGTCTTATTGAATGTTGAACTTTGGAAGAATTTCTAACCTTAATAAAAAAATAACTCGGAGGAGGTACACAAGGCTGAAAAGGTTTTGTGTATTGAATAAATGACTTGAATTTACCAACAATTCTGAAAAAATATTGCTCCAATGCATACGTCCATTTGTATCTATATATGAATATTAAACGTAGGCCAGTCTTTAGTATACATAACCCACAATTCCACCCAGACTATTATGAATGCGAAAGTAACTCTGTCTGTTTGTTGCCTCATCACGACGATCACTGAACCGATCGTTATGAAATTTTACAAAGCGTGGTACATTGAGAAAGATATAGATTTATTTTTAGTATTGCAGCAAAACAAAAATTAGATAAGTAAAAAGAAGCTAATCTCTTATATTTTATGGATTTTCTCTAGTTTCGAAAATCTTGTGTCACAAATCTTCTCTAAGAACAACTTCAAACAATTGCTACTATTAAAGTTTATCCAGTACTAGCTTACACGCGCGGCTTCGCACGCGTGATTAACGACCCCGTACATTTTTTCGGGATAAAAAATCAAAGCCTATGTGTTATTCCAGACTATATTCTATCTCTGTGCCAAATTTCATCCAGATCCGTTCAGCCGTTCTGGCGTGAAAGCGTAACAAAGATCCATCCATCCATCCTCACAAACTTTCACATTTATAATATTAGTAGGATTAGTAGGATTGTGATGTAACTAGATGTCTACATTGCAAGAAATTATATAGTTAAGAGCAATAAAAGTTACAATAACTACAAATTTAATCTTTAATTTTCTTACAAAGATCTTTTTCTTCGGAATAGTTATGGTCGAAGGAAATATGACTTATACTTTTCTCTATAGAACCTCTTCATCAAGGACTTCAATAAATTTCGCGCTCATAAATAGAATCTCTAGAAATATTTACCTGCCTGAAATACGCTACCTGAAATAACGCCTCTTCATAAATATTTAGCCATATTTACGGCGGAAACTTTAGATGGTAACAGTATTCCGAAACCTAAAATCTTAGACTATAATCGAGTTAGGTAAAAGATTGTATATTTTATTATTCATAAAAGAAACGCTTAATGATTACGTAATATCGTACTGTTACGGCACGGTTGGCGCAGTGGTTAAGAGATCGACTACTGAGCAACGTGTCGCGGGTTCGATTCCCCCACGGAACAAATATTTGTATGATCTACAGATATTTGTTTCGGGTCTGGGTCTTTGTGTATGTAAATACACACCGTGCCTCGGAAAGCACATAAAGCCGTTGGTCCTGCGCCTGATCTCTCTCCGGTCGTGTCGGATTGCTAATCTCCGGTGAGATTGGCCGCCGTGACCGAAATCGGTCAGGAGGACATTATTATTATTATTACTATAAAATGGAATTTCTTCATACTTCTTCTTCTTTAATTTAAAAGTTCAGCTCTGGTTAGTGAAGCAATCGCTATTGCTCTCTATCTTGTTCACACTAAATCACATTAATTCAGCTTTTACAGATTATTGTTGTTCAGATAAAAGCAGTCGGTTGCAGCTGTGAATAAGCTATTCGTAGCACGGTCGTAGCCGCCGTAGCTGTTATCCTAGAGCGAACTGTAGCCGTAACTGATTCGCCTACGAACCGTAGTTTGTGGATTGTCTCTTCGTATTCGCGAGTTGAATCTGCAGGTTACATTTAGTTTTACCAAACTCTCCTATTGTTCAAGTAATTGCCGTTGGCTATTGAACACGAGGTTTTGAATCCGTAATCCGTTTATTTTGCTGTAGGTATTCATTCTTTATCCGGGACCCGGGTACTTTTTAAAACTGCGGTCAGACATCGGACGACGGGCAGCAGCGTACTCTCACTAATCGGTGAGCCACTGCGATCCCCAAGCTGCTTGCCAAGCGTGGGGATTATGGCAACCCTCCCCCCCCCCCGCTTGGGGGAGGCCTTCGTTCAGCAGTGGACGTCTTTTGGCTGATGATGATGATGATTCATTTTTTTGGTCAATCAGAGTTCGATATAGTGCTTATTTAAGTGTACGCCGCCTTTAAGAAATCGCTATCATTGTAACCGACGCTCAATTTGACCTTACGAAATTAATTTTATGATTCAGATAAAAAATCTGTGACCTAGAAAACTAGGCCCAGCGTGGAAAATTGGAGTTGGACTAATGTTACGCTAGAATTATTATTAGATTTATTTTTTAATACATTGATGTGATGTGCTTTATTATATTTCATGCCAGAATTTTTCCAGCTTTTGTCCACATATGGATTGTTATCAGAAACTGGTTAAATTAATTACACACGAGTAATTGAATCCATAATAATTATAGAATAGCGAGTTTTTTATTGTATAATCCTTGTCAGCTGTACAGTCAGCGTCAAAAAGATGTATACACGTAGTGAAATTCTAATGCTTATTCTAGGCAAGGTATAGGTCAAAATCAGAAAATTTAAATGACCATATATCTTTATCTTTAAAATAAGATAAGATAAGATATGTTTTTATTCATGTAGACCATATACAGGTACTTAAGAATAGTTACGACTCTAGGTGCCACGTTCCAAAATGTTGACTTCCAGTGGAGAAGAACGGGCAAGAAACTCCATGGTTACTCTTTTAAATTCAGAATTTCTTACAATATTTTGTTACAATAAATTGTTCTCGAAAACTTATGTGAGGACAATGTAAAAAAAAAAGTCTAAACTAAACAAGCCTGATTTTTAAATTAATAACAAATATTCTGATAAGACTGACATGGCAGCTATGAGCTGACCAGTCCCAACAGACGGCACCCGTTCACGAGTATCACGCACGTATCGGCATCGCTCAACTCAACCACATTGCAGGGAACTCAACGACCCGACACACACGCCACCATCAGCAGGACATTTAAGTGAGCATGACATTCTCAAACTGCCAGACTTTATCTTACTAATATTATAAATGCGAAAGTTTGTGAGGATGGATGGATGGATGGATCTTTTTACTCTTTACGCAAGAACGACTGAACGGATCTGGATGAAATTTGGAACAGAGATAGATTATCGTCTGGAATAGCACATAGGCTACTTTTTATCCCGGAAAAATGTACGGGTTTGTAAATCACGCGGGCGAAGCCGCGAGCGGAAGCTGGTATCTTTATATATCCACAGACACGATGTATGAAATTGGTCAAGATAACAATCATTATTTCCTCTAATACTCGCTTTTGAATTTCTCTACGTGAATACATCTTTTTAATGCTGACTGTACAAGTTTTATGAGTGTGCTTGGAATCAAATTTCGAGTACAAATATTTTTTTCCTTTAAAGTGGACTATATGAAGTGCATACTAAAAGTTTTTTTTTTAATATTTATTTTATATAGTAAAGAACTCTATTTACTAGCGTCAGATCTGTGCCATTTAAGCGTAAATTAAAAATAATTAATGATGTTAATTACTTTACGTTGCGGAACTTGGAGCTACACTTCAATGTTCTGTGTATCGTGGGTTCAGTTTACAGATATTCTGTCACAGACTGAGAACAATTACACAAAGACCAAGGTGAAATATGTTCCGTGGGGGAATCAAATTTGCGACCCGTAGCGTTACAGTCGATCTTTTAATTTTGCCAACCGTGCGGTCAGAAAGCTTATTAAGAATCGTATTTTCAGCTGAGAACAGTTACGGCTACGATAAACATATCTCTATCTACAAATGAGCAGAAGACACAAGCAAGCAACCAGTTTGACCGTAGTTTACGTGAAGCTAAGAATGTATGAAAAAAAAAAAAGTGCGCGCGCATTAGATTGAACTTATATTAAAAACGTGTATACTATTTTCTGTACTTATACTAGTCCATTCTAGTACATTTGGAGTGCAAGTAAAGAGCCTCCACGAGTGACGAATCATGAGATCGTTTGGCGTACCCTGGGCAGTCAGCCTCGATCCACCATTGCTGACTGGCTAATCTCTCTACTGTGCCATGAACAACTTCCATATGATAATTCGTGCCGGCTCGATAGAAAAATTCTAGTACATTACAAGATCTTCATTAGTTCACATTTTTATGACGTCATAAATATGTAACAGCCATGTTTTATCACGTTGAATGTATTAATACAATGAATAACGAACGGTGGAAGGCCATTCGCATATTTATCACTACTACCAACCAGATTATGGTAATCTAAGTGAATATTTCTCTGCCGATCTGGAAGCGAGGAGAAAATATAGATGTCTGTCCTTCCTCGCAATGTTGTTCCTCGTTTTTCTGAATAAAGATGACTGTAGTTTTGACAGATGGAGTAATATACAATATTCTGGAAGTTTGTTCGCGCTGGATTGTCATTAGTGGCTTGGTAGATGCAGTGGTGATCGCTAAGCTTTCCTACGAGAAGCAGTTTTGATCCTCGCAGTTTTCCATATTAATAATGAGACTTGTGTGTGAACAACTTTTAGTATAGCACCATCCCTGATTTCGCAATGAAATCAGATGCTCAGTAGGTAGATATATTCGAGTCGAGTAATTTATTTATTTAAGATTTTATTTGTATGTACAATATAAACAAATAATACAATATTACTCGTATATGACTTCCTGTACCGGATACAAGCAGGCTTCGAATTGGAAATAGACATCAATATCAAGAAGTTTATAATTATAGAAGCGAAATACATGATACTATCCATCGTCATACAAACATCACTTTGAACAGTGTGTGTCTAAAGTTATGTCATGACTAATATCAAAGAGCGGCGGTATTAGCGTGAAGATAGAAGATACATAGAATTGTTTTTATTTCAAATAAACCTAATACAGGCACTTATGAAACGTTATAGGACTCTAGTTGCACGGTTCCAAAAAGTTGGTCCTATGGAGAAGAACCGGCAAGAAACTCCATGGATGTTAAACGTCCACAAATCCGGAATATTATGAATAGGATTATTTACAGAAGTCCTACATACCTACACATTATTTACAAAGAGATAAGGAACTTAAATAGCGCTAGAAATTGACCTCACGGTTCAGGAGTCGTTGTACATACCCTGATCTTCCACATATCTGCATTTGGCAAGATTGCACAAGACTGCACGATTCTAAGCAATGGAGGTAAACGACTGCCTTGTGATCAAACCATAATTTGGATACGACGTTTTGTGCCGAAGTGGAAGACTGACACAAAAATCTGTTTAGATAAATCATATGCAAAAACAGAATATCCAATTTATTTTTCTGCATTTTTACGAACATGTACCATAAAAAAGACTCAAAATTATACCAAACATAAATTGAAATAAGGACTATTTTAGAAATGTATATTTCTTTAGTAGGTCGAGTCAGTCAGAGTTTTTATTTCAGGTAGGCATTTTCAGGCACTTTTAAAAGTCGAAACTTTAGGCGCGCAGTTCCAAAGGAATTAGGTCCTATACAGAAGAAACTGGCAAGAAACTCCTTAAAAATCTTAACATGCATTATATAAGAAAAATACAAACTTATTCAGACACAGATTGATATTATTAGGAATGGCGAATTAACACCTTTGGTCTCTGAAATCCAGGAAACCGAACGAAACTGGGCGAAATAAAAACCTTCCCACAACCTGCTTTTGCTGTGAAAAGCAGGTTGTTACAAAGACATGAAGCGCTCAGTTGATCCGTTACGACATTGAATTGCAACCGATCTATTGGCTACACAATGGGGCTCCAAACGGCTCGCATCAAAGACCTGAGGCATTCGATTACTGTGCGAATTGAGCGGATAGCTAGACCGGCTTCACACTCGCGATTGAGATTTTGTTGAAGCATTTTGTCATTACGTTTGTAGAAGGATTCACCTTTTGGTGTGTGGATTTATTTGAGGTTTTAGTTCAGTATAGGGTGCAAGGAATGAGCTTCCACGAGTGAAGAACCCTGAGATTGTCTGGCGCACCCTGGACAGCTAGCTTCAATACCATTATTGCTGACTGGCTTATATTTCCACAGAATCTGACAAAATAAGAAGTTCAGTATTTTGATGACACGGTTGGTGTAGTGCTTAAACGGTTTATTCGTACGATTTCTGGCTGAAACAAATATTTTTATGATCTACAGATTGTTGTTTACCGTACACACGATATATAAGAAATCTCAGAGAGGGGTAACGATTTTTGAAAAAAATAAACAATCTATTTAATATCTTTTACTAGTTACGTACTCAAACAAATATAGAAATCTCAATCTTAATCACACCTGTCCACACCAATACACATGAAAGTAACTATGTCTGTCTGTCTGTCTTTAACTTCGTCATGATTAACCAATAAACCTTAGGTTGTTGGATGGGCACTTAATAAAATATTTTTAGTTAGTCATTTAACAGGTTTTATGATATGTTTTAGACTAGGCTTCTTCCTTTGCTTTCTTGAGTGTCAATGAAACTTTGTTGTGTTGTTACAACATACACCCAACAATGTGACTTGTTTATGAGGATCCATGTTAAGCCGTATAAATACTACTTCAGACTGTTATTAAAATTAATTATCTTTATATTATTTTATTATCTTTTTATTATTTATCAGTTTTTAAGTAAACTATGAATTAACAACATTCTATTAAGTTTGTATTTTTTCTTATATAATGCATGTTAATTTAAGATTTTAATTGTAAATTAACTTTTTGTTTTTGAAAAGAGTATCCATAGAGTTTCTTGCCGGTCTCTTCTCCATAGGACCTACCCCCTTTGGAACCATGCGCTTAGAGTCTCGACTTTTTAAAAGTGCTTGAAAAGGCCTACTTGAAATAAAAGTCTTTGACTTTGACTTAGACTTAAATATTATAAACATTATTATTTTAGTAACTTATCGTTTAAATATCGTTTAAGCATTTGTTTAATAGTAAAGTTTTTAAATTTATTTATGTATAACAATATTAATTTTTTTTTTGCTTTTGATTGTTTCAGGTAATCCATTATAGATTTTAATTGACATTACGTTGTCTCTGTCTAACCCTATGTGGAATACAATCGTGATGCTATGCACCAATGGATTCTTGACCAGTTTAACTTATCCAACAGTATATAGATCAAGTAAGGCAGGCCTCCACCTTGCTAAGTTTATATGAAACTAAAATATTAACCTTATTTGATATAAAATATTTCTGAATTTCAGTTTAATTTCAAGCACATATTTTCAACTTGTGACTACAGCCTAACACCAAACGTTGCACCACGAAACTTAATATCAGTAGGCCAGCGGCCTTTGACGAAACACGCTGTCAGATCATAATGCACGTTGTTTCTACCTGGACACTTTAATGAACCAGCCTAAATGGACTGGTCGGTTACATTCAGCTTCACTGTCGCTAGATTGAAATCAGAATGAATACTGATGGCACCTAATACTGATATAACACAATACACTTTATTGCACACTACAAACAGAAAAATCTACAAAAAATGGGAATCAAAAGTATGTACAAGGATCGATCTTATCAAACTTGGCAACAAATTCTTCCAGTCAACCTTAGGATTGAAAGAGTAACAGGTAAAAAGAGAAGGGTAGTTACATAACAGGGTGTAAAATCATCTACGTAGAAGAGATCATGGCTTTCTCCTCAAAAGGCTATTCCAGAGCCCTACATGTTCTCACATAATCTAAAATACATGTCTGGACTTTAAAAAAGGAATCTTTGAGTTTTTTGGCGTTTCTTCTCAGAGTAGGAAACGCCGGCGCCACCTAGATCTAAAAAAGACTTGTGAAAGAAGTATTTACAGAAAATAAATATTATTTAATTATCAATATAAATTATTAAAATAAATAAATACATTATACCATTATATACTTTGATGTAATGTGTGAGAATTCTCCCTTTAACCACTCGTGTGTGGATGTCATTGTGTCCATCTAGTAATTTAATATACTAAACACTAAAAAAAAAAATTTAGAAAAAAGTGCCATATTTCTTTAGTTACCTGATCATTGAAATAACAATAGTGTTGAAATCTAAGCCGGTCCCGACTTTAATAGAGAAATAATTGAGCCGAGCCTTACTCAAATTTTGAGAATTTTTTTTATCATATTATTAAATTTTATTTAGGCAGGTTTTCGTACTATCTTACATAAAATAGAGATCAAAAGTGGAACCAATAACGAAAATTTGATTTAATAAGATATTTGTTGAATATGCGTACTTAGTTACATTAAAAATATTATAACCATAACGACAACCTGCCAACTAGATTATTTTACTCGTGTATCTCAAATAGTAGCTAAGTTGCTGGGCTTCCGAGGTGGCCCGAAACGATTTGTGTAAATGTACAAGAGCTTGGCGACGCACTACCGAGCTACTTGCTTATAATATTCCTTACTTCTGCTGGCTGGCTGACAAAATCGGTAGCTGACCAATTGAGAATCTGAGAGTCATCTCAGACTGGGCTTATGTTACGCATTATGTTAGAATACACACTTCACTATGCGTCGTATATATCAGAACGCGTGATGAGAATTAAGTCTCGGTAACGTCACGTAAGAAATATACAAAACAATCGATAAAAGCGATGTCGTCCATACAACCTCTGATGGACATCTTAGCGTCATAAGCCCAATTTGTTCGCCTTTACACTTACTTTATTGAAGTCAAACAACAAGCTCGTATAGTGCATTGTTGCCTCAAAGCTACTGCGTTTGGGCATCTTGAACAATACCAAACACGTTGGTGTTTACGGGACAAGATGTACTACAAACACAAATAGCAATAGCATAATAGGATGCAGTGTCCTTTGACACTCTCATGCTGATCGTTTATACAGACAAACAAGTACGATGTTACCTAATCCAGTTAATCCAAAGGTCCCCTGGATATATTACCTCCCCCGATGTCCATTCTAGATGCAGTCACGTCGATAGTATATTTAAGCAAAATGGATTCTTACGTTTGTTCCTCAGAGGAAATATCTGTCTTTCTTCCTGTGTTGAGCCGAAAATCCAGATGGAAGAAGACAGTTTAGACTAAGATTTTAGAGCTTCCGGATTTCTCGATAAGCTTTTTAAGAAATTACTTATGGCATCAGACTTTGAGGAGCAAAACAAAACACAGGAAAAAATTGAGTCCTCTTTCATCCTCAACCCTTGTGCTGCCTAAAATAATTCAATTTACATCCTTTCACTGGCAGAACAGGCATGATAGGTCATGAAATCTTCAGAGCGAGAGTATTGATACTTTTCTTCAGCCATAGCTAAACGATGCAGGACATTTTGAGATAAAGATATGCTATATTATACAGTTTTGCTAAGTCATGCCAGTCCCATGTGGGTTTTAAGAGCAGGATCTCCATAGTTTTATAATGCTTAAGGCATCAAGTTTTATACGACCGAGACTGTTCCTTAGTTTGTATTAAACTGCAAGCCAAAACATAAAGGTCCGGATGCTATGAAGTTATACAACTACAGGATTCAGATGCAGGCTGTTTTTGAAATCGGAGGGTGAATGCGAAAACTAAAGACATGCCCTAGACAAGATTAAAATCTCCGATTGCCAAGTGAGAATAGGCACGTTAGTGGAATGTAGAGAATTACATTTGTGGTTCGCGTGACCTTCAGATAGCTTGAGTAAATCTAGCCTTTTTCTCGTCGAAGATTGTCATCTTGTCGAAGGGCCAGCGCACATGACACACTAAAAATGTTAAATTGGCCAATAGTTTAATTGGATTCCTAATGGGAAGTTAGGTATTTAAAAAGGATTTTATATAACAGACAGACAGAGTGCCTCATTGGTCTAGTTTAGAGTCTGGAACTGTGCCTGGCAGATGGCAATAGGCTCGCCCCTTATAAGACAGGACTCAAATGGTGTAGAATAGTACACCTCTGTCTAACCCTTCGGGGAATACGGGCGTGATGCTGTGTTGTTGTTGTTATACCATATAATTATTTTATAGCATTATAAAGCATCACGCAAGTATTGCCTGAAGGGTTATTTATATCATCATCATCATCATCAGCCAGAAGACGTCCACTGCTGAACGAAGGCCTCCCTCAAGGGGGGGGGGGGGGTTGTCATAATCCCCACGCTTGGCAGGCGGCTTGGGGATCGCAGTGGCTCACCGATTAGTGAGAGGACGCTGCTGCCCGTCCTCCGGTGTCTGGCGGCAGTTTTAAGACGTACCCGTATGTCAAGGTCAAGGTTATTTATAAAATCCCATTAAATAGGGGGCCAGCTTATCGCTATCTATGGGGCACAATAACACATTCCGGACCGTTACTGAGGATTTCAGATAATTCCAATAACACTTTGTCCTACCTGGGAAAATAACTCAACATCTCATGCTCAGCACTCGCACTCGTGACAACTACACCAGTGCGGCAGATCCAGATTTTAATTTAATATCAAAAATGTACATAACCACAATTCTTAGTCTTTCGAATGAGTCAACATATTTCGGCATTCGGCAACCAAAATCTGATACTCCATATTACCCTCCAATTCTCCAAATCAGCCCCTCTAACAAAAACAACGTGAACATTGTCCAAGTTTGTAGTCACCATAGTCGTTACCCTAACTGCGTTCGAGAAGTTTCGAAGAAAAATAACACAGTAGTTACATATCTCATCGGAAACGGGGGTTAATTTATTTTAGATTGCTTTGAATCGTTGCTTCCTATTCTGTTGTGTACTTGTATGCCTTTTTAGATAAAGTTGGGTGATTGGAAGTTAGGTACAATCGGGAGGGGGTGAGTGTGTTGATCTTCATATGGGTGGAAAGTATACGCGTAATAAATAAGGCGTCAGTGTATCGCGACAAACACCTGATGATGTGTAGTTAATAAAAGTAGCGCTAATGAGAAGTGAATTTTATTTGAGTAGCTGCCATGGTTAATGAGTAATTTTAGGCGAGTGTATATCACACGCTTACTCATGAGTGTCACAAAAAGCGAATAAAATATTGCATCAGTGTTGCGCGCACATGTTACATTCAATGTACCAAATGCAATATTGTTGGTGAAATCTTTTGCCACAGTTGGGCAGTCTAATATGCCTGTTGGGTTTCTGATCCCAAAAGCAAGATATATTTAGCGGTAGGATGTGTTTCGACAGATTTACATTACACAGAACCAATGACAGAGAGACATTGTCGCTGCTGTCTGTCATTTTGTCGAGATATACAGCAATATATAATTATGCACTGGTAATCTTAACGAGACTAAATCAGACCTTTAGGTTGGTTGTGACCTGATAATCTAAAAATCGTAAAGCACATGACCTTTTTGTCGTTTCATTGCATTTAGTAGGTACATTATTTGAGTACTGCACTGAAACAAAAATCAGGGACCGCGCGTGTAGAATATATATATGAATTTGCACAGAATTATGTTTAATTCATATTTAATTATTTAGAAAAGAAGATGACATCAGTAGTAAAATGTACTAGATTGAATTTCTATTGCGTATTATTATGCTTTTTATGTTCATGACACTAAAATACTGACGGCATTTTTGGTAATACAAGGCAAAGCCGTTTCAATTTTCGAAACATAAAATTACCTGAAATTGTAGTATTAATGACCAATTTATTCTAATTTAACGAGCATTTCTACCCTATTTATGTACATAATTTATAACACAGCTAATTATGTTATCTGAATAAAACATACATTATGTTAAATATCTATCGGAATTCGATTATAAATCTATATTGTATGTACGTAGCAAGTAAGAGTCTCAACGCGATTATTATCACTGGTACTAAACATATAGGATTTTTTTCGTGCCTACGGGTGGCAAACGAACTCGTGGGCTCTCGATGGTGGTAGACAAAAGAGCCTTCATGATAAACAAAACTTAAGACGTTCTGGCGCATCCTGGGCAGTCAGCCTCGATACTGCATGAGCTATTTCAGCATAAATAAAAAATAAAATAATGATGCTTATTGCGAGAGGCCTATGTCCTGCAGTGGACGAATGGGGGCTGATGATGATGATGAAACAATTGATTAATATTACTGTGCTTGGTTAAAAAGAGTCGAATATAATATTCTTGAGATTAAAAAAATATACTGGGCGCACTGTCCCTTGTTAAATTTTGTTTTTTTGTAGACTGCGCGTGCACGATGATTTTCCATATTTTATTTGGTTGGTAAAAGTTTTGTTTGCTCGATACTAATTTAGTGATATAAAAGTAAATAAAAATATTTATACTTAAATGGTAAAAATATTTTTCAAAATTTAAAAAGTCAGTGCTCCCTGTTACATTTATTTAAATCTCGAGATGAGAATAACAATATACGTAACTAAACATTAATGATAATAAGATTTTAGATTCTAAAAATCTTTTTTTTTTCTACACGACCGTACTTGACACATCATCGCTAACTTTGTGGATAACAGAAATCTGTCTTAGAAAATAAAGTTCTGTTTAAATGCCCTCCATGTTTTAATCTTAGTCCCACAATAAAATTCTAGTTTTTAGTGAATCTTCTTATCTAAAACAATAACCGTAGAAAATTATTGATTTTTTAACTACTCACTTTTGCCCAGCTATGTGAATCGATTAGGATAAAATAATACAACATTTATAACAATTTCAGCTAGTTGATCAATACATTTATCTTTAATTTGAAAATATGAAAAAGAGTACAAAAGCTTCTGATTTCGACAAATAAATCGATTAACGATTACTTATTCATGACGAAAATTGTGTTGTTAATTTTGTTGTTTCTATTACAATAGCCTTATCACTACGACATAGCAAAGTCAAGACATTATTCTCAGATGGAAACAACAAGTTAAATTATTCAGTAAGTCGTTTTCACACTACACTGACAGACTAATCGATAATTTAACAGTGTCAATCGAATGTACTTTGGAATCGAATTAGATTTTGTGATTTATAATCTATGAATCGAGTTCTCTAAATGTGAAGTAAAAAACAAACCCTGTGGTTGGGCATAGATAATATAGAAATGTAATGAGCGCGTAGTGTGGTAATATGAACGAAATCTACCCGCATTTGTTTTTAGAATATCGTGCGGCGGCCGGCGCCCGGCCCGTCTGCACTGCCGTGCGTGACAGTTCTTAGTGGCGTCAGCGCAGTCGACCACCGTTGTGGTTTTTGATTTTTGCGCACGCGTTGATTGTAGACTAATTTTACCGTATAATGCAAGTTTTCGGTTGCACATAACTCGTTGTGTTAGTGATGAGCTGATGAGTGTAACGATATAGACAGTTGTCTTGAGTTTGATCGTCATTGATGTGTCCTTCATTTATCGTTTGAGTTATTGCGCACGCGCTCATTGTAGACTAATATCACTGTCTCATGCAAGTTATTGATTGCGCATGGTGTTAGTTACAAATGTGTTTAAACGAAAATTGTGCCGCATTAATAATAAGAACAATAGTTTTGTAAAGTGTTCCATGAAATACGCAAATGAATACTTAGGCGGTATGAGCGTGGCGGGTTCACTACAAGAAATATAATGTAGGTAGTTTCTTACTAGTTAATGTTGCGTTGATTGTAGGCTTATTTTACCGTCTTGTGTTTGTCGATTGTTGTGCTGTTAATTACGGGTGTGTCGGCAAAGACAATCGTGCAATTTTAATGACAAAAACTATAGCTTCGCGAAGTGTTTGGTGAAATGTTGAAATAGCGCTAGGTCGTGAACAAGAAAATATTGTGGGTATCCTTTAGTTCATAATTGTGTGTTAGGGCTCCAGCAGACGGTCTTCTAATTACTTACGGATACTACAGTTGAGTATTAATGAAACATAACATACATTTAATATCACGCCTGTTTTCCCCGAAGGGTTAGGCAGAGGGATACTATTGTACACCTACATTTCGCAGATGCCATTATTATGTCACGTCAAGACCTCACGCTGAGCAACCGCGTAAATGGCGTCAAAAATCTTTGGGAATTAAGTTAGTGTCGTGTGCGCATCCTCATATTCTTTTTTTTATTATATTTCACAAAACTGATGTTCAATCACACTTACGCTCATTTAAAGCTTAAAACTACACATCCTCTTGATTAACATCTACTAGATGTGAATACAGCATGCGTATACTTTAGTTAAGATACTTCATAACTCATTCCAAACAATCACTACGTAAAATGTAAATACTACTAAATTCGCCACACAATTTATCATATCTCTGAGTCTAGATGATATAGGTACCTACATTGTGAAGTTTTTTATTACGACTAAACTGTTGTGTCAGATGAACTCTGCTGAAACCCTTACAGCTCTAACTTGCATTTTGTTGACTCATATTACCGTCTCGTGCAAGTTTTCGATTGCGCATAACCCGGTGAAATGTGAAGTGTGTTTTGTGAAATGTGCAAGTGAAAACGGTGCGCGCGGGTCGCAGCTTCTACTAGAAGAAATAAAAATCGTGAGTAGTCTTTCGTTATTCTTATGTATATATGTATGTATATGAGGCCATGAGAACCATAGTGGCCTAACATTTTTTTTTTACAATATTGAGTTTATGATTTCTTACAGTTAAAATTATTGATCATTTTGGTTTCTCCATGGTGGCCTAAAAGTGATTCAATAAATTTTCAATTTGTTAGAAACCAAAATTATCAATTTTTTCATTTTGGTAGAAACAAAAATTATCAATTTTAACTGCAAGAAATCATAAACTCTATTGTAAAAAATTTAGTTAGGCCACTATTGTTCTCATGGCCTCATATATCTAATGTTACCCATTATGTTACCCTATGTTACCTACAGTCTTCGCTCTGTTTTTTACTTTTTAACAGGTACCTGAAAACTTTTATAATAAGGCCGCAGGTATTCTTTTTTACTCCGCCCCTTAGGGCGACCCTCTGACTAACTTTAATTTTTGAATCATCAATTATTTGACCTTTTGCTTCTAAGAACCTTACTTAAACATAATTATGCATCACGCCTGCATTCCCCAAAGGGTTAGGCAGAGGATTACTCTGTAATATTAGGTATAAGTGTATCTATATAACAGTACAGAGTGGGTTCATTTTGCCTATTGATTCCCATATTAATGGGCTTCGAGCCTATTGCCATCTACCGGGCACATTCCCGAAATCAGTGCTATTGAAAATTATTAAAAACTAGCGACCCGCCCCGGCTTCACACGGGTGCAATTCATGTGACAGCAGAACTGTAAATCTGGACGTCACATTTTTTTAATGAGATTTTCATACACAAATACCATCCATATTTCCAACTTTTCCGGTGGATTTTCCAAAAAATTCTCATATAAACCTTGTCCTGACAATTACAAACACAACAAAAAAAGAATAAGCCAAATAGGTGCAGCCGTCTTGAAGTTATGCGCTTAGCAACACATTTGGGGATTCATTTTTATTTATATAGATAGATAACACTCTAACACTGCTCGACCCGAGAATCGAACACAACCGCACTTAGCTGTTGAACTGTTGAACATTAGACCAATGGGTTAGTCAAGCTTACGAAAAGTCTTTAAAACAGTTTCAATAAATAATATGATGCCACGATTGGGGCAGTGGCTGAAAACATGTCTTTACAGGTTCGATATGTGTACAAGTGTTTGTACTACTAAATTTAAAGGAGTGAGAGGCACTGTTAAAAAAATATACCAATTTAGAAACATTTTAGCCACTAGTCTACTAGGTTTTCAATGATCATAACTATGTAGCGTAAATATCTTTCAGTGGTCACCTCCCACGCTAAACCTGTTTGCTCGGCTAACTGGCCTTGCTTGCTTCAAATAACCGACGCCGACACCCCACGTCCCGATACTGACTTCAATAGGGTTGGTAGAATACAAAAGTGGGATTTTGAATTTTAAAATTATTCTAATTTCTGTCTACCCTCACGGGGATCAGGCGTGATGCTTTGCATGTATTTTATACCTAAGCTTATTTATGTTTTTATTGAAGTTTTTTTTTTACACACGACTGCGTGCGCATGAGCGCTTTCTAATATAACGTTCTGTAGTATTCAATATCCCTTTTCGATACTGCGTTGCTCAATGACGTCAGTACTGGCATTTGAATGGTTTTGAGTATTGATATATGTCAGAGTCAGCGTAAACCATTTGTATATTACTGACGGATTAACATTTAATACAATATAATATTAAATCGAACTATGGCGTACGATTTAAGTAAATGTTATAGGCAGTCACTTGATATACAGGGTGTCCCAAAACTCAACGTCAAGCCGAAACGGGGTGACAGGATTGATCATAACCATCACGAGAAAAATCTGAAAAAAAATCTATCCCATGCAGTTTGAAAATTATGGGCATTTTAAGAAAAACCTAGAAATTTGATCAAACTGTACCATTTTTCGGTTATTGTGGTTATTATTTTTTATTTTTGTTCATTTGAACTTTAGAAACGTAATCCTAAATAACATTTCTAGAATCCCAATAAAAAATAATGACACAATTGCCTTAAGTTCCCGAGAATTGAGACTATTTGTTAAACTACGAATTTAAAATTTTCAAGATTCGTCGACTTTGACAGGCCCTCCTATAAAAAAAATGTACTAGAGTGCCTTGGCAAGTAGCATTAAAAGTTGGCGCATTTAATCAGAATTCTAAAATGGTACAATACTTGTTAGTTCCATACAATAGAAAAGAGTAAAAAAATTAAAACCTCAAGTAACCCGATTTTTGCTATCAGATTTTACTCAGTTAAAATGTTTTTAATTCGCACAAGCTCTAGGTAGGTTCTTAATTTTAAGGCAAAATGATGAGAGAGATGGATAATGGGTATGTTTGCCATGAGTGAGCGAGACAGATAGTGACGCCACGCATTGAGACGGAGATGCGTCGTTTAAACGAGTGCGAATGAAACAGATAGATGCTATGGCATCTATCTGTTTCATTCGCACTAGTTTCAGCCAAGCAAATGGCTACGCTACCAGTCCGACACCAACCAGTTAGTACGTTTCGCTCATTCGTCTACTGCGCACGTTCGTATTCGCTTGTGTTGATTTAGTACTGACAACTTTGGCTTCTCTTTTTGGACTTGAATCTTTGTGAATTGGACTTGTTGATAACATACCGGCAACTTTGGCTTCTCTCTGGACTTTTGTGTTGGCATCCTTTTTATCTACCATGCCTACGCGCTACACTTCACAAGAATATGCGAACATGCACCTCATTTATGGGGAATGCAGATGCAACGCAAGTGCTGCCGCTAGACTTTATCGTGAAAGATATCCAAATTTAGAGCGCTACCCGGATCACCGCGTGTTTGTTAATGTGCACCGTTCACTCACAGAGGGCGGCCATTTCCCGAATCAAATACAGGCTGGAGGTAGACCTGTGTTTCCTTTCCAGGAAGAAGTATTGCAAGAGGTCGCACGTGACCGAAGTATTTCCGTACGTGGAATTGAAGAAAGAACGGGAATACCGAAAAGCACTGCTCATCGTATTTTACAAAGAGCCGAAATGCATCCGTTTCACGTACAACGAGTTCAAAGTCTTCTACCTCGAGATTATCAGGAAAGGATTTCTTTTTGTAGAACAATGCTACAGAGGCATAATGAGAATCCCCAATTCATCCAAAAAATTCTCTGGTCAGATGAATCGACATTTAAAAAAGATGGTTACATGAACTTGCACAATTATCACGAGTGGCATGTGGAGAATCCACATTTAATGCGAGAAGATAGATCCCAGTATCGTTTTAAAGTAAACCTGTGGACCGGAATTTTAAACGGTAAAATTATTGGGCCTATTGAACTGCCTGAGAACTTGAATGGAACTAATTACCTACATTTTTTAAGAGAAGATTTACCAACCCTGTTAGAGGACGTACCACTAGCAGATCTTCGCGACATGTGGTTTCAACAAGATGGCTGCCCAGCGCATTTCGCAGTGCAAGTAAGAGATTTCCTTGACCAGGAATATCCGGGAAGGTGGATTGGACGTTCGGGCACTATCTCGTGGCCCGCCCGTTCACCAGATTTAAATCCCCTGGATTTTTTCTATTGGGGAGTTCTCAAAGAAAAAGTTTACTCAAAGCCCATTGAGAACGTAGCCGACCTGCGTGAACGCATTTCTCAAGCAGCTGAGGCGATCAACTCTCGAAGATATGCCCGACTAATAAGTAGATCTTTTTTAAGAAGATGTAGGGCTTGTATTGAGGCTGATGGTAAACAATTTGAACATTTATTGTAATAAAAAACGTTATTTCTCTATCATCTGACTTTTATTCCAACAAACCTAATTATTTTACTAATTTTACTAACTTTTTTTCACTTTGGTAAAAGTGGCGTCACTATCTGTCTCGCTCACTCATGGCGAACATACCCATTATCCATCTCTCTCATCATTTTGTCTTAAAATTAAGAACCTACCTAGAGCTTGTGTGAATTAAAAACATTTTAACTGAGTAAAATGAGATAGCAAAAATCGGGTTACTTGAGGTTTTAATTTTTTTACTCTTTTCTATTGTATGGAACTAACAAGTATTGTACCATTTTAGAATTCTGATTAAATGCGCCAACTTTTAATGCCACTTGCCAAGGCACTCTAGTACATTTTTTTTATAGGAGGGCCTGTCAAAGTCGACGAATCTTGAAAATTTTAAATGCGTAGTTTAACAAATAGTCTCAATTCTCGGAAACTTGAGGCAATTGTGTCATTATTTTTTATTGGGATTCTAGAAATGTTATTTAGGATTACGTTTCCAAAGTTCAAATGAACAAAAATAAAAAAGAATAACCACAATAACCGAAAAATGGTACAGTTTGATCAAATTTCTAGGTTTTTCTTAAAATGCCCATAATTTTTAAACTGCATGGGATAGATTTTTTTTCAGATTTTTCTCGTGATGGTTATGATCAATCCTGTCACCCCGTTTCGGCTTGACGTTGAGTTTTGGGACACCCTGTATACAGTTTGTAGTTTTATATCTCTAGATTTTAATGAGTAAGTCTATTTTAATATCAAAATAATATATGTCATTGCTATATATAAGTTTTGCTATTTAGAAACATTTTTACATTGTGAAAGCAAAGAAACAAAACACAAACAAAATAAAAATCAATTTTGGAACACTGCACATTTTTCATACGTATACTCTAAAGAGTATAATAGTATATTTTAGACAACCCTATCTAGGCCACGGACAATGTCGCTGAACAAGGCTATTTGGGTACTCGACCCACAGGTAAACGAAGCCGCGCTTACCTAGAGGTAAACGGTGTACGAACAAATGAAGTATACGTGATAAGGCATTGTGTTGTGCAGCTAAGGGAGTAGTAGCGTTTGGATTAAAAAAAAATCTGGTAGGTAAGCGTAACATTATTGTGTTTTGTGACATCACAGCAAAAGTCTATGGTCGGATTTGGTTCGGAAAAGTCTTTTTTTGTTGTCTGCAATATGTCTTCTCCCGTATAATTATAAGTTTGGCGGCACGGTTGGCGCAGTGGTTGAGAGACCGACTGCTGAGCTAGGTGTCGCGGGTTCGAACAAATATTTGTATGATTTACAGATAGTTGTTTCGGGTCTGTGAATACACACCGCGTCTCGGAAAGCACGTAAAGCCGTTGGTTCTGCGCCTGATCTCTCTCCGGTCGTGTCGGATTGCCGTCCCATCGGACTATGAGAGTCAAGGAATAGAGAGAGCACCCGTGTTTGCGCACACACTTGTGCTCTATAATATCTCCTGCGTAGTTGGATAATCTCCGGTGAGATTGGCCGCCGTGAATGAAATCGGTTAGGAGGACATTATAAGTTTGAAATATTGAAGTGACTCTTATTCCAAGAGTTAATCTTAGAAGTCAATATTCTATTCGTCGGAGATTTTTCTTAATTAAACATAGTTTTACATCTGATTTATATAATATATTGGGCCTGTTTCACCACTTGCTGATAAAGTGTTCAATAGTTACCAAATATGTAAAATAACGACTATCAGATCTAACAATAAATGTATCAGTGAGTTAATCATGACTTGAATACATTCTGTCAGATGTAGGACATCGTCTGAAGGCAGGCAATAATTATCAACAAGCGGTGTAACAGGACTTACAATATCGCAAGTTTTCTAATAAAAACAATGCACGGATAAGCATAAACGAATCGCTGTTCCACTTCTGCATGTTACCGGTTACTTCAACTTAATCCTCACAAGGCGGAGGGAATCGCGAAAATCTTAGCAGTAAATAACTTAATATCCCTAAATATTCCACGCCTTAACTTTAATACCAACAAAGAGTGCTTACTCCAAACTTTGGGCTAATAACTTAGGCTCAACGCTCAACATGGTGACGGTCGATCCAACACTCGATATCCGATTAGTAGGATCCTTCAGGTATCCGAGACATAAACTTGCTAATGGCCAATAACTCTCAAAGTGCGCCTTTACGAGACGATGTTTAGCGTTGAAGCTTCAAGTTTCAGCTGATTTAGGGATTTGGGGAAAGATATAGGCTGCGTTATCTTTAAGTTAGGACCAGGATATGTTGAATGAGTGTGTTGTTTGTTATGAGTGTTTGTTAAGCGAATAATGTTTATGATTGTTTTGGGCCTTAGACCTGCAACAGTTTCTTCACCATATTATCGGATTATGATTATGAAAAATATACAATACAGTACCTACAATTTATTGCACACCAAAAACAAAAAAATATATATAAAAATGGAAACCAATAGAGATGTACAAGGGGCGGTCTTATTGCACTTAATATTATTAATGGATTATAAAAAAATATTTTTATTTAATACGTCTGGAAACTAGTTTTACTGAATATTTTTTTACATTTAAATCATTGTATCTACTCTCTTAAAGGATTAAAATTGTCTTATTGTAAATTATTTGTTAGGTATTTCATTCAGGATGAATTCTAAATACGTAGCGCGGCAGTCGCAGACAATCGCTCAATCACTGCGCATTTTACATTAATACATTTACACTATAAATTTCTCTCATTATCTGCATAAAAATCAAAGTAACTCCAGTTCTTCGTCGTCACATAAAAGCAAATCTTTATGCGTTCCCAATTACAGTTCAGAATGAACTGGCAACAAATACACAGATAACCTACTCCACATTGTAACGACATCGTAACATCGGTAGGATTATAAAAACATGCCATAAAAATTGTGTATATCCTAAGAACGGAATAAATATTCATTGAGTCAGCCAAATTCTGACGACCTTATTACGGTGTTATAAGGTTGAGATTATATTGGCATGTGTCAGGAAAGTTAAGCAACGTAGCTTATGCTTTAAGCTTAATGGACCGTAAGTTATCACGAGCATAACCTCGAAACTTGACATACTTTTATTGATAAGAAAACGATTGTTATTCGTTAAAGTTTGGACGATATCGTTTTGCCAATAGATATTGTTAGTGTGGACGAATGCAGTGGTCGTGGCAGTTTTTAGTTAATGTTTGTGTGAACTTTGATCCTGCTTTGGACCCATTAACTATTTTAAATAGGGATAGCGCTATTCACTATGTCATTGTCTTAGCTAATTGCTGCTATCCATGATATACTTACGACACTGTGATTGTGATAAGAGGCAACTAATCAAGAGATGGAGAGGCATGGTGATAACTATATTTATCGGTCTTTAAAGAACGGACGGATTCTTGGCTATACCGGAGGATTTCTGTGCGATGGAGCGCGGGTCGATTCCCGCAAGAAAACAATATTGGCTTATAGATATTAGTTGTTTCTGATGTAAGTGTGTGCACATGGACGATTTTTTATATTATAGATGATATAACTGCCTCACTGGTCTAGTGGCCGCAAGCTCGACTGCTGAGCGTGAGGTCCTGGGTTTGATTTCTGGGTCGGGCAATGTTATTGGTTTTTTTTTGTATGGAAATTCTCAGTAGCAGCATGGAGTCTGGAACTGTGCCAGATTGATGCCAGTAGGCTCGCTGCCTATTATATGAGACTTAATAACGGCATCCGCGAAATATGGGTGTATGGTATACGTCTGCCTAACCC
This sequence comes from Shargacucullia verbasci, assembly GCA_947562105.1. Classification (NCBI taxonomy): domain Eukaryota; kingdom Metazoa; phylum Arthropoda; class Insecta; order Lepidoptera; family Noctuidae; genus Shargacucullia; species Shargacucullia verbasci. The sequence goes on from OX387283.1 coordinate 812,866, forward strand.
TTCGGGGAATACAAGCGTGATGCTATGTTATGTTATTTATTTATTTATTTATTATTAGGGAAACTAACAATTGTACATTTTTACTTAAATCTAGATACATATTAATGAATAGGTAAATGTACAATCCACTACGTTTCCACAGATTAATAATTGTAAATAATATAACTATAACCACGATTCAGAACTGAGAGGCAACAATTTATAAAAGAAATTATATAAGTTAATTTAGGCGTTTAAATGCAACCCCATATTTGCTTGTATATGTATAGGGGTTCTTATGTAATACAAATCCTTATCACTCCATTAATCACGATTACCATCTAAGGGGCTTTTTAGCTAAATTATAACGGTAGCCATCAAATATTCGACCATTTAAACACCCTTATCAACCAACTACATAAGATTTAACGCCCTATAAAACAACCACTATATAAAACCAAAATTATTACATTATGTGCGAATATCTTTTTGTTATGTAGATGAAATGACCCTATCGGGGGCGAACCGTATATTTTAAGGTTCAAGGATTGTTATGATCTGTATAACTGCTTTTATTGTACCTATTGATAGGCTATGAAAGGGAATGGAGGAATGAAATGAATATTTGAACGGAGATGATATAAAATATTCTTGTGATGATATGGGTGGAGTAATATTGAATTTAGCACCCGCTTGTCATCGCGTCCAAGTTGTTAACGTCTATTAAGGGACAGGGGTTTTGTTGTTCTGGGGAATAGTCGATAGGCTACCAATATGTGGTGGGTTATATATTTGTATGACATTATATATATATATATATATATATATGTCATACATCATCCACGTTCAAAGTTTGTGTTGTTGTTACGGCGTAGCAGGCGTGTAGGTTTTCCCTCTACATCAGCTACGCTTTCGTAGCAGATAGGCGATACGACTCGCCGCATTGAAAATAGTTCCAAAAGTTCTTAGGTCGTATGTCAGCTGTGACGGTTGAATTCATATAAAGCGTTGTCGTATCGTAGAGTGATCATTGTTACTCAAACTGCGTATGGTGAAAACCCTCAGTGCGGTCCTAGAAATCAGTCCTGGAGAGGATTTGTTCATTGATGAATGGACACTGATACTATTTGAATGCTTGAATTGTAGTGAGAAGATCGGATTTAAGATTATTAAATTTAATTTTTCATTCGATCTTCAATTTTTAAAGGTAAAAAAACGATAAAAAGCGATTTTATCTAAATTTCTGTTTAATCCTAAAGGATTATTAGATCCTGTTTGATGTAAAAAAAGTAAATGAATTATAATTATTATTAAAATAATAAAAGGTAAAAGAAAATGAAAAGTATAAAATCGAGTTTACATTATCTACAGCACATGCTCTTCAAATTTAATTAACTAATATATGTAGTTCCTAATGATGGAATAGCTGATAGTAAATTTGTAATAACAGTTGCTCAAAATGATATTTGACCTCAAGGTAAAACATATCCTAAAAAAGCCATTGCTATTAATAAAATTAAAATAATAACTTTTACTATTCAATTATATTTTAAATTAAATGATTCATAATAGATTTCTCGTCCAATATGACGATAAAGCTACTCTGGTAATTAAAATAGTCATTTAAGCTATTAAGCTTAAATGACTAATTACTATAGCGGCTGGTGTATACTGAATCAGAAAATTGCAGGTCCGATTCCTGCTCGCGGTAAAAATTTTCTTACCAGTACCTCTATTATAAGTTTTTTACTATTTACTTTCATAGTAAATGTAAATTTTCATGCAAGCGATTTTAGTTCTTAAATTGGTTACATTAGGGTTTAGAGTCGCTAACATGACATCTCTATAATATAGTAAATAGTAAATCAAAACTTTACTATGACTAGATGTCACATAAGCGACTGTAATCCCTAATGTAACCAAGTTAAGAACTAAAATTGCTATGATGAAAATTAACTTTACTTTGATAGTAAATAGTAAGAAAACTCATAATAGTGGTACAGAATTTATATATTTATGACTAATTGCGGTATTTTGGTGTTCTGATTTTAATAAATAAATTGTAAAAGATAATTTTAAAATAAATAACGGTAATTTTTTAAAGTAAAAATCTAGTTTTGATGAGCCAAGTTTCCATTAGCTTTTTTTCCTTTACCTAGAACTTGAAATGTGATTAAAATATTTACCCAAACCTCTTAATAAAATTCCTTACTTATTTTTCTTCAATGCCAATTTAATTGTAATAAAACCCATACCTACTCTATGTAAAATAATATATCTTTGTGTTAGGTAGCATCACCTTTTTATATCAGTAAGATGATACAGGTTGTTCGTTAAAAATAATGACTTAAAAGCGTCATGTGTCGCAGAGTCGATGAAACAAACATGGCGGCCAAAATGGCTGACGTATTTGTCAGTTATTTGAATTTATATATGTATGAAATGATTGGAGTAGGTAATAAGGATTCATGAACAAATGAGGAAGACACAGACACTTTCGTTTCACAATGAGCATTTTTATCAGTTAAATTATCTGTTAATTGCTGAAACTGAAATAGAAATATTTATGGTAAAACATGTCATCTAAATCCGATAATCTTTATACATACAGGGTACAGTTTACAAATATACATGTCACATGCACACACAACCATAGTCGGAACAACTACCTGTACATCATACAAATATTTGATCCGTGCGGGGATCGAATCCGCGACACGTAGCGCAGAAAGCTAATCGCTGAACCACTGCGCCAATCGTATCGTGAATATATGTATAATTCTTCTATACGTGTCTATGTCACTGAACTCCTCTTAAACGGCTGGACCGGTCTTGATGAATTTTTTTATGAGTCTTCTAGTCCCTGTCGGGTCCCTGAATGATTTAGATTCATAATTGGACCCGGTAGCTGGCATTGCGATCGAGTTCTAGGACAGGTTCGGGCAGGATAACGTCAGGCGGGTCCGCAAGTTATACATATGTATATTGTATACAAGGAAAGATCCTCCACGAGAGACGAAACCTGAGATTGTCTGGAGCACACTGGCTAGTCAGTCTCGTTGTCACCATAGCTGACTGACTAATATTTCTACTCCGGTGTGAGCGATTTTCATGTGATTGCTCGTGACGACTCGATAGTAAAAGAAGTATCTTTATTTAAATCTATATGGTAGTATAAGTTTATTCATTTGTTAATTAATTAATATTAGATTTTGTCAATTTTCATGTAATTGCACTCATATAATAGGTGATAATTAAGTGGAATAATTCAAAGCGTTAAACCTTCTATCTAATTTCATAAATCAAATAATGGCTGGCTTAACACGTAACGTCAATACCTTTAAATACCACAAATACCATTCCAAAATTCTTCGATAAAATATATTCCAAAACTGAGAGACAGGCAGATACCGGGAGCTTTATTGTATAAAACAACGTAATATAGATTATTAATTCCCTCACCAAATCAATTTGGAGCATTTACAGATTGATTTCGCAAATTCCCCTTGAGCTTAGTTAATGCAGTTTCAATATTCATTACTTAACGTCTCGCAGCTAATAGACAATGGAATACACTGTACATCGACGCATCAGTAAACTTACATTATATATCTGCTTGTGTATAGCCAGGAGTGTATGTCTAGCGATTATTTCCCTCAGGTGTTTGCGTATTAGGGTGTATTGGTATAGGCTTTTGTGTTAAGAGTATATTGGGTTTATGTTCTAAACATGAGCCGAGTTATTAAGCTCTGAGATTTTAATTACTTTGTTAATTAAATTAATCGCCGTGATGTTTTTAATAGCGTTAGGTATTCAAGCTTGTCATTTAATAAAATTATGTTTTCAAAACATATTTTTATACACTCCTATTAATTTATTACCAAAAAAAGAGCAGCTTTCTACAGAAATTTTATTATAAAAACATCTCAGAAGTCGATAAAATATTATCTGTTTTATACAAAACTGTACCTCTATTATGAGTTTTTTACTATTTACTTTCATAGTAAATGTAAATTTTCATTCAAGCGATTTTAGTTCTTATATTGGTTACATTAGGGATTATTTATATACATATACAATACATGCATACTTATACGAAAAATACTAAATAAAAATATACATACTAATATAAACATCACGAAAAATAACAAAGTACACAAAATGAAATTAAGGCATGAACAAGACATAAAACTACATGCACCGAGGACTAACTACGGCAAAAAAAAATGTGTACGAAGGATCCAAATTATATAACAAATTACCAAAACAGTTAAAATAAACTAAATTTATGACCACTTTTAAAAAACTACTCAAACAATACATCATTAAAAATTCGCACACACTACTTTAAGTACAAGCCACTTCCAGTTACGTTTGATCAGTGTAATTTGTTTACTTATATTCGAACTCGAGTGTCAAACGAACATTTGCTTTTTTTTTTTGTGACTACCTTACTATACATTTATTGTTGACGTTTTTGTATTGTAATAAGCCCAACAAAATTAACATTTAGTTTTAGCAATTAATATTTCTCATGTAAGTGAATTAATGTATTCTTATGAGAATAAAGTTATCTCGTATTTCAGCATGTCACCAAAAGTATCTGGGCAGAACAAATTGGGGCGAAGGTATACATTAACAATACCCACTGAAAATTGTCAATCTAAAGCATTGATCTTCCTATAGGGTGGAGATGGCACGTGCTAACATGGAAATCGGTCATATGCTGTACCTGGTGGTACAGTATTTATGCTTCGTGGTACATTAGCCAGTCAACAATGGTGGTATGGAAGCTGACTGCTCAGTGTACGCCAGACGATAGCTAATTTTTCCCTTTATCAGCTTTATTATTGATTAATAGAAACCTTTTCACATACATTTTTTAGAAAGAAATAATTGGTTTATCCCTGCAAAATCAACTTCACATATCCATATATACAACTTCGCATATCGTTTTAAAACCAAATAAATATTTACGTTGTCGAGTCCCACACAGGTAAATCTTGAACTTTCAGAGCACCGTACACAAGCACAAATCTCTTACTACCACAACAAATATTATTCTTCGCTCTGTATTCAACAAACGTAGAAGCGTTTAAGGCCAAAACTCTAAGGAGTCATTGTTTACCTTGTAACTTTGGTTGGGGTCAGGAAGGGATGTTTTACTTACACCTCCGGAAAGGCTGTTTGTACTTGTACGTTATTTATTTCCTAAGCAACGCAGTTTGAGATAGGTTTTGTGTTAAGGATTTAGGAACTGAATGTTGGCTTACCGGGTTTTTGATTCGTTAGATATGTGAGACTAAGCTAGGCTTAGCGTAGGTAATTCGATATTGGCTACTGTTTTTCGTTTGAAGAATAAATTTGAGATTATAGATACGTTTTGTTAGTTTAAAAAAGTTGCTAGTTTCTATTCTCACCTTCATACATTACCAAGTGGCCTGTTGCAGTATACTAACCAAAACAATAGTTGATTCGGATTAATTAATGATTATTTATTTACGAAGCCTCGTATCGTATGTTTCACATCGAGGTAAGTGTATGGTGAATATTCTTAGCTGCTTTGATTCCTTATATTGTATATACTTACCTAATATAAAACCAATACAAAAAAGAACCATTTTAAACAAGAAGACCATTTTATATAAAATCAATACAGAAAAGAACCATTTTTACAAATAACAAGTTCTTTATATAAGTTTTTAGACTATGAAAATAATAATGTTTTAAAGTATAAAATGTCACCGAATAATGGTTCTTATCCTTTTTTTTTTTGTGATTTATATACAGCAATCAACCACTTATCTGCACTTTCTGAAACCTAAGATGATTATGTTGTCTGACTATCTTAGATGCAGCAGATTTTGAACATGACAAATGACACTAATAGTTCAATACAACCTTGGTCTTGTATTTCGTCGACAACAGGTAGGCGTTTGAATGCGTTGTCTTATAGAAACGACTGTGGCATGTTTTAGGTTCAGATTGAAATGGGTGAACCGCAACATCTTGTAACCCTCATAAAGAACTCACTCGGTAACCGCAAAGGTGAAGTGAGAATTGTAATATAGAAATAATCTGGTTTGAACGGGGAGTTCACCAAGGAACTATTCTGTCACCAATGCTCTTACACACAAAAACTAAAGATTCTTTATGGCATCATCAACAGTAACAAACCAAATCCTATTATATACAATACTTACTTTGAAAAATGTAAAAAAAAAACATAAGGAAAACAAAGGTTCCCAAACAAATTGAAGTAAAAAAAATATATGTATTATTTGTGGACAGAACGATACCTTTCAATGGAAATGGCAACCGAAAAGATAAAGTAGAGGTATTTGAAAGGAAAATATTTTAGTTTCCAAAACCGTTGAAAAATATGGCCCGCAATGAGTTACAGCGGTTTTCGCATTTGTCACATCAGCGCTCCCACCCACAAATGTACTGAATTCACCGTAAATATTCATATCGTGATGAAATTTATTATTGTAAAATACCTGGAAATGAAAATTCTTGGGTGAAAAATTATAATTTCATTTGCATTATTTAAATAACTAAATTTTAATATTTATAGGGTTTTAATGTGATTAATTAATAATCTGGTTAATGAGCTATGAGTCGCGCTAGCGAACACTGGACCAGTGAGTTGAGAGCTGGGCGTGATGCCCTCAGTTTTATTCCTGGGTAGGGCAAAGTTTTATTGGGTTTTATGTATGGAGATTATCAGCCGCAGCACGGAGTTTGAATCAATATCCGCATCGGCGAATGTGTGTGTACATTATCGACCTCTGCTTAACTCCTCAGGGAATATAAGTCTGATGTTATAATGTTAATAAATTTTTTAGCAAAATAAGTTATGATAATATAGAAAAATAACCGATAATATTATAAAGATACATTTAAAATCATTTGAATTATCAGTAGCCCCACATTAGGCAAGTATGTTAATCGTTTTTTCTTAATCGTAATCAACTTACAAGTATATTATGAACCCAAAACCATTTAAAAAGTGAACCCCAATAACTTTAACTGGTTTTCGCGAAATCTGTCACATCAGCGCTCCTGGCCGCAGCCGCGGAAATTCCCGTAAATATTCATACGGGGTTGACAGAGGGGGTGAAATACGTTCATACGCACCAAAAATGGTTATATGTCTTGATACACGATATCTTCAGGTTATTTCGTGACATCATTCAGTTAGAAGGCAATATCGTTGGTTATGTAGATATTTTGGTAGCTACTTATATTTGCTTTAGAATGGCTCTTCATGAGTACTATGTACTAGTACTAGTTTCAAAACCTTAAACCTTTAACTCTCCCTTAAGTGTATATTAATGAAGTATGTATTTTTATAAGTGATATAAAGAACTACGAAACTTTAAAAAGTAGTAGATATAACACCACACTCAGCAATGTGAAGTGTAAAACCATTGTATACGACAATAGTATTTTCTGTTCGGGTATAACAATTAATAACAAACTACCACTAGCTATAAAAAGCTCTGAAAGCATGGTAATTTTTAGAAGAAACTTAAAAATAATATTGTTCCAAAAAGCTTATTCCATTGACGAATTTTTAAAAGATAAACTTTGATTTTATAATATAAAACCTGTTAAAATAGTTTTATAAATTCAAAATGTAAATTTGAAATGGGTAGACTACTTTAATATGGACAGACTACTTTTCAAATCGTTGTATAGTACCGGTATTTCATGCATATAAAAGAATATTGTTATTATTATTATTATGATGGTGACAGAACATTGGTTGTTAATGAAGAATAATAAATAGAAGAAAATTTATTTCTCAATTAGTGCGACGTTTGCTAAAATCTCAGATAAAAATTAGAACTTATGTTCGTTTTGACACTAAGTTATGTGAAGGAATATTGCATCTAAAATAGCGAATCTTCTTTGAGCACCAAATTAAGTCGTAAACTTTCTTTAATATAGATACCTACAGTCACGAGCTCAACTGTTACAACATTCCGTTTTTTTTTTTTTAGGAAACCTTGTGAACTTTTGCAGGAATTATGTAAAGAACGTTTGAAGATTTAAATAACTTGGTGTTTTAAAATTCATTTTTGATTTTATGGTCGTGACTGTACAGGATTGTGACAAGTAATCTAGCTACTAAAAACTGTGTCCAGGCTCTTATTCCAACACCATAAGTAAGCAAAACAGTCCTCAAATATAAAATTCTTCATTAATAATATCAAAAAATATAATTCCCTCTTCCGAACCATTTTTCTCGTTTTAAGTGCTATCGATTCTCGCAGCGCCACTAAATTGTCACAATGGACTCAAATTACATCCGTAATTTATTGTTCTGCCTATAAATCATCAATCTTCTACAAGGTCAGGGGGTAATCAGGTTTAATGTGGCCACATGGCGATTTATGGCTCCCATATAACGGTTACACGCTATAGCTTTGACAATGGTCTGACGTCACGGTCATTAACATTGATTTTGATGAGTCATTGGGGTTATAATTTTTAGGGTAAAAGGTGAAAAGAATTGCTATAACAATATGTAACTAGAATTTCACCTTAATTATTTAGACGCCGCAAAAAATGGGCAAAGTATTTTCTAATTACTGAATAAATTAATTAAGGTTTTAGTTTTGTATAAAAGTGTAAATCAGAATAAAAATTAACCGTAATTACATTAAAGGCCGCCAAAAAGTGGAAAATAAAATTCAAGTGTTAAAAACTATAAAAATGAAAAACGTTGAGCGCTTGATAAAGTTATTGGTTATTTCATATTTTCGACGCTCTCTTACTACTACCTAAATTGAATTAAATTTACACGAAAATCAAGTTTTCATAGGCCATTAGCACAATCCACCACACATTACGGACAATATTCTCCAAGTGAATTACCCTAGCTATGACCCATAGCTATATATTACCCATAGCTAGACCAAACTTCAACATATTTACCTTCCATGCAAACTGCATGGATCTATACAAGCTCGTTAAGTAAACTTATCGAGAAGACTCTATAATAATACTGATAAGGTCTCAGTTTACGATGCGGTGCCTTAATTACCATCTTCTGAGTAATTGGTCCGTAATTACCTCATCAAAGTGATGTTAACATCAGTATGGTCACTAATTTGTAGTGCTCTTAATATGGTCCGGTCGATTGATGTGCAACGATGCGATGAGCTCCAGGATATCCCTTCTAGATCATGACTAGCCATCTTGATATTGATATGGTAGTTTAATGGAGTTCTAGAAATTACCCTTGGAAGTCCTATTAATTTTGATGTGTAACTATTACATACCTACTGCTGCTTTGTGATTGTGAATGCTAAATACTACGGTACGCTTGGCGTAGTGGCTAAGCGATCGGCAGCCTTATTACGTAAAAAAGCGATAGCAACGCGACAGCCACATGACAGCAATCTCACTGTCAGCCAATACATTATATGACACAAAAATGACGTTTGACAGAAGGTATTGCGCGATCTACGCCTGTCGCTACATCGGTAATTAGGCTGCGGCTTTTGGGTACCTACTTGTCGCTGGATAATTTCTTTCACAGAATTAATATTTGAATGACTTACGCTTTTTTGACTCGAATGTTCTATTCAATTAAATATCTAGTTCGGTGCATCATTCGGGACTTTCAGATTATACGTCATAATATCTCATGCACTATAATATCATAACATTAATAGACCCAAACACCTTTCACTGTGAATAAAGCTACACATTCAATGTACTACGCTGCACCTGTGTGTGTTTCACACCCGACGTGACAGATATCATTACGGATCCCATTTTCAGGGCATTACACACGTCAAGTGATATTACGTATGCGTGGGTTTCCTCTAGTTTTAGACAACTTTGAATAGAGGTGGGCTTGAACCGGTAAAATAATATATTACGGAGCTATTTTGGTACCAAATTGACCTGACTTTGAGAATACCTGTGTATCTTTTGATTCCATTAATATTTAATATCAATCTTTCTTTATCTAATAAGAGTTAATCTGGAGGGTCCGAGATCACAGGAGGACCCAGCCGGCGCGTTTGTCTTTTCAGAATCATGTACGAAGTAGAATTTGATTATCACTTGCGTAACTGTGAAGAAAAATATCGTGAGGACACCTACATACTTGCGAGGAATTCATTAAATTCTTCTCTCTTCTCAATTCAAGAAGAGGCCCGAGATCAGCTGTTAATATATCTATTTGATTTAAGTTAATATACACATTTACCATAGTAGTGGTATTTTTTAGCCAACCTGTCTAAAATTTCTTGGGAAAACTATAATTGTCTTTCTTATATCAATACTAAATGAAATATTAGCCATATTTTTGTGTTACATTTATACAATAAAATACACTTCATACACAGAAACAAAGACACAAAGGACTGTCTTACTGCAATAGGCGGATATTCCGAGACACTCTTATAAAAAAAAATGATTATCGCTAATCTTACATATCACATTTTAATATTGCTACTTTCACCTTTATTTTTCAGGTTGAATGTGATATTTTCAAGAGTTCTGTCACTCAACATAAAAGAAAGACCACGTATATTTTTAAACGGCCAATTTGTTTGCAACGCAATTTGGCGTTAAACCTTTTTATCACCTGTAAAACAATTTTTCGCACATCATAAAATTAATTTAACAGTTTTTGAATGCAGAAAATTGCCAGTTCATTATAGAATTCCGACGGGGAAGTGTTATTAATAATTGTTGTTCAAATATAATTATGTATTGCGAGGCTTGCGTTTTACTGTTAGGTTTTCTTTCTGATATAATTCAGGATGTGATGCTGAGCTTTATTGGAGGAATTATTCGTGTAAGAGAAAAACAAAGACAGTATTTTTCTGTCGTGTCGACAATGGGTCACATTGGAATCGCCCATGCTGTTGTGGATTAGATTAGCCAGTCAACAATGTCGTTAGCGAGGCTGACTGCCCAGGGTGCGCCAGACGATCTCAAATATCGTCACTCGCGGAGGTATTTCTTGCGCAAACAGTGACGTACAGTCAAGTAGGTGATTATTGAACAAATATATGGATTTCAATGAATGAGAACTTACAAACATGACTTGGTACTTTTCGTAATTAATTAGATATCATAGAATAGCGTAACTATCTTCTAGTGAAAAGGTTAAAGTTAGAATATCTTCTATTTATTTCAGAATATACATACGTACATCTACTTACGATACTGACTTTTCTTTCTTAATTTTATTCATTTTTTTATTATTATAATTAACTTTGACACTTCCTAGTGTTATTTCATTAACAAACACACATATTCACATGCACAAACACCCAGGCTCAGAACAGTTATCTGTAAGTCATGTAAATATTTGTTCCGTTCGGGAATCGAACCCTCTCACACATTTGATATTTGACAAATTTTAACTTGAAATATTGTCAACTCAATCTGAAAAAAACTTATTACGTTAAAACAATACATCTAAGAACAAAAAAGACTCTGTGAACTAGCTAAATTTTTTCAATTACAAAAGTATTAATGAAACTATCACACAGAAAGAAAGAAACTACAAAGAATGCAATTACATTTAAACCAGAAAATCTTAAACAACGAGCTGAATTTTAAAAGAAATTTTCAAAGAGCACAATGAGTAAGTAAACTGGAGAAGCACTGGAGATTATTTCAACAAGTCTAATCCCGCTGTTACGGCAAATTAGCGGCTTTGTACAAGAAATTAGATTCTTTATAGAAAAGAATCGCTTGCAGTTATATGTTTTTTGTTATTAATGTAAGATTTCTAGTTATTGTGATGTCCTGTGGGTAAGTGTCAGCTTTTGCCTGATTAATTTATGTCTAAGCCACGCAATAAGGATCCGGTTATCAGAATGTGTATTTGATATAAATTCAATGCACTTAACATAACATAGCATTAAACCTGTATTCTCGGAATAGTTAGGTAGAGGTGTACTCTTGAAAATTGATCCGCAACCTAATTACCGATGTAGCAATCAGTTTGGGACAGGCGTAGATCGCGCGATATCTCCTGTCAAATGTCATTTTTGTGTCATATAATGTACTGGCTGACAGTGAGATTGCTGTCGCGTGGCTATCGTGTTGCTGTCGCTTTTTTACGACCTCTTTAATAAATCTCATGTAATCAGTGGCGGTCCGAGGGTCCTCCAAATCGTACAAGCTCAACTATTATATTACACCCCCCCCCCCAAGTCACTTTACTCTTAATATGACACCCCCAAAAGTCACTGCGACCGCACCTGCATGTAATAGAGGGTAGGCTCGCTACCTTGCTATGTACCGGCCACAATTACAAAATCCAGGCAGCTACTAAGTATTTTTCTAAGAGAAAAACTTAATCGCGCTTGCGACCACTAGAACAATGAGACAGTAAGTACCTAATATGAATTTATGAGACATCGTACACTCTCCCCGTTAAATCAAAACCTCGCCTCACCGCGGCAAAGCTAAACAAACCAAACCCAAGGCCCCTTCTCGATTTCTTAAAAAGTTAATATGGGGTTATAGGGTATGGACTATGTAATCCTAGCATCTGCCCGAGGCTCCGCCCGCGTTTTCCCGGGATAAAATGTAGCCTATGTGCTATTCCAGACTATAATCTATCTCTATGCCAAATTTCATCCAGATCCTTTCAGTAGTTTTTGCGTGAAAGAGTAACAAACATCCATCCATCCATCCATCCTCACAAACTTCCACATTTATAATATGAGTAGAATATGAAGTAGGATTATAATCAAAAAAAGGGAACAGAAAGATGATAGTGTCTTATAAAAAGAAGAAGTTACTCCAAAGCCATGGCACATCGCAACATGTGTCGCAAATGACGTTATTAGGCTTCATGTACCAACTTATGACTTCTACCAACTAAGATCAAGATGTCAGACGTTTTGGTCTGAAACTTTTGGAACAAAACTGACTTAAAGTACTTAAATAATAAACCTATTATATGAAATTAAAGAAAATTATAAAAGTTTGACAGCCAGTTATTATTGATGCGAGCTTTATTAGCAAAAGTAGAAAATTAGGGTGAGAAGTTTTGAATGTAGGTTATTTTAGTATAAAAAAATATGTTTTTTAGAGGTATGGGGGAACGAGGTATGTGTTATACTGATAGCTAAAAAGAATTGATACATTATTTTTTACATAAAATAATCTCGTTAGTTTAATATTGTAAGTATACTGCCAAACATATATGGTCCTGATCTCGATTCCCGAAAAGAGTGGATATGACAACCCGTAGATTGGAATTAAGCACGATAAACGGCAAAAAGCTCCTTACTTGGTAATAATTAATAATAATAATAATCTTTATTCAAATTAAAATGTTACAATTAATACTAAAGTACATAAAATCTTAATACATAGAGCTGACGTTACGTGTGTGCCTGAACTACGTAATCCTGTGTTTCAGGCGTTCAGTGCTAGCTAAATCTAAAATAAACAGAAAAATATTTATTACAATACAATTAATATTATAAATGAATTTATAATAAAGATACAGGTAAATCGATTATTTTGAAAACTCGACAAAATAACAAAATCGCTAACGTAACATAAAAAATCTTAATCCTTTACTCACTAGTGACTACTTGAAATAACAAACAAACAGTATTCACCTTCACACAATTCATAGCTTTTCTGTATCTTCGTAGGATGTACTTTGGATTATTGGTGTATTATTCCATTATTAACACCATCGGCAATTGCCAACCCCCATTTCCTTGAGAACCTTGAGAAACAATATTTATATTGATAAAATAAACCTTACAACTTATTCCTCCCGTAAAAGTTACCGAACCAGTTGTTTAAAAAGCAAGCGTACTGTTTGTAAATACTAGGGTGAAAGGAATCTCAGATTGTATCGCATCCGAACAATTCCATGCCATTAGGCAGCGACATCGCTCAACTCTTTCATAGATGCGAGTCCTTTGCAGATTCTGATTCAATTTCTTAGTATAACTGTGTTTGGTTGCCTGACAGTTTGTTCGGATTGTAAGCAATGTATCTTGATACTAGTATAGATAAAGAACGGGTATGTTTATTGATCTAGGTTGAGGAAGCGATGAAAGATCTGAAGATAGCATTTTGTTAGTTTTGATGTCGATTCATTAGGCGAGTTTTATTAATGCTTTTTAGATAATTGCCCTAATTAGTTTCTTGTAATTTCTGTTACAACTTATATAATTATGTATATTTCTTGTAATAGTTACTATTATACTGAAAAATATACCTTACTTTTATGTATTTTATTATTTAATCAAATCCGATTTGATTTTGGCTATTCATTTGCAGATTTCACAATTCCATCTTCAAAATTGGAAACTAAATGAAATACGCCATACGCATAACTTACCGTTACCGTATGCCACTATAGTTCATTCAACTCAAATGAAACAAATGTTTGGGTACATGTCTTTACTTGTTAAACGGTTCATTGCCGCGTTGTCAAGGGAGGAAATTAAAATCTGGCGCGTTAATTAAGCAACGCACGTTGTCCAATAGTCAATAATCCAATATCCAATATGTGCAGGATTGGAATTATTTACGTACACACACGAACTCAATTCAACCAGATCATTTCAAGCCTGAGGTCTGTTTTGAATGCTGTGTGTGGGATTTAATTTTGGTATATGAATTATGTTTGAATAGTTTTGAATAATAAACCTATCGAATTCCGTAGCGTAGATCTCCACAATTTGAATTGATAGTTTAGAATCCCATCGTGTAGATTTCCTATACAATATATATATATATATATTAAGTGAAATTTAATAATAATGTAGATATACCTTTTCAGACGTCACATAAAGTTCTTGTAATATTTGGAGTCCAACAAAGAAAATGTCATTTTATGTCATTTAAAATGTGCAATATATCCGTACGAGCCCCGACGCAATCAAATATATTCTAAAAAAAAAACGATGTCAAGTTGATTACATTTTGCAAGACTTTTTCAATGATTGGCACTGAATCGAGTTTTTCCTAAAACTTTTCCGTATGTGTTCAGTTAGCTTTGCCCCTTTTTTCCTCTGAAGTTTACCGTTGAGCTTACAAATAGCCTCGAGCCAAAATTCATCAAGATTTTTGGCAAAATCGAGAGGATGTTCGGTACAATTTACCGACTCAGTTTCCGAAATGATTTCTATCGTGTATCATGGTAGCTCTTTTTAATCCTTTGGGGATTCTTGGCTTGAAGGTGCATTTTTATTGAAAAGACAGTATATAACTTGAAGTTGTAACATTTTTCATACATTTTGTTTATTAATAGGCCAAATGATATAGATTTCACTCCGGAATATCTATTTTAATATTCCCATTTCCTTTAGAAGATAGCGTTATTTCATGTTCATAAACCAAGTTTAGGCACTTTTGAAATCTCAAGACTCTAGGCACACGGTTCCAAATAGTAGGTTCTATGGTGAAGAACGGGCAAGAAACTACATGGAAACTTTTAAAATAATAGATATTAAAATCTTGTTTGGTACACTGTTGTGGTAAGAGTACTGCGAGAAAATATAATTTAATGTGTAAACTAAATAACACTATGGTTCCTTTATTCTCGAATTTGAATGAAGAAGAATGAGAAGGGTGAGGCCTTAGTACACCACGCTGGCTTGGTGCGGGTTGGCGGACTACACACAACGTTAAGAACTTTATGGAGCCCTCTCAGGTGTGCAGGTTTCCTCACGATGTTTTCCTTTTGATTTCGAAAAGTCAGAGGTACGGGCCAGGCTACGCTAGGCTATCACTGCCATCTATCATACCTAATCATAATGTGATAAAATCTAATTGACATTTACATTTTTTATGACGCAAGAGTACAAAATAATTTACCACGTCTAACTTAAGTCGAGATTTACATGAGATTTTCGCCACTCCCTTTTAACACCTTGCACCTCTAAGTCCTTTGTCTCAAAGGCAGAACACTCACACTAACTTCGACGCCATTCAGCTGGTTAATCTTGACAACGCAGAGACATCAGATCTAGACTCGGATATATTTTAAAGTGGCTCTTTATTGGCTGACTCCTAGAGACGGCCGGGCAACTAATTGAAACCGCGCTGAGCACCTTTCCGCTTCAGTGAACGTGTTACTGGGTGCTGGGTGCCGCAAGTTAAAGGAGGTTCCGTAGCTGTAACTAGTAATGTTGATAGATTTTGTAATGATATAAATGTTATAGCTCAAAATAAATCATCCTTTGCACTGTTGTTTAGTTTAGGACTGTCCTATTTTGTCCTCATGTTAGTTTTCGGAAACAAAATATTTTCATTGAATATTGTATGAATTTTAAATAGTAACTACGAAGTTTCTTGCCCGATCTTATTCTTGGGAAGTTGACATTTCGGAACGTGGCACATAGAGTCTGACTATACTTAAGTCATCATCATCTGTTTAGATTTTTGCCACCTACATTGGGGTCGGCTTCCAATCTAACTGGTTGCGGCTGAATATCAGTATTGTACACGGAGCGACTGCCTTCTGATCTCCGCCATCCAGTCACTGGGAGACACTGATACTCTAAGGTTAGATTGTTCTGACTATTCTTAAGTCACTATACATATATATATATTATCGTCTACATTGATAAAGACATTATGTTATTGTATTTCTGTAACTAAGAAAATTTTCGATTTGCCACATTACAAGAGGCCATTAAGTACTAACTACATTTTAATAAAAATTATAAGACCTTACATGTGTTTTACAAATAAATATTAAGAGTGAGAGTAAGGACTTTTAACCTTTGATAAAATTCATATCTTGCCGAAGTTACTTATATTATAGTGATTGATCGTGTACTGATTTGGTAGGTTGATCAATGTCAATCAATACAATGATCCCCAAAGAATAAGGCAAAGGTATACTCTTTATAGTATACACACTTTTCGCAAAGGTTACAGGGTAAATATTTCAAACTTTCAGTTATTATTAGGTTTCCATGATTGGCGCATTTGCTCAAAAGCTCCTTGAACCACGTCTTCAATAAAAGCAGCATGTTGAGTTAAAAGTTGCACGAACGCACCATATAATTAAATTGCAGCTTCCTGACGGTAACGGTAATTTAGTACTCTCTCCTTGCTCGTTTACCTCGATGGAGGACAGCAGTCCAAGTTGGAGCAAAAAGCACTTCAACATTATCCAAAGTTGTGAGGTAAAAGCTCTTTTGCTCGTTTCAAAGACTGGACGTGGCGCGGACGTGGCATAGATGAGTGATGGTAATTACATGATCGTTAGAAATTCGTCCATAGTCGCCTATGCCGCAGAATATTGTATGAAATATCATGAGAATGTCAAACTTAGAATAAACGCGAGTGTGTATTGTGCATATCTTGTTCATCATCGGCGTTAGACGTTGAAGAAAACCATTTTGGAAAATTCACTTCTTTTTTCTGTCTTTCGGCTTGAATTTGCATTTGTCGGAAATGCATGATTTACGAGATATACAACTACAATAGAATATTTAGTATTAATTCCGCCAAACTAGTTCACGCTTGGGTGCATGCAGCACCGGCCTCCCGCCCACAAATATATGCACATTCAGAAGGTGGGATAGATATAATGTAGTATGCATCATGCATTTGGGTTGTTTGCATGCAAGCCTGAACTAGTTTGGCGGAATTAAAACGAAATATTCTAGTTTATATCTTGTATAACCTTGAGCAATTAGCTTTTTCAAAAGCACTACACTCATTGCACCAAAACGAATAAAACAACTCTTTCAAATTCTACTTATTCTTTCGTCTATTTCAGCATTTGAAAAAGGTATCGAGTTAAAAACTTTTCTTATAACATAGAGTCGGTGCAGTAACCACGCGAGCTTTATTGCTAATTCCCAAAAACCAATAAACGTTGGTACTTCACTCTGCCTGCAATCACGCCTGCCTCTAATAAATTGTATGCTCTTATTTACTGTTCTGCCTGCAATTGTTTAGAATTTAAAGGCGTTTTTGCTAATTATAGATGCGTTCTTCTCTTGTTTTTTTTTTACCTGTATTTTGTTGAGAAAGACACTATAATTATTGGGTAGTCTCGTTCTTTTCGTGTCAATGATTTAGTTAAACTACATCGCTTTAGTTACAGTAGATGGCCACACCTCAAAATCTAAATTCAATTGAGCCTTTGTACTTTCAAAACGTTGAGAATTTAAGGTTAGTCCTATGGAGAAGAGACCAACAAGAAACTTCATGTTTAAGATCATCCATCGTACAGAATTATGATATACAAGCACTTGAGGTTTTGGAGCAAGTGCCATTTTTAGTTTTAGAATACCCGCAGCCTAATTACCGATGTAGTGACAGGCGTAGATCGCGCGATAACTTCTGTAAAACGTCATTTTTCTGACATATAATGTATTGGCTGACAGTGAGATTGCTGTCGCGTTGTTGTCGCTTTTTTAAGTTATTAGGCTGCCGCTCACATTAATATTAGACTGGATCGAAGTTACCCCACTTTAACCAATTTTGTTAACAGCGTACAAAAAATCGAGTATAATTTTTGAATAAATGTGCCTCATTGGTGTAGTGGTTACAAGCGTGACTGCTGAGCGTGAGGTCCTGGTTTCGATTCCCGGTTATTGTGTTTTTCTAAGTGTTATTGGGTTTTTCTGTATGAAAATTCTCAGTAGTAGCACGGAATCTGAATCTGGGCCCGATAGATCGCAATAGGCTCGCCCTCTGGGACTCGCACCACATGGGATTCAATAACGGCATCCGCGAAAACTGGGTGTACAATAGTATACCTCTGTGTAACCCTTCGGGGAATACAGGCGTGATACTATATTATGTTACGTTAATTTCAATACTCATAATTTATTACCTTGTATATACCTTGGATGATTTTGGTGTTCATTATAGGTGGTGAATTATTTTCTGTTTGATTATGATCCGTCTGCAGCATAGCAATTTTTTTTTTCAAAATCACTACATTACCTTTTTGTTTTAGGTATGCCAAGTTTCACATACCATGAAAATCCACTTCCTTTCAAGCGATAATATTTTACAAAAAGCTACTGTTTTATCTTTTGATATTAATCTCATATTTTATCAATGCCATTTACTGTCATCTCGCTTCAGAAACAACGTGGAAACAGAAAGAGCGTTAAAAGAAAACAGAAACAAACAACTTTTATTAACAGATTCCGTGTTAATTCGCGAATGTAAGAAAGTACCTCGTCATCCAATGGCCCACTGCAGATAAGCAGTTGATACATTTTTCTGTTATCTGACCCAATTTCTCTGAAATAGGTCACTAGCGATGGAAGGGCCTATCTATCATTGAATCTACGCTATTTTTACACGCGAGTTATTTTTAGATGGGTTGCAGACCTACAGGGATTATATAACAGCCAGCTATATAGGGGAACTTTCCGCTTTCAGCAATGGTAAAGGCTGCCACACACGGATGCGTGGTCATACAAGATCTGTACCTCTATCACGAGTTTTCTAACTATTTACTATCATAGTAAAGTAAATTTTCATGATAACGATTTTAGTTCTTAACTTGGTTACATTAGGGATTATAGTCGCTTATGTGACATATGTGTCATAGTTAAGTTTTGATTTACTATTTACGATATTATAGAGATGTCATGTTAACGACTCTAATCCGTAATATAACCATGTTAAGAACTAAAATCGCTTGCATAAAAATTTACATTTACTATGAAAGTAAATAGTGAAAAACTCATAATAGAGGTACTGATTGATGTTTGTTTTATAAAATTCGGAAACCCAAATAAACGTTAATCACTTTCGATTTATTCAAGGGTTATGAATGTTACGTGACCTTAATTTTGCCAGAAAGAACAGAAAGGCGGCCTTATTGGTCTAGTGATCGTAAGCGCGACTACTGAGCGTGAGGTCCCGGGTTAGATTCCCGGGTCGGACAAAGTGTTATTAGATATTCACGTATAGAAATTCTCAGTACCAGCATGGAGTCTGAAACTGTGCCCAGTCGATGGCAATAGCCTTGCTTATTACATGGGACTCAATAACGACATCAGTGAAATGTGGATGTTCAGTAGTACACGTCTGCCTAACCCCTGGAGAATATAGGGGTGATGTTTAAGTTTATCGAGTTTCGTCTTCGTATAATATAACGACATTCATAATTTGTTTAGCGTACTAAAGTTGCCATTCCACAATTTAGATAGTCAATCTAGATTTAATTTAAAAAATTAAATCAAGGAATGCAAAGTTACTATTTTAAATTGTTTACCTACAGACAATTTAGTTTTATTTACACGTTCATGTCTAGATAAAATATAAAATTTTAATTAATTTCAGACTGAGATTTAGTGAAATTAAATATTTTAACTAGTTTTATTGATCAAAATATGAGATTATTTTATGTTTACTTTATACAAATTAATATTCTATGTTATTCATGATTCTTTTAGCAGTGCTATAATAAAATAAAACTTTGTGATTTATGTATTCCATTCTACGTATCCAATTTACCTAAAACATATTCCAGTTATAGTTCAAATCGCAAATAAACAAATGAATTATTTTATGTCCCTTAACAAAGTATATGTCATTGTTCTACGGCCCGTAAAATCTGATTAGATAGTTTGTTATTTAGATGCATGCGGGAGAATTTTCTAGAACCTTTCGCAGATGTTCAGGTCGTTGTCTAGACTAGAATGAGTAATTGTTGTCAAGCTGATAAATTATATATGAGGTCACGATAATTATGCCTTGGTACCAACCGAAGAAACTCGACTTGTAGACACAGCTAAGTTTATAAGACAACAATTTATGCAATTGAAGTTTAATTTGTGGGTAGATCCTACAATTTTACGATTTTATACCTATAATTTTCTTTAAGTTCATATTGTTTTATCTACCTAATAAATATGTTTCCATTGCGTTCTGTGGTCTATATCTGATACTGATAGTTGAAACTACAATTCTGAATAGAGGTGATAGTGTCGACGAAAAAGTATATTTAATCATTCTAATTTAGTACCTACCTAATATAATGCATCTTAGTCACTATTTTGACATTAATATGAATGATTTGGATTCTAATCCCGAGTGTTAAGTATTTGCGAGTGATAGGAGAATATTTTTGGCGGAATGTATGAGGTTCTGCGAGAGAGACGAATGATTGATACATTCTTATAATTAACTGTTTCTGCTTTTCTGTGTACATTTTTAATTTGTTTTTTGTAAAAGTGAATAGTGTAAGTGGTATTTGTACCGTTCTATTTACATTAATAAATAAATGAAGGAATCCAGACTATAAGTATTTCAAGATTAATTCCTGGTGTCACACGACCACTAACCATAAGACGAGATTGTGTTCAAACTTAATACACGTTTAGAGTATGCGCCCTCTGTAGTCTCACAAAACTATAGTCAGTCAGTCTTACAAAAGCAAGCCTGTCTAAGAAGTCTAACAGGTCTTCTTTACTAAATTCTGCAGACTTGAGATAGTTTCACATTGACATAAAACAATTTAATCTATTAGACGTTTTGTTCCAAGTGTGCGCACATTCATTATTTTCTTGATTGTCTGACAAGCCATACTCACAGTCTGAATAGGGCCCTAATAATAAATAAAAAAACAAAGTACATAATTACGTAGCTAGGAACCGCGCAGAAAAACGAAGCACAGACTTAATAAGATTACTTATGCGGTAGACTACGCCACTTAAATATATTACGGCCACCAGGAAGATGACACCAATATTCAGAGCAAGCAAATGCGGGGCAAGCCTGTTCGATAATCGATAAATTAATCGAGTGTTCACGCGACTCGATAAAAATAGATAGGCAGGGATAACGAGTGGCGGGATTTGTTTACTGGATGCTGGACTGTTGTGTCAGGGGTTTTTGTTGATTTTTTTTCTATTTCTCTTAACTAATTTTCCATATATAGGAACTTGTTGATATTTAGTTTGGCCAACTGAGTTGCACAATCGTTAGGATCGAGAGATTGTGCTTAGTCGCGCCACAGTAGAGTGAGAGCGGGTAGTTTACAAACACAAATCTCGAACACCCAGACATGTTTCGATCAGACTATCTCTGAATAAAGATCTCTTTCTTCACGATGTCTATTAGTAAACTAGTGTATTATGATTGATATTTGATATCAAAGTGTCATCCACCTTTAAATTCTATAGACGAACGGTACTAAATCCATTTTTTTTACTCATATTTATTTACTTTGGAGATCTTTTTTGCTCTCTATTTTCAAATAGAGATTAAAAAGACTAAGCAATTTCGAAAAGATCTTCCAATTATTTCGAGAACCCAGGTGCTCGAAAAATGCATACTCATTATTCTCGTAGTAAAAAATTAGGGGTACCGCTCAAACATTTCTGAGCAATAAATCAAAATAGAAACGTTATTAAAAATCAGCCTTTCTCCCGTTAGGTGTAATATAATATTAATATGTTAATGCAAATCAGTCCTGATGGATGTCTCTGATCTAGACACTCATGCTTAACAATGAGTTTAGAGTTTTTACCCTGATAGAATTTTTTACAATCATAAGTATGATATATATCCAAGTTGACAATAAAGTGTACTTATGTGTAAAGTGTTCTATGAAGGCTGGAATATGTTTGTATTTTTTGCAGCCTAGAAACACAGACAGACAGACGGATGGACAACAAAGTGATCTTACAAAGACACATTTTTAAATTATGCGGTATGGAACATTAAAAAAAAGTTTTGAGAATCTATGTCATCATTATCATACGTTTAATTTACCCCCTGGTGGGATTTATGCCTCTTTTTGAGAAAGGGCCATTAAACACGAATGCCCCAAAAATCTGGATACATCTACTAGCTTAAATAACACAAATTTACCCAGTGTCGAATTATAATTCGTTTTCAACAGTACGGTATAATTTAAACGCCCCACACTATGAATAAATCCTGTATCGTGGGTGCGTTTACAAACACAAATATTTACATGGACATACACCCAGACGCGAAACAACTATCTGTAGATCATACAAATATTTGTTCCGAGCGGGAGTCGAACCGAAATTTGCTGTCGGGTTTGGTGGGTTTCACCTGATACATAATTGTCGGGTTCAACATCATAACAAGCTATGTTCAGTTTCAAAAGCATTTATTATTAGGTGCTAAGCACAGATTGTATGACTCAGTCACAATGTATTAGACACGACAGCCGCCAGGAGGGTTGATATATGTGTGACCAGAATTTGCATAATAGTATAAATATGATTATACGTGTTGGAGAGGTAATTAATGTTGGGGAGAGCCATGTGGTTGTCATGGTTGTGATAAAAATATACATACTAGACAAGTAACTACATGATAGCGTAATAGCCCTCTTAGGTTATACAATCTGCGAGTTAAGGTTGCAGTTGTCGCGATTGGTGACCGTTCTCTACACTTTAAGACCACCGGCAGCCTAATTATCGATGTAGCAATCAGTTTGCGACAGGTGTAGATCGCGCGATATCTTCTGTCAAACGTCATTTTTGTGTCATATATGTAATGTATTGGCTTACAGTGCAGCAGTGAGGCTGCTGTCTTGTCGCTGTCGCGTTGCTGTCGCTACTTTTACGTAATTAGGCTGCCGATCCTTTTTAGAGTTGGTCTCGTTTGTCTTACAAATACCTTCTTATGACAATCGTTATAGCAATCAAAAGGCATTGAAAAGAATCTTCTCAGTGTAAAGAAAACCAAGCCTAACTTTTAAGAAAAACGTTTTCGTGTTACGAATATCTTTCAATCACAAAGAAGGTGCCTTGTTGGTGATGGTGCAATAACAACCCCATCAGTGAATAGATCGAACTTTTACCTTCTGTGCTCGGGGTCAGCGTATGATCACCATTGTGAAAAAAAAAAAAAAAACCGTAACGTCACTTCTTTTCTTACAATATCTTATGACGTCGTTGATTTTACAAATAGCCTAATAATTTCAATTACATAAGTACCAATCATACATATATCAAATAATAATAGTTAACAATAACCTATAATAGCTCTGACGTCAAACGTAATATATCAATCAAAACCTACGATCGTACCCTGAATAGCGGCCCAAAAATGGCTTGAATTCGATTACCCGGCCTTTGAGAGGCCCAATTTCAGCTGCAGCCCAAATTTCATGTGTTGCAATATTCAGAGCGCGAATTTTGGCGAAGTGTAACGATAACCCTGGCCAGGTCATCATCAATAGCGAGTCAATATGTACATAGTGTGAATATTAAATTGACCTGTTTTATATTTGTGCCGGTTATGAGGATATGAGGGGATCAAAAGCGTTATGATAAAATTATATAATTATACGACCATGATTTACTGGTACATAAGCATAGACAAACTATAGATATCACGTTCCAAAGTGTTAACTTTTTATGGAGAAGAACAGCCAAGAAACTCCACGGTTACTATTTTAAATTCTGTTATTAAATTATATTTTATATAAGTCCTCTGTTCCTGGAACTCTGTTCATGAAAAGTTATTTCAGGAAAATGTAGAATTAAGTCTAAACAATACAAACCTGATTACAAGTACCCAAATATTGCGTTGTCTGATTTCATAATTACATCAGTAGCCGTAGATATTTTGAATAATGGAAAATATTGCTTTCATTTATTCATTTGTATAAGTAGATGTAAAATAACATAGCACCACGCTTGTATTCCCCGAAGGGTTAGGCAGAGGTATACTATTGTACACCCACTTTTCACCGATGCCCCGTTATTGAATCCAATGTAATAGGGGGCGAGCCTATTGCCATCTACCGGACACAGATTCAGACTCCGTGCTGCTATTGAGAATTTCAAATACAAAGTAGCCTATGTGCTATTCCAGACTATAATCTATCTCTGTGCCAAATTTCATCCAGATCCGTTCAGCCGTTCTGGCGTGACAGAGTATCAAATATCCATCCACCCATCCAACCTCACAAACTTTCACATTTGTAATATCAGTAGGATAAGATAGAATTACTATATTTTGAATTCCTGCAACATCAGGACTCCTTAGGCCAAATTATTCAGACTAAAACAGTACACTGAACAAGCACATTATTATTAATTTCCTGCATCTTTCTCATTCATCTTTCCCATTTTCTGGTCCCTCAGGCCTGCACAGATTTCTCCTCTACACAGAACCACTTATAAACTAATTACGAGAACAAACAAAAATGAGTTTAACGCTTCAAAATACCCCAAATTCGGCATCTAAACAATGCGAGTTGGCAGAAACGTCCACATGAACGGTTTTGAACCGACAACGCTTCATTTACATATGCCAATCACAGCTTAGCATACAAATCGAATTGGGACGGGACAGGCGGACGAATTTAGTTTAATTGCGTGTAATCTCGCTATAATTTATGTAAGTATCTACAGGTGCAACGGTGGGTCCGTCTTGGTTATTGATTACTTAATTTATCTGAGGCTCTAGTGTAAATTTCTTTCGAAAACTCAATTTAACGCATCGAACGAGGCGCTCCGATTGGTCCGTTTCGTGCTCTCAACCAATTGAAGCTCCGAACGCGTTCGATGCGTTAAATGGAGTTTGTCGAAAGAAACTTACACTAGGGCCTCTGGTACTTCTTCTCGACGGCTCTTTGGTAGGCTTCCATCAAGTCCTCATTACAGGCGTCAGGGCATAACAGCAGGTGCTAAAATGTCCATATGATGCCGCAAACAGATCTATGAGATACACATCCATAAGACGACACTGTTGGCCTAGTGGTTGAGCGATCGACTTCTGTGCTACGTGTTGCGGGTTCGATACACCCACTGAACAAATATTTGTATTATCTACACATCGTTGTTTCTGGTCTGTGAATATTTATGTTTATAAACGCACCCACGATACAGGAATTATTCCTAGTTTCGGGCAACGTTTTTTAAAAAATGTTGAAACATCTATGTCTTATCTATCATCTCACATTTGGTACTGCAATTACGATGTATCATAATTATTAGCCTACAATCCTAGTTCCAACTATTAATTACCTTTCCTATGCAGTGATAATGACCCTGCTTTGCAACATGCGTAGTCTGTCTGGCTGTTATATATTTTTATTTTCAGTAATTCCATCAGATGAGGGAAACGGGGAGATATCTCCTTGTGCTACTCTCTGTTTCGGGTTTTCTCTTACATTTAACTAGCTTCCGCTCGCGGCTTCGTTCGCGTGGTTTATGAAACCGTACATTTTTTCGGGATAAAAAGCTTATGTGCTATCCCAGACTATAATCTATGTCTGTACCAAATTTCATCCAGATCCGTTCAGCCGTTCTATTGTGAAAGAGTAACAAAGATCCATCCACCCATCCATCCATCCATCCTCATATCCATCCTCATAAACTTTCACATTTATAATATTAGTAGGATAGGAAGTAGGATTGGCACGACTGTTCAATATGCTTTAAAATCAAAGTCATATTTAACAGTAAGTAATATGAAATTTAAGAGACAAAATTACTGCTGATCAATTTTGCACTGCAAAATAATCCTTCTTAACTCGTTGATAGTAAGATAGTAACTTTGTACAGGAACTATTGTTCACCTATGTAAAATGGGTTTTAATACCGTTCATACAGACTAAATAAGTTATGCTACGGTATAAATAAAAATGTGGTGATTATAGCAAGACCTTTATAGGCCGTTCATGTTTAGCAATGAAAGTTTCAATAACTGTTACGAAATATTTCTAACTCCCAAAAAGCGCAAACATAAATACCACTGATAGAAAATAAAGGAACCCACAAAACACGCTTCCCAAAACGAGATTTCAATACCGTAATACCGCAAACACATTTGACAAACAACCCACATCTACCTACAATTTTCTCCACGTAGAATTCCTTCCAAATAGGTTTACTACTAATGAAACGACCCCACTTTATTTATGTTCGAACAAAGCCAATTTCATCATCAACTAAAAGCATCGATACTACTCGTGTATGGGCAATAAAAGAAAATTACTCGACACATACATTTCGTGACTCCGGACAGTTTGCCTTGCACACAAAAAAGAAATGCTTGCGTCGATAAAAGATTCAGGCGTTCGTGTTTTTGGTATTAAAGACGTATCTTTATGCATGTGTAACCACACGCTAGGTGTAAAAAGATAATCAAGCGGTGAGACAATGACCTCATTAAACGTAGACCGCACACTTCAGACAATCTGTGAACGAATTTAAATCAATCGTTTGTAAATGCTTTAACACGAAGTCCAAGTATGGCATTTAAATAAGGTTGACGATTTATTTGACATATGTAGTTTGACGTGTATGGTTTATTATGCCTAAACTTTAAAGAAATTTTTCTTTTTGTCTATCGTGTCAATGGTTAAACACTATTCTTGTTTTGGAAAGGTGTGTGGCCAGCAGAATTACGTTAGGTGTGGCCGCGTTAAATGTCGTTCGTCGTGCAGGCTACAAAACCTTACTGCATAGCCTTTTTGGAGCGGGTAGCCCACAATAACTAATAGAATATGCTGGACATGTTTCAACGTATTTTTGTTTGCAATTACCTGAGTGAAAAACAACCAATAATATCTTATCCTAATCATATTAATTGTTCATTTAAATAAACTCCATACAAAAATTAATTAAAAATATGTACAATATGTATAACTGTGGCATACTTTAACACACTTCAATATAAATTATGCATCTGCAGAGAAATTTAAGTGACTGGTTAAACTTAAATTATCTTTTGTGTTTTGATACTTATGTGCTACTCTTAACTGTATGCTTATAGTTATACTACAATATCGCCTCAAAGAAAGGTCTTATAAAATATTTCATGCTTCATACCTACATCTTTTACAGCATTTGACGCTAATATGCTCTCAGTCATTTTCACACCGACCCTCAACTCTGTAATCTGTAACTATGGATAGTAGATAACCCAATAATAGTCAAAAAGCCTCATAAAAGTCAATGAGGTCCAGCTATGGCATCCGTAGTTTTACGACAATTGTATAAATATTTTTGTGCTGTTCTGAAAACGGAAGAAAAACATAGATTCATTATTTGTCTTGCTCTGGCACTGGATAGATTTAGAAGATATTAACTTAGTTTCACTATGACTTGCTTTTTGGAGAATTGTAGCATCTGTACACTTCAACAATAAGGTCTTTTATTTATATTCAAGCTAACGTGCTGATAGAGTACTAATAAAATCTAATACCTATCACATACCTTCAACCTTCACCTTCAACCTTCAACCAAATTAAGCCCACGATCTCGATCCGAAGCCACTAGACCAAACGAAATAATAGAATACAATGGATTTAATTTCGAATAAACCTATTACTGATATTTTTAAAAATTTAATGAGTTGTAAAATTATTAGTAAGCTGGACCTATGGAGAAGAACTGACAAGAAACTCCATGAGGGAACAATGGGAGTTATATAAACGTTTAATAATTGAATTGACATATAATTTATTGTTCTAACTTATGAGAACCTATCAAGCGCTGCTTCTTAAGCAGCAAGCTATGATTTTAATGTTTTGGGTTTAACACATACTAACGTAAAAGTTTTGTTAATATACGTACATCCGAAAATCTGATTCTCAAATTATACGACCTCACATCAAGTGTCAAAACTTGGAACATCTTTGTTCGACATGATTAATAATACCCAAGATTTTACCGCAAAAAGAAATGAAAAACCAACGACGTTTTCAGCGTCCTCCTAGCTTAACCACAATGAAACAGAAACGAGACGCTGACAATATTCTTACTTAATTCCGTCACAAAGAAAAAGTTTTAATGTTATACACTTTTTGCTAACCAACATCGCGAACTTTTCGACCAATTAGACTTGGTATTCAAATACACCAGAGTTTTCCATTAAGAAAAGACTTCGAGTGGCTTCCGCCTTCTTTGTCGGAACTTGAAAATACTTTTTATTTTTCGAGCGAGACTTAAAGTCAACGCACTTGTATTTGCTTAACCATTAAAGGGGTAAAGTCGAAAGCTTTTCGCTTCGAATATTTGCATGTTTTCTGCGGATCCGTTGTGCTGACAAAGAAACATCTTGTGCGAGGGTGTTAGGCTGAATAAATGATGCCCACATCGCCCTCAGATGGCTCCCATTGTTTTCGAGTGAAATGTTTTGAATGTTTGCTTTGGAGGTGAAGGATTTGAAAGGATCTGTATTGTTTTCTCTTTCGTATTGTGTGGGGGAGACAAGGATAGATGGCTGGGATATGAGATGATCCCTTCAAAGTTTGACAGCGCTGTGAGATGGGGTATGATAAAGATGTGAGAAGGGTCTTGAGGTCGACAATGCAGCGCATTCCTTAGAGTGTTGCAGGTGGGGGCTTTGTATTAAGACGTGAATGATGAGAGGTGCGGTATTATGGCCCTCGGATCTTCAAATTTTAATCCCTAATATTATTTTGGTTAAATATTTCGAAAGTCATGTCATCTTAATTATATGAAATAATATTCTGTTCGTCGTGGAGCAGAGTATTTTCTCATGAGTCTTATAATTATAACTATGGCACAATTTGTTTTTTAAAGAACCCAATAATACTTTTTATATTATGTTTACTCACTTTAAAGTTTTTTTTTTATATTATGTATGAAAAGACCACATAAGTGGTGACACTCACATTCTTCTATATCTAAATTAAGACAAAAATGTAACCCAGTTTCGAACTACTGGCAAATTACCACACAACGTCAGCACAATAACTAGAGCTGACCCGGTTAACAGTATGTTAAAAACGTCACGCATAAACGCAAGCGTTGGGAATTAAAATTTTCCCCTCCCGTGCCAAATCCGGGGCGGTCGGGCGAACTTAATATCCGGCTGAGGAGGGGGCACAATTTAGCTTTGAACCACTGTCTCGTGTGAGGCTAAAAATGCTACTTAACATATAAATGTTCGGATAAAATGGGTGTCGCGATTATCATATTAATCAGGGTACGTGAATGGTTCGCAAAGTTAGTTCTTTTAGATCTGATAGCAGGGATTTGTTTTGTGAAAATTGGAGTAGGTAGTAACAAAGATAAAACTCAGTATAAAATAACTAACTATAAGGAATATTGAATAGACACTGGGTTTTAAATGTTATTGAGTAAAATGCATGGCCTGGTCGTTCATTGGACGCTTCTGGGTGTATATAGATAGTTTTATATTACCTGTATTGATGGCGCAATCCAAGTTTCAAATGCTCAAAGCGACTGTCATAAATGAAAGTCATGTCTGAAAAAAAAAAAAAAATGTATGGCCTATAGATCATACATTTTTTTTCGACCTCTCGTAGCGCTCAAATGTAAAGCCTTTCTACGCCTATTGACGCGTCACACTTTTGATATAGGATAAATATTATATAAATTACCTATTATATAGGTATATAAGAACATCTATCTGTCTCCGGAATATAATTTATAACAAATTATAAATGTTTGCCTTTCTATAAATTTACTGAAATTGAATAAAATAATTCCTTGTCCAACAATATAATCTTAATGAAATAGAAGTAAATATTAAATGTTTAAGCTGCAAAAGGAATTTTGTAACAAATGAAATGATAGAATACTTGAAATTTTTTGTCACTGTAAAGCTTTTGTTAAAATGGATATTATTCTGCCTTCAAAGGGTAATTATCTGTAAAATTATAGACGGTATAATATAAAACGATCTTGTGGGTTCGATTCCCACACGGAACATATATTTTTATTGCCTACAGATACATACAAATGGTTATGTCAGCTACTTTATTATTTTGACCACGAGTGGGTCCTCGCTATCTTTAGCTAGCTACATAATAGTATATAAATATGCAGTCTCATATAAAACTTATCACTATTACATATTATGATTTTTCGTTTGTTTTCTCCTAAAACAAACTTTCAAAGCAACCCATAAATAGCTCAAAAAAATCTGCGTGACGTTGTCACAGAGAAGTCTATCTTTTAGTGATTAGCTTTCAAATAAATTTAAATATATAGTCTATAGCACTCGGGGATAATGCAGATACCTATCATTGAAAAAAAATTACAAACAAATTTTATCTCTTTATAATATTAGTATTAATTTACGGTGGCAATGTGACGCAATATGGTATATCTTGCGTCGCTGCGTAACCCTTAATTTCTTTGTCTTGCAACCCTATTCAACGGTCCGCCATAAAGTCTCGGAGGGAACTATCTGGTGGTCATTATCGAAATTAATGTAAGTTTACGGGCTCGTGTGCTCTTAACAAATGTTAAACTGTTACACTAACGATGTAATTTTCTGTTAAGGAGTCTCTGTTGGGTATGGTGTAAGTGACAAGAGATGGCGTTAAACATGGAGCGAATGCTCGATGCGAATACAGTTGCCGTGAGCAAACTCAGTTGGTGTAACAACATGAAGAGCTAGTCGTTGAGACTAAAGGGGATAGTCCAAGATTCGCCGCGAGCAAATATGGCTCGTGTGACGGACGCTTTAAGTACGGCTAGTGGTTAGGTCTCTCGATTCCAGTGTAAGGCATTTACTGTAACTTTTTCGTCACCTTCTTGTATTTAGCGTAGTAGCACTGTAATCGTTTTGACATGATTTCAAAGCATACAAAGATGAGAACAAAAAAACAAATATGACTTAATAAATAAGCAAAATAAAGAAATGTCATGAATAACGTCAGTTTAGGCCTCTTAAAGATTTATTCTTTCTTCTTTCTGAAATACACAATAGATTTTCTCTTGTTTCGTTACTAGTTTACAAACATACATGTCAGATAACGCAACTATTTCTTGAACATACAAATATTTGTTCCGTGCAGAAATCAAACCTACGACACGTAACGCTGGAAGCTTATCCCTTAGCCATTGGGCTATGCAGTCGAAAGTATAAGTTTGTTCCGCGTTTATACAAAACTGATCCGCTCCTGCCTTTAACCACAAGCTAACCAAGTCAAATTAATGTGTAGCGTCTTGTCCCGACCGCGGGCCGTCCGGATAACTGCGGGTGATGCCAACAGTAAAGTATTAAATAATGTATTTAGTCTAAGAAGCAAGATTCATTATTTAAGACCTAGGTTTAGCGGTGAGGAGCGGGTTCGGGTTAAAGTTTGGATTAAAACAGTCTGGGAGATTTATACTTTTGAAAATTAAAAACTATATACAGAAAATCTTGATATATTTGGATACTACCAGCGAACGAGATATCATGTTTACGGAGGTCAAACGTAAATTCGACTCTAACCCTCAATATACCTTTTATAGGTGGGCACACGCGTTCCATGATAGTTTAAAGATATAATATAGGAATAACATCTTATAATAATAAATCAAGTGTAGTCCCTCTGGTATAGCTAAAACCATAATTGAAAGCAAGATAGTAGGAAGGAGAGGAAGAAGATGACCAAGAA
Source organism: Shargacucullia verbasci (assembly GCA_947562105.1). Taxonomy (NCBI): domain Eukaryota; kingdom Metazoa; phylum Arthropoda; class Insecta; order Lepidoptera; family Noctuidae; genus Shargacucullia; species Shargacucullia verbasci. The sequence continues at coordinate 845,180 of OX387283.1, forward strand.
AAAGCTGCAGAGACCAGATAAATGAAAAGTTAGATGTCAACACGTACAAATATGTGAAAGTACTGGCGGAAAAAAAGCAAAAATGCTACTAAATTTTATAATAATGATGATGATGATGATAATAATAAATTAGCCCATTACTGCTCATTGGGCACAAGCTTCTTTTCAGAATCAGAAGAGCAAAATGTACAATAGTATAAAACTTTACGTGTAACCATATAATTATTTAAAAACAAAATGCTATTGGCTGAAGAAAAGATGTTTCTTTACAATTACCTAGTAGTAGTCATCCTCATCCAGCTTTACCTTTATTTTAGCGTAGCGTTAGCTGGCACCACTAAACATTTTCCCGTTATATTAAAGAGCTTTGTTATAAAGAGGATTTTGCTGGAAGCAGCCTCAAGTGTCGGCAATCATCGTACACGTTAAAGTCTTACCACAGAAAAAATAAATAAACATTTTGCTGAGTTTTCTATTCTTTATTTTTGTTTCATCTTTGCCTTTGTTAATTTATTTTAAGTCTAGAATGTTCTTGACATTTCTGATTAGATAAAAGAGGGCAAAATTAGATATAAATATTGCTTCATAGGTCTTTAATTTGGTCGTATTTTTTTCAATATTGGCAATATTATCTTTAACACTCTATACCACAAAGGTTTTACTAAGAAAACACATTAGGATTTGAAATAAAACGAATCTTATAAATTTTGATTTTATTTTATTAAAATTTTTAGTCTGTATTCCGGTGAGTACTTTATAATGAAGTCTTTGTACAGACTTTATTGATATCTATAAATACACTTACGTTTGTATAACAAAATTAGTGTGTACAGATAAAAACAACGAGATACTAAAATTATAGACGGATAATATAAATACAGTAGGTACAAAAAATTATTAATTCGTTATAAAAACATAAAATCAAGTAATAAAATAATATTTGAATTCGTAGTCGGTATTAAACAATGAAATTACTTCCTTTCTGTATTATTACTACATGAAAAGAAACATGAATGGCGAAGAAAATATATTATGTTTTAAATGATGAGATACTTTAACTAATCAAAATGAACGGGATCAGTCGTGGTTTGAAATTGAAATTAAGTAGGATGTTATACAACCTGTTATACCGCTTCCTAAGTTTATTTACATATTTACAAACACTATTGGTCCATCTATATTGAAAACTAAAATGGCTTGTGTTACAAAAGAAACAGGCGATATGTTAATATAAAATAAATGTAGTATTTTATAAATTATTGTAAAGTTGACTAAAGCAACAAATTATTGTAAATTTTCGTGATTTCGTTAAAAGAAAAATTTTAGAACATGAGTTCTAAAATTTTTCTTTTAACGAAATCACGAAAATCTGAAATAACGAATTTACTTTTCGTTACGACCACCTGTTTCTTTAGCAAAACTTTATTTTCGTCAAAAACTAAAATCCCTTACAAAACAGATTTTTCGAAGAACCATTATTGCTTCTAACTTCGATATTACTTTCGGCGAAGATTACATTGGTGTCTCTTTATTCTTCAAATATCTAGTTTTTAAATTCAATATTAAATTCAATTTCGATCGGCTGTTAAAATAACTCCAAAGAAAATGGTCTAAATTGTATTACAGTTCGAATTGTTCAAACGAAATTTATATTTAGAATCAAGAGGGTAAGAAAAAGGGCCCTTTCTTCTCTCTTAGATTTGTCCGCTTCAACTATTAATAAAATACACTGATTCACATTTAAAGCCAGCGTCGAATCAAAATTCATTTTTCAGCCGTTTAACTTTATACAACAGCGCAGTATCGAGTTTAATCATCTTAATAGGTGTTATTAAGGCAAATAGCTGCACTTAAATATAATAAAACCTTATTTCAACTGGTTTGAATATAAGCTTATTACCCCGACAGATATTCCAGAACATAAATCTCTCGAAAATAACGTTCAAGAAACAATGTAATTTCTTTTATCGCGCTGAAACAACGATACTAATTCTGCATTCATAGAATTTTAACAGCCGACCGAGAATAACGACGATTAATGTTTAATATTTTATTTAAATTTCACTATTTTTCAGATTATCATAATCGTAATTAGGATGGATATGCGGCTGAGCTGCTGAATTATGTACAATTATTTCGCTATTTACAACCATATACATCGATAAATCGTCCAGTAACGTAGTATACTCTCCAACGTCTTAGATATGATAATCACGAACGTCACATATTTAATGTCTCACTTTCGAGTTTGTAAGTAAATCACTGATTTAGTTCACATTGTCTTTGGAAGAAGTCTCTAATACTAATAACCTTCTAAGTTCAAGTGGCACAGTTAATGTCTATATGTAGTCTGTAACACACTTGAGAAGGTCCGGCTCAAGTCACACGATCTCGTCTTGGTGGACTACGTCGCTGCAACTGCCGGCTCGTTGCAGTCATGCACGCTGCCGTCACACACGCAACTCCTCCATCGTCACATTTGATTTGGCGTTCAGTTGCGTGTTCTTCTTCGTCAAGGTGCTCGTGTTAATCATTTGCATCTGATGTGCTGATAACAACGGCTGGTTTTCCTGAAGCTGCCCACTTGCTAGAGTATTTATATTACTTTTGCCAAGTTTTGGCGGCGGAGGCGCACGAGGTAATGTCGCCATACCGGCAACGTTATTGCTTGGAAGATCAGCGAATTCAGGCGGTGGTAACTGATGATGAGAGTGGTGATGATGACTTAGAATGGTAGCAGGATCATTTTTTAAACTAGTTTGATAGGTCAATGCACCTTCTAGATCACCACATATGTTGTTCGGCATCTGCCCATTCTCGGCTCTTTTTTTTAAATGAGCACCATTTGTGTGTCCATCCTGTCCATTCATTCTCGTTTTATCTCGTTGGTAATACACTCCAGCGAATATAAGAACATTAAGTATGAGTAGAGAACATCCGATAGCGATGGTTACACTTAAAGCCGTGGAATATGCTGCAAAGCCGTCTTCAGGAGGACTGGCTGTAGTAGCATCGGTTTTGTGTAATTCAGTACCGGTTGTGCTTTGTGTTGGAGCATTGATGCCGACAATATTGAAGTTCAACGGAGAAGTAATATTCAAGACACCTAGAACTGGAATTTTGGTGGCCAGTCCAGTGTCGGTGATAATCATATCTGTAGTCTTTTTGAATGGCGGGCTGAATGTTTTGATGGTTGGCTGGAGAGCCGTATCTTCATGTTCGAGTTGATGATGGGAAGGAGGCACATCCTCACCTCCGGGACGGTGAAGATCTGGCACTAGGTTCAACCAGAACGATAGTCTGTTAACAAGATAAATGTTTGTTTATAAAACGTTTCAATAAAGAAAAAATTGGTAATTCTTTTCAAATTACACGATCAAGTTTGTACAAAAGAGAAATTTCCGAAGAAATTTTAATTGAATTAGATAGTACCTACTCCATGTTATTTAATTTAGAAAAACAAGTCTTACGTTCTGAATAACCCTAATTACTACACAAAAACTTGTCTAAAACTTTTTATTTTCTTTTTCTATTAAACCGTACCTGTGAGCTCTATAGTGGTTCTTCAATTTGGCTTTGGTATCAATGTTCAAGTACTTTTTATGCACTGCTTCATACGCAGTCCATTCTATATTCTTCATCCTGACTCTTTCTTGTCGGCCTGCCCTTATTGGATCACTCTCTTGCGCTTCGTTGGGATTCCTAGATAAAGACAAGGAAGATTTTAGAACAGCACCCATTGTGAAAATCCTAGTTTTTGGATCGGTGTCAATTTGGGAAAAAATTATAAGAAAGCATTTGGCAAAATCTAAAGTCAAACGGAACGTAGTTCTGATATAGACAGAATGATATTCAATGAGTACGATGGTACAGTTACGCATAATCCTAAACATAATTAGAGCTATTATTATGCATAGACAAAATCTAAAGACCTGTTTGTAGTAGCATCATTTCACTACTAGAGGAACCTGGATATCAGGAGCCAAGAGAAGTAGTAATTAAGGTGTCCTATTAAGCCGCAAGGCAATTGCTACAGTATATCTAATTACTCGGATGTCAGTCAAACTGCTAAATGGTTAGCACCTAAAGCATTTGAGTTAACTCAATAATTCACGTTTAACGTTGTTAGTTATTGTTCCAATTATCATTGCTCATGGAGCAATTGAACGTCAATCGCTCTATCTATGTAAGGGGTTAATTAAGAGCTAATAATATGGTCGTTCAATACAGACAGAAAAAGGCAATAAACACATTATGTCTTGGAGCCGTAGACATGAAATTGGTTGATTTTCATTTAAACCTACACATAATTGATGGTATATAATACAATTTCTAAATAAAAACAATTTGGAGCTAACAAAACCATTCTCAATAAAAATAAAACTAGAGTTTTAAATTAAATTTATACTGAGATAGAATTTCAGAAATAAATTACGAAATAAAGGTCCAAATTAAGGCTTAAATTGATTGTAGAGATTAAATCAACACATTGTTTCAACACGTCTGTTTATACTTGCTTTAATTTAAGGAGTCTTTTCACAAAAAAAGAAAAACATTTGGAATTATATATAGCTACCTACTTTTCTGATTGTATACAGCAAGTTATAAAATATATATGGGACTAGGGTAATTTATATTAATGTTACCCTAAATCCCTTTTGTTAGAAATTTGACCGATTGACTTTGTAATATAATTTCATTCATAACAATAACTTGTACTATCGTTTTGCATTTTGAATGAATCGCTGAATTTTGAACAATAAAGCCATTTAATAATGGTAAAAATTAATAACTACATAGTGTCTTACAAAACCAAAATTCATAGCATTTTACTTTCATTCGTGAGCTAAATATTGACCAAAACGCGTTTCAGAACTTACCCCGTCTTGGCAAAGTTCCCCCAGTACAGCATGACGGATTCAGACAAGGCTACTTCAGCCTTCGTGTAGTTTCTCGCAAAGTGAGCCAGTCCACCCACAAGTGGGGCTCCAAACACGTAAGGCAACTCTTCACCGTGAATACAGCCTTGACGCTGGACAAACAAAAAAATAATAGTTGCATGTTATATAACCTTTAATGATGAAGGTTGGTTTCAAGGGACAGGGCAAATCTAAATGACGAATTCGCGGAGATTATGAGAGGAGATACGCGGAGAAATGACGCGGAGAAAACGCACTGTTAATGGCGAGAGTTTCAAGAGATAATCAATAGAATAGACCGTTCTATAGAAGTTTACAGATACGGGCTAATAAATTAAAGCATTACAGATCCAATGAATGAATGAAATCATTCAACAGAATAACACTAATTATTATTTAGTAGGTGCTCCCTGTTGTGTCAGACCTTCATTACTCCGTTTCCGATACACAAAATTGTTCCTTAAGCCACCTTATTGCCCCTGTTAGCTCATGTATTGCAAACGAGGTAACGCTACACCTCTATATTAACAGCAACATTGCGCAAATACCCACTGAAGATAGACCTCTATATCCGTGATAATTGTAGGGTGTAAAGTATCTTTATTGAATGGAGCGGTAGTAATTGCTCCTCAAAATGTAGGTAGTTAGAGTTTGTCGGAAACCGGTTGATGTTTGATGTATCGGTGTTAATGAGTAGGTTAATGTGCGCTATTATCAGAATGTGTGGGTTTCATTTTGGATAGATGACCACATTGCGCGTTAAACCGATAATTTTGGACAATTTGTTACATTTTAATGCGAATAAATAAATAATTAGTTGGATAAAAATGCTTTACTAGGTATATTCCGTTGATTTCAGTAATTTTTTTATCAATTTGAGTTGGTACTCGAATATGTAAAAGTGCAGGATAAGTATATATTTATTTTACCTTATTTTTTTACAGTTTATTCAAGTATGATGAATTTTAGATGGTGCAAGTTTAAAACTAGCTGACCTAAATACTGCAGCGGCACGTCAGTCTAGGGTCGCGAATTCATTTGAACAGTTATATTTGTTCTTAATGTGTCTATGTGGGTCAGTTATTTGCCTAAACCTTATACTCAAGACAAGTGCTATAAAAGTGAAACGTCGTCACTATCATAATGAAATCTGCGAATCAAGTGATAGTCAGTTTGTTAAACTATTTACCATCAAAACCTTAATCAATTTTCAACTCTAAAAACTATACAAACTCAAATCTAAGTAATGCCAAACTTACCTAATGGAATAATTTCATAAATCTAATTTGTTTTCAGTTGAGGCTCTTTAACACTAAATGTGGGCCGTTCAAGGCCGAGTTGATTGTTCACCGAACTCCTACGAAATAAGTTTGGGAGTAACGATTGTGTTTCGAAATTCATTTAACGATTCGTGTTTGCGAAATGCCGTCTGATGTTGGACCCAACAAATTTTGGCTGTTTATTTTGGAATGTATTTTTGTTGCTTCTTGGAAACGAGTAACTAGGGAAGAATTTTATTCAGAAATATTTTTGAATGAAAGGTACATTCGAATACATATTGAAAAATAAAATTTTATTCAGAAATATTTTTAATTCAATATCCATTCTAAGAATTGTTTTTTTATTCAATTGAGATTTATTTGGTATGCAATCCAAATTCGTTCGCATAAGGCTTCTGTTGTAAGAAGAATATAAACATTTGTTGCTTCATGTCCACATTATAACAGTGATGATTGCAATGCCCGCAAAATTCTGACATTGTTTTCTTATAGTGAAACTTACCTGTGGATAATCTCCGTACTTGGTCTGGTAGTCAAACACGTAGAGGTACGAGTTCCGACGTAGAGCTGAATGCGTGTCAGCTGTCAGAACCATTGGGGCCACGACCTGCGCATCACTTAGCGCTTCCAGCGTCTCATCTCTAGCAGAACATATTCAATTATTACTAATAATTATAAACATAGGCATCACGTCTATATTCATCGAAGGTTTAGTCAGAACTATTTTAAACCCACATTCTGCCAGTACCGTTAAGTTCCATGTAATAGGAGGCGAGTATACCAGGCAAAATTCCAGACACCAAATACCCTACAAGTGATCCGGGAATCGAACCCAGAGCCTCATGCTCAGCAGCCGCGCTGACCCTAATAATTTTGACCTAAAATAATATTAAACATGATTGAATATACTTGAAAATTTAGATTATGATGCCTCTTTGCAAACTCAAAACGACTCAAAAACGAATTCTCTTGTCATCATAGTCGTAATAATGACTACATATACGGAAAATAATTATACAACATTCGTATATGCTTCAAAATACAACGCCAAGCGCTTCACACTCAAGATTTGATTCATACAGATATAAACTGCCGTCATAATGAAAAAGGGCACAACTAATACATATTTGGAATACATATTTGGAATCAGGAAAAAAGCTCTATCTGCCAATATTTTTTGTATAATTTTACAATCACGATAAACACAAGTACCGTAGCCTCAAAGGGCACAACTGAGCTATTTTTTCTGTATTAGTACGTAAAAAGAGCACATCTAACTTACATTACGTCAAAAGGTCACAAATGAATAGATGTGACTTTTATTTTATCATATAATTTATAATTGTATCAATTGGAAAGGCATAATTGACCTACTTCAAATAGTAAAGGCTTATGTGGCAAATGTGCCCTTTGATTTAATATTTTTCCGATACTGCACCTTAAAATTTAATTTAAAAGAAAGGTCACAACTGGCAGCAATGCCTTTGCTACCAAACATCTTTGAATAAAGGTGAGGTGAGGGGGTCGAGGTACGAAGCGAGTCGTGTCAGTTGTGCCTCACGTGTGTCGACGAGTCCACGCTTGTACCAACCTACTTTATTTTGATTTACTAACAGCTTTGTTAAGGATCTACATATATTCAACATCGACATACGACATATCGACATAGCGATAGCTAAGTGGGCAAACCAATAGAAAACCATGCAGAGTGTCTCGGGTACAATCTTACATGGCACCTCTGACTTTTCGTAGTTATGAGCATATTAAATTGTTTTTACTGTCAAAGATCTTTATCACAGTCGTGGTTCGCGCCGTGAGTGAATCGGACTTCCTCTGCATAGCAGTCTATTGATATTCCTAACACGGGTATGAGATTATGTTTTATGATAAATGAAAACGTGTATTACAAAATAAACATTGTTATTTTTTCAACAATATGCAATCACGAAGTGCAAAATTAGTAAGTGCTGCTGTACGCAACAATACTTTATTAGAAGAATGGTCACCCACGCTGTCAACAAGTGGTGTTCAAAACTCGGTGCAAGTATCAAGCACAGAGCAACCTGAAGTGCCGCACTCTGTGTCAGATTATGGTCTGGTTTCGATTCTGATGACTCAGTATTAGATAAAGACAAACGTTGCAAAGAATGTAAAGATTACGAAGAACATCACGAGAAGTATATTTTAGCTCGCAAAAAGTATGATGAGGACGTTGATAACCAGACCCTGAAGAAGAATACCACCGATACTGTTATTTTTGCCGTAGACCTGGAAAAAGTTATAATGTTACCCCGTATGGAAGAATTTAAAACTGTTATATTCTGCCCACGACTTATTGACTTCAACCAGAGTTTCGTGTCGGTAGGAGACAAAAAATACATGGTATAGGTCAAACTTTAGCCGTTTTATAGCACGACATATATGGAAGAAAAAAAAAGGACATTGTAAGTTGCTTTGATTCAGGGCCTTTTTTATAGAAAACCTAAAGCACGTAATTTTGTGGCTTGATAACTGTTCGGCTAAAATAAAAATTTGACGCTTTATTGTTATTTGATATATTTGGTAAACTGCTGAAGTTAGCTTTGAAAGCATTACTTTGCGCTATTTAGAAGTCGGTCACACTTTCATAGCTGCAGACGAATTCCACCATAGAGTGGAACGATCTCTTAAAACTAAAAAACGCATATATGACTTTGAAGACTTCTGCAAAGCTGTATCTGATACTGGCGCCAGCACTACCGTAAAAAAGATGACCGTTCAAGATTTTCATAGTTTTCAAGACTGCTCGTCAACATTTAAACTAAAAAATTCCAGTCCTCGAGCTTACAAGAACGGAATTTCCGAATTTTTTCGAATGGGATTCAATTCACTTTTTTTAAATAGCCATGACTTTGATGAGTACTTCGAATTAGATTTTCTGAAGTTAAAAAATCTTAAACAAGGTATTCCATCACCATGCCAAAAACTTGCTCCAAGGAGTATTGCGAATGACAGAAAATCTGATATACTCACTAAGCTAGAATGAATAGGCGCAATTGAATAGATGTGCCTTTTCAGTGTATTATTTCATATTTTTTCACAAAATGTTAGAATGAGAAGCCGCATTTGGTTAATTATGCCTTTTATGCGTAATATTAATGTTTTTACTCATTTTTTTCTGTTAAGTTGAAAAATAAAATGTAGATTATTTAATAAATGCTATTAAAATAAAAACTTGTAATTAAATAATCTTATAAAAATCATGTAGATGCTACTATTTTCATTCATACATTTTCGACAAATAAAATACTGTCGTTTTTTTCGCCGAAAACTAAAAAATATTTTAAACCCGATTTTCTCCTGATTTGCAAAATGTTAGATGTGCCCTTTTTCATTATGACGGCAGTAAAGACCTGTTAAAGAAGTAATTACAAATGTAGGTCTTCTGGATAGTTTGATTTAGATCAATATCTGTAAAAAGCCCAATTTCTAGCAGACTATGTTTATACGCTGATATCATCATCATCAGCCAGAAAACGTCCACTGCTGAACGAAAGCCTCCCCCAAGGGGGGGGGGTTGCCATAATCCCCACGCTTGGCAGGCGGCTTGGGGATCGCACTGGCTCACCGATTAGTGAGAGGACGCTGCTGCCCGTCCTCCGGTGTCTGGCCGCAGTTTTAAGACGTACCCGGGTCTAACGCTACACTGATATAACGATGACAAAGTCCCTAAATCCACATCGTCAAACGTCTCAGAGAAATCGGTTGACATACTTTGCTAATGAAATCTTATTAAGCCACAATTACAATCACAATAGGAAGACACTTAACAATTAATTCTAATTAGTGTCAGATGTCTTGTTAATCTCAATAGAATTCGTGTACTAATTACAAACTAATTGAAATATTAATAGATCCTCGTCAAGTTTTAATGTCAAATATTTCTTTATTGTTCTCCTCTTTGGATTAATATTCGGCGAACATCAGTCATAATGTTACGCATAGTTTTATCTTACAACAAAGGCGGGTGATGTGACTTTTTTGTGGTATCTTAAGGTTCAAATTAACTTGGGTCATCTCTCTTCGTAAAAGAAAATTACCGAACAAAAAATAAAAATTTCGGGACTTAAAATATTCCGTGGAATAAGAATATCTTATTCATGTAATATTTGTTGTTGTAGTGTGCAGATTAAGAATATGAATGGCGCTAGTTGTAGTTGATTTAGCTCACAAGATGTATTAGGACTTTATGACGTAATAGCTTCCGCTCGCGGCTTCACCCGCGTGGTTTACGAACTCGTACATTTTTCCGGGATAAAAAGTAGCCTATGTGCTATTCCAGACTATAATCTATCACTGTGCCAAATTTCATCCAGATCCGTTCAGCCGTTCTGGCGTGAAAGAGTAACAAAGATCCATCCATTCATCCATCCTCACAAACTTTCACGTTTATAATATTATAGTAGGATATTATGACAAATTTCTAATAAGAATATTATAACGAACAAAGAAACGAATGTAGATCATTAAATCTATTTAAAATGTATATTTTTATAGTATGAACATGAATATGACTACTATTTAACTCTCATTTTCTTTTACAAAATAACATATTGTATTTTAAGTTACTTCTAAAGCTAGTTTCCCAACACCCAAAGCTAGCTTAGTTTTAAACAGTTTCTAAATACGGACTCAAGTTAGTCCGGTTCAACACTTTACTCTGCACTTTGAAGATATTATCTTCGTCTGCAATTTCGAGACAATCTGGCTCCATTTTAAAAGAAAAGAGGGCAGACTTTGTGTGATTGTAGAAAGACACAGACTACGAAATAATAAAAGTTATAGTGTTGCTATCTTAAACAGAGGCGATTGCTATTCCAAGAGTGTTTGTATCATGTGCCATTTTGTCTCCGTACTCTCTGAGGACAGATTGTAGTCGGTTAAAAGTTCATTTCGGTTATGTACTTCAACTATTTTGATACTCTACACTCTTGATAACTTTTTTGTTTCCGATGGATCCAGTCATGCCGTCATCAAAGTCAAAGTCAAAGTTTTTTATTTCAAGTAGGCCTTTTCAGGCACTTTTAAAAAGTCGAGACTTTAGGCGCACGGTTCCAGAAGGAGTAGGTCCTATGGAGAAGAGACCGGCAAGAAACTCCATGAATACTCTCTCATCAATCGCACAATACCTATATTTGATTATACATAATTATTATATGACATGAAACTTAGCAACGAATAAAGACCAATAAAATACCATATTCACTCACCTAATATTGATCGGATGCTGTACTGGCCTCTCCCAGTCAGTGTACTCATTAATGATAGTCGCCAGAATTTCTGACAAGTGGTAGCTGTATGTGTTCCTGACGAAAGATTTGAGGATCTTCGATCTTCTATCAGCTTCGATGCCGTATTGGACGTCGTCTCCGCTGAACGCGAAATATGCCTCAGCTTTTGTTACTCCTAACATAAGGTCGTACCTGTGAACAAAGAATAGAGTAGGTGTGTAAATTCGTAAGTGTTTGAACGCACCAACGCCTTTAGAAGTTTTAAACAAGTCCGTGTTTCTTTGATCTTAGTTTGTAGTCGTAAAAATTGGAGTCTTAAAAAACGTACGTAAAATTTAATTTTTTATTTATGAAAGATAATTTTCAATTATTTTATATTTATTTTTGCAAAAATGGTGGGTTTTTTGAATGATATATATGGTAGAGGAGAAAGTATTAATCGTATCTTTAGTCCTATCTAAATTATAGGCAATACAAACTTAGTAAGCTGCGCCACCGCGCTCTTCCTCATCAGTACTGCATTGATTATGTTGATCGCGTTCTGAGCCTGCTTGCCCAGCGGCGCGTGCGCAACAGCTTGCCCACCCCACTCGTACCCGTTCTCGGGGTTCACTAGTAGGTCGCCGGTGTCTGTTGAGAAGAAGAAGGATTTGTATTATACACAGGAAGACCAAGATATTCATCTTGATCTTCCTGTGTATAATATCGCATGTATGGTTTATTAAAGATGCTGCTTTAAGAAGATTGCCTGTAGATCTAAGTGTATTGCCAGGCAGAATGTGTCATCAACTACAATAATCCATTCGCTACCTATATAGGTTCTCGTTTTTTCACGCTTTCTACATAAGACAAAGAAAAAAATATTTTGCTAATTCTATTATGAACAGGACCTCATAGAAATATACAGAATATAATTATATTAAAATGTATATAATATAGATTATTACGTACAAAACCAAAGTTCACCAGTAATATTGGAGTGTCGAAATCTATTATTTGCGGACTATTAAACTTTTTCAAAATATTTATGGTTTTTATGAAAAAAATATTGTGATGTGCGGTAATAGTGATAAGTTTATCATCCCGCAGAATATCAAGTGGAATATGAACTACGAAAATTTGAATTTGTCACAACTATTTCATGATATACAAAATAAAATATAAACAAACTTAAAATTATCAAAAGAAGAAATATAACAAAAAGGAAGCCAAACAGAAACGGCCATTAATTGTCCAACATCACAAAGAGCGGAGATCAACGTAAGAAAAAAAATCCTTGTTCAACAAACTGAGCTAACAGAAAACGTTGACGCTCCTAGAGCGCGAGATGAGAAAAGTTCCCCGAGACAATTTAATAACAGCGGGTGGAAGAGACGGCGGAATGCCGATGCGAAAACATGGAAACTTTTGTGGATTTATGTCTCGTGTTTCGGTTATGGTCGCTGCACTTCATGATCCCTGTAGCTTTGAAGATTTATTTTTGATAGGCGAAGTGATGAAAGATATAGAAATCAGAAACATAAAGAAGCTAACAAAAGAAAGTGGGGAAAGTCTCTAAGTAGGTCTAATGTTATTTTTTTATTAAATGGGTACACTGAATTGAGAATAGTAACGTATAATAAATTAATAATAAATTCAACCTATTACTGTCCCACTGCTGGTCAAGGGTCTCTTCTCAGAACGAGAAGGGTTAGGCATTAGTCCACCATGCTGGCCCAGTACGGGTTGGTGGACTACACACACCGTCAAGAACTTTATGGAGCCCTCTCAGGTGTGCAGGTTTCCTCACGATGTTTTTCCTTCACCGTAAACGCAAGTGATAATCAAATTCTGATCCGCACATGATTCCGAAAAGTCAGAGGTGCGGGTCGGGTTCGAACTCAGACCCTCCTGCATGGAAGGCAAGCGTTCAACCGCTAGGCTATCACTGCTATATGTAACGTATATGATTGAAAAAATCCAGACACAGTCAAAACGCGAGGGCATGATGCTTTCATCACCACGTTTATAATTCTGATAAAATATACTTAGCAATAGGCTTGCTCTCCATAAATCCATGAGACTCAATAACAGCATCGGTGAAATTTTTGTGTACACCTCTTGTTAAGGTTTTATAGTGGTGTATTTTATATACGAGAGTTGTACATCTGCCTCCCTAGATGGCGTTGGGATCGAATTAGATGGCGATATGGTTTCGTTACCGGCGCTATCATAAGGGAGGCCGATGAAGTTTATCATTTGGGTTTGCTTGGAATTATTGTGATTTATTTGAGATATACGGTTTACTACAAGACAACGTAGTATCATTTCCCGACCCGCAGACCCCCGGGAATCTTGTTCATGGTCCTTCGAGCCGGATGATTGGTGTGAAGGTGTTTTTTGGTAGTCATCGGTGGTGGTGGTGACTATCACCCGCCACGTCACTACTGGGCAGAGGATTGCTGTCCAGAATAACCCGTCGAAGCGTCAGCGGTGACGTCATCGAAGTGGTGGTTCCAGCAGGGTGCTGGAGGAGCGACGTGCGGGAGGAGAAGGCAGAGGCATTCACCAAGCGCCACCAGAGGCGCTACTGGTGCAGTGTGAAGTCATCAAGTGTGTCAGTTCAGTGAGTGAATAGTGGTGAAATCGTAAGTACAATTTCAACCTTATTGATAGGAAGAAATTAACTTAGAAGATTCACAAAGTGCACTGGAATTTGGATCTTATTACAACTAGAAGATTAACTTAGTCGTTTAGTAAATTAGTTTTAGACTTGTAATTATTTTAGACAAAAAGTGGTTGAGACGGGGAACCTATGCCCGATTTTGCCCAGAATTGTGTAGTAAAAAGACTTGTAAAATTTTAAAATTGTGTTTCGGACTTAGAAAAATTTGTGATTTTTGCATTTGTCAAAAATATGACAGGCAAACGTTGACACTTGAAAAATTCAGTTTTGACAATTTGTCAGTGAACGGGCAATTCATAGATAATTTCCAACTGTCATTCGGTATTTATTTTAAATAGGAACTTATTTGTAATTAAAAATGGATGCCTTAAATGACATACAGGAGGACATTAGGGCTAAAATGGTCAAGGCAAAATCTAATTTTAAGAAATGTCCTAAAGATCGTCTCACTGTTTCTTATATCGAAGCACGTCTAGATAATTTAGAGCAACAATGGCAATTATTCTACAAGACGCATACTAAGATAATTAGTGATGTTGACAAGGCAGATTTGTGTAGTTCTACGTACAATAAAGATTGCATATATGATGAGGTTGAAGAGTTTTACATACATTTTAAAAGCGATTTGAAAGAAAGGTTATGTAAACTTAAAGCATCTAATGATACGAGTACACATACTTGTCCAGAAGCGAGTTGTAGTACAGGAGGTAGTAACTTTAAATTACCTGAGGTTAAAATCCCTGTTTTTTCTGGAAAATATGTTGAATGGCAAACCTTTAGAGATTTATTTGTTGGGCTTATCCATAATAATAAAAAGCTAGATGATGCACAGAAGTTGTACTATCTTAAAGGTTACTTAACCGGAGACGCTGAAAATCTTTTAAGAAACATCAATGTTACCTCGGATAATTACAAAGTTAGTTGGGAAAAGTTAAACTCAATGTATAACAATAAAAGATTTTTGGCGAATGGTATTCTAAAGCGTCTATTTAATCAAAAGAGTTTAACGGTAGAATCAGCTTCTGAAATAAAAAGATTAGTAAGTACAACATCTGACTGTCTTGGATCTATAAAAAATTTAGGAATAGACATTGCATCTTGGGATATACTTATTATCCACATTATTAGCATTAAACTGGATAATGAAACAAGGAAAGCCTGGGAATTGAAAGTATCATCGGATCCAACTGATAATTTGCCCACCTTTCAACAATTTACTGATTTCTTGATTGGTCGTTTTCGAGGTCTGGAAAATTTAGATACTAAGCCTTATGTTAAAAAAAGTTTGCAATCGTTTCATGTAGTAGGATCAGAAAAAAGAGAATTGTCTTGTGATTATTGTTCTAATGCTCATAAGTTAACTTCTTGTAAAAAGTTTGCAAAGGAAGGTAATGATACCCGTCGTGATTTCGCGCAGGAAAAGGGGCTGTGTTACATTTGTTTGGGTAGTAACCATTCTGCCAGATTTTGTAGAAACACCATCAAATGCCATGTGTGTAAAAAACGCCACCATACTTTATTGCACCCAAGTGGTGGTTCTGGGTCCACTGGTGAGATCCAAGGGGAGGTTTCGTCAATTGCTGCCAGCAAGGTTAGCTCAGCAGACGAAAATTCAGTAGTAGTTAATAAGGCCGCTAAACAAGCGGAGGGGTCTACCAAGCCAATAATTTCATGCCTTTTGACAGGAAACTGTAAAGATACAGTTTTAATCCCTACGGCTGTGGTAAAAGCTGAGTCGAAGGACGGAATTTATCGTGTGGTTCGGGCTTTAGTAGACCAGGGATCCCAAGGATCATTTATTACTGAGTCTATGACTCAGTATTTAGGGTTGAAGAAGGCTTCAACCAAACATATTGTGACAGGTGTCGGCGGTAGTAAATCGGTCGTGTCTAAGTCTACCGTGATGGTAAAGATTCGCTCAAGGGTGGATCCAACATTCTCTATTACAGTCAATGCATACGTATTATCTTCCATCACATCCCTTCTTCCAGTTACTAAGGTCACTAGGGTAGAATGGGTGAATTTGAGTGATGACAATTTGGCTGACCCCGACTATCACAGACCGAATAAAATTGATATTTTATTAGGAGCTGAGATATTCAGTCAGATAATTCGGGATGGAATAATAAAGAGTACTAGTGGATCACTCGTAGCGCAGGACACGACTCTAGGATGGATTCTTTCTGGCGTTGTAGGTACAGAAGATTCATCTAATTCGTATCCTTGTATCACTGTTATGCATTCCAATGTTCAGGCAGATGTCCTTTTACGCAAGTTCTGGGAATTGGAAGATGAACCATCTGGTGCTGGAAAAATGCTTAACAATGACGAGATTGAATGTGAGAAACTTTTTGCGGCTACCACCAAAAGAGATGAAACCGGTCGTTACATTGTGAAACTTCCGTTCCGTAATGGTGATCAAAGCTGTAAGGATGGTGATTCTAGGTTGATTGCTGAAAGAAGACTTAGAGGGTTAGAGTTCAAACTTTCAAAGAATATTAAATTAAGTAATGATTACTCTGGGGTGATACATGAATATATAGAACTTAACCACATGGTTAAGGTACCTCCAGAAGAAAAGAATAAAGGAGTGTACTTACCTCATCATGCGGTCATTCGGGAAGATAAGCAGACGACAAAGGTTCGCGTGGTTTTTGACGCTTCCTGTAAAGGGAAAAATGGAGTGTCGCTGAATGATAACTTGATGGTTGGTCCGTCTTTGCAAGCAGAACTTCGACATACGGTCATGCGTTGGAGAAGACATTTTATTTGTATCAGCGGTGATATAGTTAAAATGTATAGGCAAGTTCTTGTAAACAGAGAGGATACAATGTTTCAGCGCATTCTGTGGAGAGATAGTCCTGAAAAGGAAGTTGAAGAATTTGAATTAGTTACAGTTACATTCGGTACGGCATCAGCGCCATTTTTGGCAGTGCTGGCTTTGCAGCAGGTAGCTTATGACGAAGGTCAGGAATATCCATTAGCGTCGAAAATTATTCTTAACGATTTCTACATGGATGATCTGATGTCGGGAGCTGAAAATGTAACAGAAGCATATAAGATATATACGGATATAAAAAATATTCTAGCTAAAGGTGGTTTCCAAATGCAAAAATGGATAAGTAATAGCGAAGAATTACTACGGAAAATAAGAGAAGGAAAAAGGGAAAATAATGAGGAGGTAAAGCTAAAGATAGATAATACTACAAAAATATTAGGGCTTACCTGGGATCCATGTGCTGACGTCTTCAAGTACTCTGTTGAACTCTCTCTTCCGACGGAACCTATAACTAAAAGAAAAATGATTTCTGATATTTCTAGACTTTTTGACCCATTGGGTTGGCTAGCTCCAAGTATTATACTAGCCAAAGTATTAATACAAAAGCTATGGTTGGCAGGTATAAGTTGGGATGAAGCAGTTCCATGTCTCTTATTAAAAGAATGGATGACTTACCGGAAGAACTTACCTTCTCTTCGTAATATTACAATCCCACGGTGGTTGAACACGAAGTCAAGCGATGTGAAGGTACAATTGCATGGTTTCTCTGACGCCTCAAAAATGGCTTATGCAGCAGTAGTTTACATAAGAGTCGTCGATGTAGAGGGTAACATTCATGTGAAGTTAGTTACTTCAAAAACAAAGGTGTCTCCCATTAAGCAGGTGTCGATACCAAGATTGGAACTTTGTGGAGCCGTTCTTTTAGCCAAGCTGATATCGGATGTTGCCAAGGTTTTGGAAGTAAAAGGAGATGATTTGCACGTTTGGACAGATTCAGAAGTTGTTCTTGCCTGGCTAAATAGTCACCCAAGCCGATGGAAAACGTTTGTAGCCAATCGTGTATCTGAAATTTTGAATATTTTAGATACACAGCATTGGTCATACGTGCCATCCAAACAAAATCCAGCGGATTGTGCTTCTCGTGGTGTGTCCCCAGATGAACTCCATAATACTTCCATTTGGTTTAATGGGCCAGAGTTTTTAAAGCAACCAGATATAGATTACAAAAAACCTAAGCATCTGGTTACCAAATTAGAAGAAGTTAAGGTACACACAGGTGTCTTAGATATCTCTTTTTGGGACAAGTTTTCATCACTGACGAAATTAGTTCGCATAGTAGCCTATTGCAGGAGGTTCTTGAACCTCAGGAGTAAGGTTATTGATAAGCACTGTAATAGTTACTTATCTAAGAAAGAGCTTGATGAAGCGTTAGTGATTTGTAGATGAGAGATGTCAAGAAGCAGGGTTTTCAGAAGAAATAGAAGAACTTAAGAAGAAGGGTTCTTTAGAAGTAAAAGGAAAGAAGTTTAAGACTCTAAATTTATTTTTAGACTCAGCAGGAAGACTCAGAGTAGGAGGGAGATTAGAAATGTCTAAACTAGATTATGATTGTAAGCATCCAATGCTTATTCCTAAGGATTCCTTTCTTACAAAACTTCTTATACTAGACGCGCATCACAAGACGATGCATGGAGGACCTCAAGCTATGATTACCTATTTGAGATCTAGGTACTAGATTATTGGAGTCAAAGTATTAGTCAGGGCTTGTTATAGGAAATGTGTGACTTGTATTAGGTATTCAAATAAAACGAGAGTTCAGTTGATGGGACAACTACCCTCTTCACGTGTTACACCAAATAAGGTCTTTCTTTGTAGTGGAGTAGATTATGCTGGTCCGATCAATGTTCGGGTATCAAAAGGTCGTGGCAATAAGTCCTTTAAAGGGTACATTGCACTATTTATTTGCATGTCTACGCGTGCCATTCATTTGGAAGCGGTCAGCGACATGACTTCAAAAGGCTTTCTGGCCGCGTTTAAGAGATTTGTGGCGAGGCGTGGTCGCTGTGCAGAACTGCACAGTGACAACGGTACTAATTTTGTAGGAGCAGCTCGTGAGTTACGTGATTTGTTTGATGAAGAGAAGTCCAACTTCATACCTGAGCTAGCTGAGTCTCTCGCAAATAATGGTACCCAGTGGAAGTTTATTCCCCCTCATGCTCCAAATTTTGGAGGTTTGTGGGAGGCGGGAATTAAATCTACTAAGTATCACTTACGAAGAGTCATAGGAGACTCAACGTTAACCTTTGAAGAGCTAGCGACGGTTTTGGCGCAAATTGAGGCTTGTCTCAATTCGAGACCGCTCTCTTACGTTGAGGATCAAACTGAATTAATGGTGTTAACTCCTGGCCATTTTCTAGTTGGAGAGCCGCTTGTCTTAGTACCAGACACAAACTTTGAAAATTCTAATATTACCACTCTCAGACGTTGGCAACTTACGCAAAGAATGGTGCAAGATTTTTGGCGACGCTGGTCGCATGATTATTTAAATCAGTTTTTGCAGCGACACAAGTGGGCTTACCAAAACCCAGAACCCTCTATTGGTGATGTGGTGTTAATAAAAGAGGATGATTTGCCTCCGGGCAGATGGTTACTGGGAAAGATAGAACATAAGCATCCAGGACCTGATGGTATTACACGGGTTGTTACCCTTCGTACCAAAAATTCTTTAATTATGAGACCTATTTCAAAATTGTGTATACTTCCTGTGACTAGTTAAGTTTGTTTGTTTATGATTAAGTTTGAAATAGGTATATTTTATTGTGTTTAATTGTAAGAATTTAGTTGCTACAAAATATAAAGTTGTGTTTTTGTTAGTTTATATTCAATTGTTAAAGGTGTATCATTACATATGTTTGTGACATAGGTGATTAGGAAATTTTATTGTAAATATTTCCATTATTTAAGTAAAAAAATTTGGTTTTAGTTTAGTTTTCAGTGCCAATGTATTTAAACTCTTGCATGGTGGGCGGTACTGAAGAACATTCTAAAGTATGTCCTTGGTGGGCGGTATGTTAAGGTTTTATAGTGGTGTATTTTATATACGAGAGTTGTACATCTGCCTCCCTAGATGGCGTTGGGATCGAATTAGATGGCGATATGGTTTCGTTACCGGCGCTATCATAAGGGAGGCCGATGAAGTTTATCATTTGGGTTTGCTTGGAATTATTGTGATTTATTTGAGATATACGGTTTACTACAAGACAACGTAGTATCATTTCCCGACCCGCAGACCCCCGGGAATCTTGTTCACCTCTGCCTAGCCCTTCGGGGAATATAGGCGTGATACTATTCAATTTTCAAACGCCTAGAAGACTTCGGATTAGGTTATTTTAATTTAGATTATCTTCGAAAGAATAGCTAAAGTAATTAAGCCAACTGTCTTAAAGAATTTTCCGAATAACCCTGAAATAGACACCATAATTACCTACCGTATAATCTTTTCCTCATATTTAATCAATTTGGTGTTTACTTTTAATATATATTTTTTCGGCACTCTTAATAAATAAATCATAAGACTAAATTGAAGGCGACGAAAATTAAATAGAGTAAGTTAGGACTAAGAGTTAGGGTGCTCTGAATTCTAAAGCTGTTAAGACAAGTTTGCTCTCAATGACTCAAGTAATTTCAAATCATATTTTCTAATTGGACCATATTGATCAGCGCGAGCAAAGAAGCATGACTAAGGAGCCTGAATGTAGAGGTATACTATTGATAAATATTTGTACATGTTGTTCGCAGTAGAAGATTTTATTGAGAGGGTGCCGCATCAAAGATACTGCTTCATTCAACCAACTAAACCAATTTTCTCTGGCTGTTATTTTCGTTCCCTAAACTCTGCAGCTTCAAATCTTCGCCAAGAAAATTGCAATGTGCAGCTTGGAAAGCAGTTTAGTTAAACAAATGATACGCAACGAAATTAGACAGAAATAATCTTACAGTTCCTAATAAAGTGTTGGTTTTAGCGGGCATCTATAATTCTGTACCACTATCACGAGTTTTCTTACTATTTACTATCAAAGTAAAGAAAATTTTCATGATAGCGATTTTAGTTTTTAACATGGTTACATTAGAGATTAGAGTCACTTATGTGACATCTAGTCATAGTAAAGTTTTGATTTACTATTTACTATATTATAGAGATCGCTTACATGACTGTAAGCGATTTAATAACTAAAATCACTTGCATTAAAATTTACATTTACTATGAAAGTAAATAGTAAAAAAACTCATAATAGAGGTACTGTATAACTTCCGACAGTAAAAAATCAGTCATACTAGTAATGATGCAAAGTCCGATTTTAAGACCATACCTGAATAAATTATCAATATTTTTTTATATCAATAAAAAACTTATAATGAGAAACTCGAGGGCATCAGGTTATTATTAAAATTGTTTTGTCGTATACTTTGATCTAGGTAATCAATAAAGCAAACAAGATTATTGCAATAAAATAATTTTAAAATTTCCTGCATTATTTAATAATTATTTTAATCAAGTCTAAAGATTCACCAATAGCCCAAAGTCTATTTATATTTGCGTCAAAGTTTCTGAAGATAAGTACTTACTTACCACCAATCCAAGAACTTGAGAGATAACCAAAGAATCTTTCGGTAATTAGTTTTCTTGTGTTTCTCTCATTGGACCAAACTGTATTGATAAACTATTTGAGCTTCAGCCAATCAAATTGGGGCTTATCCAAGAATCATTCTTGATTTGACCTAGTCTTTATTATTAGAGATTTTTTTTCCTTTAGCAGTCCTAATCTGCCTATGACAATTGAAATACTTAGGTCATCAGTATTTTACGGAATATTTTCTTAGCTAGATAGATACAGCTTTACTTGTGGTTGTAGTAACTTCATCCATAATGGGTATGATATCATCCAAAGTCTTGACTGTCTGATCTCCGAGAGCTTCACGACCCAATTTTTTATTTCTGTCCTTCGATTGGGAATATTTCTTACTTATACAATAACAGTGCTGTTGTTACAACTAGTTTATTGTTTCTCCGATTGATGTCATAAAAGTGGCGATTCCGTTGTAAAGATTTTTCTATTTATTTATCGGAGAAGTGTATTTGGAAGTAAGGTTTTATGGACACAATAAAACAACTTTTCTTGGTCAGTCGGAAAATTAAACATAAATAAATTAAAGTACGAAAATTTTTGGGATCGAATATTATCAGTAGGTTAGTAGTTATTGGTTAAAAATCGAAGAATAAGAAGCAGGAGTATGCACATTGCACTGTTATAGGCTTACAAAAATATTATTATACAATCTCACCTATAACAACACCGTCGACGCTAGGCCCAAAGGCGTACGCAAAGTCTGGTGCCTGCACTGGCGCGGACAGCAGCGCCTCTAGCGGCCGCTCTCGCAAACACCGCAGCAACGCTGGCGGTGTTAGTTCTGTTGGCAAAGTTGTTTTGTTAATTATAAGGTTCTGATGGTATAATAACGTTGTCCCTTTCTTGACGAGGGCTAGTTGTATTTCTTTTCTTTTTTATAAATCTATACAATACGTTTTAGTCAGGTTAGGTCAGGAGACTAACAATCAAAATTATGACCTGATAATTATTTATAGATACAATTAATAAGTAATAACCTACAGTACAGTATTTGCTAATTACCTCTCTATTGGCCTATTTTGCACTCTAACGTTATTAAACTAACCACGTCTCGTGCAACCCTAAACTGTAGGTGTCACTCTGTTTTCAGTGGATTCGTACTATAGTGCTAACTAAACACAACGCTTGACACTTGCCACTACCGACTAGTGCGATTGTGACTGAATGCAATGGTCAAGGATTTTCATTTTGAGGAATTTCGACTAACATTTTACAAATTCAATTTGGATGTTTTGTTTCTAGGTAACAATTTGTGAGAAAGAAGGTATCAAATGAAGAGGCAGTTGGATTTATTATGAAATTCTAGTTTCCATTTAAACAGACAAAGGAGATCGCAATGCTCCACGCAAAAATAGAACTTATCATTGACGATAAATCCCGCGAATTTCTAGAGTCTAAAGTTCTATTGTATCTTTTTTGTTTTTATCACTTTAGTTAACACTTCAGCTATGGAGTTTAACAAAGCTAGTGACACGAAGTGTTTCACCCATTGAAACCACCGCATGCGTATTGGAGCTTTGCCAAGAGTGACGCCCCAATATAGTGGCAGTTTAGTTAGCAAGAAGTTACTGTCTGCCTGTCCATTGCATATGTAACGCATCAATAAGGAAATTCTTACAACACTTTATATTTCGTAGCGAAGAGCGGTGTGAGACGAATATGCATAAAATATTTTGATAGAGGACTAAAGGCAGCATTTTCCCTCTATTAATAAAAACCTTATTAATAAAAAACATCTGGATATAAATGTATTGATCTTTTCATGATGTTTTTTTTTGTGTTTTGTCACACTACCTATCCTTATATCACTAATTATTGAGGATTTCTGATTATTAAAACATTTTCACGTGACGATCATTCTACTTTGCATACTGAAGCAACATTATGTGAAACTATCTACATTTAGAATACCATATTTTACGCGAATAAATATTCTACTCTATACAATAAGGAGTACTTTATCCATAAAATTAATTCGATATTCATATTAGCTATAGTTACTAGATACCTTGATCAAAGGTAAGATCGAGGAACAATAAAGGATGTAGAAATTGCACGTGTGTATTATACAGACAGAGAAACACGTAACGAAAGGGTCACTTACCTGGAGAACAATTTGCATGTGTTGCGACTATCGCCGCGTATTTACTAGGGTCAGCTACCAACGACCACGGGCTTAGTCCTGACCCGGACATGAGGACTGCTCTATGGAAGAGTAGGCCTGTAACAAACAAGTTACAGTTAGGAAAAGCCAAGAATTTTTCATCACCGTCACCACTCATTTCAGTAGATAACAATTTAAAAATTATTTGGATTAATAACAATAACAATTATGCTTTCTTTTCTCATGTCGGCTGTGTAATATTCTTAAACAGCACGACGGCATGGTTGGCACAGTGGTTGAGAGATCGACTGCTGCGCTACGTGTCACGGGTTCGATTCCCGCACGGAACAAATATTTGTATGATCTACTGATACTTGTTTCGGGTCTGGGTCTTTGTGTATGTGAATACACACCGTGCCTCGGAAAGCACGTAAAGCCGTTGGTCCTGCGCCTTATCTCTCTCCGGTCGTGTCGGATTGCCGTCCCATCGGACTATGAGAGTGAAGGAATAGAGAGAGCACCTGTGTTTACGCACACACTTGTGCTCTATAATATCTCCTGCGTAGTTGGCTAATCTCCGGTGAGATCGGCCGCCGTGACCGAAATCGGTCAGGAGGACATTATTATTATTCTAAAACAGTTTTACATTTCATTCTTCGATTCATTGTGTTTTTTTTTAATTTTCATTTTCATTCCATGACACTACTTGTTATTTTTTAATAACCAATAAGTTTCTGCCATTCTACATTTATCCAAGTCCTAGTTGACTAGTCTCATGGTCATTAATAATATTGAAAATAATTCTGAAAACTGATTTTAAATATACACAAAACCTTGTAACACAACCGATTTACTTCCCTATAAATCTCAATCTTCATAATCGACTCCAAGAATAGAATCACAATTTTCACGTTCCTAATTTGTTGGAGCACTTAACCTTGTTTGTCCATCAGAATCTCGAACGTCAAACAACGGAGCATCGTCAACGTTTTAAACTGAAGTACTCGCAAGGGAAATCTCCTTCGGTGTAGACACGCTTCAATTTTCGCCGGATCAAATAGTTTGTACACGTGTACACCTTGCTTTTCATCGAAACTTTGGAGCGATACAAAATGCATGATTAAAGCCACGTGAGATTTTTTTGCGGTTTCGCAAATATTTTCCTCGTTTTATTTCTTTGTTGGTTGCGAAATGTTAATTTGTTTACGGATGTTTGCTTTACGTGAATATTTTTGTGCTGAATTAAAATTTATCTGTATTATAAAACCTGAAAAAATATACTTCGATGCTATGGAAGAGAGTGCTAGTAGTTGTCCGAGGTGATGACGCAAGTATCGATACTTTTACACGTTCCATACTAAATATTAGTTTCGATAATATCCGCAATATAGTGAAAGTAGTATAAGTTGTCAAGTTTTGCAGTTTTTCAAGCGTATTATAATTATCGTTATACGTACAATGTTGAATAACTTAATTAATATTCGACTAGCAATCTTACAACAATCGTGAGAATGCCTGTCAGACGAAATAATTCTCATAATAACGCTACTAGGATCGTTTGTCATTATATTATTAGAATGCGTGTTCATGTGTAATATTATGTTGTTTGCTTATTTCCTATTCGTAAAACGGTTCCGTACGAATGATGAAACTCTTACAGTACTGGTATAAAACGGTATATTTTCTGTGCATTTTCATGTTAGAATGAATATAAAATGTAAAGTCAGAACGAAGCGAGGGACTTGCAGCTCTCAGCGCAGTCGACGATAGTTTCAATTGTGTGAAAACACTCGATTAGGGATGTCTCTGGTGGGACATTGTGGACGGAGTGGTAATTCTTAATAATGGTCTTTTGAGAATGTCTTTAACCTAACGTGCTTGGTACTCGGTGCCACTTTTAGGTTAAGCCAAAGATTTATATAGAATAATACTATCATACATACTAAAACCTATAGCTATTACAAAAAATGTTAAGACAAAAATGTCAACTTACCAGATATATAAATGACGTTTAACTCACATAAATCCTTGGTACTAAAAATAAATGAGTTGAACTAATAGACGAGATGAAACATAAAAGTCCTTTCTAAATTCAGTCAGGGGTCAACAAAGGAGATAGTTATAAAAGAAAACTAACAGAGAATTTGCAGGCTTTGTTTTGGCTTTTACTCGTTCCTAACATTACACTCAAATTGCCTTTTCACAGACATCTTTAGTGCAGACAGGACATAGCCAGACATTAAATGGAAAAGATATCTACAGTACTTTTTTATGGACGAAGTTAATCTATAGTTTCATCAGATTTATTAAAAATGCTAACCATTATCAAATGCTTCGGGCAAGTCTAAGTTCAAAAATATTTTGTGTACAAAACTATAAAGTTCGATGAACTTGCTAGATCTTGTGGAACGACGTCAAGCCCACTTGGAGCTTGACGTCAGCTATTGTTATACCAATGCTGTGAAATAATTGAATAGAAATAAAAACACCACAGAATGACATCTTCTCCAAATTACGCATGACATGGTACTTATTTAGTAACTTAATTTCGATCCAAATTAACGCAACTCCCAAATGCCACCTATTTTTTTTTATTTCTGAAACGTTGTGTGCCTCTTTATTGAGGAGACATTCAGAAAACAACCACGTCGCATCATCAAAAAACAAATCACGTCCTTATTCTCCTCTGCAACTACCGGCAAGACTATCACCATTCCTTAATAAGCTTTTATCCATCCACCAAAATGCATTCCACCTTAATTAGGAAAGACTGTAATCCGAAATAGGGAACCGTCTCCAGAATATTTTTAATCTCAAAGACGACCGAGTAACTATAAAATTAACGAATCCAAGAGCGTTTCTGCGACGAACGCTTTTAAAAACTAAATTACGTTCACATCTTGTTAAGGAATACTCATTTCTATGCTGCGTCAGCCAGAAGCATCTCCAGTAGCTACACAATGAGAAATAAAAGTAAAATGTATGGATGTAAAAATGTCACTTACAGGGATTTGTACGTTTATTTTCGCTCGGGGTAAATGCTTTTGATATGTCATGTTATTCTTTTCGTGGAATGAGCTGCATTTAGATATGCGACTGTCTCCTTCATTACTTTTTTGCTTAGTTTTGTTGAAAATTACGAATTAAGATATCTTGTGTATTTTTATAAATTTAGATTATTTATGCAACTAAAAATGTTCTCTTTTTATCTCATTTTGACGAAGAACTATAAATTACTTTAATGCTAGAACATGAATAGCACAGGCACACTCTAGCAATAGATGAAAAAAAAAAAAAAAAACATCTGAATGATGATGAAATCCACTAGCCTCTTCATTTGTGACTTTTCTTTATTCCTTTGTTTTTCAAGTTGTTTACTCTCAAAGAAACCTCCATAATATCTCTTCATTAGTCTTTGTGCCGTACCGGAACAAACGGATAAGAAATAAAAAAGATAAGAAATAAACTGATCCAGATATCACGCAATACTCAATTTTAATCCCAGCCAAGTAGATATTGTTAATTATTCGTTCTCTCTTTTATTTATTGTGAAGTTAATTAGTGATACAGTGTGAATATCTAGTTCAATATTCATTATCTAACTGTGAACTTATTTTATTTAAAGGATTCAGCGCAGTATAAAGCTCTGAGCATCTTCTATAATAAATGTAAGAGATTATTATTATTGAATTTACTATTTTGCATCTTGATTTGATAATTTACTGTATATTAATAAATAAAAAGGTTTAAAAATGACATTGAGCTGTTTTGATCAGAATAAATAATGATAATAGAGCATACTTATAGAAGACAGTCAAACCTCAATTCTCAACAATAGCTAAACCGAAAAAACAAAGGAAAAGTATAATTAATACGTATAAACTATCCGGAATCCTTTTAAGACTTTCAACTATAACTACTTAAAGTACATAAGGTACTTATAATAATGCGGCCAGCACACTAAGATTCCACGGAACTTAAGGCAGATTTCAAGCACAGCTTTGTAATAGACTTAAAAAATAAGCGCATATTACCGTCGTTTCGACGAGGCAACGAGGCAAAATAAGACCGGATTTGAGTAGCTCTGAGCTATTTCACTATAAGGGTATAACATTTCTTGGCGAGTACAATTAAGATTTGATTAAAAGTGGGCTGTGAAGTTGTACCGTTGAATGAACATTGGCTAGGAAGAAATTTTTATAGATCATTCGTTATCGATCAATATTTTAATTTTCATCTCGTGTTCCTGAGATAAAAACACGACAATGTCTTTTTACTGATCATCATGAGACGATATGGTGGCAACATTCACAATAGTTACGAATATATTTCTACTATTTTTAACAATCCAAGTAAGTGGCTTTATATCCTCGGAATATGTTCATCATAACGCTGTATGTGGCTTAATTTTAGAAATTAATATTTAAGTAGTATTCTAATGTCATATCAGTAAGGCCATACGTGAGCCTACGCTCAGATATAAAAATTCTAACAATGACTTTATAACAATTCCCTGTCTCAAATATCATTGACCAAATAGACGATTAGGTCTTCTCGCCCACTACTAGGAACATTACACTTCACGTAAAAATGATAGTCATCATTCAAGCTTCTGAATTCGATCCCTAGCGAACAATGAAGACTGGCTAGTTCAAAATAGCCGCATTTCTCAAGCTCCAATGTAGGTCGATGTCCGTAAAATAAGATGAATGGTAACCCTATTCAGTGGAAATTGCATGGACTTGAGCGTTGCATACGCTGAATTGGAGCAGTTGCTTATTTTCACAGACTGTTTCAAATGAAATGGATTTTTCTTCTTGTTTGGAATA
This sequence comes from Shargacucullia verbasci, assembly GCA_947562105.1. Taxonomy (NCBI): domain Eukaryota; kingdom Metazoa; phylum Arthropoda; class Insecta; order Lepidoptera; family Noctuidae; genus Shargacucullia; species Shargacucullia verbasci. The sequence continues at coordinate 873,714 of OX387283.1, forward strand.
TATCTTCTCACTTGGTTTATTAGAGGTTTCTAGGAATTGTTAATGAGTTTTTGCTATTATGTTCGTAGACAGTGGGTTCGTAACAAAAGTCGGCAACTTGTTTCTTTATTGGTGCTATAGTAAGTTTTGTTCCTCAAGAAACTCAAATTACATTTTGAACTGAATTTGAACCACAAGGTTTCAGAGGTGGATATTATCAGGTTTCAATAAGTATACTTACTTGTTTCATAAAGACTGTGTTTTATAAAGAAACAAAGTTATTATATTACTTTGCCAATGCACACGTATTAAATTTTAAGTACCTGCTTAAACTCGACTCCGGAAATTTCCTTGAAATCCACTCAGGTGAAGGAAAAGGGTTTCGCGATCATCTTTACCTTGAGTTTCTTTGTTTTATTTTACATTTCTAAGGTCGTTTCCCTTCCCGGCTTACTTTCAATACGTCCAATAGAGGCCATTATTCATTTTGCGTTATAATTTATATCTAGCGTTTTTTTCATTGTTCTTTTCAGAATAATATTTCGTATTTTTTCTATATGTTAATATGTATTTGCAATATTTCTCTTCTTATATTTTATACTAGCTCGCGACTTCCTCTGCGTGTATTTTGCATTTATAATTTTTGACGCGGCATGTTGGTCATGATACCCGCTAGATGGCAACAGTAGCTTTAAAAATATTAAATATCTTTTGAACCCTGCAAGATATTGAAATGATACATACACGAAAATATAACTTAAAATTTCCGTTTTAATCCTTTAAACCTATAAACAGTAATTTATGATGAGACATTTACAGACAAACACTTCAGTTTTAAGTATTTGTACCGCTGTGATCACAAATCAAATTTCATCTCGTGACTATTGTACGAGGTAAATCAAATTAAGTTATCAACGAACACATCAGTGAGTGAGGAATTGTGTTTATCAGGCTTTATTAAATACCTCACCCAAAATTTCATTGACAGACATCCATTGATCATTTCTGAGAATAGATATTATACAACAGTATTTAGTCAATTCTATTTCATATGTCATATCACGCCTGTATTCCTTGGATGTTTAGATTGTACTGTAAATCCACATCTCGCTATCAATCTCGTTATAATGTGTCATGGGACATGAAGTGAGGTTATTTTCATTTAATTGCTATTCAATTGTATCTCAGTGTATTAAAACTCTTAAAGCCATTAACTCCCAAGATTCTACAAATAAACTACAACTAAACAAACACCAACGCCAAAAGCCACTGGTATACTCCAATTCTCATTTTCAAACGCTTCTTACAGCAGAGCTAAATGCAAAAATAAATAAAACTCATTTGCCAAACGGCGAAGAATCCACAATACTCGAGGAGAATACCCGTTTTAATTACGAAAGCAAACTAACAGAACAATAAACCATAAAATGATGTTGTTCAAAGCTGGCCAGTCTGCTACGTGAGGAGTTTAAAACTGGGCAATAAATGAAGATATTGTTCTGGTATTGAAAAAAATTATGTTCCATTGTTATCTTGGTCATTAAAGACAGTCGCTGTGTCAATGAGAATTTTAGATTTTACTATATTTAATTATATTCTTCATGTTTGTGCTATCTAGATCCATAGACTTGTGTAAAGGCTTAACCTAAATTATTAGTAACGTAACTAGACTAGTTCGTTTTTCAAATTATCACGTAACGACTGTTTTTTGTTCATATTTGCAGGAAACTGGAAAATCCAACCAGTTATGTGTTTACTTTTATTGAAATGCATCAAAATAAGTTGTTTTTTATAAAACTACTATCTGTAAAACTAAAAACAAACTTTAAACTACTATCTGTAGGTCATTATACAATTATAATTCACAAATACATCACAATCACAATAAAAAAAAGTCCCAATAAAAAACAGACTGAATAAGGAACAGTCACTATGTTATATAGTGACTGGGATATTCTGCACTGGGATATTCCAACCGAGGTGGATAATCAACCAATGCAACATTGAGGTCATACATTTTAAAACTCTCCTCAACTTACGAACCATAAATTTATCAAAATCCTTATTACCTGCAAACCATAATTTAATAAAATCCTCTTCAATATATCAAAACCGCATAAAATATTGTATTGCATGTAATATATTCTGACCCAGCAAATCTCGAAGTCGGAATTGAATAAGGGCGCTGTGCAGATAGGAAATATTTCCAAGGTATAATAAAACGGAGCGTGTCTTCGTTCAATCCCTGCGAATGAATAGGACTTGTATGTTTAAGTTTATAGCCTGCAGATAGAGCAGCTGTGATCCTAGCTAGATTTAGTAAAGGCGTATTTGAAGCATTGATATCACTTAAAACGAATTCTTAGATAATAGACGAATACTCCTCAATATAGGTTTGTTAAGTATGGTGTCTATGACTACAGTAACGTCACATTTAAAGACGGAATTTTTAAGAATAAGGTCGTTTGGTGATTGGGTACACCAATTTTAGTCTTTCTCATCTATATGTACTCGTTATTTGTCTTTTAGAGGAGTAAATTGTATATATGTACGTATACCTGGTATACTTCTGACAATAAATGGGAAATTATTTCAAGCGGTTAACTCAAAAAACGTATGATTGTAATTATTTTATAGCGCCGTTACTAATAACATTTCGTGCCGCGTTTATTTGAGCGGGAGTAAGGGACTTTGAACACTACGGTAACGTAATAGGTCAGATTTTAATAATAAATTGATTTTCATAAAGTTTATAGTTCATAAAAATCACAGATCATGACAGACTGCATCTGCCTATCACCCTATGTATATAGACATATTTTAACAAAGAGTTGCATGAATATCTGAATAAGCAAATGGATTCAGTTCACGCTCGCGAGATTCATATGAAATTCAATGAAAAATAAATATTGTATTCAAAATAAACCTATTCAGGTTTTTAATCGGACGCGTACCGTTTTTATGGAATTTGTTTTATATTTTTGTAAACGATAGAAAGTATGCAAATTACTTTTTGAGCTTTATGGATGTAAAAAGTAAAACCTCATCTCATTCTATTTGATACATACTTTGATCAGTGTAACGGACAAATAACCCTAGCCTATTTATTTTTTTGGCCACGGTGGGCATCGCGATCTCTTAGAAGACCGCACCGAGGTGACTATAAAGGAACCCTCGTGGAAATAATCCTAACCTATATTGAATATAAATATAATAATTTCAACTCATTACTGCCCCACTGCGGAACAAGAGTCTCTTCTCAGAATGAGAAGAGTTAAGTTTTAGTCCATCCCGCTGGCCTGGAGCTGGTTGGCAGACTATACACACCATCGATAACTTTATGGAGCCCTCTCAGGATGCAGGTTTCCTCACGAAGTTATCCTTCACCGTTAACGTAAGTGATAATTAAATTCTAATCCGCATATGATTCCGAAAAGTCAAAGGTGTAGGCTGGGTCTGAATTCATACCCTCCTGCATCGAAGGCAAGCGTTCAACTAATAGGCTATCGTTGCTAATTTGATTATGGCCTTATATGTGAGAAATTTTTCATGCTGTGGTGGAAAGCAAAAATCATTGTCTTATTCAGTCATTCATTTTATATAATTATTTTCACTTCGATAGTATATAAAATATATAATTCAACTGAACATTAACTTTAGACCTTAATTAATGTGCTAACATCATTAGTATCCCACATTCAAAACCAGTATAATAAACAAACATTCCAAACAAACTAAAACAAAATTGACCAAAAGACCATTCAAAAATAACCCTTATTCCTTTCATATAAATTGCACGTGAGTTTATTTTAGTTTTCCTGATAAAATATACTAGACCGAAATTAGCAGATGTCTATTCAAAAATAGTCCTTATTCGGTTGAGATACGGTGCAATAGAAATTATTTTAGTTTTCCAAAGTTTGAGGCCCCAAATTGTTTTGCTACCTTCATCAGGTATGCTGCGAGAGGTTTACGGCGAATTGAGGGCAAAATTACTTTCATACAGGTCACGGCCACGAAAAAAGCGTTCGCATTTTAGGAATTAAAAATTTTGACATTGAAAATCATTTATTTTGGGTAAATTTTTCGATATATGAATAAGCAATGGAAAGGAATTTGATTTCAAATTGTTCTAATAATTGACTATTGAAAATTTTTAATTCTGATAGACATTCAACCTACGTTTTCTAGCAATAAATGCAGGTAATTCGATAAAAAAATACTTAAAAAAATGCTAATATGAGATTCTCCTCACTATGCTATTCAACATTGCTGCGTTGTCGACAATATTCTCGGCGTACAATAATTATAAGATATTAAGTCATCAGGTAACACCTGTGACCGAGTGGGCCAAATGTAATATTCATTGCTTGTCATCGAAACAAGTTGATAGACAGTGGTAACGTTGACGTAGATGTTACAGACTCTCAGATGTGGAGTAGACGTCTACTCAATGTTATGACAACTTGTCACAGAGGCAAAGTGGTATCACTCATATATGTAGCGCTATTATTGAATATGATATCTAGTTTGAATGTACCGGTATCTCTGCTTGTTGGCAATTAAATCTGTTCACTGTGTACGCACCTTACATGTCTTTGTCTATGAAATATTACAGTGTATGATTAATTGTACCAAATAGACAACTTCTTTCTTTTATTTTAAAAACTGTGCCCCACACTATGATATATATCTCCTGTATCGTGGGTACAGTTTACAAAACATACATGTCACATACACACAACCAGACCCGAAAAAACTATGTGTAGATCACATCACAAATATTTAATCCGTGCGGGGATCGAACCCGCGACACGTATTTATATAATAAATATGAAAGTTTGGGAGGATGGATGGATGGATGGATGGATCTTTGGTGACTCTTACACTCCAGAATGGCTGAACGGATCTGGATGAAAATTAGCACAGAGATAGATTATACTCTAGAATAGCACATATGCTACTTTTTATCCCGGAAAAGTGTTCGGGTTCATAAAACACGCAGGGTGCAGCTATCTATCTTATATTGTAAAGCTGAAGAGATTGTTTGTTTGTTTGAACGCGCTAATCTCTGGAACTACCAGTCCGATTTGAAAAATATTTCTGCATTAGCTTATTTAAAGAAGGTTGTAGGCTTTTTATCCCAAAAAATGCACGAGTTCGCAATCCACACGGGCGAAGCCGCAGGCGGAAGTTAGTAACTCCATAATTTCGATCATCAATCCCTCTGGTTATGGCAATAATATTTAAAATACGTATACCTTTGATTATTCAGCAATTAACGTTTACAAGTTGATAGCGACGACTGAATAAAATTGTTTTCAATATATATACAAATAGAGCAAATGCTTAAAGTTAAAAAGCATATTTTAATGTTTTGTCATAAATTTTTCAACTAAATTCAAATATATTAATTTCCCACATGAATCCCATAATTCTGTAATGAGTATAATTTGCATACTCTTCTCGCGTCGCTACCCGCAAGGCCTCAAGGCTACTCCCCACCGAACGCGATAATATGCAACAGCGATTTACAGGCGATACACCGTGCGTTATCCGTGACACGTAATCTGAAGGTAACTCAGTTATGAGAGAGGAAAATTTTAACTTTCCCAGTAGATGAGAAAAATATATAAGAATTTCTGGGAGAGATTTTTATTCAAATTACATCCATGTCGCGAAGCATGCCGCTATAAAATTATACTTTGATCTCGGTATAAATTATTTAGGTAAAAGTTATCACAGATAAATTATTCCTTCGACAAAAAATGTTTACATAGGTATTGGATTTTCTTATATAACATAACATAGCCTCACGCCTGTATTCCCCGAAGGGATTGTACACCTCTGCCTAACCCTTCGGGTATAGTGGTCGCAAGCGCGACTGCTGAACGTGAGGTCCTGAGTTCGATTCTCGGGTCGGGCAAAGTGTTATTGTATAGAAATTCTTAGTAGCAACACGGAGTCTGAAACTGTGCCCGGGTGATAACCATAGGCTGGTTTCCTATTACATGGGACTCAATCACGGCATCGGCGAAATGTGGGTGTACAATAGTACCGCTCTGCCTAACCCTTCGCGGAATACAGGCGTAATGAAAAATGGGATTCCGCACTCTATTATTTCTCCTTTACCCTAGATACCGAATGGCCATATGAATAATTGTTACTTGTGTGAATCGAACCCACGAACTTTATCGCAAAAAGCCCACCTTACCCGCTGCACTAGCCTGGTGATCATCAACATTAAGGTAACATAGTGACAAGGGTAACATTTTAAGTGTACGAGTACACAGAAATACCATGGTTTATAGGGGCTCGTTCTGTTTCGGTTATAGCGTGAAGAGGGTTCACGTATGGGCCTGTTACTTTACGGCGCCGGCGCCTGCACTCACCATAAACTTGTACACTTTGTGATTTTGCACCCATCTTAATGTGAAGGGGACAGATGTGTAAGATAAGCGGAATGTTAACAGTTTTTAAGGCTAGTCAAAGACGTGTCTGTGATTGATATTGGTAGGTATTATTTCTTTTGTAGTAGAGTCTATATTTGCATATTTTATTTTATGTGAATACTAATTTACTTCTGTCAAACAAACGAATTGTCAAAGTATATCTTTCAAAATTCGTAGATCTTTATTAAGTTTCGGACAACACTCCATCTTTTATTTCTTATTGATGATAACAGAACACACCATTAGGATTGTCACTGACGACTTAAAACACGACTGATTTTTAACCGACTTCAAAAAAGGAGGAGGTTCTCAATTTTTTTTGTGTTTCTTGTTTGTTTATCATTGTATTTTTTGCTTGGCACCGAGTTTAATATTCTTACCGACTACTATATTGTATAATAAAACATTTATATTTTGCTTTTTAGTTAGTTTTGTTTTTGAGTTTTTTGAAGTCAGTTTCTATTTTTTGTTAAAAAAATTAACTCTTATTAATACTGTCAAGCATAAAACTACATATTTATGTATATATTGTCTCCTATTCGAAATTCTAATGTATGTCCCCTGCAAGTTTAACATAAGTTAATTAATTGCTTCCGTAACAAATGTAGACTCCAATCATAATCTAAGGTATTACTGTGCATAAGTAAAGTGTAACTTCAAACTTAACTTAATGTCACACTTGAGCGGCTAAGTTGCCGATAAGGCAGTAAAGTTAGCACACGTCGATAGCTTAATTATAACTTGTACAAAAGTTTTGCTCCCGAGATAATTTCGCTTTTGTTTATTGATTACGAATTTGGAGATTAATATTTAAAAGCATTTGTGTGTTATTGCTTGAGTTATCGCTTTCTCTTTCCTTTCAAAATACTGTTGTCTCACCTGTATGTCGAATATCGTGGGTACAGTTAACAAACACGCACACACCCTGACTAGGAACAACTATTTGTACCTATCAATATAAATGAATTTGGTGTGGAAATCGAACCCACGACACATAGCACAGAAAGCCGTATAATAAATTGCTTAGTCGCTGTATCAACCCTGCCGTGACCTCTCAATCGTCAGTGATCTCATCTGTCTGTCGACTTTGCATGCTATAATCCAGCCTAATCCGTTTTTCTAATCCAATTTCTACATTTTGGAGCTTTTAGAAAAGAGGTACAGGTTATTTCTTATATAAATAAATAATAAATGCTTCTAACGCCGAATATTTCACACTCAATAACGGACTTTCAAAGAACTGTATCGTTTATATAATCGGCTAGAAAGTTTGACCAACTAAACATGAATCGGACGCCCTAAATACTGATCAAATATTGAATTTTCACTATCCCAAAAATAAAACAATCCACCCATCCAACTACTTAAGTAAACCAGAGAATCATAATACGGAACATATCGTAAATACAAATAGACCTTGCCGTCGGTTAGGACAGTTTACACAGGACTACAGGCTATAAAAGTCGAAGTTATGTTGGTGTGAACACCGGCTTATAATGAACAGGGTAGGGGTTAAAGGTGCTTGGGAACTGAGGCGTAACGGTATGGTGAATACATGGCGGCTATGATATTTAATAACATCTCATCTAAAATATTATTTGGGGTTGACTGAAAGTAGTAATACAATTGTTCTTAGGGAAGACTAGCTGTGCCCGCGACTTCGTTCGCGTGGATGTCGGAACTTAACAATGTATTTTTTAGTGAGACCAAATGCACTTAACCCTATTTTTTTCTAAAATAAAAGAATTTTTCTAAAATAAAAGTAGCCTAAGTTACTCCTTATTACATCAGCTACCTGCCAATAAAAGTCCCGTCAAAATCGGTCCAGCCATTTCAGAGATTAGCCTATACAAACAGACAGATAGACAGACAGACAGACAAAAATTGTAAAAAATGTTATTTTGGTGTATGTACCGTATATATATTCATATGCATGTAGTAAAAAACGGTTATTTCAATATTACAAACAGACACTCCAATTTTATTTATATGTATAGATAATAATGGTATATAGGTACATGCATACGTTTGTTTTGCTTTGTCAGAATGTCGGAATTCTTCAGTGTTAGTAGAGAACTGCATCGTTGGTACGCCATAGCGGAAGGACTGACGTCACAGCTACGCAAGCTACTCTGTCATAGCAGTAGTCTTTTTGGATATGGAATATTTCTGGATATGGAAATCCTACTAATATTATAAATGTGAAAGTTTGTAAGGATGGATGGAAGGATCTTTGTTACACTTTCACGCCAGAACGGCTGAACGGATCTGGATGAAATGGTACAGAGATAGATTATAGTCTGGAATAGCACATAGAGTACTTTTTATTCCGGAATAATGTACGGGTTCATAAACAACGCGGGCGAAGCCGCTAGCGGAAGCTAGTATTATAAATGCAAAAGTTTGTGAGGATGGATAGATGGATCTTTGTTACTCTTTCACGCCAGAACGGCTGAATGGATCTGGATGAAATTTGGCACAGAGATAGATTATAGTCTGGAATAGTACATAGGCTACTTTTTATCCCAGAAAATGTACGGGTTCGTAAACCACGCGGGCGAAGCCGTGGGCGGAAGCTAGTAATATACATAAAGCATAGAAAATAATTTATTGTTGGAAGAAATAATATCGTTAGTAGAGTAAAAATATTATGAGTTATTATGTTTTAACAAATAAAAGTATTATAAATTGAAATAGTTGAAAATCTAATATTTTGTATCAACTGAAAGCGACATGTGTTTTGAAATTTTTATAATGTAATATGTCAAACATATATACCATTATATCTAACGAATAAAGTTCTATTCTGTTTTTTTTCCATAGAACTAGTAGTTTATCTGTGACTATTGGGATTTCATAAACATTATTTTTAATATCACTGTTTGCATTACCAGTAACATATAATTTTTAAACAAGCTGAGTATGATTTTGGACTTGTTTTTTAACCTTTATTTGATGAGGCGCTAATGCGTAAAGTCAGCCTCATAAGGTAACACAAATAATGATACAAAAACAAAAACAACAACAAAAAATCTTATAACTAAATCTTTTAAGGTTAAAATTAGACACCACACCCCGTCGGAATGCAACGCCTCCAACGATTCAAGGCCACCGCCATATTATAGGCACTAGCCATTGTTAATGCATTCCATTATCTCCATCAAAACGTAACTCGATTTAAAATTAGACCATTTCCAAGACCCAAATAAAGATAGGATCATACGTTTATATAATTGCTAGTTACACTGTAGTGTATGCCAGGTTTCCTTTAAAATTGCCCTGTTAACCTAACGTTGTTTAGATAAGGGTGTGTGTTCAGTGTCGGCGCCAAACATCTGACACAGCAGTTATGTAACAGCCGATACGGCTATTGGAGATTGGCTCTCACGTGTGCCAGTAGGGTCAGTACAGCAACAAACGCTTTGCCGAAGTTTTCATAGTTATTTTGCTCTAAGAATGCTTGCGCCAAATCCTTCTTTATATCTAGACACACAGTTAATATTAAATAACCACGCTGTGTTAATCATTCTTTACAGCCAAAGTTGTGAAAAATTATCGATTGTGCCATAAAAATTGATTCTGTTAAGGACCTATGCACTTTTGTATGGAACAGCTGTATATTTATTTATTGATTTCAGGTATGATTATCCTGAAATTCACCTGAAATCAATAGCCTGGACTATATCACTAGGCTCTTAAAATTTTCAGGTCATTAAATATTACAAATTGAAAATTCAATGTTTTTTTTTTAATAGATTTGTCTAGACAACATTGCATGTATAGAAACCACAGTTAACCAATATCAATTGGGAAATTAATATTTTTTCTCTAATATATATGATCTATGATTTGGTAATTAGCTGCACCCATTATTATGCTATGCAGTATCGTTTATGGTTTGTAATCCTTAAACAATACAGCACCCAAACAGCCAGCCAGCCAGACAGCATATTTTTTTAAAATTATTCCAAATTTTGAGTTCGTGTCGGTGACGAACAGGTCTTCAAAACGTGTTCGTACGATAGGGGTTAATAGTATAGCTGGCTGCCAAACATCAACTCAGCGGTTATATATGAGACGATGCGCCTAATGGCGATCCGATGCACATTATCTTTTGAAGGGTAGTGCCAAATATTGCTAACGTAGTCTTATATACTGGGGGTTTATGGCACCGTAAATATTTAGGAAATCTGTGGTTACGCTCGTCGTTTATGTTGGAGTGTTTGTAGGATAACAAGTGTCGGTTAGGATTTAACCTATAATGTCCTGTGTGAATTTATTTTTTTAATTCTTCTGTCACTAGAAATGTGTAATTTGCAAATAAAATTATTTTGCATACATAACGTTTTTTAGTGGCTATCACAAAATCTGTTGATGAATTAATTGGTTTTTCATGGAGGTTGTATATCTTATATGACAGTGTTTTAATATTTGAATGAACACTGTTTGTTGTCTTTATAACTGGTACATCAAAGAGATGTAGGTCATTGTTATATAACAATATCAATGTGTAAATGATGAGTTCGTTCCAAATAAGTAGGCCCAAGTACAAAAAATTAAAAAATATTATTTATCGGTTTTTAGCTATCATGTCACCATATGGCGGGAACTTATTCCTATTCTAAATATTTTGATAGCAATACACAGTTTATAAATATACTTCTCACATGCATTCACCCAAATGAAATGAAATGAAATGATTTTTTTTTTTGCAATTAGGATTTTTCAATCACTTTTACACGTCTTTTTTAAACTAGATGGCGTCGGCATTTCCTATGACTATCCCTGAGAAGAAACGCCGAAACAAACTCAGGGGTCAAAGTCTATTTTAAAGTAGGTATCGGTTACCCAAAATAGATATCAGTTAGGTCATACAAATATTAGTTTCGTGCTGGAATCTAACTCTCGATACGGAGAACACAGAAAGCCGAACGCTTTAGAATTGCGCAAACCGTGCTGTCAATGATATTACTATTATTCTTACAGATCAAAACGCGCATATCTTGTTTACTGATCTGTCTGAAGAACATCACTTCTTGAATCATCAATTACCAACCGTATGTAGGTTAAAGAAGAATTTCAAGAAATTGATCAGTCAATTCGGTAATTTCGCATCATACCTTATATACTCCTCACTCAATCAAACACATACCTTCTGGAACAGCCAGAGAAGTCAGCAGAAAATGCACGCACGCAGCACCAGTGCCGTGGCCCATCAAAGTGACGTTAGTAGGGTCTCCGCCAAAGACGGCCACGTTCTCCTTGATCCAGTGCAGGGCTGCTATCTGGTCCATGAGGCCGTAGTTAGCGGGAGACCGAGGATAATCGTCTGAACGAGGGTTGAGGAAACCTGCAAAGAAAGGGTTAATGAAAGGTTTGAAATATAAGCTGGGGTTGGTCTAGATGAACGCTTTGTTTGATCTATCGCTTCTAATGGGTAAATAGGTACCTATGAAAAAAAGTTATTGTATCGTTTCGTAATATTACCGTTACTTAATCGGATCTAGGATGTCACACTCAGCAGCTGTTGGGACCTAAAGGTTAGATTAATGAAGCAAAATATCATCATCAGTAGCATATATATATTATATGAAAAAAAAAAGTTATTACACAGGATTACACCTGTATTCCCCAAAGTTATTAGTGTTATTCAGTCCCCTGTGAAAGGGGGCGAGCCTATTGCCATCTACTGAGAATTTCTATACAGAAATATATAATAACACTTTGCCCGACCTGAGAATCGAACCCAGGACATGCAAAGCAGTCGCACCTGCCAGCACGAGACCATTGAGGCAGTCTAATTGAGTTCATTTGAAATATTATGTTGGTTACGATAAATTATTTATTGCTTCATCATAAATAAAATACATTTTTCTAAGTTTAAAAGTAAATCCAATAATATATATTCAGGGTGGCTCTTTACTTAATCAAAAGAAAGCCTTGCTTGATTGGCCAACTGAAAATCAGAACAGTATTTAGTTTTTATTTTATTCCGAAGTCAAAATACAAGATTAATTAGTCCTGTAACTGTCTATTCAGTCCACCTTGATTACCCTTTCCATCCCTTTTTCAAAGGTCGCAGAATTAAAAGGCCTTAAAGTGTCTCCATTTTGAAAGAGATTGTGTGATATCCAATTCGTTTGCGATGTAAAATATAATATATTTTTATAAAAAAAATCTTTTTACGAAAATATTTTTATAAAAAAATCTTTTTACGAAAATATTTTTAGTAAAATATTGTTTACGCGTAACGCTATCACATGAATTGATTCAATTTGCTCTTTCATTTTATATTTTCTCGGATAAAAATATTTTGTGAAGGCGTTTGTCTCGCAAAATATTTATTTCTGAAAATGGTAAAATAACGTAATTTGCACCTTTTATAAATATTAATTTTACTATCGACCTAAAGTAGTAGTAAAAAATGCTTATCGAAAAAAAAAAACGACTTCCATTTAAAAAAAAGTAACGAAGTAAGTTTATTTAATAAATGAAAAATATGAAACACATAAAATAGATCACGCTTTTAGGCGCCCATCGCCAATCATGTTAAACTAAATCTAATAGCCATTGTCCAGGTGAATAACGCTAGGCGACATCACTAAGTATGCCATGTTTACAAAATAACTCAGGGTTAAGAGAAAAAAGGCTTGTTAAAATGGTTTTTTTTTTCTTTTTTACTGGAAACAGTCCATTTTTATTTCCAACGTATGTTAATTTGTATGTGACCCCTTGAACATAGCCTTATGTATCGACTGCTGAGCTACGTGTCGCGGGTTTGATTCACGCACAAAAAAATATTTGTATGATCTACAGATATTTGTTTCGGGTCTGGGTGTTCGTGTATGTGAATACACACCGTGCCTCGGAAAGCACGTAAAGCCGTTGGTCCTGCACCTGATCTCTCTCCGGTCGTGTCACATTGCCGTCCCATCGGACTATGAGAGTGAAGGAATAGAGAGAGCACCTGTGTTTGCACACACACTTGTGCTCTATAATATCTCCTGCGTAGTTGGTTAATCTCCGGTGAGATTGGCCGCCGTGACCGAAATAGGTCAGGAGGATATTATGTATCTTTGTTAATAAATCCGTGCTAATGGACATATCGTAACTTATGAGACTATTTAATAAAAGGCTGTTTAATTGGCTGACACGGTTGGCGCAGTAACTAACCGATTAGCTTTCTGCGCTAAGTGTCGCGGGTTCGATCTCCGCACGGAACAAATATTTGTATGATCTACAGATAATTGTTTCGGGTCTGGGTGTTTGTGTGTATGTGAATATGTGTTTGTAAACGCACCTACGATACAGGAATTATTCCTAGTGAGGGTCAACGTCTTTTTTTTTTAATTGCAATAAATAATTAAAAGGCCTTGATTTAAATGTTACTACCAACATACATAGTTCTACTTGATTGGTACGGTGTTTGAACGATAAATATGACACAAGCATAAATAAAAAAAGAAAATAATCCTCTCAAATTTCTTCCTCAAATATACAACAAAGATATGTAGGTTTTTTTACTGTTTTTTTATTAAAAAAATAAAAATATATTTTTCCCCGTTAAATTATATAGATTGAGCATTTTTCTATATAAAATTTCTAATCAAATAAAGCTATCGCAGCCACTTTTAAAACTTTAATATGAATCTAGTTGCACGGGTTTAAGAAGTTAATCTTGAGGATTGTTTGAGAGGGATTGTCTAGTCTCCAGACCTGGTCAAAAGCCTAAAATACCATAATGTTTAAACTCGTTAAATAAAACAGCTAAAAGAAGTAGGTACTAAAAAAATTATTCGTGTTCTTTTGTCGTTTCGAAAATAAGAAGTAAAAATAAATATATATTTGTATTGAAAGTCTGTTTACAGGAAAAAGAAAAAAAAATAGTAAACGTTTTTTTTATTTTTTTTTTATTAAAAGATGCTCATCATAAGGAAAAACGCAAATATCGTATCAAAACGAAAACACATTTAATAGCCTCTGTTGAACTTTCGTTTCGTAAATAAGTTATTTTAGATAGATTTTTTATATTGAAATAAAAAGCAAATTGATAATATTTACCTACTGATCTGTTTTTATCCTAAGTGCCAAGTTATACTGAGATATTTTTAAAAAACGCTGCGAATTTTACTCTGTAAACATCGAATTTTTATTTTATGTTTTTCGTTGCCTTTTCTAAGAAATCATTTCGGTGTCTACCTCATCACTTTATGACAGAACAAAAGAAAAATATGTTGCGATAACTTGATATTTGAGTCTTCCACATTGATGTGATAATATCATCTGAAATTCAAATAACGCGTTATTCTGGCGCCAGGTTACCTTCATCGTTTATAAATCATTCATTCAACATTCACTAGCGATCCCTTTTTTGGATCTCAACAACAGCACCACCGAGTCCAATTATAGCAAAGAACCGTCCCGGTGACCACATAAGGTTACCCCAAACAAAAACAAAAAATACGAACACACGCGCTGTAATCAACACTATAAACATATGTCTCCATTGGGTAACTCCACACTTTTAATCCACAATGGTCGATATTCGTGAATTATGGCCATAGAAATTTAGCCAGCTTACAGCGGTGCGCGCTGAATTCTGGGC
The DNA here is from genome assembly GCA_947562105.1 of Shargacucullia verbasci. NCBI lineage: Eukaryota > Metazoa > Arthropoda > Insecta > Lepidoptera > Noctuidae > Shargacucullia > Shargacucullia verbasci. The sequence goes on from OX387283.1 coordinate 888,750, forward strand.
ACATGACAATCCATACTATAACAAAACAAAAAAAAAACACTGGCCTCCCCGACAATAGAACCCAGACTTTCGCGCTCAGCAGTCACGAGGCAGTTAAAAGAAGTAAACAGCAAGTAATTACACATAGATACTTAGATCATCATCATCATCATCAGCCAGAAGACGTCCACTGTTGAACGAAGGCCTCCCCCAAGGGGAGGGGGGGTGCCATAATCCCCACGCTTGGCAGGCGGCTTGGTGATCGCAGTGGCTCACCGATTAGTGAGAGGACGCTGCTGCCCGTCCTCCGGTGTCTGGCCGCAGTTTTAGGACGTACCCGGGTCCAGATACATAGATGTTTACTGTTTATTGAAATAAATGAGTTTATTGATCTGTCTGGCTTGCTCTATTGTTAGTTTACAAAAATCTTGGTAACTTCTGTGTCTTGTATTGGTGATGCTTAGATTAAATGACGGTGGTTACAAAACGACTACAAGCCACCTATAACAGCTAACTTCATAACATTTTCGATATGGGTATCCACTGGCTCTACCAGTGTTGTAAAAATGTTGTGAAGTTAATTGAATTATGTAATAAAAGTGCACGTATGTATATAAAACACAGCTTGAAAATTGTCAGTACCGATTACCGATATAAGGGAATATGAAACCATGATTGTCACTAAAAGCCCGGTTCTTTGTTTATATCATTTGGACCAGTGGGTACCGGTCTGTACCGATTTATCGTACCAAGAGTCGGGACAAGCGTCCTGAGCCCAAGGCCAGTATATAATTTGAATTCGCAGACTTTTAGGTCTAAGTTCTGCTATGGTCTTACCACGTATTTTTATTCAACTTTACAACTAGAATTTCCATTCATGGAATGAAAATTCTAAGGCTATAAGTTACGAAGAATCGTGAGAACAAAACGAAAACTTTATTTACAGCTCATAAATATAAAATAAACACAATATACCTTTCTACTTTATTGAACCGAAACCGAAAACTTTCTAGTCTCCAAAACTAAATTATACTTGTCTATTGTTTATTACTTTTGCGTCATAAAATCTACGTAGCAACGATAACTATAACGTTTGAGTTAAATGCAAACAATTATGTTAGCGTTTATCGTTGCTGAAATTGATTTTGCCCAAGGGGACGATACATTGTGTGATGTTGGGCTAAAATTAGTTTAGCTGTACAATATTACTGAATATTTATGAGTTTTAAAATAACTGTCTGTTGGTCGTATTCTGTAGGATTTGTCTTTAGCAAAAATGGCCAAATGTTTACGCAAATAATCAAGTCTCATATGTAGGTTAATTTTATGTTCACCTAAAAAGTCTTAAGCTTCAATATGTTTACCGTATAATTCCGAATTTTCAAATTTCAACTTTCCCCATCTTTATCTAGATTAAAAATTCCTTTGACGTGTGAGCGGAAACAATAATCCATTCAACCCTTTGACAGAAGCCTATGGTTATAGAACTAAAGAAATACTTGAAATTGCAGCCTTCAGCGCCTTTCTATATAAAACTTGCGATGTGGGTAGGGTTGCATTGCACGCGATCAACATATCCGTGGTGATCATGGGTTTTTATTGGGAAGCTTAAAGACCACTTAAATAGATGATCATTAGGTGGTTGAGCAGTTCTCTTAGAAAGGCAGATTTGGACGCAAAGGTCTACGAACATGTTGATGATATTCCCCAGAACAGCGAGAGCGTATCTTGGAAGGCAATGTTCAGATGGCGGGAGCAACAACGTGAGCTCGTGAGATAATGTGAGCAGCTATAAATTAGCAGCAATTCGCAGAATACAAAAAGTGTATAGTTGAATATATCTTGCTTGAGTCTGAACTTGTTTGACTCCTCGGAGAGTATGTCAATAGTAGTAATTAGATTGAAATGAAATTATTTCACATGGTAGTGGTAATGTAACGCCATATCTGACTATCAATTTTACAGATAGTACAGCTGGATTTTAGACCTCTCTGAGGTGTTAGTGTTTATTAGTGGATGATATGATATTAAACTTTTATTGCTTAAATTTATAAAAAAATATATACCTAATCTAAAATAATACCTACTTAATTACTACTACAGTCAGGGATAGTTTTAATATTTATTGCTTTGTATAACTTAATTAAGTACCTTTCAATTAGAAGCTCATACAAGATACAAGGATGAAGAAGTTTGCATGCCGTAAGGTACAACGTACAGGGTTCAATGTTTGTGTTTTCCATCTTATGTATTTACCTACATTGAAAGCAAAATGTGTGATTTGAATGTCATATTGATGGCACACGTCTTTTTGGATCCAGTACATTTCTGGTTCCTCACCATTGATGAATAAATCAGACTTGTAATGTGTACTGAGCCTGCACTACCACAGCCAGGAAGATAATAATAACTAATGGTACGATTTGAGCGGCATTTTTCATGGTGGTGAGGAATACCTTCCAATATCATTTCGTCTCGCTGTCAACCGCACCGCAACTTTCCGTCTAAGCTATTTCGTTATAAAGTGGAAAATTTCGCAACAATGTGACAAGTTCCCTTTTTGTGCCGTTCTCTATTACAAAAGCATGCCAGATGAGGTATGCTGACTTTGTTTATATTGGTGCTTGGAGACTTTCAAAACGTTAGCGTATGTTGGGATAGAAGGAAAATATTGCTGGGTATAAAATCAAATGTTCCTTGCGATATTGGCTGAGGTTAGGTAATATTACTCAAATAAATGTCATGTCCAGGCAGGGACATAGTTTGTCTGGAGATGAGGATGGGCATTGTAGATTTTCCAAATGGATATTGAGAGATGGCCATAGTTTATTTATAGCTGTCCTTGTTTAAACACGGAATGCCTGTACACCTTTTTAAACTCAGCCTTCGGGTTCGGATTTAAATATTACAAAATTTAGCTAAATGATTTCTCGGTAAAAATCTTTTGGGGCATATTTAGGTAAACAAAAATTTTTACTATTTGATTTATAATAATAAAAACAGTTTTCTCAGCGTTTTTACTGCTACTTTTCCTGTAGTTATTTCTTATTTAACGGTTTACAAAATTTATTTTACAGAAATTATTTTTTTTAATGATAGAGACCGATAGACATTATCGTAGGTCACATGATAAACACCCAAAACCTAACCTAATATTAGAATGCCTTGTTACGGTCATTTCACTAGCTATTCCTACCCTTCGCCCAAAACACAACAACGCCTACTTACATATAGTTGGTATTTGACGGCACGGTTGGCGCAGTGGTTGAGAGACCGACTGCTGAGCTACGTGTCGCGGGTTGAATTCCCGCACGGAACAAATATTTGTATGATCTACTGATAGTTGTTTCGGGTCTGGGTCCTTGTGTATGTGAATATACATCGTGCCTCGGAAAGCACATAAAGCCGTTGGTCCTGCGCCTGATCTCTCTCCGGTCGTGTCGAATTGCCGTCCCATCGGACTATGAGAGTGAAGGAATAGAGAGAGCACCTGTGTTTGCGCACACACTTGTGCTCTATAATATCTCTTGCGTAGTTGGCTAATCTCCGTTGAGATTGGCCGCCGTGACCGAAATCGGTCAGGAGGACATTATTATAGTTGTTATAGCGGGTGAAATAGGCAGGACAGTTGTACTGCTCCAGTCGAGCTCTCAACATGAAATTGTACGACCACACTTTTATTTTCATTAGTTTTAATTTATGATTTTCTTTTTACCAGAATATTCTTATTTCTAATAAACCTGTCAGGGACGAGAAGTCAATGCCCAGACACATTACATCAACTAAATTAAGAGGTGTTTATTTAATTAACGCGAACTCAAAGAGATAATTTTATGAAGGTTATGTTAAAACAATTCGCATGTTTCGAGTATTTTTAACATACTTGATATTTGTTGTTTATGCCAAGAAGAAATATTTATTTTAGTTTTCTTTAGTTATATGTGCAGAGTTAAAATTAACGGGTATTTTATACAGAGGTACATATAAATATAATTCTAGCGGAACGCGCATGTCTGGCATTAAGTATTTACAGATTCTGAAGAATGTTAATAAAATTTCATTTGTTTTAGCTTCCATTTAAGTTCTCACTTTTTCAATGGCTTATCATCATAAATGAAACCCCTTCCATGCTTTCCCGCCTGTTTGGTCCCCTTAAAACAACCTTGCGCAATGAGCTTTTACTATTGAACAACTAACACTTTAACCAATAAAAATTCAATATCTAATCAAAACTTTTAATTACTTATGTTTAGTGTTGTAGTGTAGCTATTTAACGTAAAATGTACGAGACTAATATTTTGTGTGAATACTTGACAAAGCGTCTAATTTTTGTACCCAGAATATTTTTATCACGAGAACAATGCGTGCATCAGAATGATTAAATTAAGATGTACACATAGAAGAAGGACATAAGCTTCTGGTAAAACCAGTAACGCTTATCCTATGAAATACGCTCTGAACAACCTGGAGATTAACAAAGATTCGAATTTTGAATAGGCAGAATTAGAAGAATCATCATTATAACCAAAACAAACCTTATTTACCAAAACAAATATGAAAGATAAACGAATAATAAGCATCCAATAAACTCGTTATCTTCCATCTACAGACCCAACTTCCCAAGCTATTGACATCAGATCCTCTAGCACAATCAAAACTGCCCAGTATGGTCATTACCTATATTTATTATATCTGCTATATCCTTTTAACAACAGGGTCTTATCAAACAGCAGCCATGATAGGCCCACACAAAGAATAAACTCGAATAACGCCGAAATAAAGTAGGATTGTCTTGCTAAGTGGAATATTATCCTTTTGAGACAATGATTTGGGGAACAGAATGGTCGTTGAAGAGCTCTTGTCGTCTTAAGTGCGTAATGTAAATGTGGAGTTTGGATAAGTATGTATTTTTAGGGTTAAATAAACTGCGTTTTCAGTTGTTTTCGTGAGAACGTAGGAAGTACTACTGGTTCGGATTTAAAATGTTCTCTGCTTAGGTAAGCCAGTTGTTGATATTGCACAAAGCAGCAAATACATGGCAATGTCTGGTGGCATTTTTTAGGGTTTCATTAAACTACTATTTTCTGGGCTCTGCTAATATGGAGCTAGATTTACACATTATGATATACCACTGCGAAAATTCTTGCTAAAATTATAACACCAGAGAGTATCATCATCATCATCATCATCAGCCAGAAGACGTCCACTGCTGAACGAAGGCCTCCCCCAAGGTGGGGAGGGGGGGTTGCCACAATCCCCGCGCTTGGCAGGCGGCTTGGGGATCGCAGTGGCTCATCGATTAGTGAGAGGACGCTGCTGCCCGTCCTCCGGTGTCTGGCCGCAGTTTTAAGACGTACCCAGGTCGTATATATAGGTATACCAGAGAGTATACTTGAATCGATTCTTACGATATTGGAACAAGAATTTGGATGGTTTTACTGATTTATTATCACATTTGGTGAAACTAACTTGCTAAACCAAACTTGTAAACTAAATTCAGGCACTTATGAAATGTCGAGACTCTAGGCGCACGGTTCCAAATAGTAGGTAATATGGAGAAGAACCAGCAAGAAACTCCATGGAAACTCTTTAATTTTACAAATGTCGTCTTCGATATTTCGGTAAGTGGTATTTTCTCTTAGTCATGACGAGCTTTTAACGTGTACTGGTTCTGTCTGACTGTTCCCGAGAATCAAACGGAAAAATTATATAGCTTGAAATGAAATTGAAATTATTTATTTTTTGCAATTAGGATTTTTCAATCACTTTTACACGTCTTTTTTAAACTAGATGGCGTCGGCATTTCCTATGACTATCCCTGAGAAGAAACGCCGAAACAAACTCAGGGGTCAAAGTCTATTTTAAAGTCCAGACAGATTGTATTGATGTAAAGGTTTATGTGAGACAAATATAGGGTGGAATAGCCTTTTGAAGAAAGTGCCATAACTATTTGAGCTAACCTGTCGCAACAGAGTGCAAGCATGCATCAGTTATCGTGAGAATTAATGAAATGAAGAGCGCTCAGCCTAGATCTCACTCACATTTACAATGTATAGCGGTTATATATAAGAAATAATTTCAATTTAAACGACATTACAATAACAAAATAATGAAGTAAATAATATAATAATTAATGGCAAAATTTGTATATAAAAAAAAGGAAAGGCTAAAGAGCGGCTCAATCCCAAGCGTTTTTGTCATCTAAATAGTCCGAAATTTTATAGTATCCTTTTTTACAAAGTTTAGATTTAATTACAATTTTGAACTTCTTTAATGTTAAATTACGCATATCATTGGGAAGCTTATTGTAAAAGCGTATACATTGTCCCATGAACGAGTTGCTTATTCTGTGGAGGCGCGTAGCATGTACAGCAAGGTTGTGTTTATTCCTAGTGTTCAAAGAATGAGTATCAGACAGTTTGACAAAGTTCGAAATATTTTTATAAACATATATTAAATTTTCAAAAATATATTGTGACGCTACTTTTTATTTCAGCTTAATTGTTCATAAACAATAAAGAGAAACTCATATTTTATAAATCAACCACTCAAGGACTAAACTCTTTAGCAATTATATTATACGCACTTCAGTTTAAATATCAACTGTTGGAGAACTATTAATTAATCATTTCATTTCATTATTCAACAATTGAAAGTCCATGATTTAATTAAATTTCAAGCGTTCCTTAGATTAAACAATCTAAGTTTAGGGTCATTTTAAATTTAGATTACTCAACTTAGGCACTCTTGCTCTGAATTCTAATTTTAACTGGAAAATGTTGTATGTTTAACTGTTAGTTATTTTTTATTAAAAGATACCTCATCATCATCATCATCATCAGCCAGAAGACGTTCTCTGCTGAACGAAGGCCTCCCCCTTAGACCGCCACATCGAATGACATTCCGCCACTTGCATCCATCGGTTGCCCGCGACTCTCACAATGTCGTCGGTCCACCTAGTAGGAGGCCTTCCTACGCTGCGTCTAAGATACCTCACTCAGACTTAAACTGTAGCGCAATTAGCGTCGCATCGCTGATTTTCAGCGTAACCTCGGCGACGCTCAGACGATGGGCAACGAATTTGAGGTAACAATCTTATTCAAGACCTAAATGAACGGAGCTGGCACGTCCGGCTTTAGCTTTCAGAGTGCGCGGGATTGAAATAATTACATCTGTATAGCCTACAGGAATTTCATTTGTTTCCAGTCTGTGTGTTTATTTATAATTCGTGTGTTTTGGTAGCTAAAAGAATATACATATATATATATATATATATAAACCTCTACTTATCCTACTAATATTATAAATCCGAAAGTTTGTGAGGATGGATGGATGAATCTTTGTTACTCTTTCATGCCAGAACGACTGAACGGATCTGGATGAAATTTGGCATAGAGATAGATTATAGTCTGGAATAGCACATAGGCTGTTTTTTATCCCGGGAAAATGTACGGGTTCGTAAACCACGCGGGCGAAGCCGCGCACGGAAGCTAGTAGATAATAAAGTACAACCCGGGACAAAAATCTTTTCTTCTCTACTCCAATCGATTATCAACATAAGAGGACAAAAGTGTTTTACTGTAAGACCCGAAACCCTAAACTTACTAAAGAGAGTCCTCTACCCTACTTACTATTCAAACATTTCACTTATCCGCAACCGTCTTAATAGTGACAATCTTGAGTCCCAGATTCCATTAAAAGTGGTTAAAATAGACTTGACTAGACCCTGGACTAGTTTTTCTAAGCATGAGTAAAACTGAGTAACACTTAATAGCCTTATTTGGACTGTCAAAGAGCTTAGTATCCAGTAACTGAACTTACCCAAGATCCCAAGCCTGTAGTTAATGGTAACGACGACAAGCCCCGCATGTGAGGCCAGGACGGTTCCATCGTATGGGTTCCCAGAACTCCACTCGTAGCTCTCGCCGTGCACGAAGACCAGAACTGGGTAGCGGGCGACTGCGTCTCTTACACCTGCTGAACATAGGATGAGGTTAGAGATGTTGGTAACAGGTCTCATATTTAATAGGATGTTTTGTATTCATAATGGGCTTGTGTTTTTTTTTAACTGTATAGATTTTTCAAAGGTCTCCTTTATGAAGAAATTATCCAAGATAGGGTTAAATAAAATAGATTAGAATCCATGATAGTTTAAGAACACATTAAAAGCACTAACACGGACAAACTGTCTGAAATGAAATGAAATGAAATGAAATGAAATTATTTATTTTTTGCAATTAGGATTTTTCAATCACTTTTACACGTCTTTTTTAAACTAGATGGCGTCGGCATTTCCTATGACTATCCCTGAGAAGAAACGCCGAAACAAACTCAGGGGTCAAAGTCTATTTTAAAGTCCAGACAGATTGTAATGATGTAAAGGTTTATGTGAGACAAATATAGGGTGGAATAGCCTTTTGAAGAAAGTGCCATAACTATTTGAGCTAACCTGTCGCAACAGTCTATAGGTTTTATACATATTTGTACCGTGTTGGAAACAAACCCGTAAAATATAAAAGTGAAATCAATCGAATGAAATCTGAGTCAGTTAAATCATTCTTATAATAAAGCGTATAGTATATTAATAGCATTCTAATAACTATAATATCTATCAATTGTACCCCAAGTCGGGTATCAATGTCATCAACACAAACAAACACAATCCTGCGATACATATTAATACATTTCATAATAACAATCCTCGAAACAAATAGTACTTAATCAACAATATAGAAAGAACGATAACAGATAATCACCAAACTTATCTAAGAGAGCAATATAGCTGAGGTCATAACCGAACTAATACGTTACCCTCTAACAGAGGGACAGACAAGATATGTTATACCTATATGTTATTTTTATGAGCGTCTAGAAACCAATAAATGTAGTGATGATAGCTCTGAAGACGGCAAAGAATGGCGTGGCCACTCTCATAAAATCGATCTAGATATAGAAAGAAATGTATTTGATAAATATGTAGAAAGCACTTACGTTGGATTTTGTCATTCAGTAAGTGATATCCAAAGCTTTGATAATGATTTAGATCGAGCTTCACTTAACAACCTGTATAAAGTTATTCCCGCTGCAAAACTAAGGCTAACCGCAGAAGTAAAGGTGGAATGAGTAAGGAGTATAGAACAGAAAAATAAAAAATAATCCAGAGAACATAACTCCCATTTCTTTAAAGAAAGTTCATCATGCTACTCTAAAACCATTATATAGCAACCTGTCACTACTTATGCAAAATTGTGACCTTTTAACCCGACATATTACTTACTGCTTGCCTGAAGCTTGGAATAATGCCAACGCACTTAGTGTTAAAATTTGGCGTTCAACTTACTCCGCAAAGATAAAAATACGAGGAAACGTAGGTACCTACTTTAGTTTTAAAGGTCGATAAAGTAGGCACGGGAGCGCTGACAGCATAAGTAGGTATTAGAAGATTTAAGAGCTACTAGACAGGGGCGTAGCTGAAAAAAATCCTAACCTAGTTAGCCTATTTTCCCCCGAATGACCTTATTCAATTTTTTCTTTATTTTCGTTGCAAAGTTTTTTTGTCAGTTTTGAATTGCATTAAGGAGGACCGATTATCGACTTTATGAGGTGGGTAATAAGGGCTACTTTTAGGTGAAATGGCATGACACATTTTATCGGAGGCGAAGAATGTGGGGCATGGTAGGCATACATGCAAATGAGTTATACTTTTCAACGAAAAGAGGTGAAAACTTTGTACCAGAGACCACCATTAATCAAAAATATGTATATTATACAAAAAAATAATATAGTAATATATTATTCTCTATCGACAGAGGTTGATTGCTTTAATCAATCTAATAGGTCAATAAAACGAATCATTCTCAGTGTAGTAAGGTCATGTTTTTATGTAACGGAAAGAAAATCACTCGAACCATAAAAACCCAAGATGCATTGTTCTTAACACAATGGAACAAAAAAAAAATTACCGCCTAAAAATTTTAACAATCTGAACAATACCGAACACTCACTATCTCGCATCTTTCCATTCAGATTGACGGTGGAAACAAAAAAAAAGAATAGCTGTCTATCGGATTCGACGGGAATTTCCAGTGAAGGTTCGAGATATCTCGCCCGTCCTCCCTCCAGCCCCCACTTCGTCTTATCTCAGCCATGATGGATCGGGAAGAAAAGGATAAATCAAGTTTTTGTTGGAAGTTAGATGTGTGGTGCAAGATGAGAGTGGATGGCTCGGTAACTAGTTTTGACTAACTTTAAAACTCGGTCATAATTCAGTACTTGTAATTGAATGAACTGAAAGATTGGAGCAGTAGATGAATTAAGAAATAATTAACAAGATATACAACTAGAATATTTAGTTTTAATTCCGCTAATTTACTGCAAGTTTGGGTGCATGCACAGCACCGCCCTCCCGCCCGCAAATATATGCACATTCAGAAGGTGTGATAGAAATAATGTAACATGCAACCAAACCGATCCTCGACACGTGTTTCGCCCCTCCACGGAGCATCCTCAGGAGATGTTGACTCGTCGACCGCTTGGACGCGAATGTATATCTTATATATCATGGATTTCCGCAAAGTAACGCCTGATACCATTAATTATAATTAACAAGGGCAGACAGATGGGCCAGGAAAATATCAATTTTTTAATAGTCATATATAATATTTTTTATTCAACTAATCAAATAAGTTTATCACAGTCCACTGATGGATATTGAGATCTCCCAAGTTGCATCAGTACACCCAGTTGTCCAGCCTCCATAATCAATTCGACCTAAATGGTCCACAAATCTCTCATTAATTCACGGTCACCACTCAAGGGAAAAATCTTGTCTAGATCGGTTTGATTGTAGAAATTGGCGTTTAGTATTTTGAAAACGATTTAAGTATTTACTTTATTTATGGCAAAAAATAATATTTGACAAATAAGGCACTTGGAACTCCTACAGGCATCAAACGAACCGTAAACATTAGCGTATCTAACCTCTTACCACGACCATTCAAAACAACATGAAGCTCAAACAATTAGCACGTCATTCTGAATATGACCAGTTTATTACTTAGACCATTACAGTAGGGACTTTCATAAACACTGGCCGGGAACATCGGGGCTATCTTGCAAATCTGCACGGTAATGAGGGTAGAGAGGGATAGATATACGCTTGTATGATCCCACCGTATAAAGTGTAACGCTAACGATGTTGGAAAAATTGACTTATGGTTTTGAAAGGTTAAGTGTAAATTAAGAAGTTTGTCTGTCTTACTTTTGTCAAGAGCTTCGATGTTTTGCTTTAATAATGCTCGGTAACAAAATCTAAGCAAGGGTTAATGAAATAATTTGTTTTTTAACCTTATCGACTAGACTAATAACAAAATCAAAAAAAAAAAAAAATGGTCATACAGCTTCGAATTTTCGTATTTTTCTTTTATTATATCGTAATCATCAAGCTTGAGACACTCCCATTGCAAAAACTCCAAACAAAGACAACGACATCTTCAAGAAACTCCACCCCCTCAAAATAGTAACTTGACCAAATTGAAACATATTCTTCCATACATCATAATACATCCTCCTCATCGATTGTAATATAATTCACAAAATCGATGTGTTGTAAGTCAATCCACCTCTGGATATAAATCAAATCCAGAGATCCGAAGCAATAAACCCGTATTTGGGTCACCATTTACTTGTATCCATCGTGTTTTATTCAGTTGATGATATAAGAAGCGTTTCTAATAAAAAACCGTAGAGCGGAGATACTGAGTTTGACGTTGGTATTTAATATTGTTGACTTTTTTGTTTGGTCTCTTTATAAAAGGATTGAGTAAAGTTTTAGGGAGTGGGTGATGCGGAAATTCCGGATGAGTGATCTTTGGAGCTGTAAATAGCAAAGAATGCATAAGTAACGACAGGTGCCCGGGTTATCGACAAGATGAGATTTCATAATGTATCCGTTCCATATCATAATATTAGAAAGTATCGTTCAGAAGTTAAATTTGGGATGTTTTGTGTGATATGCTTGCCATTTATCATGTAACATGTTCTAATATTATACAATAAATAAATAAATATTTCGTTTGGAAGTTAAAGCTAATAAGCTTTTAGAGACAAAGAAATACAAAACTTAACTTGATGTCTGTCTAGTTTTTGCCCTCTCTGAATTAACAAAAAAACAAAAGCATTTATTTTGTCTTGAGTGTCATTAATTACACGATAAACCTAGATTGTTCTACAAAAATACTGTAATGCTTTCTTGTTATGAGCTCCAAAAATCTTGATAAAATATCCAGTCTCGATCAAACGACATTCTCTAGGGAGATGTATAGAAAAGTTTAGGCTACATCTAGACATGAATAAAGAAATATTTATCCACTGAAGTGATCGTAGCGCCGGTTTATTCCGCTGGGATTTTTTTTCGGTTAAAACGAAAGAATCTAAGTCTCATGTTGAGGATAAACTGTGTTTTTGCTTACATACGTGGTAGTTGTTTTAAGGCGGCGCATGTTCCTGCTACCTACGTCATTCATGTTTCGTTTATGTTAAGTGTTCTGGAGCATAATAATGTATTACATTATACATACATATGTAGGTGATGTCAGTTAAAATATACTTTAAGCTTAGTCGAATCAAGTGTTTGTTTTCAGTATCGTATGTTTTAGACTACAAGATGGTACCATACTGATATCGTAAAAGTTTATCACACGATAAATATTTAGAAAAAACGGGAATTAAGTTGTATAAGAGTAAAATGAATACCATGCAATCCAAGCAATATACTTATGGTTTTATCGTTTATCGATTTGTAGGGAAGCCCTACCAGGATATTAAATGTTTAGATTATTGATGTTACGACAAATTATGTTGACATCGGCTTTGATGTACGGTAAGCGAATGAATTTAATTGCCAATTTAAAACACTTATTTTAGCTTGGTATCTACACAACTTATAAGTCGTCGTGTAACCAAAAATGTATTTTTAGAATCATCATCATCATCATCTTATATTTATGGAGAATAATTTTGTCATAGAATTCTGTCACAGAAAATAAAGTACCGTTTTTGAAAGCCTGTAAAAAATATATATACAAAAAATCCCCATTATTGTGCAAATAAGGCTAATGCATCTGAATCGCTTATTTTTGTCATTGGTCTTAAATGTTCACTCAAATTGTAGCTTGATTTCTTTGAAATTTATAAAGAAGTACAAGGAAGAGTCGCATATCAAAGGTTTCAATATCGATATATGACGCCACGAAGCGTAAGTCTCGATAAACGGTAAACTGAATTGTACCAGTATTAAATAGTGATGTCATATTGGAAGATTAGTTATGCTCGTGGATTTGGTTGAGGAAAATACATTGCCTTTACCGGGTTAAAGTACTTCGAATGGCCTCGGTAATTTCATCAGCATCACCCTTTCTTGCTTGAGGAAAAATATAATTTAATTTATCAGGTGCTTGTCAAGAATTATATTAGTGTTAACAAGGGTCTTTCTATTTACTTAAGCATGATGCAAAGTGAATACATATTTTTATACTAGCAAATCATGCTTCAGATTTAAGGCATCAGATCAAAGTATTTGTCTTACTTCTACCTTTCTTTACTATCCAATTTTTAGCTTTCTCATGACAGATACGTCACTGAAAATATTTATCTCACCTACAAAACCCGCACTCCATGAATTTCCACCAGCCACAAAAACGCAACAACACTATACATCATTGTAAGTAGATACCGTGCTTCATAAAGCGCCAACACTATCGGTTATCCCTTGATGGATCGTGTCGGGGGCATAAATCAACTTACGCAGTATAAATCTATAGCTTCACACGCCTGTCAAATCATTTTTTGCTATAACCTCGTGGTTAGATTATCTTGTTATTCTATTTCAGGATTAGATTGCGCTAAAGTGGTTGCCTTGCGGGAAAATCTGGTGGATGGAGAAATTCTTGCAAGCAAATAATGTTAGGTCGAGGTTAACGTTTGTTATTGTGTTCCAATAGCAAGATTACGGTATATTAAAATTTATTCTAAGGACAGTGATGATAATATTCACTTATGCGATCCTCGCAACATTATGCTTCAAATCAATCATCACAGCATCGATAAATGACAGATATGAAAGTTCGTGACCAATCCGCATGGACATAGAATTTATTCAGCGTATTCAAATTGCATGACCACGTTTTGGTCCGCGTGAATTCTGTACCGGAATTATGGACGCTTTGGGTACGAATACCGTAATACCGTTTAGACTCAAATACCGGCGTCCGACGTCCCGTAATTCGGAAGTTTTCCGGAACGCACGATACTGAAGGAAGTATGTAAATGCTTAAATTGATCGTTGCCTTTTTGATACGAGTATTTCATATTCGTTATTTTAGCTTGTTCTGTTTTGATGGTTGAAGTTTTGTGATGAATTAAGATATGATGTATATTGCATATTAAATAGAATGTACAAATTTGAAGTAATTTATCACCCCAAGCATAACTGTTTCAAGCCAAATTTTAACGAATATAATTTTAGAACTTAAAAAAATAAAACTTGACTGAAGTAATTTTTTAGGATCCCTTGGGAAGACAGAAAGTTTAATCAACTTACATTTTTCTCTGTAAAATAAGTGTATTTATTATAGTAATTGAAGGTTGGAATTTTCTTAAGCCATTTCAAGCCAAATATAATAATTTTGGTCTCTAAGGTACATTATCTTCTCAGATAATCTGTAATTCTCATTATGATTTCGCTTCATATTAGCGTCATGATACAGGTAGAGGGGAATTTTAGGTTGCCGCATAGGGCGTCATTTACGGTTATTAAAAAGCCAGAAGACTATTTCGGAGTGGGGTCCCGAATCCGCGTACGTGTTCGAAGTTTGGCGCAAATTTTCGGGCGGATGGCATTTTTGGAGACGAGGAAGATTATTTGAATTTCAATGTTGATCGAAAATTTCACGCTGTATTAGATAGAAGTCATGTTTCGAAAATTGCAGACGTCGATATGGAATCTCTTATTGAAACAGATGAGGAAGCGGTGGAATTTATTTTATATCATTATGTTTAAACACAATTTATGTTTGAATTTTTTTCCAATTGGTTCGCGTTATGGCACGTGTAATAACTATATTTATAATTATGTTCATTCTTGAATGTTTTTATTTTTGCAATATTACATCTACCTGAATATTCTTGATAACTTTTCTATTTATGCCTGTCAATTAGCGTTACGTTTATGGCTAGACGCACATCATTTTACATCATGAATCCATCATCATCCTACATTTTAATCATAATGATAGGCAATGTCGTAAATTGGAGGGCACACACTATCCTGTCTCATCTTTTCATCGATAGAGACGATAATACTCGTAGTAATAGCCACGCTTTTATTAATTACAATGACAAAAACAAAATGAAAAATACTATAACTCAAAAGTCCTATAAATCGCTCCCAGCTCCACACTCAGATCCAGCTCAAAAAAACATAGGTGGATAAAGTATTTCGTATGCACAGTGGCACACCACTGCATTTGTGACAAAAGCTTGTGACGTAGGACGAGCAGACGGAGGGAATATACGGCTTCCTCGTAATAAGCGAGAACAAGGCACTCCTGGTTTTTTTGGACATAACTGTATGTGCCTTCAATGCGAATTTCGTTTGACGAAGGCTTGGAAAAAGTAACATGAATTAAGAGGCGGACAGTGTACTAATTAGAAGTTTGGAGAGATATAATAGTGGATTTCAGTTTTAAAAATTTTTCGTTGTAAGCACTTCGTATTCGCTATTGAGCACGCTGTCAAAATTTGGTGAGCATTTGTAATATATTTAAAATACGAATTGTCTCGTGCCTATTGTTTGACAGGTCCATCTGACCTCGTGCCAAAATTCAGGTTGCTATTTTTGAAAGATTGAGAAATGAAATGAATAAATCTGAAGCAGAATGGACGACTATTTTTCCCAAAAACCATAATTCCACAATGGATTTACGAAATATAACGCCTGACTTAATAAGTAATCTCGATCCCTATTCCCCAAACCAGTGCCAAAACCGCTATATTTTGTCCCAATGTAAATGACATGAATACGTTTTGCGGATTTCATTACATACACAATATAAGGAAAACCTTAAAGCGAATTTTAAAGCCGATTTTTTTTTCTGTTCTCTTTATTCCTCAACTCCGAGTCCAAACAAAAATCGCCGCAGAAACGCAACATCATTACCACCATTCACGTCCCAATTAGTCACATCCGTGGGTTTCGTAATAAAAGACATTTCATTTATTTTTAATACCGGCCGCGGCCATTCAAAAAATTTCCCTGTCCGGCCAACTGCTAAAATGAATGTGATCCTCCCCTGGCAAGGACAAAAGTCTTTTTGAAAATTAGCTCACTGGTGCGCAGGGAGGTTTTAACTGAAATTATAAATCAAGTTTTTGTTCCCACCCTCAATTTACGAGTGTAATGCTTGCCTGACGAAATTTGGATTAAAATGGCTTGTTTATATTTCCCTGTTGCCACTTTGCAGTAACAAAGTAAGGGAATAAATTTGTCACGAATGAGAAAGTAGCGATTGTGTTGCAGACGACATTTTGATGGTACATTTCTTAAGAAATGGGTCACATTTTTTGCAAGATAATATAAGATATATATTTTTTAGTTGCGTATTTGTATAGCAGTAATCAAGCTCTAGGCGTCTTTTTGTAATTTCTATGTTAATTCTCTTATAAAATAAACATTACATTACAATGCTCAGCTTTTAGCCTGCTTATCCGTTTGAATGTTAATCAGTTCAGGGACGCTAATCGGATTTGGAAATACTCTTTTTATTTGTACCTTATCTGGTTGGATGAATTTCAAATTAGAGCTAGCAACTAGAGCAGCTAGAGCAGCAAAGACATTATCTGGACTTACCTTGGGCAGGTGCGTAGATATTCAGATACAAACAATCCTCGGATTGATTCGTCAGGAATGGCAGTATCCTCTTCAAATACTCTAGCCGTCCTTTCGATATTCTCTTCAATACAGCAGTCTCATTTCTTATATCGGGCAGCACTTGAGGACATACTGGACTAAATTCTTCGGCAATTTTGACTCCTGACCATTGCGCGCCGGAAACAGGAGGCATGAATCTCAGAGAACCTACAGGAGGCGATGCATATGGCACACCTCTGAACACTTCCACTGGTTCTAAGAACCTTGATTCTGGGGTTACTATAAACCCTCTGAGATCCCCGTATTTAGTCCTTACTACTCGGGAACTGATGAGTGGTTGCGGTTGTTTCTCATCCATTGTTGTTTCGCCCCTAACGAGCCTGGATGTCAGTACTGGTAGCGTAATGAAGTGTATAATCATCAGAATTAACATCTTTCCGCTTCCACCGCCACCGTCCGAGCAAATGTCCCCGGCCGCTGACTGCTATAAGTCGACCATTTTGCAGTTTTGGAACGTTTTTGTAGATCATTTACTGGTTTATCTGTAACAATGAGAAAATGGTTTAAATTATGGAAAAGAAGTCAGGTATGATTATGGCGTTGATAATAATATTATCGTTTTTTAAAATTATCATTAAAGTATTATATGTTTTAGGATAGTGTTTACGTTTTAAGCTATTCTTGTTATTCACTGTAAAATCATAGCATCAATTGCCATTGCTGAAAATCGAGGTCAATAACAGAATTGCGACTTTGACTAAAAGTAAAATTAATGATTTGTACAACAATAATATTGGTTGACAAATAGGACCTATGTAGTCACAATGAATAAAATTAATTATTATAAATAAGCAATCTTGTTATGGTTTTCATTCCTTTTCTATTTTCTAGTATTTTATTTCACACATTAAATTAAATTATTCTCGCATTCTCTTGCAACAACAATGTCCAAAACAAAAATTGGAATATCTATTATTATAAAAGAGTTTCTATGGAGTTTCTTGCCGGTTCTTCTCCATAGGACCTTCTATTTGGAACCGTGCGCCTAGAGTCTCGACATTTCATAAGTGCCTGTAATTGGTATACATGAAATAAAGATATATTCTGTTCTATTCTATGACAGATTTTATTAATCATTATAATAATATCACGCTTCTATTCACCAAACGGTTAGACAAAGATGTACTTTTTGTATGCCCACATGTCGCCGATGCCGTTATTAAGGCCCATGTAAGAGGAGGCGCGCTTATTACCAGTTATCGGGAACGGAGGGGGTCCAAACTCAGGACTGCTACAGATAATTTAAGAAAATCTCAAAACGTTGTGCCCTAACTGGGATTTGAACCTAGGACTATTCAATAGCCATGGAAAACGAGGCAGTTATTATTAAGCTAGAAGACAGAATCGACAAAATTGTCTATCAATCTATTCTTCCTCATAATAATACATTCTACATGTTCTTTGGGTAAACAAATCAGCTTTCCAACATACAAAACATAGAACACATAGTCCTAAATTCAATTACAATTAATTTCAATGAAACGCGAGCTTCTACCATCAAATAGATTCGTACAGAGAGTTCACTCAAACGTAAGAATTAAAAGATATTATAAGAATAAGTCTGTGACTAGAATGCGTTTTATCCGTTTTGGTTAAACCACAATTTTCATTGTCATGGACGGTCTATTAAAGTTTACAGTTGGAAACTTCTTCCAAAAGAGAAGCCACATTATCACCTCGTCACCATACTGGATATACGGGTAGATAATCTTCGTTAGTCTGGATTCTGAGGTATCAGTCTTGGCAGTTTTGATACTCAGGGTATGCCATGTCCAGTAAAGACAAATTTACGTTTGGAAAGACTAGATGTTTGCTTCTCTTTTTTTAATTATCGTGGTGACAACCCATTTTGGGCTATCCTCCACCTGGGGAGGCGGAGGGGTGTGCCGAATTCCTACCGGCTAAACTCACCACGGTGGTCCGCTTCGACACTATATGGTGGGCTTCGGGAAATCTTAGAAGACCGCACCCAATCCCACCACGGTGCCACGCTATCAAGGGCACTCCCCGGAGGGGTACTCGTAAAGAGGCCGCTCCCTCGTGCACGTTCGAGATGTTGAGACCCTGCTACTTTCTTATCAATGCCACAGTGACTATTAATTTAATGTTTGGTTAGAAGTAGAACTTCTGTACGTTTCCCTTTATATTTTGTGTACAAGTCGCTTCGTCACGTCCCGGTTGCTTGCGGCGCTCATTATTAGAACATGTTCAATCAAAACTGAAGCACGTCTTTAATCATATTTCGCTTTAGAATTCGTCTTTGTACACTGTAATAATAGAATAGTATGTAGTTCAATTTCATTATGTTATCTAATTTATTGTTACTGTGCAAGTGGAACGATGTGGCGCCATCTATCCATGATCAAATATATAATTTTATCATTTGTGTACAACCCTTCCAGTAATTGTCAAAATGGAATCATCAATAGAATTTTGACAACCTTTACCAATTAAATAGTGTCTAGAGTCTTGACTTTTTAAAAGTGCTTGAAAAGGCCTAGTTGAAATAAAAAACTTTGATTTGACTTTGATTTTGAAATCAGAATCAAAAGTGGTATCAAAGGTAGATTTAGATTTAGATTTCATTATGAAAGTGGTGTAATAATAATTTGAGCCTTGTAATAAAATAATGTATTTGCGCACTACACAAATATTTGTTCCGTCCGGGAATCGAACCCATGACACTTAGTGCAGCAGTCGATCGCTCAGCCTCCGCCAAAGGGTCGACATGCCTGCAAAGTTAAAAAAAAAACGTTGCTCTCCTTTCATTGGCCCAAAAAATATGATGTTTAACCTCATCAGCGGTAGTATTACCATGTGCTATAAACACTTTGATTATACATTAATTATGCCAATTATCACACTAATGAATGCAAAATGGTCCAAAGTCTATATAATTATTGTAATCAAATTATTAATGATACACCTGTTAATAGTCACGATAATTAATGGACACCCGTTATTAATTAACCACAAATTATTATAATTATGAAGTCTTAGAGTTCTAGGAACTAATGGTCATAATGGATGCTCAAATATTTATACATACGAATTAATTTAATATACTATTTAATTCACATTCTAATATTGATGAGTTTCCCGCTGTAAATAACAACGAGTACATGTATAAAATCGAAATATTACTAATGAACTACAAAGCCTAAAAACTTGAATTTTGAAAGGTGGGTTTCTTATAAAGAATTATATTATAATATAATTATATTATAGTTATTAGTTTAGACTTTTTTTTACATTGTCCTCACATAAGTTTTCGAGAAAAATGTATTTTAACAAAATATTGTAAGAAATTCTGAATTTAAAAGACTAACCATGGAGTTTCTTGCCCGTTCTTCTCCATTGGAAATCAACATTTTGGAACGTGGCACCTAGAGTCGTATTTTTAAGTACCTGTATATGGTCTACATGAATAAAAACATATCTTATCTTATTTTAGAATTGGCATCCCGATTTTTCTAAGTACGACCCAGAAACGGGTAAAATAGGGTTCAAAGAATCTATGAAAAATCAGACGAAGTCACAGGTAAAACTAGTTACATATAGAATAGAATATAATTGTTTTTATTTCAAATAAACTTATTACAGGCACTTTTAAAAATATAGTAGAACTCTAGTTGCACGGTTCCAAAAAGTTGGTCCTATGGAAAAGAACCGGCAAGAAACTCAATGGATACTCATGTTGTATTGCCTCATTTTGTAAGTAGCATTCTATTAAGTTTATATTTTTTCTTATATAATGCATGTTAATTTAAGATTTTAATTGTAAATTAACTTTTGTTTTTGAAAAGAGTATCCATGGAGTTTCTTGCCGGTCTCTTCTCCATAGGACCTACCCTCTTTGGAACCGTGCGCCTAGAGTCTCGACTTTTTAAAAGTGCCTGAAAAGGCCTACTTGAAATAAAAAACTTTGACTTTGACTTTGACTTTACTCTTTTAAATTCTCAATATAAAACCTTTTGTTCGATCATTTGGACTCCACCGCAAAGTACTATGACCCACTTTCAATTTTCTTATCCTACCTACATTTATTCCCCACAAAGACCGTACCAAACGTATTTGTTAACCCTATCCATGCTGATCAGATACCCTGAGTTATTGGTACAGTAAATACGTTACAGATAAACAAACGTACAGCTAAGCATGCAAACGTTACTCGTAAAGTGTCCCTTCTCTAAGGAATCGTTTCCGTCACCGAACATAAAACGCGTGATATGTATTCCTTGAATATTTATTGTCAGTGGACAAACATACGAATAGTTGGGTCCGCAATAAAACTCGGTTTGTATGTGAATGATTTATTTGCGGAATAATTGTATGGGTTGCTGTTTCGTTAAAACATGTGTTTGAATAAACATTGACATGTGAGTAATAAATAGGTATCTGACCTGCAAGGTTCGGTTGAAAATGGGGGTAACATATAATTTGATATTATAATGCCCATATTTCATTTAAAGCCTTGTTTGAAACACAAACACTCCACTTAAGCTACACCATGCAGTCAGTGACGTAGTAATTCAAACTCAAAAACTCGTTTTTTTTTATTTGTGTAGGCCATAAAAGTCACTTACAAATCGTTTAGCTGGTTCAAATTGTCATTCCATGGAGAACAATCAGCAAGGAAATCCATGGTTACTCTTTTAAAATATGGTTTGACATAGTATATGGAAGACGTGTAAGAACAATATAGGTCAACATTCAAGAAGGCTCCAATTAAATAATTTTGATCGTCATACTCAATAACTAAGACAGCACACGATATGGACAAGTTTGTTTAAAAATTGTATTCTTTCGTATATTATGAAAGCTGATGGTTTTTGATGGACATAACATCACGTACGTCCCGTCTCATAAGCCCAATCTATTTGCGCTTTTAGTTGTTTAATCCCAGCTCGTTCCTTTTGCGTATCTTTTTAAGCCACCACACATCGATGGACCGGTCTATCTGGGCCAAACTGCGCCAATTTTGTGTATGAATGGAAACGTGGACAAACGTGATTCTTTTGTTTTGTTTGTATTGCCTGACCCGGGTACGTCTTAAAACTGCGGCCAGACACCCGAGGACGGGCAGCAGCGTTCTCTCACTAATCGGTGAGTCACTGCGATCCCCAAGCTGCCTGCCAAGCGTGGGGATTATGGCAACCCCCCCCCCCCCCCTGAGGGAGGCCTTCGTTCAGCAGTGGAGGTCTTCTGGCTGATGATGATAATGATGATGATGATGTTTGTATTGCTCCAAATGCCTACATGTAGTCAAGTGATGACTGAAGGCAGACAGGTGTAGTGGCGTTTACAACTTCTATTTTTAAATTGTTTACAACAAACAATGGTCATTACGATGCTAAGCCTCCGCCTGTGACGATATCTGAGATCATTTGGCGCCCTCTTGGCAGACAGTCTCACATCCACCATTGCTGACTGGGTAATCGATCTACATACTACACAAGAAGACTTCGGATTATTCAGTATTTATTTTAATTATTTATTTTAATCCTTTTTTAAATTGCATCTACGCTAAAGAAAGGCTAACGTTCAAAATATCCACTTCGTTTATGTACAAGCAATATTATCTTTAATCAATCTAAATTAAATAATCACTCATTACAAAGGTAACTTTCAAAATAATCACTAACCTTCTTTAAAAAGCGAAACAAAATTCAATACACTCTCTCACTCTTCCAGTATGTGTAAGATAACCAAAATCCAATACCTCCCATTTCCTTAAACCTAGATAACATCTGGATTACACAAGTCAAAATCATGGAACATTTTAACTGAGGCGTGATTAAGAAGCGCATTACACGACGGACAATGCATTGTAAACACGACCTTACTTGTGAAACGTATCAGTGCCTATTGTACCGTCGGACAATGTGCCCGGTTTACATGCGCAGATAAGTCGCAGACACAATGGTCGCGGTACATGCCTTTAGGGAAGGCTCACATACTCTCATCCGGATTTTCTGGTAGTTGAATTTTTTATTTTGGATTCTTTTAGTTAAATGCGTTAATTAGATGTTTAAAGTTTTATTCTAATGATAGAATGTGTTGACTGCCTCATTGGTCGCAAGCGCGACTGCTGAGCGTGAGATGGTAGGTTCGATTACCGGCAACCTAATTACCGATGTAGCGATCGGTTTGCGACTGGCGTAGATCGCGCGATAGCTTTTGTCAAACGTAATTTTTGTGTCATAAATGTATTGGCTGACAGTGAGATTGCTGTCGCGTGGCTGTCGCGTTGCTGTCGCTTTTTTACATAATTAGGCTGCGGGTCAGGCAAAGTACTATTGGGTATTTCTGAATGACATCCGGTAGATGGCAATAGGCTCGCCTTCTATTATATGGGACTTAATAACAACATCGGCGAAATGTGTAAATGTTGGTGAAGACCACACCATCATTATTTAATCGATAAGACGACGAACCAATACCAACAGGTAGTATGAATTATTGGTAAGTAAGCTTTTAAAATTTTCTGCCTACCCTGTCTAAAAACTCTGTGCACGGCGCTGATTTATAGTATAATTTGAATAAATGAATTTTGAATTGGAATTTGAATTATATCTCATTTGAAACAGCCAGCTGCTTTCAAGAAAGAGAAATATTTATTGACAGCTTAGTCTCAACCAGTGCGTCCGTATAAGCCTCAGTGATACAACTAGTCCATGTAAGCCCACGCTACACAAAACAGCTTAATGGTAAACAACAGTTTTCGCTTCAATTTCGTTATTCGCTATCAAGTTCGACGAAACGTTTAGCTATCGGAAATACGCTTTCATTGAATGCGATTTTACCGTTTCAGGGAGGTTGGTATTTCATGTGTGCAGATTAGCGAATGAATTATTTTTATATTACACTGACCCGTCCTGGCTTCATATGGGCAGCACTCTGCTGCATACACGCTAACATTTTTTTTTTCGGTAGTAATGTTGTATCAGCCTTTTGCATCGAGCATTTACGCGGCGCACGCTAGTAAAGCTCCCAGTCGGCATGATTTTTTCCGACATCTTCAACAATCATCGTCATATTTCAACCAGTTTACAAGAAATCGTAATGAACTATACACCTAAACCTTCTTCATGAATGACTCCGTCCATTTACGAAAACCGTATGAAAATCCGTTCAGTAGTTTTTGAGTTTATATAGTTTGCGTTCAGACAGACAGACGCGGCGAGGGGACTTTGTTTTATAATATGTAGTGATACATTACATTTACATAGCATCAAGCCTGTATTCCCCGAAGGGCTAGGCAGACGTGTACTATTTTATACCCAGATATGGCCGTAGCCGTTATTGAGTCCCAAGTAATAGAGGGCGAACCTATTGCCATCTACCGGGCACAGTTCCAGACTCCGTGCTGCTACTGAGTATTCCCATACAGAAAACCCAATAACACTGCCCGACCCGGGAATGTAAATAATCAATGAGGCAGTCAATATCTTATAATTATATTTCTGAATATTCTGTACATGATAAACTAGATAAAACCCTTTTGGGTATCATTTTTTCTTGTTTCTTTCTTTACTTGGTCGGGTAACAATCTTTCTTCATGCAACTAGGTGTTTACATTCAACCCTTCGAGCAGCATAAAGTAGACAATATTTTGTTTGTACAATAGAAAATATTTTGTTTGTAGTTGGGTCCCGGGACTCTTACATATTGACTGTGAACTGGCAACTGGTGGTCATTTTTGACAACATTACAGGATTAAGAAGAAAATATCAATTTGTACTAACATCGACCGCGTTGTATGCTTGTGCATACAACACGGTCGATGTGATGTCGACGATTTTGATTGAAGTAAAATAGGTATGCTTTTTGCAGCGCTGCCGGGTATGAAATAGTTTAGAATGGTATAACCAAGTAAAATCATCATAAAATCGAGATAGGACATGTTGCCAGTTCACAGTTGATATGTAGCTTGATGATGTTAATAATTAATTCAGCCCATTACTGGCGTTAAAGGCGTCATCTCATGATGAAGAAGGGTTAGACTGAAGTCTACCACGCTGGCTAGTGCGTTGGTGGATTATACATAATCTCGGAGTTTTGTAGCCCTCTCAGGTGTGCCAATTTCCTCACGATGTTTTCCTTCACAGTTAACACAAGCGATAGTCAAATTCTGATTCGCACATGATTTTGAAAAGTCAAAGGTGCAAAGCTTGAACTCACACCCTCCTGCTTTAAGGCATTCGGGTAACTGCTAGGCTATCACTGTCTTAGGATGATGAATTAACGTATTCTTATAAATATAAGGGTTCTTAAACAAGATAATACAGTAACCTTTTTATAAAATATTCATCCTGGACGGGTTACCGCTTCGAGTTGTGGTTTTGCACAGGGAAACAAGCTATAACATACGTAAATAGAGAGCTACCAGAAACATAACGAAGAAGAAACTTTAAGCTTATTTTGACTTTATTAACACACTGTACAAAACAGTATAGGTACTGAAGTTTGAAAAATAAACATATAATATATGTATAAATATATTTTTCGTCTAGATTTTAGTTTCATTGCCCCGAGAGGAAACTATTAAATCAACTTTCATAGCACATCATGATAAAAAATCTCAGATGAAGGCAAAGTAATAGATGATATCTGGTTAATACTTATTGGTCTATGCAATCGGTCTTTCAAGCTCGGATTCTGCGCGAGGTCGTGGGTTCGATCCTCAGGTCAAGCAAAGTTTTATAGCATTTTTCTGTTATAAAATTCTCAAAAGCAGCTATTATTTCTTTCAAAGTATTGGAGATAAAAACTTAGTCTAAACGCTTAGCTTATTACACCGTACCATACTGTGATCGTAATAGGAGCGTACCAGGCAAACAAATATTCTTTGTTCTCGTACCTATAGATTTGTAAGGGGCATCGCCTTCCAGACCGTTCCGGTAAAAGTCGTGCACTGAATGGACTGGCTCGTTGATAAAACAAATAAAAATGTACTTTATGCAGATGATTAACAAGCTCAATTTCCATTGTGCAGGAGCTGATTAACGCGTGGTCATATTATTTTATTTGATACTTAGTGGAGTTTCTCTCATATGTTAGCCTACATAATATTTAGTTTAGTTGTTTCTCATATCGATGACGCTTATAATCGATTATAAATATTGCACTTCCTTAAAGGTATTTAAAAAAAAAAAACATATTGATGTAATCATGACATTAATATGCTAACTATTTTTTTGGAAATGGAGTACTTGTCTTGAAATTAATTTACCGAGCTGAGCGCATTAAATCTTAATAATTTTGCGCAATCCGTGTTTTATTCAAGTGAATCTGCATTGATCCTTCACATGGTATATATAATACGGTGTAGTGGGCAAAGATCTTTATAGTATTAGACTGATAACATCGGGAGGAGTGCAGTGATAGCCTAGCGGTTGAACGCTTGCCTTCCATGCAGGAGGGTCTAAGTTCAAACCCGGCCCGCACCTCTGACTTTTCGGAATCATGTGCGGATCAAAATTTGATTATCTCTTGCATTTACGGTGAAGTAAAACATCATGAGGAAACCTGCACACCTCAGAGGGCTCCATAAAGTTCTTAATGGTGTGTGTAGTCCGCCAACACGCACCGGCCAGCGTGGTGGCCTACGGCCTACTCCTTCTCATTCTGAGAAGAGACCCTTGCCCAGCAGTGGGACAGTAATGGGTTGAATTATTAACATCGGTTTCAGCTAAAAGTGTCGTTTTTACATTAAAGTCTGTCACTACATACTTCACAACGATATTCTATAAGACAAGACCTTTCTCGTTGGCTCTTAACCCACATCTTCCATCAATAAACACGTTTTACTACGGAATATTGGAAAAATATTTTTCTAAAAATATCCTAAAGGCGGTCTAAAATATTTGCTACTGAGTTACAACAGCTTAGATAAAGTGACAAATGAAATGTGAAAATGATATTCACTTTGTGTTTAGGAGTTAATGACCCTTGAGCGAGATGAGTTAGCAAACTTAGCCAGTGTGTTTATCTTATACTTACTAGAGTATAAGTTTTGTTATGCTATGTTGTTCTAGTGTTATGGAAATCATGAAAATTGCTTATTAAGAAGAAAAAATGGAGGCGGGATGATTCTCAACGGGGCGGACATTTCTGCTAACGTTGGATTATTGTTACAAAATTCTTATAGTACTTAATTATTTATTTTGTAATGACAGAAGTTTAAGCCTGAAGCTTTGAGCAGCAAGCCTGTCTGGGGAGTTTCTTCTCTCCAAGCTTAAACCCTTAAAAAGCGATGAAAGGCAGCTGAATGAGTTCTGTCATTGAAACACTGATTACTCACTATTTATGGTCCAATTTAGGCTCGTTCCGTTCACTTAGATGTTGAAATCCGATGTATTACGGTGTTTATATGATGTGACGTTCTTCAGATGCAAACCTTTGGGTACTACTATTCTATAAAAATTATACCTATGTGCTTTAATAAAATCTAAATAATAATACATTTTATTTTAATTACTAATTTGGCGTCAAATTTTTCTATTTTTTATTGTGTCCAAAATAGTCAAACTATTTTATTTTTGCTGATATACAGCATACAATAATATCACAATGTTCTTTCTACATTTTTCGTTTTAAGATAACACCAACGGTATAATATGTCCTTGTAGCATGTCTCGGCCCCATAAAACGACAATATAAAATAGTCCGGGGCCACTCTGGGGGTCAAACAAGACAATCTGCAATAAAACCCTGCTGAATGGCAGACGACCTTTAAAATGTCTCTTGCACTGGAGAGAATAACAAGGATAAAGTTAGAGACAAGTTTGGAATTTTTTAATCTTAATTGTTTTTTTTTACTATGTTTTTAGTTCGTTGATTATGGTCGTGTAGTAAGAATAGAATATCGAGCGTCGTCGGTATAAATGATTGATTTCGTAAAAATATACAGAAAGATGATAAATCCTTCAAAAAATAAATTCTTCATGGTCTTCTTTTTATACTGGGACATTGGAACTTATTTAACACCTATGAAACAATCTAACAAATCAACAGAAGAAAAACGAACATGATAACCACTGAAGGAGACAGAGAATAAAAGGTGCAAACAAAACTCCAAAACGAGGTCCTTAAAAAGGCACATAGATTCCCAAAGCTCAAACAACAGCGGTCAGGTTAAAATTGCAGTATCATATACGTACACAGTTCTCAAAGCAATAGCTTGAAATACCTAAGGGACCTGTTATCCCAATTAACTTGCAACTTGCAGTACAATAAGCAAGTGATACGCTTAGTCTGGCTACAGAAGCAATACACTCCATCTTGCTCTACTCTTGGGACGAATGGAGTAAGCACTTTACAATTTGTAGTGCAATAAATAGCTAATCCAATATCGAATCTTAAGTTTATTGTGTAATGGTTCACTGTGAGTATCCTGTTTTGTAGCGAATGCTAGCTTCATGACGATCAGCGACATCTATCGGAGTCTAGCGACAACTGAAATCCTACATCGCACTATCAGAATTTTCAACGATTCTAATATATATATCCATCGGATTTTATTCCCCCGGCTATATCTCCTGGTCAAAGAATCCTCCTTTTTATCTTCCAGATACTATACTTATTTTAAATTCGCACCATTATTCACAACCACTACAGAGCACTATAAAACGGGGTATTCTAATTCACCCGTCATTTTACAAGAGCAGTGACGTCACAAGTCCACAATTGAATGGGCCTACACAGTCCATGAGACTGCAATTTCCCGGCAGACGTGTCTATTCATCGCTATACCTATAGTGTCGGACAAATGACTTGCTTGAATAGATAGATTATAAGTGAAATTTGTACCTCGGTATTTGAGAGAATGATTGAAGATGGAATTGATGGAATGTTTTAGAATTAAATAAGAATACTGTATTAGACAAAATAGTAATTATTGTTCCTGTTACTGCTAGCCTGCCACATCCCATTTCTGGGCAAAGGCCCTCCCCTTGATTTCCAAGCTTTTCTGTTATGTGATTCAGGGTGATATGGCCAGTCGAAAAAAATCCATCTTTTGCTAATAGATGGCGCGATGACAATTGTCTTGATAATATTTTTATTATCTTTTTTTTTCTCTATATCTTTTAATTTTAGTTATTTTATATAAAATTTTCTGTTTTGTAATTATTAGTTATTATTTGTTTAAGATTTCTAATTATATTATTCATGTAATTTGTTTGTTAGACGCTAGCAACTTCAAATTGCAAATGTGCGAGCACAGTGTAGCCAGTAACTTTACATTTACTTGTCGGACAGTGTGGATTTTTGCACTCACTTGGGCCAGCATATCCTTCTAATGAGAGTGGCGTTGAGTACTGGATCGCTGGATCTCCAACTATTGTGGCTGAGCCTAGCTACACCAATTATTCCGTTATATTAATACTGTTCATCGTGTGTCGTTTTGCGCACATGGGCTTGCATTGTGCTCGCATAGTCTTTATTTTAAAAGATTATCCATGGAGTTTCTTGCCGGTCTCTTCTCCATAGGGCCTACCCCCACTTTGGAACCGTGCACCTAGAATCACAACGTTTTGAAAGAGCCTGTAAAGGCCTACTCGAAATAAAAATATTTGACTTTGACTTTGTTTATCGGCAGTATGTTGTTGACGTTCGTGTGTGATCGCAAGTAATGCAGTTTGTTGTGCCGAAAGAAATTAAAAAGGCAAGTATTTTATCGGTTTAATGTTATAACTACGTCAAAAAAAATATATGCACGATATTCCTTACGTTGTGAATGTGATTTTATAATCGCTTTCATGTTAATTTTACTTTTATCTCGTGGCTTGATGTTTTGTTGATATTTTAACCTCAAAATGGTCAAAATTATTTTACTGTGTCAGTATTTTAGTTTTATGTGGCCATCTTATCCTAAAGGTCTGGTTGATATGGCCATGTTACTTTTTTTTTTGTTTTCAGATGCCAAAATACGTGCGGACATCGAACCGTGATAACTGGACACAAGAACAGTTATCAAATGTATTAGATGCTATAAAAAACAAGAGTATGTCGGTTTATAGGGCTGCAATAAATTTTAGCGGCGTTTGAAGAAAAACAACCCAATAAAGGGACATTTGGGCCCAGGTATTACATTTTCCCTTTGAAAATGAAAGAAGACTCTGTCGTCATATATACAAAATGCAGCCTATGGGATTTCCCTTAACCAGGAGCGATCTGCGGACTATTGTATTTAAATTTGCACTCCAGTTAAATCTAAAACATAAATTCAATACAGAAAAGCAGAAGGCTGGATATGATTTTGTGAGTGGATTTTTAGGAAGAAATCAAGACATTAAAATCCGTAAATTGGAAGGCATATCCATTGCTCGCTTAAAAGGTCGCTTAATTAATCGTAATGAAACAGAATCATATTTCGACCTTTTGGAGACCGTTCTAAAAGATAACGAATTGTTTGCTAAGCCTTCCAACGAGTTCTGAAAAAGACATATGTGGAAAAAGGTAGAGAAAACTTGTGAAGTTAAGGAAAATGAAGGTAAGGGGAAAGGCAAGGGGAACGAAGAAATAAAATGGCCCTCTTCTACGTCCTGCTATGGCCATCTGAGACGGATAGGTCGGATGAGATAGCCACTTACTTATTATTTTTATAAATTTAATAACTAAAATTGTAATTAATCAGTCGTAACCAAAGTCTGTAAAACCAAAGTTGATTAATAAAAGATTAATTATAAAGTGCAGTTTTTCAATTATTTTTGTAATCATTATATAAAAATTGTACCTACAAAAAAATACGGCCATATCACCCTAAATTACCCTAAATATGACTAATCTTTATCAAATGTGCATAGTTCGTCTCACCATCTCTTTCAACAACAAATAATTGTGCAACTCTGTAAGATTGATAATCAAAGCACGGCTAGCGTAGTGTCTAAGCTATGTAAACGCGTGTAGGCCCCCCACAAGATGGACTGAACACCTCGTGAAGGTCGCAGGAACCCGCTGGATGTGCGCAGTATAGGGCTGGTCGATATGACGGTGTTTGGAGACATGTATGTTCAGCAGTGGACGCCTTTCGGCTGAAATGATGATGATGATGATTATCATAAGAGTGCATATTTGTCTCCATTGGCCGGACTCAACACACGCCCGGCACACATCGGATTTAAGAATGCTTTATATACTACTATCTATCGAACTGTATTTACTATGCGTACACACGTCACCTTGAAATTTGGGAATAAAATAAATCCAATGCGTGCGGCACGTACCTGTTGGTGCAAAGCCTCATAAGTTACTCATGTCAAGTCAAAAAACAAAAACATCTCCTATGCACTGAATAAAACATGTCCAGCGGTAGAAAATCATGTAACTACATTCATAATAAATGCTCTACTTCACATAAAACGCCTTCATTCATAACTCCCTTTAGTAGTGGAAAAAAACAACAAAATGCATTACCATAATAACCTCTGAATCAAAATTTCAGCTCCTAAAACATCGCAATGTAACTTCACCAATGCGGGGTAAGAGACGCCCCTAAAAACTGCTTTTAAATTAAAACCGCAACGTATTGTCCGTTCCAACAGGAAGCGGTCGCGTCGAGTCGGTTCTGTTACAGGAAATTGCGGCCCCTACCCGCGACCCCGACTCTGACAGTTAAGCTTAGTATGCACGGTCGACGTATCGCGTAATCGCTATGTGCGTTTTGAGGTTGACACACCTGTACCTGGCCTGAATTGATAATGTTGAATTTGATACAGTTTAAAGTGCTTAGTATGTTAAATATACTGGCACGATGTTTAATTTCGTAATGGAGGTAAGATTAAATGTTTGACTTGGTGAAGGGAACATTGTTTGGAATGTCTTGCACATTAATGGAAAATAGGAGGTGTAATTTATATTTTTGGTATCTGCAGTTCTTTATAAAGGTTATCTCGTTATACATGTATTTTAGAACAAGTAAAATGAATTTATTAATATCAAAACAGCATGCGTGGTTATTACAGAATTGATGTGGATAGAAATTTGAATGTTTTAGTATGACTATTGTTTTTAATAAATTCTATGTTTCATATTTTAAAAGATAACATGTAAAGCTGTTTTACCAATACTATTACTACAACACAAAAAAAAAATTCACCCTAAAGTACAGCGTTTTTTACAACGTCTCAGTATAAGTACCGACTTAATTTCCACACTATTTTAGAAACGTCAAAATACTGTGTGTTGTTTGAGAATGACTGACAATGTCTAGGATATTCATATTGATTAACCTTTTTCCACTGTTACTATAAAAGTAATTTATATTCACTGAACTAAAAAGACTAGCACAAAGTAAGTAAGAAATTAAGTAGAACCCGGGATATTGATTGACAAATCGAAATGAGAAAAGTTTCATAACTGTGTGTCTCTCGGGTTCTGAGGAGGCACTTAATCGAGTATCAGTTAATAAATACCAAGGCTTGATATATTAAAGCTCTACAACAGGTTAGAAATAGGTAGCTATTTATTTCTGTTTAATAAAAAATGAGCTATTGACCTTTTCAACAGCAATATCTCTTAACTTAAAAAAGTATATATATAACTCCAAACTATAGAGCTCGACTCGTTTGTGTCTTCTGGCAATTAATTCAGTTTCTTTTTTAATTTGTTTTCGTGAGAACTTGTAAATTGGCCTTCTTGTTTTTACTTACGTTGTTAATACTTTTTCTAACTAGCTGTAAATTTTCTTAAGATTAAAATTAAATTAACAAAATGTATAGTATTTACTCTCGGATTGCTGTGAAGGCAACGCTTTTTGTATAAGATTGATTAAAATCATTTTAAGCCGGTCACCGTGCTGCCTGGCATTGAGGTCAAAGATAAATTTTGGTTCTTTGATCACAAATCGATACCTTAGCTAAAGATCAATTTGAGTTTTAAAAACTCAGGTAGGATGAAACATAAATATAAAAAAAAATTACGTAAAACGTCATGTATTGAAAGCGACTGAACTTATTACAAAATCATAAATTTTCCTATGTTTGAATAAAGCAATATCATATTTCGTTATCCTAAAAATAAAGCATTATTCCTTAAATATCATCCTGAGTTTGTAATTAAGTGAAGTTTCGGTTATACAAGGAAAATTGATCCTGCTAAGCAGCAGGAAAACGACAAAATAAATGAGCGTAAATATTATACCGAAAATACGAACAAATCATATCATTTCAGCGTAGTCTTTGAAGCATTTTGTGTTACTATTTGTTGACAGATGTATCGGTACAGACTATAAAGATTGTCGTCTAACAGCGTAAACCATCCGAATTATTATGGCAAAAAATCCTTTTAACAAAGCGCGTAATATTTCAAAAGACAGTGGGGCGATACGTCGCGCGTGTAACCTAGGCTTTACACTAACTGCGGGATTGTGTGTTTAATTAAATTTCGCGAATCGTAACTTTCTTTGAATGGAACAAATGGTTCTGATTTTTATGATCGGCTGTGTAACCGTTGTATGGAGTGCACAGAAGAGCTAATTTTTCTACATCGACATGCGCAGTTCTAATGGCAGATTTCATTAAACGATGGGAGAAGAGTGTTTTATGACGGCATACCTATATTTTTTATATATTTTGTCTCGCACTAGGATTTATTTTGGTAAATACAGTGTATAGTGTATACACACCCCAACTCGGAAAAAAATATCAGTGGGTCAAGCAAAATATCTCGGATCTCAGATCCGTGCGGATATCTCAATAACACCTTGCACGACTTGAGAAGACTTGAGACTTGAGAATCGAAAACAAGACCTCACACTTAGTAGCCGCGCTTGCGATCACTAGACTAATAAGGTAATTTAACTTTGAAACCGTAAAAAAATTATAATATATATATAATTATTAATTATTATTAATATATATATATATATATATAATAATTTAATATCAAAGAAAAATAAAAATAAGATAAAGGAAAATTTGAATTTTTTATTAAATCCAACATCCAGAAATGAGAATGACCATTTAATTTACGAATTATATCCAAACCGGGCGATAAACATAAAATATTTAACATCAGACGAAGTCACGACAAAGTCGCGTTCACCGAATTAATTAGCGAACTTCTAGTTCGAAGTTTTACGAGTATTTTACTGTAGCTTGAAAAGTAATCACTCTCGGGGTGGATGGTGCTAAAACATTAAATGATAAGTTCATTACTGAGTTATATTTGAATGGAATAATTAAAAAAGGTGGCAGCGTCACGGTTGAGTGATAGTCACGCAACGTAAGAATGGCCGCACATTAACTGTAATAATATATGCTGGAATATTTACCGTGGTTTGGAATGATAATTATTTAGCATGAGCTTCCGCCCGCGGCTTCGCCCGCGTGGTTTACGAACCCGTACATTTTTCCGGAATAAAAAATACTGTGTGCTATTCCAGACTATAATCTATCTCTGTGCTAAATTTCATCCAGATCCGTTCCGCCGTTCTGGCGTGATTGAGTAACAAATATCCATCCATCCATGCATTTATAATATTAGTAGGATGATGATAAATTTTTCAGGCCTTGCATTATTATGGATGTCGACTTGATGAATTGTTTATTTATATATTAGATCAACATAGTATTAAGCCTGTATTCGCCGAAGGATTAGGCAGAGGTGTATTGTTGCATACTGACATTTCACCGAATGCCGTTGTTTATTGAGTCCCATGTAATAGGAGGCAAACATATTGCCATTTCTGGGCCTGAATCCAAACTTCGTGCTGCTACGTAGAATTTTCTTACAGAAAAGCTTTTAAACAACCTGGGGATCGAAAACAGGCACTGCTGAGCATACGCTTTTCAACCACTAGACCTTTAAGGCAGTTTCATATATATTCCAAATTAATAATATTGTGTTACATGTATCTATGTATATATCCAGCGGGTAAATAGACAGAATAATCTTGTGTACAGCAATTTCGGCGAATTTCCCGCAATCTTTACAAAGTTAAAATCCTAACTAATATTATAAATGCGAAAGCAAGTTTGTTTGTTACCTTTTCACGCCTAAACCACCGAACCGCAGCCTAATTACCGATGTCGCGACAGGCGTAGATCGCGCGATAACTTCTGTCAAACGTCATTTTTGTGACATATAATGTATTGGCTGACAGTGAGATTGCTGTCGCGTGGCTGTCAAATTGCTATCGCTTTTTTACATAATTAGGCTGCGGATCATCGTGAAATTTTGCATATACATTGTCAGGGGTACAGAAAAGGACATAGGTTACCTTTAATCCAGAAAAAAGTACTGTTCCCTAGGGAAAGAACTATAACTTTCTTAGGACGCTAGATGGCGCTACATGTGACCCGAAAAAATGCACGGGTTCGTAATCAATGCGAGCGAAGCCGCGGGCGGAAGCTAGTATTCGTATAATTTATAGATAGTTGTTGCTTTGATTACATAAAATCTAACAGCCACATCGACCAACAAACAGTGCATACTTTTCATGCTTACATATATTTTCATAAGAGGATACGAAATAGCATTATTAGCGACAACAACTTGGACATTTTTCTTAAGTACTACGGGGGAGTAAGTCTGAGTGTTTATGCATGTGAATATTTGTGTTGGTAAACGTACCCATTATACAGGAATATAATTAGGGCAGGGTGTTAAAAAAACAAAAAAAAAACATAAAATAAAATCTCCTACACTGTGTTGACTGCGCGGCCTCCGTCTCTGCCTACGCCCGAGCTAAGACAGTTGGCCTATAAAGCAAGGAAATCACTCACTGTAAATAATAGGATTGATTGATTTGATTTAAGCCATCTCACAAAACAGCGGCCTCTTCTTTGGTGGAAACTTTACAGCGTAATTATGATTTCTCATTTTACATTCATAAAGCGAAATATTACCTTGAATCTGAAATAGAGACAGCACGTGTATACAGTCTATATATTGTTCGTGTTTGTATATGTTCGGGAAGTTATAAGAAGTCGATATGTTCTTCTGTTAGAACAAATCTTAGAAGCATTCTGGAGTTATGAATGTATTAAGCACAATTACGTGTGACACAATAACAGAAGTGAAATGTGAATGCAACTACTTCAATACACCTCTGCCTAACTCTTTGGGGAATACAGCCATGATGATATTCATTTCATACTGTTTTGTGGTAATGTATATTTATTGTCCTTTTTATATCGTGTCAGTGTAAAGTAAAATCCCTACATATTTTAAAACAAAGTCCCCCGCCGCATCTGTCCGTCTGTTCGCAATAAGCTCAAAAACTACTGAACCGATTTTCATGCAGTTTTCGCCTACAGACAGAGTGATTCATAAGGAAGGTTTAGGTGTATAATTCGTTAAGGTTTTATGAAAATTGGCTGAAATATGATGATGATAGTTGAAGATGTCGGAAAATATCATGCCGACTGGGAGCTTTACTGGCCTGCGCCGAGTAAATGCTCGACGTAACAGGTTGATACGACACTACGACAGAAAAAAAATGAAGGCGTATATGCTCTGCTACCCGTGCGAAGCAGGGGCGTATCGCTAGCTAGCTAGCTTATTAATATAAGAATTATCGGACTTCATAGACGTCCTGCGCTAACTTGTCTTAGAACTCTATGAAATCGTGAATCTAAACCATGTAGAGACCCAAAAAAATACATAAAAAACCATCAAAATCGGTCCAGCCGTTTAGGAGGAGTTCAGTGACATACACACGTACCGAAAAATTATATATATACATACGTATTGGTCACAGGCTTTTTTCATTACAAATCCAGCTTAAAAAATTCATTTCTCGACAAAAATCTGCGACACAGCTACTTTAAACTTTGCGCGAACTGTCGCATAATGTGTACGTAATCTTACAATATTGTATCGTGCTTGCCCCACATTTACCCAGCTGAAGTTTTAAGTTATAACCTTTTGCATTTTTCATTTAAAATTATGATGTCAAAATAACATAAGTCACCGTTTTTATTATAAACTTTTATAAATAAGAGTCTATTTTAAGCGTAGTAACATTTGTGGGGGTAATTACCATGCTTCATCATCAGCACAATTAAATATTTCCACTTCTAGGACACACTCCTCCTGACTTGAGAGAGTCTAGGGCGAGAATCAACTACAAGGGGTTGGTGCAGTGCTGGATGTCAGAAGTCTTCAAATTTTAGTTCTAGGATGCTATTTTCCTCACAATGTTTTTCTACACCGTTGGAGCAGTGATAATGGCAGTGACACGATTGGCAATATGGTGATCGACGCCCAAACGGTTTTTTTAAGACCTAAGTATGAATAATTTGTTCTAGGTATAAGTGAGATAGGTTTGTAAAGTAAACCCACGATATAGAAGGGGTTAAACCACGTTTTAAGGCAGGTTAACAAGTTTGAACAAAACTCACAATATTAATATAACATAGCATCACGCCTGTATTCCCCGAAGGGTTAGGTAGAAGTGACGTATGTGCACCCACATTTCACCGATGTCGTTATTGAGTCCTATGTAATATGGAGCGAGCCGGAATCTACCGGGCATAGGTCCAGACTCTGTGCTGCTACTGAGCCGTATAACGCTCTGCCCGAACCGGGAATCGAACCCAGAACCTAACGCTCATCAGTCGCGCTTACAACCATTAGACCAATGAGTCAGTGACAATATTATGAGATTGAAAATCCACGTCTCGATTCGAACTTGTTACTGCATTGCGTATGAACAACTTCACTATCGTTTAATTAACACAACTTAAATATAACAAAGTTGAAACAGAAACTTTTTAGATGTCAGTTTGCTCTGATTGTACAAGATATACTTGATGAGGTCGAATTCGTTTGGCGTAAATGGTATTTCATTATTTAACGAATAGGCTACGCGCTAAGTGGTACTGTTGCTAGGCAACAAACTGGGTTGGGACCTGTAAATGCAGATTTATAAAAGTATCCTTAATTAATTAAACTGTGTTATTTTTAAAGGTCAGCAAAACACTTTAATGCAACGGGATTAAGAATATATATAATAATAATATCCTTTTCATTTTAAATATGTTAATTATGTACCTTGTATATGCTCATAAACATACAAAAAAAAATATTTTTAAATATTAATATATTCAGAATTATAAAAGGCCCACGAATATATTCGAAATATATGTCCCATTTTAATATATCCCTCTCTCTTTGGTTTTGTTCACTAGTCTGCGTGATACACAAATTTCATTTTGTATAGGTCCTATATTAATATTCGACGGCACGGTTGGCGCGGTGGTTGAGCGATCAACTGCTGAGCTACGTGTCGCGGGTTCGATTCCCGCACGGAAAAAATATTTGTATGATCTACAGATAGTTGTTTCGGGTCTGGATCTTGGTGTATGTGAATACACACCGTCCCTTAAGCACATAAAGCCGTTGGTCCTGCGCCTGATCTCTCTCCGGACGTGTCGGATTGCCGTCCCATCGGACTATGAGAGTGAAGGAATAGAGAGAGCACCTGTGTTTGCGCACACACTTGTGCTCTATAATATCTCCTGCGTAGTTGGCTAATCTTCGGTGAGATTGGCCGCCGTGAACGAAATCGGTCAGGAGGACATTATTATTATATTAATATAAAATGTGTGTATTAACAATAATATTTAACTTTGATAGTAACTAATAGGATGGGAGATCTGTGTTATTTATACAAACAAACAGATGAGGAACAAACCGAAACCATAACATCAAAGTAACAATCGAAATTAATTCAAATTCAAATATATTTTTATTCATGTAAACCATTTACAGGCATTTATGAATAGTCAGGCTCTAGTTGCCACGTTCCAAAGTGTTGATTTCCAATGGAGAAGAACGGGCAAGAAACCCCATGGTTACTTGGAATTATATACACAATTTTAATTTATACATTGGCTACATAACCCTAAAATAATACTTTATTTAAAACTAAAATGCAATATATCCCTTTCCCAACATTAACCCAATACTAAGCCCCTGTAATAATAGATGGTGGGATCTCAGTCGAGCTGAAAGTCCATTACTCAGTATCGAGTAGTATCGAGTCATTAATCGAGCCGCTCGATTATCGGGCACATCATTAATCAAATGTATTTGGATTCAACTGATTCGATGCACTAGCTTTACGATACAATTACTATGTATAAATATTTTCATTGCATAATAATGAATGTTCTATATTTCGTAGAAAGCTAAATACTCTAAAAGATTAAAGATTATTTATTCATGAACAATAATACAATTGCATTTGAAAATTAGTGCTTATTAAAATTGGTTCAAATAAATAATGAAAAATTAACAAACATGCAGTGGCGTACGGTTCATAAAGACAAAAAGAAAATACCTATCCTACATAACTCAGATAAATATTTATTATAAGATATTTGAGGTGGCAAATCACATACATCATTATTTAATCGACAAGACGACGAACCAATATCAACATGCAGTAGGTATTACTAGTAAGTAAGCTTTTAAAATTTTCTGCCTACCCTGTCTAAAAACTCTGTGCACGCCGCTGCAAACATGACATTACGCCTGTATTCCCCGAAGGGTAAGGTAGAGGCGTACTGAACTCTCACATTTATCTGATACCGTTACGATTTCTATGTAATAGGTTGCGAAAACATATACATCTAGCGAGCACAGTCACACTCCGTGCTGATACATAGAATTTCCATACAGAAAAATCCAATATTACTTTGCTCGACCCGGGAGTCGAACCCAAGACGCTCAGCAGTCGCGCTTAGGTACGACCACTAGATCTATGAGACAGTTACAATAATATATATACCTACCAGCATTACTGACTGGCTAATCTTTACACTACGGTTTAATTATTATAAAAATATTTGCTCCGTCCGAGAATCAAACAATGCCAAACTGCAACATTTAAAGGGTAAAAGAACTAAGGTTAATATCTAACTCGGTCAAGCAGCTTAGTATGGTAATAGCTCGAGATTGGCATTGTACCAATAAACGCAATATGCTTGCTACCTAGGTAATACAATGACGTCATCGACATCCATATGTATAAGACAATGTACTTACTTCTGCGTAGTACATTGATTACTGACCACACGGTTCTAAATACTATTTTGATATTCCATCAATAATATTGGTGATCGTTAAAATTCGTGGCTTTTAATTGATCGTTAATTTTCGGCAACTTCCGAATTATAACGATTGGAACAGTTTACAGTTTTACAACATACTATAATAGAGACTAGCATGAACGTGAATACCCAAGTATTCACGTTCATGCAGAATGACTCAGACTAAAGCCGAATTTTAACGATATTTACAATTTTTTTGGCCATTATCTCCACTAGTTTGGAAATTCCTTGTTTTCCAATATATATCATTTCTATTTCTTTTTTTTCTATTGTAACGACCCAACTTGACTCACACATCAATACGAGTTCATAGTGACACAGCCTTAAAACACGTTTACTTAAAGTATAGGATTATAAACGGCGTCTCCGCTTTTATTCTTGTCTCCTGCCTCTCGCTCACTCAAAGCCTGAAATTCTAATCCTTATCTCTAAGACAACATACAGTAAATCTTAGGTTATCTCGGTTTTGTTAATCTTCGCCGATTTAATTGCCAGCTTTCACAACTGCTAAATATCAACTATAACAACCTATTTTTAACACACTATTTTTCGATGAATATCATTTCATAATATTTTCGTTTAATTTTCCGATCAGCGACGCTATCAACAATGTTATTCAACGTTGAATTTTTTCTCCAATTTCACGGAGCGATATTAAAACAGTTCCTCGTACTCCATGCGTGTAATTGGATCCAGTTCCGTTATTAAAACGTATTAACGTCCTTCTCAATTATAACAAACAAATTCAGCCAATTTTTAAGCCGATTAATACTTATGTAAAAAAATGTCTTAATATAACGGAATCCGTGATTTTCCGTATTCGATTCAGATTCGTATCGTTATATTTTTGATGATATGCGTGTTGCTCATTAACTTTTTCTCACAGTCTTCCATCGTGTTATTAAAAAGCTTGGGAAATATGATGCAAAAAGACTTTTGATATTTAACCAAGGTCTGTTTTGAAATGAAACTGATATAATTTATCAAACACATTTCTCGACCTGAGACGCATAAGGTCGGATTTCAAGATCGGACCAAATTAACTTTAATAGTCAGCTGAAACCAGTATCTCGCGCTCTTTCTAAGCATAAAACAATCATAATTCTATCTCTTTTTGTTCAGATAGATTTACAAATGCATAAGGTCGGATCTTTCGAGTTTTTGATTTTATATCGTGGATTAAGGCTTAATAAAATATTATATATACCGTGACTAGTTTTATTACTATATATTATACAAAGGTACAAGACTTATCTAAAACATTACACTATTTTTGTCAGCCTGATCGAAAATAAACAATAGTTATAACACGATTTTATATAAAAAAAAAATTTGGCTCTCCTCTAAACTTGTCAAATTCCATATCAGACCTAATGCGTCTCAGGTCGTGATTTCAAGATCACAATTATTATTATTCGCAAATCATTTGAAAATTTCGAAAAGCATTCTGCAAATGATTACAACGAGAATTCGATTTTGCCGACGATAGTGTTACACAATCAATCCAAATCCTGATCTACGATTTTTAATCCGCTCAATTTCAACGCGTAAAACACGAAAACACGTTATTAAAGCAAATAGCAAGCGTTCTCAATAAAACCGTTGTGGATAAAAAACTTATTAAATTTTCAAGCCGGCCCGGAATTTCAGAAATGTCAGCGCATACATTTATAATGAATTGCAGATATTCGGCAAAATGTCACGGGAATACACTCTGTACTGTCCAGAATCCGATACAATTTATTTGAGACACTTTTACTCGTGCTGACACCCTAAATGTTTTCTATTTATTATAAAAATATACGATACCATAATAGGATTGCTCCTATATTGTGGGTTCATTCATTAAACTTTTATTAGTAAATCCTTATGTAAATGTAGGAGTGTGAAAACATCATCGCTTCTAAGATTA
This sequence comes from Shargacucullia verbasci, assembly GCA_947562105.1. Taxonomy (NCBI): domain Eukaryota; kingdom Metazoa; phylum Arthropoda; class Insecta; order Lepidoptera; family Noctuidae; genus Shargacucullia; species Shargacucullia verbasci. Next base: position 930,694 of record OX387283.1, read on the forward strand.
TCTTTAAGTACTTTGTAGCGACTACCACTCGCAACATAGAAAAAGTAATGTTCCTTCTATCGGAGTGAAACAACAATAACAAATCTTGAATCGCACTATGAGAGTTTACAACGATTCTAACACATATACACTGGTCGGAGGATCCTCCCTTTTCAATGAAGTAGACCATACCTCGTTCCACATTAACTTCGTTAAGAATATTATTGTTCATAATAATGTATAGTACAAACGATCGGGAAGATATACAGTACCCTTAGTGTAAGTTTCTTTTGGTAGATTCGATCGGAGCGCCGAACGCGTTTAATGTAGTAAACATTAAACGCGTTCGGCGCTCCGATTGGTGGAGAGCACGAAACGGACCAATCGGAACGCCGAACGCGTTCGATGTAGTAAATCGAATTTGTTAAAAGAAACTTACACTAGGGGTACAGAGCACTGGGTATACCAATACACTCGTAGTCAGTGTAATATGATTATTGATTTTTGAGTTTGAGCAGCAATTTAGTGTAAGCAAATTACTTGACACTCCATTTATCTATCTCACCAAAGTATTTAATTGTGTACTGACAGGTGGGAGCTAACTACAACAATTCTCGAAGCTCTAAAAGCCTTAGAGCTCTTGTAAATAATGACCTATCCTATGTCGGACACACTGTAGTGCTCATCGCTCTGTTGCAAGCTCTAGAATAATTAGGGAATTGTTTCTGAAAGGAAGTTTTCGTATTCACGTTTCTGAGTTGTATTATTTTTCATAGATATCTCGGATAACATGTTTTTAGTAGGTCTAATAGACTCTTGCTCTTTTAATCTTCTAATTTTTCTAATAGACTCTTCTATTTATATATATATGTATATATATATATATAATTATATTCGTTCTCGTTGAAATTTCAAATATTTATTGCATTCATATGTTCTATATAAGGTTGACAGAAAATTGGTGCGTATCCTTGCTAAGTTAGCCAATTGTTCTACTGTCTGATGTAGCGGCTGATAATGGTCAAAATATCACGTATCGCGTGTTTATTATTTGAAATGGCATATTATATTCTTTTAAAATAACTGACCAAGAGTTGTTTAGTATCGCGACTACGATCAAATAAATTGATGTGAACGAATTGCTCCTCGATTACTGCTCAAAATATTTGGCTACAGAACTTTACTCTTTATAAATGCGCAGTGAAAAACCCTCGGGTAGTGTTTAAGATAACTATGCAACGTGGAAAAACGTCAACGAAAAAAATAAAAAAGCGTAACAAAGGTTTTATCGTCCTCATTTTCGCATATGAAATTTTTCTTTCACCGAAAACAGAATTTTACTTTCATAATAAGCACTCGATCGTAAGTCGAAAATAATTGCAGCCTGTCATACACACACACACACACACATACACATACAGCTCACACGTCATCGTGCAGGTTAATTAAAAACGATTAAGGCGAATGCCAGCGTGTATTGTTAGTGCACGACAGATCCGGGTCAGTGACGTCATATCCGTAGTCCGGTTCCAAACGTGGAATAAGTAAAAGACCGATTGCAGTTCAAGCGAAAATGAATCGTGTGTTCCATTACAGTAAGGTCGGTTTTTGAGTGTACGGCAAACTAATAAGAATCAGGGTGAATTTACGATATGCATATAAAAAGTGGGGAGGTTGCCGTGGTGTCGTATGTTTTATAACTTGACAAATACAGATGTTATCACCGATTTTGCGCGGTTCACAAATATTAACAAGGCTCTACAGCAAAGATCTACACCTCAATGGAGGTGTTTTATGTGATTTCTCGTGACACATACGATTAAAATAAATCTGAAGTAAATACTCCAAAACCTTTGACCCGGGTACGTCTTAAAACTGCGGCCAGACACCGGAGGACGGCCAGCAGCGTCCTCTCACTAATCGGTGAGCCACTGCGATCCCCAAGCCGCCTGCCAAGCGTGGGGATTATGGCAAACCCCCCCTTGAGGGAGGCCATCGTTCAGCAGTGGACGTCTTCTGGCTGATGATGATGATGATGATGAAATACTCCAACCAAATGCGATTCTAGGAGCGAAGACCATTTATAAATAAACAAAATATCGTATAAGTATTGCCATGGAGTTTGTTGATGGGGTTGTAGGTGGCATCTAGTGTCTGATTTTTCTTAAGAACCGACCTGAAGAATCGTCTACGTATAAAAGATGTTATTATATGTTTATCTTATCTCACTTATTGAGTGAAGCAGTATGTAGCGGCTACTTCTCGAAACGTGGCTAAAAATAAAGGCCATCTATCGAAGTGAAGTGATAACAGAAAATCCTGAATCACACTATGAGAGTTTAGAAAAATTCTAACACATATAGTCGTCGAAGTGCTAACACCACGTAAGTCGTTTTTGGCGGTTTTGACATTTTGATGCCATTTGTTTCACCCAATCAGAAACAAGCATCGTCCAATAGTAACTCGTATAATGAAATGAATAAATGGTATTGTAATGGTGTCTATGCAAAATTATGTAGATTTTTCACTCTCCTAAAAAGTTGCTATTTTTGACATACATGGTGTTATAACTTCAACTATGATATACCAATGTCCGACATCAACCATCATTGGAGAAACACCATACTTCGTTCCTCCATAAGTACAAAGACTGTTTTTATTTATTCATAATATTTTTTCATAAATCACATACTACTTGGTCAGTATAAACGACAATATTCACACCAAATAGGTACAGTACGTGTGCAAAGCAGAAGGGGTATGACGTATTAAATTGTAAACGAGATGTCAATCTGAATTCAGTGAGTCATATGCAGACGCTTAGGTACTCCTTCTTTTTCTTTCGTATCGATCCGAGCTATCTAACTCGAACCACGCATACCAATGTCTAGAGATTAGCCAGTCAGCAGTGGTAGTAGCAAGGCTCACTGCCAACGGGTGCGCTAGATGTTCTTGGTTATCGTCACTCGTGGAAGATTTTTTGCTGAACCCCGAATGCTGGTGTGAAGAGTATGTAAAAGGATGGTAAGATAGAAGAGTGCTGCGTTATTATGAGCTACAGATAGTTGGTCCGGCAGCCTATTTACCGATATAGCAATCAGTTTGCGACAGGCGTAGATCGCGCGTTACTGTCAAATGTTATTTTTGTGTGATGAATGTATTGGCTAACAGTGACTATTTTTACATAATTAGGCTGTGGGTTTCGGTATTTGAATATTTGTGTATAAAGGCGCCCACGATACAGGTCAAATCAAAAAATATTTTGATGAAAAAAAAAATAAACCTGGAGGATGTCCATTAATGAATTAATCAGTCAATAAATTGAATCAATTAACGAGCTATTTCCTGAATCAATCACAACTAACCAATCAATTGTGAGTTAATCAACCAGTTGATAAACTAATTAATTTGTAATAAGTCCTTGTATTAATTAACAGCTTAGTCAATTGAGAATTTGATGGACCACACGATAAATAGAAATGACTTATATATAATATATTTAAAATCAAATCAAATCAAATCAATTTATTTGCGAGAAATGCGGTACAATTAAGGTGTTACAAAGATGATAGAACATCACATTTCACCAGTTTTGGTATGCAAATATTTAGGGGCTAATAACTTACTCACTAATTAAAATATTATTACAATTATTCGAACACATAACATATTAATTATTACCATATTATACATATTACATTACAAAATATTTTTATACAATTATATTAGTTTAAACATTTACAGTTTCTTTTCAAAAAAATCTCTTAACGTATAAAAGCAATGTTGTATTAATGATTTTCTTAATTCCTTTCTCATTTTCACAGTTCAAGCGACGCCACGTAGAATTTTTTTTTTGTATTAACTTTGGACCTTCATTTTCCTCCCATAAGGTTTGAAATACCTTAGCGGATGCCTACATACTCTTTACACTATCATGGTTGTAATCTTTTTTTTCTGGGTTCTTCTGTATGGAAATTCTCATTAGCAGCACGGATTCTGGAACTGTACCCGGTAGATGGTAAAAGGCTCGCCTTCTATTACATAGGACTCAATAACGGCATCGGCGAAATGGGGGTGTAAAATTTACACCCCTATTTCGACAAGATCACTATTATATTTAGTGTTTAACCGACTTCAAAAATGGAGGAGGTTCTCAATTCCACTGTATGTTTTTATTTTCTTTTTTTTGTATGTTTGTTACGCGATCATTCCGTCAATTATGGCTAAAATCCTTGAAAGCCTCATCCATTCGCAACTCTCTACGTTCCTTTCCAGAAATTTTCTCCTTAACCCGCTTCAGTCTGGTTTCCGTCGTGGTCACAGCACCACGACAGCGCTAGTTCATATCACGGATGACATCAGGTCGGGCATGGAAGCTGGAAATCTGACCGTACTGGCGTTACTAGATTTTAGTAATGCTTTTAATACGGTGGATTTCGATGTCTTGTTGGGGATCCTTTGCTCTCTTAACATATCTCCAACGGTGATTGATTGGTTTCATAGTTACCTGTCTGGTCGCCGGCAACGTATCTGCCTTGAAGATTTTAAATCCTCTTGGTGCAATACTACAGCTGGTGTACCTCAGGGTGGCGTTCTTTCTCCTCTACTTTTCGCTATATTTATAAATTCTATCTCTCTTCAACTCTCTTCTTCCTACCATCTTTATGCAGACGATCTTCAAATCTATTCTCAGGCGCCAATTGAGAAACTGGCTGAAGGAGTTGGTATCATAAATGAGGACTTGGCTCGAATAGGTGACTGGAGCTCTAAGTTTGGTCTGAAGGTTAACCCTACCAAAACTCATGTAATTGTCATTGGTAGTTCAAGGATGATCGCTAGAGTGAACTGGTCAGTACTTCCTCAAGTAGTGTTTGATGGATTGAACATTCCTTTAAGTGATAAGGTAAAAAACTTGGGAGTCTACATTGACAGAACCTTATCATGGACTGCCCAATTGAAGGAAGTCAGCCGAAAAATATTTGCATCGGCATCATCTTTGAAACGATTACGAAATTTTTTACCAACTGCTACTAAAGTTGCATTGGCACAATCCCTTCTCCTCCCGATTTTAGACTATGCTGATGTGAGCTATCTTGATCTCACCGCAGAGCAACTGGATAAACTTGAGCGACTACAAAATTTCTGTATTAGATTTATATTTGGATTACGCAAATATGATCATGTCTCTGAATTTCGTACTAAGCTCAAATGGTTGCCCATCCGTTTTCGCCGGAATACTCATATCCTTTCGCTACTGTACAATATATTGTTTAATCCCTTTACTCCTTTTTACCTGAAAGAACGGTTTGAGTTCCTCTGTGACACGCATTCTAGATCCCTGAGGTCATCAGAAAACCTGGTGCTTAAAATCCCAGCGCATACTTCCATGTTTCGGAGTAAGTCTTTTTCCGTACAAGCTGCTTGCATGTGGAATGCGCTTCCAATTAATGTGAGACGAGCACAATCTCTACCAATATTTAAAAATCTACTTAAGAAACATTACCTGGCGCTATTATAGTTTACCCCAGACTTGCTTCTTCTTGGCTTGCAATTATACTTATGTATTTGTTGTGTTTATGTATCTATTTATATTTATTTATAGTATGTATATTACTTTAGCTTCATAATATTTAAATTTTTTACTTTCATTTTTTAATTGTACATCCAGACTGCCCGTTGTCTTTTTAACCTGCTTCCATCAACTCCATTAGGTTGCCTGGAAGAGATTGCTTTAAGCGATAAGGCCGCCCCTTGTACATTGTCTGTTATGATTCCTTTTGTTAATTTCTTTTGGTGTACAATAAAGAGTATATTAAAATAGTTAACCTGGAAATATCTCTTTCCTAACTTTACACTGTTGATTCTACCTCGCTTCTGGTATTAATAATACTGTCGCTAATCAATATTAATTGATGAATACTTAAACTGTGTGATTGGAGGCGATGATAAACGGTAGTTTAATCTCCGCTTGAAGAGGACGCATGGATGGTTCTCTTGATCGCAATTACGTCTAACGCGCAGCAAGTGACGATAAAATATAAAACATACTATGTATATACTAGAGTATTGATTTGTCTGACAGCTTAACTTTAAAGGACAATTAAGTCGAAATTAGTTCATTTAAATCTGCATCACGCCTGTACTACCCAAGAGTATGTGTAGAGGTTTACTATTATTGTAAACCCATATTTTTCCGGTACCAGTAGTAAGTCCCGTGTAATATTTGTTATTGCCATATACCGGGTACAGTTCCAGGCTCCGAGCTGCTACTGAGAATTTCCATACAGAAAAACCCAAGAACTGCCTGACCGGAGATATTACCGACCGATCGGACTCATATTCAGTGTCGCAGTTGTGATCGCTAGACAGATGGATATCCAATTTTTATTTATACACACCCATATATATATATATTGTTTACTAGCTGTGCCCGCGACTTCGTTCGCGTGGATGTCTGAACTTAGCAATGTATTTTTTAGTGAGACCAAATGCACTTAACTCATTTTTTTTCTAAAATAAAAGTAAGCCTAAGTTACTCCTTATTACATCAGCTACCTGCCAATAAAATTCCCGTCAAAATCGGTCCAGCCATTTCAGAGATTAGCCTATACAAACAGACAGACAGACAAAAATTGTTAAAAATGTTTTTTTGGTGTATTTACCGTATATATATTCATATGCATGTAGTAAAAAACGGTTATTTCAATATTAAAAACAGACACTCCAATTTTATTTATATGTATAGATGTAGTTTATATTTATATTTATGTTGCACCGCGAACTACCCTTTTTCTGTTTACCTGCTACTCTGTCTCTGTTTCTGGTGTGCAATAGAGTGTATTGTATTGTATAGCATTACGCCTGTGTTCATTTCGCTGATGTCGGTAATGAGTCCCATGAAATAGGGGGCGATTTGCCATATACCGGACACAGTTCCAAACTCCGAGCTTCTATTGAGAATTTCCATACAAAAAAACCCAATAACACTTTGCCCGATCCGGGAATTCAACCAAGGACCTCACGCTTACCAGTTGCGCTTGGGACCACTGACCTGACACGCGAGCCGGCAGACTTCTGGCAAATATTAACACGATTAGAACGATGATAACTCCTTCCTCAACCAAATTTTCTTATACTCGTATCTTCCACTTTTTATGCGTAATATCAAAGCCCTCAACGCAACCCCATCTCTGAATTAATCGACCAAATCGACACTGTATAGAGGATTCAATTTCCTCAGTCTCAGTATCTCTCAATGCTCCATTTATCCTTCACAAAAAGCCACAACAAATATATCTGAGCATCGAATTAGTTCAGCTTTAAGCGTTCCAAGTTTATCCGCGTGACACAATCTCTCCCGGGTATTGATTTTAATCCGGCTCGAGTTGATCTTCCATACACGGACGGCGATCCGGTTATTATTAATTGAATTTATGGAGCCGTACAGCCTTTGTTGGATCAAATAGGATAAATAAGGCTTTTTTCAAAAGTTAAGCTATAATATTTATGTATAGAATTGGTATGGGAAAGGATTTAGTTTGTTTTTTTATTGATATTTAAATTTAGGACAGAATCGGGTTCTATTTGTTTATATGTTGAATGTGTTTTAGTATAGCTGACTGGAAAAAACTGCAGTAATTTTATTTTTACTTTAAAAACACATAATTTCTCAAATCCTACGCAACCGAGTGCCGCGCCGATCTTATAATACTTTTTAACATTGTTTAACATAGCTTTACGCTTGTTTTCCCTGATGGGTTACACAGAGAGGTGATTGTACACCTCCGTACGTATTAAGAGACACCTCCCCACCAGGCACAGTTGCAAATCCGGATTGTACCTGAGAATGTTCTGTTAAAAAAACCCCAGGCTAAGCCGGCACCGTGGCACACTAAGCCGAGCTTCCATCTGGGAGCTCCAAAGAAACAGTGGATTAAATAAATGGCCCAGAGTATCAGTATCAAATAAAACAAATACCAGTCTCGCCTGTCACTCACAGCAGATCTCATTGCTTCGCGCTGCCAATCCTACGTATATTCGGTGCAATAATATCACATTTACTGTGCCCAGTAGCTTTTGTTCAGTTACTTGCAATTCTCTCACACTTATTATTATGTGACTGAAGGCATATTGGGGGTCGTATTATGACTGCTGTAATGGCCCGTGAAATATTTTTTTCTCACATTCACTTTGAATAGTATAGGTATATATATAATATTATAAATGTAAAAGTTTGTGAGGATGGATGGATGGATGTTTGTTACTCTTTCACGCAAAATCTACTGAACGGATCTGGATGAAATTTGGCACAGACTTAGATTATAGTCTGGAATAATACATAGGGTACTTTTTATCCCGAAAAATGTACGGATTCGTAAACCACGCGGGCAAAGCCGTGGGCATAAGCTAGCTAATAAAATAGATTTTAACTGCCTGATTGGTTTAGTGGTTGCAAGCGCAACTGCTGAGGTTGAGGTCCTGGATACGGTTCCCGAGTTGGGCAAAGTTCTCAGTGGCAGCATGGTGTTTGGAACGGTGCCCAGTTGATGGCGGTAGGCTCGTCCCCTTTACATGAAACTTAATAACAGCATCGGCGAAATGTCGATGTACAGTAGTACACATCTGCCTAACCCTTCGGGGATACACGCGTGATGCTATTTTATGTTAGTATAGGTACCTATAAACATTCGCATTGACACTTAACCCATCAAATGATGGAAAATCTATTTAGTTTGTGCGCCCACGTATATATGTTTATATAAGAATTAATAGAGAGTCCCCTCTCAGGTGAATATAAGGAAATCTTTCTGGCTTCAAACTTAAATAAATCTATAAGATTCATTAAATATTTGATACATAACAGATAAACGCTTTTGATCATAACTTGTTTTGCAACTCAGCCACAAATCTATACATATAATAATTTTTTTACAGGCCGATATCTGTACATTATAGATATTGGAGAAAAACTACTATGGGGGTCTTTATTAGAGCAACAGAAGCCAAAACAACAGATTTTAGAATTTTTGTCTATCTGTCCGTCTGTCTGTATGTTTGTACATGCATCACGCAAAAATATCTGCATGGAATTGAATGCAGTTTTCACCGATATATTGCTAGAGGTCTATCTTAAAATATAGGCTCCATTTTACCGCAGGAAAATATCAGATTCTAAATTCCACGCGTACGAAGTCGCGGGCAAAAGCTAGTTTCATATAAGGTACCTATCTATAATTATGATTGAATAAACAATGTACTATCTAACCAGCTCCAACAAACAACTGGTGTATTAATTATAAACTATTTAGATAATAATCCCTTAGTTTGCCTCATGCGGGCAATTACCGCGCCTACCGCGGCATAATGATCTGACTATAGGTTATATTATAGAAATACAAACATGTCGTGTTAGTGAGTTGATGATATTATTCTTCGTGGGGTTATCGCTGTTGTTTTCCGAAGATTTCGTGATTAACGGTTTTCAACAGAAAACATCGGTTGTAGGCAGTGGCGTGCGGTTCATAAAGACAAAAAGACACTGCCTACCCTACATAACTCAGATAAATATTTATTATAAGATATTTGAGGTGGCAAATCACATACATCTTTATTTAATCGACAAGACGACGAACCAATACCAACATGCAGTTGGTAATATTGGTAAGTAAGCTTTTAAAATTTTCTGCCTACCCTATCTAAAATTTCTGTGCACGCCGCTGGTTGTAGGTCAGGCAGTGTGACTTATTGAATAGGTAATTTTTAAACGAAGAAAGAGAGATCTAGTAATAAATTTTTATTCTAAATGTGTTAAAAAAATCATTACTTATTGATTAATATGACCTAATAGATTCCGCCCCCGGCTTCACCCGCGTGGTTTACGAACCGTACATTTTTCCGGGATAAAAATTCTTTGTGCTATTCCATACTATAATCTATCTCTGTGCCAAATTTCATCTAGATCCGTTAAGGCCTTCTGGCGTGATTGAGTAACAAATATCCATCTATCCATCCATCCTCACAAACTTTCACATTTATAATACTAGCTTCCGCCCGCGGCTTCGCCCGCGTGAATTACGAATCCGTGCATTTTCCCGGGGAAAAAAGTAGTATGTGCTAATTCAGACTATAATCTATTTTTGTGCCACATTTCATCCAGATCCGTTCAGCCGTTCGGGCGTAAAAGAGTAACAAAGATCCATCCATCCATCCATCCATCCTCACAAACTTTCACATTTATAATATTAGTAGGATTAAGATAGAATAGGAAGTAGGATTAGTAGGAAGTAGGATAGGATTTCTTAAGAACATTTCAACGCGTGAGCACGGTCCGTTCAAACATAAGTATAAATACCTGCTTATGATTCGTTAATTCTACCACAAATTAATTTGTTGTCTCTCTTTCAGTGGTTTATTCCAAACAGACCACGCCCGTTTCTATTTAGGTGATACTCTGTCACGTATCTACTTAACTCCTCAAAATTGTAGACATATAATTCTTTAAAATGACCTGGGTACGTCTTAAAACTGCGGCCAGACACCGGAGGACGGGTAGCAGCGTCCTCTCACTAATCGGTGAGCCACTGCGATCCCCAAGCCGCCTGCCAATCGTGGGGATTATGGCACCCCCCCCCACCCCCCTTGAGGGAGGCCTTCGTTCAGAAGTGGACGTCTTATGGCTGATGATGATGATGAATTCTTTAAAAGACAAAAATAATTTTGAATTTTGCTTTTAAAAAAATCAGACTTTATTTATGCGTTACTATGTAAGTTAGTTAGTCAAAACCTTTTATAGGTATAGTTACTTTAAAACAATAGTTAAGCCACAAAATCACTAGTAGAAGTTACCAAGGTCTAAAAAGGAAAATAGAAATAAAAAAAGAGAAACAGCCTTATAATAACTAACAAGAATATTTCTTTACAACTCCTTAATTTAGACCCGAGGTTAGGTCGGAATCAATATTTAATATGTAACTATACGAAAAAAAGTTAGGTTCACACGGAACTTTTTAAAGCGTTTAAAATGCTGGTGTTTTGAAATTAGTAAACGACATATTATTTGACGTAACATTTTTGTGAACACAGAGAGACAAGAAAAAATATGTCGTACTAGCTTCCGCTCCGCAAAAAGTAGCCCATGTGTTATGTGTTAACCATGACAAAGCCTTATATCGATGTTAAACCGTGTAGAATGTGTGACACACTTACTCATCATCATCATCATCATCATCAGTCAGAAGACGTCCACCGCTGAACGAAGCCCCCGAGGGGGCCATAATCCCTACGCTTGGCAGGCGGCTTGGGGATCGTAGTGGCTCACCGATTAGTGAGAGGACGCTGCTGCCCGTCCTCCGGTGTCTGGCCGCAGTTTTAGGACGTACCCGGGTCCCTCACGCACTTATTATATATAATCAATTTTATTCTTTATAGTGCAATTCAGTCAAAACATAAAAAAATCGAAATTTATTCTTCTGTGTCCCTATATAAATTCAGACAAGCCAATATTTTAAGTAGGTAACCTGTTTGAACAGATATTGCAAACACTATTACAACACCGTTGTACATTGTTTGTGTACATTTGAGGTGTACTACACAGCATGTCAGCAAATTTGTCCAATATCGGTTTGTTAATGAATGTACACTTAAATTTTATGATTTTCACTGGGTTCAGCTAACTTGGTCAACTGTTGCGTTGATAATTCCATGAATTTAATCCCATTTCATGATATCAATAAAAAAATACTAGACTTTAACTAGTTAACTAGTTTAGTTTCAGTATTTATGGAAGTCGTTAGACCATAGATCTTAACATACATAGCATCACGCTTATATTCCCCGAACTGTAAGGCAAAGGTGTACTATTGTACACCCACATTTCGCCGATCCTGTTATTGAGTCTTACGTAATAGGGGGCGAGCCCATTGCCATCTACCGGGCTAAGTTCCGGACTCCGTGCTGCTACTGAGAATTTTCATACAGATTTTACCCAATAACACTCTGCCCGACCCGGGAATCGAACCCAGGACCTCACGCTCAGCAATCGCGCTTGCGACCACTAGACCAATGAGGTAGTCTGACCATAGATCTTACCCTGTGCTTTAAAAAAAATGTTTATGACAAAGCCTACTGGTCCTTATGCTAATATGGCCAAGTCACCAAGGACCAATACCTAAAGGGTACTGTTGGATCAAAATAAGAAACTGGGTCTTCTCCCAAATTAGAAAGAAGCCTATATCCAGCAGTAAAATACGCAAGAACATCAACATATTTAATTATTCAGCAAAGAAACAACAAAATTGCTTTTATTTTCAATTAAAGCGATACTTAATTCAAGTGCCTAAGTAAATTCAGGTCCACTAGGGTCTTATTTAATCTATTTTAGTGGCTAAGTAATCGTTCCCTTTGCTTAAACTGCCATTACTTTAATGCTTAATTACTGAACCTTTTTAATAGTGGGCCAGGACCGGAGGCTGCCTTTAATACCAGTTTGGAACACTCTTGTTACATCATGTGGTTTCTATTGACGGTATTTACATATATTTAAAGTAAAACATTACTTATATAAGGTACCTAGGAAGGTGGCCTTTTGTTTTGTCTGATAAGTTGGTGTCATGTGGTTGGCTTCGAATAAACCTTATTCTATTTTACCTGTAATGTTTGAAATAAATAAGTGAAATACTCAAACATATTTTAATTTTAGCTAGTATGCCTTAGTGTTCCGCAAAGTGTGTACCGCAGCATACTGGTGTACCGTGGACATTAGTGTCTCGGAAAAATAAGGTTAATTACTAATAAATATTGTTTTGTTGATTAATAATATACGTTGATTAATATTATGTAAAAATTGATCTTCCATTGATGGTGTACCTCCAAAATTTTCCGATTTCTTAGATGTACCTTGAACACAAAAAGTTTGCGGAACACTGCCTTATGCTATCGTTGTCATTTTGAAGTAGATAGTAGCAACTGAAACATAGTTACGAGGTTCGTTAAGAGGCAATAAAAGCAACTGTTACAAAAATTTATATACTTCACCTATAAATGACTTTTCCAAATATCTTGTCACATTTGTCATGCTTGTTAAAAATGACTATTTAAAATTCCACTTTAGATTTTTATATCAATGTTGTTTGACAAAAGGCGTATACTTTAATTGTTAACCATTGAGGTTTATTTTTGTACATTTAATATACATGGTGTTAATCGGTCAAGTTACGGCTATCTAATTCGCTACCTTAATTATTTCAAAGAGCGTTTCAACCGCTCCGTCTGTACCCGACCTAAGACCTGATTCATCGAACACAATATCCTACGGGCGGTTCACCCACGAATATTTTATGTGCGAGCCCAAACAGGGCAGATTAATTCGGAAAACGGCCACCCTTCTATGGAACTCAAAGGGCTACCTTGATTAGAAAACGTCTTAAGGTGAAATTAGATCGGCCGTATTTTTGGAACTACGCCTTGTTACCGAGAAATGTTTTACCGATAAGGTAAGTGACACTTGTGTGGGTTTTGAAATGTATGAACGTTTTGTAGAATTAAAGAAAGGCCATTGTTCGATAAGTGGCCGTGGCTAAAATTGAGGTTGAGATCGATTCTCAGATCAGAGAAATGAAAGCTATAAATAATATACCTACCGACATTTTGACAATTATATTCTTAGCAAAACTCTTAAGGACTATATTCTTGGCAAGATTGTCGGCGTCATTACCCAAAAGCACGATTTCGGTGATATATGATACTCAGCTGAAATATCCCTATAGTGCTGATAAACGTTGTCTATTGCTAAAAACAATGAAAATAATGTTTCAACTGTAACTTGAAACCAAACTACATCAAATACAATCTCTAGAATTTGTGTAACATAATTTTGAAACAATGCAATGCTGCTTATCGACTTGCTACGTGTATTTCGTAGCTGATGCTACGTGCTACGTGTTCGCTTCGTAGCCGATATGGAGCACGCTACGAACCGCAATGTAGGTTGTGCCCAAAATTTACTTCGACCAAAATGCAGTGAGAATATCTGAAACTATTGCTTGAAATATGTTACAATATGGCCTAAATTGTTTTATCGTGTTACTGTTACGCTAGTAATATAATTCTTGGAGAGTAAAGAGTTGTAGGTACTTTTTTGCGTCGAATAAAACATAAAATGCAATTAGATTTTTTGTCACAAAGAAAATCTAATAACAGTATCCGAATAATCGATGAAATATCAGTACCTAAGTGAGAAGCAGGTACGATCAAAAGTGTTGCTTTCAACTTAGACAATGCAGAAACTACGTAACTATAAATTTTGGTATATATAGGTAAGGGATCTGCTTCTGTGGCAATTATCCAATAATCGTCTGGATTATCAGGTGTATTGATAATAATTGGAGTATTAATCAATTTATTAATTGATAGTGTTTAATTAATACCTGATCATATCTGAGTCATCGTATGATACTAAATTCTGAAGCAATAGAAAATCATTTTACGTTTACGGTTTTTAAAAAGCAGTACTTAAGTTTTTTAATTAATTTTATAATGGAAATTCATTCAACCGCAATTTGCAACCCTCAAAACTTCGCCGACAGGTACCTTCAATTTATTCAAAACAATTATAGCTACTCTTACAATAGGATTTAACAACAATTAAAACGCAATCTAAATTCTAAATAACTTTATAATTGGTGATGGTATTCCGTTAACAAGTTTCTATATAATCCGAAATCGTTTAATCTATACTCCGTTTGAAATACAATAGATCAGAGTATTAGGGAACGAAATATCTGGAATATTTTTCCTGCAAAAATAATAACAGGGCTTGGATTAAAAATCGGGATCGAAAAATAATATTATGTTTTTTCAAATGAATAAATTAAATGTGTTGTTTGTTGTCTTTATTTTTCGAATACATTATTGACTGAAACTTGATAAAAAGCTGGGCCGACATAATGTGATAGAAAAGATAGTGTTTCAAAGAAATCGGAGCTTTCTTAATTATTCTTTGTAAGCTAAATACAGCTTATATTAACATAAGTTATTTTTTTTAAATCAGAATAATAATGTCTCAGCTTAAGTAAAGAGACGTGTCAAATTATTTTTAATAAAGCAGAAAAGAAAATCTACTGCCACAGCAACCAACAAACAATGTATCCCTTTCTCGCTTATATATTTTATCATAAGAGGATACGAAATAGCATGATTATTTGCCACAGGACTCAGACTATAGCCCAATGAGGCAGTCATATCATATTTAGAAATATATCATCATTATTTTTTCCTTTACAGATCACATTACATACACAGTTATAAAATAATATCTAGGGATCCGTATCCACTATTCACATGAATTACTCTTGGTTGAAACAATATTAACAGTGCCAACAGTGTGTAAATAGTGCGTGTAACCAGACAACCGCGCAATTCTAACGTCCAATTGTGTGTGAGGTCGTTGTTACGAGTTTGATATTATAATTTGCAAGCGAGACGCTCGCTGTTCAGAGTGTACAAAATGTATAGGAAACTAGCAAACCGTCCCAGTTTCGCACAGGTGCAATTTACTAATGAAGGAAATGATAATATAATTATTGAGATTTTCATACAAAAATACTGTACAAATTTCCGATATTTCCGGTGGATCTTCTAAAAAATGTCGTTCAAACAAATCTTGTTCTGACAATTTACGAACATAACAAAACAAAATCAGCCAAATCGATCGAGCCGTTCTCAAGTGATGCTCCTTCATACATGTGGCAATTGATTTTTATTTATATGGAAGACTAGCTTCCGCTCGCGGCTTCACCCGCGTCGTTTACGAACCCGTACATTTTCCGAGATAAAAAGTACCCTATGTTCTATGACTATAATCTATCTGTGTGCCAAACTTCATCCAGATGCGTTCAGCCGTTCTGGCGTGAAAGAGTAACAAAGATCCATCTATCCATTCATCCATTCTCACAAACTTTCACATTTATAATATTAGTAGGATAGTAGGATAGGAAGATGATAGAAGATACACGCAGTCAGCTGACTCAGAAAATGGTTATATAAATTTTAAAAGTATCGTGACTAGTTAAGTAACGTATATCTAACATGTTCATACATCCAGAACAATTTAATATTTGGTTAGTGTAACCAACCATTAAAACTATTACTAACTTGTTTGCACAAAGTACTCAGTTTACTCGTAATATGAGATAGTATTTATGACGTGCTTCCGGCGCCGCCATTACGTTACTGGGGTAGCAACTTTTTGATTAGAAAAATTATATTGTTTTTGGTTCGGGTCGCTAGAGGTCGCTGAACTTTATATCTCAAATCCAATTCACACATCGAGACAATCTGTACTGTTTTTTACGACACGGTTGGCGTTGTGGTTGAGAGATCGACTGCTGCACTACGTGCGGATTCGATTCCTTCACGGAACGGATATTTCTATGATCTGTAGATAGTTGTTCCGAGTTTGGGTGTATGTCTGTATGACTATAAATGTGTTTGTAAATGCACCCACGACACAGGAATTATACAAAGGGTGGGCCAATGTTTAAATAAAAAAAAAATATGTAGAAAAAATATCTCGTAACAACATCAAGGAGCAAACACACCCTATAAACCATAAACATACATAAACAAACTTCGCTAACCCAGTCATACTCATATCCATAAATACCAGAAAACATTATCCACTGCCGAGGATAACTCAGGGGGTCGTAAATATCGATTGGCAGGAAACGCGAGAGTAACGAGCCGTGGCGCACCATGATTTATGGGTGAACCCGCCGGATTATAGTTACTAACTGGTGCTGTAGACCTCATTACCTGAACGTTACGACGAAATCGTTTTGCTCCGAGCGACTTCGGGTTAGGGTTTTTGGGTCGGAGGTATAAATATAATTCAAAAGAGTAGGAATTTTAATAGTGTTTTCTTTGATCTTTTTGATAATATACAATTTGGATAAAAGGCTGAATTTAAAAATAGAATAATTGTTTATGCACTTAAAAGTAGGCACAGTGGTAAAAATGAAAGCTGAGACAGCTAAGGGTTAGCAATTCGCAGGGACAATGAAGACAAAACGAAAATAATTGCAATTATCATTAGCGTTGAAAAAAGCAAATCCAAAGATAGTGTCGAAAGTAATAAAACTATTGATAGATTAGCTGATATAATCACCATTATTAGTTGAGCCATTAACACGATAAAATAAACAAATATAATAAATACTATAACACGCATACCGCATATGCTTAAGTACTAGTTAGTTAGTTAGTTATTTGTACATCAACCAATTCCATTTTCTCAACTTAATTTTATTACAGCCATAAAAACAGAAGCAAACAACGACAATTCACGTTTCCAAGCAACAGAGCCAAACTGATCGCCATTTTTTAATTTCATTTGCTCAAATGGGTACAGAAAATCAATATAACTCGTCTATAATAATATTTCTCTCGGAACTACAAGGAAAAGGTAGTACTCCGCAGATTGCCTTTAATATTAAAGGTACCGTTCGTAGTTCGATCAACAATAATAAAATGGATAGTGACGGGTAATGGATGTGCACTGCAAGTCTTGTTGCAGTGACGAAAGCAGTTTTACAACGTGTGGAAA
The DNA here is from genome assembly GCA_947562105.1 of Shargacucullia verbasci. NCBI lineage: Eukaryota > Metazoa > Arthropoda > Insecta > Lepidoptera > Noctuidae > Shargacucullia > Shargacucullia verbasci. The sequence goes on from OX387283.1 coordinate 948,272, forward strand.
GTACATTAATTTATTAAACAATGCAACGTAAAGCGTACAATTTTTTTTTGGAAAGTTTTGGTATCTTTAGTTTTGAGAACTTTGAAATAGATGATCAACGCAAAGTAGATCAATAGAATATTTATTGCGCAAATATTTATTGCAACTGCGTCATAGGCCTAAATAATAAAGTCGTATTGCTACGAGTAGTTGTTCACACGTGGGTATATATATTTTTATATAAATTCTTCTGTACGTGTGTACGTCACTAAACTCCTCCTAAACGGCTAGACCGGCTTTGATGAATTGTTTGAGTGGAACCCTGGATGGTTCGAGCAGGACAACGTCTGTCAGGTTCGTTAGTATAATCGTATATATAAATATCGACACTTACTAAAATATAGGAGATCGTTTATATATAATTCCATATAATCTTTCGGAAGACACAAGATCATCGAAAAATATACTAAAATATTTTTTATAATTATTAACCAAGCTTGTTTGCTCATAAAACTTGACCATCTCTATGAGAGCAAATAATTTCATCCCGTTCAACATTAAATACAAAAGACATTGTCTGGACTGGGTTGCTTTTATTGAGTTGTCTCGAAATAAGAAAACCTTTATTTCTTTCTAAGATAGGGTTGGTATAAATTGGTAGCAGTGAAGCGTTATTTTTGGTTATTCGGATGAAAAGTAATCTAGAGAATATTATTCAGAAATGGAACCTGAAGCGGATTCAATAAAATGGTGGAAAATTAATGTGTATTTAATGGAAAAGCTAAGCTAATAATTATGGCTAGGAAAGGAGACCTTATTCAAATTATGGAGTAAATTTAATAAACTTATACTTGAGTGACTGACTCGAGACCCGGGTACGTCTTAAAACTGCGGCCAGACACCGGAGGACGGGCAGCAGCGTCCTCTCACTAAACGGTGAGCCACTGCGATCCCCAAGCCGCCTGCCAAGCGTGGGGATTATGGCACACCCCTCCTCCCCCCCGGGGGAGGCCTTCGTTCAGTAGTGGACGTCTTCTGGCTGATGATGATGATGATGATGATGAGCGACTGACTTACTGGTTTAGTGGTTGCAAGCGCAACTGGTGAGTATGAAGTCCTGGCTTGTATACTCGCGCGAACACTGAGCCTAAAGTCCTAAGGTTCTCGGGTCTTGTAAAGTATTATTGGGTTTTTCTGTATGTAAATTCTCAGTAGCAGAACGGAGTCTGGAAATCGCCAATATTACACGGGACTAAATAACGGTATCGGAAAAATGTGGATGTACCAGAGTACACCTCTGTCTAACCCTTCGGGGGGAATACAGGTGTGATGCTATGTTATATAATGTATACGAAAGTCGATTATACAATACCATTAGAATTTCTGTACTCCAGAGTGCGAATAATATATGTTTAACTAAGTTAAAATAATTTCAGTTTATCCAACAATAACTCTTAAATTCACTGTACGTACAATAAAGCCATTATTGTACTCAGAAATAGAAAGCTTTCCTTTTTCAGATATTTTTAGTTTGGCCCCGTTGTTTCGGGAATGGCCAGTCACTCTGACGTTTTGGTTTCACAATTTCTGGGTCAGCGTGATGTGGGGATGTGTTAATTTTGCCAGCTGTTTATCTATAGCCTTGCTTTTATTTATGGGGTCGGTAGAAGTCCAAGTGTCATACTTAGGTTTCGTATTATTTTGCGTCGACTGATATCTGTATTTTATACATATGTGCTATATAAATAAAGACGTCTCTGGAGGGCTCTTTACGGTCTTGCCTGCCTGAGTTGTGTCTTTTATTAAGCGTGACACCGTGATGGGTTTTGGTAGTTTGTTGAAATGAAATGAAATGAAATTGAAATGAAATTATTTATTTTTGCAATTAGGATTTTTCAATCACTTTTACACGTCTTTTTTAAACTAGATGGCGTCGGCATTTCCTATGACTATCCCTGAGAAGAAACGCCGAAACAAACTCAGTTGGTCTCAATAAAAGTTTCCTTTTTAGCCGATAAGAGTCTTGCATATCTCAGTTTACCCAGGCGGATGATGGTGCATAAATATACCCACCAAGTACAAAAAAAAGGCGCTATTTATGCCGTGGTGGGAACATAAACTAGGTAGTCAGCAAAATGTGTCGCAGCTGCATGCACTGTGCGCATATGTTAGCTAACGTCAACTATGAGGTAGTGAACCTCCATCTGGAGGTTCCATTCTCATGAGTGGAGGAAAATGTAAAGCATCTTTCACCCGAGAACATTTTTCGTGGCTGTAGGATAATAAACTGTAAGATAATAGGTTTTGTATTAAAACGATTTAATGTTTTGTTACACCACAACCTGGCTTGGTCTTCGTTCTGCTGTTGACAATCTTATGGTTGTCTGGTGGAAACCATGGACTGTGTTAAGATTATATTGATGTTTTAATTATATTTTTTCTCTTCTTTTACAAACGAAATGGGTTAATAAATACACAAAGTAAATACAGAGAGAGTGAGACCCTTCTTAATATTACCTCTTGGACATCAGTAAAAGCAGTAAGTTATTCGGACATTAATTACGTACGTCTTTGTCTTAATTTCTGATTAAGGTTATACCTATCTCTTAGAAAGACTAACTTAACGTATAATTTTGTGTAATCTGCCGTGAACGGCCTGTTGATACGGTTCGCTAACTAATCTGAGATTGCTCAAATTTTGCGCTGTTATTTTAGGAGACTTGGAAAACTTGGCAAAGTGATAGCCTATTAATGTTTCGCTTATGAAAGGGCCCTTTGGAATAACGATACTTGTTAAACATCACTCATAAGGTTTTTTGTCGAAGTTCATAATAACGGTTTGGTGAAATACGTACTTAGGAGTATGGTAGACACTAAGCTTCTTAAAATAAACTATATAACACAAAAAGGCCTTGATTTATTGATCATGAAAACATCTAGAAAAATAAACTAAGGCAATGTACTTATAAAGCATGAAAGAAATGTCAGGTATGAAGAAAATGAAGAACAAGGTAAAATACATAAAACCAGCGTGAAGGCAGATGATCCTACTTAAATACCTAATAATACCTTTGTTACCACATAAGTTATATATTTCAATGGTGTACCTAATTTGTATAGGTATCAAGATTTATACGAGCAAGCATAAGCAATGAGGGACAGTTATTCTCGGTATGTCTTTGTAGTCCCTAATGTATTTTCAGGAATTTGCGTTGGGATAACGGATAACCTACTTAAAGCAGAAATAATTATCATGTAGGCGTTCTTGTGAATTTTGTTGGAAGTTGAAATGATGAGATGGGACTTAGTTCATTTTTAGATGAATTGGGTGTAGTAAATATATGTTCAAACTCTTCATTAACTTGATCTACTTTGGGTACTCTCAGTTTTATCTCAATAGTATTTTACTTATGGTTCATCACAAAACACCATAATTATGGTCATTTTAAAATGACCAGTCTTGACAGGTACATTTCCATCGTTACAAATATGAACCTTATTACTTTATTCCAATCCGTCAGAATTATGGTGTACTAAAATGTTAAGTAAAACACACGTCTTATCGTTTTGGCTATTTTCAACGTTTTTACTATCGTCCATTAGACTAATTGGCTGAAACATTAAATCCGATGAAACCATTGAAATTAGGGTAAGTGCTTTTTAAAACTGTGTATTATGCTCAGTTTGTGGTTTCTATTTACTGACAATGTTAGAATATTATAATGTCCTCAACGAATCTTAAATTATTAATTCATTCTTAAATTTCATTTTACTTTTAAACACGAGATGTGGTATCATCTATAACATTGTTAAGTTGTATAGCTTTTGTTTTAAGCTCTTCATTTTTATTTTCACTCATAGTTGTATTAACATTGCTAAACAATTTTGGCACATTATGAAAGTTTCGTATTAAGTTTACCACTTAAACGGCAATACCAATAAATAAACTTTGAATTCCTCCAACTAAAATTTCAATTCCAGTTACACTTGAAATATCTAAACGCAAATCTACAACAACAAAAACTCCTCGAACCAGTCCAAACTATTTTAGGCCATAAATCCAGTCGAAGTAATTTCATGGCTGTGCGCCGTCCCCCGTCAACTGAAACTATCTCGTTAGTTGATATATATTGAGGAAATGAACGCCTTATTGCTCAGCTCTGAGGACTGCGAAGATATCTTCGTAATTTGAATTTGTGACAATTTCAGCTAATTCATTGTGTTTAGGATTAAGTCCATTTCTTGTAGTACCCATTTTCGTTACACTATTTATCTATCGTTATTAATATTGATATCACGCTGAACAGGTATGTTGATAATGATACGGTTGGGTTGGACTATGGCGTCATTCTCCCACAGACCTGAAATATTCAGGTTAGCAAGTTATATGGTTATCTGTCGTGACGGCGACTGTCCGACACTTGAGAATGAGTGACAAGGGCGCATCGCATGCAAGTTTAAGTATGGGGAACTTGGTGGTTGTGTGCGTCGCTACATTCTAGTTAGTTTCTTCGAAAATGTTCATAAATAATAAAACATGACCTACTTTGACTGGTTCGTGTGCAACAGTATGTATGACCTGATGGTAATTTTTTTATCCCAAGATATGTTAAGCAGTTGTTTCAGAGTATCTATGACACTCGCTACCGGTGTCAGCAGTCCAAAAAAGTCTGACAACCAATCTAACCTTCGAGTATCAGCGTATCTCAGTAATTAGGTGGCGGTGGTCAGATGGCAGTAGCTCCGTATAAAATACTGATATTCAGCCGCAATTGGTTAGACCAGGAGCGGACCCTAAAGTACTTCAGAAAAGGCTAGGCAGATGATGCTGATGATAGTAGGCACGAAATACTACCTACAGTACTATTGTTAAAAGTGATTTCTTAAATAAACTTTTTCCAGCTTTAAATACTTGAGAAAAAGCTAGTTGCGCTAAATGCAGCGGTGTATCTTGAACTTCAGCCAAAATAATAAATAAAGTAGCTAAAGCTCTGGTTGAAAATAATCCAGATGTATTCTCCGACTTAATCTCAGAATAGATATATAGTATTTTTCTTAGATATTTGTACATTAACTAACTTTTTAAGTCGTTCGATCGTAAATCTACTCAAGTTGATCAGATAGACCCATCCTTTCACAGGATACAATTTGTTTCTCACTATTAGTTGCAAAATATGCATTCTTAAATTAGATCACGAATGTTACCAATGTTAAAAAATAATAGTTTAAAAAAACAAAAAAATAAAGACGCTTTATAACACACTAAACTAAAAAGTTGAAAATAATTCTTAAGTATAAGTACTCGTATAACAATTCATTTCATTGTAAAAAAGCGTGGGGTGCTTTCGCAATATTATTAATATAACTTTACTTTTATAAAAAGCTGTCAATGGAATATTTGTAACATTTAATAGAGCTAGCACCCCAAAGCTTTTTACCAACACTTATCCTGGTGATCCTGGCCAGGACAAAATTATAAAATTATTGTGATTGTCATCAGTTCTTGGCACGTGGGCCAATTTTCAAGTACATCAGACGTCTTAAAAATGGTTAAAATCACGTTGAAAGATTACGTTACATAGATACATACAGATCAAGCTGATATAAAGCGTGTAAAATGGTTTAAAGATCCCTACATAGTATTATCATACTCATTTAATCTCTCAGAAATGAATACCTAGCTATATCAAGAAATTTTCCATAAAGTCTTCAGGGTACTTTCTCAAAACTTAATATATTGCGTACAATAAATTCTGTAAAGCACCCATTCGCTTCCTTCTTCATAATACGGAACGTTTCTATGGTAACGTTATTATTGTATTTTATTTCCAGCCGAGATTATCGGCGAAGGTATTGTGTTTAAAAAAAAACTACTTTTTTTCATAGTAGATCGCTTGTATCCATTTTTAAGTAAACTGGTTGGAATTTGTCAATAATGCCACTGTTTTGCAAAAATATTGTTCAGTTGTTTAAAGAAGTCAGTAAGCCAATACAAAATTGTTCAATCAAAAATCGTATGTATGATGACATAGAGTCAATACAGTCCTACTCATACTTATATCCTACTAATATTATAAATGTGAAAGTTTGTGTGGATGGATGGATGGATCTTTGTTACTCTTTCACGCCAGAACGGATGAACGGATCTGGATGAAATTTGGCACAGAGATAGATTATAGTTTGGAATAGCACATAGGCTATATACTTTTTATCCCGGAAAAATATAATGTTCGTAAACCATGCGGGCGAAGCCGCGGGCGGAAGCTAGTAATTTATAAACTGATAGAAAACTTAATGTAATATCTTTTAATAGCTTATTTCAATTAATTTTAAAATATTTTTGTATTTATTAAGTTTTCTTTTATATTTATTAATTTTGCTGAAATATATTTATTTTAGGAGAGCGGAGCGTTGAAGCGAACAGAGAATTTGCCCAAATTCTTGTTTTATTTTTCCACTAATTTTCCTTTCACCTTGGTATTCCTGACGAGGTAAAATGTTTATTACTATAGAGCAATAAACTTACTCGCCCAAATGCCACTTTGGTATTTCCCAAAATAGTATTTGGCATTGCGGCTCTCAAAACATTAATGGTTCTAATATTCTCTAATATATATACTATATTGTATATATACTAAATGCTATTTTGCCTCAAGCGTATTGAAGCAATTTATAAATTAATCATACTCTATTGCGTCTCTTAGATTTACCTAGTTACAAGAAAAAATATTCGTGTCAAAACTAAATCTTTTTGGGGCGTAGCAATTCAGACTGCTTTCTTTTATAAGCTTCACGCTTCCTTTTTCATTATAAAACAAATAATCAACAAAAAGGAAGCGTTTGATTATAAATACAAAATTTCCATCCCAGTAGAAACAAAACACTTTTCAGTACTTTCTAGATCCTATACAACACCCTTTTGAAATTAGTTCTAACAATATTGTTATTGCTTCATTATCATCTTAAACGTACAAAGTCTCATAACAAGTTTGTACTAGAACAATATTACCAAATCCCAGATACACAGCATAATCGTGTAACTTTAGTGGCTGTTGGGACCTGTTTCATTTCACGTTCGGGACACAGAAAATGTCAATTGGAATTCGATTTCGACTACCATTGAAGCACTTGATTAGGCCATCCGATGTTGCGATGAAGTTGAAAAGATTTTGAAACTGGATTTCGAGTCTATTGGGATTATTTCAGGCTGTCACCGTAAAGGTCGCTGTGGCTGAAGATTTATTAGATTCTTTTTTATTAGAAAGCGATATAAATAAAGCTCTCAATTTAGGTTTCACATATTTTTCGTTTGATAAAAAAAAGTCACAGTATTTCTATAACTTTGCGTATTAAAATTAATCTCAGAAAAAAGAAATAACCACATAAAGAAAAAAACCAAACAAAGGAATAAAATGTCCTCTAGGCATTAAATTGTTACTGTTTCATACACTAACATATTGACTTGCAATACTTCACGATTTGTACACAAAATTGATGTCCTATAACGGTCCCCAGAAGTCCGCAGTAATTAAGTAATACCTAAACTTAGTTCCACAAAGCGATACCAAATTAACTCTGAATGAATTAAACCCTCCATTATATACAGAGCTAATTAATTACACTAATGTATAAATGGCCCTCGAGACACATAATATGGTTAGGGATATAGGTATAGATATAAAGGGCGCCCGCGATGCTCAAATAGGCGGAAAACCCTACACAAGTAGCTCACAGCATGAATTGGCGAAATGGTGTGTCGAAACATAGATGATTTATGATTTGATATAGAATGTGACGGTTTTTATAACAGAAATATATCTAATCTATGACATCAATGATGTAGGTATCTGTGTGAATTCAAATTCAAATATATTTTTATTCATGTAAACCATTTACAGGCACTTATGAATAGTCAGGCTCTAGTTGCCACGTTCCAAAGTGTTGATTTCCGATGGAGAAGAACGGGAAAGAAACTCCATGGTTACTTTTTTTTAACTCGGAATTAAATATACAATATTAATTTATACATTGATCTCGAACAACAATTATATGAGTGCAATGTAGCTTAAAAGAGTCTAACTTATGTACGTCTGAAACTCAAGCCTGATAGTTATGAAGAATGGTGAAACTGGGATATCGACTGTGAAACAGAGGATTTTAAATAGAGGTGTTCTATTGTATAAAGTCCCGTGTAATATGGGGTGAGCCTATGGTCATCTGCTGAAAACAATAAATCCAATTTTTGATTGCCTCCAGGAATTTAAGTTTCTTACGCAAAATAAAACGGGAAAACTTCAATTCTTCCTGAACTCACGCTAATTTCTGTAGAAAACAAGTTTTCTTTGTGCAAATTCTGAACCATTCGCAACTGACGTGAAACATACAGAAAACAATATTTGATTTAAAATGAAACGACAATCTACGGCGACATTATTGATTAAATTACAATCAAAGCCACCGTTTATTCAAAACTTGAAATGACTACACCGAATCCCACTTTCACAACTGAACTATTCAAAATCCAAAATTTATCTAACTAATATAATAATTATAACGCCTTCAAGATATCAAGTAACGCAATTAAATTCATATGTTGCTAAGCTCCATTGTTTATTATGGTTGCCCAAATTTCAATTATGGCCAAATAATCCTATTATACGTGTAATAGTTGAAATGGACCACACATTCGGTAATAGCTCACAATAATCAGATTATGTGTGTCTTATTATTAACAACCGAGAGAGATTTGTTCGTTGCTATAATTGGAAGCGGGAATGTTGGAGTACATTTACACCATTTTTTATTCGGGATATGGGATATTATTTCGGGTTTCCCGGTTCTATTTACAGTCATAATTTATTCACCATTCTTAACACGATGAATATTTAAGTTTTCGGCTGAAGATATGTCTTTATAGTTTTGAGTTTGAAACAATACCTAATTGATATTTAAAACAAACCATAGTGAATTTGTTTTACAGACACTATGACATGCAGGGACCCGGGTATGTCATAAAACTGCGGCCAGACACCGGAGGACGGGCAGCAGCGTCCTCTCACTAATCAGTGAGCCACTGCGATCCCCAAGCCGCCTGCCAAGCGTGGGGATTATGGCACCCCCCCCCCCCCTTGGGGGAGGCCTTCGTTCAGCAGTGGACGTCTTCTGGCTGATGATGATGATGACATGCAGATTGTTGAGTTCAGATGTCATAAAATACAGCTGAATGCTGTACATACATCAGATAAGTCTCTATGCTGGCTCTTAAACCGCATCAACCCTAAAATCTTTGGCGAAATTAGGAGATCTAGACGAAAAACTACGCTAGTGCACAGATGAAGGTGCTACCACACTCGAGCGCCACAAGAACCTACTTACTTTTAAGAGATACTGAAATATTTTACGGCTGATAAATATTTAAGTATGTGCGGTATATACCATTTACCTACTCTCAGTAGATGTATGTAAGCTGCTTAGATGGTACATAATAAAATTAATGGTAATAATGTATCATACTCTTGGAGGTGTAGTGGTTATATTTTTAGCAAAAATATTTTCCATTATAAGATGATACAAGCTGGATGATGGATAGTATAGAGATATATATGAAATTCTGGGTGCGATTCCTGGATCAGGCACTGTTGGGCTTCTTAGCAGCACGGAGTATGGAACTGTGCCTGGTAGATGGCAATAAGCTCACCTCCACATGAGACTTATTAATGGCGTCGTCATGTGGGTGTACAATAGTACAGCTTTGCCTAACTCTTCAAAGTTTACAGGCGTGAAGATATAATATATATATAAGTTGAGTATATTTGTCAGAACGAGCAATATTGCAAAACTTGCATTAGTTTTTTTATAAAAGCTCAACGTTGTCAGATACTTAACCCTACCGTTCTTTGAAAAATAAAAAATCGCGAAGGATCGCGGCTTTCATACCAATATCGAGGCATTATGTTTGTACGTCTATATATATTTGTTCCGTGTCTGGATGTTTAAGCATGAGATTTGTGGTAGAAATGCCATGAGCGTAAAATATCGACTTATATTACTGAAAACACTTTTTTTTAAAATATCCATTCCTGTAAGCCTTTATTTTCATATAAATTGACCAAACAGTCACTAGACAGAAAGTGAAAACCTTATTTGTCAAAAACAAACGTTTATCCTAACATCTAGGTTTTTTTTTTTTTTTTTTTTTTTTTTTTTTTTTTTTTTTTTTTTTTTTAAACATTGCCCCAGGATTAGGATTTCTCCTGTATCGTGGGTACAGTTTACAAACATACATGTCACATGCACACACTAATCGCTTAGCCACTGCGCCAACCGTGTCGTTTTCTGAAGATCGTGAATTTCTTATGACAAGACTTTATAAGATTTTATAATTCTATTTTATTTTGTTTTTTAAAACATTGCCCTACACTAAGAATACACACAAATATTCACATGCACAAACAACCAGACCAAAACAACTCTATCTGTAGGCAATATGGATGATACAGACGGCTAATTTTTCGATAGGGGTTCGATTCCCGCACGGAAAAAATATTTGTAAAATAAAATATATCTATAGATCTTTCGGGTCTGGTTGTGTGTATAGGTGACATGCATGTTTGTAAACTGTGCCCACGGTAAAGGAGAAAAATCCTAACATTTAACTTATCTTTTCTTGAACATAAATAAGTAACATATATGTACAAATATTTGTTCCGCAGTAGAATAGATAATGAAAACGGACAGGTTGTTTATAAATATATCAATCAATATTACTATATTTTAGCTACGTTGGTTTTGGCTGTTAGTGAACTGTGTAGTATTCTTCTATTATTCAAATAAAGGAATAACATTGAAACCTGACGGATCAAAGTATTACGTAACCAAATACCTAAAAATATTTAGGTAATGTCATATATATAATACATGAATGTGGAAGATGAGAAATATAATAATGATTCATTCATTTAATGAACGAGTAAGATCTTTGATCCTCATTGTGACCTCTATATGACCTCCGCCACCCAACTCCAATGTTAGACCGGCTGTTAGACGTTTTGGGCTGCTAACACACATAAAGACTGTCATAGGTATTCGTAGAACACCCGGGGCCAACCAGCTCTGCGTACTTTCTGAGTCATGATTCATAAAGAACGGTCACCCATCTATAGACGAACTGTAGTAAGCGCTGTTTAACGTCCCAGATCGATCTCTACTAAAGCTACGAAACCTTCCTCTCGAGAAATATAATATCGATATTTTCGTCTTTTTCTTATAAAAACTTTGACCCACACTTGGAATAATTCCTGTATTGTGGGTGCGTTTACAAACACATATATTCACATACACAATGATCCAGATTCGAAAGAACTATCTGCAGATCATAAAAATATTTGTTCCGTGCGGGAATCGAACCTGCGACACGCAGCAGTCGATCTCTCAACCACTGCACCAACCCGTTTCAAATGTAATTTATTTACTTATAAGTATAAATGTTAGTAAGTAGGTAGTCAATTGCAGAACAAAACATAAAACTACCCGAGTACCTTTAGCAACATCATCAAAATTCGGTTACATAGCTTGTAATTGATTCATCAGCATCTCAGCTTGGAGTGCTCGAGTGCCCGGGCCCTCCCCGGAGGGCCGTAACAATGACGTAGAATTAATGGTCCCTCACCCCGTGTAATTCGTTTCTTGCGAATAAAAGTCGCAAAGTTGCGGTTTTGATGTCTGTTGTTAAGATTGTAGTTAGCTATCTGCAGCGCTAGAAGCGCTTTTAAAGTTGGATGAAATTGTGCTTTTGTTTAATCTCTTGTTAACAAAGGATGAAGACAAACGCGTTTTGAATAAACTAAGGTTTATATTTTTATTTAAATATAGACCAGTATTTTGTTTAGTAGTTCACAAATTAAAATATTCATATAAAAAAAATTGCATTAAGATAAAAATATTTTCTGAATTAATTTTAACACGGCCTTCTATCAAACCTGTTTTTAATTAACTATCTAATCTACATAAATAAAGAAAAGTAAAACTTTCATTACACAAAATCCACATAAAATTTTATTGCCTAGGGTTGTCACAATTTCGTTTTAACAGCCACCCCTGATCTATTCACCAGAATTATTTTAGTATAAATTAACAAACAAAACGTTTATCTAGATTTGGTGATGCCGGCCGACCAATGTTTCATGATATATCTGACTACACACTAGAACAGACGTTCGATGCGGGATTAATCTGTTATCTGTACAGCGCATAACGTTTGGCGTGTTAATATAATATAGATTGAATAGGGTTGTCTCTAAATAGCTATAGGTAAACTGGGAGTTGTAATATTCGTGTTTGTAAATAATGACATCAAAATGAACACTATCCTAACCTACTAATATTATAAATGTGAAAGTTTATGAGGATGGATGTATGGATGGATTTTTGTTAGGTACACTTTCACGCCAGAACGGCTGAATGGATCTGGATGAAATTTGGCACAGAGATAGATTATAGTCTGGAATAGCACATATGCTACTTTTTATCCCGGAAAAATGTACGGGTTCGTAAACCACGCGAAGTTAGCCATATTAGTCATATAACATAGTATCACCCCTTTATCAAAAGGTTAGGCAGAGATGTACTATTGTGCACCCACATTTTGCCGATGCTGTTATTGAGTCCCATATAAAAGCGAGCGAGCCTATTGCCATCAACCGGGCACAGTTCCAAACTCCGTGCTTCTACTGAGAATTTCTATAAAGAAAAACCTAAAAATACTGCCCGAACCGGGAATCGCAACCCAGAATAACGCACTCAGCATTCGCGCTTACGACCTAATATATCTAATAGCCTATACTTATAATTCAACTCACCCTTCCACACGTAAGGGACCCAGCACAAACGTTATTCATGTCATGAAACCCAGTCAAGTAAAAAGACTATAGGCGCTGACAAAGTCTTTAAAACACTCCCCAGTGATATTTTTTTGTAGACTTTTACACAATTTTATTTGTGTTCGCAACTCCCCGGGGACGCATGTTTCTCGTTCAAAACAATTACAGTACGTTTAAAGGTAGGAATACCGCCGGAGTTGAAACGTGAAAATGCTTTGTGAGTTTTTTTTTCATATTATTTAGCATACGTATGTAGATTTGGGCGGTGATCTGAAATTGAAAAAAAGATAAATAGAAGTGAAATTTGTTTCGCATAATACGTTCTGAGAGTAAATTTGTATGGGGATGAGCTGTGTTTTACTAGATTCATTAAGTTGGTGCTTTTACTTCAAGATCAGTGGAGTATCTCAAAAACTGTGTTGTTCAAAAGTTCGTTGTTGTCTAGAGGTTTCAAGTGAAGCTATTGAGGGTAAGATTCTGTCTTCAATATCCCAGGTCAATTATCGTGTTCTTGGGTTTTTTTGTCATAAAAATCTCTTTAGCAGAATTCTCTTAGAGTTTGCAGTTGTCTCCGGTAGGCTTGCCTCTTATTATCTAGAACTTAATTACGAATAATACTACATTAATTACTCGCATAAAAATTTGGAAACATTCTGTATTGTGATATTTTCTCAATAGTTTTTTGAATTTTGTAACGTATTCTTTGGTGATGTCCTCCAAAAAGGTCAGGTGCGGAGTACCCACAACTGGCGTTCATGTATGAAACGATGCATGAATGTAAATGCTAAAGGGTTATGTAAGAATCGTAGCACGTGGCATTCCGTAGTTTCTGCCCACCTTCAAGGGAAAAAGGCGTGACTTTATATATGCGTCATGGTCGATAAACTGGTTCAATCGAAGTTACATTGAACGTAAACATTTATTTACAAACACACATCTAAAATCTGTAGGCCTTACGAATATATTTTCATCCATGTTGAATTCGAACCCCTTCTTTGCTGCACCAATCGTGCCGTCGACTTTGTGACAAGAGGGGTTGTCACAAGTTGACAGTGACAGTATCCCACTTGTCAAGCTGTGTCGCTTGGCCCTAATTTGTTAAAGTCACCCGAGGTTGGCAGACGCATTATTCTGTTGCTTAGTTCCAGCCCTCTGCAGCGGGATCTTGACTATGAATACATCACGCTTGAGGTGCTATTACATTAATTATTGCGCTTAACCCTATTAAACTTGTCTGTTGCTCATTAGTTAGGTCTTAAATGCTATTGCCGGATCAGATAGTGCTACCTACTCAGATTTTCTGAAAATTATTGGTACTGTGCCCGGTAGATGGCAATTCGATCGTCTAATATTCCATGAGATTTAATGACAGCATCGGTGATTTTTTGGTGTCACACACCATTGTCTTATCTTTTTGCAAATACAGGAGTGACGTCACGGGTCTCGGCCGCCATTCCTAATGCCGAATACTCGAGCCTATACCGTTTAGGAGATATTTGTTTAAACCTAAGTAAAAATGTAAATCACTTGAAGTCACGCTTTCAAATGTGTACTGAATACTGAATTCTAAATCGCTAGCTTACTTTTATTTCAGCTACAATACAATATTCAACAAAAAAGCGCTTTAGTGAAAAACGTCCTTTTATCTGGAAATATTTTTATTGAAAGAGTGATATTTTTTTAATTGATTTTATGACGCAATAACGCCTGCGATGCGAATTGTAAATCTATATTTGTGGAAAGAAAGGTTCGATTACTAGACACTCTGGCCACTAAGCTATCGCGATCACTGAAAAAAAGAAGGACGAAGAAACTTTGCAGAAGGCCACAGGTGCGATTCCTGCTCACGACATATTTTTATTCTACTTTCCACAATTTATTTCTATTTTTTTGTTTCAAATGGCTAATTCTGAGTTGGGTGTGAAACACAGGTATATTAGCGGCTTATCTGGTCTTAAAGTTTTATAGACAAAGGACAATATGACTCGTTTTAGTACTCCCAGACAATTGTCCAGAGACGTGCATTCGTAACGATTGCGTCTTATCTTTGGCTATACTAAAACACGTTAGATTTTATTTAATACGGCTCGTAAGGGTACTAAAGTGACTAGTCGATGTTTTATATACAAAGAGGTCACCGTTTCTATTTTACAAATATTTTTAATGTTAAACCTTATTTATTGAGAAATAGAATCCAATATTAAGCTCACATCTACCTAGCCCTTTTGAGAACTATTGGGTTCGGCTGCCCGTCTTACGGAACGACTGCCATCTGACCTCCGTCTACCAATTACGAGAAGACACTGGTACCAAAAAGTTCTAAGCTGAAGGTATCAGTGTCTTCTCGTAACCAGAGGTCAGACTTTTTGGGCTGCTGACACCTGTAACGACTGTCATAGGTATGACACTCGGAACTAATTACTGTATAACGTGCATTTCGAGGCGAGTAGGGGTCCCGATGTGTGGAAAACGGTCACCCATCCAAGGACTGACCTGTTGATCAAACTCGCAGATAGACTAATCTGCGCGGTAGCTATGTGTAACTACGAACTCTTCTACAAACTATGGGACTACTAGATAATTCAATATTTCATTAGTTGTTGGTTATAGGAGTTTGTTGCCCATTTTTCTCCATGGGAAAACAACACTTTGGAACGTGGCAAGACTATTCATAAGCACCTTTAACTGGTCGAGATGAATAAAAACATATTTCATTATTATTATTTACAGTATTTTTCTACTCCTGTCATTCTCAAAACAAACACAAACCTCAAATAAGTTCCAACATTTCTTGTCTTCCCAAAACTCAGTATTTGCAGAGAATGGGAACACTTATCGCATCGTCGCTTTGCTAATGGACTGTCGGGGCCGGATGTATCGCTTTTAACGTAAATAACCGACGCCCTCAAATCGATTATGACCGTGAATTTTGCTGGCTGAAATTTGGACGCCGATTTGTCTAACAGGTGATGGCGCAGACAAAGGGTTAAGACAGCAATTCTAAAGTTGATCACGTGTCTTAACCCTTTAACGGGCAGAACTAAAACTATACCTCTTCATAGTTTAAGTGTAGTGCTGGTGTCATGTTAGATAGTCATTTACGGCAAACTGAATACAATTTATTGAAATTGTTTTTAAATATTTTGTGTATAAATTAGGAGGTACAGGGTAGTTGCCATTTAAAAAAAAATATTAATATACCCTGGATTGGTATGGTGGGAGAATAGATCCTGTACCCGATTCAGGGTTAAACTCTAAAGAAATTGATTGTGTGATTATGTTTTTGCTTGATATGTGTGAAATGTGTCTTCGTCAACATACTCAGTCATAAAATGTCTAAAGATAAAAATGGATCTGGTATTATGGCGCTACGAGGGAATATTTCCTCGCATGTATCCACCAAACTTGGCAAATGAGGTGACTGCAGTAGGTATGTTGTTATTATTAACACATAGTAGAATTCTGTTCATCGTTAGGACTGAAGAATGGAATCGAACATTCGTATTTTTGACAATATTATAACGAATTTTCATAACTATTTATTTATTGCCTAATTGAAATTACAAAGGGTCGTTATATATTTGCAGTCTCACTATTACCTTAACGTATTTTTAATTTAATATCGTTATCTACAAGATTTTGAATAAATGTTTCTTCGGGTACCATAAAATCACGCCTTTATTTTTCAACGGTTAAGCAAGGCTGTACACCACACTTTGTGAATTCCCATAGAACACAAGGCGAGCCTTTTGTCATTTACAGGAGACAACTTTAAACTCAGGGCAGCCACTAAGAATTTCTTAAAATAAAAATTCAACGCTTTGTTCGGCCTGCAGGGAATCGAGGGCATGAATGACGTCACATCAAGAAGCCATGCATTCGATCGCTAGACAAATGAGGCAATTTACTTTGGCCTTATAAGAAAAAAAAAAAGAAAAAGAAGAACCGTTGTTTATATTTAAAAACAAACGCTTCTCGGACCACCGTGTTTAGTACATATTTCACTATAATTCGTATTATACCTGATTCTGCGAATGTTTATGTGCCATCAAACACCGTCCACTGAATTATTAATCAACGTACTTTGAAACCGTCTAACTAGAGTCTAGTTCGACATTTTTGTGTACATCCCGGGAGACCTTCATTACGCGGCATATATTACGCTGTTTTATTTACGGCGTAAACAAAATTAGACCTTATTGCTTGTGAATTACGTTGCATGTTTCAGTCACAAACTAAATCGTAATCAGTAGTAAAATATTGTTCTTTAATTTCGTTATAATCTATGGACTTATTATACACTAGTAGAGTCTCTTACCTGTTCTCCTCCATTGGAAATCAATATTTTGGAACGTGGCAACTACAGTCTCATTATTCATAAGTGCCTGATGGTTTATATGAATAAAAACATATTTGATTTGATTGAATAGGCAGGCTTAAAGGCAGTAGTTTAACATCATAGCTCTAACATCCACTCCCACTCCCAGAAAGCAGGTGTCAGTCAGAAGTTAGATGAACCTAACATCTTTTTACACGTACAGACCCGCGTTCTAAGCTAATATATAATATATTAGAGAGATAGCAAGTACATCATCTATATCATCGTACTATGAGCAATTTAATTAACTCATATCAGTAGGGAATTGTCTTCCCGTTTAACATGAAAGGGGTTACATCTTGCTAGAGATGACAAGTGATAATCATGTAGGTTTACGTGACTAAAAGCCTGATTAAATTATAAACATTACACCAGTTATCACTCCAGTATTTTCTGAAAAGATAGGCAGGGTTTTTTATTGAGACAAGGCAAGCTAAAATACTAACAATAATTTTGATAACACACTGGCAGCCTAATTACTGATGTAGCAATCAGTTTGCGACAGGCGCAGATCGCGCGATAGCTACTGACAAACGTCATTTTTGTGTCATATATGTATTGGCCAACAGTGAGGCTGCTGTCGAGTGGCTGTCGCGTTTTATTACGTAAAACCATGACGCCTGCACACCTCGATGGGATAGGCAGATCATTCAATCAACATTTCGCCGATTTTGTTACTGAGTAACGCGGACATCCCACCCACACGCACAAAACGTTTTGGGAACACATTCATTGTGCGTACAGCTAAGGAGTGGAATTCCCTGCCAGAGTCTGTGTTTCCTGATAGCTACAACCTGGGAGTCTTTAAGTCAAGAGTGAATAGGTTACTTCTAGGCAAGCGTGCTACATCTTCGACCACATCATCGCTTACCATCAGGTGAGATAGTGGTCAAACGCGTGCTTATCAAGAATAAAAAAAAAGAGTTCAATCAAATAGAAAGAAAGCAAAAAAGGTTTATTTGGCCCAAACTAAAAAGGAGTTAAATAGGAGGTTCGCTATATACAGTTCACAAACTCAGAGCTGCTAATCACAAACTTACAAAGAAAAGTAATGGGTAGGGAATCAAACCTCATAGCCTAAGGGTAAGCCACCTCTACAGACATATTCAATATACGGATATAACAATATTCGCTTGAACTCGTAATTAATCAAAGAGATTCCATATTTAGATTGAAGTTTAATAATGTTTTCGAACCTTCCCACACAATGGCGTTAAACAAGTTATTTACATCAAACGACTACTCATTACAGTGTTGGAAATCATCAACACAGGATATTTGGTTCCACATCAACGAACAAAGTGAAAGCCTAGTTACGTCGCCCACAGTAATATAAAACTTATTAGTTCGATGAAATATTTTATCAATTGTGTATCGTGTGTCAGCCCTTAAATATTTTTTTTTCAATGAACTGATTTGTGTAGCAAAAATATTGCCTTAACCTTTACACTTGGAAAGTTGACTGGTTATCGCAGTAGGTATTCAAGAGAACGCTGCTACACATACTTGTCATTCCCCTGTTGGTTGCCTTTGATATAATAAATTGATAGTTAAAAGAGTTCCATTTTTTTACCAGAAAACACTTTTTTTGTAATGTCGCCCACGTACGAAGTATTGCCAAGCCAGCTACGCTGCGTAGCATGTAAGCTACGCAACGTAGCACATATGCTACGAAATGTAGCTACTGATATCAATCCACAACGCAAAATGTTTTGCGTTTGAATGAGCTTTTGACATTGGTGCCCATCCGTCTAGGTCTTTAAAAGTGATATAGTAAGCCTATCTAAAATTGATTTTATGGTATACAACTGTACAATACACTTTTGTCTTCAACCACACGATTACCTTTTGGAGATCTTGTCGTATCGCCGATCATCGATGACCATTTACAGAGCATAACGAACGACCTCCATGTGAGAGCTCGTGCCGACTCCACCATGCGCCACCGGTACATGGTGGACATCCCACCCACACGCACAAAACGTTTTGGGAACACATTCATTTATTGTGCGTACAGCTAAGGAGTGGAATTCCCTGCCAAAGTCTGTGTTTCCTGATAGCTACAACCTGGGAGTCTTTAAGTCAAGAGTGAATAGGTTACTTCTAGGCAAGCGTGCTACATCTTCGACCACATCATCGCTTACCATCAGGTGAGATAGTGGTAAAACGCGTGCCTGTCAAGAATAAAAAAAAAGAAGAAGAGCACAATTTCTATAAGAATAATAATTATAAATTTGGATTTGAGTTACTGTTTGTCTGACCTAGCTTTAGATCGAACTTTAAATCTCATGATGCCGAGAACTGGAAACATTTAGCTCAAATACCCAAGAACGAGATTTTTTGATTAAAAATAAATGTCATCGGTGAAATCTATAGGAATGACATTTACAGAACTCGAGACCGTTCAATCAAGTTTTGACCTTACTCCTTAGTTAGCTCACTCCTTAAGCTAGCATGCTCACCATTAGACCAATAGCTGTCAACCTTATAAATAACGAACGTAATCTTATGTAACCATCGACGTTTTAATTACTTTTTAACTTTAAATAGGTTGATTAACTTTCAAAGGATTGATTAATGTTTTTTACGAAGTATAAGTTACTCTGAATAAGTTTCAGCCTACATTACAAAAGGATTGATCGCTCTAGGAAACAATTTTTCAAGCTTAAGTATGATTATGTCGTGTTAAATGGTCATTTTGTAGCGTAAGTCGAGGAAGTCGGGAAAGTCGGACGATTTAAATTGGGTGTCGCGATGTAGGTTGGTTATTGATGGTATAGTTTGGTAAAGGCTGAAATCTTAAGATTCTAAATAAGACGCTTAACTTGAGTATGTATGTACTCATGTATTAATTCCGTAACAAATTTATGAAAATGGGACACACTCTTCATGAGTGAAAATAATAGAGAATGAGGAAAATAATCGGGAGTTTTATACGCACATTTTCGCTCAAAAAGGTAATACCCTCAGAAATTGATAAATCTCCATGAAACAGTAACGCCAATGTTCAATAAATACACGATTTCATCGAAAATCCCCGAAAACGCCTCGTAGTATGTATGATTAAATTTATGGATCGTAAAAATTCTTCGTACAATCTTTATCACCGAGTTGCGACTTTATATCTATGTCAAACCTTCATAAATCCACGATATAAAAAACACGCTTCACAAAATACTTCAGCCAGTGACTGTACAAAAACGTGTGTAGCAATTATCTTAATGAGTTTCATAATACTTCTTATGACTTAAGGTTACTGTTTACGGCTCTACGAAAACAATTTAAAAACTTACCATTGAGATAATCCTAGTACAATCAACGAAAGAATCGTCAACAGTCTAAACACACACACAAAACCGGCATACTCCATTGCACTTTTACATACACAGTAACTCACTTATACTACAAATTCGAAATTTCGTATACACTACGCGAAGAGTAGATCGCGCTGAAAAGTGTTTAAATAAAATTTAAAATATTTTTTTAAATATTGATTTAGGCACACTCACGCGGTCAGGTGAACGTGTTGTAATTTTAAATATTATTGTTAATTTTTACATCGGCACTATCGAGGGCGCGGTTATAACGCGGTGCGGCAAGGCGCGCCGCTCCACTGACGGCGTTTGACAGGGAGTCGGCACTGCGCATGCCTGCCCGCGCAGCCTCGTCTGAAAAGGGATGAAAATGGCGCGTGCCGATTGTTAGCGAGCGGACGCCGAATTGTGACGAATATTTCTCAGCTGCCGTGACGCGGCCCTCGTTAACGGTACCTCCGTAACGTCGTACGGCGATAAATCGCAGTTAATTCTGTTATTGTGTTACGGATTTATGGGTATGTTGGCTTATTGTGAATACGTATTGCTTTATAATGGCGTTATGTAATTTTATGCGAAACACACGACGTAATGTATTCCGTTTTGGTTAAATTAAAACGGAGATTTTCTTAGAATGACATTTTGCCAAAACTGTGATCCAGCGCATGACTCTGGGTCTTTTGTTACCTTATCCGAAACTGATAACTTTGTCGCTTAAACCCTGAATATCCCTATTCATCTGCGGGTCGTTTGCGCAATGCTTACAAAAACCTACGTCAAACTTTTAAATGGCCTAATAGGCGAAAACAATTAGTCAGCAAACGTGCCACCCAAACTACTGCCTCTGATCAAAGATTCAATCCATATTATTCAAATCCCAAGTTCCCAGACCGAACCGAAGACAAATTTCCTTTTACTATCTAATCACATATGTAAATTTGGTTCCACTCCAAATTGCCTTACTGAAAAAGTTTTCGCTTCGTGCCCAAAGTCAGCGAAAACCGGAGGCTGTTGACTCTATAGCCGCTCGGATACGTTCGGGCGTCTTCGGTTATCATCGGCCGCTCGTAAACGGAACGCTATTTTTATGAGTACACAGTTACATGGTCGGACCACGTTACATTTACACTTTTGTTGGACTTTATGGTGATAAGTTTAAGGTTGACTTTTGTATGTATTTGAGGAAGTTTAGTTGTAAGTGAGCGAAGAATCGGACCGTGATAGCCTTTTCTGAATTTTTTCCGGCTATCTTTCTTTGAATAAAAGGATAAACATGTGTGCTGTGAAAAAATGTATTTGTACGCGCTTTTTAGAAGTTTGTATGGTAATATATTACGTAGTTTGAATGTTGAAGAATTCTTAGGTTTTGTAGGGAACATAGAAAGTAGTAAATAAGTCACGCAAAAAATATAACAGAAGCAAAGACAAGTCTTTTATAAAAGAAATATTATGAGATATAATGGAATCCAACCATGTATTTATAGATCAAAAATCCACTTTAATTAGATGTTTCCATAAATAAAATAAATTTCGTAATATGCTGAGAGCGAGAGAGCACCATCTGTTCGGTACAACATGAACCACTGGCCAAACAAATATATCGTGAAAAGCATGTGAACCACCGGTAAAACAAATACATCGTCTAAGCATGTTACATAATAATTTATATACATCTAAACGAAAAAAAAAATTATAATCAAACTGAACATAATAATACTTACTCATCAACGAAAAAGTAAAATAAATTTTATATTACACTTTTGGCTTTGATAGTACAACCATACTGTAAAAGCAGAGGTTATAAACATTTTATTTATATTTATATTAATTTTATTTTTAGGATTACGCATTTCTTAATTCAAACTCAAAACGCTAGAAATACTATACAAAAAATAAAGTTTTATACTGTAAGTAAATTCCCAAGTGTATCATTTTGTCTTGAAAACGACGTCCAAATACTTTTACTAATTAGTAGACTGGTAAAAAAGTCACATTGACTTTGTTTATTTTATGTTTATACCTTTGCTTCACACTCTTAGAAATTCTTTTGTACTAGATTTGTTATTTGAAATGACTGAAGTTAGAGTCGTCACATTGAAATAGTACACATTCTCATTTTAAAATAATTGACGACACGGTTGGCGCAGTGGCTAAGCGATTAGCTTTCTGCGCTACGTGTCGCGGGTTCGATCCCCGCACGGAACAAACATTTGTATGATCTACAGATAGTTGTTTCGGGTCTGGTTGTTTGTGCATGTGACATGTATGTTTGTAAACTGTACCCAAGATACAGGAGAAATCCTAGTGTGGGGCAAAGTAAAAAAAAGAACTTATTTTCAGTCTTTTTTTAAACAACAAGTCTGTGGTTCAGCACTTCTGATTTTATTATTGGTGTGATGTTTTGGCGTAAAACAATTTGCATCGTAAGTTAAAAGTATACATTGTCGACTTCAAAGTCAAAGTCAAGGTTTTTATTTCAAATGGGCCTTTTTAAAACGTTATGAATGTAGGTGCACTGTTCCAAAGTGCGTCGGTCCTATGGAGAAGAGACCGGCAAGAAACTCCATGGATACTTGATTACCTAGTGTGGTGAGTACGAGGAAATATCATCTGTAGTTTATGTTCGGTTGTGTACTGTGTTCTCGACTAACCGAACCCAGGCCAGCTACCCCTGATCTAGCTATAACACCAGGAAGTGGCGAAGGGTGAGTGCTTATGGGGGATGCTTTTTCGTGTTCGCATCAAAAAGTACTAGTTCAAACTAGTCTGTTTTGAATTAACGATATTTTAATTTGAACTTGCTGACTACCTAACCTGTCCACCATGAGCAACTTCTATGTAAAAATTTAATACGCTTGTATTCTCTGAAGAGTTAGGCAGAGGTGTACTATTGTATACCCACATTTTGCCGATGCCGTTACTAAGTTCCATGTAATAGGGGGCGAGCTTATTTCCATCTACCGGGCGCAGTTCCAGACTCCGTGGATACTGAGAATTTTCATACAGAAAAACCAAATCTGTGAGACTTTGCCCGCCCTGAGAATCAAGCCCAGGACTTCACGCTCAGCATTCGCGCTTGCGACCACTAGGCCAAAGAGGCAGTCAGAAAAAGACAAACCGAAATGAATGAACCATCTACTTTCCTTAAATCATAATCACTTAACTGCTTTTAACATCGTACGCTAAGTAATTGCTAATTCTGTTTTTAGTAACGGTCCACACGCAAAAAACGAAGGTATATTTTATTCATACCGTCTCACAAAAACCTCTTAAACATGAAGATATGAGAAAGTAATTATCTTTCTTTACTTCGGCCGAATAGAATTAATTCTATTGTTACCGTCCTTTTAAGGGCTCATCCGTTATGGAGGGAAGCCCAAGATGAATTTATGATAATCGTATTATCTCAAAGTTAAATGTGGATTGGGGATTGGGCGATTAAATATTATTCGTATTGACCGGTATTTATGCGTACTTGAGGGGCAATTTGTATGCTGCTCGGATAATGGGATGGAGATGTGGACTTTATCAGATGTTTGGCATCTTAGGGTTGTTGGAAACGTCCATTGAGATGGTAAACTATGTACTATGGTGCTCGTATATAGTAGATTACAAGAGGAAAAAATATTGTGTAGACTTTGTGTGCTTTTACCAGGGTGAAAGCATACATAGTTTTTTGTCGAGCTAGAATTTTATATGCGCAATGTTATGTTTGGACGTGTAAAATTCTGTACAAAACATAACATAACATAAAATAGGATCACGCCAATATTCCCCGAAGGGTTAGGCAGACAAGTAATATTGTGACTTTGTATAGGGAGACGAGCGTATTGCCATCTACCGGGGACAGTTCCAAACTCCGTGCTGCCACAGAATTTGCATACAGAAAAACTCAATAACACTTTGCCCGTCTCGAGAATCGATCCCAGGATTTCGCGTTCAGCAGTCGCGCTCGCGACCACTAGACAGAAGAGTCATCATAAAAAAAAAACGTTTAACAATCATAACCTCAAACAGAAACTAAACCCTTTACGTTTTACGCCATTACAAAAATCAATTAAGTTACCCTTCTATAAAGACAAGTGACTAAACAGTTAAACACTAAAACTATTCGACACTTGTCCATTAGACATCACTAAACCGTCCGTAATTAAAAACATTCCGCAAAACTGTTAACAATTATGTTAACGACTGTACACGACTGTACCCTCGAACAATTAACCAGAAGTATTTGTGGTACTTAGCGCGTAAAACTATTGTACTCGTCAGTCCTAATTTTAGTTATGGAACTCCTGTTTAGTTCTGTACAAGGTCTGCCAGAGAGTAGGTAGGTGAAGTAGTGAATCTTGAGTTAGGCAGTAAATATCTTAGGACTGAGTGTTGAACTTTTATTCTCTTTTTTTTTTTTAACATTGCCCCACTCTAGGATTTCTCCTGTATCGTGTCGTGGGTACAGTTTCACATGCACATACAACCAGACCCGAAACAACTATCTGTAGATCGTACAAATATTTATTCCGTGCGGGGATCGAACCCGCGACACGTAGCGCAGAAAGCTAATCGCTTAGCCACTGCGCCAACCGTGTCGTCGCTAGTCTAACTAGTACCTATGTATTCTTAGCAGATACAGACAGAACCATGCGATCTAGAAATCTGGTAAGATGGATTCTTGGTGTACGGGGCCAGATGAATTTCATATGGTCTGTTATTACTGTAACTGTTGCTGTTAGCCTGCATCACCCCACTGCTGGGCAAAGGCCTTCCCCATGATTTCCAGACCTTTCGGTCTTGAGCCAATGTGGAACATTCTTTGGTGGTCTGCCGCGATGCCTTCTCGCCGTATCGGGGCTCCATTTAGTGGTACATTATTTGTGAAAGAAAAAATAAGAATATTCAAATATAATAAAAGTAGGTTGAAGATAAATGTAAGCGGCCTGGATATTTGGATTTTGAATATACAAGGATTCTTGTGATCCTTTCGTTCGGAATTTTGCAGCATCTAGGAAGCATACAGTTTAACTTCACTAACAGTCATATGGGTGCATCTAAGGCAAAACTTTGCTTGAAATCTGAATATGAGGTATCCACATTGAAAGTCTATATAGTATGTATATACCCCTTGACCCCTGAGTTTGTTTCGGCGTTTCTTCTCAGGGATAGTCATAGCCATCTAGTTTAAAAAAGACGTTTAAAAGTGATTGAAAAATCCTAATTGCAAAATAAATATTTTCATTTCATTTCATTATATATTCGTATTTTCTTTCGCTCTTCATAATCTCCAAGTTTTATGAGATTATGGTTCGAGGAAAATAACAAACTGACCAATTCACTGTCATAAATAAAAATGAGCGACTGCTGAGCGAGAGGTCCTGGGTTCGATTCCCAAGTCACGCAAAGTGTTATAAGGATTTCTACATGGAATTTCTCAGTAGCAGCACGCAGTCTGGAATTCTGCCCGGTAGATGGCAATAAGCTCGCCTCCAATTACATGGGACTCAATAACGGCATCGGTAAAATGTGCGTGTATATAATAGTATGACTCTATCTAACCCTTCGGGGAATATAGGCGTGATTTTATGTTATGATAAGTAAAATAAAAAAAATTGGCAACCCTTAAGATATCAGCATCTCAAGGGCTGTCAAGACTGCTTGAGATACTTTAAACAAAATAGCGCTTCATTACTACAAACGTTTAGGTTAAGCTCCAAAGTTTAGTCTAAGTTAAGCTAAGTCTAAGATTATCTTATCCTCGGTCTATAACAACCACATTTACTAAACTAAGACATTCGTTAAACATTACGTTGCCTACGCAGTAAGGGGCGTAAGTAAATTGTTAATTTCTGAAACGCTTGACCCAATTCTCAGCTTGCCACCGCTTGGACAAAGATTATGTTAGCGAGAGGGTTAAAACGTTTGATATTGTGCTTGAAATTTATGTGAAAAGTGGGAGTGTAATTTACAAGCTTTTTATATAAATTGGGTAATTGTACGTACAATATTAGTTAATATTAAATTGACGACACGGTTGGCGCAGTGGCTAAGCGATTAGCTTTCTGCGCTACGTGTCGCGGGTTCGATCCCCGCGCGGAACAAATATTTGTATGATCTACAGATAGTTGTTTCGGGTCTGGTTGTTTGTGCATGTGACATGTATGTTTGTAAACTGTACCCACGATACAGGAGAAATCCTAGTGTGGGGCAAAGTAATTAAAAAAAAAAAAACAGAAAAAAATTAGTGACATGGGTTAATAATAACTATGGTAATTATGGTCAACAAAAGGGTTAGCCAGAGGTACAGCCACTATTCTGTGATGATGTTATTACCGGTCATAGTTCCAAATTCCGGGTAATGCTAGACCAATAACGCATTGTCCAACGCGGGGTTAGATACCGGGCCCCCATGCTCAGCAGCCGGGACCACTAGAATATTGAGGCTGTTCTACCAAAAATGTATGTCATCATCAGCTAGAAGACGTCCACTGCTGAAAGAAGGCCTCCCCTTTAAAACCACCACATCGAACGACATTCCGCCACTTGCATCTATCGGTTGCCCGCGACTTTCAGAATGTCGTCGGTCCACCTAGTAGGAGGCCTTCCTGAACTGCGTCTTCCGGTTCGTGGTCGCCACTCGAGAACTTCTTCTTCCCCATCGGTTGCCAGTTCTTCGAGCGATGTGGCCTGCCCATTGCCACTTCAGCTTGCAAATCCTGAGAGCTATGTCGGCGACCTAGGTTTTTTGGTGAATATCCTCGTTCCGGATTTTATCGCGCAAAGAGACTCCGAGCGTAGCTCTCTCCATTATCCGCTGTGTGACTCTGAGCCTTCCTCCTTTCGAAGAGGCCAACAGTTAACGACCATGTCTCAGTGCCATATTTCATCACTGGCAACACAAACTGGTTGAATACCTTTGTCTTCAGGCACTGCGGAATTATGTAACTATTTTGTATTTGCCTAGACACGGAACTGTCGTTAGTATTTAAGTATTGCTTCTCCTTTCTTCTCGGTAGTTAGAACGATAGAATACATCATGTAAGATTAGTAGTTAATAACAAATAAGAAAGAATCCATCCCATCTTTTTTTCACTTACTCTTTGCCCTTTAGCACAGCTTTCATGCACTGCTTGACTTATGATTTATTTTGCAAATACGTTACTATTGTAACTGCTGGCTGTTAGTTTGTTTGTTTATATTTATATCATTGTGACACATGTAGCAGAGGGTAGCAAAATACTTTACGAGCGATGACGTCACCAGAGATATTACAGTAGAGATTAAAAATATTTTACCTATATGCGTACTTTCGTATTGGTCTATTAACTTCTTTAACAAGGTTTTCTGAGAATTTTTATTTCTTCTGTACCATAATCGCGCATATATTATCCGAAAGGTTATAGAGGTGTACTATAAATATACAAAAATTACAATGATGTTTGTCTTCACCGTAAACGCAAATGATAATCAAATTCTGATCCGCACATGATTCCGAAAAGTCAGAGGTGTGCATGGAAGGCAAGCGTTCAACCGCTAGGCTATCACTGCTTCAGTTTTTTTGCTAAGCTATTCAGTATCATATTCAATATAAATTATGGCCTTTAATTTATGATTATAAAAATCATATTCGGATCAAAAATCTATTTATGATCCATACAAATCAAAATCAAACTCTTTGTATAGAAAGCTTGACCATTATGCCAATCAGGTGATAACATCAATAAACTCCAAGACAGGTACATAAAACACCGTTGATAGAGACCCGTTAAGCCTTGTAACTGGTGCTACTTTACCGATGAGATCAACCTCAATGATTTTATCTCTGTAGGTACACAGAGTGGTAAACACGGTAGAGGCTACGTAAATGCATGGCACCGATGCTATCAATACACAGGCAGGTTTATCGAGATATGCACTCAGCGTGTGAAGCTTGGGAATAGGGTGTTTTATCGAAAGTAATTATTATGATTCTGATTTATATTATATCTTCGCATTACTTTCTGTACCAACCCTGGTCAAGAATACAGTCTTGACCATGATTGGCACAGAAAGTTATAATATATATATATTAATCAGTTTGTCTAATAGACATCTTCTCTGTATGGTAACACTTGAGACAATTTCGCAAAAACGTAGACCTCGGCCTTCGGTCTACTAAAAAGCTTGTTTTAAGCGTGAGTCCTATAGGCGGTAATTTATACAGAGTGGCGCTTTGGTCACTTGCATTTAGTTAGAACAACCACGATTTAATAATTAAATAAATTATTAAATCCGTAGTTTCTGCCTACCCTCATGGGAAAAAAGCGTGACTTTATGTATATATGTATGTATAAATTATTTTTATTCTCATACCTATTAATATTACGCGATAATACACTGGCGTGTCTTAAAGCGTGGCGGAGTTTGTACGTCATGTGTGGGTGCTTAGGATTCCTGGTAGATCTACACGTACATATTCACTCTGCCTCAGACCCGTTTAAATGATCGCTTGGTCTCAAAGGAAGCGATTTCATTAGAAAATAAAATTTGCATGATAAATTACACAATTTTTTTATCGATCTGGGTAAAATATCGTGGTCCTCGATTCACCTTCTTAAATAATACAGGTGACCCAACCTCATCGTGTAGAATTGCAGTCTTAACGTCTGCTCACGCCCTTATTGTCGCCTTTATATGACCAATTTGGTTGTTTTATTGATAACTCTACTTATAAAGATGATACAAAAACTATCATTTGTTTTTGCATTCGTACCAAATTCTGAAGGATCTCGCCAAAAAAGTGCTTCTGTAAGCGCCTATTGATCAGTTTTTGGGTAATTAAGCTGACTCAGCTTAAGGAAAATCGTTTAACATGTGCACAAAAAACATATCCAATGTGTGTGAAGATTTTCTTAAATTCTTTTTGTTTTCATGGCTGAATAATGGGACCTTGGAGTTACTTACCCGCCATCAATTCAAGGATTTGGTCATAACCTTATTGCAATCATTAAATGGTTGGCCAAGTGTTGACAATGACCTTATTTCCTTCGCGCTTATGTCGGAACGAAGTATGGTGTTCCTGCATTGCTTATTCATTTTTGCATTCTCTAAGCTCATTCGAGATGTTAACGATTCATAATTAAATTCTGTGCACCATATCACATAACAATATTGTACTGTTAATCACTTAATTTATTTAATAAACATTTAATCTGCAAAACAAATCTATAAATAATTAAGTACCTAATTATTTAATTTCTAGTAATCCGCAGAAGCAATGCTATACTAATATTATAAAGAGGTAAAATTAGTTTTTATGTAGGGGTAATCTAGAGAACAAATGATCCATGATAGCTACTTTACCCCGAGTGCTATAGGCAAATAATTATTATATAATATGCCATCAGGTCACGCGGCCAAAGTCTCGGGCAAAAGCTAGTACAACATAATTACACATTCAAGAACAATTGAACCGTCTACATACACGAGTACCAACCAAAACTATAATGGCAGGACCGCATACCGAATACTCAATACAAACCAAGATTATCAATTCCTTCAGTCAATAAGATGTGAGACCATAACTGGACGGATTCCCCAAGCGCTGGCTACATTACAATAGACCCACAATCATTTGAATAGAGACGATACAGAACCGCGGCTGCATATCCTACTGCCTCGAGGCTTTACACGTGGTGGTGCAAGTAATAAACTGTAAGGTACACAAAAGCATTTCTTTTTTTTTCTTCTGTCATGGGTCGGCACAAGCTATCACATGGGAATCGCTCTTGCCGTAGTTGGAAACATGAGCCAGTCAACAGTAGTGGCATCGAGGTTGACTTGCCAGTGTGCGCCAGATGATCTCAGGTATTGTCAAACGTGGAGGCTCTTTCTTTGCACCCCTGGAGGCTTTTCCTTTAAAGACACAACCATTTAAAGAGAGCCTTTTACAAAATCTCACTTATTTACGAAATTAGCTTAAATAATAAGCGGTAGAATTGGCAAAAGCGTGTGACCTTATCGCATATGAACAACTTACGAGTATTGTAGCACAACAAACATTGAGAGCATGCGTGCAAATATGTGACGTATTGGCATAGAATTGAGTTTAATTTATACAGTCGCGTACTGTTATATACATACTTAGTATTTAGGATTCATAATCTGTGGATATGTTATGAGAGGCTGAACCCAGGTAAGGGTATATTAATCGCTACGCGTATCTAACAATGGCTTACCTACCAAGTGCGTTGTGACGTAATAATCCTTTGTTTACGTGGTTACGTCACCCGCTTTCCACCCTCCCTTGGACTTTCCAAAGCCAATCTCGATAGCAGGTAATAAAGTTTTAACCTCAACTAAAACTGAAAATCCCATTGGATCAAATTCTCATTGAAACTCGACTAAATGTGAGTTTTATAATGTTCTGTTTCGATGGAACTTTTCAATGTATTTAAATTTACGCGTTGTGTTATTTCAGTTGGAGAGGTAAATGTTATGTAGGTCAGATTTTAATTATAACCATTAAGTAAGATTGGTTTCATGTTACCTACAGTTTTAACAATACATTAAAATTTAATAAATAAATTCAGCCCGTTACTGTCCCACTGATGGGTAGAAATGGCTTCTCAGCATGAGAAGGGTTAGGCCTCAGTCCATCACGCTCACCAAGTGGACTACTCACACCATCGAAAAAGGTTTTCTCATGATGTTATCCTTCAGCGTTAACGCGAGTGCTAATTAAATTTTGATCTGAAAAGTCAGAGTCATATGCGGGCTGGGTTTAAACTCAGACCATCCCGCATGGAAGCCAATACATATTTTTTGGGTTAACTGGTCTAATGGCGTCTTGTAGAATGATTTTTTTGGTCAATATATTGGAGCATAAGTTTGTCAATTCTATTTGTTCACTCTGACGGACAGATAAATAATTTTATAGTAGGTACCTATTGGTAGATGGTCAAGATTAAGATCAAGTTCACCATTCGAAAACACTCGCTTCCGTACGGAGGACAATAGCGGGCTCATCCGTCGACCCTGAACCTGGTGCCTTCATCCAGCTACCCACCTTCATTGGCTGTCTGTGGTGTCAGGGGAATACTGGGCCAGTGAGGGCAAATTAAAGCTGTACAGGCGGAACCTACCTGTTTACCCCCTACCGACTGACTAAGACATTCTTTTAAATATTAAATGTCCGTTTGTTTTTTTATCATTCTACTTTATTTATATATCCCTTATATATCCGTAGGTAAGTAAAGTAGAGGCATAAAACTAGAGGAACGAGACACTGGTTCCCTAATATATAACTTTACATAATACTACTAATAAAGTGCAATAGTTTGGATCAGTTTAGCCTACTGAGGATATTTGGCCAGAGCGAGATTGCAAATATACTGCGACGCATTGCACCAGTGTTGCAAATAAAGCAGAGATTTTTGTTTTTTGGATTCGTTTAAAAATAGAATATTTATTTTATTTCTTTATTATTTAACTACACACTATGAGTAAAATATTTGACGGCACGGTTGGCGCAGTGGTTGAGAGATCGACTGCTGAGCTACGTGTCGCGAGTTGGATTCCCGAACGGTACAAATATTTGTATGATCTACAGATAGTTGTTTCGGGTCTGGGTCTGTCTATGTGAATACACACCGTGCTTCGAAAAGCACGTAAAGCCATTGGTCTTGCGCCTGATCTCTCTCCGGTCGTGTCGGATTGCCGTCCCATCGGACTATGAGAGTGAAGGAATAGAGAAAGCACCTATATTTGCGCACACACTTGTGCTCTATAATATCTCCTGCGTAGTTGGCTAATCTCCGGTGAGATTGGCCGCCGTGACTGAAATCGGTCAGGAGGACATTATTATTACAAGTAGAATATGTATATGTAGCATGTACCACGTACAAATGTACAGGTTTACATCATAAGATTTTTGCACCAGCATCTTTCTATATATTCAGATGACTTTCGTCTATTGTTAAGAATAAAGTCCATAAGGTTTACGTCAACTTAAAAATAACTTAACCTTTATATACTTATAGTTACTGCCTAACAGTGGGTATAGTGGTCGCAAGCGCGACTGCTGTGTGTGAGGTCCCGAGTTCGATTCCCGGGTCGGGCAATGTTATTGGGTTTTTCCGTATGAAAATTCTCAGAAGCAGCACGGAGCCTGAAATTGTGGCCGTTAGATGGCAATAGGCTCACCCCCTACTGCATGGGGACTTAATGACGACGTTTCTCTCGAATACACCTCTGCCTAACCCTTCGGGGAGTACAGGCGTGATGCTAGGTTATGTATTTATGTTTATACGATCATATAGCTATGATTTGAAAACTCTGTTCCACCTAGAAAGTAGCCCATCTCGATTAAACTTGACTTTCGGTAGCTAATGCAAAAGTGACCCAACAAGAATGTAAATACCAATGTTAGTGTCCATTTCTGCTCCATAAGCTGTTACATAGTACTTAATACACAATATCCATGCTTACATTTGCAATAGAGATATGTAAGTAATGCTAGTAATATCACTCAAGTAATATTACTCAGTGACGTGATGCAACAACACACATTACGCATGGAAAACTGACATTACAACATCACGAACCATTACATGTATACGAATCAAGTAATATGACTATAACTGATAACTACACTTGGGCGATAAATCACTTTACCAGCGAAAAACCACTGACTTGAATTCTGAACTCGAGGTAATAGTAATGTTAAATTTTAGGTGACCTTTTTTTAGATTCGTTTCATCTGAATGACCTTTTTTTAGATGAGTGATATGACACTGTGCAGCCACGAGTATGAGTAATGTTTCAGGTGATGGTGATATTACCGAGTCATATTACTTTGAAGGAACTGTGTTATAATGCTACATTACGTTTTGCGCATGTCTAATTTGCAACTAAGCTAGACGTGCTTACAGCCAGAGTATCCACCACAAGGGGATTCATAGTTTCAAAGTTAAGTTATACCGGTTGAATTTCAATCGAGAAGAGCTTAGCGAAACAACTTGTCTTGTTGTCTTGTCTTCTCTTGTTCCTTATAATTCACTAAAAGAACCTCCCCGTATCATTCTCCTATTTTACTGTAGAGAGTATCCATGGAGTTTCTTGCCGGTTCTTCTCCATAGGACCAACTTTTTGGAACCGTGCAACTAGAGTCCTATAACGTTTCATAAGTGCCTGTATTAGGTTTATTTGAAATAAAAACAATTCTATCTATCTATCTATATGAAAATTGCTCCTACTTCAGTGGAAAGATAAATTAATAATGGTGGTACTGAGGATGACTGCCCAGAATTCGTCAGAGGATCTCAGGTTTCATGGCACTCGTGGAGGCTCCACCCTTTTGTTTTCCTTGCCGTTTGACAATACTTTCGTAGAGCCATCGCACTATAGACAGTCAGCCCCACTAGGAGCCTTACTGGCTAATCTATCCTCTACATCATGACTAACTCAAATGTTCATACAGCACTTTCCACGTACGGATACCTCAATCCGACACGACAAGAGAAGAAACCTATAATAATAAATGTTGAACTACAAAAACTTGAAGCACCAATTAAAATTA
The DNA here is from genome assembly GCA_947562105.1 of Shargacucullia verbasci. Taxonomy (NCBI): domain Eukaryota; kingdom Metazoa; phylum Arthropoda; class Insecta; order Lepidoptera; family Noctuidae; genus Shargacucullia; species Shargacucullia verbasci. The sequence continues at coordinate 982,370 of OX387283.1, forward strand.
AACTTCCATTTATACTATCCTATTTATATATCAGACCCTCCAGTCCAACTCCGAAACCTCTTAAAAATCAAGCACGAATACTGAAATTAAAGCTTTTCACACACAAATCCGTGAGGAGTGCGCTCTTCAGAAGGGCACTCCTCAGGTTCTTTTGAGCTCTCACAAAGGGCCGATTAATTGTTTAATTCGTTTTAGGGACACGTCCTCTACTTAGAGCCAAGAAACATAAGTGATGTTAGGGAAGATGTTTCAATATGCTCAAAATTGGCATATAGTTATTTTTATATAGAAATTTACTTTAAATTCTTTATGTATATAATTCTTCTGTACGTGTGTATGTTACTGAATTTCACCAAAACGGCTGGACATATTTTGATAAAAAAATTGTTTGTGTTCGAGTCCCTGTATGCTTTAAATTCACAATTGGACCCGGTAGGTGGCTCCGGTGGAGGTTCGCTAGTACACTTATAATTCTTTTTTTTTTTTTAATTTTTGGCGACTGTAATGGTAATTGGGAATTATTTATTTTTATTGTTATTTCTAGCGTTGGTCCTGATTAGACGAGACTTAGAATTTCTTTTTTCTTGAAAATAACTTCCTTTTTTCTCATATATTATTTAACAACTGTTTAACAACATATATTGGCTAATAAACTATCGATTTGATTAAGATATTCCTGGAACCAGACGCTTAAGCTTGGCAGACCTAATTAAATATAATTTCAGTATATTATTTAAGGAGACCAGGCGACGTTACTGATCTCTTAACGTCCTTACAATCTATCCCTACATCACTCCATTGTTAATTTGCAGTGACAACATATTTAGCGATTTTACGGTTCTGAGTTCTCTATCCTCCATTGAGACGAGATAATATTATTTCGTTTAATATTTAGACCAGAAGGCTATTTAACCGTCATGAGGAGTTGTGATATCTTTGTTTTACGGTATCTTTGCTAATAGAGATTAACATAGCATCACGCCGAGTTCCTCGCAAGGTTCTGCAGAGATGGACGGTTATTATGTCACATGTAGTATTATAGGGGCTAGGTTATTGCAATTCACCAGTGACAAATCTCAACTTCCAGTTCTTACTGAGAAATTTCTAACAAAAAAACTTAATAACGACGGCATGGTTGTAGTGGTTGGGAGATCGACTTCTACACTACGTGTCGCGGGTTCGATTTCTTCACGGAACAAATATTTGTATGAACTACAGACAGTTGTTCCGGGTTTAGATGTATGTACATGTTAATATGTGAATATGTGAATATAAATATGAACATGTGAATATGTGTTTGTAAACGCACCCACGATACAGGAATTATTAATAAAGTGGGGAAAGGGTTAAAAAAAATAACAACACAGTTTGCCTGACACGGGAATCAAACACACGATCCCATGCTTAGTAACTCCACTTGCGACCACGAGACTAATGAGTAGTATTTATTATTCGTTATGAACTTTTCATATGACTTCTTGTATTAGTATAGTAACTTATTTACATAAACAATAGGCTCGCCCCCTATTACATGGGACTGAATAACGGCATCGGCGAAATGTGGGTGCACATAGTACACCTCTGCCTTACCCTTCAGGCAGTATAGGCGTGATGTTATGACGACACGGTTGGTGCAGTGGCTAAGCGATTAGCTTTCTACGTGTCGCGGGTTCGATCCCCGCACGGAACGAATATTTGTATGATCTACAGATAGTTGTTTCGGGTCTGGTTGTGTGTGCGTGACATGTATGTTTGTAAACTGTACCCACGATACAGGAGAAATCCTAGTGTGGGGCAACGTCATTAAAAAAAAAAAAAAATATGCTCCATAAGATTCGATGACACACATTTTTTTTTTATAAGAAACTGTACTTATATAAAATCATTATAAATAATTAATGGAACGTAATTTTAGTTTATACATAGTTAAAACGATTTGAGGTGAAGCACTGTAATCAAATAACTTTCTCTTTAAGAAAACAAGTGGCGCTCTAGAGTTACAGTTACGAATAACTAATGTGATAAATTATTAATGTTATGTTTTATTTATGTTTAGTTAATAAGACTTTATGAATAAGTAATGATACCGTTCTCTTTAATAGTTTGAGTTAAATAAATAATTTTATTAGTTAACAAAACGAAGGATAATAATCCTATCCTACTATAATATTATAAATGCGAAAGTTTGTGAGGATGGATGGATGGATGGATGGATCTTTGTTACTCTTTCGAGCCAGAACGAAAATTTCATCCAGATCCGTTCAGCCGTTCTGGCATGAAAGAGTAACAAAGATCCATCCATCCATCCATCCTCACAAAGATTCACATTTATAATATAAGTAGGATAGTAGACAACTAGCAGACTCATTCATAAAAAAAAAGTCTTCCTCTAAAAATGCAACACGAAAAAAATCTACCAGTCGTTGTGAACATACAGATTTCCGGTGTCCGCTGCGAGAGCCGAGACGATCATAATACCCCCACAGGACATTAGAAATAAAAACAACGAGGTAACAGAAAATAGAGGCTGCATGAGTTAGGCTTGTGTTAAATATTTGCTTGACATTTCATCAAATTTTTGAGCAGTTAATACGTAGATTATTAAGTATGTTTAGTAAGTTATTTTTATACGCAAACGTTAAGTATACGTCACTGTCTAAAAATGTATGAAATATGCGAACATATTGGAGTGAAGATGTATCGTAAATGCGCGACAGTTTTTTTCATATTTTTTTTTTACAACGCAACAAAAAACTCACAGTATAGGCTCAGGTTGCACCGATTGTGGTCACAACCTGACTGAAGCGGTAAAGGAATTTTTTGTCGGAAGGCTGGTTATCGCACCTAAAAGAACTTTAAATCCCTATAACAGGGTTTAAAAAATTTGAATCACAAATTGCCCATGATTGCTTTTACTAGACAAGGGATTGTAGCGACTATCGACGCAACATAGCAAAAAGTAAAGCGCCATCTATCGGAGCGAAGCGACAACAGAATACCCTGAATCGCACTATAAGAGTTTACAACGATTCTAACTCATATACGAATGTCCGACATCAACCGTTGGGTTTCGGCCCGCCAGGCTAACCACCTTGCCTGGTCGGAGGATCCTCCCTTTTCAATGGAGGAACACCATACCTCGTTCCTCCACAGAATCAAAGAAAAAATAAATAAAATCGCATAATACACAAAACAACCAACTAAAGTAGGCAGTTCGCAGTCAGCTTTTCTCAGCTCTCTCCCGAAACCGCAGACCTCCTTAATATTTACCGACTAAATACTACGTTGTTATAGCATCGCTTGCGTTGAGCCCTAGAATACTAATAGCTGATTATGAGCACTAACCAAGTTGTGTTTACTCGGAATTTTGTTGTGTTTGAACACAGAAATAGGTTCCTTAACATGCGCAATCCGATTCCTTGTGTCTTGTAGTTCTTACTTCTTGCAAGCTTTTATGTAACTAGCACTGTTTTGCAGGTAAATTAAAGATGTCAAAAGAAGATTCCATTGTCATCTGTTATAGTTATAATATTATTTCAGTCCATAATTGTCCCGCTTCGGGGCACTGGCCTCTTCTCTCTCTGGGCCTTTATTACACGCTGGCCTGGTGCGAGTTGGCCCTTTACAGAGCCCTCTCAGATAATTTCGTTACTTAATAGTCCTTGTTTTTTAGTTTTGTCAATGTTAGTTCTAGGTTTTTTGTGAAATGTTTCCGTTGCGCTAATTTTATGATTTCTGCAGCCACTTCCAGATGAAAACAAGGAATCAAGGAATATACTAAAATAATGTTTCACTTTATCATAATTGCCTGCTGTGTCTGTCTCATTGGTCTAGTGGTCACAAGCGCGACTGCTGAGCGTTAGGTCCTCGGTTCGATTCCCAGGTCGGGCAAATTGTTATTGGGTTTTTCTGTATGGAAATTCTCAGTAGCAGCACGAAGTCTGGAACTGTGCCCGGTAGATGGCAATAAGCTCGCCTACTATTACATGAGACTTAATAACGGCATCGGCGAAGTGTGGGTGTATACCTATCCTTTCAGGGAATACAGCCGTGATGCTACGTTATGTTATGTTCATCATAACTACTTATAATCATTTGCAACATACTGAAAAGTACCTCGTTTTTTTTTTCATAAATGTCACTTCTATCTCCCGTCGTTCTTACAAGAATCGTAATACCTAGACATTTTAGAGGTTTTGTCAGTAAGTGGGGGCATTATAAAGAATGATGGCCAGCTGTCAGTGCTGGCGTTGTGCTGAGATTAAGCGCACAGTTGACAGAGAGGCAACGCCAATTTCCTTGGATTCATAATTAGATTGTTTTTGCCATTGGATATTATGTAAGAATAAACAATGTTGGCAGTTAGTATAAATGGTATAGGAAATGCCTATTGTATATTTTCTTTCATCTATCGAGAGGGGTTGAAAATTGGAAAGGTAAGGACATATCCGACCCTTCGTGGAGTGGTGCAGTGTCTGCAAATGTCTCACCGGTTCAATTTTAGCAGTGAAAATATATTTTTATAAAGTGGAATTTTCATTGAGACTTTGTCTTTATAATTAGCTAAATATTCACAATTTAAAGAATGACCCGGGTACGTCTTAAAACTGCGGCCAGACACCGGAGGACGGGCAGCAGCGTCCTCTCACAAATCGGTGACCACTGCGATCCCCAAGCCGCCTGTCAAGCGTGGGGATTATGGCAAACCCCCCCTTGAGGGAGGCCTTCGTTCAGCAGTGGACGTCTTCTGGCTGATGATGATGATGATGATGAATTTAAAAAATATACAAATTTTGAAACGAATATCATATATCTTTCTGCTAACATTCTATGACCTGAAATCCTTTGTTACATGTCACAATATTAAAGGGTGATTAAAAGCAACGTCAGCTTTGCCTATCATAAATTACTTACTAAAATGTACCTTAAAATACGACGTAATCTAAACTATTTTCCAAGGTGTCGACAAGTAACACTTAGATTTAAGTTTCCAGTCACTCGTTGCGTGGTGTAACTGAATCCTTTACATAAACGTTGAGACTAGTAATTTTCTACATGAACCGCCACGCCTCCGCCTCGATAAATATCTCAATTTTGATTCTAGACTAGTTTTTGCACCGGTTTCCCTAATTTGAACTTACAAAGAAATTGTCTACAAGGAAAGTTCAAAGTCAAATATTTTATGTAAATTTTACATCCCACTTCTGAACAAATGCTTATTGACAAAAAAGTAGTCATATTCATACTATAATTATTCATAAGTGCCTATAACTGGTCTACGTGAATATTTTTTATAATAATTACGAAAATAATCGCCGCAAAAACACGCTCACATTTTTCATTTCCCAACAACTTTAAGTCGAGAATATCCAGGGATTCTCAACCCAAAGGCCTCTTCAAAATAATAAACAAAAAATCTTTCGGGTTGGCTCATGATGAGCTAATGTTGGTTGAAGAGTTGCGCAGTCACGCGCCTCCTCTCTGCATGCATCAAAATTATTAGCCTAATATAATATTTATAAACCACGCTATGATATGGCGGGAACATGTCACCTTATTACGTGTTATGTACAGGGGTGAGATAAACAAATAAAAGTTAATTATCTTTGTCTCTTTGAGTGTCTTCTAATTCATTTGTGTTTCACTTGTTCAATAAAAATTTAGTTTTATTTTTTATTCAGTTCATAGCGCGTATAAAAAATATTAGTCCATGATCTAATCTGATAATTATGACTGATAGTTTCTCCAAGAATAATGAAGATCATCAAGCATACCTGGAAAACACAATTTTCACTAAAAACACTAAAAACAGAATTTCCAGGTCTACTGGTCACAAACGCTGCTGCTAAGCATGAGATTTTACGTTCGGTCCCCGGTCTTATGAAATGATAAGGTTTTTCTATTAGAAAATCCTCAGTCACAGCTCACTGTTTAGAATTGTATGGTAGATCGCAATAGGCCCCTTATTACATGGGATTGAATAACGGCATTGCTGGAATTTGGGTGGGTATAATCCTTCGGGAATAGACGCTATGTTATAGTGTAAAGTAATTTATGATTTGTAATGGTATGAAAAAATATCTTCAGTGTAATTATTTATTTTGCATCGATTTAACGGATGCAATAGGGACAAAACAGCATTAATATAAAAAAGAAAGAAAGAAGTACCGTAGTCCTGATTTTCTTAAAGAAAGTTCCACAAGATTCTTGAAAACTTTTGAACTTTCTGATCCAGGTTTACACTAACCTCGTAATTTTACCTCCAAACTAATAATTAATGTAGGTACTGTGTGGTGAGGCGAGATCGTTAGCCCAAGGTGAAGGTCGAAACGTTAAGGTCGGTCATCTTAATCTACTAGCCAATGGCCAGTGGCCAAGAATAATTGCACCTGCGGCAAAAGGAACATTGATTTATGAACGCCTAAAAACAGTAATTTTGTGCCCAAAGTTCAAGGTCATATGAGCTAAATCTAAATCTCGAACAAATTGAAGTTCAAACAACTTATTCTGCTTTTTAGGTGTTTTAAAAAGCTGTCTGTTGGACTCTGCGTATCATTTCATCAATTCTTTATCTGTAAAGATTTATTACGCTTGATTTGCAAGAGGATTTGATTTGTTTTTTATCATAATGATTAAGTGAAGGTAGGTAATGCGTTTGCTTGCAGTTCTGAGCCAAAAACAATAGACAAATTTCGGCCATATTCTTCATATGAAAAAATTAAAGCGTTATATAAAAAACAATAATATAATTATTGTGTTTATTTAACTATTCCATTGTTTAAATATTTAATTTTGTAAGAACTACTAATATGTAAGATGAATGTAAGTACCAACTTTTCAGCAAATAACAAAAAAAAAGTTTTGCAATTTAACTACATCTCAGCCTTACCAGTAATCACGCTAGTAAGGGAAATAACAACACATAGAACTCCTACTGAGATTTCATAGCCGTAACATCCATTTATTTCTCTACGACCCTCAATAAACAACAAACCTCTAACCCACTTTCCGTCCTTGACCTTGACCTGCCATTCTGTCATAAAAATTGCATCATTAGCTAAAAGGGAGAAATACTTTCCTATAACGGCCACTATTACCAATGCTGTCGGCTCCGGTTCGACGCTAAAACGTTTCCCGCCGTTTCTAAGGCAATTGTTAAGGAATTGAAGTTGACAGGTCCATTATGAGCTTTCTATGTTATTAGGCGACTTGGGGCTTTGAATAAAACAATATTTTGTATTAAATTCTTGTTGATATTTTGCAGAAAAAATACTTATTTCAATTAATTGGTGTGTCTTTTGTTTAGGTATTCGAACCCAATTTATTAAAGCTTTGGCAATTTATAAAGAATTTTGCTTGATATTAATACAAACTGAATAAATATAAAAGGACCTCTCTCAATCCTATTTACGTATTCACCTGCCAATTAATCGTCAGTCCTGATTATCGTGAAATAGGTTGCTACAAAAAAAAATCTGACTATCGAGTTAATTGTAGGATCTCGACTACACTGAAAGCTTAAGCTTAATCATCTGATTCCATTGTCAATAATATAGTTTTTTTTTTATGAAGTCTATTATTTAGACACTGCGTTAACCATGCCGTTATATCAGTGTTTTAAATTGATCAAATAATACCGATACGTTTGTGTACATACCTCGTTAGATGGTACATTATGTCACGCGTCCCGTTTATATTAGACTAGCTGTACCCGCGACTGCGTCTGCGCAGTAAGATTTTTCATAAAAGCTTTGAACCCCCATTTCACGCTCTTAGGGGTTTAGTTTTGATAAATCCTTTTTAGTGGGTGCTTAAAGCATATTTTAAGGAATCTACCTGCCAAATTTCTTGTATTACTTCTTGATATTTCGTAATTATTCATTGAGTGAGAGAATGGTGTTTTGCTTTTATATGTATAGGAAATTACGTTTACATACATACATACATAAAGTCACGCCTTTTTCCCATGGGGGTAGGCAGAAACTACGGAACGCCACGTGCTACGATCCTTACATAACCCTTTTGCTTCATCTACATTCATGCATCGTTTCATACATAGACGCCGGTTGTGGGTACTGCGCACCTGACCTTTTTGAAGGACATCACCAATAAGGTCCGTATACGTCCTTCTAGGGCGTCCCCTCCTGGCGTTTCCACTAACAACCGCGTTATAAATCTTTTTCGTTAATCGCCTTTCATCTAATTTATTCGATCTCTATTACATGGGACTTAATCACAGTATAGGTTAAATGTGGATGTACAATTAGTACACCTGTGCCTAAACCTTCTGGGAACACAGGCGTGATGATGTTTATGTAAGACTTGTCTGATCAAGTACGATCTTGTCTATGGTGCTCACGTTGTTATTCAAATTCAAATTCAAATATATTTTTATTCATGTAAACCATTTACAGGCACTTATGAATAGTCAGGCTCTAGTTGCCACGTTCCAAAGTGTTGATTTCCAATGGAGAAGAACGGGCAAGAAACTCCATGGTTACACTGGTCGATCCAACCTACACTGGTTGTGTGTAGGCTTGGGTAATATCGTCTTTACGGTGTATTGAATCGTATCTATATATCAGTTTTGAATATCAGATATCGAATCTATATATTTCAATATCTATATATTGGTCAAAATCTATGGTACTCGGAAAGCGAAGTAGTACCACATGTTACTGTTATTTTTTAATGTTTCGGTATTCGGTATGCGGTATGACGTATTGGTTGAATCTATGATATTCTGAAACGAAAGTGGTTCAGCCGTTCGGTCGTATCTAAGTATTCAGAGTATTATAGATATTTTACTCTTGTGTGGTTCTGTGCAGTGTCACTCGAGTCGAGCGACATTGTAAATAGTTTGTGCGCTGTTCGACATATAGATATTGGATATTGTGCCGATATATAGATATTGTATCTATATACGATTTGTATCGCCCACCCCTAGTTGTGAGACTTGGAAATCGAACCTTCGAGCTCAAATCTATAGAAATCTGAGGCAGTACTAAAATGAATCGTAAGGCAAAAACAATTAACCGTTCTTGTTCATAATATTTTCGTTTTCAGTTAAATGTTCTATGCTTAAGTTTCTTTGATTTTAATAAAAGTATAATTTTGCGAACAAAATGAATATTTAGGACGATTTTGGCTCTTATAAAGTGAGGACTTGAAATGAGGTATTTTAATTAATAAGCTCCTAGATATCTTAAGCTCAGTAAGTTATTAAAATATTGGGATGAAAGATAAGAACATTGTTTTGAAGTTTACTTCTAAGAATAAAACAAATCTGTCTTTTTCGTAGGTTTATTCGCCTTTATTTCTCGAAGGGTAAGGCAGAGGTACACTTTTGTCCTTCCGTCTATGCCGTTATTAAGTCCCATGCAATAGGGGGCGAGCCTATTGCCATCAACCGGGCACAGTTGCAAACTCCGTGCTGTTATTGAGAAGTTCCATACAGAAGAATTGAAAAACATTTTGCCTGTCCCGGGAATCGAACCCAGGTCCTCACGCTCTGCAGTCGCGCTTGCGGTTACTGCAAAATGTAGGTGTACACCTTTGCCTAACCCTTCAGGGAATACAGGCGTGATGATATGTTTTGTGTAAAACTGAAGTTTGATTGTAAACTTCTATTTTGTAATATGTATCCATGGTGTTTCCTTCTGATGTCTTCTCCATACAAGCTTTTACTTTTGGACTCATGCACCTAGAGTTTCGAAGAATAGAAAACTGACTGCAAAGGCCCCATTGGAAAACTTTGACTTTGACTTAAATGAACATATTTGTTACTAGCTTTCGCTCGCGGCTTCGCCCGCGTGGTTTACGAACCCGTACATTTTCCAGGGATAAAAAGTAGCCTATTCCAGACTATAATCTATCTCTGTGCCAAATTTCATCCAGATCCGTTCAGCCATTCTGGCCTGAAAGAGCCATCCATCCATCCATCCGTCCTCACAAACTTTCACATTTATAATATTAGTAGGATAGGATAGGATAGGATAGTAGGATAGGAACAATTTATCAAAGAAAATAATTACTGTTTCAAACAAATAAGTAATCATATCGATCCATTAGGTTATATTATTAAATGATATTTTTTGTGTTTTTGAATAAAGTTTTAAAACTTAAAACACTTTCATATCGTCAAAAATCTTCAGCTACTTTTTTTGCTGACTGTACATAATATAATGGCAAACATTTTTATGAAATAATGTGAGAAGAGGCTTTCTCACACGTAATTTACCGTTTGTCTTGTGTAAAACATACAATGCAATTTAAAGGCGTGTTATAATGCATATAGAGTTTTGAATAATGAAGATCCAAAAGATTTTTTCGTCTGATCTTTATCACAAAGAGGGAAAGAGAGAAAAAAACTTTCCAAAGATCTCTGTAGGTCACCGTGTTCTTCATGAATCTTCATATCAGAATGCTTCACGATTAGAAAAACCGATTTATCGCCAAATTCAATCTTCTTAAGAAAACTGTGACAATACGTAAAATATATCTTACGCACGAACAAAACTTGAAAACTTCACATCCAAATGAATCCGATTTCGTCTTATCGATCCTTTGAATTATTCACCTTCATTTCTAAGACGAATCAATCACTTCATTCCTAATTCGGAAACTTCGAATATTCCCCAAAATTTCTACAATCAGAGTCTGTTACGTATTGATATAAAAAATCTAGATTCGCAACACCTACAAAAGTGTAATTAATTGTTCATGAAATATACGTAGTCGCATTGCATTGTGTCTACTAGTTCTATTTTACATGAGATTCGTTTCACATATCTCGTCATTCTTATTACTTTATTATTTTGTGTTCTTTTTATATCCGCTTTGAACTGTTGATACCGTTTTATTTTTTATTCGAAACACTTGTATTACCTCATTATGCAATGTAAAGTTTTTATAAGTTTACTAGCTTCCGCTCGCGGCTTCGCCCGCGTGGTTTTTGAACCCGTACATTTTCCCGGGATAAAAAGTAACCTATGTGCTATTCCGGACTATAATCTATCTCTGTGCCAAATTTCATCCAGATCCGTTCAGCCGTTCTGGCGTGAAAGAGTAACAAAAATCCATCCATCCATACATCCTCAGAAACTTTCGCATTTATAATATTATAGTAGGATAGGATTTTTTCTTATATTATGCATGTTTAATTTAAGATTATGAATTGTAAATCAACTTTTTGTTTTTTGAAAAGAGTATCCATGGAGTTTCTTGCCGGTCTCTTCTCCATAGAACCTACTCCCCTTTGGAACCGTGCGCCTTGAGTCTCGACTTTTTAAAAGTGTATGAATAGGCATATTTGAAATACGAAACTTTGACTTTGACTTGACATTGATAAAAATGGCCACTTACCGAAATTTTAAAACACAAATGTTATATTCTCGACGCGATATTTTTAAGACATGTCAAGTTTAAACGGAATAGGCGCACAATTTGAGTTATTGCGCGTATTTGCCAAAGAAGTTTAATTCCATCTTGAGCATTTATGTCAATAACGTTACACTACATTATATAGAGGTTTGCTACAACACGAGAAGTCCAATAAAAAGAAACTAAAAGTGTTCGGTTTGCTGGAAACTAGCTAATTCATCATTGTCGTCGCAAACGGTGCTAGGAAAAACTTGCTAATGACCTGCCAGAGTTTTTGTACCTCATGAAGTGGTACGTCCTGACAGATGGAAAGGTCACGAAGACTGACTTCAGTGTAGTCTGGACGTAATCTAGTTTAGTTTTTCAGGGATTTCGGTGTGATCTTGACGAATGACGCGAGAGATAAAATGGAGAATAATATATTCGATCATTGTGTCTAGATTTTATGTTTTTTAATGACATGACCAAGTAACCAGAGGTACTATCCTCATTTAGCTATATCACAACTAGTTTTATAAAGAATAGCTGTTGCTTTGCTGTCGTTGTTTCGTATTAATGTTTTGGTGTAATAGTGTACTATTTGTAAATATTTGTAAATAACCCAATGTTCTTCTCCAGGACTCAGGCTACCAATTTGTAAAATTTCGTAACGATCGGTTGAGTGGTTTTATCGTGATGAAGTAACAGACAGACAGAGTTACTTTCGCAATTATAATATTGTGGATTGCAAAAATGTACTCGTTTATTTATGAGAGTAATTAAAAAATATTTCAATAACTACCTTGAATATAGCTAGCAATTCCCAAGAAAATTTACGAGACATTTACCAGCCAACTTCATGGTGTCGCTTTTATCTGTTAGTGTGCGCGCGCATCGCAAGAATTCACTCTCATCAAGCGTGCCAAAAGAAGTATAACTTCAAAAATATATAGTATAGATTCATATATTTAATGAAAGGTGTAAGGTTTTGATTAAGGCTTCTCATTAAGGTTCCTTTTGCCGGCTATTTCACCTTCACATTTTTTCTATGCAAACAAACTCTTTAATGCCTCAACATTATATTACGCATAGCGAAAAATTGGCCAAATGCGTGTTGAACAAGCATTATCCTAGGTTCTCCTAACTGCTGTAGAACTAGTTTAGTTCATATTATTTGCTAAACTAATCATTTTATATGGCCCGTAATAATCCTGCGTCGGAAATGTGAGCAGTGAAAAATGCTCGGAACGTCAAGGAATATAAAGAGTTAAATAGCTTTCGTGTGAAATTTGTTTTATATTTAGTATCGTACCATTACTGGCGCGCACCATTGCCCGAGGACCATATATTTTATATAATAGTGTTAATTTGATCATCGCATTGCGTCAAACATTCGTTCTGTTATGCAAATGTACCTATACACATAGATTTTTTTCATTCAAATCCAAATGCACGATTGCAGTAAAAACACCAAAATAAACTAATACCTACATGATGAAATAATTATTGAACACAAACATATAAACAGCCTCATTAGTTTAGTGTTTGCAAGTGCAACTGCTGAGCGTGAGGTCCTGGTTTCGATTCCCGTGTCGGACAAAGTGTTATTGGGTTTTTCTGTATGGTAATTCTCAGTAGCACGGATTTTAGAACTGTGCCCTGTTGATGGCAATAGACTCGCCCCCTATTACATGGAACTCAATAACGGCATCAAAGAAATGTGGGTGTACAATATTACAACTTCTGCCTAAATCGTAGACCCACATTTTTCCGATGCCGTTATTGAGTTCCATGTTCCAGTTCCAAACCCCGTGCTGCTACTCAGAATTTATACAGAAAAACCCAGTAGCACTGCCCGCTTGCAAGCATTATACCAATGGGTAATCATAGTATGAGACGTCGTAATAATATAGTCTGCCAGTGTGGCTAGCCTTGTAGACTAAGATCTAAGCCTTCTATTTCTGAGATTGGCCCACCAGTAGGACAGTTTTACACTGAATTATTATGAGAAATAATAGGACGGAACACAGATGCATTTTCGGCAAAAATACACCAAGAACTTTCGGTACAAACGACTTCGTCGGTTTCAATAATTCCTGCCTACCCCAATTTCCAACGTTACTTCCACCCAATTTTGCGGCGGATAATCCCAAAATTGACCTTTGTTTGTTATTTACCGATTTACTAAGAATCAAATTTTGGAGATGTATCAAGCAGAAAAGTCAATACAGAGTTTAATCTTCGAAATAGCCGAGGGCGGGTTGAGGGTAGTTAAGCAATCTTCTTCTTTGGCTAGTTGGGGGGTTTCTGAAAAGTCAATGTTTATTGTTATTAACTTAACGCTTTGCTTGTTTGCATTATTATAAGTTTGTGCCTATTTTAGGGGTCTTATTATGAGAACATGGATAGTTAAATTGTATATAGGGGTTGTTTTTGGTAGTTTGTGGTTGAGACTTATCCATCTCTTGATATCATAATCGTTCTACCACTAATGCTGGTGAACGAAACACGTCAGAAAGTAACATTGGCCAATTTACTGATTCAGATGTTACATTTCTTACTTAGACAAGTTTCACTTGAGGTAAAATTACCATGAATTCCTCAAAGGGCTAGCCAGAGGTGTTTTGTTCTACCAAACTTTGCCAGTTACCTGTAAATAGGCTGAATGTTAAATTGTGTATGAAAACTCCAACTGATTGAAATAATTATTATAATAACACTAGAAGAGTGTAGAGGGAGAGGTGCATAATACATCCACATTTGCCGATGCCGTTATTAAGTCCCATGTAATAGGGGGCAAGTCTATTGTTATCTACCGAGCACAGTTTCAAAGTTTGTGCTGCTACTGAGAGTTTTTATACAGACATAACCCAATAACACAATTTTATCCTCACCCTCAACAGTACCACTTGCAACCGTTAGACCAATGAGGCATTTTAACACGAAGATTTATAATGCCGTCGTCCAATAAATTTGAACCCAGATCCAAGAAAGATTGTTCTAAGTATTCAGAGTCATCTAATATCTAAAGAAAATTAATAAACAAGTATTTATCATGATTCCTTTAGAAAACAAACATTTGCGAAATCTGCATACATTTAACTAAAACATTCTGAATCAAAAACTGAAGAATAGCAAAGCTCCCACAAATAGCAAAAGGCACTAACGACCAATAATCTCCATTCTTCTAATAAGTCGGTTTAAATTCTCCAAGATTTGCGGCCAAGGATCTCGGTAACGAAGAACGACTTACTACTTTGTTACAAATGGAATAGTCATGTTCCCTTCGATTTTTCTATATATAATTTTCTTGGCGCTCAGTAGAAATAGCTTTATTGGCTAAGGTCTTATCGTAAATAAGTTATTGTTTATAAGTATGAGCCCGGAGTGTTTCTTTGTTTTGCCGAAACAACAGGAAATCATTTCGGCATCGGAAATTCTTGGTCTAATTTATGTTTCGGTTTTAAATGATTAGTGTTCTTGGCTTTCGAATTTCATTGTTTTCGTTGGAGATTAATACTGAGGCTGGTTTGTTTTAAATAAAATGTGAATGGATTTGTTCGTTTTATTATTTTCTGTTGGTAACTGTATTGAAATTTGAATTGTTTACTAATGAATTTTATAATTTGATAACTAAATATTAGCTTTAGAGATTGGACAGAGTACAGTAGTACTTTGTTTTCAAATCTATATAAAATAAATTGAATACTATTCATTGGTAAGCGCATCACTTGAGAACGGTTGAACGGATTTGGTTTTATTTTTTCGTCCGATTATTTTTTTAGGTAACGAAAACTTCGAAAACATGTCCGGAACAAAATTCAGGTAAACAGGTTGCTTTTTTGTATGAACTCGCGACTAGTAAGACAGGACAACGTCTATCGAGTCAGCTAGTTGTGAATAAAATAAAATGGCGTTACAAATGCATGCACCACCAGTAACTTAAAGACTCCTTAATCCCCCGGGATTTTCTGCAAGAAAATTCACAGCAGCACCACGGATTTTTTGTGATTGTGCCCCTATGTTGACTTAATTACGCATCGGAAAACACAAGAACTGCCTAAGCCTTTAGAGAATACAAGCGTGATACTATATTGCAGTATTGTTAGAACTAAATCCTGCCACAAACATTGATACGACCGCTGACGCCTATGAGAGTTCACACTTGAGTAAGCTTATACATCTAAGGCAATATTAACTATAATGAAATATGTTATTGCCATACCTACTTGGCTTCAGCAGGTGCATTAGTTTACCGGTTGCCGTTCTAATTACTCCTTTGGCTTGGATATTACGGCAATATATGCAAGATATTCACCATAATATTATTGATAAGGAATGTTGTATAAATATGTAATTCATAAAAGATGATTCTAGGTTGTTAAGTCGGCAATGATAATGACTTAGCATGATAGACATTTATTTACAGAACACGTACCTATATAAAAGAAGACTAGTTCTTCTAGTTCAACCGATCTTGAATTAGAAAATACTCTTGTTTTTTTTTTTTTTTTTTTTTTTTTTAAACTTTGCCCCTCACTAGGATTTCTCCTGTGTCGTGGGTACAGTTTACAAACATACATGTCACATGCACACACAACCAGACCCGAAACAACTATCTGTAGATCATACAAATATTTGTTCCGTGCGGGGATCGAACCCGCGACACGTAGCGCAGAAAGCTAATCGCTTAGCCACTGCGCCAACCGTGTCGTCGTATTGTGCGAAGGCCTTAAAGCTATGTATTAAAATGTGCGTTGATTACGGCCTCACCATTTTCGATGACAAAGTGACAGGTGGGTATTTCCAATCTAATATTATTTTGACATCATTTCTAAATCAAAGATTTTTAATTCAAATGGGCCTTTGCAGGCACTTTTAAAATTGTGTGAGTTGATGCTATGGAGAAGAGACCGGTAAGAAAATCTGTGCATACTTTAAAGAAACTTTTTTTTTAACCTTATAGTTTAGTAAGGTATACCGGAGATAGATGTATTAAAAATGACCATAAGACGTTATTATGCCCACTTGGGGCTTCTAACTTCAAACATTTTGTCCATTTTCAGTTTAGATAATAATTATAGGTACGTTAAATTCATTACCTTCTTTTTGAGAAATTCAAAGACTAGTTCTTAAAGTTTTCTAAATGAGGCCATTAACGGAATAGTTTAATTATCTGCAAATACTTTTCTAACTTCCCAAACTAATAGTATAGCCTCAACAACCCTATATTTCAGCTGACCAAATTAACTGGAAGCATTGATATAAAACCCAAGATGCAGATTGAACTCCTTAAATACGTCTGTGAAAAATACGCGCACAAAACGAATATACGTACATACCTATTTCATTTAAAGCTATGGCAATTTGTAGTCAGTAACCATGCCTAAAAGTTTTCACAACATTTGTGTAAGAAAAATGACAAAATTGGATATTATCTACTAATAAAATCGCCCCTACTTCTGTTGGAAAAAAGGAGCGATTTCAGCAGTACCTCTATTATGAGTTTTTTACTATTTACTTTCATAGTAAATGTAAATTTTCATGCAAGCGATTTTAGTTCTTAATTTCGTTACATTAGGGATGTAACGAAATGTCATGTCGCTAACATGACATCTCTATAATATAGTAAATCAAAACTTTACTATGGCTAGATGTCACATAAGCGACTCTAATCCCTAATGTAACCAAGTTAAGAACTGAAATCGCTATCATGAAAATTTACTTTACTTTGATAGTAAATAGTAAGAAAACTCGTGATAGCGGTACAGTATGTTGATACTGCTGATCTTCTTTGTATTAGTGGACACCAAGTAGGGTTACCAGATGGAAAATTTAAAAGTCCAGAGAAAAAGTCGGATATACATTAAAAAATCCTGAGATTTTGTCGCAATTTCCGAATTTTCTCGCAAACGTAATTTACAACTTCGTGGAAAAAATTCAAATTGTTTTATTATTGGTTTTGAGCACTAGAGGCCTAGGGGTCACTGCGTGCTAATAGCGACGCGTGAGCGCCGCGCGCAGGCACCATCCACTGAAAATTCTTAAAATCCTGATGATTTCCAAAATCCGGCCGCAATCCTGAAAATAGCTTAAAAATTAAAAATCCTGAAATCTCAGGATAGTAAACACACTTCGTCAAAAAGAATAAAAGAACAAGTCGAGAGAGTTTACTTTCAGTAAGTAAAACTAACTGTTTCGGTAAAACCATTTTTTTTAACGAAAGAATTTGGTGTTTTGTTTTTTACATAAAATTTCTGGTGCAGTTGTTGCATGGTATGTACATTAGGGTGTCCCAAATATGACAAAAAAAAATTTTTTTTCGAATTTTGAAATGCATACCCTCTATATCTTTTATAAATGCAAAACCATACTCAAATATGAAATTTTATCATTCTAGCATGATTGCAACCCGTGCCGACCGAGCCACAAAGTTTATCAAATCTCATGTTTAATGTTAATATTTGGTTCTGCTATAAAATTAATAAAAATGCAATAAATGAAGTAAATAAAAGACAAAATTAAATTAGAGAAATATTTATCTTTATTTAAACACATAAAATAACAACAATCAGCCAGGGTAATTTCTCTTTAGGGTATGTTTTTTACAGTCTGGATAAAAATTTCTATGTTCCTGGATACAACGCAACAGGAATTATTTTTGCTCTTCTTTAGCCGTGATAAGTCCGTAAAATCTTGCATTAATTTGACAGTTCTTTCAGCAGTGTCATTTAAAATCTTCAAACGAGTTATTCTTCTTTTAGTTTCCAAAAAAGCAGCATTATCTTCCCAAGGCACATATTCCTGAAGAAAAATGTCGTCGATCTTCAGTCGAGATTTTTATTTTTCTTCTTTTCTATCTGAATTTCCCCCTCAAAAACACTACGCATAGTTCGACCGATTCGTGATAATCGTCTCTTATTAAAGCTTAGTTCAGTTGTGCTATAAAAAACATTAACAAAGATGTAACGTTTGTCTCAGCAACTTGGTATTTTACGAAATCAAGGCATTTTTCAATGCTATTTGAATCGATGTTTTTCCAATTGTATCTGAACTTTTTAAAGATCGGAATATCTGGAGTGCTAGTAATTTGCTTCATCTTGTTACAGTTTTATGAACCAACTCATAAACATGATGACGAATAGCGAAAAGTAACAATTATCTTTCTAAAGTCTGCCCCAAAAGAGCACAAGCTCCATTGAAACGTCTAATATTCGAAGATGTTGTGTCGCAACACATTATTTGTACCTTGTCATTAATATTCCAGTTATAGAGGGCAGTTGAGATGATTTTAGCGAATTGGCGAATTTGCTGAATCGAGGATTTGTTAATGGAGATGTAATCGATGTTCAGACCAAGCGCTTCTACGAGCGCATGAAGAATGTAAACAGAGTCTCATATGCTTAGCTGGCATCGATCTAAAGCTACGACGAGTTTAGGTGTTATCAGATTCTTTCTGCTGGCAAGCTGACTTCGTCTGAATCATGTGGATATTCCAAGTTATGTGTAGTATAAGTCCATGCAAGAGCCAGCTCTTTTTGTCTTAGTTTTCTTTCCTTTTCCTCTAATCGTCTTAGTCTAGCTCTTTTGTCTTTGTCCGCCAAGTTTTTGTGTACATCAGGTAAGCATCCCGGTCGACCTGGCTCTCTCTGATTCTTCAAAAATACTTTGTCTTCCTCTATTTTCATTCTTTCAAAGGCATCAGCATGTGCAATATCAAATAAGTTATCAAGGTGTCTTTTACAATTATTTTCTGAGTTATTTTACAATTTTTTGCAGCTCTCTCCAAACGTGGTTTTTGTAGGAATTCTTATGTTTTTCCAAAATATAATGCACTTCCTAATCACAAGATTAGCACTTTCACTAAAAGTCGTTTGACTTCGCGAATATTGTCAAACAAGACAGCGAGAACTTGTCGATTAGATGGTAATTTTACACCATTTATTAAATGGTTTTGGAAGTCCGGTAAGAAAAATACTTTGTTTATCACTCCGTAATTCAACTGATATCTTTATGCAAGAAATAACAGCGTACTAATATTCTAAAAAATCACGTATGAAATGACAAATAAAACACGTAGTTACAGGTCGCAGTGCAGTACCCGCGCAATTTGTATGGGCGAGTTTAAATCGCAAGTCGGCACGGGTTATCGTTCATAAAATGGGCTAATCTTTTGTTTTTAGACTATATTGGGTTATTACGAAAGTTTTTAGATGGTATGCGTAAAAAAAAAACGCACTTGAAATTTATGGGACACCCTAATGTACATGTAGCGCCAGAACAACTATTTGAAGATAATATAAATATTCTTTCCATACGACAACTGGCGCAGAAAGCCGATCGCAAAGCCGCTGCAACATCTTTGTACGTTAAAATAGGAAGTCGTGAATCTTGAGTTGTATATCAAGGACTGGAAGCTAAAAATTAAAGCTCTCAGAGCTCCGCCCATTTAAATGGGATCTAGGACAAAATGAGAGATGGGCGGTCCTGGTGTCTTCGCCAGAAGTTTTATAGCGGGGAGAGAAAATCCTGTTTTAAATGGTATTAATCGAGTGTTAGAAATGTTATTTTTTTTAT
The DNA here is from genome assembly GCA_947562105.1 of Shargacucullia verbasci. Lineage (NCBI taxonomy): Eukaryota > Metazoa > Arthropoda > Insecta > Lepidoptera > Noctuidae > Shargacucullia > Shargacucullia verbasci. Next base: position 1,002,308 of record OX387283.1, read on the forward strand.
AGAGCTTTACATTTCCATATTACTTACTGAAGAATAAACAAAATATCAAAGATTCAAAAAGAAAATACGTTTACCGTTCAATTTTTAATTTGATGATGTTTCCTTTCCTGCTATGGAATTATTAGAATTTATTATATTTAGTTTGTCAAAATTTAACGTTGATTTATAAATTTACGTTGAGCCTGTGTAGCGACACTAATTGATACCATAATTAGAGAAATTACGCTGATAACTTTATTTGTTCGGGCGCAATTCAATTTGAGGGCTCGAAATTATTTGAGGAAAAATTTACGCGTGAGTTACGACAAGGAAGGCAGCACTCTCGCGGATGTAGATTCAAAAGATCAACTTCGAGGGAAATAATTTGAGACGGAATTAATTAATAATGTTATTTTTTATACCATGGGCACAGAAATCATTACCAATAAAATTATTTATAGTTGTCTTAATGACAAGGGTCGTGGCATTATTAATTAAAATTGATAATTTGAAACTATCGTCATATATAATAAATCATAGTTACTACATGTAAGTACTTGACCCGGGTAGGTCTTAAAACTGCGGCCAGACACCGGAGGACGGGTAGCAGCGTCCTCTCATTAATCGGTGAGCCACTGCGATCCCCAAGCCGCCTGCCAAGCGTGGGGATTATGGCAAACCCCCCCCTTGAGGGAGGCCTTCGTTCAGTAGTGGACGTCTTCTGGCTGATGATGACTACATGTAAATAGTGGAAAATCTTAACATCGCCATTCGGAAAAAGGTGGTTTTCTAACAGCGCCATCTATTAGTAAAAAGAAGGACAAACAATATGTCAAATAATGGATAATGTGACTTAGACTTAGAATTTCGCTTACGCTTAAATCTATGGATAATGTTAAAGTAATCGACCACGTGGTTTGTAAATAATTGATAGTTTTTTAAATGAAATGATTTATTTTGCAATTAGGATTTTCCAATCACTTTTACACGTCATTTTATTATGTAGGTGGTGGTAGATGGTGCTGGTATTTCCTATGACGACCTCTGAGAATAAACTCGAGGGTTAAGCTCAATTTCTAAACCAACTCTTCAAACTTCTTTAAAGGCAACAATTAGTGAATTATATTAAATATTTTTTTAACAAAAAATTAAAACCGACTTCAAAAAACTCAAAAACAAATAGATAGATAGAATTGTTTTTATTTCAAATAAACCTAATACAGGCTCGTTATAGGCCTCTAGTTGCACGGTTCCAAAAAATTGGTCATATGGAGAAGAACCGGCAAGAAACTCCATGGATACTCTTTTTAAATCTCTTTTAACAATCTTGCCATGTACATAATGTGGAAAAAGTATGAGAATACAATGTAGGTTTCGTCAAATAAATACTAAATGCAGAACTAACTAAACAGAAAAAAATAAATATTTTATTATACAATATAGTAGTTGAAGAATATTGAAGTCGATATGTGTACAAATACCCGATCTGATATGTGTACATAGACAGACAAATACACGTGTTAAGACATAACATTTTACTGAATTAATGTTCCCACATATATTTCCTACCTTTATTTTATATATATTGTTTGAAAGTTTGCAAACGTAGCGCATTCAGTTATAAAATCAGAATTACCCAGTTCATAATTATGACTACTACTCGCAACATGGCAAAAAGTAAAGCGCCATCTATTGGAATGAAGCTACAACAACAAACCCTGAATCGCAAAGTTTACAACGCTTCTAACACATATACGAATGTCCAACATGAATCGTGGGGCTTCGGCCCGCCAGGCTAACCACCTTGCCTGGTCGGAGGATCCTCCCGTTTCAATGGAGGGACACCATACCTCGTTCCCCCATAGTTAAATTAGAACTACAACAGGTACCAAATAGGATTTACTGTTAACAGTTTTTCAATCTAACTCCATTTCGGTTTGATTTAATCCACTGTATAGTATCGTGCACCAGTTAACGTAACTTCAATAAAAAGAGACGAAACATCGACATAGCGCTGTAACACCTCAGATACATGAACGGCATTTTATTAGATAAAAGGAATTGATCACTTTGGTACAATATCATGCATTTGCACAATTTTTCAATGCTCAATGTCATATAAAGATTAGGCACAAAGTGTTATTGGGTTTTTCAGTATGGAAATTCTCAGTAGCAGCACAGAGTCTGGAACTGTCCCTGGTAGATGGCAATAGGCTGGCCATATTAAATGGGACTCAATAAAAACATCGTCGAAATGTACATTAATACACCTCTGTATTACATTACGGAGAATACAGGCGTGATGTTATGAAATATCATACAATAAAGGATATATAGGTAATGCAAGTGAGATTTTGTCTAAATGTTGTCAAACGTCGATGTAATGTCTGAAAAATAACAAACCACAATAAAATCGGTTGAATAGGGTATCTCTTTATTACCAATTTAAAATACATCATTAAAAATTTAAGACTTACTGAATTCCGATTGTTTCTAAAAAAAGCAATCATCACCAAAAACTTTATAGCAGCAATAAATAAATATAAGTAAGTATTAAAGTACATTATGAAAAAAAAAAGTATTACTCTAGAACAGCGGTAGTCAAACTGCGACCCGCAGCCTAATTACCGATGTAGCAATCAGTTTGCGACAGGCGTAGATCGTGCGATATCTTCTGTAAACGTCATTTTTGTGTCATATAATGTATTGGCTGAAAGGTCGCGTGGCTGTCGCGTTGCTGTCGCTTTTTACGTAATTAGGCTGCCGATTATGTGCGGCCCACGACAAAGCAAACAATTATAGTAGATAATATCAAAATATAATTTTGCACATGAAGTTAACTAAATAGAAGTACGCGGGTAGGTATAAACTTCCTTCTGCAACCCGCAGCCTCATTACCGATGTAGCGACAGGCGTAGATCGCGCGATAATTTCTGTCAAACGTCATTTTTGTGACACATAATGTATTGGCTGACAGTGAGATTGCTGTCGCGTGGCTATCGCGTTGCTGTCGCTTTTTTCTGTAACTAGGCTGCCGTTCGTTTGCTCTAACTCATAAAATATGTCAGTTGATTGGTAGTGTCAATTGAACAATCCAAGAATGTGCGGCCCGCAGTGATACCTCACATTGTCCTATGTGGCCCTTGACCAGAAAAGTGTGACGAGCACTGGTCTAGAACTAATTGGAGAGATGGCAACGTAATGTTTCAACTTAAAAAATCTGTTTATGTTGTTTTACTGCAGTTTTTTTTTTAAAACGCGTCTTCTTTTTTTCTCCTAGACTGCCTCATTGGTCTAGTAGTCGCAAGCGCGACTGCTGAGCGTGAAGTCCTGGGTTCGATTCCCGGGTCAGGCAAAGTGTTATTGGGTTTTTCTGTGTAGAAATTCTCAGTAGCAGCACGGAGTCTGGAACTGTGCCCGGTTGATGGCAATAGGTTCGCCCCCTATTACATGGAACTCAATAAAGGCATCTGCGAAATGTGGCTGTACATACAATAAGTAGTACATCTCTGCCTAACCCTTCGGGGAATACAGGCGTGATGCTATGTTATCCTTTCGTTTTAGTCATAACCACATCCTTGTTTCATATAATTCTATGCTGCAATTTCCATGGCATCGTGTGTATTGTAAAACACCCTTGTTCTCTGTATTTTGCCGACTAAAAGTCTACGGTGTGCCTAGCCCAAACCCTCAGCGTTGAAGTACCGACGTGTGTATAGTTGGATGCCGCTGAACGCTCGACGCGATCAAGCGCTTTTTTTGCTGAACGGTCTTTGTTTAGCAAACGTTTTGGATTACAGCCTTCGTGAAATTGTTAGGGTGTTTTGTATGTTCGATTCGTTTTGCTTTTGCAATAGTTATGGTGTTAAAACCATACCGATTGTTTCACAATTACTATTGCTTTTAATATTTTACTTACTGGATTTTTCGTTAAGTCGTACAAGCGGGATTACTGAGCGCGAGGTTTTCAGGTCAGTCCAAGAATTGGGCATTGGGACTTCTTTTTAATATTCTTAATAGCTCGATTCCTAATGCAATAGGCTCACACACATATAGGACTTAATAATCGCTTCGGCGAATGGATGTACAATAGTACATATCTGCCTAACCCTTTGGGAAATAAAGCCGGGATGATAATGTTAATTTACCATATTTAATTAACCGCAAATGTTTATTTTTCAACGTCATTTCGGACAAAAGTTCTTACCACTTTTTGTCAGAAATGTAAATAATCTTTTAATTCAGTAATAACGTTATGGCTTTAAATTATTCCGACTTAACATCAACAATTAAGTTTACTCAGCAGAGGTTAAAGGTGAAAGTTAAAGTTTAACTCCAATCAATTCTATTAACCGTTCTGACCTTTGAAATGTCTTAAATTAACGAAACGTTATGTAATCAAACTTATACTATGTTTTGACAGTTACGCAGGTACAGGTTTTAATGACCTTTAAAATGTTACTAAACCTTAAGAGTATCGTTTAGCTTCTGACAAAATATCCTTGAAATACGCGCACAATGCGTGCAAAGTATGTAGGTATTTGGGCGTTAAAGTTTCTTACATTGAATCGAATTAATTTGATTTATGTTTGATCTCTATCGTTTTGACAGATTATAAACTAGGACAACACGATTTGTATTTTTCAATGTTTTGATTAATTTAATCATTATCACGAGATAAGTATAAGGAAGATTTTTAGTTTATATCAAAAAACAAAAACGTGACGACCTAGTTTTTACTTGTGTCTATAACATATAAAAAATCAGCAAAATCAGCTCATGTTTAGTGGAGTAAAGACGTTGAATGAAAACTTTTAACTAAACTATAGTCTTAAGCATAGAAAGTTATAACATTTTATATTTCTAATATTCCATTCTTTATTCTCCATCTCTTATTATTCTCCATTCCTTATCTGAAATCAAAATTTCAATGATTGTAATGAAAGACGATACTATAACGAAATAAAAGTGATTTGATCGATTTTCAATGTGGAAGTATTCATCATGCTTAGCTTATTAAAGTTGATATGATCTGCTTAGCCTTTCCACAACTACATTGGAGTCGGCTTCTACTCTCACAGGTTGCGACTGAATATCAGTATTTTTCCACGGAGCGTCTGCCATCTGACCTCCGCCACACAATTACTGGGAGACACTAATACTCTAAGGTTAGACTGGATATCTGAAATTTTTGGTGCTGACACCCGTAACGACTGTCATAGTATGATACTTGGGACCAAATGCTTAACAAGGCAAGGGCCAAGGGCCGCTTATCGTCGCAGATCCACTGATCTGCGTGGTAACTATGGAGCTACGAGCAGCGGCGTGCACAAAGGTTTTAGACAGGGTAGGCAGAAAATTTTAAAAGCTTACTTACCAATAATACCTACTGCATGTTGGTATTGGTTCGTCGTCTTGTCGATTAAATAATGATGTACGTGATTTGCCACCTCAAATATCTTATAATAAATATTTATCTGAGTTATGTAGGGCAGGCAGTGTCTGAATTGATAATTTGTTTTATAATGAGCATTTGTATATATAGTCGAGAGTGGTCGCAAGATTGCCATCTCATATCTATTAAGTAGTTATTGTAGGCATACTTAGACGCCTATTTTTTATTAGGTGTTGGGTAGAGATATGGCAAATCAGTTAAACGAAAAAGGTAACCATGTCGAGATAATTTACAGTTATTTTAATAATACCTACCTACGCATGTTTATAAGTAGGCATTATTTAGGTACTATATTAAAAGTAAGTACGTGTTTCTAGACAAAAATAAAGAAAATGATATTAACATTCGGCTATAAGTCTGGTATGAATGAATGTACTAAAATACAATTTATTTCATGTTTCAAATATTTATTTCACAGAAATATAAAAGCCTACTTTAGATTTAAAGTAAATAAAATAGGAATGTCTGGTCTTTTGCCAATGCGAGTACTTAACGATCTTATCAAATTTATTTTTATTAGATATTCGAAATCTAAGACAGGGAAATTCTAGGTTTCATTATATTTGTACAAAATAAAGTAAACGCTAATTTAATAAACCTTAATATATTTAATATATTTGTTACCTCATTGGTTTAGCGGTTGCAAGTATGACTGCTGAGAGTGAGGTCCTGGGTTCGATTCCCAGGTCGGGCAATGTGTTATTGAGTTTTTTTTATGGAAATTCTCAGTAGCAGCACTGAGTCTGGAACTGTGCCCGGTAGATGGCAATAGGCTCGCCACCTATTACATGAGAATCAATAACGGCATCGGCGAAATGTGGGTGTACAATAAATCACTTCTGCCTAACCTTTCGGGGAATACAGGCTATGTAATGTTATACTTAATATATTAATAAATTATAATATTAATATAGAATAAATAAAGATATTCTGAGGACGCAGCGTAGGAAGGCCTCCTACTAGGTCGACCGACGACATTGTGAAAGTCGCGGGCAACCGATGGATGCAAGTGGCGGAATGTCGTTCGATGTGGTGGTCTAAGACCTTCGTTCAGCAGTGGACATCTTTTGGCTGATGATGATGATGATGATTCTGAGGCATATGCATATGCCGTAGACATTTGAATTACCGTAAAATGGGGCTATTTGGGAAACGCGGGGCAATTTAGGACTAACATTTGTTTATAGAAATTTTGACATATTTTCTAAACTAAATCAAAATTTCCTTTGTCATTGAAAGCATCCTACACTACCGCTGTTTAAAAGTTGTTACTACTCCATGAGAAGCACACATAATGATCCCTTTACTAAATTTCAATTAGCCCCGCGCTTCCGAAATACCTCATTTTACGGTAATAATAATTCAGTTGATATTCTATGACGGAATAACGTTTTGAAATTGTGAAAACAAATGTATGAATCCAAGCAGGAATCAAACCTACGACCTTCTGGTTCAGAATACCAGCCACTCTAGTCTTTTAGCTACCGCTTTCTCTGCTTGCTATGCCGAATCCTCCGTCACCATAAGACATAGAAGCATATAATTTAACTATCCACACACATAATCCATCAAAACAAGTTTTGAATACAACGACGCTTAACATATCTCACAATTTCAGAGTGATACCTATACTAAAATACGTTTAAAACAATGAGCAGACAATGCCAATTATCAAAGACTTACATTAAATCAACTCAAATCTAACCTACATGCATGCCAGCGCCGAGACGCGAACAGTTGTATATTTTCGTGGCGAGACTGTGCCCCGAGGTCTTTCATCCAAGCTTCCCCTTTGCAAATACAAGTAACATGCAATATTTGTCCCGCTGTCTCCTTTTTTTTCTGAATAGCCACATTTCATACAACCATTATATAGAGTGGACTGTATGGAAATTTCTAGGGTTAGTCTACAATGCTCTTAGTGATATAGTTATTTGCTAACCTTAATTCGGTGAAAAAAGCGACAGCATCGACACAGCCACTCGACAGCAATCTCACTGTCAGCCAATACATTTTACGACACCAAAATGATAATTAACAGAAGCTATCGCACGATCTATGCCTGTCGCAAACTTATTGCTACATCGGTAATTAGGCTGCCGATATATTGACAAACTGATGCACTTAAAACTTTACTTAATGAGTACATGTCATACAGGCTACCTTTTCATTGTCCTCTTGATCACTGCCAAGACCCTAAAGTTCCTATAAAAGGACGAAAAACACCACATTTCCGTACACGAGGCGCCAACAATTGTGTCCTTTCGTTCACGGCTGTGCCCGGAGGCGTTTCATTCAGGCTCCCTCCCGTTCATATAACATGCATTATGTGTGCCGACATTCTTGCGACACAAAGAATTGCTTCAAAGACACCGTGTCCCATGTTGGTATAATTTAAGCGATATTTGTTAAGATTTTGATCGTTTTTAAGCATTATATGGAGGAGTTTTGGAATTTTGTGAATTTTCATGTAGAAATGTCTTTCTTGATTTCGTCTTTATCTTAGCTTTACCAGTTTCTTGCTGTTAGAATTTGTGAAGTTTATAAAGTATCATTATAGGTTATGAGTTTCTGGAGTTGCTCGAATGATTAAATGGTAGTTGGTGGCTTGTGATTCGAGAAACTAATGTAAAAGTATGACATGTTGATTCAAGAGTAAAACGTTTGTGATGTGAATTATTGAGCATCGTAAAATGTAAAATGTAGCACCTGCAGTTCACGGCTAAGATAGTTATCAAGCACACATAAAGCCAAAGAATATACAAAAAACAATGAACAAGACATGACATGACATATATTTGAAACTCAGAATATTAAAAAAGAAACTTATACTATGAAACATTAACCCTAAAATAGGCAGTAGTAGTACTATCTTTTAAGAAAACCAACCCGGAAAACTTTCTTTTGTTAAGCGCAAAACCATTATTCATTCGTTTGAATTACAGCGCGAGAAATAACACAGTTTTTATCGTATGAAAATGATGAATCAACGCGACGGGGCCGGCGACGCTAACATAAATCATAAAACAGGGGCTTAGTAGAACAATTTATTTTTATTTTAACATAAAACGGCCTGAATCCTTATGGGACTAGTTCTAGAAAAAGACGTAAGATTTGCGTATTGAAAAAAATAACTATGAATGTCATTATGCTAATTTATATTATTACATTTTATTACTAATATTATTAATTCTTAGATGATATTATTTTGTGAATTTTGATAATTATATCTTAATAATTCTTTGCATGTTACAATAAAATTATAAACCGGAATGTGTATGTATCTATCTACTATATTTTATACCTTAAAAATACATTTACATTTACGTAAATAAATTGAAATTGAAACATTTCATAGGTTATAGGTAGGGATGTTACGGAGGTGGATTTATCGGAGGCGGAATCGGAGTCGGAGGTTCTCGTAGTGACCTCCGCGGAGTCGGAGGTGAATCGGAGTCGGAGTCGGAGCAAATCTATGAATGTAAAATTTAAATAAATAAAAAAGAAAAAACTTGCCGCAACTCGTTTACTCTTCGTTCATCAGTTGCACAGAACAAATATAGGCAGTCAGTTGTCAGTGTCACATAGAATCGCTCGGTAGCGCTGCAGCGATAGCAAGTCATAACTTGTAACTCCGATATATACCTCCGCTTTGATATATCGGAACCGGAGCCGGATTCGGAGGTGTAATTTTAATCGGAGCTTCCGACATATCGGATTCGGAGTTGAAGCTCCGTAACATCCCTAGTTATAGGCAAGGACCTCGGCCGTACTTATAGGCAAAATTAATTTGTCTAACTCGTACAAAACCGTTTGCGTCATCATTGACAATAAAGACAGCTAATAAATTAATTTATTAAACGAATACTGTAACTAAATTAAGTATCTTCTCCGTTTTAAAAGACTGCTTCGCTTGCTTGCATAAAACTAGATACAGAGGAAGGCCTTTTGAATAAGAATAAGTAAGTACCTACCTACATCATTATCTCTACCCTTAACCATAAGCTCATTAGTAATTTAGTTGGCCTTAAAAGGTGCTGCCACCCTACCACTCGCACGTAAACCACCACTTAAAGTTATACTCTTCATACAACATTGCTGAATAACTGTCAGCATAAATAAGATCTCATTTGAAACAAAGATTAAAGGTGAGTATTAAATAAAATTGTCTAACGAAAAACAATGTAAAAAATTACACCGTGAATATACCAAAGAATTCCCCATTTTGCGTGCCGGGTTACTTTGTGAGAATTAACCTGTAATTTGTACACGTCTCTCTATAGTGGGCCCCTTTTTGGGGACGTCTTTTTTCATTTCCTTTTCAGAATAGTGTTGGTACAACCCTAACATTTATAACGCCTTGTTACTTGTTTAAAAGTAAAACTGAGTTTCAAAAGTAGGTTTAAAAGCTGTTCTACGTTTTGGTACTTGAATTTAAAGTTTTATTGGGTTTTATTGTTGTTTTTAGTTTTTTCATGGTGCATGCTAAACTGGCTGGTAAGTGTGAGTATAACAAAACAACCTTAGCAGCGAGTATTTAAAGTCTAAAATGGATAAGCAAGCAGTTTAGTATTTTATTTTATAGTATAATATTTTACTGTCTAGTATTTTACGTAGTATCTACCGCATAGTACTTTATATAGCAATTACGTGGATGATTACTTTGGTGTCATAAATAAAACCGTTTTGTAAGCAGGCTTTTGTTCAGCATTGAACTTTTGGCTAATTGATTAATTCGTTGAGATGGGGAAATTTGTGGTTTATTAGTGTACCTATTAATGGTACGGTGGTAACAGGTGCGGCTACTGATAATGAGGTCCTGGGTTCGATCCCCGTATCAGTGTGTGTGTGTGTGCGTGTGCGTGCGCGTGTGTGTGTGTACGTGTGCGTGCGCGTGTGCGTGCGCGTGTGCGTGCGCGTGTTCGTGCGCGTGTGCGTGTGCGTGTGTGTGTGTGTGTGTGTGTGTGTGTGTGTGTTAGGGTGTGTGTGTTAGCGTGTGTGTGTGTTAGGGTGTGTGTGTTGGGGTGTGTTTGTATTTGTTAGGATGTTTTCAGTAGCAGCCTTCCCGTTTTTAGGATGCCGTTATATGACTTAATAAGGGCATCGGTGAAATGTGTATAACTGAACAAGAGCACTTCTTTTGCTAACTCATTGGGGAAAGACCGACCCGGGTACGTCTTAAAACTGCGACCAGACACCGGAGGACGGGCAGCAGCGTCCTCTCACTAATCGGTGAGCCACTGCGATCCCCAAGCCGCCTGCCAAGCGTGGGGATTATGGCAAACCCCCCCACTTGGGAGAGGCCTTCGTTCAGCAGTGGACGTCTTCTGGCTGATGATGATGATGATGATGATGGGGAAAGAAGTCGTGAGGCTATTACGTTATGATTTTTAATTACTGATAAAAATTACGAATTGTTTTTTTACATTTCAACTAACAACATTATACAACGGCGAAATGTTAAAATTTAGGTGCATTTATTGTTAAAAGAGAAACCCCATAATCTATGCAAGAGACTTTGAATAATTTTAGATTCAATGCAAAATAACAATGAATTATTTATTAACAATAAATTCCCATTATATTTTTTACAGTTTACATCTGTTTAGTATTTAGTAAGAAGTACTTAGTAAAATTATGTACAAAGTACATAAGCAACAAATAAATTATTCACTAATTAATATACCTACTGTTAAATGAATATCTTTAGCAAAGAAACGATTTCAACAAAGCCGAACCTAACATTACAAAGTTCCATGAGGAGTACTCTTGAAACTACGAAAGCCGTAACTTAAATACTCAAGTTAAATGTACCGAACGAACTCGCTGTTAAAATTAAAAGCGCAAACTTATGCATAGAACGCAGGCCTCTAAGCTCTTTAAAACTTTCAAAAATTTAGCACAACGCCATCTAGCGGTGTATAAGAGCAGCAAATCCGGAAATGAGGGAGCGAGACGGCACAGCACTCACTTCCGGCCTGAATCACCCGCCGGATACAAATAGAGTTTTCGTAATTTTCTCTTTATAACCTGCGGAATTTTTTTTACTGGTTCGCCATGAATTTTTACCTGTTGAATTTCTAAGTTTTTCCCTTGTTCCGTTTCTTTTTCTCGTGTTACAAAATTCTGTATAAAATGAGTATATGAAACCGCCCGGTTATTCTATCTGAGGGAGGTGCGCCTCGTTTGATGTTTAATCGTTCATATTTTCGTGAAATCCTAAAACCTTTACTGAAATATTACACTACCGTATAATTATGGAGATAATCTTGGGGTTGAAGGAAAAACATACGTGATATATACGGCTCAACGTCCTCCGATATTGTATATATCTTGGTGGTCTTCCTTTATTTTATATATATACCTTGGTGGCCTGTCGTAAATAAGATAAAAACAATCATTATTAGGTACAGAAATAAAGCAACATATACTTCCATAATCTTATCTTAATCTTTAAGGTAGCCTCATTCTTTTTATTAAAAGAAAACATTGCCCCACAATCGGATTTTTCCTGTATCGTGAGTACAGTTTAGAATTATACGTGTTACATGCACACACAACCAGACCCGAAACGACTATCTGTAGATCATACAAGTATTTGTTCCGTGTTGGGTTCAAACCCACGACACGTAGCGTAGAAAATTAATCTTATTTTTTTCTTTTAAAACTTTGACCCACTGTAGTATTTCTCCTCTGTCGTAGGAACGTAAAGTTTACAAACATACATGTCACATGCACACACAACCAGACCCGAAACAACTATCTGTAAATCATACAAATATGTGTTGAGTGCGGGAATCGAACCCGCGACTCGAAGCGCAGAAATCTAATCGCTTAGCCAATGCGCCAACCGTGTTGTAAAGTGTCGTTATTGGTCTAGTGGTTACAAGCGCAAATTGAACGTTAGGTACTGGGTTCAGGAATTGTGTTCGGTGGATGGCACTAGGTTTGCTCCGTATTCAAGAGGAGTGAGCGCGTCACTTTCCGACTGATGCAGGTGTTCACCGGGCACGGTTGCTTCGGTGAATTGCACGCTAATAATAAAAAAATGGTTTGCTCTGTATTACAACGGTTTAATAACTGCATCAACAAAATGTGAGATCTACTTTACCTTTTGAGGAATTATGTTATTTCGTTATGAATTACTTAAGATATTGGTTGATTACCTTTTGACATCACGACTGCCATATGTAACGCGTTTATAAAAGTATATATAAATCAAAAAATATCACATTAAGAATTCCATTAATCAAAATAAATCTTTCAACACCTAACAAAATTGTGGTGTTACAACTGCCATATAAACTAATATAAACCGTATTTTATGACAAAACGTGACACGTTGTAATATTTGCTCCCAGTATTTATGTACCGCACAGCAACATTGGTAATTGCTGTATTTCGTTTCCATATAAATGACGTGGCGCCCCACTGTGCGCGGAAACAGTTGAAATTAATGCTTTATTGAATTCGGTCGCGACTGCGTTTGCTGAATGTGAGGTCCTGTGTTTTAACCCCGGCAGCCTAATTACCGATGTCGCGACAGCCGTAGATCGCGCGATAGCTTCTGTCAAACGTCATTTTTCTGTCATATAATGTACTGGCTGACAGTGAAATTGCTGTCGCGTGGCTGTCGTGTTGCTGTCGCTTTTTTACGTAATTAGGCTGCGGGTCAGGCATAGTGTTATTGACTTATGCTGCTAGAAGCCCAAAGCTTGCAATTGTGTCCTGTAGATGGTAATAGGCTCGCTCTCTATTATATAGGACTTAGTAACGTCATCGCGAGGTTTACCAACTTTTACTTATTAAAAATAAAATAAAAAATTACGCTGTCTAACCGCCATTTTCAATAGTTAAACCGGAGATAGCCGGTCCACGCCGCTAGAGTTATAACGTAACATTAATAATAATTAATTTTAATAAAATAACTGAATGGGAGTATCTATTAGTATCAGCAGCAGTGGAAATCCCCTTAAAATCGTTTTCGCTAGCGCCTTACATCATGTTGGACAGTTAAATATATCACGACCCGTACAGCGTTTGCTTTGAAACGTATAAAATTAGTCAAAAGTAAATATTAATGTTACACAGTGTAATAAGACTCAGACTTTTAGCCTTATTTCATTACAATTATGACCCATAACCGCTTCATTGATTAAACAGAGGTGTACATTTACATTTAAAAAAAAAAAAACTCTCTTGCCCGATACCTTTAAACGGTAAATAGGGGTACAGGCCTGAATATATTGTTCGGACTGATCCCTGCTGCCTCTTTCCGCCATCGTTCTACGCGACAGCAGTTCCATCACCATCATTTAGATGGTTGGCAGTCCACAACTGTGCGTTTCTCTAGAAACTTACTGCCTTGCACAAAAAAACTGTGGAATGAACTGTCGCCTGCGGTATTTCCGGACCAATACGATCTTCCAACCTTCAAGAAAAGAGCGTACTCCTTTTTAAAAGGCCGGCAACGCACTTGTGACTCCTCCGGTGTTGCGGGTGTCCGTGGGCGACGTTAATCGCTTACCATCAGGCGATCCGTCTGTTCGTTTGCCGACTATGCCAAAAAAAAAATGGAGTAGAGACAAAATTTTGAAATCATTTCAACGTTGGAATGACAGTTTGATGCCAACAACTGTTTCAATTCAACGTTTTCAAAGTTTTGTCTTTATTCACTCCTGGATCCCTATTCACTCCGTCGTATTTTCCGATAGAAAATACTAACAACGCTTTGTTTGGCCTGGGAATTGATCTCAGGTTTAGCAGTCGTTCTTGCGACTAATAGACCAATGAGGCAATCTAATTCAAGCAGCGAAATAGCTCCAAATTGTACAATTTGACTTTCAGTTCCATCATAATTTATGCTTGAATTTCAGTAAGTGAAACTTCGAGCAATGTTCTGAATTACAGGTTGTTGTACGATTTGGTGAAATATGTTGCAGATGTGACGTTATTATGTATGATGTATTAATATATGTAATTTATGTATTTAAATTTAATGAGAAAATGTAGTGAAAACTGCATATCTGGTTACTTTATCAAATAAAATCTATTATTTAGGATCCTGTGACGCTCATATAGCTTGATGATTTTTTACCTACATTCAAACGTCGTAATTTTTTTTTGGATGTCCAGTAAAGCCGTGATATAGCCTAGCAGTTTAACGCTTGCCTTCGATGACGGAGGGTCGGAGTTCGAACCCTGCCCGCACCTCTGACTTTTCGGAATCATATGCGGATCAGAATTGGATCATCACTTGTGTTTACGGTGAAGTATCGTGAAGAAACCTACACACCTGAGAGGGTTTCATAAAGTTCTTGATGGTGTGTCCGCTATCCTGCACCGGGCCAGCATAGAGGACTAAGACCTAACCCTTCCCAGCAGTGGGACAGTAATGGGTTGAATTTATTATGTCCTACATTTAATACAGTAGAACCTGAGAATGACATTCTAAATTATGCTTTACAGAAAAAAATCTTCGTCAGCCATTACATTTATAAAATATACGTTTATCAACTGAACATTTTGACGTGAAGCAAAAATAGCCAGAAAAGGGTTGAGATTCGAGATTATTCAGCAAGAAGACAGGTCAGGTCATAAAACAAAATAGTTTGTTCAAGTTTTACTTAAAATAAATTAGCGTTTGAAAATTATTTCAGAAGCTGCCCAACTAACATCACATAAACTGTCAGCAGTGAAATATAATCGCAATTGGTAGTACAGCTTTAATCTCTACTATCCAGTGCCGTATGATACGACCTAATTAAAATCCCCGGGAACTTAAAGTAGTTTCATTAAAACTAATATCTTATACCGGCTTTGGGGAACAATTATATTGTAAGCGGAGAATATCTTGAAGATTAGAAATTTTTCTATGACAATTTTCGTTCTGTTCAATTTTCTGTTCATGAGTCTTGATCTGCGAGAAAAGAGTAAAATAATAATGTATTTTTTTTCTTCTGCAAATAGCGTTTACTAGAGAATTTTTACTTTGTTTTAAAGTCAAGATTCCGAGAACAAGAATCCCGCAAAGCCCTCTTAACTGCTTGGTGGTACGGGTTGGCAGACTACACACACCATCAAGAACTTTATGGAACCGTCTCAGGTTTCCTCACGATTTTTACCTTCACCGTTAACGAAAATGATAATCAAAATCTGATCCGCATATGATACCGAAAGAAAATTGAGCGCGGAAGCACCTCTGTCTAACTATATGACCAGAAGAGTCTAAACAACTAATAACATAACATAGCATCACGCCTGTTTACGACCAAGCCATGCGCCAATATAGATTATTGTAAAAACTGACCCTGCGCTCGATAGATGGCGTTGGCGTCGAAATAGATGGCGATATGGTTTCGTTACCAACATTACTTAGGGTATTGAACTTACCTCTAATAAAAATCTTAGAACCTGCGTAGATCAGAACACAGATTGTGGTTTTATTTTATCCACAACCCTTCTACTGGATCACAGTAGGTCAGCAGAACAACTAGTTTAGTGCAAAACAACGCCTGTATTCCCCTAAGGATAAGGCAGAGGTGTTCTACACACCCACATTTTGAGGATCCCGTTATTGAGTTCCATGTAATAGGGGGCGAGCCTATTGCCATCTACCGGACACAGTTCCAGAGTCCGTGCTGCTACTGAGATTTTTATTTCTTTTTTTTTATAAAACTTTGCCCCACTCTACTATTTCTCCTGCATCGTGGGTACAGTTTACAAGCATATATTTCACATGCACACACAACCAGACCCGAAGCAACTATCTGTAGATCATACGAATATTTGTTCCGTGCGGGGATCGAAACCACGACATGTAATGCATAATAGCTTAGCCACTGCGCCATCCGTGTAGTCATTTCCATACAGAAAAACTCAATAACACTGCCCGACCTGTGAATCGAAACCAGGACGCTCAGCAGTCGCGCTTGGCACCGCTAAACCAAGAGGCAGTCAACAAAAAACAAACAAAAAAACAACAAAGAGTATCCATGGAGTTTCTTGCCGGTCTCTTCTCCATAGGACCTACCCCCTTTGGAACCGTGCGCCTAGAGTCTCGACTTTTTAAAAGTGCCTGAAAAGACCTACTTGAAATAAAAAAACTTTGACTTTTGACTTTGAAATAAAATCAACTATTTCATTCGTTTAGTTTTTACAAGGCGATCGGAAGCAAACCATTTACCGCAGTATGCCAAGTTAAACATGCTTGTTCCGGAAGTGGGTTTACCGTGGTACTTTAACAATATAGTGCTTGAGCTCGTGACCTTATCGAGAGCCGACCAGACCCTGTTACTTATCTTGTAAATCTTTTAGGTCGAATAAATAAATTGTTAGGACATTTTGATATTATGACTTTAGTGTAGTTGATGTGTGATTTAAACACTGAACTGATTCTGGAAAAAATTTCAAACTCAAACTTTTATTTGCTTTCCACAATGGGATAAATAGATGGTAAATGATGGAGGACGGGCAGCAGCGTCCTTTCACTAATCGGTGAGCTACTGCGATGCCCAAGCCGCCTGCCAAGCGTGGGGATTATGGCAAACCCCCCCTTGAGGGAGGCCTTCATTCAGCAGTGGACGTCTTATGGCTGATGATGAAGTAAAATTGTATAGTACATTGTGGACCCTGTTGGGCACGCAAAAATTAGGAGAGAGGAAGAACAGTGGTAAAGGTACTTTTAACATTGGTAAGTAATTTTTATTTAAAGTATCTAGGTCTACGGCATGGGTGGCGTAGTGGCTAAGCGATTAGCTTTCTGCGCTAAGTGTCGCGGGTTCGATCCCCGCACGGAACAAATATTTGTATGATCTACAGATAGTTGTTTCGGGTCTGGTTGTATGTGCATGTGAAACTGTACCCACGACACAGGAGAAAATCCTAGTGTGGGGCAAAGTCTAAAAAAAAAGAAAAAAAGGATATATAACAGTAAATATACCTATTTATTATTATAATTATTTGTCGTAATTTGGTATTCGTATTCTTAGTTTATTCAGACACAGCGGATTTTAGTGCAATGAATTTAAAAGTGGTTTTGTTGTCATATCCTACTAATCTGGAATAGCACATAGGGCCCTTTTTATCCCGGAAAAATGTACGGGTTTGTAAACCACGCGGACGAAGCCGCGAGCGGCTCGGGTAGCTAGTATTATAAACGCGAAAGTTTGTGAGGATGTATGGATGTATGTCTGTTACTCTTTCACGCAAAAACAACAGAACGGATTTGGTTGAAATTTGGAATGCAGTTAGTTTATACCCTGGATACTACATATGCTACCTTTTATCCGGAAAAAATGCACGGGTTTGTAATCCATGCGGGCGAAGCCGCGGGTGGAAGCTAGTATTTTTTATATAGAGAGCATGTTAGAGTTGCAGAGACTCTGAAAGTGATGGTTTAAGTACATAGGTACTCAAATCATCACTTTCATTTTGTTCACGTTAACGTTTGGCTCATTTACAAACCTTTTTGACTGACTGCCTCATTGGTTAGTGGTCGCAAGCGCGACTGCTACGCTCGAGGTCCTGTGTTCGATTCCTGGGTCTTCTGTATTGGGATTGGGTTTTTCTTTCAACGCTCGAGGTCCTGTATTCGGTTCGCGGATCTTCTGTATTGGAATTGGGTTTTTCTGTCAGCACGGAGTTTGGAACGGTTCCCGGTAGATGGCAATAGGCTCGACTGCTATTATATGGGACTCAATAACGGCATCAGCGAAATGTGAGTGTACATTCTACACCTCTGCGCAACCCTTCGGGGAATACAGGCGTGATGCTATGTTATGTAATCTTTCTACCAGCATTAAAATTCTCATGCAAGCGTAAATAATGTCACGACACAAACAAGTAGGTACATATTTAATGTTACAGTCGAGTTGAAGTTCCAGTCGATAAAATTTCAAAACTATTAGCTAGCCCAGACAATGGTTAACGCAGATGTTGTTATCTAGAACCACCCACGCAGTTCAAAACTTTCCAAATTAACTTGCTCATCACAATACATCAACTAGTCAAAAACTTTAAAATTAAATCACACAAGCATAAGTTTCCCCTGGGAAATCACGTCGAGCAGTGTGTCCTGGCTGTACTCAAAGGCATGCCGGCAACAACTACTTTTGCAGCCTACTTTGAGCTTGAATTACCTAATTGTAAATTATGCCAACAGTACAAACGCCATGTTTGCGAGAGAAGCGACGGTCTGCACCCAGCTTTAAAATGTAACACGACGTTTTAGTAAGCGTTCGTGTTGGCTTTTGTTATTTTGTGTTTTGGCAGGAGGCAAAGGAATGTGTGGTAAGTTTGTTTTATGTATGAATTGAAATACATACTGCTACTTACGACTACTTAATGCTACTTTATTGCTCTTAGGGCCGTTTTTATCAATCAGTCAATCCTACTATAATATGATAAATGTGAAAATTTGTGAGGATGGATGGATGGATGGATATTTGTTACTCAGTCACGCCAGAACGGCTGAACGGATCTGGATAAAATTTGGATTATAGTCTGGAATAGCACATAGGCTACTTTTTATCTCGGAAAAATGTACAAGTTCGTAAACCACGCGGGAAAAGCTGCGGGCGGAAGCTAGTTATAAAGTCACGAGTTTTCAAAATGTTAGTAATTAAAAATTATAATCTCACATGTCATAGACATTGATCTAGTGGTCGCAAGGGCGACTGCTGAGCGTGAGGTACTGGATTCGATGCCCGGGTCGGGCAGTGTTATTGGGTTTTTCTCTATGGAAATTCTCAGTAGCAGCACGAAGTCTGGAACTGTGCCTGGTAGATATGTGTGCTATAGGCTCGCCCCCTATTACATGGAACTCAACAGCATCGACGAAATGTAAGTGTACAACAGTACACCTCTGCCTAACTCTTCAGGAATACAAGCGTGATGCTTGTGCAGTCGCAGATGGAAACGGTTTAATAAAACGGTCATTCGAAACATAACTTTAGACGGAACTGTTGATACAAAATTTTGTTAGTTTGCTCATGTCATATTTGAAATCACGAATCCTCAAACTGGATGGTAAAAGTTGATTTTGCTATATAATGTTGTATCCAAATTTATACAGCTATATGAAAATGTAAATATGTTTTCAGAAAAGGCTTTTTCAAACCTGAAGATAAATAAAATATTAATTTACTAGCTTTTGCCCACGACTTCGTACGCGTGGAATTTAGAATCTAATATTTTCCTGCGGTAAAATCAAGCCTATATTTTAATTTAGACCTCTAGCTTTACATCTCGGTGAAATCTGCATCCAATTCCTTGTAGTAGTTTTTGCGTGATGCATATACAAACATACAGACAGACAGACAGACAAAAATTCTAAAAACTGTTGTTTTGACTTCTGTTGCTCTAATAAACAACCCATATTTTAGTTTTTCTCCAATATGTATAATGTACAGACATCGGCTCGTTATAATTTTATTATATGTATAGATTTTAATGAACTATTTCAATTACCTCATCGAAAATTTTACTAAACCAATTGACGATAGCCAAAACCCACTCAAGTTGGTCCATATACATAGTCTAAATCTAAACTAGTTCATCTTTCCATCGCAGTCTAAAGGTCACACTCATTGAGCCTTCTTAAAGAAATGGATAACAGCCTACAGAAATCCCTGCAGATCCGCCGCAAGCCCGTTGTATCCAAACGGGTCGTACCGAATCTACACAAACATAAGCTCCCAAATGTACAAAGAAATTCCGTACCTATATCTCTCGAATTAAGACTGTTTCGAAGTGAAGAACTAATTTTGTTTTAGCGAATTATCATGAAAATAAACGACGGACATCGAGTGGGCTCCTGTATTGACAGGTTGGAACTTTAATGCCCCTAAAGTGTTTAATCCCTGTTTAGAGATCTTTGATTAGGTTTTCAATGATTATTATAGTTTGATAGAGTGGAACGGAAAGATTCATTGCCGTTTTGGACGTTGAGGAGGAAAATAATTATAGTGGTTCTAGGAATATAATTTGCAATAGAGAAATATTACAAAATTGACGACACGGCCGCCCCAGTTGCCGAACGGTTGGCTTTCTACGCTACATATCTACTATCCTACTATCCTATCCTACTAATATTATAAATGCGAAAGTTTGTGAGGATGGATGGATCTTTGTTACTCTTTCACGCCAGAATGGCTGAACGGATCTGGATGAAATTTGGCACAGAGATAGATTATAGTCTGGAATAGCACATAGGCTACTCTTATCCCGGAAAATTTTACTTTTTAGTGTTAATTTACTACGTTAAACGCTCCTGTTTCGGACTTTTCTTTAGACGTGTCTTGCATCACGCGTATATTCTCCAAATACGGGACTCAGTAATGGCATTGTCCCATGCCGTTATTGAGTCCCATATAATAGGGGGGGGGGGGGCTATTACCTACCATCAACTTGGCACAGTTCCAAATTCTGTGCTACTACTGTGAATTTTTATACAGAATGACAGAATAACACTGCTCTATCCGGGATCGAACATAAGACAGCACGCTCAGCAGTATCGCTTGCGATCACTAGACCGAAACGTTCAAAAATATAATTAATGTTATCCTTCTCTAATAAAAATAAATAAATAATATATTTTTGTATCTACTTATAAACTTATTACTGACGGCACGGTCGACACAGTGGCTAGTTGATTAGCTTTCTGTGCTTAGTGTCGGGTTCGATTCCCGCACGGAACAAATATTTGTATGTATCTATAGATAGTTGTTTCGGGTCTGGATGTGTGTGCATGTGACATGTATGTTTGTAAAAATGTACCTACGACACAGGAGAAATCCTAGTGTCCAAGAGATTATTTTTATTTTTACAAATAAGTTGGTTAGGTTTAGCTGCTAAACTTAAACAACTTATTTGTAAAAAAAAACTTTACCAGGTGGAGCTCTGAATGCAAAGTCAAGTATTTTCTTACAAAAACAGAAGCCATGCATCTCTTCAGATATATATTTATTATGACACAACAAAGCAAGCAGCAGGACAGTGTAGTTATATAAAAGAAAATAAAAACGACATATCAATTTTAATTCCAATTTATTATCAACAACAATATTTGTTTAGAGGCTGTACAGCCTAACCTGCCCCAGGGGAGAGTTGGGTCTTATTGCAAATACTCAATACAAAACATATGTTAGGTCTGCTGCTCGCCTCTCAACTTCACGGCATACCCCGGTGATATCTCTTTGAGTACCTGTCGGACAACCACCACTAAGAACTTCTGGAACAATCAATCTTCTGTATCTCGGTATGTTCTCAGAGCACATTTTGTCGGGAGGCAGGGGACAGCCTATAACTAATTCGTCCTGACAGATGATGACTCCTACGTTTAGGAGAGCAAGTAGGACGAATACGAGTAACTTGAACATTTTCCAGAATGTAGAAACGTCTTGTGTTGAAATATCAGTGTCAACTGAGGATTGTGTAAATGGTTGCACATTTAAATAGTAAGAGAAATAATTTGCAAATAATTTATATTAAACTGATTTATTCCATTTTATTATGTTTAATATAATGAGCATTAATCAATTTATCAAACCAATTATGTTACGAAGCCAATTTATTTTAAAAACAAAATAAAAAAAATATTTTTAAATAACAACATGTAAAACTAATTTTATTAATACTGTAATACCAATATATTGAAAAGAGTGTCCATGGAGTTTCTTGCCGGTCTCATCTTCACATGATCAACTCACTTTGGAACCGTGCACCTAGATTCTTAACGTTTCAAAAGTACCTGCAAAGGGCCATTTGAAATAAACAACGTTGACTTTTTCAGGTTGAAGGAGTTTTTTGTGTGTTTATTTTCGAGCATAACTTCTTTGTTTATAAACAGATTTGAATTATTCTTTTTGCGTTGAATTCAGTATCGCTTCGAGGTCCCATTTAAATTTCATTAGTACTCAACTTTGGATTTCGAAGATACATGAGCTGTTCAAAATCAAATAGGAAATGTATAGTAATTGAGTTATTGTTAAGTTTATGACAATCCCAAAACAAGATAAGTACTTAGTTAACTATGATCAAGAATTACGAAGGCATACAATGGAACTCCTTAACAACAAACAGCACGATAGAGAGGTGTGTAGATTGATGAGCTTTCCGCCCGCAATGTTGACTGCCTCACTGTTCTAGTGGTTGCAAGCGCGACTGCTGAGCGTGGGGCCTTGGGTTCGATTCCTGGGTCGGACAAAATGTTATTGGGATTTTCTGTATGGAAATTCACAGTAGCAGGACGGAGTCTGGAACTGTGCCGGGTAGATGGCAATAGGCTCGCCCCCTATTACATGGGACTCAATAACGTCATCGGCGAAATGTGGGGTGTACAAAGTACACCTCTGCCCAGCCCTTCGGGGAATGCAGGCGTGATGCTATGTACTTTCCGCTCGCGGTTTCACTCGCCTACGTTTACATATATACTATGTAGACTACTCAACATATTATATATCACGGATGGATACCTGTATCCACCATTGGGTCCAAAAGTAGCCTATGTCCTTCCCCAGGGCTCAATCGATCAAACAATGCCAAATTTCATCAAGATCGGTTCAGCGATTTAGTCGTGAAAAGGCAACAGATAAATAGACAGAGTTACTTTCTTATAGTGTAGATGATAAACCCTGAATGTCTCGATCTTTTTGAATTTAGTTTCTTAATTTAATTGACACATAAGCTTTCATACCCGACAATCTATTCTTTCGTTCCTGTGGACTTTCTTTCGTAACTGTTGCAATATTGCTTTTCTATTTTTTTCTAAGCATTTTCATCTTTCATCTTCGGTTTCACCTAGCCGTCGTTTTCTCATTCAAGAAGCATATGGAGGAACGAGGTATGGTATTCCTCCATTGAAAAGGTAGGATCCTCCGACCAGGCAAGGTGGTTAGGCTGGCGGGCTGAAGCCCAACGATTGATGTTGGACATTCGTATATGTGTTAGAATCGTTGTAAACTTTCATAGTGCGATTCAGGGTTTGTTGTTGTAGCTTCACTCTGATAGATGGCGCTTTTTTTACTTTTTGCCATGTTGCGAGTAGTTGTCGCTACATCACTCCCCCCCAGACCGGAGGTCGATGCTGTTGAGTCTTGAAGTTGGTTTTGCCAGGGCCAGTGATGATTCCAGTGAGTCGGAACTGAGTGCCGCATGGTTCACAGTGAGTCGGAACTAGGTGCGGTGATGCTGCGAAGTTCTCAGTGAGTCGAGGTAGTGCAGTGAAGAGTAGTGGCTGGCTGCTGCGTCGACTAGGAGAGAAGAGCTCTGATAGATGACTGGCCGATGTGCAGTGTGCTGTGCCTAGGTTGCTGATGAGAGGCTGATGGGAAGAACCAGGCTTGCGCGGTCGCTGCAAGCATGTGGTAACCCGTTGGGGCCGAGGATGCTGGCTGGCAGGGTGAGACTTCCTTGATGCTGCTCGAAAGGTACTGGAGGGGTGGAGAGGGAAGTGAAGGCAATGATGCCGTCGAAGGTTGCGAAGATGTTCATCACGTCGGGGTCACCACTATGGAGGAACGAGGTATGGTGTTCCTCCACTGAAAAGGGAGGATCCTCCGACCAGGCAAGGTGGTTAGCCTGGCGGGCTGAAGCCCAACGATTGATGTTGGAAATTCGTATATGTGTTAGAATCGTTGTAAACTTTCATAGTGCGATTCAGGGTTTGTTGTTGTAGCTTCTCTCTGATAGATGGCGCTTTTTTTACTTTTTGCCATGTTGCGAGTAGTTGTCGCTACAAGCATATTTACTAGTTTTACCTATTACTCAAAATTGTAAAATAATTTAATTTTATAATGAAAAACAAAAACTGACTTCAAGAAACTTAAAAGCAACACTAACCCGAAAATTTGACCCACTTATTTGTCTCTGACAACTACAGCCGTAGCACGAGGCACAGATTGTTTGCCGTGCCCCCGTGTCGCATCGTGTCGCGAGCTCAATCACCCGTACCTTGTACTCTGTCCACTCTCAACGCCCTCTTGGAAGCCAAACCTGACTGTGCCGTGTTTGCGAATGAATGGAAGTCACTAATGTTGGTATGCTTGGAGTACTGTGAGATGAGCGTATGAATGAAATGTCTTTAATTGATGTAATTGGCCTGCGGCCGTTTTAATTAAAGTAAAATAAATACAAGAAATAAACGTTTTATGTTAAAAAACTGTTCCACGTAAAACATGCAAAGTGATAAACTGACGCGATTGGCGAAGTGCATTTGTCGTGTAATTTTTATGTGAACTCGTTGTTTCAAGGTCGCTATTATAGCAGACAGCAAGTTACATTACTTTTATGTTTTACTTAGCATCGACTTCAGTATTCTTCAACTACTATATTGTAACATAAAACATTTAATTTTTGCTTTTAAGTTAGTGTTGCTTTTGAGTATTTTGAAGTCAATTTTTTTTTGTGATTTAAAACTTAATTTGAAGTTAATTTTTTGAGTTGTAACGGTAAATTTAGCTTGGTATTTTTCTTGCCTCTCCTCCTAAATTATGAAATGAGCCAATTTTTTCGTGGCGATGCTAATTCGACTGGTGATGAGCCATCTGTCATCCTTCAAATTGTAATAGGATAATCACAGACTTAGGTTAATTAGCTTTTTGTGTTAATTTTATTACTACGTTAAACGCTCCTGCTGCGGGCCTCTCTTTAGAAATGTATCGCATCACGCGTATATTTTCCAAATACAGGACTCGATAATGGCATTGACCCATAACGTTACTGAGTCTAATGTAATAGGGGGCGAGCCTATTACCTACCATCGACCGGGCACAGTTCTAAACTCTGTGCTACTACTGATAATTTCGAAAATTCCAATAACACTGCTCGACCTGGGATCGAATATAAGAACTAACGCTCAGCAGTCGCGCTTGAGAATACTAAACGGATATGACAGTTCATAGACAAATGTTCAAAAATATAATAAATATTATCATTCTCTATCAAAAAATTATATTACATTTTTTAATCTACTTAAAAACTTATTACAAACAAGTTGTTTAGGATTACCAGGTGGAGTTCTGAATGCAAAATTACGTATTTTCTTACAAAAACAGAAGCCATGCGATATGCATCTCTTCAGATATATATTTATTATGACAACAAAGCAAGCAGCAGGACAGTGTAGTTATATAAAATAAAAAACCGACATATCTATTTTAATTCCAATTTTATTCATATTTGTTTAGAATTTATAGAGTTTATACAGCCTAACCTATCCCAGAGAACCGGCGAGACTCAACCAGTCTGCTCGCCTCTCAACTTCACGGCATACCCCGGTGATATCTCTTTGGGTACCTGTCGGACAACCACCACTAAGAACTTCTGGAACAATCAATCTTCTATATCTCGGTATGTTCTCAGAGCACATTTTGTCGGGAGGCAGGGGACAGCCTATAACTAATTCGTCCTGACAGATGATGACTCCTACGTTTAGGAGAGCAAGTAGGACAAACACGAGGAACTTGAACATTTTCCAGAATATAGAAACGTCTTGTGTTGAAATATCAGTGTCAACTGAGGATTGTGTACATGGTTGCACATTTAAATAGTAAGAGAAATAATTTGCAAATAATTTATATCAAATTGATTTATTTTATTTTACTATGTAACGCTTAAAATAATAATCAATTTATCAAACCAATTGTGTTACGAAGCCAATTTATTTCTTTTAAATAACAACATACGAAACTAATTGTATTAATAATTGTAATACCAATATTTTGTAAAGTGTATGCATTGAGTTAGTTTCTTGCCGGTCTTTTCTCCATATGACCAACTCACTTTGGAACCGTGCACCAAGATTGTCAAAAGTACCTGCATTCATTTGAAAAAAAAAAAAAACATCTTTGACTTTGTGCCGTTTCAGATCGGAGGAGAATATTCGATGCCTTTATCAACAAAAATAAAAACTAATGTATTTGTTGTAAAGTATGGTGGTATGTAGGTACAATAGATCGATCGTGACGGAGTTATCTAATTATTTTAAGGAGCAATTGCTACTCATTGATTTGTTGCAACTGATTGCTCCAATTGAAAGTGTTAGCGTGTATAAGTAAGCTCATTAAAACCATCCAGCCTTTAGAAACTAACTCATATTGGCACTTGACGACACGGTTGGTGCAGTGGCTAAGCGATTAGCTTTCTGCGCTATGTGTCGCGGGTTCGATTCCCGCACGGAACAAATATTTGTATGATCTACAGATAGTTGTTTCGGGTCTGGATGTGGTAAAGAAATCGTAGAGTGGAGCAAAGTTTAAAAAAAAAAAAAAACAAAACTTGAAGGATCCTTTAATAGCATAATTCGTTTATAGCTTGTTAGAGATATAACTTAATTCAGCCACCTAATAGTACAACGGTTTGTGTAATTTCAAGATTTGGTTCTAAATACCTAAAAATAATATAGAAATTAAAATTTAAAAAATCATCAAATTAAATTTTAATGGGAGGAAAATTATTATACTTAAAAAATGGAGACTCCTGATGGAGTCTCAAATATTATATAATAAATAATATATAAAATTAATTAAGCAGTGATAGCCTAGCGGTTGAACGCTTGCCTTCCATGCAGGAGGGTCTGAGTTCGAACCCGGCCCGCACCTCTGACTTTTCGGAATCATGTGCGGATCAGAATTTGATTATCAGTTGCGTTTATGGTGAAGGAAAACATCGTGAGGAAACCTGCACACCTGACAGAGCTCCATAAAGTTTTTGACGGTGTGTGTAGTCCGCCAACCCGCACTGGGCCAGCGTGGTGGACTAAAGCCTAACCCTTCTCGTTCTGAGAAGAGACCCTTGCCCAGCAGTGGGACAGTAATGGGTTGAATTTATATATATAAAATTAATGAAACTAAATTTAAGAATATATTCATAAAACGGTCATAAAATTGAAATCTGCGGCACAGTTAGCTGTAAAGATAAATATCTAGAAGATTACAAAGAAATAAAACGTAGCCTTTTGGTTGATGTGTTCACTTTTGCCAAAACTCAATCTCGTAACTCAAACAATTACGTTAGACCGTAATTATTGCACCTTTTCACAGAGAATGGAATAATTTTGTACTACTCATGGATTTCTTAAAGCCATAATGTCTTTAATATTTTTATTAGAGAGATTATTCCTGTATGTTGTTTAACCAGGCTCCATGGCTGTCTATAATATTCTCTGTGCATGTATGTATGTCAGACCCGTACGTTTTAAAACTGCGGCCAGACACCGGAGGACGGGCAGCAGCGTCCTCTCACTAATCGGTCAGCCACTCCGATCCCCAAGCCGCCTGCCAAGCGTGGGGATTATGACACCCCACCCCTCCTTGGGCGAGAAAAATCGAAAGAAATTACCTAATGTCTTATCTCTCAATCTTAAAAAAAACTGTCTTACAATATTCAGCGACTAAAAATAAAATAAATAAATAAATTCAACCCACTACTGTCACACAGCTAGGAAAGGGTCTCTTCTCAGAATGAGAAGGATCAAGCCTTAGTCCACCGCGCTGGCCCGGTGCAGGTGGGCCGACTACACACACTATCAAGAACTTTATGGGGCCCTTTCAGGTGTGCAGGAATACTCACCATGTTTTCGTTCACCGTTTCGGTTTCGTTTAAATGCAAGTAATAGTCAATTTCGGATCCACACTTGATTCCGAAAAGTCAGAGTTCAACCGCTAGGATATCATTGCTTTTTGTGCACAGCAGATCGAAAAATCTATCATTAATAAACATTGTAAGTTATTCAAATATTAAAACACATAATCTCAAAAGATGCTTGAACTACCTCAATATCCACCACATTTTGGCATGTAAAATGTATAAAAAAACATCAACCAGAATCGTACCGACGATATATCATAAACGCAGACAGCGAAACGGGCGAAGCCAAAGGTTTTATTTTACTTCGCAACGAATTTATCGTTTCCCACTTCCTGTACGCCATAGGTATGTGTACATCGATGACTGTGTTCCGATGTATAACTGTGAAATACTGATAGGGGAGCAATGAATAATGCAGTTTAGATTTTTTATCGTAATGGTCTTTGAATGAAATAAAGTGTGGAAGTAGGTCAACTGAAGGAATGGGATTATTAGTGTTCTCTGTGGTGGAAATCTTGAAAGTGAATAAACTAAAGGTCTGAAACTCGTATATTCGTATCATAATATATAATAATATTTTATTTATAATAATATTATAATTATACATATCATCATGCCTGTATTCCTCGATTAGACAGAGGTGTACTATTGTACACCCACCTTTCGCCGATTCCGTGGTTGAGTCCGACGTAATAGGTGGCGAGCCTGTTGCCTTGCCATCTACCGGGCACGGTTACAAACTCTACAGAAAAATCTAATAACACTTTGCCAGACCCGCAGCCTAATTACGTAAAAAAGCGATAGCAACGCGACAGCCACGCGACAGAAATCTCACTGTCAGCCAATACATTATATGACCCAAAAATGACGTTTGACAGATGGTATTGCGCGATCTACGCCTGTCGCTACATCAGTAATTAGGCTGCCGGAAATTGAACCCAGAAACTCACGTTCAGTTTCGCTTGCGTGGATATATGTATATTAAAATAAGGGTCATAGTTTGAGTAGTTAAATAAAGATTAAAGGTAGGAAGGTCGGAAGGGAAGCTTTTGCCATCCAGTGGGATAATACATCTAACTAAAAAAATATAAACAAACATATAAGTAACATATAAGTAACATATAAGTAAACATATAATATAAACAAACGTATAGGAAATAATATAAACAAACATATAAGTAGTTATAATACTAAACGTATAACGAAACCATAGCGCGATTCAGAAACAGTGCATAGTGCCATCTATCGAGTTATTAACCTTTCCAAATAATTTTTCAATCTCTAATTCAACCTCTTAGGGATATAAATACGCCGATATAGGTACGTGTACACCTGCTCGGCTGGAGGCCCTTCTGGTCTAGCCATTTGCCCGGTTAATCAGTAAAAGCTCCCTGAGCTAACAGCGAGAGAGAACTCAAAAAAAAAAAAAAAAAGTACGTGTACATTTTATTTGTAACCAAAAGTAGGTATATGAAATTTTGTGCTTCTTACTTTGAAAATGAAAGACTTCCATACAACCGTTCATCCCTTATTTTACCCACTTAGGGGTGAAGTTTTCAAAAATCCTTCCTTAGTGTATGCTTACAACAGAAAAGGCATCAAATGCCGAAATTTTAAGTCTCTGCGTTGATGAATCAGTCAGTCTGTCAGGACAAGTAATGTATAGATAGATTGATGGCACGGGTGACCCAATAGCTGAGCGGTTGGCTTTCTGTGCTACGTGTTGAGAGTTCAATTCCCGCACAGGATTTATATTTGTATGGCCTACAGATATTCTTTCTGGGTCTGGGTGTGTGCATTGTACGATACACGAGAAATTATACTGTACTGTGTAAATGTAATAATGTCTAATAAACTTGGCAGTTTAGATTCAAAATATATATTAAAAAAGCTTTTCTACCTAACATGCACCTTTATAATTTTATAGTTTGGCATACACCTTCTAACTTTACCTTGCCAATGTTGAGAAATTTTGAAACATCTATGGAAATAAATAAGAATCATTTAAAAAAAATTAGTTTGGTAGCGGTTTTAGCTTGATATATTGCTTGCCTCTTCTCCTAGCCTCCTAAATTATAAAACTGGCCAAATTTTTCGTGGAGAAGCTAATTTGACTGTTGATGAGCCATTCGTATGTGACGGTCGTCGCGGACGATACATTTTTATAACCAAATAACATATGTATTTGAGCGACAATGCATTGGGTCACTTAAGGGTACATTTATTTTCTAATTTGTGAGAAACAAGATTAGGACAAGTGTCAGTGTAAAGATGCAATATTTTAACAAATTCTAAGAACTGCTTTCTTTAAGTACCATGCACAGTCCACTCCTCAAATCTGGTTATCATTTATGAGGACCTTTAGAACAATTGAGGAATTATAAAAAAATTGTTAATATATTCAATGTGCAAAAACATAAAGAAAGGGTCTATGGCATAGTAGGCTGGGAGATGGTGTACTGGAAGAAAGGATAGTTGGTCTGAAACCACTATAGGCACGGTCATTAGAGCCAACGCTAACTTAATTAGGTTAAATTATTATAGGCTATATTATTAATAGAAGTAAGTGAGAACCTGAACTAGTGATGCTGCAAGTGTGGTGAGTGTTTCATCTTATTCATCTCAGGCTGATTTAATGTATAACGCACACGTATTTATATCTATATCTTTAACCTGACTTGCCTCGACTGCCCGAGGTATCCCGAGCCTGTGTTTGGTTTTAGGTACTGACTAGGGTAACGGGGTGGAGTTTCTAAGAATGCGCTCTGTAAGTGCCTTGTATATTCTGAAGGACCACCGTGTTGTCTCGGACTGTGTGCGTCTCTGTCTGCGAAGATTCAGTTTCGGGCACTCGCAGGACCCGTCTTGAAACATGGACCAAGGAGTCTAGCATGTATGCGAGTCATTGAGATAATAAAACTGAAAGGCGCAACGAAAGTGAAGGCGCGCGCTGTATGACGCATGACTATAGACGCACGACTGAGACATATCCCCAATGTATATGTCTATCTCTTTAGATATATGTATATTTATTATGACAACAAAGTAAGTACCTGGACAGTGTAGTTATATAAAATAAAATAAAAACGACATATCAATTTTAATTCCAATTTATTCTGAACAACAATATTTGTTTAGAATTTATAGAGGTTA
The DNA here is from genome assembly GCA_947562105.1 of Shargacucullia verbasci. Classification (NCBI taxonomy): domain Eukaryota; kingdom Metazoa; phylum Arthropoda; class Insecta; order Lepidoptera; family Noctuidae; genus Shargacucullia; species Shargacucullia verbasci. The sequence continues at coordinate 1,033,482 of OX387283.1, forward strand.
TACAGCCTCAGAGAAGAGTTGGGACTCATTTCAGTGGGGCCAAAACTGCAGCCCGTGGGGTAATAAAAGTCTTCTGTATCTCGGTATGTTCTCAGAGCACATTTTGTCGGGAGGCAGGGGACAGCCTATAACTAATTCGTCCTGACAGATGATGACTCCTACGTTTAGAAGAGCAAGTAGGACGAACACGAGGAACTTGAACATTTTCCAGAATATAGAAACGTCTTGTGTTGAAATATCGGTGTCAACTGAGGATTGTGTACATGGTTGCACATTTAAATAGTAAGCGATATAATTTGCAAATAATTTATGTCAAATTGATATATTTAATTTTATTATGTTTAAAATAATGAGCATTAATCAATTTATCAAACCAATTGTGTTCCGTTTATTTCTTTTATTAATAAAAACATACGACACTAATTTTATTAATAACTAGCTTCTGCCCGCGGCTTCGCCCGCGTGAATTACGAAACTGCATTTTCATGGGATAAAAAGTAGCCTATGTGCTATTCCAGACTATAATCTATCTTTGTGCCAAATTTCAACCAGATCCGTTCAGCCGTTCTGGCGTGAAAGAGTAACAAAGATCTATCCATCCTCACGAACTGTCGCATTTATAATATTTGTAGAATAGTAGGAAGTAGGATTAGTAGGATTATAATATTAGTAGGATTGTAATACCAATATTTTGTAAAGTGTATGCATAGAGTTTCTTGCCGGTCTCTTCTACATATCACCAACCCACTTTGGAACCGTGCATGTAGATTCTTAACGTTTCAAGAGTAGCTGCAAATGGTCATTTGAAATAAAAAACTTTGACTTAGTGTTTTTTCAGATTGGAGGAGAATATTCGATGCTTTTATCAAAAAAATAAAATTAAGCTATTTGTCGTAAAGTATGGTGGTATGTAGATACAAAAGATCGATCGTGACGGAGTAATCTAATTATTTTAAGAAGCAATTCTTACACATTGATTTGTGACAACTGATTGCTCCAATTGAAAGTGTTAGCGTTTTTAATTAATTTAACCAATAATAAATAAGTCTCAGTTCATTTCTAATCCAATAGTAAATCAATTAACTAGTCCTTGACTATTTTAGTTTATGGTTAAAGAATTTATTTTCTGAAATGAATTACAAATTCACTTAGAAATCTAAATTTACAATCGTTGCCGTCAAGCGTAGCTTTAGTTTTAGTTAAGTATAGATTAACGTTAACATAGCGATCGCTTAGACTAAATTATTGTAAACTTATTTGTTATACAATTTGGCAGCGAAGGTAATTTCATATAGGTATAAAAAATTGTTTTTGTTTTTTTTTAAAAACTTTGCCCCGCTCTAGGATTTCTCCTGTGTCGTGGGTACAGTCTACAAACATACATGTCACATGCACACACAACCAGACTCGAAACAACTATCTGTAGATCATACAAATATTTGTTCCGTGCGGGGATCGAACCCGCGACACATAACGCAGAAAGCTAATCGCTTAACCACTGCGCCAACCATTGTCGTCAAATTGTGCATTACCTACGAATAAGTGGTACCGAGTAAGCCGTGCTGTTATGTTTATGTGCCAAATTTCATCGAGATCCGTTCAGCCGTTCTGGCGTGAAATAGGAACAAAGATCCATCCATCCTCACAAACTTTCACGTTTATAATATTAGTAAGATAAAATAATAGATGCAGTCAATACCGAAGTTAAATTAAATCTCTTTTACATAATACACAATATGAGACTGAATTTCCAATACATTATTGGGCAACACCTACACACGAACTGAAAGTAGCCAGATTCCGTCACATTGGCTGCCAATGGATGCACTCAGGCAAATTGCTAGCCTATTAGCAACCAATTCAATTACCGCGAGAACTCCTTGCAGCGTCTTGGAGTAAACCTGCCTTTGAGCGAAATAAACACTACGAGAGTTACTTGAATTTTCCAGTTCTTTAGTATTATAATATTTGTGAGTATCCGATGTTAACAGATTTTTGTGGTTGTTTTTGTTTTTTTATACATATTAATATAAAAAAATGCTGCCAATAAAAATCTGGTATTTGATACATATTTTGTGATTTACGTCTAGATTTTTAACTGATAGATCTACAAAGCATATTTTAATAAAGACAAATAAAAAGTAAAAAATACGAACATATTTAACTGTGAATATATTTAATTATGCTTGTGGTCCCCGAAGGGTTAGGCAAAAGTGTACCTACATTCAATTTAATTATAATAACCTGATATTCGAGCCGTTTGGGGTCGAAACTCTTGGGCCATGGGGTCCGAGTGCTCGCCTTTTGTTTAATGAGATCGTAAAGCGATTGGTCGACTCTACGTGTAGAGTCTACACGTGCGACTCTACACGTGACCAGAGGGCTGGCATATTTTTTGGCCAAAGAATCAGCATTGCCATACAGCGTGGCAACGCTGCCAGTCTTCTGGGCACACTGCCGATTGACAGCGATGCGGAGGAATATTTTGATGCGTAATGTTTTTACATTTTTTACTTTTCTAATCTGATTAGTGTGTAAATATTATGACGACGCGTTTGGCGCAGTTGCTAAGTGATTAGCTTTCTGCGCTAAGTGTCGCTAGTTCGATTCCCGCACGGAACAAATAATTGTATGATCTACAGATAGTTGTTTCGGGTCCGGTTGTGTGTGCATGTGACATGTATGTTTGTAAACTGTACCCACGACACAGAAGAAATCCTAGTGTGGGGCAATGTTTGTTTAAAAAAAGATATATAGTGTTTACAATCCTGACGTAAATAAATCTGAGTAAATTTAATTGTCTGTATTTTATACCGCCAACCATAATAATTCCGAACAATATTTACACATTTAAAAGAGTTACAACCGATTTTGGGTATTTCGATGAATGTACAGCATTTTTAACATCAAAGTTATTTGAAAAGCCTCTAAAAATATTCAGAATTCATTCATAACAACTAGTCGTTTTACATGGCACAAGCGTCTACTGAATTCAACAGAATCACTGAAACTTGTTTTCACAAAATCCATCCCGGGATCCAAGCCTGAAACAATATTTTGTTTTCATTTAAAACATTTCGCAGACGTGGTGGGATTAGCAAAATAAATAGAGAATATATTAATTCTTGTACACTCGCCTTATAATGTGTAGTGTGTTTTTCATGTTTGTGTAGAGTGGAGTTTTATGAAAATCGCTGTGGAAAGGTGGACTGGAATGAATGGTTGTTCAATTTATTTAGCAATGTGCAACAATGTGCGCAGTGGATAAGTAGCTCTCTGCGCTAGGTGTAATTTAAAAAAGAAATAACTTTGGCCTTCACTAGGATTTCTTCTGTATCGTACATGTCACATGCACACACAACCTATTATTATTTACAGATAGTTGTTGGCATCTTGTCACAGCAATATGATGAGAAATGGCAGTTTTTGTGCGGATGTTGCGCATATTTTCCTCATTTGTTTTACTTATTTTTTTAATTTGTGTTTTATTTTATGCGTCACATCATGGAAGAAATAAACTGATTTTCTTTCTTTCTTGTTTCGAGTCTAGTTGTTGTGTTGTGTCTCCGCTTCTTAACGAACATCTCTCTTAACACGACTCCGTCCACACGCCGCCATCTTGCAATCACGTCACGTTGTTTACCCTCACCTTAGTACTACGGTAATCAATTGAGAGACTAAAAATCATTCTCCACGACATATACATATTGATCGGGCAAAGTGCATTGCCTGGTAGATGGCAACAAGCTCGCCCCCTATTACATGGGGCTCAGTAACGGCAAGGAAACGTGGGTGTACAATAGTATACCTCTGCCTAACCCTTCGGGGAGTACTAGCGTGGCAGTACATTGATTTTCGATTCTCTTAGTCGAAATGTTCCGTTGCACCACAGATAAGTATTGATAAATAATTAATTAGTAATCTACGAAAAATTTGAACCACAGTGCAGGTGCAATAATTCTCAATATATGTGCATACTTTTCACGTGTAACACGGCGTTACGGCACGGTTGGTACAGTGATTGAGAGATCGACTGCTGCGCTAGGTGTCGCGGGTTCGATTCCCGCACGGAACAAATATTTGTATGATCTACAGATAGTTGTTTCGGGTCTGGTTGTGTGTGCATGTGACATGTATGTTTGTAAACTGTACCCACGACACAGGAGAAATCGTAATGTGGGGCTGTTTTTTTTTTAAAATATATATTTTATTTTTAATTCTATCCTTCAATTTAATCTCACTATAAATCTCACTATTCCTATCATACAAAGTACCTATATATTATTTTAATTTTTTGTTAGAAGTTCTAATTTCCTCTGTTAAACCGAAGATGAATAAACAGGGCATTAAAAAACAAGCAAACAAACAAACTGTAAACAATACCAAACACTGATTAAGAGAGAATTGCCGTTTCTGTGCCATAACGGTGTAGTGGAGCCAATCACGGCGCGTTCTCAGTCATCGAGCCTTGCAAATAGAGCTCGAAACGCAAAGGATTTTGCTGAACGATTTTTAACCGGTATTTTGGTAATACTTGCATTGAGGGCTCTTGCGAGACTCAGCGTGCAAATGTACCTCGGGCAGTTTGTAGAGTATTTGGCTTCGTCAAAGAACTGCATATAGGAGAAAAATCGTTCTGATTATTACCTCGTTTTCTTTAAATAGTAATACGTAACTAGTTGGAAGTTGGTTTATAAGTTGAGCTAGCATCATAGCATCACGCCTGTATTCCCCGAAGGGTGGGCAGAGGTGTATTACGTACACCAACAATTCGATGCCGTTATTGAGTCCCATGTAATAGGAGGCGACCCTATTTTCATCTACCAGGCACAGTTCCAACTCCGTGCTGCTACTGAAAATGTCGATACAGAAAAAGCCAATAATACTTTGCCCTTCATGTTCAATAGTCGATAAGATAGATAGATAGATAGATAGAGTATTCTTTATTGTACACCAGAGGATAAACTACAAAGCGAAAATACATTGATAAGTTGACCTTTGTAATTTTAATCATGTAAGTTCTTGAAGCAATGATAGATTAGCACTGGAATATTTGAATTCCATGCTGGAAGGTCTGAGTTCAAACCCGGCCCACACCTCAGACTTTTTGGAACCATGCGCGGATCAGAATTTGATTATCAATTGCGTTAACGGTGAAGGAAAACATCGTGAGGAAACCTACAAACTTGACAGGTCTTCAAAAAGTTCTCGATGGTGTTTGTAGTCCGTGAGCGTGATGTACTACGGTTTTACCCTTGCCATTCTGAGAAAAGGCCCTTGCCCAGCAGTGGGACTGAAATAGGTAACATTTGTTTATTTATTAAAGTTCTTCAAGGATATAATAATTAACTTATTAAGTAGTGCTTTAAGCTTTAAATTTAGCTGTACTCAAAGTGAACGTACGAATTCTTAAAGTATAATTTATCACTAAAGCAATGCATTAAATGCGTTCCTCAGAATACCAGCGGCTGTTCTAAACAGCTGATAGGAAAAGAAGAAAATATTGATATCAGACCCAATGCCATTCACAATAGAGGTCAGTTTTATTGCCAAGCCCGCAATGGAGTAGAAACGATACGGTTTTATGAGATGTGGCCAGAAAAATGGATCGCATAACGTTCTATTTTCTAGGAATTTCTCAGTTGCTTTTCAGTGGAATTTGACATGAGTTGAATAAAAGTAAGGACATTATACTAAAAGTATTTTAAGTGGATAAAGTAACTTATTAAGTGATTGTAGAATGTGAAACGGAACGGAAGGATTTGTCTGAGTAAGTAACTTTAATATTTAGAAACATTTTTTTTTTTTACTTTTCACCATTTGGCTGCTATATGATATATAAAACTTGTATGGCTGCATCTTTGTCATCCTTGTGGATTCGATAAGCACGGAACAAATATTTGTATGGCATAAATGTTGATTTTTTTAGACCTGCGTTTTTGTGCCTCCCTAGACGGCGACGCTGGCGTGACGATGCCTTTGGCATAAGCTGATTGAATGAAGCAATACTACGAGAGTTGTGGGAGACCTTTTCCCACCAGTGGAACATTAAAGGTTAGGAAAAAAATGTAGATCTTCAGGGTTAAGGCGTTTAAATGTGAAATGTAATTATATTTATATAACTAGGAGACCCATGCGACTTCGTCCGCATTAGGAACAACACTACATTACACTACAATACACTACACTATACTACACTACACACTGCACAACACAAACACTACACACTACACTACACACTACACTACACACTGCACTACACACTAAACTATTGTACATACTGCACTACACACTACACTACACTTCGCTACACAGTGCTACAAAAACCTCTCCTAACCATATAAACCTTTCCTGAACTTCCAAAAATATTTTAAAACCAAAATTAGCCAAATCGGTTCAGCCGTTCGAGTTTTAGCGAGACTAACGAACAGCAATTCATTTTTATATACATATAATACATAACATAATATATTGAAGATAGATATAACCACGAGACTGAAAAAATAATACGATGAGGCAACGTTAAATTAAAATCCTTTGATATCTATGTACAGCCATTATTACAGTTAACGCTTTGACTGCCACCTACCGGCCACCATAGAGAATGTACGGTTTGTCTTTGCGGGTGATTTACATGGCGCTCAAAGGGTTAACCGGATAATTTCGGTCCATCGTGTTCAACGTGCAGAGCATAGCCCCATAACCCGTGAATCACTCGGAAAACGGTCCCAGACTATCGTTTGAAAGCCAATATGTCACAAACCGTCCGGCCGGATATTAAAATATTCAGAAAATTGAGGGTAGGTGACGATTTTTCAGGACAAAGTCTTTGATGAATCTTTTGAGGTGCTTTTGTGATGGTAAATTTGATTCGTGTTACAGTGACCGATGTACGTGGCTCCGGAAATTTGACCTTTTGCCTTATTGTGCTGTATATGTTCCGTATGCAAATTCGAATCTCGGCATTTAATGTCACTTGAAATGTTATCATTTTAATAGTGTGTAGAGCATACATTAATTTGTCTAAGTCGGGAATTAATTACGGAAGGTAATTGAACTAAAGGAATCATGAGAGCAAACAAACTAAATAGCATGACGCTTATTCCCCGTAGAGTTAGGCAGAGGTTTTCGATTGTACATCCCACATTTCGCTAATGATTTTATTGAGTCCCATGTAATAGTACTGTTACAGTTCTAAACTCAAGGCCGCTACTAAGAACTTTCATACAGGAAAACCCAATAACACTGCCTGATCCGGGAATCGAAACCAGACCTCAAACTCAGAGACCAACAAGGCAATTTATTTTGACACATACATACATAAAGTTACGCCTTTTTCCCATGGGAAATGGTAGGTAGAAACTACGGAACGCCACGTGTTACGATCTGTACATAACGCTTTTGCTTAATCTACATTCATGCATTGTTTCATACATGAACGCCGGTTGTGGGTACTGCGCACCTGACCTTTTTGAAGGACATCACCAATAAGGTCCTTTCAGGGCGTTTCCACTAACAACCGCGTAATAAATCTCTATCGTTAATCGACGTTTCTAAAATATATGGAGTCGTCAAAATATATCAGCGTACTATTATTATAATTACTTTAAATTAATTACGGTATGAGATACCTTTAAGTAAACTACAAACAGAAAAATGATTGTCACCCATAATTATGATAAAACCGGCAAACAAAAAAAATTTGGTCTGTACTTTTGACCAGAACCATCTAGGGTATTTCGCTGAATCCGAATCTGAGGTCGTTTTAACCCTCAAAATTTTGAGTAAATTGCAAAAAACCGCTAAAAATCACAAAAAATATCAAGAAAAAAAAAATGCAGTTATGCAAGCGAGATTTTTTTTTTACGAACTAGATAAAATATATTTTTTGTTTATTTCTGAATCCAAACCACAAGAATCAAACACCGTTTTATTGTACGAATTGTTAGACTTTTTTTTCTTGGAAACAAAAACTCATAACTATAGTTTTGCAGCAGTGCGTCAAAAAATAGCTTGGTATTCAGTCCCATTAAACAGGGGAGATCCGATAGCATATTTTGTATTATTTTGAAAGTCTGGGCAATATTGTATTATGCAGAAGGTCCTAGTACCGTTGTCCACCATCTCCTAAGTGAGATTTTAAACGATAAAGACGTGTGGCGTTAATTTTCGTCACGTGGTCTTGTCTAAACCCTACGACTTGTTTATCGTGATTTCGTATTTTTTTTGTACATTTTAGACATTTTTATTGTATAATTTTTTTATATTGACTTTTGTGTTTAGTTTTTTATATTGTATAAATTGTGTATTGAAGAAGATTGTAAAACAGTTTTTTGAAAAGAGTATCCATGGAGTTTCTTGCCGTTCTCTTCTGCATAGGACCAACCCACTTTTTGAATCGCGCAACTAGAATCATAACGTTTTAAAAGCGCCCGTGAAGGCCCAGTTGAAATAAAAACATTTCACTTTGACTTTGACTCCTGCTTCAGACCTCTTTTTAGAAATGTGAAATGCGCATGCGAAACTCGTATATTCTCCGAACGGTCAATGCTGTTATTGAGTCCCATGTAATAGGGGGCGAGTCTGTTACCTACCATCAACCAGAGACAGTTCCAAACTCAACTGAGAATTTCTAAACAGGAAAACCCATATCCAGAAACCAACCCAAAAAACAAAAGCCATGCATCTCTTCACATATATATTTATTATGACATAACAACGCAAGCAGTAGCATTGTGTAGTTATATAAAATAAAAAAGCGACATATCAATTTTAATTCCAATTTATTCTTAACAACAACATTTGTTTATAATTTATGGTTATACAGCCTAACCTGCCCCAAAGGAGAGTTGGGACTCGTGACGACACTCAGTTATACTCTTTTTAGTGTTTACTTACGCAGAAGGTACCAACTCTAACTTGATCAATTAGACAACCTCCATTAAAAACATCTGGACTCGGCCCACGTCTTGTAGGGTTACGGCATATGTTAGTGCCAGTGATTCTTAAGGTAGGCGGAGGGCAACCTGCGTTGAAAACATCTGCCCTCGCTACCCGCCTCTCAGGGATACGGCATACTCCGGAGGGATCTCTTTGAGTACCCGTAGGACAACCACCACTTAAAACATCTAGGCCGTCTGCCCGCCTCTCAGGGGTACGGCATACTCCGGAGGGATCTCTTTGAGTGCCCGTGGGACAACCACCACTTAAAACATCTAGGCCGTCTGCCCGTCTAAACGGTTTGCGGCATCTACCGGTTTGATCTCTATAGGTACCTGGCGGACAATAATCACCACTAAAAGTATCTGGAACAATCAATCTTCTATATCTCGGTATGTTCTCAGAGCACATTTTGTCGGGAGGCAGGGGACAGCCTATAACTAATTCGTCCTGACAGATGATGACTCCTAAGTTTAGGAGAGCAAGTAGGACGAACACGAGGAACTTGAACATTTTCCAGAATATAGAAACGTCTTGTGTTGAAATATCAGTGTCAACTGAGGATTGTGTAAATGGCTGCTCATTTAAATAGTTAAAGAAATAATTTGCAAATATATTAAACTGATTTAGTCAATTTTATATTGTGTAAAATAATGAGCATTAATCAATTTATCAAACCAATTGTGTTACAAAGCCAATTTATTACTTATTTAGTTTTTAAATGTGTGCCTTCGTAGTCGACACGGTTGGCGCAGTGGCTAAGTGATTAGCTCTCTGCGCTAGGTGTCGCGGGTTCGATTCCCGCACGGAACAAATATTTGTATGATCTACAGATAGTTGTTTCGGGTCTGGCTGTGTGTGTATGTGACATGTATGTTTGTAAACTGTACCCACGATACAGAAATCCTAGTGTGGGGCATTGTTATTTTTTAAAAAGAAAAAATAAAGAATTCCTTGATCATAGTTAACTAAGTACTTATCGTGTTTTAGGATTGTCATAAACTTAACAATAACTCAGTTACTATACATTTTCTATTTGATTTTGAACAGCTCATGTATCTTCGAAATCCAAATTTGAATACTAATTAAATTTAAATGGGACCTGGAAGCGATACTGAATTCAACGCAAAAAGAATAATTCAAATCTTATATATAATTTAATTCTTTATAAACAAAGAATTTATGCCCGAACATAAAAACAAAAAAACTCCTTCAACCTGAAAAAGCACAAAATCACCGTTTTTTATTTAAATGATCCTTTGATGATTGATTTGAATGATTTTTTGATAAAGTACCTACTATTGGTATTACAGTATTAATAAAATTCGTTTTACATGTTGTTATTTAAAAATAAAATGATTTTTTATTTTGTGTTCAATATAAATGGACTTCGTAACATAATTGATTTGATAAATTGATTAATGCTCATTATATTAAACATAATAAAATGGAATAAATCAGTTTAATATAAATTATTTGCAAATTATTTCTTTTACTATTTAAATGTGCAACCATTTACACAATCCTCAGTTGACACTGATATTTCAACACAAGACGTTTCTATATTCTGGAAAATGTTCAAGTTCCTCGTGTTCGTCCTACTTGCTCTCCTAAACGTAGGAGTCATCATCTGTCAGGACGAATTAGTTATAGGCTGTCCCCTGCCTCCCGACAAAATGTGCTCTGAGAACATACCGAGATATAGAAGATTGATGGCTCCAGATGTTTTTAGTGGTGGTTGTCCGACAGGTACTCAAAGAGATATCACCGGGGTATGCCGTGAAGTTGAGAGGCGAGCATACTGGTTGAGTGTCGCCGGTTCTCTGGGATAGGTTAGGCTGTATAATCTCTTTAAATTCCAAACAAATATGAATAAAATTGGAATTAAAATAGATATGTCGTTTTTTTATTTTATATAACTATACTGTCCTGCTGTTTGCTTTGTTGTCATCCTACTTCCTACGAATATTATAAATGTGAGAGTTTGTGAGGATAGATGGATGAATCTTTGTTACTCTTTCACGCAACAACTACTGAACGGATCTGGATAAAATTTCGCACAGAGATAGCTTATAGTCTGGAATAGCACATAGGCTACTTTTATCCCGGGGAAATGCACGGATTCGTATTCCACGCGGGCGAAGCCGCGAGCGTAAGCTAGTAATATTATAAATGCGAAAGTTTGTGAGGATGGATGGATGGATAGATGGATAGATGGATCTTTGTTACTTTTTCATGCCAGAACGGCTGAACGTATCTGGATGAAATTTGACACAGAGATAGATTATAGTCTGGAATAGCACATAGGCTACTTTTTATCCCGGGAAATTTACGGGTTCGTAAATCACGCGGGCGAAGCCGCAGGCGGAAGCTAGTAGATAATAATAATAATTTCTTCAATATGTAATGTTGCTTAGTTCAGGTAAATATTTGCTCGTAGCTCTTAATTTAGTACTTAATACACTATGCTAAATACAACCGTCCAGACTTTGGAAACTAAGTCGTATCGTTTCTTGAAGGATCCTATGTTAGAATAATATTTGTTTATAGCTTTTTAGAGATATAACTTAATTACTTTAGAGATTTAACTTAGTAATTAGATTAATAAAAATAAAAAAACAATAGAGGAAAAAGAATGCCGCCTTATGTGATGCCAGTTTCAAGGTCACAATAACTAGGTGAGGACCCGCCTACTTGGACTGACTGCTGACATTCCCGAAGGCAAGAAGAGAACCATTCCGGTAACTTGGGTGAGACCATTAGATGGGATAGAACGGACAGAAGGATGTCATGATTGACGGTGTTAAATGCGTTGGAAAAATCGACCAGAACTAGAACAGTAATCTTGTTGGCCTCCATACCTGCCTTAATATCACCAGTAACTTTAAGGAGAGCAGAAACGGTGTATGTCCACGCCTGAACCCAGATTTAAAAAGACTAATGAGGGAGTTGTGGTGAATGTAATGAGAGAATTGTTTATGAACACAGGCCTCGCGCACTCTAGAGAGGAAAAGAAAAATAGGAATTGGACGGAAGTGGCTGAGAAGCTAAGGGTTTGGGATCTTGCACAGGGAGCGGACAAAGGCGTTACGCCACAAGGACGGGAATGCTCCGGTGTCAAGGGAAAAGTTTATGATATGGGAGATCGGAGGAAGGACATTGACCAGAATTGTTCTGATCATGCGGCGGCTAATGTCATCACAGCCCACTGCTTTGGATTTAATGGACAGGATTATCTGTTTGATTTCACCCGAGTTGACTGGAGAGAATGCCTGGGATATGTAAATGTGTAAGTGGTTTACCAATATCTAAAGTTTTAAGAAATTTTCAAATATCAGTTGGAGAAGAAGAAGTATCGAGGATGTGGTGCAGTTTAGTGTCACGTATCATCTGATTACACCGATTCCTTGCAGACTTAAAAATGATCCAATTTTCTTCGATACGGTCTCTTTTATATTTCCTAAAAGCACGGTCTCTTCGTCTGGCCATCTGAATTCTTCTAGTCATTCAAGGCGCAGGTGGACGCTTCAGTTTGATTTTTCTGACGGGAGCATGGGCGTCATACAACTTGACTGCATTCAGTGTTTGAGATACCTTTTTGAAAATTACGAATAGAAAAATGATATTGATAATCAAAACCACAAGAATCAAACACCGTTTTATCGTACAAATCGTTAGGAAAATATTCTTGGAAACAAAAAAGCCATAACTATAGTTTTGTTCAACAGCCGTGCGTCACGCAATTCTATAATAACGCCAGTTTTTGTGTGCGCATTCACTGTAATAGTTTTATTTTTTGCAGATCCCATTCCGTGTTATTAATTTTGTTTGGTGTTTGTATTTCTTCATATTGTGATAGTTTAGGCTGTCGAAATAACACAGAGAATGCTAACTGGTGACTTCGTATTTTATAATAGGTGTTTACCTATGAAATTGCCGTACTGCAGTACTGGCCATTTCAAATCAAAATATTTTTTCTTTGGCTAAGAATTCTAAATTCAAATTAATTTTTGTTTTAAAAAAGGGAATTATTTTTTCAAAATTAGTTATTTGTTTATTGATTATAGCGTTATGTTTTCATCGCATTTGAATTTTTTCGTCATCATGGATATGTAAAAAAATCGAGTAATTATGGAATATGAATATTTTAGAACAGGAATTAGGATTCCGCGCAAATAAAATATACAGGTTCATAATCTACACGGGCGAAGCCGCAGGTGGAAGTTAGTAGTTTGATGATTTCGCAAAAGTACGTACTGATTCTTTTGATGAACAAGAATCAGTTTAAAGATTTAACGTTCACCGTTTGTTAAGTTTTTTTTTATTACAAATGGGCCTTTGCAGGCCCTTTTAAAATGTTGAGAATCCTAGGTGCATGATTCCAAATGGGGTATATGGTGAAGAGATCGGCAAGAAAATCCATGAATACTCTTCTCAAAATAATAGTCTAGAATGAAACAGGTAAGTTGATATAAAAATAAAAACTCACATTGAGTTACATTACACAGTGCAATATTACATAAGGACTATTATTACGAAAATGAACATTTAATAAACATATTTTGACATTTAAATTCAAAAACCTACTTTTAATCAAAGGAGGAAACTCGAAACACTTTTCGCGCACAGTGGGATAAAATAAAATACACTTGCCAAAAATTATTCTCGTAATTTTCAAACATGAAACCCAACGGACGACAGAACAAATGTAAAGTGAAATGTAACTTGAAAAAAACCGCTTTCAGTTGAAACCGTGTCGTTTAGATGTATGAATTACTGTGCAGCGAGCGGCGGGTTTTTTATGATGGTTTTTGAAATTATTTTACTGCGGCTTAAATTGTGTTTAATTCAAATTAGTGTGCTGTAACTTTGAGTGATGTTCTTTGGGATAGTTTGAAATTTAAGCTTTACAATTATAAACTCAAAAAGAGTCGTACTTTTTACTCTGTATATCACATTTTATTTGCAATGACGTAGATCGTTTATCTAATCAGTATGTAAAATCTCCACTTGAAGTATTTTCTGCCTTTAATCTACTGGAATCATCATCTGCCAATCATCATCATTGGGGACGGCTTCCAATCTAACTGGTTGCGGCTGTAAATCAGTATTTTACATGGAGCGTCTGATATATGACCACCGTCACCCGATTACTGGGAGACACTGATTTCTAAGGTTAAGCTGGTTATCAGCTTTAGCTTGTAGCATTAGCTTTTTGGGCTGCTGATACCCTTAACGACTGTCATAGGTCTTCGTATGACACCCGGGACCAATTACTTAACGTGCTTTCTGAGGCACGAAGGGGTCTCGATATGCGAAAAATGGTTACCCATCCAAGGACTGACCGCATCAAGCGCTGCTTAACCTCACAGATCGTTCGATCTGCGCGATAGCTTGTAACTACGAGCCCTACTCTTCTGGCATAATCTACTGCTCAAGTTAGATTCGCCAACTAGTAATTTGTCATGGAAACCTAATTCATTGTGCATTATTATTTTGAACTATATTATGTAATGCAATAAGTAAAAAATGTAATAAGCGAATTTGCTAATGTAATGTATTTTGAATTAGCTGAACTGTCATTTGAATTACAACCGAACGTCATTGGACTCTGAATAATTTAGAACGGAGAATAGCCACGAAATATAAATCAGTGAATATAACTCATATGGTAGATTGCACAGATATTTGAATTTGAAATATGCAAATTAAATTTAGATTTTGATATTGTTAAATATTACCAATGATATTTTATGTGCTGACAAAATGAAATTCTAAGGCTATACCATTAGAACTTCGTTGTTCATGGAAGGATTTTGAAATGATTTTCCTCAGGTCCTGGTTGAGCATATTATACGTAGTTTAGTAAAAAAAAAAAACAGAGAAAAGACCCAATTTATCCAAGGATATGATTAAAAGGAGTAAAAATATTTGTGTCATACAAGGGTGGGTTCATAGCTGCATAGCTTCCGTGCAGATTAGTCAATTTGTGAGGTTAAGGAGCCCTTGCTACGGCCAGGCCTTGAATGGGTGATGTACAATGGGCGACATTACCGGTGAACCACCTATAAGGCTAAAATCGCTTGCACCCAACTTGTGACCACAGCGAAGACCACGCCCTCTTAAAACCAGTTTTGTGCAACATACTTCCCGCCAATCTTTTGTTAGAAAATAATTTGTACTTCTTTAGTTGCTATGAATGAAACAGATAGTCGGTGTGCGAGCGAGAAAGTATTATCCATACCTATTAAATCCACTTCGCCTATTTATACGTAATAAATTGGGAGAAAACAGAGTGATCGGAGTGATTAACTTTGCTAGTTTTATTTATATTAATACCTAATCGCTGTACCTACAGAATAATAAATTACACTTTATGAAAGAACACTTTATGGAAAAACATAACATAACATAGCAAGCATCACGCCTGTATTCCCGAAAGGTTAGACTAAGCCACAAAGGCGTATCTACTATTGTGCACCCACATTTCGCCGATGCTGTTATTAAGTCACGTAAGCCATGTAACAGGGGGCGAGCCTGTTGCCATCAATCGGGCATAACCCCAAACTCGGTGCTGCTACTGAGGATTTCTATACAGAAAAACCCAATAACAATTTCCCCGACCCGGGAACCGAATCCAGAACCTCACGCTCAGCAGTCGCGCTTGCTACCACTACACTATTGAGTCAGTTGTACAAAATAAAATTTCAGATTTGTGAATTTGAGATTTGGGAATTTGGGAGGTTGATATTTGAGAGTGTGAGAAATTGTAATTTGAGGTTTGAGAATTGGAGAAATAGAAAATTTGAGATTTGAGAATTCGAGATTTGAGAATTGAGAATTTGAGGTTGATATTTGAGTTTGAGAATTTGAGATTTGAGAATTTGTGATTTGAGAAATTGATATTTGAGAATATGAGAGTGAGAATTTGAAATTTGAGAATTTGAGGTTGATATTTGAGTTTGAGAATTTGAAATTTGAGAAATTGTGATTTTGAGAAATTTGAGAAGTTGAGATTTGAGAGGTTGATATTTGAGAGTTTGAGAATTTGAGATATGAGAATTTGTGAGATTGAAAATTTGTTATTTGATTTAAGAATTTGAGTTTTGAGAAGTTGAGATTTGAGAATTCGAGACATTAGAATTTGAGAACTTTAGATTTGATAATTGAGAAGGTTAGATTTGAGAGGTTGATATTTGAAAGTTTTAGAATTGAGAAGTTGAGATTTTAGAGGTTGATAATTGAGAAGTTGAGATTTGAGAGCTTGATGAGTTTGAGAATTTGTGATTTGAGATTTGAGAATTTGAGATATGAGAAGTAGAAATTTGAGATATTCGAGTTTGAGAATTTGAGAAATTGTGATTTGAGATTTGTGACTTAAGATTCTGACATTATTGAGAAGTTGAGATTTGAGAGTTTGAGATTTGAGAAGTTGAAATTTGAGATATTTGAGTTTGAGAATTTGAGATTTGAGAAGTAGAAATTTGAGATATTCGAGTTTGAGAATTTGAGATTTGAGTTTTGAGAAGTTGAAATTTGAGAGCTTGATATTTGAGTTTGAGAATTTGTGATATGAGATTTGAGAATTTGTGATTTGAGATTTGAGAATTAGAGTTTTGAGAAGTTGAAATTTGAGGTAATTGAGTTTGAGAATTAGAGAATTTCTGATTCGAGATTTTGAGTTTTTTAGAAGTTGAAATTTAATAGCTTGTTATTTGAGTTTCAGAAATAGATAATTTTTCATTTGAGACTTGAGAATTTGAGATTTTAGAGGTAAGGGGGAATTTGAGATTCGAGATTCCAGAATTTGTGATTTGAGAAGTTGAAATTTTAGATATTTGAGTTTGAGAATTAGAAAATTGAGAATTTGTAATTTGAGATTTGTGACTTAAGCTTTTCATACGTAACATCAGACTGCTCTGACACCCCCCACCACAGCCACCAGATTGACCCTGACACCCCCACCACAAACATTAACTGCTCTGACACCCACAACACAATCATCAGACTGCTCTGACACCCCCACCACAACCACCCGACTGCTCTGACACCCACACCACAGCCACCAGACTGCTCTGACACCACCACCAGAACCCACAGATTGACCCTGACACCACCACCAAAGCATACCGACTGCTCTGACACCACCACCACAACCACCCGATTGCTCTGACACCACCACCAAAAACATCTGACTGCTCTGACACCACCCACCACAAATATCTGACACCTCTGACACCGACACCACAACCACCCGACACCTCTGACACCACCACCACAACCACCCGACTGCTCTGACACCGACACCACAAACATCTGACACCTCTGACACCACCCACCACAAATATCTGACACCTCTGACACCGACACCAGAAACATCTGACACCTCTGACACCACCACCACAACCACCCGACTGCTCTGACACCGACACCACAAACATCTGACACCTCTGACACCACCCACCACAAATATCTGACACCTCTGACACCACCCACCACAAACATCTGACTGCTCTGACACCATCCACCACAAACATCTGACACCTCTGACACCGACACCACAAACATCTGACACCTCTGACACCACCCACCACAAACATCTGACACCTCTGACACCGACACCACAACCACCCGACACCTCTGACACCACCACCACAACCACCCGACTGCTCTGACACCGACACCACAAACATCTGACACCTCTGACACCACCCACCACAAATATCTGACACCTCTGACACCACCCACCACAAATATCTGATACCTCTGACACCGACACCACAAACATTAGACTGCTCTGACAGCCCCAACACTTCCACCCGACTGCTCTGACACCCCCAACACTACCACCCAACTGCTCTGACACCCCCACCACAAACATCTGACTGCTCTGACACCATCCACCACAACCACCCGACACCTCTGACACCACCACCACAACCACCCGACTGCTCTGACACCCCCACCACAAACATCTGACAGCTCTGACACCACCCACCACAAACATTTGACTGCTCTGACACCATCCACCACAAACATTTGACACCTCTGACACCAACCACCACAAACATCTGACTGCTCTGACACCATCCACCACAAACATCTGACACCTCTGACACCGACACCACAACCACCCGACACCTCTGACACCACCACCACAACCACCCGACTGCTCTGACACCGACACCACAAACATCTGACACCTCTGACACCACCCACCACAAATATCTGACACCTCTGACACCACCCACCACAAACATTAGACTGCTCTGACAGCCCCAACACTACCACCCGACTGCTCTGACACCCCCACCACAAACATCTGACGGCTCTGACACCACCCACCACAAACATCTGACACCTCTGACACCGACACCACAAACATTAGACTGCTCTGACAGCCCCAACACTACCACCCGACTGCTCTGACACCCCCACCACAAACATCTGACGGCTCTGACACCACCCACCACAAACATCTGACACCTCTGACACCGACACCACAAACATCTGACACCTCTGACACCACCACCACAACCACCCGACACCTCTGACACCACCACCACAACCACCCGACTGCTCTGACACCATCCACCACAAACATTTGACACCTCTGACACCACCCACCACAAACATCTGACTGCTCTGACACCATCCACCACAAACATCTGACACCTCTGACACCGACACCACAACCACCCGACACCTCTGACACCACCACCACAAACATCTGACAGCTCTGACACCACCCACCACAAACATCTGACTGCTCTGACATCACCCACCACAAATATCTGACACCTCTGACACCGACACCAGAAACATCTGACACCTCTGACACCACCACCACAACCACCCGACTGCTCTGACACCCCCACCACAAACATCTGACACCTCTGACACCACCCACCACAAATATCTGACACCTCTGACACCACCCACCACAAATATCTGACACCTCTGACACCGACACCACAAACATTAGACTGCTCTGACAGCCCCAACACTACTACCCGACTGCTCTGACACCCCCACCACAAACATCTGACTGCTCTGACACCATCCACCACAAACATCTGACACCTCTGACACCGACACCACAAACATCTGACACCTCTGACACCACCACCACAACCACCTGACTGCTCTGACACCCCCACCACAACCACCCGACACCTCGGACACCACCACCACAACCACCCGACTGCTCTGACACCCCCACCACAAACATCTGACAGCTCTGACACCGACACCAAAAACATCTGACTGCTCTGACACCACCCACCACAAATATCTGACACCTCTGACACCGACACCACAACCACCCGACACCTCTGACACCACCACCACAACCACCCGACTGCTCTGACACTGACACCACAAACATCTGACACCTCTGACACCATCATCATCATCATCATCAGCCCATATTCGTCCACTGCTGGACATAGGCCTCTCCTAGTAAGCGCCACTGAGCCCGGTCTTCGGCTCTCCGCATCCACTTTCTACCAGCCACCTTACGCAAGTCATCGCTCCATCTGGCTGGTGGGCGCCCTACACTACGTTTGCCTACTCGCGGTCTCCACTCAAGAACTCGCCTACCCCAACGATTGTCGGTTCTTCGGATTATGTGACCAGCCCACTGCCACTTCAGCCGACTAATCCTATGGGCTATGTCGATTACACCGGTCCTCTGTCGGATAATCTCGTTCCGGATTTTATCCTTCAGAGTGACTCCGAGCATAGCCCGCTCCATAGCTCGCTGAGCGCCTCCTCTGACACCACCCACCACAAATATCTGACACCTCTGACACCACCCACCACAAACATCTGACTGCTCTGACACCATCCACCACAAACATCTGACACCTCTGACACCGACACCACAAACATCTGACACCTCTGACACCACCCACCACAAACATCTGACACCTCTGACACCGACACCACAACCACCCGACACCTCTGACACCACCACCACAACCACCCGACTGCTCTGACACCGACACCACAAACATCTGACACCTCTGACACCAC
Source organism: Shargacucullia verbasci (assembly GCA_947562105.1). Taxonomy (NCBI): domain Eukaryota; kingdom Metazoa; phylum Arthropoda; class Insecta; order Lepidoptera; family Noctuidae; genus Shargacucullia; species Shargacucullia verbasci. The sequence continues at coordinate 1,053,459 of OX387283.1, forward strand.
CCACCACAAATATCTGACACCTCTGACACCACCCACCACAAATATCTGATACCTCTGACACCGACACCACAAACATTAGACTGCTCTGACAGCCCCAACACTTCCACCCGACTGCTCTGACACCCCCACCACAAACATCTGACAGCTCTGACACCGACACCAAAAACATCTGACTGCTCTGACACCACCCACCACAAATATCTGACACCTCTGACACCGACACCACAACCACCCGACACCTCTGACACCACCACCACAACCACCCGACTGCTCTGACACCCCCACCACAAACATCTGACACCTCTGACACCATCATCATCATCATCATCAGCCCATATTCGTCCACTGCTGGACATAGGCCTCTCCTAGTAAGCGCCACTGAGCCCGGTCTTCGGCTCTCCGCATCCACTTTCTACCAGCCACCTTACGCAAGTCATCGCTCCATCTGGCTGGTGGGCGCCCTACACTACGTTTGCCTACTCGCGGTCTCCACTCAAGAACTCGCCTACCCCAACGATTGTCGGTTCTTCGGATTATGTGACCAGCCCACTGCCACTTCAGCCGACTAATCCTATGGGCTATGTCGATTACACCGGTCCTCTGTCGGATAATCTCGTTCCGGATTTTATCCTTCAGAGTGACTCCGAGCATAGCCCGCTCCATAGCTCGCTGAGCGCCTCCTCTGACACCACCCACCACAAATATCTGACACCTCTGACACCACCCACCACAAACATCTGACTGCTCTGACACCATCCACCACAAACATCTGACACCTCTGACACCGACACCACAAACATCTGACACCTCTGACACCACCCACCACAAACATCTGACACCTCTGACACCGACACCACAACCACCCGACACCTCTGACACCACCACCACAACCACCCGACTGCTCTGACACCGACACCACAAACATCTGACACCTCTGACACCACCCACCACAAATATCTGACACCTCTGACACCACCCACCACAAATATCTGATACCTCTGACACCGACACCACAAACATTAGACTGCTCTGACAGCCCCAACACTTCCACCCGACTGCTCTGACACCCCCAACACTACCAACAAACTGCTCTGACACCCCCACCACAAACATCTGACGGCTCTGACACCACCCACCACAAACATCTGACTGCTCTGACACCATCCACCACAACCACCCGACACCTCTGACACCACCACCACAACCACCCGACTGCTCTGACACCCCCACCACAAACATCTGACAGCTCTGACACCACCCACCACAAACATTTGACTGCTCTGACACCATCCACCACAAACATTTGACACCTCTGACACCAACCACCACAAACATCTGACTGCTCTGACACCATCCACCACAAACATCTGACACCTCTGACACCAACACCACAACCACCCGACACCTCTGACACCACCACCACAACCACCCGACTGCTCTGACACCGACACCACAAACATCTGACACCTCTGACACCACCCACCACAAATATCTGACACCTCTGACATCACCCACCACAAACATTAGACTGCTCTGACAGCCCCAACACTACCACCCGACTGCTCTGACACCCCCACCACAAACATCTGACGGCTCTGACACCACCCACCACAAACATCTGACACTTCTGACACCACCACCACAACCACCCGACTGCTCTGACACCCCCACCACAAACATCTGACAGCTCTGACACCGACACCACAAACATCTGACACCTCTGACACCACCCACCACAAATATCTGACACCTCTGACACCGACACCACAAACATTAGACTGCTCTGACAGCCCCAACACTACCACCCGACTGCTCTGACACCCCCACCACAAACATCTGACGGCTCTGACACCACCCACCACAAACATCTGACACCTCTGACACCGACACCAAGAACATCTGACACCTCTGACACCACCACCACAAACATCTGACACCTCTGACACCGACACCAGAAACATCTGACACCTCTGACACCACCACCACAACCACCCGACTGCTCTGACACCCCCACCACAAACATCTGACGGCTCTGACACCACCCACCACAAACATCTGACACCTCTGACACCGACACCAAGAACATCTGACACCTCTGACACCACCACCACAAACATCTGACACCTCTGACACCGACACCAGAAACATCTGACACCTCTGACACCACCACCACAACCACCCGACTGCTCTGACACCCCCACCACAAACATCTGACACCTCTGACACCACCCACCACAAACATCTGACACCTCTGACACCGACACCACAAACATCTGACACCTCTGACACCGACACCACAAACATTAGACTGCTCTGACAGCCCCAACACTACCACCCGACTGCTCTGACACCCCCAACACTACCACCCAACTGCTCTGACACCCCCACCACAAACATCTGACGGCTCTGACACCACCCACCACAAACATCTGACACCTCTGACACCGACACCACAAACATCTGACACCTCTGACACCACCACCACAAACATCTGACTGCTCTGACACCATCCACCACAAACATCTGACACCTCTGACACCGACACCACAAACATCTGACACCTCTGACACCACCACCACAACCACCCGACACCTCTGACACCACCACCACAACCACCCGACTGCTCTGACACCCCCACCACAACCACCCGACACCTCGGACACCACCACCACAAACATCTGACGGCTCTGACACCACCCACCACAAACATCTGACACCTCTGACACCACCCACCACAAATATCTGACACCTCTGACACCGACACCACAAACATTAGACTGCTCTGACAGCCCCAACACTACCACCCGACTGCTCTGACACCCCCACCACAAACATCTGACGGCTCTGACACCACCCACCACAAACATCTGACACCTCTGACACCGCACCACAAACATCTGACACCTCTGACACCACCACCACAACCACCCGACACCTCTGACACCACCACCACAACCACCCGACTGCTCTGACACCCCCACCACAACCACCCGACACCTCGGACACCACCACCACAACCACCCGACTGCTCTGACACCCCCACCACAAACATCTGACAGCTCTGACACCGACACCACAAACATCTGACACCTCTGACACCACCACCACAACCACCCGACTGCTCTGACACCACCACCACAACCACCTGACTGCTCTGACACCCCCACCACAACCACCCGACACCTCTGACACCACCACCACAACCACCCGACACCTCGGACACCACCACCACAAACATCTGACGGCTCTGACACCACCCACCACAAACATCTGACACCTCTGACACCACCCACCACAAATATCTGACACCTCTGACACCGACACCACAAACATTAGACTGCTCTGACAGCCCCAACACTACCACCCGACTGCTCTGACACCCCCACCACAAACATCTGACGGCTCTGACACCACCCACCACAAACATCTGACACCTCTGACACCGCACCACAAACATCTGACACCTCTGACACCACCACCACAACCACCCGACACCTCTGACACCACCACCACAACCACCCGACTGCTCTGACACCCCCACCACAACCACCCGACACCTCGGACACCACCACCACAACCACCCGACTGCTCTGACACCCCCACCACAAACATCTGACAGCTCTGACACCGACACCACAAACATCTGACACCTCTGACACCACCACCACAACCACCCGACTGCTCTGACACCACCACCACAACCACCTGACTGCTCTGACACCCCCACCACAACCACCCGACACCTCGGACACCACCACCACAACCACCCGACTGCTCTGACACCCCCACCACAAACATCTGACAGCTCTGACACCGACACCACAAACATCTGACACCTCTGACACCACCCACCACAAATATCTGACACCTCTGACACCGACACCACAAACATTAGACTGCTCTGACAGCCCCAACACTACCACCCGACTGCTCTGACACCCCCACCACAAAAATCTGACGGCTCTGACACCACCCACCACAAACATCTGACACCTCTGACACCACCACCACAACCACCCGACACCTCTGACACCACCACCACAACCACCCGACTGCTCTGACACCATCCACCACAAACATCTGACACCTCTGACACCACCCACCACAAACATTTGACTGCTCTGACACCATCCACCACAAACATTTGACACCTCTGACACCACCCACCACAAACATCTGACTGCTCTGACACCATCCACCACAAACATCTGACACCTCTGACACCGACACCACAACCACCCGACACCTCTGACACCGACACCACAAACATCTGACACCTCTGACACCACCCACCACAAATATCTGACACCTCTGACACCGACACCACAACCACCCGACACCTCTGACACCACCACCACAACCACCCGACTGCTCTGACACCGACACCACAAACATCTGACACCTCTGACACCACCCACCACAAATATCTGACACCTCTGACACCACCCACCACAAATATCTGACACCTCTGACACCGACACCACAAACATTAGACTGCTCTGACAGCCCCAACACTACCACCCGACTGCTCTGACACCCCCAATACTACCACCCAACTGCTCTGACACCCCCACCACAACCACCCGACACCTCTGACACCACCACCACAACCACCCGACTGCTCTGACACCCCCACCACAACCACCCGACTGCTCTGACACCCCCACCACAAACATCTGACACCTCTGACACCGACACCACAAACATCTGACACCTCTGACACCACCACCACAACCACCCGACTACTCTGACAACCCCACCACAAACATCTGACAGCTCTGACACCACCCACCACAAACATCTGACTGCTCCGACACCATCCACCACAAACATCTGACACCTCTGACACCACCCACCACAAATATCTGACACCTCTGACACCACCCACCACAAATATCTGACACCTCTTACACCGACACCACAAACATTAGACTGCTCTGACAGCCCCAACACTACCACCCGACTGCTCTGACACCCCCAACACTACCACCCAACTGCTCTGACACCCCCACCACAAACATCTGACGGCTCTGACACCACCCACCACAAACATCTGACACCTCTGACACCAACACCACAAACATCTGACACCTCTGACACCGAAACCACAAACATCTGACACCTCTGACACCACCCACCACAAACATCTGACACCTCTGACACCACCACCACAAATAGACACCTCGGACACCACCACCACAACCACCCGACTGCTCTGACACCCCCACCACAAACATCTGACAGCTCTGACACCGACACCACAAACATCTGACACCTCTGACACCACCACCACAACCACCCGACTGCTCTGACACCACCACCACAACCACCTGACTGCTCTGACACCCCCACCACAACCACCCGACACCTCGGACACCACCACCACAACCACCCGACTGCTCTGACACCACCCACCACAAATATCTGACACCTCTGACACCGACACCACAAACATTAGACTGCTCTGACAGCCCCAATACTACCACCCGACTGCTCTGACACCCCCACCACAAAAATCTGACGGCTCTGACACCACCCACCACAAACATCTGACACCTCTGACACCACCACCACAACCACCCGACACCTCTGACACCACCACCACAACCACCCGACTGCTCTGACACCATCCACCACAAACATCTGACACCTCTGACACCACCCACCACAAACATTTGACTGCTCTGACACCATCCACCACAAACATTTGACACCTCTGACACCACCCACCACAAACATCTGACTGCTCTGACACCATCCACCACAAACATCTGACACCTCTGACACCGACACCACAACCACCCGACACCTCTGACACCGACACCACAAACATCTGACACCTCTGACACCACCCACCACAAATATCTGACACCTCTGACACCGACACCACAACCACCCGACACCTCTGACACCACCACCACAACCACCCGACTGCTCTGACACCGACACCACAAACATCTGACACCTCTGACACCACCCACCACAAATATCTGACACCTCTGACACCACCCACCACAAATATCTGACACCTCTGACACCGACACCACAAACATTAGACTGCTCTGACAGCCCCAACACTACCACCCGACTGCTCTGACACCCCCAATACTACCACCCAACTGCTCTGACACCCCCACCACAACCACCCGACACCTCTGACACCACCACCACAACCACCCGACTGCTCTGACACCCCCACCACAACCACCCGACTGCTCTGACACCCCCACCACAAACATCTGACACCTCTGACACCGACACCACAAACATCTGACACCTCTGACACCACCACCACAACCACCCGACTACTCTGACAACCCCACCACAAACATCTGACGGCTCTGACACCACCCACCACAAACATCTGACACCTCTGACACCGACACCACAAACATCTGACACCTCTGACACCACCACCACAAACATCTGACTGCTCTGACACCATCCACCACAAACATCTGACACCTCTGACACCGACACCACAAACATCTGACACCTCTGACACCGACACCACAAACATTAGACTGCTCTGACAGCCCCAACACTACCACCCGACTGCTCTGACACCCCCACCACAAACATCTGACGGCTCTGACACCACCCACCACAAACATCTGACACCTCTGACACCGACACCAAGAACATCTGACACCTCTGACACCACCACCACAAACATCTGACACCTCTGACACCGACACCAGAAACATCTGACACCTCTGACACCACCACCACAACCACCCGACTGCTCTGACACCCCCACCACAAACATCTGACACCTCTGACACCACCCACCACAAATATCTGACACCTCTGACACCGACACCACAAACATTAGACTGCTCTGATAGCCCCAACACTACCACCCGACTGCTCTGACACCCCCAACACTACCACCCAACTGCTCTGACACCCCCACCACAAACATCTGACGGCTCTGACACCACCCACCACAAACATCTGACACCTCTGACACCGACACCACAAACATCTGACACCTCTGACACCACCACCACAAACATCTGACTGCTCTGACACCATCCACCACAAACATCTGACACCTCTGACACCGACACCACAAACATCTGACACCTCTGACACCGACACCACAAACATTAGACTGCTCTGACAGCCCCAACACTACCACCCGACTGCTCTGACACCCCCAACACTACCACCCAACTGCTCTGACACCCCCACCACAAACATCTGACGGCTCTGACACCACCCACCACAAACATCTGACACCTCTGACACCGACACCACAAACATCTGACACCTCTGACACCACCACCACAAACATCTGACTGCTCTGACACCATCCACCACAAACATCTGACACCTCTGACACCGACACCACAAACATCTGACACCTCTGACACCACCACCACAACCACCCGACACCTCTGACACCACCACCACAACCACCCGACTGCTCTGACACCCCCACCACAACCACCCGACACCTCGGACACCACCACCACAAACATCTGACGGCTCTGACACCACCCACCACAAACATCTGACACCTCTGACACCACCCACCACAAATATCTGACACCTCTGACACCGACACCACAAACATTAGACTGCTCTGACAGCCCCAACACTACCACCCGACTGCTCTGACACCCCCACCACAACCACCCGACACCTCGGACACCACCACCACAAACATCTGACGGCTCTGACACCACCCACCACAAACATCTGACACCTCTGACACCACCCACCACAAATATCTGACACCTCTGACACCGACACCACAAACATTAGACTGCTCTGACAGCCCCAACACTACCACCCGACTGCTCTGACACCCCCACCACAAACATCTGACGGCTCTGACACCACCCACCACAAACATCTGACACCTCTGACACCGCACCACAAACATCTGACACCTCTGACACCACCACCACAACCACCCGACACCTCTGACACCACCACCACAACCACCCGACTGCTCTGACACCCCCACCACAACCACCCGACACCTCGGACACCACCACCACAACCACCCGACTGCTCTGACACCCCCACCACAAACATCTGACAGCTCTGACACCGACACCACAAACATCTGACACCTCTGACACCACCACCACAACCACCCGACTGCTCTGACACCACCACCACAACCACCTGACTGCTCTGACACCCCCACCACAACCACCCGACACCTCTGACACCACCACCACAACCACCCGACACCTCGGACACCACCACCACAAACATCTGACGGCTCTGACACCACCCACCACAAACATCTGACACCTCTGACACCACCCACCACAAATATCTGACACCTCTGACACCGACACCACAAACATTAGACTGCTCTGACAGCCCCAACACTACCACCCGACTGCTCTGACACCCCCACCACAAACATCTGACGGCTCTGACACCACCCACCACAAACATCTGACACCTCTGACACCGCACCACAAACATCTGACACCTCTGACACCACCACCACAACCACCCGACACCTCTGACACCACCACCACAACCACCCGACTGCTCTGACAGCCCCAACACTACCACCCGACTGCTCTGACACCCCCACCACAAACATCTGACGGCTCTGACACCACCCACCACAAACATCTGACACCTCTGACACCGACACCAAGAACATCTGACACCTCTGACACCACCACCACAAACATCTGACACCTCTGACACCGACACCAGAAACATCTGACACCTCTGACACCACCACCACAACCACCCGACTGCTCTGACACCCCCACCACAAACATCTGACACCTCTGACACCACCCACCACAAATATCTGACACCTCTGACACCGACACCACAAACATTAGACTGCTCTGATAGCCCCAACACTACCACCCGACTGCTCTGACACCCCCAACACTACCACCCAACTGCTCTGACACCCCCACCACAAACATCTGACGGCTCTGACACCACCCACCACAAACATCTGACACCTCTGACACCGACACCACAAACATCTGACACCTCTGACACCACCACCACAAACATCTGACTGCTCTGACACCATCCACCACAAACATCTGACACCTCTGACACCGACACCACAAACATCTGACACCTCTGACACCGACACCACAAACATTAGACTGCTCTGACAGCCCCAACACTACCACCCGACTGCTCTGACACCCCCAACACTACCACCCAACTGCTCTGACACCCCCACCACAAACATCTGACGGCTCTGACACCACCCACCACAAACATCTGACACCTCTGACACCGACACCACAAACATCTGACACCTCTGACACCACCACCACAAACATCTGACTGCTCTGACACCATCCACCACAAACATCTGACACCTCTGACACCGACACCACAAACATCTGACACCTCTGACACCACCACCACAACCACCCGACACCTCTGACACCACCACCACAACCACCCGACTGCTCTGACACCCCCACCACAACCACCCGACACCTCGGACACCACCACCACAAACATCTGACGGCTCTGACACCACCCACCACAAACATCTGACACCTCTGACACCACCCACCACAAATATCTGACACCTCTGACACCGACACCACAAACATTAGACTGCTCTGACAGCCCCAACACTACCACCCGACTGCTCTGACACCCCCACCACAAACATCTGACGGCTCTGACACCACCCACCACAAACATCTGACACCTCTGACACCGCACCACAAACATCTGACACCTCTGACACCACCACCACAACCACCCGACACCTCTGACACCACCACCACAACCACCCGACTGCTCTGACACCCCCACCACAACCACCCGACACCTCGGACACCACCACCACAACCACCCGACTGCTCTGACACCCCCACCACAAACATCTGACAGCTCTGACACCGACACCACAAACATCTGACACCTCTGACACCACCACCACAACCACCCGACTGCTCTGACACCACCACCACAACCACCTGACTGCTCTGACACCCCCACCACAACCACCCGACACCTCTGACACCACCACCACAACCACCCGACACCTCGGACACCACCACCACAAACATCTGACGGCTCTGACACCACCCACCACAAACATCTGACACCTCTGACACCACCCACCACAAATATCTGACACCTCTGACACCGACACCACAAACATTAGACTGCTCTGACAGCCCCAACACTACCACCCGACTGCTCTGACACCCCCACCACAAACATCTGACGGCTCTGACACCACCCACCACAAACATCTGACACCTCTGACACCGCACCACAAACATCTGACACCTCTGACACCACCACCACAACCACCCGACACCTCTGACACCACCACCACAACCACCCGACTGCTCTGACACCCCCACCACAACCACCCGACACCTCGGACACCACCACCACAACCACCCGACTGCTCTGACACCCCCACCACAATCATCTGACAGCTCTGACACCGACACCACAAACATCTGACACCTCTGACACCACCACCACAACCACCCGACTGCTCTGACACCACCACCACAACCACCTGACTGCTCTGACACCCCCACCACAACCACCCGACACCTCGGACACCACCACCACAACCACCCGACTGCTCTGACACCCCCACCACAAACATCTGACAGCTCTGACACCGACACCACAAACATCTGACACCTCTGACACCACCCACCACAAATATCTGACACCTCTGACACCGACACCACAAACATTAGACTGCTCTGACAGCCCCAACACTACCACCCGACTGCTCTGACACCCCCACCACAAAAATCTGACGGCTCTGACACCACCCACCACAAACATCTGACACCTCTGACACCACCACCACAACCACCCGACACCTCTGACACCACCACCACAACCACCCGACTGCTCTGACACCATCCACCACAAACATCTGACACCTCTGACACCACCCACCACAAACATTTGACTGCTCTGACACCATCCACCACAAACATTTGACACCTCTGACACCACCCACCACAAACATCTGACTGCTCTGACACCATCCACCACAAACATCTGACACCTCTGACACCGACACCACAACCACCCGACACCTCTGACACCGACACCACAAACATCTGACACCTCTGACACCACCCACCACAAATATCTGACACCTCTGACACCGACACCACAACCACCCGACACCTCTGACACCACCACCACAACCACCCGACTGCTCTGACACCGACACCACAAACATCTGACACCTCTGACACCACCCACCACAAATATCTGACACCACCCACCACAAATATCTGACACCTCTGACACCGACACCACAAACATTAGACTGCTCTGACAGCCCCAACACTACCACCCGACTGCTCTGACACCCCCAATACTACCACCCAACTGCTCTGACACCCCCACCACAACCACCCGACACCTCTGACACCACCACCACAACCACCCGACTGCTCTGACACCCCCACCACAACCACCCGACTGCTCTGACACCCCCACCACAAACATCTGACACCTCTGACACCGACACCACAAACATCTGACACCTCTGACACCACCACCACAACCACCCGACTACTCTGACAACCCCACCACAAACATCTGACAGCTCTGACACCACCCACCACAAACATCTGACTGCTCCGACACCATCCACCACAAACATCTGACACCTCTGACACCACCCACCACAAATATCTGACACCTCTGACACCACCCACCACAAATATCTGACACCTCTTACACCGACACCACAAACATTAGACTGCTCTGACAGCCCCAACACTACCACCCGACTGCTCTGACACCCCCAACACTACCACCCAACTGCTCTGACACCCCCACCACAAACATCTGACGGCTCTGACACCACCCACCACAAACATCTGACACCTCTGACACCAACACCACAAACATCTGACACCTCTGACACCGAAACCACAAACATCTGACACCTCTGACACCACCCACCACAAACATCTGACACCTCTGACACCACCACCACAAATAGACACCTCGGACACCACCACCACAACCACCCGACTGCTCTGACACCCCCACCACAAACATCTGACAGCTCTGACACCGACACCACAAACATCTGACACCTCTGACACCACCACCACAACCACCCGACTGCTCTGACACCACCACCACAACCACCTGACTGCTCTGACACCCCCACCACAACCACCCGACACCTCGGACACCACCACCACAACCACCCGACTGCTCTGACACCCCCACCACAAACATCTGACAGCTCTGACACCGACACCACAAACATCTGACACCTCTGACACCACCCACCACAAATATCTGACACCTCTGACACCGACACCACAAACATTAGACTGCTCTGACAGCCCCAACACTACCACCCGACTGCTCTGACACCCCCACCACAAAAATCTGACGGCTCTGACACCACCCACCACAAACATCTGACACCTCTGACACCACCACCACAACCACCCGACACCTCTGACACCACCACCACAACCACCCGACTGCTCTGACACCATCCACCACAAACATCTGACACCTCTGACACCACCCACCACAAACATTTGACTGCTCTGACACCATCCACCACAAACATTTGACACCTCTGACACCACCCACCACAAACATCTGACTGCTCTGACACCATCCACCACAAACATCTGACACCTCTGACACCGACACCACAACCACCCGACACCTCTGACACCGACACCACAAACATCTGACACCTCTGACACCACCCACCACAAATATCTGACACCTCTGACACCGACACCACAACCACCCGACACCTCTGACACCACCACCACAACCACCCGACTGCTCTGACACCGACACCACAAACATCTGACACCTCTGACACCACCCACCACAAATATCTGACACCTCTGACACCACCCACCACAAATATCTGACACCTCTGACACCGACACCACAAACATTAGACTGCTCTGACAGCCCCAACACTACCACCCGACTGCTCTGACACCCCCAATACTACCACCCAACTGCTCTGACACCCCCACCACAACCACCCGACACCTCTGACACCCCCACCACAACCACCCGACTGCTCTGACACCCCCACCACAAACATCTGACACCTCTGACACCGACACCACAAACATCTGACACCTCTGACACCACCACCACAACCACCCGACTACTCTGACAACCCCACCACAAACATCTGACAGCTCTGACACCACCCACCACAAACATCTGACTGCTCCGACACCATCCACCACAAACATCTGACACCTCTGACACCACCCACCACAAATATCTGACACCTCTGACACCACCCACCACAAATATCTGACACCTCTTACACCGACACCACAAACATCTGACACCTCTGACACCACCCACCACAAACATCTGACACCTCTGACACCACCACCACAAATATCTGACACCTCTGACACCACCACCACAACCACCCGACTGCTCTGACACCACCACCACAACCACCCGACACCTCTGACACCGACACCACAAACATCTGACACCTCTGACACCACCCACCACAAACATCTGACTGCTCTGACACCATCCACCACAAACATCTGACACCTCTGACACCGACACCACAAATATCTGACACCTCTGACACCACCACCACAACCACCCGACTGCTCTGACACCACCACCACAACCACCCGACTGCTCTGACACCCCCAACACTACCACCCAACTGCTCTGACACCCCCACCACAAACATCTGACGGCTCTGACACCACCCACCACAAATATCTGACACCTCTGACACCACCCACCACAAATATCTGACACTTCTGACTTCACCCACCACAAATATCTGACACCTCTGACACCACCCACCACAAACATCTGACACCTCTGACACCACCACCACAAACATCTGACACCTCTGACACCCCCACCACAAACATCTGACAGCTCTGACACCACCCACCACAAACATCTGACACCTCTGACACCACCCACCACAAATATCTGACACCTCTGACACCGACACCACAAACATTAGACTGCTCTGACAGCCCCAACACTACCACCCGACTGCTCTGACACCCCCAACACTACCACCCGACTGCTCTGACACCCCCACCACAAACATCTGACGGCTCTGACACCACCCACCACAAACATCTGACACCTCTGACACCCCCACCACAAACATCTGACAGCTCTGACACCACCCACCACAAACATCTGACTGCTCTGACACCATCCACCACAAACATCTGACACCTCTGACACCACCCACCAGAAACATTTGACTGCTCTGACACCATCCACCACAAACATTTGACACCTCTGACACCACCCACCACAAACATCTGACACCTCTGACACCATCCACCACAAACATCTGACACCTCTGACACCGACACCACAACCACCCGACACCTCTGACACCACCACCACAACCACCCGACTGCTCTGACACCCCCACCACAAACATCTGACAGCTCTGACACCACCCACCACAAACATCTGACTGCTCTGACACCATCCACCACAAACATCTGACTGCTCTGACACCATCCACCACAAACATCTGACACCTCTGACACCGACACCACAAACATCTGACACCTCTGACACCGACACCACAAACATTAGACTGCTCTGACACCACCACCACAATCACCCGACTGCTCTGACACCCCCACCACAAACATCTGACGGCTCTGACACCACCCACCACAAACATCTGACACCTCTGACACCGACACCACAAACATCTGACACCTCTGACACCACCCACCACAAACATCTGACTGCTCTGACACCGACACCACAAACATCTGACACCTCTGACATCGACACCACAAACATTAGACTGCTCTGACACCACCACCACAATCACCCGACTGCTCTGACACCCCCACCACAAACATCTGACGGCTCTGTCACCACCCACCACAAACATCTGACACCTCTGACACCGACACCACAAACATCTGACACCTCTGACATCGACACCACAAACATTAGACTGCTCTGACACCCCCAACACTACCACCCGACTGCTCTGACACCACCACCACAACCACCCGACTGCTCTGACACCACCACTACAAACCCCAGATTGAACCTGACACCACCACCAAAGCATACCGACTGCTCTGACACCCCCCGCCACAACCACCCGACTGCGCTGACACCCCCACCACAAACATCTGACTACTCTGACACCACCCACCACAAACATCTGACTGCTCTGACACCATCCACCACAAACATCTGACTGCTCTGACACCCATACCACAAACATTAGACTGCTCTGACACCCCCAACACTACCACCCGACTGCTCTGACACCACCACCACAACCACCCGACTGCTCCGACACCACCACTACAAACCCCAGATTGAACCTGACACCACCACCAAAGCATACCGACTGCTCTGACACCCCCCGCCTCAACCACCCGACTGCGCTGACACCCCCACCACAACCACCCGACTGCTCTGACACCCCCACCACAAACATCTGACGGCTCTGACACCACCCACCACAAACATCTGACACCTCTGACACCGACACCACAAACATCTGACACCTCTGACACCACCACCACAACCACCCGACTGCTCTGACACCCCCATCACAAACATCTGACAGCTCTGACACCTCCCACCACAAACATCTGACTGCTCTGACACCATCCACCACAAACATCTGACATCTCTGACACCGACACCATAAACATCTGACACCTCTGACACCACCACCACAACCACCCGACTGCTCTGTCACCACCCACCACAAACATCTGACACCTCTGACACCGACACCACAAACATCTGACACCTCTGACATCGACACCACAAACATTAGACTGCTCTGACAGCTCCAACACTACCACCCGACTGCTCTGACACCCCCAACACTACCACTCGACTGCTCTGACACCCCCCGCCACAACCACCCGACTGCGATATTTGAAGGTTCGATTCTTGATATTTGAAGGTTTCAGAAGTGAGAAGTTGAAATTTTAGAGGTTGATATTTGAGAGTTAGAGATTTGAGAATTTGTGATTTGAGAATTTGAGATTTGAGAAGTTGAAATTTGAGAATTTGTAACTTGAGAATTTCAGAATTTTAGATTTGAGAATTTTAGATTTGATAATTGAAAAGTTGAGAATGTATTTTAGAAACAAAACAATAAAAATCGACTTAGTACTTTGTGTTGATAAAACTATATAAATTACAAAAAATTCAATAGATCGATCGATCGATCAATCGATTTATATAAGTGAAACATGTCACTTATATAAATCGACATCGACTGATTTGGCTTCAAAACTTCTAAAAGGCATTATACCATTCCATAAACATATTATACATGTAACAATAAATATTCCTGTTCGATTAATTTGTCTCGATGAATCTACTCAAATGATATACTCGTAAGTATAATATTTCAAACAAATATTTTACTTACAGCCGTAAAAAAGCAATATACTGCGACGGTTTCGTTTGCGATTATTTTCAAATAATTTGGATTATAATAATACTAGCTAAACCTGGCCAAACTTCGCTGTGGCTCAGTCTGATATAAAAAATTGTGTTATTTATTTATATTTATTTTTGTTGTTAAAATCTTAATTAATTGACATGCCTATTTTAAAATAGTAATATATGTAAGGGAAAACAGTGATACATATAGTCATTTGTCAGATATACTTTATGCTTGAGCCATAAAAGTCAAAACGTGTCATCAGAATTAGATACGAAAATAAATAATGCATGCGGAAGTTATTACTTCATATTACGTACTCTTACGATTGACATAAGAGTAAGTATGTGCGAAAGAAACAAATCTAAGTTTGTTTGTTTCTATTTCACTTTCTTTTCGAATCCCTGCGCCTGCCCCCGTTAAGCCTACATATATAGGTCAGTGTGTCGCCGCGGTCCTGTGACGTCGCAAGCGTCATTATTTTACAATTTCGGAAGCGCAGGAGTTTCACCGCCTTTACTGTGATTTTGCGAAATTGGACGCTTTATTTTTATAGGGGCAGGACAGATAACGTAGCATAGGTAGTTTTAGTGAACAGTTAAGTGAATTGTGCGAAATTGGACGTTTACATTGGACGTTAGAATACATTAAATAGAGTGATTGTGATTAATAATTTGATAAATAATTATGCGAGGGCGACTGTGACTGTGTGTGGTGTGATCGTTTTTATTCAGCATTAATTGCGCCAAAAGATCTTGTCGTAATATGACACCGCGCTGTTGCCGCTCTTATCACAGGTATACTTATATCTGCTCTCATTGGCGGAAGCAAAATATAGGCGTGGTTAGTTCATCGCAAACGGTGTAAAGAATTTTGTTAGCAAAGTGTACTACCGCCAATGTCGCCCATTGTACCTCGGAAAGCACGTTAAACAGTTTGTCCCGAGTGTCATACAAAACCTGTACTGACCATCAACAGCCTAAAAAGACTGACAACCTGTGTAATAAATACTAGATGTTCCATCGCCACCGGTTAGACTGGGAACCGACCCCAAGTAGTTGGGAAAATGGTAGGCAGATAATGACGAATAATTTTAGGACATTTTAGAATGATCAGTTCGTTACATATTAAGGTATTTGGGTATAATATTTTTCATAAAATCCGGTAATGCGTTACTACATACTTATTAAATAGCTTGCCCTAACAATCAAACAAAACAATCGATCGCGCAAGCCAAATTAGCGCTAGCCCAACTCACACCGCACGTCTACATGAATCTACGGTTTCAGACGCACGCGATGGCCGCATAACTTACAAGTTATGGGACGTCTGTGACAAGTGTCACTTGATTTATTTCGGCCCGGTGCCACTGACGCTAGTTAATTAGTGGTTACGCTGTACCGTCGGTTTTGCGTTTACAATTTTTTGGGTGAAATTGTTATTCTTTATAGCCGCTTTACTCGTATAACTTGTTATATTTTTTGTTGAATTTAGCTTTATATAAGTAACAATATGGCTTAAGACTGAGGTGTAATTTATAACCAATATTAGTTTCTAAAGAACTAAATTTTTCGAGTGTTTAACCGAAATAATTGCACGTGTTAGTTACGACCCAAATTCTTGGAACAATTAAGTTACTGTGCCATATCTATATTATCTAAATATAGTAATAACTAATAACTAGCAACCAGCTTTTTACTATCAACGGTTCAGTTAAACTGTCCAATCATAAATCGGCATCAACAATCAAAGCAAAATGATTCATGCTAACAAAAGCAATAGACGAGTGAAAACACATTTTTCACTTTTCCAACTGAAAACTGGTTATAATTGAAGGCAAATTAAAAAAGTCACTCTTGTTTGTACAACCGGGCGGTAGTTTTCAAATCGCTTTTTAACTTTTTTCATTCGAATGTCGCAGTCAGTTCATTCGGTATTACATAATATTTCAGTGGGCACGCTATTTTTCATGTAATCCAATTGTAGCCTTGTCGGTTCATTGATGAAAGGATTCTTACGTTTAATTTTCAAGCGAGAATCGCTGAGTAAGATTGAATATGCTTACTTGACTATATGTATCAGAATGAACCAGTTTAATCGTCATATAAAATATAAAATATTTCGTATTCAACAGATCGATCAGATGATAAATGTTGCGATAAGGAAAAAGATAATATTAAAGGCTACATTCAATTAATAAAGGTGCAAAGAAAGAGCTTCCAAGAGTGACGAAACCTCAGTTCGTCTGGCGCACCCTAGGCCGTTTAGCCTCGATAATTCAAGTGCGAAATGAGCATGAAACCTTATGACGGCTCAAAAGAAACAAAATAAGTCAATATTTTAAGTTTAAGTACTTTAATTTTAATTTGAAAGAAAGAAAGAAAGAAAATACGTTTATTTGACCCAAACTAAAGAAATTTCAGAAAATACTTCTTACAATTCGATTTTGAAGCGACAGCAGAACCAAACCGACTTTAAATCCTAAAAACTTCACAGTCCTCTTTCAACAGACGTTTAAAAAATACGAAATATCTTTGTTTGTCATAGGCTCAGCGTCGTATTTATTTATGAAAATACAACCTAATCCATATTTGCGCAGGCCGGGCGCCGGGCGTCGCAAACATCTATCGTTGCAAAAATGAATATGTAACGGGCTGAAGTGTTAGTGCAGTACTATTGGATAGTCAGTTTTCGAGTGGATGTTACCTACCGATAGTCTAGATACCCTATTCTTCTTTTTTATTTACTTTGTTTTCATTCTAAATTCTGATGAACGCTGAATAAAGTAACGAAACGAAAACGACAGCATTATTCTGCGAGAACGTGATATCGAGCTAAAAAAATATTCTATGTGTTAATCCAAGACATTGTCTGTCTGTGTGTTAAGTTTCATCCAAATTATTTCAATGGTTTACGTGTTATTGGTTAACAAACATAATATAGAAATAAATGCGTTCACGGTATACTGGCCGGTAAAAGCAATATTTAGAAAGTAGTAGAAGGCTTTGGGAGTGACCTCCAGCAGACAGATAGCATAGGTTGATTAAGAAAAGCACTATAAAATACAATGTTGCAATATTTCTCGTTGTTTAACGTTATATCTGCATGCGTAGGTGAGCCTATTGATCGGGCACAATCTAAACTTCAGGCCGGTACCAAGGCCTGAATTTTAGAAGAGACCCTTGCCTATCTATGTAGCAGTATACATCTGAATTATTATGTATTTGTGGAAGAACGACGTATGGTGTTCCTCTTTTGAAATGAGAGGATCCTCCGACCAGGCAAGGTGGTAAGCCTGGCGGGCTGAAACCCGACGGTTGATGTCGCACATTCGTATATGTGTTAGAATCGTTGTAAACTTTCATATTGCTTTCTGTTGTCGCTTCACTCCGATAGATGGCGCTTTACTTTTGCCATGATGTGAGTAGTAGTCGCTATTCAAGAGTATCAAATGTTGTTCCATTTCTGTCCCTATTTGCATCGTCAATCCGTCCATTTGAGTTTTGATCTGCGCCATTTTGGCTCGTCTATTATTACTGCATTCGATTCGATTGATTTGGTTTGATAGTGTTACATCAAATGGATGTGAATTGCTTAATTTTGTTTTACATAGACACCCAGTCCGCGTTGTCTGTTTCATTATTGTTCGTTTGTATTAGAACTGTTGTAAATGCTAGTCTAATACATTTATTTGTGCAAATAAAATGAAACATCATAGAAATTCATAAATCAAAAATATTTTACTTTAAGTTCTTATTTAATCTACCTAAGGTGGTCTGTTAATTCTTGCTGATGTGGATTATTGTTACTGCCTAATTGGTCTAGAGGTCGTTAGCGTAACTGCTGAGTGCGTAAGGTCTTATCTTCGAACAAGCTGGCCCTCTATTACATGGGGCATGACAGCAGCTGTAAAATGTGTGATGTAAATCATTGTCAATACTTAATGGGAAAAATAAAACTTTTAAAACCACACAATTAATAAATGCCATTCTAGTTTAAGAGCAATATGGAACTCCACTTGATATAATTAACTTCACCAAAGAATACAAACCCAAGAAACTTTTGTTTGGAGTCCCAAATTGTCTCTTATTACACTCACACAACTATCACACGACGATCGCAGCAAGTTTGCTCACAATACCCGACCGGGTTAAAACGAGAACGTTATACAATATAATAGCGAGCTCGCTTCATATCTGGCTCAGTTCCAGACCCATTATAAAAGTTTCTGCACGGCTAAGTAGTACACTAATAAAATATTCAACTAAGCTGGAATTGTAGCGACGAAAAGGTTCTTTGATTGATTGGATTTACTCTATTTCTTTTGGAGGATATATTTCTGCAGTTTTTCTAGAAGACATCAAAGATTCGTATTTCATAATTTTCCAGCCATGCAACAGCTGTATGAAACTTTGCGATTGTACGAAACTTTTAATTTAGTTTATATATCTGTGTAAGGAGGTACAGCGCAGATCAATTGATATGTGAGCAGCACTTGCTGCGATCAGTCCTTGACATTGAGACCCTTCCAATCCTCGACAAAACACGTGAAACAGTTTGTTCTGAGTGTCGTACAAATACCTATGAAAGTCGTAACGAGTGTCAACAGCCGTAAAACGTCTGACAAATGGTCTAACCTGTAACCTGAAAAAAATGTAGTTAGGAAAGAAGACAAATCATGATGATGTTCACTTACCTGTATTTATCTCCCTGATGCATTAAACCGCTTATTATTCAATATTCGACGGCACGGTTGGCGCAGTGGTTGAGAGATCGACTGCTGCGCTACGTGTCGCGGGTTCGATTCCCGCACGGAACAAATATTTGTATGATCTACTGATAGTTGTTTCGGGTCTGGGTCTTCGTGTATGTGAATACACACCGCGCCTCGGAAAGCATGCAAAGCCGTTGGTCCTGCGCCTGATCTCTCTCCGGTCGTGTCGGATTGCCGTCCCATCGGACTATGAGAGTGAAGGAACCGAGAGAGCACCTGTGTTTGCGCATACACTTGTTCTCTATAATATCTCCTGCGTAGTTGGCTAATCTCCGGTGAGATTGGTCGCCATGACCAAAATCGGTCAGGAGGACATTATTATTATACATCATTATTCAATATATAATAAGGACTATTAACCGCTTAACCGGAATAAAGATAATTTTTTACGAAATGTTTTTCGAAAAATATGTTCAATCTCCGAAATTGTCAACCTCATCAAAATCTACAGAATCATTAGTACTAAGCCGCGAACTCATCGATACGTATTTCACGAAGCGATATCTTCAACACCATCAACTATTTACCCTAACAGTTTAAGGGTCCCAATTTGGTAAACATTGAAAATCAATTAGGACCTCAGAAACTAGTTGGATTGTGAGGTCATGAGTACTTGAATTTACTGAGTACTGCTGGTAGTCGGTATTTAATATGGGCTTTTGATACTTGTATACAGTGTTTCCGGATAATTGATAATATTGTTCCGTTAGTTACAAATAGTTGTTACAGGGATTTAATAGTTGCTGGGATTATGATGTATACATAATATATTATAGTTTGGGTTATTCTGTACTAGGATTTGTTCGTTGGTTTGCTTGGAAAATCCATTTCAAACTTGTTCTCAGAGTAAAAAAATAATGTTCTGAATTTAATTGGCGGCACGGTTGGAGCAGTGGTTCAGAGATCGACTACTACGCTATGTGTCGCGGGTTCGATTCCCGTACGGAACAAATATTTGTATGATCTACAGATAGTTGTTTCGGGTTTAGGTCTTTGTGTATGTGAATATATGTGTTTGACAACTGTGGACCCCAAAAACATTTTGTCCGGACTGTAAATTGAATTTAAGACCTCACGCTCAGCAGCCGCGCTTGCGATCACTAGACCTACCTTTCCTTTTTATGAGGTTATATTTCCATCACGTCATAAGCAATTCCAGGGATGCCGGATGCCAGGATAGCCTGGCGGCTGAACGCTTGCGTGCCATGCAGGAAGGTCTGATTTCAAAACCAGCTCGCACCTCTGATTTTTCTGAATCATGTGCATTAACGGTGATGGAAAAGATCGTGAGGAAACCTGTTTACCAGAGGGGGCTCCATAAAGTTCTAAAGGCACAAAACATACAACAAAATCAATGCTTTATAAACGTAATACAGAAATCACGCACCCTGTAGTCAGGTCGAACATATCTCGTCGAATCGTTTGCTCAAGAAATTGAGTCAATGAACGATGCAAAATTAATTTTACTGTCAAAATATCCTTATTTTTATTCATTTAAGGTTGTGTATCGCTTGGTACGGGTGTACAGGATGTTGGTGATATTCTATGGCGCCCAATAGGCTGGGGCATAGCGTACACACGATACGGGAACATCGCTGTCACGTTGTAGCGTGCAAACATCGAAATTACAAAAAAAAAGTTTGCTACCTATGTGTGCTGGCATAACAGGAAAGATTCTTTGTTGCAACGAGCCGGTATAAAAAAACTAGCTTTCGCCCGCGGCTTCGCCCACGTGGTATACAAACCCGTACATTTTTAGCCTATGTGCTATTCCAGACTATAATCTATCTCTGTGCCAAATTTCATCCAAATCCGTTCAGTCGTTCTGGCGTGAAAGAGTAACAAAGATCCATCCATCCATCTTCACAAACTTTCGCATTTATAAAATTAAGTAGGAAGTAAGATATTAGTAGGATAGGATAGGATATAATTATAAAAAGCATAAGCCTATTCAAAAGTTGGTCGGTTTACGTGCCTCGGAAAGCTCGCTAAGCGTTTGGTCCCGGGTGTCATACGACTATCTGTGACAAAATTTACAAGTCAGCAAAGTCCTAGTAATTGGGTGGCGCAGTACAGATGGCAGTTGCTCCGTGTAAAATACTGATATTCAACTGCAACCCGTTAGACTACCGTTATTATCTAATATCATACTGGTATTCTCTAAAGGGCTAAGGAAAGGTTTGTTAGCGATTTTACACCCCCGTTTTTTTTTATAATAATAATAATATATAAGCTCTGACAAAAAGCCCAAATATTTTTTTGCCTGACCCAGGAATCGAACCCAGCACTTCAAACTCAGCAGCTGCGCGACTTTTAGACCAGTGAGAGAATTTATTTATAAAAATTTAGAATTTTATTTTTGTGTGATCCACATACCAATTACCCAAGTCAGATAAGTCGGACAATACTGACCAACGATCCAGGACTAAAAGTAATCCCGCCAACAGTTCGCGCAACAAAAATGTAGCACATTAACACAAAATAGTGGCGGAGTTGACCAATGCGATGCACAGTTTTTGTAATTACAGTTCGTCGGGAAAGTTCGTGTGAGTTTTAATAGCCACATGCGAAAAGTTACATTAAGCCTTTATGCGAATTTATTTTAAAATTGTGTCTGAAATTTTTAATTGTGGAACTTTTTTTTGGGCGAATCCCAGCCCGTGGTCAATTTGATGTATGGACAATGAGCTGATGGTACGTGTAATGTCATAACTTTTATCTGATTCGTCGGTGTTTTTATAAAGTGACGTAATTTTCGGAATACGAGACACTTGTGGATTGTAATATATTTTTGTTTGTTAATTTTCATTTATTCATTATTTATGGATGTGACTATTTTAAATATGGAACAATGATAAAATTACGCTTGTAAATCTTGAAAGGATAACTAACATTAAATATATTGTGATTTCTTCACCATATCTGCAATCAATTTAATAACTAGAGTCGAATCAAATATCTGAATAGTAAAGAGACGTAAAGTAGAAAATAGTAAGGATGCCTGATTATTCCTCAATATTTACGATAGAATCACTTGGAAATAATCATTTAAAAATTACTTTGGTGTAGAAGAAAGGGGTTAAACCCATGTATCACACAACCAAAGTCACGAACTTGTTAGATACTGAATTACGTCATAATAGGATAAGAAGATGGCGTATTTAATAAAGGTAGTATTGTGTAAGTATATGATGCGCCTAGTAGGTAATAACGGAGTAGAGGGGGATAATTCTGATAAGTTTTGACATAAACCTCTATTAGTGAGACCAATCACAGTTTTATTTTGAGCATTTAGTGAAAAGATAATTCTAATGTATACTGCAAAAGGAATAAAGATAGGTGAGCGATATCCGACAAGTTTTTTCCATTAATTTAGATTGCCACATGATCTCTAATTGGGCGAGAATTGCCCCCTATACCTAATCAGATTGATCCTTTGTTAGTCGCCGAGAAAACGGCCAAATATTTTACATTTCTATCGGTTTGTTTGTGCATAGTATACAGAAATCCTGTTTGTTTTGTGTCCCTTACATCCTTGTTTGAGGAAGCGTAAAAATACCCAAGTGTCCAACAGACCGTTATCCGAATGTTAGAAAAACAATTTGTCCCACAATTTTTTTGGAGCATGTCAATAATTTCTGCAAACGAAAGGAAAATATGATAACGATCCCTAAATAAGGAAGTATTTACTTATATCTACCAAATAATAAAATCAGAACTTACCGCTGGTAATAATATTCTGCCTGAATCGGAATTGTGCCACAATATCCTGATTTTTCACCTCTCCCTCCTTCCACCTGCAAGAGGAAAATTGGAAGTAAATATACTTCAAAACTAAAAATAAATTATAAAGCGCCACTACTAAAAGTACCCCAGTGATATATATCGAAGCCAAACGGAATTTTCATTAAGAAAATATTTCACCGATTTTCGCATAGCATAAATACCCTAAAAGTGTATTACCGAAACTGATTACATCATCCACATGGGAGAACAAAACAGAAATCTGTAATTTCAAAGACAATCGGCTGTCACTGGGTCCTGAGTTTGGCAATGACGGGACGCAATCAATCTCTTTCAGTGCGGATCCCTTAACAGCCCAATGAATGGCTTCAGCGTTTCTGAGAGACATTAGAACTATTCTGTAATTCCACACCGAATTTGTTAACATCTATCTGTCTTGTAAAGGATAGATTTATGGATTGGGTGCCGACAATGAAATATTCGCCTTGGTATCTTTTTCTGAACGGGTTGGTATTTTTAAAGATAAAATTCAGCTTATATTCACACTCGATATATTTTGTTAGAGTTAACTAAATCACGAATTTTTTGATAAAAAAAATAAAGGCTTAGTTTTTTTTTTATTAGTTACGATGACAGCTCTTCTACGACGCAAATAATTTTTTTCTCTAGCTGTTTGTATTAAGTCACTAGAAACCATGGCTACTGTCACATTGGTGTTTTAAGTTTTTTTTTGTCATAGGCGGTATATGAACAGACGGATTGCCTGATGGTAATCGATTAACGTCGCCCATGGACACCCGCAATACCCGAGGAGTCACAAGTGCGTTGCCGGCCTTTTAAAAAGGAGTACGCTCTTTTCTTGAAGGTTTGAAGGTCGTATTGGTCCGGAAATACCGCAGGCGACGGTTCATTCCACAGTTTTGTTGTGCGAGGCAGACAGTTTCGAGAGAAACGCACAGTTGTGGACTGCCAACCATCTAAATGATAGCGATGGAACTGCTGTCGCGTAGAACGATGGCGGAAAGAGGCGCCAGGGATCAGTTCTGTTGAACCTACAACAAATATTCAGTTTTAGGGTGATAAACCAATTTCTTGGGTGTTTGGAATAGAAATAATAATTTAACATATTTATGAAAGTAAATCGCCTCTCAAACGATATCAACTGTCGACCAAAATCATGAATCAAGTGACGAAATATGAGATTTTCTGGCGTAGCCCGGGCAGTTCTGCGCTAAGTGTTGCAGGTTCGATCCCCGTACGGAACAAATTTGTAGGTATGATCTACAGATAATTGTTTTGGGTCTGGGTGTTTGTGTATGTTTGTAAACACACCGACGATACAGGAATTATTCCTAGAGAGGGGAAATGGTTTTTTTTTTTTTTTAAAAAAAGAGAAATAGAAAGATGTCAAAGTTTGTGAGCTTTGATAAAATTTTCAGAAACTGGGTTTGATAAGTACCTACCAATATTTTATTCATGTAGTAATACGAAAAAAAAAGTTACTTTTGTGTAAACAAATTCCAAGAATAACTACGACATTGATTGCTCAAACTTTGCTCGCAAATGTTTTTATATTAGAATATTATACTAACTCATTCTATGGCAAATAAAATAGTCATAAATTAATTCTGTGTCAACATACACTTTATGCGGAGTTTCTGGAAAATACACCTACACCTGTATCGGGGTGGTTGATGAATAAATCCACTGATAGAAGACAAGTTAGGAATATTTAGTTAAACAATGTAATATATTTGTATAAAATAATAGTTAAGAAAAACTAATAATAAAAACACGCTTATAACACACCGAACCAAAAAGTTTAAAATATTTTTCAAGTATAAATAACAAATCATTTTATTGTAAAAAAGCGTGGGGTGTTTTCACGATATTATTAAAATAACTTTACTTTTTTAAATAGATATCAATAGAATATTTGTAACATTTAATATCTAGCAAACCACTAGCTTTAAAAACGGTTGGCGCAGTGGTTGGGAGATCGACTGCTGCGCTACGTGTCGCGGGTTCGATTCCCGCACGGAAAAAATATTTGTATGATAATATGATATATCTACAGATAGTTGTTTCGGGTCTGGTTCTTCGTGTATGTGAATACACACCGTGCCTCGGAAAGCACGTAAAGCCGTTGTCCCTGCACCTGATCTCTCTCCGGTCGTGTCGGATTGCCGTTCCATCGGACTATGAGAGTGAAGGAATAGAGAGAGCACCTGTGTTTGCGCATACACTTGTGCTCTATAATATCTCCTGCGTAGTTGGCTAATCTCCGGTGAGATTGGCCGCCGTGACCAAAATTGGTCATGAGGACATTTAATAAAAAAAAAAAAATTAAGAAAAAATTAAAGATTTGTAAGTACTCGTACTGTTAGAAAAAAGTATATGAAGAATGATATTATATGTATGATTCGACGACGCGGTTGACGCAGTGCCTAAGTGATCAGGTTTCTGCGCTAAGTGTCGCGGGTTCGATTCCAGCACGGAACAAATATTGGTATGATTTACAGATAGTTGTTTCGGGTCTGGTTGTGTGTGCATGTGACTTGTACATATATTTGTAAACTGTACCCAGGAGGAATCCTAGTGTGGGGCAACGTTATTTAAAAAGAGAGAAAAGAGAGAGACAGACAGGTGAATCCTTGAATGGACTGCAGGGCTACCTTACTCTTTAGTCTCTTAGCTTTGCTGAGTCTAAGGATTACGGGGCTAACAAACAGATATAGCTCGACAAGATTCGATTATGGAGCTATATGTTCTGCGTGCTGTGAAACCTAGGCTCGTAGCAGGTCACAAACGCCTTTATATCGTTACCTTAAAAAATATGCAAAATACGTCGCTCGTTCGGATTTGGCTTGCCGAATAACACGATTCATGTGACATAATTTACACCTCTATGGTATTGGCGTAAGTCTTTTCTGACCGGCTTAGTTAGATTTCGCGTCGATATTGTATCTGGAGGAGCGACGACTAGACGAAGGTGGGTGGCAGTTGAATTCAAAAAAAAAAAACTAAATAGACCGGGTTCAGTGGCGCTTACTAGGAAAGGCTGGCATATTTTATCAAGAGTTGACGACACGGTTGGTACAGTGGTTGAGCGATTGAAGAAAAGCTATTATAATATCGAGGAGTTGATATTAATAATAATAATTAAAATAGTTTATTTGCCTTAAGTGTTGTACAGAAAGAGATCTTAAAACTAGTCCATGTTACAAACACTTAGTCAAAAAATTAACACAAATATCTGGTGATGTCATCTGACCATAAAGATGACTAGTGCATACAACAGAATTAAATTGCAATACAAATTGCATTAAAATTGTACAATAATAAGAGTTACTCATAAGAATTATCAATTAAATTGAATAAGATTTAAATATGTCAATTATTTATAAATTACAATAAATTATTTGCCAGTGATATTCATATATTCGCTAACAGAGTAAAAGGATTGTTCGCTAAGCCATTTTCTTAATTGACTGATAAATAACCGATATAAATAAATGACAAATGAATGATTGATTGAACTTTAATTGATGTATTGTATTTTAATTATAAATTTTTCAATTGTATTGGTATTATTGTATTTTCTAGACTGTGCATTTTTTTAATTTTTCAACACAATATATTTTGTTATGGAATAAGTTACGTATGACTTATGATCCCTATTTCGTTTTCATTCGAATTCCGCACGGAACAACTGTTTGTATAATCTGCAGATAGTGGTCCCGGGTTTGGGTGTTTGCCCATGTGAATATTTGTGTTTGTAAATCACGATACAAAAATTATTCCAAGTGTGGGGCAATGTATTAAAAAAAACTCCTCTTTGCTGTTGGCGTAGGTGTTTTCTGACTGGTTTAGTCAGATTACGCGTCGATATTGTATCTGATTAATTCTACCCCCTCCCCTCCATATTTCCTCTGGGACGAAGTTACTATAGTTGACGTGTCCAGTGTAGTTCTAATAGTGCTGACATGGCTAAAACTCAGCTTACACCATAAGGTTAGATATCCGTGAAGATAAGCACCGGCTTACATTTTTAACTAACACGCAATCCGGTGGATGTCAGTCCGGGTCGCCTGAATTATTTAACGTTACACTTTTCGTCGGTTTTTTGGGTTCCGTAGCAAGTAAAACGAAAACCTTTGTGTTTTTGGCACGTGCGTGTTTCACCCTAATACATAGTGTCTACTCTTATATTGACTTTTTAAATAACGTTTTACATGAATTAAAAAATATAAAGAAATTAACACGAATTTAATTTTCATTTCCCAATTGTTTTGGCGTTTCGACCTGTGACTATTTTTGGTGTCAGGCCCTTAGTGTACCATAGTATACCTCTGCCTAACCCTTCGGAGAATACAAGCGTGATGTTTTGTTTAAATTTTTCTGCAGTCTTCTCGAGTACCCTCAGTATCTCTGGTGCTCCATTGGTATCTTGCGGATAGGGTAGCCATTCCATCTCGACCAATTCTCATATCATCGTAGAAGTTCTAACAACACGTAAGTCATTTTTTGGCGGTTTTGACATTTTGATGGCATTTGCTAGAGAACTGGAAGACGCGTTCAGCTAATCAGAAACAGGCATCGTCCAATAGAAACTCGTAAAATGAAATGAATATAAAATGATACCTATAGTATTGGTATCTATGTAAAATTATGCAGTTCTTTCACTCTCCTGAAAAGTTGCTATTTTTGACATACGTGGTGTTAAAACTTCAGTGACGATATGAGGATTGAAACGGTAGAAAAATCGTGTGTAACTACGGAACCCGTTTGTTTCTATGCGTCCGGCACCCACACCACCAGCTTTATTTATTCATATTGTTATGAGTTCCTTTGACTTTTCCATTACGTTATTCATTTTTCATATCGGACATCTTTCGCGCCATTTGTAATTGTTAAAAACGTGTCGTTATTTATGTTTTTTATTTGGACCCTTGTAGCTGTCAGTTATTGTGTCAAAAAGCGATTTATCATATCAAATTCAAATATGGAACAGATCTCCATATCAGCTATTATTTTCGTGAGCAAATAACAAAACATCACGCCCCTACTGTCTGAAGAGCTAAATAGAGGTGAATAATTGTATACCCACATTTCATCGATCGGATCCAGGGATCAAATTCAAGTTTTCAGGCTCAGCAGCCTAGCAACTAGATCAATTCATTTAAAATAAATTCAACCCATTACTGTCCCACTGCTGGGCGAGAGTCTCTTCTCAGAATAAGAAGGGGTAGGCCTTAGTCCACCACGCTGGCCCGGTGCGGGTTGGCGGACTACACATACCATCAAAAACTTTTTGGCGCCCGCTCAGGTGTGCAGGTTTCCTCACGATGTTTTTCCTTCACCGTAAATGCAAGTGATAATCAAATTCTGATCCGCACATGATTCCGAAAAGTCAGAGGTGCGGGCTGGGTTTGAAAGGGGACCCTCCTGCATGGAAGGCAAGTGTTCAACCGCTAGGCTATCACTGCTCTATAATTATTATTAGGCTATCAATTCATTTGCAACTCCAAAATCTTTGATGTCCGATATTATCATTACAAAGTATACTTCAAGCTATATATATATATATATATATGACCCTTGCTTCTGTCCATGTTTACTAGTCTAGACTGCACTTGACCCGATATTAATAGGTACGTAAAACATTAAGCCTTAACGGGTCAGCCAACACGGATTAAAGTGTGACACTTTATTCGTGGTCAGCTTTTGGAGAGATAGGGTGACCCAATTCTTGCCTAGGAAACCAATGTGGAGCAAGAACGTGTTGTGATTATAGATTTGTGGTTGTTGATTTTTGCAAGGGTGACTACTGAACGTGAGGTTCTCGAATCAATTCTCGAGTCAGGCATTATTATTAGTTTTTTCTGCAAGGAAATTTTCTGTAAGGAGTTTTATTAGGCTTTTGAAATTTTTTTATGGATTCAGGGTTCTGAATCCATAAAAAATGTCAAAAGCCCAATAAAACTCTAGTAGGTATACTGCAAAGTCCTTTTTTAGCGGATGCCTAAAACTTATAGCAAAATGCCTGCCAATTTCAACTTTGACGGCTTTAAGGGAGCAAGTTCCTGATATTTTGTGATTGCGTCGTGATTTCGTCACTACGACAGAATTTTATTTTCAATAACGTTATCTGCAGCTAAAAATTAAAAATTACCTCTTAATTTTAAATCCAGTATTTTTATAGCTCCATTTTAAACGCAAGTAACTCTGTCTGTATGTGTGTGTGTGACCTCATCTCGACTAAACCACTGAACCGATTGTAATGAAATTTTACAATAATAATAATAATAATTTATTTATTTGTATAGAATGCAGGTACAAGTATGGTCTTAGTATAAAATATATTCAATCCCAGTACATTCTGCCTGTTGGCATACAAAACTGAAGAAGAAACTTACAGCTAATTTTAAACTAGGTACTAAGATAATTTTAAGAATGAGATCACAAAAAGTTTATTATAAAAATTGAGATCTTAAATAAGGAGAGTGTTACAATTCATCATTTAGGAAATCGGTAACAGAGTAATAACACTTCTTTAATAACAACGAAGACAGGAGTTGTTTAAATTTCCAAAGAAGTAGCCTGGGTCTTGGAGAAAGTTATTTTTCTTTCGCAGCAAAACACTATTTAGATAATATATGCAAAATACACGTAGACAAATTCACGGGCAACAGCTATTATGTAATCCTACTAATATTATAAATGTGAAAGTTTGTGAGGATGGATGGATGGATGGATAGATCTTTGTTACTCTTTCACGCCAGAACGGCTGAACGGATCTGGATGATATTTAGTACAGAGATAGATTATAGTCTGGAATAGCACAAAGGCTACTTTTTATCCCGGAAAAATATACCGGTTCGTAAACCACGCGGGTGAAGCCGCGAGCGGAAGCTAGTAAAACATACATACATGAGATTGCAGCAAACTATATTAAACAAAAAGACAGTTATTAACGAATATTATATACCCAACGTTAAATAACAACTTTGAACCGTACCCTAATAAGTTTAGTTAGTACATTGAGACCCTCATTTTTCAACACTAGCCATTCTGCGGATATTTTACATTTATGATGAGGGAATTATAGTGGAATGTAGGGTGTTTGCTTTTATTAGATACGTTCGGTTAAATTTAGTTTGTTAGATCGAATTAATTAATATAGCATCACCCCTGTATTCTCCTAATGGTTAGATACGTGTATTATTGTGAAACCATATTGCACTGATGTCGAAACCCATTATTTTTAACATTGCCCCGCACTAGGATTTCTCCTGTGTCGTGGGTACAGTTTACAAACATACATGTCACATACACACACAACCAGACCCGCAGCCTTATTACTGATGTAGTGATCAGTTTGCGACAGGCGTAAATCACGCGATACCTTCTGTCAAATGTCATTTTTGTGTCATATAATTTATTGGCTAACAGTGAGTTTGATGTCGCGTGGCTGTCGCGTGGCTGTCGCGGGGCTGTCGCGTGGCTGTCGCGTTGCTATCGCTTTTTTACGTAATTAGGCTGCCAATACAACTATCTGTAGATCATACAGATATTTGTTCCGTGCGGGGACCGAACCCGCGAGACCTAGCGCAGAAAGATAATCACTTAGCCACTGTGTCAACCGTGTCGTCAAATATAACTTCATCATCATCATCATCATTAGCCAGAAGACGTCCACTGCTGAACGAAGGCAGAACGAACGCTTGACAGGCGGCATGGGGATCGCAGTAGCTCACCGATTAGTGAGAGGACGCTGTTGCCCGTCCTCCGGTGTCTGGCCGCAGTTTTAAGACGTACCCGGGTCATCAAATATAACTTAGGTATTCTTATTTATTAGGCAGAATACAAAGGTAAAAACTTCAGGCTGCTAACAATGAAATCCCCCTATAAACATAACATAGCATCACGCCTGTATTCCTTGAAAGCAAATATAGGCAGAGATGTACTACAGTACACCCACATTTCGACGATACTGTTATTTATTTTGCTTAAAAAGCAGGGACCATTTTGGTTACCCATTGAAAGGGTTTTCGATAGGGTTTTTGGAAAGGGTTATTAGAGAAACCACTTCGTATGTGTTACCCTTTTTTAAGGATAACCCACTTCAATGGATAACCTCTTCAAAACCCTTTCGTTTGGGTTACCCGTTCAAAGGATTAACCCTTTCAAAGGGTTACACTATAGAACGGTAACCCATTCCGAACGGGTTACCCCTTCAACTGTTGTAACGGGGTAACACTTTCCGAGTCCGAGCACTGTAATATGATCTCTCGTAGCTTCACATTAAGTGTAAAATAGCATGAATTTGGACAGAAAGTGTCTAGTCGCCATTGCGCCATTTAGGCAGAGCTCCGTCACTCGCTCAAGGTCGCGCGTTATATGCCTACCGGCTAGCGTATTCCCGCGAGTAAGAATCAGTGGAGTGCAAATTTAAAGAAAAATGCCGAAATTACGATTTGATTTCTGTGCAGCGCATGGATATAAAAACATAACTACACTACTACTAAAAACAAACTTTGATGTCCTGAGAAACCTAATTTTGAAGAAACCGAACTATACAGTCACTTTAAAAAACTTATATTATAATAAAGATTCATCATTTTATGGTGGATCGAAAGTCCCAACAGAGACCTTTAACAATTATATCGAAGAACTAGCTGTGCCCGCGACTTCGTTCGCGTGGATGTCGGAACTTAACAATGTATTTTTTAGTGAGACCAAATGCACTTAACCCTATTTTTTTCTAATATAAAAGATTTTTTCTAAAATAAAAGTAGCCTTAGTTACTCCTTATTACATCAGCTACCTGCCAATAAAAGTCCCGTCAAAATCGGTCCAGCCATTTCAGAGATTAGCCTATACAAACAGACAGACAGACAAAATTTAAAAAAAATGTTATTTTGGTGTATGTACCGTATATATATTCATATGCATGTAGTAAAAACCGGTTATATCAATATTACAAACAGACACTCCAATTTTATTTATATGTATAGATTAGAAAAAGCATTCTTAAATCATTTTGACAGTGTTTTGATGAATCGGCCGGGAAGTACCTACAATTAACGATATGTTGAAATTAATTGATTTTCCTTTACTTCGCTCGATATGAATATTTATTATTTATTTAATTATTAAAATTATTTACCAGATTCAGAACGATGTTCAGAATGTTGACGAATAAATTTAAAAAAAATTTACCTATATTTGATTTAATTGTTTATACTTTAGGCAGGAATTTAACGATTTGTTTAAAATTTTCGTAAATTGACTATTTTTAGAAGGTTTGTAAATTGACGTATGATCACGATCCGCCCCTAGGACCGCCACTGAGTGCATGTGCGAATATAAACAAAATGGCGGTCGTAAAAATACAGAGTGTGTTGCACACCCCCGAAACGTTTGATCTTTATAAGATCGAATGTTTTGAGGTTTCTCGGGGTGCTGTAACACGAAATGAAACTTATAAGACATTCATTTTCAAATCCTAGATGGCGGACTAGTATTTTCGTTTTGATAAATATAGATGTGGGTGTCATTTTCGAGGTTTCTTAGGGTGATGATTATTAAAATGACATCCATTTTGAAATCAAAGATGGCGGCCATACATTTTTGATAAATATAGATATGGGTATCGTTTTCAAAGTTTCTTGGGGTGCTGATTATGAAAATGACATCCATTTTAAAATCCAAGATGACGAACAAGCATTTTTGTTTAAATATAGATATGGGTATCGTTTCCAAGGTTTCTTGGGGTGCTGATTATGAAAATGACATCCGTTTTGAAATCCAAGATGGCGGAAAAGCATTTTTATTAATATTGATATGGGTATCCTTTTGAAAATCGACTTTTATGGCTTCCGTGCGTCCTTTCCTTTTTTCTGTACGAATACGTTGAATTGACGACTTTGGTATTATTGGAAATTCATCAATATTATATCCAAGTGTTTCAATAGTAGCTTCAAGAATGGACAAAGAATCTCTCATACTCAGTTGACACCTAACTAACGCTACTACTAATTTTGGCGTAGTAAAATCCTACCGCATAGATGTTTTACTTATTTCGTGTTGTGTATTCTCCATTAAAGTAGACAAACCCTCCTGTAACCCCCATCTTTCTGGTAGCTGTCGGATACTACGTCAGAAGAACTCTTCATCTTTTGAGGCTATCCACGAATCGACCCAATATTTTGTATCTTCGTATGATGTAAAGCGCTGCTCAGACAGATCATGTGCCATCGACCGGAATAAATGAAAATCGGAAGGAGCAATATCTGGTGAATATGTCGGGTGAGGTAGGACTTTCCCACTTAAGTGTTTATAAATAGGTTTTGACTGGCGCCGCAACATGCGGACAAGCATAATCATGTAAGAGAATAATTTTGTCGTGTCTGGAACTCTGGAGTGGTAATGGGTGCGTTTTTCTTTCATTGCTCGACTCAGTCTCATTAATTGTGTTCGGTAGAGAGCTCCAGTAATGGTTTCGCACGGTTTGAGCACCTGATAATATATGACACTAAGTTGATCCCACTAAATGCACAGCATGACTTTTTTTTCATGAATATTTGGTTTGGCTGTTGATGTAGAAGGATTTCCAGGTGGTACCCATGGTTTTCTCTTCTTTGGATTATCGTAGTATATCCATTTTTCATCACCAGTGACAATACGACGCAAAAAATGACGAAAGCAACATAGATCCAGTAACTCAGTGTGCTAGTGCAGATCGCAGATGCATGTTTTTATTAGAATCAGATGATCAGTCGTTTTGTAACGGTTTATAAGATGATGACGAAGGAATTGGTGATTAAGTGAAGCACTCTGTCGATGCAAAAAGATTCTATCTTCATTTATTTTCATTAACTGAAACGCATTTGATATTGCATAAATATTGATGTATGCAATATCACAAAAATTATCTAAGGTTTCGACAAACTCTTTTTGGCATTGCTTAAATACTTCTTGCGTTTTTTGTGATCTTTTTTGCAAATCCCTCCAAACTTGATGTAAGTTCACAAGTTTGTTCACACAATTAAATAAAGCTTTGGTAGATATTCGTGCCTTTTTCTAATATATAAAGCACTCGATGGCATTATTGAGTCCGATGAAAATGAAAAAGGGGCGAGCCATACCATCTACCGGGCACAGGTCTAGACTACATGCTGCTACTGAGAACTTCCATACAGAAAAACCCAATAATACTTTGACCGACCCGGGAATCGAACTCAGAACATCACGCTCAGCAGTCGCGCTTGCAACCACTAGACCAATGAAGCAGACCAAAAACGCGCCATCCATAAATTGCGAAAGCGACGCGACGACGCGGTTTGGTGATAGGTATAAAGATTTTGCTACGCCGCGGCCCTTCGCAATATAGGTACGATGTAGGTATTATTGAAACGCAAAGGAATTTGTAATCTTTTCTAGATCATTGGAAAGGACATACAAGCAGGTAGGTATACAAAGCACGTTGTTTCATAAGTAGCATAATGCAACTTAAAAGCAGTGCAATAAGCGCCACTTTACGAGTAAAAGTGTTGAAAAATAATACTTATTATAATATTTTGGCTTCAAGGTTAGCAACAATGACAGATCTTGTGAACCTTAAGCGTCGGACAATAAGAGTTATTTTTGAATGACGTAATGTGGGACGCGCGGCCCATCGTCGGCTTACGCTGTACCTATGGGTAGATCGGGTAGATGTCGTATTTCATGAACGCACGTCAATCATTCCAATTTATACCTTATCACAATGATATAAGTGTCAAATGATGCGCGATCTTGAATTGCAAGAATTGTACAAAACACTCGAGTTAAAAAAAATGTTAGTATTTTAAGCATGTTCAAACACATGTATAGTTAGATAACTGTGAGATTATATCCTAACATGACCTATAAGTGATTGAAAAATCCTAATTGCAATAATAAATAATTTAATTTCATGAGTCCATGTCAAACACCCAACCAAACCGTAAACAAAACAAAAGTCTTAAGAATGTACTAGGTTATTCAATTCAAATCCGTCAAAGCTCCGTAGAGTCCGGAATATTACAAACGATTTAGCAAACAAATACCTACGCACGCAAATACTGCACAGTAAAATACACACTAACGTGACCAATGCCTGCACGCACACACTAGCATTCAAAATGTATGCCTCCTCTATGCGGCCTCTTAAAAGAATAACCATACGGTTACCCTGTAAAACCCCTTCAAGAGAATAACCTCTTCAATTGGGTATCTCAAAAGAAGGGGTAACCCCTTGCAATTGGTTATTCATTGAAAGGGTTACCCTATCACTGGTGTTAGGAAAGGGTTTACACGACCAAGAGGTTACATCATCCATAGGGTAACCAAATGAACGGGTAACCCTTTCGAATGAATTAACCCATAAAGGGGGTTGTACGGTCCCTGTTAAAAAGAGAATGAAACTCTGAACGTCACACTCAACACCCTCACTTCTAACCCTTAGCACTACTCTGGCCTACTTTCTAAAACTGTGGTAATACTCCCCAATTTTTTCGTCTATTCTCAAAACACACATATGCCAACATAAAACCCGTGTCACACACATTATAGTTCCTAATACAAGCAGTTATTACCGTTTCACTTTGAGACACCCCAATAATTTTTGTTCAACGTACATGCGTTCCATTGTCAACACAGTAAAATTCCCGCGGACTTTTATTCGAGCAAGCTTGTGTAGTCCACACTTTAAGTGACCCTTTGTTAGGTTTGGCTAGTTTAGTGACGTAACGAAATTTAGAAAGTTGTTTTATATGGGTTTGAATGAGTTGGTACAAGAAAATGTTGTGGTATGGAAAATTATAAAGTTTGGGATTTATAATATCAAATGGCATCCCGCCTGTATTGACCGGAAGGTTAGGCATAGGTGGATTAGTATACATGTCGCGAATGCGAAGTAATAATGAGTATAGATATAACCACAAAACGTCATTTGACATCATGGGGTGGGGTTAGCGGCCGAAGTAAGCAACGGCATGCGCGCACGCGGCTCTCGAGCCCAAGGATCGGAGCTGCAACGACCTTGGTGAGCGAATTTTTGTTATCAGTGCATGCACTATCAGATTTACCTGACATTTAGATGGTATTTGTTTTATTTATTGTGTTACCCGTGATAGGAATCAGAAATCAGATTAACCGAGGACAGATTCAGACTAGTATTCAGATGCGAGCGTTGGGGTGGCTGAAGGAGAGGTTGGAGGACACTTGCAG
The DNA here is from genome assembly GCA_947562105.1 of Shargacucullia verbasci. NCBI lineage: Eukaryota > Metazoa > Arthropoda > Insecta > Lepidoptera > Noctuidae > Shargacucullia > Shargacucullia verbasci. The sequence goes on from OX387283.1 coordinate 1,091,657, forward strand.
GGGTTTATACCCAATACAAAGTTTACAATATTTACGGTTAACCAGCTTACGGCAGGTATTTAGATACTCATATCAGTGTAAACAAACAGGCTAAGGATTCAGATATTCATCGATACCAACTATTAAGGTATTTGGCGACAATACGTCCTCATTTCGCCGATGCCGTTATTGAGTCCCATACAACATCTAACATCACAAACATCTTCAATGGTTAAGTCGTTGATACTTACGACGACAGGGCTTGACTAGTGGTTGAGCGAAAAATACAACAAAAATAATTCGTTATTCGTCAAAGAACTCCTACAACAGTTATCGTGATTATTAACTTTTGTTTACTAAATAAAACTATTACAATTTCTATTGAGAAGCAGATTCTATATAATTCTGCCAATGCCTAGATCACCATGACTCCAACATTTTCATTTACATTCTACCATAAATCATCGTATCAATGTACAGTATACACCCGACTTATTATCTGAATAGTATTAAAATTTAATCTCGCCTGGCTAGTCTCCAGAAACCATTATGGAGTCACATTTTTAGAAGTGGACCAAACTATTCTATTTTTTGTGCATGTGCGCTCTTGTTATTTTATCTGTAATATTATGACCATAAAGGCCAAGATTTTTGCCCGTTTGATGTTGACCCGTTGCACCCTTGATGCACCCCTCGTGTAACCCACTATGCTACTAAGTTAAATGAAACAAAATAATTATGGGTAGATACATCCTATACACCTTCATCAGCATGTACCTACTATGCCATGTGTAATTTTCTTGTGGTAAGCGCGTTACTGTGTGATTTTTTCACATAGAATAATAATAATATCCTCCTGACCGATTTCGGTCACGGCGGCCAATCTCACCGGAGATTAGCCAACTACGCAGGAGATATTATAGAGCACAAGTATGTGCGCAAACACAGGTGCTCTCTCTATTCCTTCACTCTCATAGTCCGATGGGATGGCAATCCGACACGACCGGAGAGAGATCAGGCGCAGGACCAACGGCTTTACGTGCTTTCCGAGGCACGTTGTGTATTCAAATGCACGAAGACATAGACCCGAAACAAATATCTGTAGATGATACAAATATTTGTTCTGTGCGGGAATCGAACCCGCGACACGTAGCTCAGCAGTCGATCTCTCAACCACTGCGCCAACCGTGTCGTCAACATAGAATAAGTATGTATAAAGGGCCCAGTTAGTTATAATATCCCTATGTAGCGGCATAACACACATTTATAAATTTGATATTTTAGTTTCATTAAAAATCCCTATTTTTCTTATTCAAATAGCCGTACAAACTTTAAAACCAAAATCATGGTTAAATGTAAAACAATTTAATGAAGTAAGAACTCATCAAGTGTCAACTAAGCTATCCTTATTAGAAGGTTGCGACGATAATCCAGGATTATCTCGTTAACTTGTTTTACAGGGCCATTGGACAAAGGGTGGACCCTTCGAGGATACACGGATTAAACAGGATGTTTGGGAAATAATGACTAGTGGTTGAAAAGTTGATTTGATTAAACAGAAACGAAATGAAAGATATTTTAGAGGAAAATTTTCTTTTCAAAATTCTACCATTATGGGTGGAGGTACAAAGTTTGTGATAAATCATGCCTTGGTCAAGTGAGGTCCTGGGTCCGATTTCCGGGTAGGGCAAAGTGTTATTGGGTATATATAAAAATTCGCAGTACCAGCACGGAGTCTGGAACTGTACTCGGTAGATGGCAATAGGCTCGTCCCTTCTTACATGGGATTCAATAACGGCATCGGCGAAATGTGGATGTATATCGTTTTTTCAACGCAGATAAAAACGAGTGGTAAAATGGCGCTGGCGTAGGTACCATCACTTGAGGAGACTCTCTGAATATGAAAATAACTTTGGGTAAACACCCAAAGTTATTTTCATATTCAGAGAGTCTCCTCTCATGATGGATATAGCATACTTATTATGATAGGCATGATTGAAAATATTTTCAGAAGGGCTCGTGGCTACATAGCAATCGCGTAGAACGGTCGAACTGCAAGGTTAAGCAGCGCTTGATGCAGCCAGTCCTTGAATGTGCGACCATTTTTCATACATCAAGACCCGTCCGTGCCTCGGAAAGCACGTTAAGCAGTTAGTACCGGGTGTCATACGAAGCCCTATGACAATCATTACGGGAGTCAGCAGCCCAAAAAGTCTGACAACCAGTCTAACCTTAGAGTATCAGTGTCTTCCAGTAATTGGATGACGGAGCTCAGATGGCAGTCGCTGCGTGTAAAATACTGATATCTAGCCGTAACCGGTTAGATTGGAAGCCAACCCCAATGGAGTTAGGAAAAGGCTAGGCAGATGATGATGATTATAAATATTTTCATAGTTGGTAAAGTTTTACATAACATCCCGTGCAATTGTTTTAGTTAGATTCTAGTTAATGGTTGTTTGTTCCGCTGTCGTGAGGCGAATTTTATTGTTTTTCTGTTTTGATGCCGATGAGGAATTGTTATGCTTTTCCTGCTATAAGGAACACGACTTTGACTGATAGCTTTGTTATAAGAACTTTAGGCTTATTAGTTATTTGCTTTTTAGTACCCTGAACTCTGAGACTGCAACTTTTGTTTTCAACTAGCAAAAGGTATAGGTAAAATATACTAGGTATTCATTAAGATTCCTGAAGGAAATATTGTTATAATTATTATCATTCTTGGCAAATGTATCAGTGATCTTGTGAAATGAGTTTTTTTTTTTAATACTGTTCCGCTTAGGCATATTTACTGCAGGGTTGGAGATCATTTCGAAAATCATGGCGGAAATCACTCGTCTTTTTTTTTTATTCTGGTAATATTATATTAGGGATATTTTAAACACTAAATTTTATTGTTTTTTTTTTCTATACCTAAAAAATACTATTTCTAATAGAGATAGATTTATGTATAAACGCCTAAGAACTACCCCCCTTGTGGTACTTGGTGAAAACAACTCGATTCAAAACCACCATTGAATTTTCTTTATCATGTCATACTGTATTATTCAAAAGTCTATTTAAAGACGTATAACTTTACAAAGTAGCATTGCACCAGTGATAACATTGTTTTTTATACCATAATACTTCTGCAAGTACGCGTTCAATTCATTTCAGTCATATTTCTAACCGTATCTCTACTGCGGGGGGGGAGGGGTAGTGCGTTGACTTTTTTGCTCTCTCTCACATTACTTAGAGAACGAGCACATTGTTTGCTGAGCGGGACAAACACAAAAATAAATTTTGTCTCCAAACAAAGTGGGTTATTCTGAGGAACGGCATTAAAACGATTTGATATGATGTTTTTTGTATTATGATTTTTGAGTTGTAGCTTGAACTCAATCAAATAGCCAAAGATTGTAGACGTTATTATTTTAAAAGTGTTTTCGTAGTGTTTTTTGACTACTACCTACATTATTAGGTACTCAATTCAATTTTTAATTGCATTCCATTATGTATGACAATAATTGGTATGCTTATGTAATGGTATCAATTACGGACCCTGACGGGCATTTATAATATCATTACCTGGAGTCCCTAAAGTGAACATCCTCTGAACGGCAGCCATTATGGTTTATACACATTAGCTACTAATTTTATTGGTAAGTTCTGAATTTTTAATTTTTAATTTCGTACCAATACGCCACTCGATACAATCTAAGTAGTGATTAATTCAGAATCATTCTGAAGTAATGGTCTTAAAATCAGTAAGCTTTAAAATCATTGAAGAAATCCTCGAGATTTTTCGCGCTATGAAGGAAATCAGCAGCACTGTTAACCCGCCAATGAATAACCCAACTATTATTCGACTGTCAACTGATAAATAAAATAAAAACAATTGACAACAATTTTTTATTGAAAACAACTCTTAGATTGTATGTCCTCTATCTTGAAATCACTAAAATTCAAATCGTTTAAATATCGTTTTAATAACAGAAGTCCAAAAAGAGCAGCAATCTCGAGTACAGTGTAAATAACCGCAGTAACAATGCACTCTGCAAATGTAGTATTAATAACTCGGGGGCACACGATAAGCACCCTTATGGCTTGAAAAATAAAGACTATAAACAAACAAAAAAACAATCTGCATGAACGAAACAAGACTGCGGGTTTAAACTGCAATTTTTAAGTTGCAGCTTATCTCCGTGCGGTTTGTGTTTTGCAGGATGAGCAGATTTGTAAGTTGTAATACTTGTCTGACTTTATGCTGGTAACGCGAAGGCAAATGAAATATGATGCTCCTCGAGTAAATGTACCGAAGCATGAGGGAGGTCAGATTGGGTAAAACGGAAAATCCGAGGCAAAGCACCTGGTGATGTGTTCCAACTGAAAAACTTCTTGTTGTTGTGTATATTGTACCAGCGTTCATGTATGAAACGATGCATGAATGTAGATGAAGCAAAAGGGTTATGTAAGGATCGTAGCACGTGGCGTTCCGTAGTTTCTGCCTACACCCATGGGAAAAGGCGTGACTTTATGTAATTTGTCGATGATAATGCCAATTACGTGTACCATAATAATCCTTTATCATTACTTATCATAAATTAGCATTACGCCTGTACCCCCGAAGGGTTAGGCAGAGGTGATTTTGTGTACCCACATTTCGCCTATGCTCTTATATCTGTAATTAAGTCTCATGTAATAGGGTCTAGCCTATTGCCATCAACCTGGTACAGTACCAAACTTCATGTTGCTGTTGAGAATTGATATACAAGAAAAGCAAATAATACGTTGGCCAACCCGGGATTCGAACTCAGGATCTCACGCTCATCAGTCGCGTTTGCGACCACTAATCCAATGAGGCAGTGATTATAATTCATCATCACATTATATTCATCACCATGTGGGTGTAGGTACAGTAGTACGCCTCTGCTCACCCCTTCTGGGAATACAGGCGTGATGCTATGTAATAATAATTCTGATAACCAGACACGGGCATGTTTTTACAATGAAAGTGGTTAAGGGTGCCTCACTAGTCTGCTGTAGGTCCTGTATTCGATTCGCGAGTCGAGCAAAGTGTTATTGGGTTTTTCTGTATGGAATTTCTCAGTAGCAGCACGGAGTCTGGAACTGTGGCTGATAGATGGCAATAGGCTTACCCTGTTTTACAAGGGACTTAATAACGTTAACAGCGAAATATGGGTGTACATTTGTACACCTCTGCCTTACCATTCGGGGAGTTCAGGCGTGATGCCTTGTTAAACGCGTGAGGGATGTAATTTTCTTTATTTAAATTACTTTGTCCTACCCTAAAATTTCTCTTGTACCGTGGGTACAGTTTACAAACCTACATGTCACATGCACACGCAACCAGACCCGAAACAACTATCTGTAGATTATACAAATATTTTTTACTTGTGGGGATCGAACCTGCGACACGTAGTGCAGAAAGCTAATCGCTTAGCCGCTGCGCCAACCGTGTCGACTATATATACATACATATATATATATATATATTGATCCGAATATGAATTGTAAAAGTCTCAAGTGCGGGCTAGGTTCGAACTGAGATCCTCCTGCATGGAAGGCAAGCGTTCAAACGCTAGACTACTTGCTATTAGTGTTTTCATTTTCAACTGCCGTATTCGGTACAATTCTGCAACCGCTATTACTAAAACACAGCCACCAGATTTGTTGTGTACATTATTAATGTTCGGGGTGTTACGAGCAAGAAATGAGAGTTTTATGTCTCGATACACTATGTATTGGTCCCTGAGTTGCTATGTGTTTCAAGATATTTTCATTTGACTATAGATCCCGTGTGTGATCCAAAGAGGAGCTCGTAGCTACATAGCTAGTTAAGCAGCGCTTGCCGCGGTCAGTCGTTGGATGGGTGACCATTTTTCACATATCGAGACCCCTTCGTGCCTCAGAAAGCACGTTAAGCAGTTGGTCCCGGGTGTCATACAAATTCCTATGACAGTCGTTACAGGTGTAAGCAGCCAAAAAATTCTGACAAGCAGTTTAATCTTCAATGGCGTGCGGTTCATAAAGACAAAAAGACACTGCCTACCCTATAAAACAGATAAATATTTACTATAAGATATTTGATGTGGCAAATCACATACATCATTACTTAATCGACAAGATGACGAACCAATACCAACATGCAGTAGGTAATTTTGTTAAGTAAGCTTTTAAAATTTTCTGCCTACCCTGTCTAAAAACTCTGTTCACGCCGCTGCTAATCTTAGAGTATCAGTGTTTCCCAGTAATTTGGTGGCGGAGGCAGTCGCTCCGTGTCATCATTATCATCATCATCATCAGCCAGAAGACGTCAACTGCTGAACGAAGGCCTCCACCAAGAGGGGGTGGGGTGCCATAATCCCCACGCTTGGCAGGCGGCTTGGGGATCGCAGCGGCTCACCGATTAGTGAGAGGACGCTGCTGCCCGTCCTCCGGTGTCTGGCCGTAGTTTTAAGACGTACCCGGGTCCCTCCGTGTAAAATACTGATATTCAACCGCAACCGGTTAGTCTATAACCCGACCCCAATGTAGTTGGGAAAAGGCTAGGCTAGTGATGACATAGATCCCGTGTACAGTATTTGTTTGATTGATCATCACAATTTTACTCTACCAAAATATCCGACAATATTTTTATTGTATAATTTTTCTATTTAGATTTACGAAAGCGAAATACTATTTGACTGCTTCACTGGTCTGGTCAAGCGCGTTCTGGGGTAAATTCCCGGTAAAGTATTATAAGGTCTTTCCTTTTACCCGGTTTTTTTTTGTATTTGATATGAGTACAATCATTTGTACAAATATATGGTGGACACAAACAATACAAAATTGGCAAACATTTACAAACGAACAGGGCGCAGGTTCCGTAGCTTTTAAAATGGGAATTCTGATAGTACGGTGCAACTGATTTAAAATGAGTATTATTAACTTGTATTTTGACGGCACGGTTGGCGCAGTGGCTAAGTGATTAGCTTTCTGCGGTGTTGCGGGTTCGATTCCCGCACGGAACGAATATTTGTATGATCTACAGATAGTTGCTTCGGGTCTGGTTGTGTATGTATGTGACATGTATGTTTGTAAATTGTACCCACGATACAGGAGAAATCCTAGAGTGGGGCAAGGATTTACAAAAAAGGAAAAATAAAAAAAGAATGTATAATACTCATTACGCCTGTATTCCCCCAAGAGTTAGACAGAGGTTTTGTAATTGTTTGAAACGCATATTTCGCCGATGCTGTTTTTGAGTTCCGTGTTATAGCGAGCTTATTGCCATTTAATCAAGCATATTTCTAGTCTGCTACCTGATACCAAGAATTTCCATACGGAAAAACCTCATAAAACTGCCCAACTCGGGAATTAAACCCAGGACTTCACGCTCATGATTGACTGGCCGGGTGACATGTCATAAATCAGCTGTGTGTTTTAAAATATATTTTTTCTATTTAATAGGTGTTATTTTATCCTAAAAACCATTGTCAACTGTAGTAAAACTAATAAATATCGTGTACAAACGTTTGTGAAGAATTATCAAAAGGATTTTGCGCTAAGTAACAAATACAAAAGTGGTCAGCTGTCAACGGCTCATCATTTTGAAACTCGTCGCCTAAAACGGGAAGTATTTTTCTAATAATCTTGTTTTTATAACTCGTATGAACACTACTCCTCATTTTTCATTAGTTTTTATGCTATTATTAGTTGAAGTTATCATAATTTAAGAACTGTGTGAGCCTTAAATTTTACCATCTGTCACTACCCACTTGTAACAAATATATTACTAGAACTTCAATAAAATTAAAATCCTTCTATGCTAAGCAATAAAATATTCGGTTTCCCCCATCTTAACACTATAAATAAACTAAATTAAGTGTCGACTAACCAACTTCCATTAAATTTTAGTAATAACTATTTACATTTATTATTATTTGATTGTCTAAATCTTTCTCATAATTTCTCCCTAAATCTAAATACTGTCTTAGATTTTCCAGTTTCTCACTCGTTTTCCACTTATTTATTTTCCAGTAACTCCACACGCAATGTCTATGATGACCCGTAGGGCTGTTGCCAAGGATGCGGAGTTGAAGCTGAAGTTGACACTGCAGGAGCTTAAAACCTCAAAGGAGCTCTGCGATCAGTTACTCAAAGAAAGAGATGAGAGTGAGGAGGAAATCAAGAATATTATAAACAAAAACTCTGATTTAAAATGTGAGCTTGCCGACTTACATATTCAATATATGGATGTATTGGATCAACGAGATAGGCTGCAGGAATTTATAACTTCTTTTAGTGATTGTAGTAATACACATGAGGTGGCTTTGAGTCGCATTACTGAGCTCGAAATTAGCTTAAGTGAAGCTCACAAATCTATTTTGTGCTTGGAGCAACTAAAGGAACAGCATGAAAGTAGTGCAACTCAGAACTTATTTACTCAACTGGTACATTCCAATACTGACTTCCCACATAAAGTAATCCCCTCTACCCACAGTAACAATACAATCATGAGTCACAGGAAATTAAAAAAGTATATTAAACTTAATAAATTAATTATAAAAACTAGAAATGCATGTAGGAAACAGAAACAGTCTTACAAAATAAATAGTTTAATTAAGAGCCGTATTGAATTAACAAATCAATTAAACAATTGTAATGAGCAGTTAATACATAGTAGGCTAATGTATGATCAGGACACACAGCTCTTGCAGCAGGAAATGTTAGAATTACATAGTGAATTAACCAAAACTGCCAGTAGGTATCAGGATGCTCAAAAACAAATAAAGGAGCATATTCTTGCTGCAGATGAACTGCTTAAGTTGGGCAGTGAGAACATGGATCGCCTTGACTCACTGACTAGTAAGTTTAATAACTGTATATGTTCAAAGACCCCAACTACAACAGCCTGTCCAGAACCAGAGTGGTCTAATGGCCATCAAGATAGTATTTTTCATAAACCTATCATGGCAACTAATACTCTACAGGCTAATAAAAACCACTTAAGTAAAACCCACATATTTTCTGATAGTTTAGGAAAAGGTTTTGGTAGCCTAATGTATGAACACTCAGTAAATAATGTTATAAACCATTGTTCACCCGGTGCCAGCTTTAATTATTTGATTAACAAAATTAAATTAACAGGGCTTAACTCCACATCTTCTGCTATTCTTTTATATGGTGATGGTTTAGCAGTAACTAAGAAAGACATGATTTATTGTTTGAGACTGATGTTAAGCATTAATCAGAAGACAAATTGTAAATTTACTATCTGTGCCTTACCTTATTCTTACACTTTGACTGAAGAACAAAATAGGCACATATACAATTTAAATTTAATTATGTATAACATGTCTCATTGTTATAGTGACTCGATTCTTTATTTCGACACAAACATATTTATTAATAAATTTAAGTTGACAGAAGATACAATGTATCTGCCCCATAGGTATAAGCGACAAATTGCTAATCTGTTAGCATTCAATTTACAGACTGACACAGGTACCAGTAGTGTAACTAAGATAGTTTGTAATGTTAGTAATGTTACTAACACATGTATTGACACATCTTATAGTTTAAACTACAAGGTGGGACAACAGACAGGCTCCATGAATTGAATATTGTACATCAAAACATGCAAGGCCTGTCTGGCAAGGATTTAGAATTAAGTTTATTTATTGAGAAGCACAATGTTCATATTATGTGTGTTACAGAACACTGGCAAAAAAGTCATGAATTAATTTTTTTGAACAATGGAAATCACTCAGTCCAAAGTGCGTTCACAAGAAAGGAGGCCATTCATGGTGGGTCATTAATATTTGTTTCTAATTATTTTAGGTGTAAAGAACGAAAAGACATTGTGAACCTCTCTGTTGAGCGTACAGCTGAATTGTCCTGTGTTGAACTCGAGCGTTATGTTATAATGTGTGTATACCGGCCTCCGACAGGTAACTTTAATTCTTTTGAAACAATAATGGAGGAGTCACTGGGAAAGTTGAGTTCTAGTAAGAAAGGGATAATCGTGTGTGGTGATTTTAATGTCAACATATTAGAGTTGTCCACCCTTGGTACCAGGTTAATACATTTATTCAAATCATTTAATTTAAACTATTTATTTTTTGAACCCACCCGAATTACGGCTTCCTCCTCTACCTGTTTAGATAATATTTTTTGTAATTGTGATGCAACAAATGCCATGGTATTAAATGATTTGACGTCTGATCACTGTGGACAAATAGCTAGTTTCAAAAATCAACTTGATAACAGATCGCGTAAAATAACTTGTCGGCCACTGACGAATAGACGTTGTCTTATCTTTAGAAACAAGATAGACTCGAAGATTAGTCCTTCTATATTAAAGCAAGATAATCCGGATCTTATGTATAGAGCCTTGTTTGGAGTTGTAATGGAAGAGTTTCATGGTACTTTTAAGACTAAGACGCTAGAGTTTAAGGGTACTACAAAATTTAATGAGTGGGCTACGCCAGGTATTTACAAGAGTAGAGTTAGATTATATGAATTATATGGTATGAAAAAATATAATTTCGATGCTTCATTTATTGAATATGTAAAAAAATATTCAAAATTGTTTAAAAGAGTCTGTAATTTGGCAAAGTCTAGATTTTTAAGTAATAAAATAAAACAGTCCGCTAATAAAATAAAAGCCACATGGAATGTCATCAATGATGAAACTGGCAAGATTGTTCAACGTAACAACCAATTCGTATTAGTTAACAATAATAGAGTAGTAAATAGAGATTTAGATGTAGCGCAAGAATTTAATAACTTTTTTGCTAACATACCTGTAACTACCACCAGATCCTTGGATTCTTCTCCATCTTACGCTGAAAAAATCTTACTTAGTAACGTGCCTGAATGTAAATGTCCTTTCGAATTTAGTCACGTCACATCGAATGAAATTGTAAGCATTTTTAAATCGCTAGACCCGAAAAGAACTAATGACTTATGGGGTATTTCTGTCAAAGTCCTAAAAAGCATCATAGATGTTGTTGCTCCTTATTTAACTGATATTTTTAATCAGTGTATTGACTCTGGCACCTTTCCTGATCTTATGAAGTATAGTAAAATCATTCCTCTTTTTAAATCTGGCAGCAAAAATGATCTAGGTAATTTTAGACCTATTTCTATACTACCAGCGTTCAGTAAAATTTTTGAAAAGATCATACTTAAACAGTTACTAAGACACTTTAATCTGAATAGACTCCTTCACACTGAACAGTATGGTTTTACTAAAGGACGCTCAACAACGGACGCGGGAGTTGCCTTACTTAAACACATCTACAGCGCATGGGAGAAATCGCAGAATGCCATCGGCGTTTTCTGTGATCTCTCTAAAGCGTTCGACTGCGTTCACCATGACACGCTTACCCGCAAACTCAGCCATTATGGTATTAAGAATATGGCACTTAGCGTAATAACTTCTTATTTAGGTGGTAGAGTACAATATGTGGATATAAACGGGGCTCAATCTTCTGGATTACCTGTCCATCTGGGCGTACCACAAGGTTCAATTTTGGGTCCTTTTTTATTTCTGATATATATAAATGATTTACCGTACTCCCTAAAAAACATATGTGAGGTCGTACTTTTTGCAGATGACACTTCACTTTTATTCAAAGTGGATAGAAATAGGGATCATTTTGATGATGTGAATAGTGCACTTGCACAGGTTACGCACTGGTTTACCGTTAATAACTTGGTATTAAATTCCAAAAAAACTAAATGTATTAAATTTACTTTACCTAATGTTAAAAATCTTGGACCGAAATTAATACTTAACAAAGAAGTTCTTGATACTGTAGATGCCACAGTATTCCTAGGTATAACATTAGATTCGAAAATGCAATGGGGTGCACACATATCTTGTCTTGCGGGAAAACTCAGCTCTGCTGCTTATGCGGTCAGAAAAGTAAGGCAACTTACCGACGTAGACACAGCTCGACTAGTCTATTATAGCTATTTCCACAGCATCATGTCCTACGGAATTCTTTTGTGGGGCAGAGCTGCTGATATTGAAAGCATTTTTATTTTGCAGAAAAGAGCTGTTCGTGCCATATACCAGTTAGGAGCTAGAGATTCGCTTAGAGAACGTTTTAAAGAAATTGGTATTTTGACTGTTGCATCTCAATATATTTATGCCAATATAATGTTTGTAAGGCAAAATATACATTTGTATACAAAAAATAGTGATGTCCATAACATCAATACACGTAATAAACACAAATTATGCGCCTCCATCTGCCGTTTACACAAAGTACATAATTCGTTTGTAGGGCTGGGTATACGTATTTATAACAAAATACCAATGCAGTTGCTAGAATTGTCTGAAAATTCCTTTAAAGTTACTATTAAACATTATCTTATTAAGAAGGCTTATTACTGTATAAATGATTATATAAATGATAAAAACGGTTGGTCATCGTGTTAAACGCAGGACAATTCCAAATTATATAATGAACATGACATGACGTTTATTGTTCTCTTTTGTTTTTTTGTTTTGTGCTTTATTTATTAATTTTTAATCCTTTATTTGATTTACTGACATAGATATTTTATTAATTAATGACAATCATATCAATTGTACATTTTGTATGTTTTGTTTTTTTATTTTTTTTTATTTTATGTTTTATTATTTATTTTTTTGTTCCCCTGTCATTATCTTGATTCAGAGGCTTGGAGGTCTAATGCAGTTAACTGGTGATCATTGCAATTTCTATATTATTTTATTTATATGCAATTCTCAGGTAGCAAATTCGTCATGCTCCCTTTGATGTCATTGCATGCGGTGGCGTCATGGGTCGGGTCACCTGCTTCCCTCTAAAATGACGAGGCAGGTGATGGCTGATCTTTGCGTCATACTCGTGAACGGGTGCTGCTTGTGGTGACTGGTCGACTTGCTGGCTGAGATTAATGAATTTATAATTTATTCATTTACATACATGCATTTGCCTTGCATTTAATGGATCATAGTTCTGCATGCGTGAGCCGTAAAGCCCTTATGACTGCTATTCCAAAGCGATTGCAGGTGTGGGCGGGCGCGCTCTTCACACTTAGGTGTATGACATCTTTAGGACAACGGAGGCTATATTGCCTTATACCTTTTGGTGAAATGGTGTGCGCTAGCTCACATGTGGAAACGTTTTTGCTAAGCTTTAATTATTGTAATAGCATTCTTTAATTATATTTCTTTTATTATTGTATAATGACAGACATGGGAGTGTTGCTGGGGAGTTTGTTGGGCCGTTTCTTCTCCCCAAGCTAAAACACATAGGAAGCGGTCAAGGGCGGGCGTATTAGTTCTGTCCATAATATGTTTGACGTTCAAAAAGCACTAGTAGTAGTCTATTTTGAATAAATGAATTTTGAATTTGAATTTGAATTTGAATTGGTCTTGTAGCCGCATACGCTACTGATAGCATTGGTCTCACCTACTGTAATCTATACATATAAATAAAATTGGAGTGTTTGTTTGTAATATTGAAATAACCGTTTTTTACTACATGCACATGAATATATATACGGTACATACACCAAAATAACATTTTTTACAATTTTTGTCTGTCTGTCTGTTTGTATAGGATAATCTCTGAAATGGCTGGACCGATTTTGACGGGACTTTTATTGGCAGGTAGCTGATGTAATAAGGAGTAACTTAGGCTACTTTTATTATATATAGAAAAATTCTTTTATTTTAGAAAAAAATAGGGTTAAGTGCATTTGGTCTCACTAAAAAATGCATTGTTAAGTTCCGACATCCACGCGAACGAAGTCGCGGGCACAGCTAGTATATACATATAATTTATGAAATATTCGTGTACATCAATAAACTTCTGCCTAACCCTTCGGAGAATACATACGTGATGGTATAAAATACAGTGACCTATGGTTTTAATTATTTTCATGCAGATCCCTAACAACGTACAAATTGGTCTCGTGACGTAACGCAAAACAGCGCGGTGTGTGAAAATTAAATATTTTCCAATTTCATCGATCACCGTGTGGCAATCGCGACTGGCAGGGACCATACGTTGAACGCATGGTTTCGGTCGCTTTTTCTGGTATATTTTATTGTTCTCATTTTCACCCAACAAAAAATATCATTTACTATGAAATTGTAAACTCACAACCTCATGATTTCTGTCTTTGCGAGAGCGAAAATAAAATTTACCGGTACAAGTTTCGCAGGACAAATGATTCAGAAAAATATACTTTATCGTATTTTCTTAAATTAAAACCTAGCATACCATTAGTTTGTTTTTTCCAAAAATAAAAAGTATGAAATTAAGTCGGAAAATTAAAAAAATATATCTGAATCTCGATGATAAAGATCCATCCAGACCAGATGACAGATGAGTACAAAAAAAAATCTTAAAGCCGTTTAGGAGGTGATGAATTACGAACACACGCATTGGAATTTTATATATGTATACAGAAGATGTAAAATTAATTTTGACAAATCACCGATACATTCACAGAACAAACATCACAATATTATTATTAATTCAACAAATCAAACCATCAGTTCCATGAAAATGAGTTTGATTTTACGGATAATTTTACACTTTTGTTCTCAATTATTGTTCCAGTTGATGAACACATTGAAAGTTTACAATAACACTTTAATACAAAATATGGACACAACATAACACAAAATAACATCACGCCTAGAACGCTAGCGTTTCATGTAATAGGGCGCGAGCCAATTGCCATGCTGCTCCTAAGAATTTTCTAATAGAAAAACTTACTATCACTTTCCTCGTCCCGGGAAACAAACCCAGGATCTCATGCTCAAGATTCGCGCTTGAGACTACTAGACCGATAAAGCAGTCTCATAACTCATAAAACTCATATTATCTGCCAAAATATCCCAACGGTTGAATGCTTGCCGTGCCGCTTTGCCGCTAGTCGTGAATTCGATCTTAGCTCACACTGAGTTATAGATTTTTTTATCAAAACTGATAGCCTAACAAGTACCAGAGGTTTTTGTTTCGCAATTTAGTTAATTAAATTCGGTCTCCCACTATCAAAATACGGCCCCTTATAAATATTTCTAACCAAAAAGTTGTTATTTTAGGCCAAGAAAAATAAACAATTCTAGCGTCGTAGAAATAAACAAATATAATTTTGGACCTGGTTAGCCCTTCAAAGTAAATAAAATTAATTCAATAATGCACTGCTCCCTAACTGTGGGGCCGCGAAAATAGCGAAAACTAATATGAGATACTACATGAAGCTTTTAAAGCACATGCGTGATATTGAAAATCCTCGAGGTAATATATTTCTTTAAATTTATGTTTGTTTTTATCCTTATATTTATTGTATAAGTGTCTCGAGACAAATTGACTGTTAAACTAACATAATACCTATTCATTATAATTTTAATTTTACGCGGAACGATTTGATCCACATCTCACTTTTGATTTACATACTATTTTCTCCAATCACACAAATACTGTAAATGTGAATGTGTTCTGAAAACATTTATTACTTAATCACCCATAAGTAACTACTTACTACTAAATTTCGCACACGAAAAAGATGTCTTACACGAGCAATTTGTACAATTGACGTTAAAATCGATGTATTCACATGTCAGTTGAGTGGATTCGCAAAGATACTGTTGTTTATGTTTTAATATAGAATAATATTGTATTATAATATATATTAATGCTATGCATTATAATATATATAAATTTTTGTTTTAACATGTTTACTATATTGATATTTTTATTTTTATTTTATCGTGTAATTGTTAATATATTATTTGTAAGTTTAATATTGTGTATATATAAGAGACCACTCTATCGCATCGGGTACTAACCTGTGATAATAGTTTTAAGGGAGATAAATAAATAAATAATAAATCATTTTTCGAATAACACCTTCGATAATTTTTATCAAGATACATGAGTGGTTGCCCTAAATAACGAGTGAAACCGCAGGCAAAAGTTAGTAAGAAAATTTTAAAGGAGATTTTTCGCAGCTTCACAAACGCTAATTTCAGAGCCGCTCTATTTTTCTCTTTACAAACGCTCACCCGTCCAGATGATAACGTAAAGCGTGTAATGGATTAAAATCTCTTTGTGCAATACGTACAAAGCCGGATGTGAAAGGTTGTTAAAATATGCCCCGAGTTTTCTGTTGGCAATATTGCTCGATGGGGTCGCAATATAATGATATTATATTGTACCTTTGTACGAACTGCACATTTCGGCCAGTTGTATAGGTATGCAATTTGATACAAAAGGGTATATTATTGTAAATGTATGAAGGATGGCTCAATTTGATGAATTTTTATTTGACACTATTGCCAATTAAGCGAAAGAGGTATTTGGTAGAAGAAAAGCATTTTTTAATTACCAATCAACTCAATTCCAGTACATGGCATTTTGAAAATTTGTATTTTATTTGTATAGGTAGCAAGTACTATTATTAGTCTTGGTTAATGCTCTTAATTCATTCATTAGTAGAATTTAACCGACTAGTCGTCACTAAACGTCCAAATAGTACGTCACTTCAGCACGAACACGTTTTAATAACAAAAAAGTCTGCTCTAATATCAAATTCACCAGATATATTGTGAATGTGACTATTACATGTAAAGCCTGCCTTTTACCCGTCGAAAATGTTTTTGAAATTGAGTTTTCATTCAATATTTGTATTTTAACACCACGTCAAGGTTTAAGTGCTTGTAGATTGACATGTCTCGACACGTCTTTGTGAAATGTAAAGAAAAAGAATGGTGAGATTTATGATTTTTCTTTCGTTGAGTAATATTTGCTTTTTATATTTGTATCTTTGTTGAATTAAGAGGGTAAAACGTATAACAATATTTTTTTTAAGGTTTCATAAATTATTGGATTTTTAAGTACTTATTTGTTGAAACATTTGTTGCTCAACAAATATTCACTGTTTTGGGGCACACCTTCTCTGGAAATTGTAAAATATCTAGACTTTTGACAGAATTCATTATAATTTATTATGCTCCCGAATACATTTCATCATCATCATCATCAGCCAGAAGACGTCCACTGCTGAACGAAGGCCTTCCCCCGGGGGGGGGGGGGGGGGTTGCCATAATCCCCACGCTTGGCAGGCAGCTTGGGGATCGCAGTGGCTCACCGATTAGTGAGAGGACGCTGCTGCCCGTCCTCCGGTGTCTGGCCGCAGTTTTAGGACGTACCCGGGTCAAATACAATTCTACAACATTTATTTCCTCGACATTTTCGTCAGAATATCCTTTTAGCTTCGAAAGAACTATCTAAAATTCCAGTCAAGGTCCTAGCCTAAATCCTTTCCGATCTCTATCAGTCAGACCTGTCGCCACACCATTAATTTGGAGGCGAAAAAAATTAAGTTCTCCCAGAATCCTTGGCAGTCTTTCATTGAATAAAGCAATGACAGTATCACAAAGGCACTCGGTAAAGCAGACCCGCATAAATTGCTATATGTCATTTCTATACCTTTTGTTCGTTACAAAACTTCATTTTGTATTAAAGACCAGTATATAATGAGCTCTCAGTAAATTGTTGTCGCTTTTAAGAGAGTTTTAATATATTGGTTCTTAAAGTTAATTAATTGCGTTGATGTACAGGTATTTTGGTTGATAGCTATATTGAGTTGCCTAGTTTTAATTCTCCGTCCATTTCCTTTCCGGTACACCGTATTGGTTTCATCTAGAACCCCCTATTCTTCGTAATTACTTCTATATCCGTCTCCCTGACTGCCTTGCTACTACTGAGCATGAACTCCTGGGTTCGATTCCTGGGTCAGACGAAGTCTTTTTTTTTTAATAAACATTTCTCCACACTAGGATTTCTCCTGTACCGTGGGTACAGTTTACAACAAACATACTTGTCACATATACACACAACCAGACCCGAAATAACTATCTGTAGATCATACAATTCCTCATTTCATTGTTCTGTGCGGTAATCGAACCCGCGACACTTAGCGCAGAAAGCTACTTACGCCAACAGTGCCGAGTGTTACTGAGTATTATTGTATTAAAGTGTTATTGAGTTTTTCCGTATGGAAATTTTCAATTGCAGCATGTAGTCTAGAAGTGTATCCGATAAATGCCAATAGGCTCGCCCTCTAGTACATGGCACTGATTAACAGCATCGGCGGAATGTGCGTGTACATACCTAATAGTCCTCTGCCTAACTTTTCAGGGAGTAGGTACAGGAGTTATGCATGAGGGGGTGGCCTCTTTACAGTCACCCCCTCCGGGAAGTGCCGTTCGGCATGACACCGTGGTGTGCTTCGGTGCAGTCTTCTAAGAGTTCCGCCATGTGGTGTCGAGGCGGATCACCGTGGTGAGTTTAGCCGGTAGGAGTCCGGCATACCCCTCCGCCACCCCCAGGCGGAGGATAGCCCATGACGGGTTCTCACCACGCTAATAAAAAAAAGATACATGATTTATGCTATGTTCCTTCAATGTATTTATAAACATTGTATTGAATCAAAAGATCGCTTGACTCAACAAAGGGTCTGTTCATCACGTTTATGTACAAAAAGCTCTTGTACATAACCCTAACAATGAACTGGAACTGTGAATACAAGGAGGCTGTTCGTATTATAATCAGTTTCACCAAAAATATATGTCAGATCAATCTCGAGGTTAAAGGGAAGTACTTTTTGTATTGGAGTAGCGTAGTTGGACTAGAGTACTATAGATACATGGTACTCAGTACAATTCGCCGTAATTAATTACTATGAACGCGAGCCAATTACCAATTACGCTACTGAAAAATTACTGAAAATTGGGTAACTACAACCTCTGGTAGCTATTGTGGCCAGTAGGGACACCCCAATAAATGTGGCATTGGATAACAACTCACCAGGTGTCATTCAAATATACATAATTGTGTATATATCTATATAGTTATAAAATGTATGTATGTAAAATTTGATTGAAGTATAATGGAAAAGCGGTGATTGTTTTGTGGTTGAACGTTTGCCTTCTATTCAGGATTGTCTGAGTTCAAATACGGCCCGCACCTCTGACTTCTTCAAAATTTGATTATGACTTGCATAATCGGTGAAGGAAAACATCGTGAGGGATCCTGTACACCTGAGGGGACTCCATTAAGTTCTTATGGTGCGTGTAGTTCGCCCACCCGTATTGGGCCAGCGGGGTGGACTAAGGCCTAACCCTTCTCATTCTGAGAAGTAGCCCTTGCCCAACAATAGGATAGCTATGGGCTGGATTTATTTATAATGACAAAAAATAATGTACGATGTAAACTTTTTTTTCTATTATATTCATTCGTAAATAAAATTAAAACAATGTTTAAAAGAATTTCAGAACACATACCCAGCTCCACCGCCCAAAGCTGAAATGATCGAACCGCAAAAACTCCAATTATTTCACATCGAATCTGATTCGATAAGGTTTGTTCTTCGTTCGTCGCTAATTACCAAGTTCGGATTGGTCCAGATAAAACTTTCTAAGTTCTTATTGACGTTCCCACTTACATTCAAACGCGCCTTGGGGATTACGTTGAGGGATTTTAGAGAGTGATATTTGTTTTCGACAGGTCTAGGCAGTCGATTTCCTTTAATTGGTATCTTTATATGTTTGAATGATTCTTTACAAGTAAGTCTCGTGGAAGATCTTGTGGATGTCTTTGTGAATTCAATGTAACGGTTGCGAATCTTAAAGACAACACACCACAATAAAACTGGACCTATCAGTGCTAGCCGTCTGCAGTGAATAGTTTTAAAACGACCGTTGGGAATATTGGCTTGTTAGTTTGATCTGCATAAGTCTTACGATATTTACCATTTGTTATCGTCCTCAAATTTTAATCTAAAGAGGTTTTATAATCTTAACTAATTGTAGGTATATATCGACGCGTTAGGCAGAGCAGTACACGCATATTTATTTGATGCCCTTTTTAAGTCTAATGAAGCCTATCTAAGTACCGAACATAATTCCAAAGTCCAGGCACCCAATAACGCTTTGTCTGACCCGCGAGCCTGATCCAGGACCTCCTGAAAGATGTGAAAATACATATTTTTGGGAATACAGGCGTGATGTTATGTTATGTACATGATATTACAATGATAGGAGAAGTACCTACAATCCCGTTATTATAAAACATGAGACAGGAGTAGGGTTCAACACCTATTCAGAAGGAGCTCGCGAAACTATTTTTAAATAGCATCTGGATGAGTTCCAGATGATAAAGGAACGAAGCCGAGCCAAATAGCTGCTTATCATGGTAAAAAAGTTGCAAAGTGAAAATTATTGGTACTAATAGAGAGTAAGGAAGTACCCTAGTGCACTGAAAAGAACGAGGATACGCTTTAAGTTTTTTTTTTTTTCACTCAAAATTCCCGGAGTTGCCAAAATTCCAAAAATAATAATTCCGCTACATCGATGTTCAAGTACGTAGTTAATAAGTTAATTTACTTGAAAATACTTCGTTGTCAATCCTAACGACTATTCGTTTATTAAATATCTGCTGATCATTTCAAATTATACTGAGATGTGGCGCTGGTGAGATTGTAACTCACTACTTTTTTTTCAAATAGCTGGCTAGCTCAAATTAAATCGAATAACTACACTATGTGTCGGGGGTTGGAGGACAAATATTTGTTGACCAACAGATAGTTGTTCCGGGCCTGGGGATTTGTGCATGGTAATATTAGGTACTTGTAAACGCATGCACGATACAGGAATTATTCCTAGTGTGAGGCAAACATTATTTTTTTAATAAATAAAAAACATAACACATTACATAGCATCACGCCTATACTCCCCGAAGGGTTAGGCAGAGGTGTACTATTATTGTAGACCCACATTTAGACGATGCTTATTATTTACGATGGTTACCCGGCACAGTTCCAGACTCCGTCCTGCTACTGTGAATTTCCATACAGAAAATCCCAATAACATTTTGTCCGACCCAGGAATCGAACTCAAGGCCCCACGCTCAACAGTCGCGCTTGCAACCACTAGAACAGTGAGGCAGTCAACATTGCGGGCGGAAAGCTCATCAATCTACACACCTCTCTATCGTGCTGTTTGTTGTTAAGGAGTTCCATTGTGTGCCTTCTTAATTCTTGATCATAGTTAACTAAGTACTTATCTTGTTTTGGGATTGTCATAAACTTAACAATAACTCAATTACTATACATTTCCTATTTGATTTTGAACAGCTCATGTATCTTCGAAATCCAAAGTTGAATACTAATGAAATTTAAATGGGACCTCGAAGCGATACTGAATTCAACGCAAAAAGAATAATTCAAATCTGTTTATAAACAAAGAAGTTATGCTCGAAAATAAACACAAAAAAAAAAACTCCTTCAACCTGAAAAGCACAAAGTCAACGTTGTTTATTTCAAATGGCCCTTTGCAGGTACTTTTGAAACGTTAAGAATCTAGGTGCACGGTTCCAAAGTGAGTTGATCATGTGAAGATGAGACCGGCAAGAAACTCCATGGACACTCTTTTCAATATATTGGTATTACAGTATTAATAAAATTAGTTTTACATGTTGTTATTTAAAAATATTTTTTTTATTTTGTTTTCAAAATAAATTGGCTTCGTAACATAATTGGTTTGATAAATTGATTAATGCTCATTATATTAAACATAATAAAATGGAACAAATCAGTTTAATATAAATTATTTGCAAATTATTTCTCTTACTATTTAAATGTGCAACCATTTACACAATCCTCAGTTGACACTGATATTTCAACACAAGACGTTTCTACATTCTGGAAAATGTTCAAGTTACTCGTATTCGTCCTACTTGCTCTCCTAAACGTAGGAGTCATCATCTGTCAGGACGAATTAGTTATAGGCTGTCCCCTGCCTCCCGACAAAATGTGCTCTGAGAACATACCGAGATATAGAAGATTGATTGTTCCAGAAGTTCTTAGTGGTGGTTGTCCGACAGGTACTCAAAGAGATATCACCGGGGTATGCCGTGAAGTTGAGAGGCGAGCAGACTGGTTGAGTCTCGCCGGTTCTCTGGGATAGGTTAGGCTGTATAAACTCTATAAATTCTAAACAAATATGAATAAAATTGGAATTAAAATAGATATGTCGGTTTTTTATTTTATATAACTACACTGTCCTGCTGCTTGCTTTGTTGTCATAATAAATATATGTATATCTGAAGAGATGCATATCGTATGGCTTCTGTTTTTGTAAGAAAATACGTAATTTTGCATTCAGAACTCCACCTGGTAATCCTAAACAACTTGTTTGTAATAAGTTTTTAAGTAGATTAAAAAATGTAATATAATTTTTTGATAGAGAATGATAATATTTATTATATTTTTGAACATTTGTCTATGAACTGTCATATCCGTTTAGTATTCTCAAGCGCGACTGGTGAGCGTTAGTTCTTATATTCGATCCCAGGTCGAGCAGTGTTATTGGAATTTTCGAAATTATCAGTAGTAGCACAGAGTTTAGAACTGTGCCCGGTCGATGGTAGGTAATAGGCTCGCCCCCTATTACATTAGACTCAGTAACGTTATGGGTCAATGCCATTATCGAGTCCTGTATTTGGAAAATATACGCGTTATGCGATACATTTCTAAAGAGAGGCCCGCAGCAGGAGCGTTTAACGTAGTAATAAAATTAACACAAAAAGCTAATTAACCTAAGTCTGTGATTATCCTATTACAATTTGAAGGATGACAGATGGCTCATCACCAGTCGAATTAGCATCGCCACGAAAAAATTGGCTCATTTCATAATTTAGGAGGAGAGGCAAGAAAAATACCAAGCTAAATTTACCGTTACAACTCAAAAAATTAACTTCAAATTAAGTTTTAAATCACAAAAAAAAATCTGACTTCAAAATACTCAAAAGCAACACTAACTTAAAAGCAAAAAATAATTTTTTTATGTTACAATATAGTAGTTGAAGAATACTGAAGTCGATGCTAAGTAAAACATAAAAGTAATGTAACTTGCTGCCTGCTATAATAGCGACCTTGAAACAACGAGTTCACATAAAAATTACACGACAAATGCACTTCGCCAATCGCGTCAGTTTATCACTTTGCATGTTTTACGTGGAACAGTTTTTTAACATAAAACGTTTATTTCTTGTATTTATTTTACTTTAATTAAAACGGCCGCAGGCCAATTACATCAATTAAAGACATTTCATTCATACGCTCATCTCACAGTACTCCAAGCATACCAACATTAGTGACTTCCATTCATTCGCAAACACGGCACAGTCAGGTTTGGCTTCCAAGAGGGCGTTGAGAGTGGACAGAGTACAAGGTACGGGTGATTGAGCTCGCGACACGGTGCGACACGGGGGCACGGCAAACAATCTGTGCCTCGTGCTACGGCTGTAGTTGTCAGAAACAAATAAGTGGGTCAAATTTTCGGGTTAGTGTTGCTTTTAAGTTTCTTGAAGTCAGTTTTTGTTTTTCATTATAAAATTAAATTATTTTACAATTTTGAGTAATAGGTAGAACTAGTAAATATGCTTGTAGCGACAACTACTCGCAACATGGCAAAAAGTAAAAAAAGCGCCATCTATCAGAGAGAAGCTACAACAACAAACCCTGAATCGCACTATGAAAGTTTACAACGATTCTAACACATATACGAATTTCCAACATCAATCGTTAGGCTTCAGCTCGCCAGGCTAACCACCTTGCCTGGTCGGAGGATCCTCCCTTTTCAGTGGAGGAACACCATACCTCGTTCCTCCATAGTGGTGACCCCGACGTGATGAACATCTTCGCAACCTTCGACGGCATCATTGCCTTCACTTCCCTCTCCACCCCTCCAGTACCTTTCGAGCAGCATCAAGGAAGTCTTACCCTGCCAGCCAGCATCCTCGGCCCCAACGGGTTACCACATGCTTGCAGCGACCGCGCAAGCCTGGTTCTTCCCATCAGCCTCTCATCAGCAACCTAGGCACAGCACACTGCACATCGGCCAGTCATCTATCAGAGCTCTTCTCTCCTAGTCGACGCAGCAGCCAGCCACTACTCTTCACTGCACTACCTCGACTCACTGAGAACTTCGCAGCATCACCGCACCTAGTTCCGACTCACTGTGAACCATGCGGCACTCGGTTCCGACTCACTGGAATCATCACTGGCCCTGGCAAAAGCAACTTCAAGACTCAACAGCATCGACCTCCGGTCTGGGGGGGGAGTGATGTAGCGACAACTACTCGGAACATGGCAAAAAGTAAAAAAAGCGCCATCTATCAGAGTGAAGCTACAACAACAAACCCTGAATCGCACTATGAAAGTTTACAACGATTCTAACACATATACGAATGTCCAACATCAATCGTAAGGCTTCAGCCCGCCAGGCTAACCACCTTGCCTGGTCGGAGGATCCTATCCGTTCCTCCATATGCTTCTTGAATGAGAAAACGACGGCTAGGTGAAACCGAAGATGAAAGATGAAAATGCGTAGAAAAAAATAGAAAAGCAATATTGCAACAGTTACGAAAGAAAGTCCACAGGAACGAAAGAATAGATTGTCGGGTATGAAAGCTTATGTGTCAATTAAATTAAGAAACTAAATTCAAAAAGATCGAGACATTCAGGGTTTATCATCTACACTATAAGAAAGTAACTCTGTCTATTTATCTGTTGCCTTTTCACGACTAAATCGCTGAACCGATCTTGATGAAATTTGGCATTGTTTGATCGATTGAGCCCTGGGGAAGGACATAGGCTACTTTTGGACCCAATGGTGGATACAGGTATCCATCCGTGATATATAATATGTTGAGTAGTCTACATAGTATATATGTAAACGTAGGCGAGTGAAACCGCGAGCGGAAAGTACATAGCATCACGCCTGCATTCCCCGAAGGGCTGGGCAGAGGTGTACTTTGTACACCCCACATTTCGCCGATGACGTTATTGAGTCCCATGTAATAGGGGGCGAGCCTATTGCCATCTACCCGGCTCAGTTCCAGACTCCGTCCTGCTACTGTGAATTTCCATACAGAAAATCCCAATAACATTTTGTCCGACCCAGGAATCGAACTCAAGGCCCCACGCTCAACAGTCGCGCTTGCAACCACTAGAACAGTGAGGCAGTCAAGATTGCGGGCGGAAAGCTCATCAATCTACACACCTCTCTATCGTGCTGTTTGTTGTTAAGGAGTTCCATTGTGTGCCTTCGTAATTCTTGATCATAGTTAACTAAGTACTTATCTTGTTTTGGGATTGTCATAAACTTAACAATAACTCAATTACTATACATTTCCTATTTGATTTTGAACAGCTCATGTATCTTCGAAATCCAAAGTTGAGTACTAATGAAATTTAAATGGGACCTCGAAGCGATACTGAATTCAACTCAAAAAGAATAATTCAAATCTGTTTATAAACAAAGAAGTTATGCTCGAAAATAAACACAAAAAAAACTCCTTCAACCTGAAAAAGCACAAAGTCAACGTTGTTTATTTCAAATGGCCCTTTGCAGGTACTTTTGAAACGTTAAGAATCTAGGTGCACGGTTCCAAAGTGAGTTGATCATGTGAAGATGAGACCGGCAAGAAACTCCATGGACACTCTTTTCAATATATTGGTATTACAGTATTAATAAAATTAGTTTTACATGTTGTTATTTAAAAATATTTTTTTTATTTTGTTTTCAAAATAAATTGGCTTCGTAACATAATTGGTTTGATAAATTGATTAATGCTCATTATATTAAACATAATAAAATGGAACAAATCAGTTTAATATAAATTATTTGCAAATTATTTCTCTTACTATTTAAATGTGCAACCATTTACACAATCCTCAGTTGACACTGATATTTCAACACAAGACGTTTCTATATTCTGGAAAATGTTCAAGTTACTCGTATTCGTCCTACTTGCTCTCCTAAACGTAGGAGTCATCATCTGTCAGGACGAATTAGTTATAGGCTGTCCCCTGCCTCCCGACAAAATGTGCTCTGAAAACATACCGAGATATAGAAGATTGATTGTTCCAGAAGTTCTTAGTGGTGGTTGTCCGACAGGTACTCAAAGAGATATCACCGGGGTGTGCCGTGAAGTTGAGAGGCGAGCAGACTGGTTGAGTCTCGCCGGTTCTCTGGGATAGGTTAGGCTGTATAAACTCTATAAATTCTAAACAAATATGAATAAAATTGGAATTAAAATAGATATGTCGGTTTTTTATTTTATATAACTACACTGTCCTGCTGCTTGCTTTGTTGTCATAATAAATATATATCTGAAGAGATGCATATCGCATGGCTTCTGTTTTTGTAAGAAAATACGTAATTTTGCATTCACAACTCCACCTGGTAATCCTAAACAACTTGTTTGTAATAAGTTTTTAAGTAGATTAAAAAATGTAATATAATTTTTTGATAGAGAATGATAATATTTATTATATTTTTGAACATTTGTCTATGAACTGTCATATCCGTTTAGTATTCTCAAGCGCGACTGCTGAGCGTTAGTTCTTATATTCGATCCCAGGTCGAGCAGTGTTATTGGAATTTTCGAAATTATCAGTAGTAGCACAGAGTTTAGAACTGTGCCCGGTCGATGGTAGGTAATAGGCTCGCCCCCTATTACATTAGACTCAGTAACGTTATGGGTCAATGCCATTATCGAGTCCTGTATTTGGAAAATATACGCGTGATGCGATACATTTCTAAAGAGAGGCCCGCAGCAGGAGCGTTTAACGTAGTAATAAAATTAACACAAAAAGCTAATTAACCTAAGTCTGTGATTATCCTATTACAATTTGAAGGATGACAGATGGCTCATCACCAGTCGAATTAGCATCGCCACGAAAAAATTGACTCATTTCATAATTTAGGAGGAGAGGCAAGAAAAATACCAAGCTAAATTTACCGTTACAACTCAAAAAAATAACTTCAAATTAAGTTTTAAATCACAAAAAAAAATCTGACTTCAAAATACTCAAAAGCAACACTAACTTAAAAGCAAAAATTAAATGTTTTATGTTACAATATAGTAGTTGAAGAATACTGAAGTCGATGCTAAGTAAAACATAAAAGTAATGTAACTTGCTGCCTGCTATAATAGCGACCTTGAAACAACGAGTTCACATAAAAATTACACGACAAATGCACTTCGCCAATCGCGTCAGTTTATCACTTTGCATGTTTTACGTGGAACAGTTTTTTAACATAAAACGTTTATTTCTTGTATTTATTTTACTTTAATTAAAACGGCCGCAGGCCAATTACATCAATTAAAGACATTTCATTCATACGCTCATCTCACAGTACTCCAAGCATACCAACATTAGTGACTTCCATTCATTCGCAAACACGGCACAGTCAGGTTTGGCTTCCAAGAAGGCGTTGAGAGTGGACAGAGTACAAGGTACGGGTGATTGAGCTCGCGAGACGGTGCGACACGCGGACAACGGTACCGTCAAAAATATTATAATTAAAGAAAGTTACGTTGAAAGGCCGTATAAAATCTTAATTATCAAATTTAAAGCCTTCGTCATTAAAATATTCAATGATAACAATTTGGACAAAGATATTTGATCCTTCCAATTTTTGACAACAAACATGACCACACAGTGGCGTTCACTGTAAAATGAAAAAACGAATAACGTGATTTTTTCCATGAACTTCTCCGTCCAATATTTACAAGTGTACTTCTTTATAGGCAATTAAAGAATAACCCTTTGTTTCTTCGACTGAGAGCAGTTCCAGTAATTGAAAAACTTTTATGTTTATGAAAAGAGCCCTTTCACTGTTACTTTGAACCTGTCTAAAGGAATGAAAGCATCGCTTTTTATTATTTAAATAAGTACGTTTCAACAAAAGAGAGATCGCGTACAATTTTATAAATGTTTTCCTGTTCAGTACTTTTTTTTAAATGTCGCGTGTCGAGGTCCTTCTCCTTACGAAGTTCCTAAGACACATTTGACACTTGCGTTCGTCAATAAACACGGTGTAAACTTTGTCTTTTTGTCTTCTGCAATAATTATACTATTTAACTATATTTACACTACAGTTATATTATACTGCCTCACTGGTCTAGTGGTAACAAGCGCAACTGCTAAACGTGAGGTCCCGGATTCGATTCCCGGGTCGAGCAAATGATGCAGTTTCAGTTTTCATCAAAATCGGGCTCGAGATTCCTTTAAATATTTTTCGATATTCCTTATAGTTTCGGATTTGGCCACTAGAAAAATTTAACCTGTATATATAGCTGTATTTATATGGTTTCTAGGTAACTTAGAATCTATAAAGGGTTGTAGAAAAATGTGGAAAATTTATAAATAACTCATAATTTATATTTATGATAAGACTTAATTATTTTTATTGTTATAAATTGATAATGAACTATAGCATATACATTTTTTATATATATTAAGTGTTCAAATATTTATGTATACCAATTTGCATGGCGATCAGTTAATGATACAAAAGTTTATGCTCTGCAGCGGCATCTATTGGCGAGTTAAACCAAAATGCATAGCATTAAAACCTTCTCCATTAAAAAACACATATATGTGCCAACTTTCATGGTGATTGATTAAACGGTGTTGAAGTTTATCAATTTCATAAATATCGACATCCATATATTCAGATAACGGGTTAGGCAGAGGTGTACTATTGTACACTCACATTTCGCTGATACTATTATTGAGTCCCATGCAATAGGGGGCGCGCCTATTGCTATCTACCAGGCACAGCTCCAGACTCCGTGCTGCTACTGAGAATTTCCATACAGAAAAACCCAATAACACTTTATGACGACACGGTTGGCGCAGTGGCTAAGCGATTAGCTTTCTGCGCTACGTGTCGCGGGTTCGATCCCCGAACGGAACAAATATTTGTATGATCTACAGATAGTTGTTTCGGGTCTGGTTGTTTGTGTATGTGACATACAGGAGAAATCCTAGTGTAGGGCAACGTTTTTTAAAAAAAAAAAACTGCCCGACCCGGGAATCGAACCCAGGACCTCACGCTCGGCAGTCGCGCCTGCAACCACTAGACCAACGTGGCAGTAAAATATTATATGGTAAAAGTAAAATATCTACTGTATTCTAAATGGATTTACCAAGTCTAACACAATACATACTATCATTTCAAGCATATTTTACTGTCAAAAACATTATCCGTGATTTACGAGAGCCCTCGGGTATCTGATCGGGCTCTAAATAATGAGGTCCCTTCATACATAACGGCACAGTGTAAATTTATTCCCTACACACTATTTCTCCTATTGGCTATAAATTCAAAATTTGGTGAGGATTATTTTGCGCTGTGGCATCTTCCCTCAGGCGCTGCGAAATGCCTTTAACCTACTTTTGAAAGGTGAAGATGGGAGTACGTTGTGATTTGTGTTTTTACAGTTCCTTGGATGCGAAATTTTGTGTGTGTGTTTTTTATCTTTTTAATATTTTTTAGTGTTTATCATTTTTTATCCAGCGTTTAGTTGAAATATGTCTGAAGAAAAATTAATTAAGTTTTGTGTGGCAAAAAAACCTGTGATAGCCTAGCGGTTGAACATTTGCCTTCCATGCAGGAGGGTCTGAGTTCATACCCGGCCCGCACCTCTGACTTTTCAGAATCATGTGCGGATCAGAATTTGATTATCACTTGCGTTTATGGTAAGGAGAACATCGTGAGGACACCTGCACACCTGAGAGGGCTCCATAAAGTTCTTGATGGTATGTGTAGTCAGCGTGGTAGACTAAAGCCTAACCCTTCTCATTCTGAGAAGAGACCCTTGCCCAACAGTAGGACAGTAATGGGTTAAATTTATTATTTATTATTGTGTGGCAAGCGCCGCTTAAACTCACAGATTAGTCGTGAAGTAGCTGTGCTGTATGAGCCCTTCTGTTGGTGAATCTTATATAACCCCATGATACCCACTTCCACTTGAACTGCCATCATCTGCCTAGCCTTTTTCCAACGACTGTCATAGATCTTCATATGACACCTGCGACCAACAGTTTAAAGTGCGTGCGGCACGGAAGGGTCTCGATGTGTGGGAAATGGCCACCCATCAAAGGAATGACCGCGGCAAGAGCTGCTTTACGTCGCAGATCGACCAATCTGCACGGTAGCTACGAGCCCCTCACATCTATGTACCATGAACGCAAAATATGTCTTTTTTTATCGAGGTCCTTAGAATCCCAGTTTGTATCAATTTTATTTTAGAAAATTGTGTTTGGTGCCTCTAAAAATATAAAACCATCAATCACGAGGCTATTTGGCCTAAAACCAACCCCTTTCCACCTCATAGAACCTAGAACTATCGCACCAGCACACCGCGCAATATATCCTGTCCTTATTAATATTTAAGACCACAAAACGCATTTTGGACGGCGCGATTAGCTCAGTGGCAAACCGGGCCATATTTATAGCCGAAATTACCGTTTTAATGGACACGAACTGGCCAAGCTAAATTGAAAGCAACACCCTCTACCATGATACACGATAACGCATTCATATCACGAGTTGCGACCGGATTGGTGAGAGGGGAGTAATTGAGTTTGATATCACTATAAATAGCCTGATTCGGCGTACGAGGTCTAATGTGTTCCGGGTTAGATACCCGGGTCGGGCAAAAGTTTTATTGGGTTTTTCTTTATGGAAATACTCAGTTTTCTTTTTTTTTTTTTAAATAACATTGCCCCACACTAGGAATAATTCCTGTATCGTGGGTGCGTTTACAAACACATATATTCACATACACATAAACACCCAGACCCGAAACAATTATCTGTAGATCATACAAATATTTGTTCCGTGCGGGGATCGAACCCGCGACACTTAGCGCAGAAAGCTAATCGCTTAGCCACTACGCCAACCGTGTCGTCAAGTAGCAGCACGGAGTCTAGAACTGTGCCCGGTAGATAGAAATAGGTTCACCCCCTATTACATGCGAATCACTAAAGGCATCGGTGAAATGTGGGTGTACAATAGTATACCTGTGCCTAACCCTTCCTGGGGAATACAGGCGTAATGCTATGCTATGTTATGTTATGTGTTACTAGCTTCCTCCCTCGGCTTCGCCCGCGTGGTTTACGAACCCCTAAATTTTCCCGGGATAGAAAGTAGCCCATGTGCTATTCCAGACTAAAATAATCTATCTCTGTGCTAAATTTCATCCAGATCCGTTCAGTTGTTCTGGCGTGAAAGAGTAACAAAAATCCATCCATCCATCCATCCTCACAAACTTTCACATTTATAATATTAGTAGGATAGGATCGGATATTGGTAAGATGTTATTAAGAAACTCGAATATATTATAAATCATTAAAACTATGTATATATTATATACATTTTACTAACTACTTATGCGAATGTATTAATTAAAGCTTATAAAAAAAAATTAAAATCTATCCTAAACGAATACTTAGGCGTTAAAGTACTCCTCCACATTGCTGTCGACTGGTAGCGTGCCCAGAAGACTGGCAGCATTACCACGTTGAATGGCAATGCTTATTGTTTGACCAAAGAACAGGCCAGCCCTCCGGTCATGCGTACTATCGACCACACGTTTAGCAATGTTTCTCTGTTTGGTTTGATGCTTAGATTTTTTTTTTATTAAAATTGCTCCTCACTAGTAACTATTCCTGTATCGTGGGTGCGTTTACAAACACAAATATTCACATGGACATACACCCAGACCCGAAACAACTACCTGTAGATCATACAAATATTTGTTTCGTGCGGGAATCGAACCCGCGACACGTAGCACAGCAGTCGATCGCTCAACCACTGCGCCAACCGTGTCGTCAAAAGATGGAAAGAGTTACTGTTTTTCTTCATAACTCGTCTAAGTATTTATCAATAAAAATTCATTTTAATTTAATTTAAGTTAATTTAAGGTTATTAATTTATTATTGCCTCAGAGACTGCCTCGTTGGTCTAGTGGTCGCATGCGACTGCTGAGCATGAGGTGCTGGGTTCAGTTCCCGGTTGGGCAAAGTGGTATTGGGTTTTTCTGTATGGATACTCTCAGTGGCCGGTAGATGGCATCGGCGAAATGTGGGATAGAATAGAATAGAATAGAATAGAAACATTTATTCGTATAAACATGTGTATACATACATACGCACGCAGGTGCATGTATGTACGATGATGAAAAGAAAAAAAAACAAACAAATAATTGTATGTACTTAAAGACATGTTTGCCACTTGTCATGGCATGCGAATATTTTATCAATTATTAAGTATTACATTATAAAATAAAATTAGATGTATGATAACAAAAATTACTTGAAATTAAATGATTTTGTCATCGAGAAATCCCTTAACATTATAGTAGACTCTCTGTACCAGAAACAATTTAAGCCGACGTTTCAAGTACAATAGTACTTTATGGAATATAGGCGTGAAGCTAGGTTATGCTAAATGATTTTTTTAATTCACACGATTTCGTTCGATTAATACGCGGTATAGCAGATTTTTTTTAAATCATTATCTAAAACGGTTTTCAGTTTAGTCCGAATACTGTAAAATACCAAAAACAAAAACACAAGCAAACACACTTAAAGTGACGTTTACGTTTCTGACTTTTTAAAACCGAATTTACTCACTTAAACTTGCCACAGACCACACAGCTATATTGTCATAAATTACTGTTCAACGATCCACAACCTTCACCTATTTCGAAAATCTAAACCACAAAACGGACCACACATGGAATTAATAGCTAATTATGCAAATTTTAATTTACCCGTGAATTGCATGGATTGTGACCACAACGTTTACGACCACAAATAGACTTAATATTATCTATCCCACAGATAATTACTGAATTTTTAATTCGTCATCATCATCATCATCAGCCAGAAGACGTCCACTGCTGAACGAAGGCCTCCCCAAGTGGGGGGGGGGTTGCCATAATCCCCACGCTTGGCAGGCGGCTTGGGGATCGCAGTGGCTCACTGATTAGTGAGAGGACGCTGCTGCCCGTCCTCCGGTGTCTGGTCGCAGTTTTAAGACGTACCCGGGTCGTAATTTTTAATTACTTAACTTATTTTTACTAAACTAATATGCTTGTCTCATTGTTCTAGTGGCCATATAGCGACAACTACTCATAACATGGCAAAAAGTAAAGCGCCATCTATCGGAGTGAAGCTACAACAGCAAACCCTGAATCGCACTATGAAAGTTTACAACGATTCTGATACATATACGAATGTCCAACATTAACCGTTGGGCTTATGCCCGCCAGGCTAACCACCTTGCCTGGTCGTAGGATCCTCCCTTTTCAATGGAGGAACATCATACCTCGTTCCGCCATAGCCACAAGCGCGGTTGCTGAGCATAAGGATCTAGATCTGAACCCCGGGTTCGGTAAAGTGTTATTGGGTTTTTCTGAATGGAAATTCTTAATAGCAGTTCGGATTTGGAAATGTGACATGGTGTACAAGAAAGTGAACTCTGAGATGACGTCTGATAGTCTGATAGTAGTGATGAATGGAAGAAAAATACATATTGGGCCGACCCCAAATAATATGAGATAACGGCAGGAGAATGATGATATCGAAACAGGCGATTGTCCCTCAAATGTCCAAGCAACTTAAACATCAACATTTTGTACTACTCATCTATATTTTCTTGACGTCAAAAAGTACCAATCAAATACTAAATAAACGCTTTTTACTTTCTGTATTTATCTAGACACGGTATTTGACGAACTAAATATGATGCCCCAGGTGGCTTATATTTGCACCAAGCTAATTTGCCCTCACTCACAATACAGCACTGAATGCTGATAGGCCACATTATTGCACAGTTTTATTTAGGGATTTATAAAACTGCATTCTGTAATTGACTGTCAAATGGTGCCCGCATTTGAGTTTTATAAATTCATGTTATTTTTTGGTTCAATTACTGAAATATA
Organism: Shargacucullia verbasci; assembly: GCA_947562105.1. NCBI lineage: Eukaryota > Metazoa > Arthropoda > Insecta > Lepidoptera > Noctuidae > Shargacucullia > Shargacucullia verbasci. Next base: position 1,125,487 of record OX387283.1, read on the forward strand.
TTTTTATTTCATGTTGGTGTACTAGCTCCCAAAAGGGGCTCGTAGCTACCGCGCAAATAGGTCGGTCTGCAAGTTTAAGTAGCGCTTACCGCGGTCAATCCTTGGTTTGGTGACCATTATTCAGACAAAGAGACAAGAGTCTCTTTGTCGTGCCTCAGAAAGCACATTCAGCAGTTGGTACTGGGTGTCATGTTAGCAGCCCAAAAAGTCTGACAGCTAGTCTAACCTTCGAGTATCAGTGTCTATCAGTAATTGGGTGGCGGAGGTCAGATGGCAGAAGATCAAATTTCTTTTTTTTGGTTACTTCGCGGATTAAAGAAATCAATTTGACTAAGCGATTAGCATTCTTTGCTTTGTGTTGCGGATGCAATTCGCGCACTAAACAAATATTTGTATGATCTACAGATATGTAGTTGTTCGGGGTCTGTACCTCTATTATGAGTTTTTCACTATTTACTTTCATAGTAAATGTAAATTTTTATGCAAGAGATTTTAGTTCTTAACTTGGTTACATTAGGATTTAGAGTCCCTAACATGACATCTCTATAATATCGTAAATAGTAAATCAAAACTTAACTATGACACATATGTCACATAAGCGACTCTAATCCCTAATGTAATCAAGTTAAGAACTAAAATCGCTATCATGAAAATTTACTTTACTATGATAGTTAATAGTTAGAAAACTCGTGATAAAGGTACTGTTTGTGTGTTCATGTGACATGTATGTTTGTAAATTGTACCCACGATCACACACACACACCACACGGATACTAACAGAGAAAATACTGTATCAAAAGTGTATGTCAAAAGTCTATTTCTTAATCTATAATAAAACTAGCCCAGCGAAATGCCAGGACACTATCACACAATACTGTCCTTCCAATCCAGGGGATTGATCGCGGAAAACGCGCAAAGTTATTTCCAGCAAAGATCGTAAAGGTAACCTATAAAACTTGTACGTACCACGAGTAATTCGCGGAGTATTTGGCACAGAGTAAATAGTGCAGTATGCTGATATACATAGCTCGGACTAGTTTGTATAGTATAGATATAACGTTTAAGTATAGATATAATTTTGCCACCTATGTTTTATAATATGTTGATATTTATTGCATTTCACATGGCATACTCAATATTAACGTATTAACGTTAAATAGGCAGTCTCGGCGTAAGTTATGTGTGGTAATGGAAATAGAAGTATGCCATTAGACAGTTCAAAAATTGACATCAGGTAGTCAGGAAACCTACCATATGAATTGTTTGTTGGGGCATCATTATAGGACACTGCATACAGATGCTGGTGATACTTCGAGAAAACCTATTGTTGAGCGCTTCCACGAGCACATAAAACGACTATAAATTTGACAGCTCGATTGACATAGTACGAGTAGTTAAGCATCGCTGGTTCGGTTCCCGCAAGGATGAATAATTTTAATATGCCATAAAGATATTGGTTCAAGTCAAGGGTATATTAAAAAAAGAAATGTAACTATTAACTCTACAATGGACTCCATGGTCCACTCATTGTTATACTGGATTTATATACACTGTGCACCAAAAGTATGTCGATATTGTACGCAATCTAATACTTGCATTTGCTTTAACAGTGTGACTTCGGTGCCACGGCATTGTTCCCGGCTATTCACCTACAATGTTTGGTAGCTAATTTAATCACGAGTTACCTAGGTTTCTTAGCTCATTTTTCGTTAGAAACTAAAACATGTTTAGTTTGTTGACAAAGTTAAGTGATTTGCAATTGTTAGTTTTAATTTAGTGCTCTTAATTATTTTTCAAATTACCTAAGCGTCCCAGGACACAACATTACATAGTATTACGCCTGTATTCCCCGAAGGGTTAGGGAGAGTTACAGTTACTGTTGTACACCCAAAATTTGCCGATCCTCTTATTTGGTCCCATTTAACAGAGGTTGAACCTATTCCCATCTACCGGACAGTTTTAGAATCTGTGCTGCTACTGACAATTTCCATACAGAAAAACCCTATAAAACTGGCGGACCAGGGAATCGAACACAAAAACTTACGCTCAACAGCCCCGCTTGCGACTACTAAACCAACGAGGTGTCCCGCAGTCTTCTTACGTAAAAATAGCGACAGCAACGCTACAGCTACACGACAGTAGCCTCGTTGTTGGCTACTATACATATGATACAAAAATTACGTTTGACAGAAGCTATCGCATATTCATAAATTACAGCATATTCTGCATCTTGGGGCGTGCAAATTTGAAATTATACACAGATATTTAAAGCTATTATATATTATATTTATATTAGTAACCTGGGTAGATACCCACTGTACTGGTAGGTACTGGTAATTCTTTGATGGATTGAGGGAGATGAAAGAAAAAAAAAGTACACCGATATAATAAATCTTATTATTCTAAATCCAAAATCTATTCTATTTCGTTTTACTTGTATAATGAAGTGTCAGTAAAACTTCCCCGGCGAGTATTCTTAGTTCAGTGACAATCGCACTTCACTTAGACTTCAACCCTTTTCATCTGTGTTCAGGATTGTGGGTCCCGTTTTCAAAAGTTTCAGGCGTGTGGATGAGGTCTATTGTTTAACCAGCTTGATATTATTTTGCGATTTGTCTATCTAATTCTACTTGATTGTTGTGATTTGTTTATTTATATGTTTAATGACGGTACGACTGCAGTGGCTAATCGACTTTTTGTGCGACGTATCGCGACTTTTGTTCCAGAATGGTAAAAATATACGGAAACAGGTGATAGGCCAAGTCATAATAGTTATAAGAAAAATATAAAAAATTTTTAGCGTAGTACCTTATTTACAGTCAATTAAAAAAGTATTAATTTTGAATACTTGGTCACAAATAGACATTTTCTTTCCAGTTGAAGCACTTGGCTTTAAATTTTTGGTAACAATTTACAGAATTATTAAGCAGGATAAAATTATAAAAAAATATTGTAAAAAATATTCAATGCCTATAATTTTAAATATAAATAACTTGAAAAAAATATATGTTTCTGATAAATGTTATGACTTTCAGGATTTGTGTTTATTTTGTTCCACGTAACAGAATCAAAATAAAACATTAAAATGAAAGAGCATTCATCAAATAAATAACAAACCATTCATCAAGTAAATAATAGGACTTAACAAATTAACAACTAATTAAAAATGAACGATTCAGGGATTAATTACACCAAAAAACACAATCAAACGAAAGTACCGCATGCAGAAAAACAAATTTTGATTTTGCGGTATCACTGGTTCACGGTAAATTTAATTGGCTCATCGTTCCAAACGTTTCCGGTATAAAATTACCGGTAAACCGAATTAACATCGATTATTGTTTATGGTGGTACCGTTAAAATCGGTATTCCGATGTTTGTACCAAGTTTTGCATAATACATTTTATTGATGTTCGTGGCTAATATACATAGAGTAAGTAATTATAAGAACGTGCATTAGAAACATGGGCGCTCAAACCTATAAAAAAAAACACGACAGCCCTGCCAAAAAACGAACTAAAAAGTAAAGAAATATAAAAGCGAAAGGTCACTCATTTACTAGCTGACTAAACAGATAAATAAAACTGTCATTGCTGTCGAGAGACCGTTCTGAGGAACACTTTTTAATCTAAGAGGTCCCCCGACTGCAATGATAATTTCACTCACTCCTTTTTGAAGCTTCCGCGCCATGCAAACATGATACCATTTCATCATCTGCCTGCCTTTTTCCAACTACCGCAACCGGTTAGACTGAAAGCCAACCCCAACGGTCGGCTTAGAATCTAACCAGTTGCGGTTGAATATCAGTTTTGTGCATGGAGCGACTGCCATCTCACCTCCGTCATCCAATTACCGGGAAATACGGATACTCTAAGGTCAGTCTGGTTGTCAGACTTTTTGGGCTATTGACACCCGTAACGACTTCCATACGTCTTCTTTGACACCTGGGACGAACTGCTTAACGTGCTTACTGAGGCATGGAGCGGTCTCGGAAAAATGTTCACCCATCCAAGGATGGCTCGGGACACGCGCTGCTTATCCTCGCAGATCGACCGATCTTCGCTATGTAGTGACGAGCTCCTCAATCATAACAGTATTTAGTTATTTTTAACCTTATTTACCAATCTATCTACACAATGGGTCACATAAATGTTACATAATGATGCCTTTTATATTAATGTGTCATAAACTTAAGTGAGTATTATGACTACAATACAAATATAATTTAAATAGCATCACGTCTGTATTCCCCGTTTAGACAATTCCGGGTTGATTTACTGCAATCTCTATATGTAGGATTTAGTTTCTCATGGGTACTTGAATGCCATGTCGTTTGAAAGTTAAGATACAAATCCTGCGGCATCGTTGCGGGTAGTCACATCTGTTTTATTGGCTAACTAATCTATGACCCAGATGCACTGTTTAGTGCAGGCCGTGATCGGAAATCGCTTAATGCCGGATCCAAAACTGATTATTTATAGTTTCTATTGTTCCATATTAAAACGAAATGATAATAAAATATAGCATCACGCCTGTGTTTCCCGAAGGGTTAAACAGTGGTGTACTAATGTACATCCACATTTCGCCCATGCCCATGCATGTATCGAATCCCATTGGGGCGGGCCTATTGCCATGTACCGGGCACAGTTCCAGACTCCGTGCTGTTACTGAGAATTTCTATATATAGAGAATACAAAAACAGTCATAATAGTGAAATTTTGTTGAATGTGCTAAAATATTTTTTCATACGAAATTAGATAAACTCACTGTAGTCGATTAATATGAACACATTACAAATCTATGGACGCACACATTCGCATGCGTAACACAAGTGAGCGCCACTGCTATTGGCAAAATTTGCCGACAAAACAATGTTGTTTTGACTGTACAACGAAGGGTTGGATAATTTACTTAATATTCATTATTTTTAGGAAAAAAAAATATGGTACTGAATCGATTTCAGCCGATAATCGGATTCTTAAATAAACATCTCTAAGAATGTTGACGACAACACGGTTGGCGCAGTGGCAAAGTGATTAGCTTCGTCGGGGGTTCGATTCCCGCACGGAACAAATATTGATACGATCTACTGATAGTTGTTTCGGGTCTGGTTGTGTGTGTATGTGACATGTATGTTTGTAAACTGTACCCACGACACAGGAGAAATCCTAGTGTGGGGTCATGTTTAAAAAAACATAGAATACTTATATCTTGTTACATGAAGTTCCTATGTTCCCCTAGGACACGAATGAAAAATGAGAAGCACTGATAAATTAAAGTTGCGGCAATCAATACATATTATTAAAAAAATACAAAATGATGATCACCCCAAATGAGTCAGGTCTACGGGTCGTGGTTATGTGATACAGCAATCTTAAAACAGATTCCGAACAAAACACTCATTAAGCTAGTGGAAACTACTACTGGAATGTTTCAACAAAACAATTAATTCTTGTGAGGAACATCCTTTATATAATCTAAGAAATCCTTTCCGAGAATTTCAATTATCTCACCTAGGAACATACGTGTATGTTTTCAAGTGTAAAACATGATGAATATATAAGATATACAACTAGAATATTTAGTTTTAATTCCGCCAAACTACTGCAAGCTTGGGTGCATGCACAGCACCATCCTCCCGCCCGCAAATATATGCACATGCAGAAGGTACGATAGAAATAATGTAACATGCAACCAAAGCGATCTTCGACACGTGTTTCGCCCCTCCACGGAGCATCCTTAGGAGATGACTCGTCGACCGCTTGGACGCGTCCGCATTCACGTCCGAGCGGTCGACATTCTGCATTTGCATATATTAGCGGGCGGAAGGGCGGTGCTGTGCAAGCACCCAAGCTTGCAGTAGTTTGACGAAATTAAAACTAAATCTTCTAGTTGTATATCTTATATATCATGGATTTCCGCAAAGTAACGCCTGATTCCATTAATTATGATGAATATATCAAAATAAATGTTGACTGGACGGCTTCAACATAGTATTAAACAAAAAGATTCGGAACTCCGCAATAACGAACCCTTCAATGAATCTCAATTATTCACGTCATGAGGGTCAAAAATATCACGAAAGACAGATTGGTAAAATACATGAAAATTACTCTTAACTCGAAAACCACAAAAAATCGCGGTACGTATTTGGGGATCCTTTGGGTACCTATAATGTTTTGCCTCAGAACTTCCGCTTGACGCTACTTTCTGAGACACCCCGATGAGATCCAAGTGTTGATTATCTTTATTAATAAGGTAACGATCGTTCCATCTAACACAATCACAAACTGCAGTATCCGAGCTACATTAATCCTATCCAACTGAGCGTGAATTTCGTATAGCAGCTCTGCCTTCGTCGCAGCTGTGAGCAAAACTAGTTAATACCTCGGATCGCGGATTAACCTGGATTTGTGTTAACACTTCATTTCTGCTCCTAGATTTTGTCTTGACAAAACTGGATTTATTCCTGTCTTTATCATTTGCTATAAAACTGTACTTCAAGTAAGAGGTCTTGATGATCTTTTTTTATCAAAGAAATGGTGCATATCTGTACTTTTTAATGGAATTAACTGTGAGGATATGCGTAAACCGTACCTACTTCAATTAAATATTCTTTTACGATATTTTTTTCTGATGTGGAGCAAGAAGGATCCTGTATTGGGTACGTCTTGTTCATCTGGCGTACATAACTTAGTTCATTCACAACACACCAAACAGCTGTATCATTGTCAAAGCCGTAACTTATGTAACAAACTTGAAATCTGTCAGTTCAGTTTAAGACGCCCCACAAAAGTGCACTACATTTATTATTCAGTACAAAACATGTCTTTGTTTCAGTGTAATTAGCCCAAATTGTCTCGAGCCGGGGCGCGGCGACAAATTTGCAACGAAACGGGGCACTTAGGAGATGCAGTAGGTACACGTTAGGCTAGGTGCATAGTTAGGGCAACCAAGAAATTAACAACTTCATAAATATGGTAATTTACGGTAAAAGAGATTTCAGACTTTAAAAGAGTATCCATGGAGTTTCTTGCCGGTTCTTCTCCATAGGACCAACTTTTTGGAACCGTGCAACGAGAGTCCTATTTAGGTTTTAAAAGTGCTTGTAATAGGTTTATTTGAAATAAAAGCAATGTTTTTCTATTCTATTGACAGTGATAATTGTAACTTTTCACGTAATCTACGTTATTATACAATATTATTTTTTTAATTCTTGCCGAAATAATTTAATGTACGTGTGACTACTATACCTATGTATATATTTTTGGTTTTTAGAAATATTTTTTTTTATTTTTAACATACGTTGGTACTAATTCAAAAATACGTGTAAAAGTGATTGAAAAATTTTAATTGCAAAATAATATAATTCCATTTCATTTCGCCGATGCAATTATTGAGTCCCATGTAATAGGGGGCGAGCATATTGCCATCTACCGGGCACAGTTTCAGACTCCGTGCTGCTACTGAGAATTTCCATACAGAAAAACCCAAAAACACTTTGCCCGTCCCACGAATCGACCTTACGCTGAGCATTCGCGCTTGCGACCACTACACCAGTGAGAAAGTTTATTGACTATTATATCCATTAATAAACTAAATAAAACAGTAAGAAAGCAGCCTTATACGAGATACATACACATAATTATGTACCGCGCTGTGTTTCTCGTAAGTGGCTGGGTCGTGAGTGGAATTTTATGTCTATATTGTATCAAAGTGTAGTTCGATCTTCGACGCCATTTGTTGAGTAGAAATTGTGGGTGCTCCTGTTTAGATTTAGGATGAAACAGCATCTATATTTTACATAAGATAGCATCATGCCTGTATTCCCCGAAGGGTTAGCCATAGGTGATTTATTGAGGGGCGAGCTTATTACCATTTACTGGACACATTTTCAAATTCTTGGCTGCTACGAGAATTTTTTAAATACTACCCGTCCCAGAAACCGAACACAGAACTTCACACATAATGCATCAAAGAAGCAGAAATCACGTGCATGTTGTTTTATTATATTTGTTGCTAATAAATCCATCAATATAATGTTATGTGACATAATATAATATAAACGCTACGGTTCAAACAAAACTGGCAGTGACATTACGGTTAAGACCCTTTTCAAACTCAGTTGTGAACGGTCGACTAACATAAATGTCTCTAAACCTATTATTTTATATATACTCGTCATATTTGTTTTCAAAATTATTGTTTCCTCAAATTGTTTGGTTCTTTATTCGTACAATGTGACAATAAGTCGTTTTTTTTTTAGATTATTTGTTCAGTCATTTTTTTGACAGCTGCTGTCAAAAGCAGATCGTTCGATTTTTGAATTCTATGGCTTGTGTGTGGTGGATTATCTGTCTGTCTGTGGTGAATATCTTTTTCATTACTTATAAGTGTTCTGAGAGTGGCCAGTTTGATTTTAAAGCAGGAATGACCCGCAGCCTAATTACCGATGTAGCGACAGGCGTAGATCGCATGATAACTTCTGTCAAACGTCATTTTTGTGACATATAATGTACTGGCTGATAGTGAGATTGCTGTCGCGTGGCCATCGCGTTGCTGTCGCTTTTTTAGGTAATTAGGCTGCCGAGCGCCAGAATTATCTCGTCTGTAATCGGTAACCTTCTTCTCTTGATTGACAATGAACTATTATTTGAAACCGTACATCCATTGGTCAATTTATGGCCAGGTATAAAATCTTCGACGTAACTACAGAAAAAAGCATTCGCAGCGCTTTTTGGTCACCGAACTTTATGTTGTATTTCATTTGATGTTACGCCTCGTCATCCCTACAACTGGGTCATTGTTTGACTGAATTTTGTATAAAAACCGACGTACAAACGAAGCTTCTAACAACACCTCTTCTATCATGTTTTAGTAATATACCGTAGTGCTAGTTTTGATTCCTAGTCCAGCCACGTCGATATCGAGATTTTCGGAAATTCTCAGTAACATAGTTTGAAATTGTGCCCGGTGGATGGTAATAGGCTTGCCCCATATTTCATGGGAAATGCGTGTGTGAGGGTTGTGTAATAGTAAAATTTGTCTAAACTGCAATATCTATATATATTTATATTGCTAGAGACGCTGCAAGAGCGACGATACATAAATATTGAACACTGCTTTAAGATGTTATATTACGCATCTGCATTTGTATCGTAAGCAACGGGATTACGTTCTGTGATTCATTAATAAGTTGAGCTCCCGATATTTTGACGCTTTTGCAAGCGCCGTGTTCGCGGTCACTCTTGCAAATAAATAATATATCTTGCACAGTTAGCAGCATTGCGATCTGACTACTTGAAGGCACGGTTAGTGCGGTGGCTATGCGATTAGCTTTCTGCGCTACGTGTCGCGGGTTTGATTCTCGCACGGAACTAAAATTTGTATGATCTAAAAAAAGTTGTTTGTAAAACTGTACCCATATTATATGGAAATGCTAGCCGTGGGCTTGCTGACGAAAGCTTTCTGCCCAATCCACCATTTCATACTCCGCCCGTAATGTGAGCGTCACGTTAACAAATATTCTTTGTATAATATGTATAGGGCAACACCCACTAAACCGTTCCAGCACCAGCCGTGCTATAACCAGTTCGTTTCGAATCAAATCAAAATCTACTATATACGGATGAATTATAAGCTCAATTTCGATTGAATAGGGGCTGATCAATGCGTAATCCTATTTTTTTTGCTACACTCCTCTTTCTTTCATGGAATGGTAATGTTGTGGACAAACACTTAAAGACATATATAGTCTTTATCACCCCTTTCGAAAAAGACTGATCGCTATACAAAATTCTGTCAGTCTGTACCACATTAGTGGCCAGACAAAAAGGTCCCTGAGTTCGATCTCCATCGGGTTTCGTACAAGTAAAAACGTCGTTGGTACAAAAGAGCTCATTCCACATGCGGACGTCGAGGAAGCTCTTACAGTTTTTCAAAAGAATAAAGTGCTACCTCTTTGTGGGGTAGCCCTCAGTCAACGTGATTTATGGTGCAACCGTCTTCTTAGATTTGTCTGTGCAAGAGACGGGTATGCGGAGACAGAAGTGTTGTTACGTTTCAACTTTCTGATTGCCTTGGAATAGTTTATAAAAAAGATTTGAAATTGTTTAAATTATAATAATAAGTATAAATATAAGTATATAGTTTTGTACAACATATTTCATCTACCTCAATTAGAAATTATCCTTTAAATAAAATGGGAAACAGATGGTTGTGACGTGAGAATTGCTTTTATTCTTTCTTCTTCTTTTATGATATGTAAGTTATTGGTTTTTAGTTTAGTTCTGTCAGTTCTTGTTAATAATATTTGTATGCCTTAAAAATAATTTAATTTATTTATTGTAAACTAATATTTTGAAAAGAGTATCCATGTTAGTTTCTTGCCGGTCTTTTCTTCATAGGACCAACACAATTTGGAACCATGCATCCAGTTTTTTGATGTCTTAAAAGTGATTATAAAGGATGATATGAAAAAAAATTTTTGACTTTGGTTTTAACGTGCAAATGTGCTAGATTCGCTTCATGCGTATTTTTAAGACCTGAATAACAATATTTATACAAATAATTCAGTTGAATTTGAATTTTATGCTAAATAGCGTAGTGTCCATTTTCTGTGGGATGTCTCGATGTTGTAAGGCTGTTTACTTGCATTCGTACAATTCATACTGATTGACCAGAATCCGACATATCTGATTTTGTCTCCATTGATGATCATTTTCATATCAGCCTACCTTAGACCATTACTGGACATCTTTGTCGGACAAATCACTTGGTCTTTAGCTTACTATATTTCGCATCTTGGTTTCTTCGGAAGTAATAGATTTTTCATAAAATAGTCATAGTAATCAGTCTAAAGTCAAAAAATATTTAAGTAAAATTTTATATAAACGAATTACCACTAACAGCTTTTTGTATTGCAAAACTCTTAGTAAAGTCAAAGTCAAAGTTTTTTTTATTTCAAATGGGCCTTTGCAGGCACTTTTAAAACGTTATGAATCTAGGTGCAAGATTCCAAAGTCGGTTGGTCCTATGGAGAAGAGACTGGCAAGAAACTCCATGGATACTCTTTTCAAAATATTGGTTTACAATGAGTTGAAGCTATTTATAATAACAAAATAAAATAAAAAGTACTCTTACAATGCAATATTACATTACATGACATACAAGGACTACTATATAAGATAATAAAATAAAATAAATTAACATTTTCATAATAAAATGTTCAAGTCTTTGTTTGTTAAACAAAATGTATAACAATGTTACAAGATGCACCCTGGAGTTTGGAATTGTTGCTTAATAAAAACACTTGCGAAATTCGGGTGTCACTTCTGCCTAACCTTATGTAGGTATTTTAATACAATTTATAAAAATACTAAACACCATTCGTGTCGATTGTACAGGTGAAAATGATGCTTGTTCTTTTATTTAGACGGGACAAAATTGAGAAAGTTTTTATTTAGAGCCTTGCAGGTGAGTGATTTCAAGGAAATGAAATAGAAATGAGAAACTTAAATTTTTTGCTAGTTCAGAAAATTAAAGTTTACTACAAAATCTCGGTTTAATTTTTATTTTGCCTGTTGTGGTTTTGACTGAATTCAAAGTGGTCAACTGGTAAGATGCATTATATTAAAACCTAAATGGAGTTTAAGCACGAAAAATGATTAAATTGGTTTTTCGTATTCTTCATTATAAGGGGAGGGGTAAATTCCATTACAGGGAGTTCCTCCACCTATAGAAAAAGTCACTAAAATGTCGACTACATCCGATCATTAGTTGTGTCGCGAATGCGAAGTAACAATGAGTATAGATATAACTACAAAACGTCATTTAACGTCATGGGGTGGGGATAGCGGCCGGTGTAAGCAACGGCATGCGCGCACGCGGCACTTGAGCCCAAGGTACGGAGCGGGAACGACCTCGGTGAGTGAATTCTTGTTATCAGTGCATGCACTATCAGATTTACCTGACATTTAGATGGTATTTGTTTTATGTATTGTGTTACCAGTGAAAGGAATCAGAAATCAGACTAACCGAGGACAGATTCAGACTAGTATTCAGATGCGAGGCTTGGGGTGGCTAAAGGGGAGGTTGGAGGCCACTTGCAGGGGTTTATACCCAAATAAATAGTTACGGTTAACCTGTTTACGGCAGGTATTTAGATACTCATATCAGTGTAAACAAACAGGCTAATGATTCAGATATTCGTCGATACCAACTATTAAGGTATTTGGCGACAAGTTGCATGTCGAGCGTTAAAAGTATAATGTAGTAAGATATCGCTAATGTGATAAAACGAGAATTTGGAAAAGGTAGAAAGGCAAGCAATAACCATGATGATTTTTCGATACTATATCTCGATTTTGACATGTTCTCCAATTGTTCGAGAATCGCCTTCCTGGTCCTTAAAAACTTCAATTTATATCAGGTTTATTGGCTTTTAGGTTAGGTAGGTATATTGGCAATCCAATAAAATATCAATATTTCATCCAACCCTTCGAAAACGAATAATACTAAATCTAATATTATTAAACGATTTCCCATTTAATCGGCTATCATCGAACCTTAACAATCACCTAAAAAGTATTAAAATTCCTCAAAGAGGTTCCGCCTAAGGAAATTATTATTAGAAATTTATGTAAGGGTAATGTCACAGAGGATGAATTAAAATGTATGTTAATATCTTAAAAATATTCATCAGTTAGCCACATAAAGATCAGTGAAATTAAAAAGCGAATATTGGAAAAAGTATTGATTGGGATCTTAACATTATACGCACTGACTATTTGTCTCTTAAATAGGTACAAAAGATTCGAATAGTTATAATTTTATTCCTATTTATTACAAATAATATTCAACTTTTACACTGATTCTTGCTCTGGTTTCTTTTAAGAATTCCAGAATTTACGATCAATCAGGACATCATCACACTATCTGGCTGTGCAGTCATCTGTACAACAAAATCCATTATTTCATTTTCACTGGGTATTTTTCGTACTAGTTTCGTCCATGTACGACCCCTAAGCGAATTTTGGGGGGTTATAAATTCGCCCTTGCTCGGAAGCGGGCCGGTGATGAGATAGCTCGGCGAAATTAAAACGTAACAAAATAAATCATGGAGGAGTGAGCGCCCTTGCCCTGAGGCCCGTGTGAGATACAACATAAATTCGTTGTGAGACAGTTTGCAACTAACTTAAATTGCTCGGAGATATTTTAGCGTGCAGGCTTTGGTGTATGGTTGGCATATATAACAGAAATAGCAAGCTTTGTAATGTAATTTTCTTTTTAATGGTTATAAAAGAGGTTCTTGGTCAGACAATCAGCATACCGAGGATTTTCTATTTAGCTACTAAAATGAACTGCAATTGCAGTGTGATCATATTGGGGTGTAAGGATAGAGCGTCCATGAGTGGCGAATTCTGAGATCGTCTGATGCACCCTGGGCAGTCAGCCTCAACACCATTGCTGCATTGCTGACTGCTTAATCTTTCCACTACGATAGAAGATTAAAAGCTTCAACCCTCGCTTTCTGTACTTGTCAGTCACTGCACGAAATGCGGCAATACAATGTTGCTACTTTATAGGTGAGTTGCTGGTGTCCTTCGAGAGCGTGTTACCTCTTCAATTAGGCCAATCCATTTACGAGCTCTATTGGCCACAGCTAGGCTCAACCACGTAAAGCTCCTTAGCCTTATGCGGTTTAGATTGCCGTTACTTGTTTTCATCTGGAACTAGCCTTTATATAAGAGAACTGTGACAGGATTGTATAGAAACACAAATCTCTGCGATTCACTGAACTGTGACAAGATTACCTTGACAAATGAAGAATTTCTTCATGCGTTTGTACATGCTTATGTTTTCAAAAGCAATAATACAAACTTTCAAGTTATAAATACCACCTTAAATCGTAATAAGTTCTGTGTAGGCGGCACACCTGTTAATTTTAACAACTTTAATTAAACTTAACGTTTATTTTAAACCTTAATTACTTTTGTACATGTTATATTAAACACGCGAAACGTGTTACATGTTTTATTATTACTCGATTACTTAATTTCGACGAAGGTAACGTAATTTTCTACGAGGTGAGAAAGATTGAAGATCAAGTACAATTCTTTTGTTCTTTAAGTTTGAAGTAATACTTAGTATTATTGATTCTGTGTTTAAGATTCTTGTTTTAGGTTCCTGGCACGAAGAATCTCCCCGCGATGGACTAGTGACTAGTAGACTTGGATAAGATAAAATAAATAAATGGTTCTCACGGATGCTGACTACTACTACTAGCTACTGCGCTGATCGGTCGATCTGCGAGGTTAGGCAGTGCTTGCTGCGTTCAGTCCTTGGATGGGTTTTCACACATCGAGAGATATATTGTAGGATAACGTATCAGTGTTTATTTATTTAAGGGTCTCCAATAAATAATATAGAGAAAAATTCACAAATTAAACATAAGGTATCAAATAAAGTTTACTTCTTCAATTATAGGAAACCACAGCATGCACAAATGAATTAACGACTAAGCTAACGACTTATAATAGTATAATAGTAAAAAATAAGCAGAGTTTATAAAAAAGTCTTAGAAACAACAGAAATAAGATTTAAAGAAATAAAAAAATAAAAACATACAATCTTAAAAATAACATAACATAGCATCACGCCTGTATTCCCCGAAGGGTTAGGCAAAGGTGTACTATTGTACACCCACATTCAACCGATGTCGTTATTGAGTCCAATGTAATAGGGGGCGAGCCTATTGCCATCTACCGGGCACAGTTCCAGACTCCGCGCTGCTACTGAGAATTTCCATACAGAAAAACCCAATAACAATTTTACCCGACCTGGGAATCGAACCGAGGACCTCACGCTTAGCAGTCGCTTGCGACCACTAAACCAATGAGGCAGTCTTAAAAATAATTTCTAACAAATTACCATTTTGTCATTTTAAGTTATCTGTCACCATACATATATTTAGAATGTAATAAGCGAAATTCTTAGTCTATGTCTGTCACTTACATTCTTTTTGTATTTTGACAGAGACTTGCAGATGTCTAGATGTTAAGCGAAATTCTAAGTCTATGAGATGTTTGATGATAGAACAGTAATACAACATACTATCAACACAATCATCAAAACACTCGGAAGAATACGAAAATAAACTTCTAATAGAACAACTAATACAAGTAGTATTAATATGAAAACTTTTTATTAGTTCCGTATATTCGCCATATCCACATTTTATCTTCAATTTATAGCTGACTTTATTATGCCAGTATAATATTCTGTCGCACATAAAGTTGCTATTGAAAATTGTGTGTTTATGAATCTTAGACGGTAATGGTAACATCAAAGTTCATTTTATTATTCGTTGAGTTTAGTGCAGCAGCAAATATTAGAAAATCAATATCTCACAATATAATTTTAACCATAGCACAGTGTTCAATAATCCTTTGTGACCGGACATTTTGAGTGAAGCTAAGCAAGTAATGCGTCTTCAGGTCTTCAAGTTCAGGGAAGGTTTATATGGTGAGGAAATCATTTTTTTTGTAGCGTTGTGTATCGTAGTGTAGTGTGTAGTGTAGTGTGTAGTGCAGTGTGTAGTGCAGTGTGTAGTGTAGTGTATAATGTAGTGTTGTTCCTAATGCGGGCGAAGTCGCGCGGGTCTTCTAGTAACATATATAATTATACAACATATAACAACTATACAGAATTGGCATTCGGGAGTTCTACTCCTGTGTCTAGAATATTATGGCGCATTACTTGCTTATCTTCACTCAAAATGTCCGGTCACAAATGATTATTGAACACTGTGTATAGGGACACTGCTGACGTATTAGTTTTGTATACTCAGGCGCACTATCGTATTAGCGCGGCGCAGTAGTCGCCTCCCCGCATCCATAAAGTCAGGTTGTTAGTTTATTCATATACATATGTACATATATTTGTAATCTGGTACCAGTAAATTTATTTATATTCAACATGACTATCAATCAGTACCCCTAATTATCTTAAATACTACATTAACTTTAATTAAATGAAGTCATTAAAGTGTAGTTAAATTACAGTTAAAGTGCACGTGCCATTTACATGATGCCAAAATTATGGCTGCTATATTTTTTTCTCAGAATATCACTATAACAGTCCGACTCGGAGTGCGAACCCAAGACCACGCGCTCAGCACCTCCGCTTACGACTGCTGATCTAGCACTCGTAAGAGCCTCCACGAGTGACACAAGAGGTGATACTGGATAATTATCGTCTGGCGCATCCTGGGCAGTCAGCCTCGCTAACACCATTGCTGACTGACTAATCTTTCCACCACGGCATGGGCGATGCACATGTGATAGATCATGTCGACACGTCAGAAGAAATATGTAAGCTTTCCAAACAATAAATAAAGAAATATAATACACATAACATAAATTTTCTGCAAACGATAAGGAAACACCTCAGATATTAAGTCTAGATATCATGCTGCGTGTTGAAAGATTATAGAGTACAACTCATGAGCTGAAAGCGAGCAGGCGAAATAAATATAAACTCCTTTTTATTTATTACTAGATCTTGCCCGCGACTTCGTACGCGTGGAATTTGAATCTGATATTTTCCTGCGGTAAAATGGAGCCTATATTTTAATTTAGACCTCTAGCAATAAATCGGTGAAAACTGCATTCAATTCCATGCAGTAGTTTTTGCGTGATGCGTGTACAAACATACAGACAGAAAGACAAAAATTCTAAAAACTGTTGTTTTGGCTTCTGTTGCTCTAATAAAGACCACAGCTACAATGAATGGAACTCCATTATAATGTACAACCAGATTCTCAATCGCATTAAGATGTAACTGATATACGAGTTAAATATTAAATTGGATTCGTTGCTCGTCTTAGGTCACATATGAAGACTTTATAACTAAAAGATCCTCATATCTAAATGATGGCAACGTCTAAGCACTACAACGACAGCTATAATGGAATATGAAGATAAGGAGTATAAGAAAGCGGTTCACGCGGTTGGCGCGGTTGGCACAGTGGCTAAGCGATTAGCTTTCTGCGCTACGTGTCGCGGGTTCGATCCCCGCACGGAACAAATATTTGTATGATCTACAGATAGTTGTTTCGGGTCTGGTTGTGTGCGCAGGTGTCATTTATGTTTGTAAAGTGTACCCATGATACAGGAGAAATCGTAGTTCGCAGGACAAAGTTAAAAAAAATTGTATGTTTGTCTAATAAGTATTTCGATGCTATAGTAAAAATGTGTCCTTCACTAGGACCCAGGCTACCTCTTTGTAAAATTTCATAACGATCGGTTCAGTGGTCCAGTCTTGGTGGGGTAGCAAACAGACAGACGGAGTTACTTTCGCATTTATAATTGTGTGGATTATGCCTTGTGCTATCTTGAACGAAAAATAAACAGGAGACAATCAACTGACATCCTCTTTTGTTTATTTAGCAAGGCCCGAAAGCTTAAAATTGGAACAATTTGCAGTTATCCAAGATTATGATAGAGTTATTGAAAATTCGGCCTAGAAATTGCTTTGCCTGCGTGAGGTCTTATTGGGTTTTTCTGTATGAAAATTCTCAGTAGCAGGAAGGAGTCTGGAACTGTGCCCGTGAATGACAATGGCCTCGCCCCCTATTACATGGGACTTAAAAGCAGCATCGGCGAAATGTGGGTGTACAATAAGTACACCTTTAACCCTTCGGGGAATACAGGCTTGATGCTATGTTATGTTATGTTAAATTGCTTTGCTCGCTGTCGCCTGTACTTTATCAACTCTGTCCGTTCCAGCCCATCACATTACCGTGTATTTGACATAGTGGTCCCTAGGGAAATTTATTCACCCCAAACCCGAAAATTGAATTCTAAAGTAACCTGTTATCATATCATCGTTAATTCTTGATGAGTTTAAAATAAGGTGTCATCTAGTTGTCTAGCTCTGAAAGGTTCGCAGAATAGCTTTTTGAATGAATGTTGGTTTAGTTTTTATTTAAGTGATGTCCTTTTTTGAGAGCATTTTTAGATGGTGTGTCTTCTTTTCTTTGTTATAATGTGGCGATTTGTAGTCAGTGTTTGTTCAGGACAGACTTAATTTGATAAGTATTATGGGTATCATCTAATAATGGTAAAGATGTCGCTATAAAATACTCGTAGCTACATAGCTTTCGCGCAGATCGATCTATCTGCGAGGTTAAGCAGCGCTTGCCGCGGTTGTTTCTTGGATGAGACCATTTTTCACACTGTCAATGTGTGAAAAATGGTACTTGCCTCCTCCGTGCCTCGAAAAGCACGTTAAGCAGTTGATTCCGGGTGTCATATGTAGACCTATGTCACCCATAACAACATATGACCCAATTAGTGAGAGACATTGATACTCTAAACCTTAGAGTATCAATGTCTCCGGGTGGCGGAGATCAAATAGCAGTTGCTTCATGATAACTCCTGATAATCAGCCGCAGCCGATTAAATTGGAAGCCGACCCCAAAGTAATTGGGAAAAGTCTAGGCAGATGATGATTATGTTGATACCCATAGCTAAGGTGTACCTTGTATCATAAAACTAGTGAGAAAATTTATAAATTATCGATGGTCTTAAGAAAATAATTAAGGGTAACTTCGTGCCACTAAATTTAATGTTCCAAAATAATTGGATATACCTTTGTCCCGTGAAACCTTACTAACGCTAAATTTAGCAGACACATGAAAGGACAAATTGAGATACCTTCCTGTATATCAAAGAAATGGTACATAAGAGTAACTATAGATCTTACGAAATAATGGGAGCAGTCCTTCACAGAAGCCAATCATACGACAGATTATAGACCTTTTAGGATCATATAAATCTTGCTTTGGTCATTATTTATAACAAGGATGATTAATCAAATTCTATATATATTTCTAGGAACACAATATGAATATCTGATAGATCAAGGAGTTTTGGTTCTCAAAAAGGTTTAACGTTTGTTATTGATTTATATCAAGATTTACCATCTTTTCGAGATCTGTTCTTTAGTCATTAGAAATTCACGATTTTTTGTGAATGAAAACGTTTGTAAGAGCAGAATTTATTTTAAAAGAAAACAAAATATTTACTCTGCTCTTAAAAAGACTACATATGACAAAACAGCATGGATACCTCGAAAGGTAGGCAGAGGTGTACAATGGTACATCCACATTTCGCTGAAGCCGTTACCGAGTCCCATATAATAGGGGAGAGGGGGAGAAGGCACCGTTCTAGACTTCGTGATGCTATTGAGAATTTCCATACAAAAAAAAAACAAATAATACTTTTCCCGATGTGGAAATTAACACCATTGACTGGCACAGTAATGGGTTGATCACTAGTAAATTTGGACTCTAGGAAATCCCCCAAAGAAAGTTACCCGGGCCTTTGAGAGGCTTACGTAAGGACATGGGTTTGGCACACAGAGGACTTAAGTCTAAATTGAGATGGCCCACTAACAGAGGAAGCTGCATTATTTTTATATTAATTTACTTTATATTCAGAGTATCATTAGCATTTACAGTACTGTCCAGGTTTAGATATAAAGGCAAAACCAACCAGATCCGAACGTTAAAATTTATGTACACTGAATACAATATTGATATATGCATTACAAATACCAGGGGATTAGTTTGGCATATGACATGGCTGGCCCCATGAGCCTTACTAACAAGTTACAAATATTTGTGCGAGTTGTTTGACATGGAAACCAGCGATCTGTTATAGAAACATATGAGTATTTGTTTAGCTTCGCGTTTTACAAATATTTTGGTAGTATTTTGTTACTGGAATTTGAATTTTGTAACAATGGACATAAGCTGTGAATTGATTGAGAGGCTCTTCCCATTTCGTTAAACGTTCGTAATAAGATTTAAAAATGTATTGTTTCATTGGTTTAGTGGCCACAAGCTCGTTTGCCTTGCGTGAGATCCTGGGTTCGATCCCCGGGTCGGGCTAATAAGTTTAATTGGATTTTTCTCTATGAAACTTCTCAGTAGCAGCACGGAGTAATCCGATAATCTCCCTCCCTATTACATGGGACTTAATAACAGCATCGGCAAAATGTGGGTGTATAATAATAAAGCTCTGCATAACGGATATACACAGAAATCGTACAGCGTCCTTCGCGTTCAATATAATAATGCGTTCAGGATGTTGATGGGGTTGCCCCGCTTCTGTAGTGCGTCAGGGATGTTTGCTGAAGCTCGAGTCGACTGTTTTTATACAACAATGAGAAAACGATGCGCTTCCCTGGTGCGCCGCGCGCGGGCCTGCCCCAACCTTATTCTGCGTTGTGTGGCGAGCAGACTCGATTGTTTATATGTGACTCACTGCTGCAAACTGTCCACCTCGCTGTTAGGCGTGTGGCAGTGATTCACATATATTCATGGTTTTAGGTTAAGTGTTAAGAATAAGAATACTAACATAGGGGTAAGGAATATTGTTACTAACACAATTGAGTCATGTTACTTGGGAATAAAGATATATTATATATTATTATAACCTTTTGGGGTATACTGGCGTGATGCTATGTTATGTTATGTGAAGCAAATTTAGGATTATCAACTAAACTAGTAGACTCGGCTCAGTCTAGACTGCAGAGGTGCTCAGACTTTTTTCTCATAGACCATTTTCAATATTTAGCTGGTTCCGGTGGACCCCCTGCAGCTACAATCCTACCCTATTGTAAATTGTATTGTAAACCCCCATTTTTTTGTCACGCCAACGTAGACCCCCGTCGTGTCTCCCGTGGACCCCTGGGGGCTCACCTGGACCACTTTGGGAACTAATGGTCTAGAGCAAACATTTTTAAAGAACTGCTGATAACACGTACCTTTTTAATTCAACATTTGGTCATAAACACTGCAATATAAAACTATAAAGGTACCATAATTTAAATTTCTCCTTCGAAATACAGTTTCTTTAAAAGCTATGCTTATTTTACCGTTGAAGAAAACTGAAATAGTCCACAATAAAACGTGGCTGGTTTGCCTGAGGCGTTTAACTCATATTGCCCCAATATCTTCAGTTTACGGTAATATAAAACTTTGATATTGCCAGTATAAACTTCTAAATCGTGTCCCGCGAACATATTGTTTGAAAGATTTTAGATTTTCGGTTATACGTATATTTTACATTCATGCTTATTTGAGACGTGATGAATATAAATGTATTCTTAGTTTTCCTCTTCATGTTTTGTGTTGAAATGCAGTATTAAATTGAGCTGTGTTGAATTAATGCTGCATTTGTACGGATGACATCCACACATTATCTGGATGTCAGTGTAACATTAGGAATATAGCTTGCATTTGTGAGAATAGGACTGTTTGTTTTAGTTAAATTTATTTATATTGTTTACCTATATATCTTCAGGTTAAATAAGGAATTTGAATCTAGATTTTAAATGCTCCAGTATTATATTTTAATAAAAAAAATTAGCTGGTAAACTTAGATAAATTAAAAATAATATTATATTAGACTCAAGTCGCTTAACAATAATATAATTAATTGTAGTAAGAAAAGAATCATCATCATCATCAGCCAGAAGATGTCCACTGCTGAACGAAGGCCTCCCCAAGGAGGGGTTTGCCATAATCCCCACGCTTGGCAGGCGGCTTGGGGATCGCAGTGGCTCACCGATTAGTGAGAGGACGCTGCTGCCCGTCCTCCGGTGTCTGGCCGCAGTTTTAAGACGTACCCGGGTCCACGAGACCGGGTCCAAGAAAAGAATATCATTATTTTATTTTTTTGCACACGTTTACATGCATTGTACATCGACTTGCATTGTACTCGCATAGTTTTTGTCATTCAAGATTGTATCCAGTATAAAACGTTTATTTTAAAAGAGTATCCTAGCAGTTTTTTTGCCAGTCTCTTCACCACAGGATCTACCTCACTCTGGAACCGTGCCCAAACAATCTCAACGTTTTAAAAGAACCTGCAAAGAACTACTCTAAATAAAAATATTTGACTTTGACACATTTTATACATATTTTGTAGAACTAAGAAATAGAATTCAATTAACTATTATAGTGTCAATTTTAAACAAAAAGTTAACACACAGATATACCCTGAGAGGTTTTCGTTGTATGGCTAAAACAATTGTAATATAGATTAAGTATTTTGGAAATAAAATAAATTTTGGCAATAGGCTCGCCCCCTATTACATGGGACTTAATAACAGCATCGGCGAAATGTGGGTGTACAATAGTATACCTCTGCCTAACCCTTCTGGGAATACAGGCGTGATGCTATGTATGTTATGTAAATAAAATAAATCTTTATATTATAAACAGTGACAAAAAATAATGAAATCCATTATAGTCACTGAGTTTAATTGATCAAAACCAAATGTATGTTTACACTACATGACAACGCATAGAGCACCTACCTAATATTGCAACATCTCACAATACTGTAGCCCTACCTATATTTACGAATGAAGCATTCAGGTTCTTATTCAAAGATAATCTTCTCTTAAACATTCCCAATCTACTAACGATGTGAAAACACCTCATACACTACCTAGTTTTCTTTCAAATCCTAACAAAAATTCATATAAATTCTAGCTTAGCAACCTCGACTTCTCTTCCAAAAATCTACCCAACATATACCCAAAGATGTAAATGAAGTGAATTATGGTAGCGGCCCTGACCGCTCTAATTAATGCAGTTCCTCATAGTCTAGCCACGCAGTAAGAATAATTTAGACACCGAAGTGAGCCTCTGTTACATGCAAATTAAATTTTAATATTTTAAGCTCACTCCCAAGGGTAAAGGTGGGTAATGAGATTTGTTCTTAAACAGAGACAGGTTAAAAAGGGCGGCGTAAAAATTGTGGAATTGTATGCTACTGTCTTATGTCTAGTTAGTGACACAACGAATGTGTAAATTTATTAAAAAACTTGCTTCAGCCCGCGGCTTCGACCGCGTGTATTACGAACCCGTGCATTTATTAGCACAGAACTCTAATTACTTTTCTAAATTAAAATTTGCCTATGTTACTCGTTATAACATCAGCTATCTGCTAGTGAAGTCCCGTCAAAATCGATCCACCCGTTTCGGAGATTAGCCGGAACAAACAGACAAAGAGACAAAAATTTCAAAATATCCCTTTTTTATTATAATTACCGTTATACTTTCATATGCATTTAGTAACTAACTAAAATTATTTTGACATTAGAAACAGACACTACATTTTTATTTATCGGTATGGAAGATGTATTGCATTTCTTTTGATAATTTGATAAACACAGGATCTCATCTACTGCACTATAACTCAATATATAAATGCTCCATTGGTTCAGTACATGCAAACGCGACTGCTAAAATGAATTCCTGGGTTCAATTCCCGGGTTGAGAAAAGTGTTTTTCTGAAGGTAAATTTTCAGTAACAGCACGGTGCTTGGAATTGTGCCCGTTAGATCAAATGGCTTGCCCCGTATTGCATGGGACTCAATATGGAATTGGCGAAATGTGGGTAAACAATGTATAGTATACCTCTGCCGAACTCCTCGGTCACGAAGGCGTGATGCTATGTTATGTTATGTATTATGGGTCTTCTCTTGTCGCATAGGGTCACATGAAAATTTTTATTCCTTAGTGGCAAGTTCGGGTTGTACTTTTTCAAACTAAGGAAAGTGAACCTATTTACCGATACTCAATTTATTACTACACAAACAGGGCTAAAATAACATGTGATTTCAACAGTAATTTAAAACAATACAGATGTTTTAAAACTTTGCTCCACACTAGGATTTCTCCGGTATTACAGTACAGTTTACAAACATACATGTCACATGCACACACAACCAGACCCGAAACAAGTAGTAGATCATACAAATATTTGTTCCGTCCGGGGATAGGACCCGCGAGACGTAGCGCAGAAAGCTAATCGTTTAGCCACTGCGCCAAACGTGTCATTAAATACTGATCATCCTGTATATGTAGCCTTATGTTATCGATAAATGGTGGAATATTTGCGAGTGGTTGTCAGAGAAATTTGTTGAAATACTAATAAACATCATATACATAGATAATACAGTTTTAATAAATATAAATATAGCTATGAAATCCTACTAATATTATAAATGTGAAAGTTTGTGAGGATGGATGGATGGATGGATGGATCTTTGTTACTCTTTCACGCCAGAACGGCTGAACGGATCTGGATTGGTACAGAGATAGATTATAGTCTGGAATAGCACATAGGCTACTTTTTATCCCGGGAAAATGTACAGGTTAATAAACCACGCGGGCGAAGCCGCGCGCGGATGCTAGTAATATAAATAAAATACAAATGAAATGGAACATCAATATAATGTCGATAACATAGAATATAACGCCGAAGTTATATCCAAATATATCGATACTATTTAAAAATAAATAAATAAATATGTTATTATTCCTACAAATTTTATTATTATTCTTACATATTTATTTTAAGTACTTTTTGCTGTGCCCTACAGGGCCTATGATTGTGCCTAGCTCTACGCCTATTATAATTATAACACCTACTGTACTTACATTGTGGAATAAAAATATATGAATATGAGATATTCTACTTCCTACTTTAAATTTTATTTAATTTATTTAATCCTACTAATATTAAATTTAATATAAATGTGAAAGTTTGTGAGGATGGATGGATGGATCGATGGATGGTTCTTCGTTACTCTTTCACGCCAGAACGGCTGAACGGATCTGGATGAAATTGGTACAGAGATAGATTATAGTCTGGAATAGCACATAGGCTACTTTTTATCCCGGGAAAATGTACGGATTCGTAATCCAACCGCCGCGAAGGAAGCCGCGAGCAGAAACTAGTAATATATATAGGTAAAAGGTCATTCATGGGCGGTCTCACTTTATAACGTTCAATTCGTAAGACCATTCGTAACCGTGGATAATGAAATATGCTTTTCATTTCCGCATCGATACCACATTTAATTAATTATTGCGAAAATTATACAACAATTAATTGGCGTACAAACAAAATAATTGATCCGCAACTGAAATCGTTTGATATTTTTTGTATAAGCAAAAAAATATTTTAAGCAATTCAAATTTTATATTGCCTCACCGGTCTAGTGGTGCTGAGTGTGAGGTCCTGAGTTCGATTCGCGAGCCAAAGTGATGTTTGTTGTTTTTTTGTACTAAAATTCTCAGTAACAGCAGGGAGTCTGGAACTATGCCCGGTATACGGCAATAGACTCGCCCCCTATTACATTGGTTTCATTAACAGCATCGGTGAAATGTGGGAGTACAATAGTATACCTCTGCTTGACCCTGCAGGGAATACAGGCGTGATTCTTCTGCCTAACTCATCAGGGAATATATGCTACGCCACGTTATGTTATGTTCAAATTTAAATAAAGAAGAATATACCGCTGATTTATTTTATGAAACGGATCTAGGTAGTAAATGTTTTACATACATACATACATAAAGTCACGCCTTTTTCCCATGGGGGTAGGCAGAAACTACGGAACGCCACGTGCTACGATCCTTACATAACCCTTTTGCTTCATCTACATTCATGCATCGTTTCATACATGAACGCCGGTTGTGAGTAGGTACTACGCAACTAACCTTTTTGAAGGACATCACTAATATATGTCCTTCTACGGCATCAGGCGTTTCCACTAACAACCGCGTTGAATGTTTTAAACAACTAAAATAAGTAAATACACAAATATATACCACGAAATACAAAGATTGCGAGCAATCAAAAAACTTGTGTCGCCCTACGTTTTACAAGGGACCTAAGCCTAGAAAATTTCCAAATCCGGCCATGACCCAAATACATTGCGCGAGTAAATTATGGACACTAAACCAAACAAATAGGTGCTTTAGAGCCACTCCGTCACAGTACGTACTCGTAAATTCGCTATAACTTTGTCGACCCAATAAAGAAAAGGAGTGTAAAATTTTGCATGTGTGCCTTCGGCTGTTGGGGATGGAGCTTTGCTTTATTTTTACCCAATCGCAGAAGGAAAGGGTTTTTTATGTTAGACTAGCTTCTGCTCGCGGCTTCGCCCGCGTGGTTTACGAAACCGTATATGTTTCCGGGATAAAAAGTAGCCTATGTGCTATTCCAGACTATAATCTATCTCTGTGCCAAATTTCATCCAGATCCGTTCAGCCGTTCTGGCGTGAAAGAATAACAAAGGTCCATCCATCTATCCATCCTCACAAACTTTCGCATTTATAATATTAGTAGGATAAGATAGGATGAGAGTGGTTTCTGATTATTTTCAGAAATTATTGCATATAATGCAGAACATGAGAAAAAACTGCTAGAATAAAGTGGGACAAGGCTGGCCACGTCGCACGTATGCATGCGGACAGGTGGGCAAAAATTGTCACCCACGGACGCCTGACAGCGGAAATCGCGGATGCGGTCAACCCAGATGTAGGTGGGGTGACAACCTGGACGTATATGCGGGGCAGACATGGCAACAAGTTGTTCAAGCCTTTGCCGAACAGAGGAACACAACATAGGCTAATAAAAACATAATAAAAAACCAACACTAACTAAAAAGTAAAAAATAAATGTTTTATATTACAATATACTATTTGAAAAATATTGAAGTCGGTACCAAGTAAAACATAAATGTAATATACCTTGTTGCTTTAATAGCGACATTGAAACAATGAGTTAACATAAAAATTGTCAAGTGCCTGGCGAATTGTGAGTTGGACTACACGACAAATGCACTTCGCCAATCGCGTCGGTTTATCACTTTGCATGTTCTCCAACAACCTCCTTTTTTCGAAGTCGGTTGAAAAATACAACACACTCACTTCTGGATGGTACCTACTACGCGAGGTATGGCTATTACTTTACCATACGAATAACGTAAGGCAAATTCTGGCTTCAATATATTTACTGCCATTATAATTGAGATACTTAATTATAATTCCACGAAAATATATGAAAACTTACTTATGTACAGCTGCTACAAGGAGTTACCTGTGAATAAAAGAAAAACATTTAAAAAATTAAACCATTTTTTCCATAGCTTTCGCTCGATCGAGCAAAGTGATTGAGCTGATTTACATAATTATGTAATTAGTATAATGAACCTTCTGAATGTTATTAATACATTTTTACATTGACCTTCGAAAATTACAAACTTCAGACGCCAATAAAAACATATCATATGAAAAAGCCCTTACAGTAAAATATATGCGGTACTATTGGAAGAAAAAGTATTGCTACAGGAATCACGTAGGGCGCATAAAACCTGAAATCTATACTAGAGGCGGTATGCATGCCTTACGTACCTATATGTCTGGTAGTATTTATTTCTTTGGCTTTTCTTTAAGTATTCTTCTTTTATGAGTGTTTTGATTTAGTGTCTGTGTTATCACTACATAGTATAAAACAAAGTCGCTTTCTCTGTCCCTATGTCCCTTTGTATGCTTAAATCTTTGAAACTACGCAACGGATTTTGATGCGGTTTTTTTTAATAGATAGAGTGATTCAAGAGGAAGGTTTATATGTATAATAAATTACGCGGGCGAAGCCGCGGGCGGAAGCTAGTGATTATATATAACACTAGCTTCCGCTCGCCGATTCGCCCGCGTTGTTTATGAACCCGTACATTTTCCCGGTATAAAAAGTAGCCTATGTGCTATTTCAGAGTATAATCTATCTCTGTGCCAAATTTCATGCAGATCCGTTCAGCCGTTCTGGCGTGAAAGAGTAACAAAGATCCATCCTCACAAACTTTCACATTTATAATATTAGTAGGATAGGATAGGATAACAAAGCATAGCATAGCACAGCTAATCAGTTCAGTTTTAATTTCCGTATAATTGTTGACTCAATGAAAATAGTATGAAACTTTCCGACTTGTGTCATTCTGCCGGACCCTGTCAGTAGTCATTGAAAGTTTGTTTACTCATATGTATGTATCATCTCATACTCCTATTAGAATATTGATTTAAAATCATACGATACCTTAACTTACTTAGACACCGGAGGACGGGCAGCAGCGTCCTCTCACTAATCGGTGAGCCACTACGATCCCCAAGCCGCCTGCCAAGCGTGGGGATTATGGCAAACACCCCCCTTGGGGAGGCCTTCGTTCAGCAGTGGACGTCTTCTGGCTGATGATGATGATGATACCTTAACATCATCATCTGTCTAGCCTTTTCTCGACTACCTTGGGGTCGGTTTCAAATCTAACATTTTACACGGAGCGACTGCCATCTGACCTCCACCACCCAATTACTGGGGGACACTGATAATAATAATAATGTCCTCCTGACCGAATTTCGGTCACGGCGGCCAATCTCACCGGAGATTAGCCAACTACGCAGGAGATATTATAGTGCACAAGTGTGCGCGCAAACACAGTTGCACTCTCTATTCCTTCACTCTCATAGTCCGATGGGACGGCAATCCGACACGACCGGAGAGAGATCAGGCGTAGGACCAACGGCTTTACGTGCTTTCCGAGGCACGGTGTGTATTTACACGAATACACGAAGGCCCAGACCCGAAACAAATATCTGTAGATCATACAAATATTTGTTCCGTGCGGGAATCGAACCCGCGACACGCAGCTCAGCAGTCGATCTCTCAACCACTGCGCCAACCGTGTCGTCAAATACATGACACTGATACTCTAAGGTTAGACTGGTTGTTAGACTATTGAGATTGCTGACACGCGTCATAGTTCTTGCCCTTACCTAAGTTTTATAATGTGAATTTCAGAACCTAGCATTATTTATTGAATTTAAAATATTATTACCTTGAATTAAGATTTAGTTTCCCGAAAATATTTTATTGAATTCGATTCAGTAATTAATTACGAGCATACTGTATTCAAGTGTTTTGTTTATTAAATTACACATATTATAAAGTGAAAGATACCTTAACATACTTTAATATTATCACTAAGAGACGTAGATAGTATTTAGCAACCACTTACGAGTCGAACAAGTGAATACTTGAAACTTTAAGTATTCATTATTTTCTACTACATAACTTCCCTGTTTCTAGAGTCATGGCCATGGAGTAGCGGTTACACCCATATTTGCTGAGAGCTGTCAATGGTTTCCTGTTAAGTACTGATAAAGGCGAAACACGTGAGTACTTCATACCTCAAGTGTTCATTATTTCCTAGGTAACTACGTAACTTCCCCTATCGCCCGCAGAGAGCTACACAAGAGGTTACGGCCATCGAGTTGCGGTCACACCCATGGCTGAAGAGAGCATTTGATAGATTCTTGACTCTCAGTATTGATTAGGAGGAATTCACTTGAGATAGGTCGACTCGAAACCGTTATGAATCTCTCTTCAAATGCTTTTAGACGCCTACATTTACTGTTATGATAACATGTTTAAAAAATGTTTGGAGTCTAAGACCTTTAGTGTCTCTTCTGAGAGGCAGTCTGTATTACATGTCTGTGCCATTAAGATTAAACAAAAGTCTTCTGGAAGCTGCCTGTAAGGAATTTAAGGTAAATAAATCAATATTTATTATGGAGGCAATTTTTTTGTGTGTTGGATGAATACTGCTTCATTGTAATTATCGCAAGTGTGAATGTTTAAATAGATCTTATATTCGATTCTCTGGTGGGGAATAGTATTATTGGGTTTTTCTGTTTGTATAAACTCAATAGCGTCAGTTTGGAACTCTTCCCGGTAGATGGCAATAGGCTTACCGTCTATGACATGGGACTCAAACATTAAATATCACTTCATATTGTAAATTTAATTGCTTATTAAACTTCTTAAGCAAAAGCACGTTCCACCATGTTCTATCTTTATCACTGTGTCTGATTTTATTCGTTATTAAAAACGTTTGTCTAGCCACCATTTAACCCACCGTCTAACAAGATTCTGGATTTATATTTAACCCTGCGGTGCTTATTAACGAGCTATAAGATATTAAACGGATAAAACCAACCGGGCCTCCACTGCATAGTTTATGATGTAGATGCGTCGTGAATAAATGATAGGCCCGAGATATCTTTGTAGTGAAGTGCGTAAGGTTACGTAAAATAATCCGAAAATAGTTGTTTAGAGAAATTAAGTAATTAGAATGGCTAATAGACAGAGGCGTGCGGTCCATAAAGACAAAAAGTCACTGCCTACCCTACATAACTCATATAAATATTTATACATAATTTTATATATAAATTATAAGAAAATAAAACAAGATAATAAATATTTATCTGAGTTATGTATGGTAGGCAGTGTCTTTTTGTGTTTATGAACCGCACACCACTGCTAATAGACAAAGGACATAATCCAAGTTGCATAAATTTTTAAAAAATTTCATACATTTTCGATGTAATAGGATAGCAAAAACAAATGAAGTATTCCTTAAAGACGTAACATTTTGAAAATCTTTTAAGAAACAATGGTCACAAGTCAATTTGTGTCATAAAAATCATTTATTATGAGATTTTTGGGGTATTTCTATTGGAGTATATAAAATGGAGAAGTGTTGTATAAATTGAATCACTGGGGTTTACGAGCGTGTACAGTAGGTAATGATCCGGCTTGTCTCCTTCAACACTTTGATGGTGTCTTGGGGACTCTTCTTCTCTTTCACCCATCTTTCCAGATGGAGTCCGGTTGGTATATCCATATGCAGTGACACACCTGTTTTAGCTCGCTTAATTTGGATGTCTAAATTTGCACCAGACTAAGTACGTCCATGACGTACAACTGGTATTACAGGAACGCCAGTATCTCGTCCGCCACGAGATTTCCCGAACTTAAGGCGGCGGCGATTCGGGCTGAATTAGCCCGAATTCAAAATTCGTGGGAACAGCGCTATCGATTCCGATTAAAAAATGCGCTGCACTTTCGAGTATTAAAATAAAGCACTCTTTTATTTATTTATTTATTCAAATTTGCACATACAATATAACAGTATATACCAATACGTTGCATTGTTAAAAATAAAAGTAATAAAAAAGAGTAAGTTCCATTAAAAAACTGTACAAATATATGGCGGTTAATGTTTTCAACTTAGGTTTTTAAGCTAGCAACACCTTATTGACAGCTCTTCTTAAAATGTCAAAATACGAGTATCTGTCAAGTAGTTAATATGTCAAATTGTTTTCTTGTGTGTTTCGAATAATAAAGTTTAAATTGACGAGACTCAATTCTCTAAATCATCAAATCAAACAATCTTACATACATAATACCTCACAGAATCTCAAACATCCATGACACGCATCCATACATCGCATTACAAACAAAACACACTGTGGTGATGATTTCAGAAGGTCATTGACCACTATAAGATCATATATGTAGGTATACAGTCAATATTACAACAGCAGTGCCACGAATTATGATTACACATCCTTCCAACCAATCTTGCAAGTCTCTTAAAGCAAAATAAATGAACATCAGGTACTGCTCAACAATGCCCACATGAAACCAAAACATTCTCATTGTAAACAGGTATACATTGTAACGAAACTTAAAGTCAAAAGCAAAGGGTTCCGGTGCTAACCGCACCGTCGGTAATCATAAGCGCATTTCATATTTCAGGAAACACATTTAGTTGCCGCTTTTGTGTTGGTTGCTTGTGCACTGTTAAGTTCAAGTTATAATTTTTTTACCTGAGTGTTTTATGCGAGATTTTAGCATGTTAGGATGGCGGTTTAACATCTAAATCTGCTAACGCATATCAGCCTACTATTTAGTACGTAATTGGTATTATTTTGTACCTTCATTCAAAACATTAGAAAATGGTAATTTGAAAGTACTGATTGACATTCTATAAATCGGTGCTGCTCCTTTTTTCGCTTATGATTTATTATTAGGGTAGCATGATCATTAGGTACATATGTATATCATATCATAATATCACCATGTTCCTTACAGTTTCATTGAGATGAGGGACCAATTTTGGTAAATAAATTTGATTGATGTCGGTATTTTTCAAAGTATTCTGTCAGAGCCTCTGTCGGAAGCAGCCATTTTAGTTTATAAAATAGTTAATAGTTTAGTATGGTCTTATGTGATAAAAGATCTCAAGTTTCAAAATGTTTACCGTCAAACAAATGAATAACGGAGCCTTAACATAATATTTTTGAGTCATACAAACATTTCTGACTTTATTCCACACAATGTAGTTTGCCAAGGTACGAGTAAAACTCATTAATATACAACATTGCGCAATCCTTTTCTTTTTTCTTTTCATCTCGTATGTAGTAGTGTAGATTTTTTTCTATTTTTGGTTGAAAAAATAATAAACTAATATTTCAGGCCATTTCTGTCTAACTCCTGGGAATCTTGTAATAATTTGACAGGTTCTGACCTGAGTCCACTGCAGTGGCTTAGTAATAATGTCCTCCTGACCGAATTTCGGTCACGGCGGCCAATCTTACCGGAGATTAGCCAACTACGCAGGAGATATTATAAAGCACAAGTGTGTGCGCAAACACAGGTGCTCTCTCTATTCCTTCACTCTCATAGTCCGATGGGACGGCAATCCGACACGTCCGGAGAGAGATCAGACGCAGGACCAACGACTTTACTTGCTTTCCGAGGCACGGTGTGTATTCACATACACAAAGACCCAGACCCGAAACAACTATCTGTAGATCATACAAATATTTGTTCCGTGCGTGAATCGAACCCGCGACACGTAGCGCAGCAGACGATCTCTCAACCACTGCGCCAACCGTGCCGTCAGTGGCTTAGTGCAGATGGACTAAATAAACCACAGAGATCTTTTTTTGGAGTCCTTGCAGGTTTTTTCACTGCTATTGCAAGTGTAAATAACATCCTTTCCACTTATGAATGCAAAAAGATCTTTAGTATCATTTAAAGTTACATAATAGTAGTACAATGTACTACCACATTTTGAATATGATATTAAATCTAATGAATTTAAGGCGAACCTGTTGCCATCTACCATTCACAATTCCAAACTGAGAATTTTAAAGCCAATAACACTTTGCACGACTCAAGGATCAAACCCAGAATTTCACGATCAGCAGCCGCGCTTGCGATTATTTAGTGAATGAGGTAATTTGAAGTTATTTTCTCCTCTTAAAATAAATAGTTAATTGAAATTAATTAAACTAGATGGCGTCGGCATTTCCTATGACTATCCCTGAGAATAAACGCCGAATTACACTCAGGGCTCAAGGTCTATTTTAAAGTTCAGACAGATTAATTACGATATCAAATTATTGTATTGATTCTCATGCCCCTAAGGCACAAGCTTGCAAGTTTCAGCTAAATTGAGGCAAGCCGGTTAGTTTACGAGGAAGTAAGTGCATTCGCGTTAATATTTGAGCAACAAACTTTACTGGTAGTTGGTTTCAAGTCACCACTTGTTGGGCAGTAATGAATTGGTAATGTGTTTGAAAGCAATTACATTTTCTGAGAAAATTTAACGGTTTAAGTGTTCTTTTGTGACTTTTTGCTTTTATGTCTTATTAAAAATTTTGTGAAAATTTTGGGTTGAACTGCTTATAACTCTCAAGCGTCATTGGTTTGTTTCCCAGGTCGGGCAATGTTATTGTGTTTTTCTATATGGTCAAAGTCAAAGTTTTTAATTTCAAGCAGGTTTTTTATTACAGGCACTTTTAAAAAGTCGAGACTCCAGGCGCACGGCTTCAAAAGGGTAGGTCCTATGCAGAATAGGCCGGAAAGAAAATCCATGGATACTCTTTTCAAAAAATTAAAAGTTAATTTACAATTGAAAATCTTAAATTAACATGCATTATATGAGAAAAATACAAACTTATTAAAACATTACTTACATAATGAGGTAATACAGTTTGAGTTATACAAGTGATACCTAAGTAATTTCCCATCTTTATTATATTCCCGTCTAAACAAACTTAACCTCACTAAACTACAATACACACCTACAGATACACGGTACAACACAAATCGAAAGGTGGCAAACAGAAAGGTCGGCAATGTGAAAGCTTTCCTCTTCAAAGTCGTCGGTAAACATTGGCGCGTCGACTTTACATCTGACATACAGAGATATGTACTGACGAACTCGGGCTTCAATTTTTACAAAATTTGATTGACACTAAGAAGTCATGGGGCTTCTCTAAAAGAATTTTACGTGCCAGGAGTATATGGGCAAAAAACGTCATCAGGGAAAGGCGGTTGTGATTAATTACTTTTCAAAACACGAATAGGACATGATATCAGTGGCGTGCGGTTCATAAAGACAAAAAGACACTGCCTGCTTACATAACTCAGATAAATATTTATTATAAGATATTTGAGGTGGCAAATCACATAGGTCAATATTTAATCGACAAGACGACGAACCAATACCACCATGCAGTAGGTATTAATCGTAAGTAAACTTTTAAAATTTTCTGCCTACCCTGTCTAAAAACTCTGTGCACTGCATCTACTGCATGATATGACTATGGAGTTAAATGTACTGTATTTTTGCTCTTTACTTCTTCAAAAGCAGCTAATTATTGCATGTTTTATATGATTTTTATTAATGAAGCCTTAAAACCGGTTCCTTTTGGAATAATTAATGTGGATATTATAGAATGGCGTAAATTTATCGACCAGTTTCAACACAAATTAAGTCCTATATTTGGTCGGGCACAATGTAATAACATCGAGATTTTCTGTATGGAAATTCTCAGCTCACGACTACTTCGTTGGTCTAGTGGTCGCAAGGGTGACTGCTGAGCGTGAGGTCCTGTCTTAAATTCCCGGGTCGGGCAGTGTTATTAGATTTTTCTGTACGGAATTTCTCAGTAGCAGCACGGAGTCTGGAACTGTGCCCGGTAGATGGCAATAGGTCCTATTATATAGAACTCAATAACGGCATCGGCGAATTGTGGGTGTACAATAGTACACCTCTGCCTAACCCTTCAGTGAATACAGGCGTGATGCTATGTTTTGTGATATAAAATTCTCAACAGCAGCCTGGAGTTTGGACTCACCCCCT
Source organism: Shargacucullia verbasci (assembly GCA_947562105.1). Lineage (NCBI taxonomy): Eukaryota > Metazoa > Arthropoda > Insecta > Lepidoptera > Noctuidae > Shargacucullia > Shargacucullia verbasci. The sequence goes on from OX387283.1 coordinate 1,160,416, forward strand.
AATGAGAACTGCATCGGCCAATTATGGGTGTACAATCAGAACCTGCGCGTCCTCCGGTGTCTGGCCGCAGTTTTAACACCGGATACGTCTTAAAACTGCGGCCAGTGTCCTCTCACTAATTGGGGATTATTATTAACACACACCCCCCCCCCCTTTTGGAGGAGGCCTTCGTACCGCAATGGACGTCTCCTGGCTGATGATGATGGTGATGAATCAGACCAACCGTGGTTTTTATAAACAAAGAAAAAGATACCCAAGGTAATGTTCGCCACACCTCGAACCGTTGTGCCACGAACGATAGCTCCCAAGATCGTTTTCTTGAAAACTTTTTAGTTACTCGAAGATTGCATTTTCACTCCTGGCAAAGCCGGGGATTTTTATGTCTCCTTTCCTTGTGAATATGGAATAGTCTAGCACGCACAATGTAACTTATTCATACTTAATTCTACTTTTAGTGTCGTGTGGGTTTAAAATATTTCTTTTGAGCATTTAATGTTTGTAGGAGGGTTGTAATTTACTGTGGTTGCGCATACTCGTTTTCTTTGGAAGAAAAGTAAAAAAATACCTGCTCCGGACTTTGCCAGTTTGACATACAAGTACAATAGGTACTCGACGCGGATATATGAGTATCTGAAGTACATAAGCTGCGAATTTGGTGTGTTTGTACAGTGGCAATTTAAACGCAATAGACATTTTTTATGAACAACTATAAATTATTTTAGACTGCCATATTAGTCTAGCGGTCGCCACCGCGCCTGCTAAGCTTGAAGTCCTGGTTTCGATTCTCAGGTCGGGCAAAGTGTTATTAGGTTTTTCTGAATACAAACTTCAGATGTACAATTAGTAAACCTCTGCCTAACCTTTCGAAGAATACAAGCGTGACGCTATGTTATGTTTAATTATTTTAACTGATACGAGAGGAGGCTCATAGCATTTCATCTCTAGCACATGTCTAAGCTTAGTGCACAGGGACTTATTGCTTACTTCAAAGAAACACAAGTCGGTGACGAGTATTGTAAATATTAGAGATGCGCCGAACGTTCGGTCCAATATTCGTATTCGGCATGTTCGGCGTATTTTTTATGTTCGTATTCGGCCAATATTAGTTTGCCGGTTATTAACCGAATATTTTAATAATATTATTGCAAGATTTATATATTTGAACTGTAAATATTATTTGTAAAAACACGACTTTGTGTAAATATAATTAATAAAAATTAAAAAAACGGAATTAAAATTTTTGTTAAAATGAATCTGTTTTTTGTGTAAAAATTAACTGAATAATTCGGCCGAAAATTCGGTTCGGTACGTTTTGGACCGAATATTCGCATTCGGTTGATCCCATATTCGGCGTACTTCTAGTAAATATGACTGACATTCGCAATCGCCGTTTTTCACGGGCAGTTTACAAGTTACAACTTGGCTGACGAGAAACGAACGCAGAAGTTAGACAATTTGGAAAACTTGCAAGAATCCAAACTTAGAGTGTTTAACTTTTTGGCTAAATTGTTTGCTTGTTTTTGACTGCAAGGAGATCGTAACAGTAATAATTTTCCGGTACCCCCGATTTCCGGGTCGGGTAGTGTTAGGTACTGGGTTTTTCTGTATGAAACAAAAATATAAAATATTCATGAAAGGAGGTTTATTAAAGGCAATACATTTGGTGTGCTCAAAAACAAAATATTCAGGTTAATTTTAAAGCAAAAAAAAAAAAATGATCTTTATTTAAAAAATACATTACAACAATACATTTACTTTTGATTATGCCATTTTTTTTATGCATATTATCTGTACAAAATCATTTCGATGTTTCACATCTGCCAGGCGTCCCGCGACGGCTCCCTTTCTTTTTCCTTGTCTGTTTTTACATATTTTTATTGTGTCCCTTATGTTAGGGCCAAATAAAGGATTTTTCTTTCTTTCTAAATCGCCGCCTGACCTCCATTCAAATTAGGACCTCGTAACCAGAGGACACGTTTGCAACTTGATCAACGAGTCAGTCATGATAGCAGTTGTTTTATAAGTAAAATATTTGAATCCATACAATATTTTCGTCTTACGATAACTGAAAATATATTCCAAGTACCAGGATTAAAGGAGGATTCTTTCCCACCATGATTTATAGCGTCTTTATCAGCACACGTCAATTCAAATTTGGCGCGGCGTCACTCGAGGCGTGTTTACCTGATCGTGAAATATACGGGAAAGAATATCGTACACGCCTGTAAATGAAATGAAATTATTTATTTTGCAATTAGGATTTTTCAATCACTTTTACACGTCTTTTGTAAACTAAATGACGCCGAACCAAACTCAGGTGTCAAGGTCTATTTTAAAGTCTAGACAGATTGTAATGATGTAAGGGTTTATGTGAGACAAATATAGGGTGGAATAGCCTTTTGAAGAAAGTGCCATAACTATTTGAACTAACCTGTCGCAACAGAGTGCAAGCATGGATCAGTTATCGTGAAAATTAATGAAATTAAGAGCGTTCAGCCTAGATCTCACTCACATTTACAATGTATAGCGGTTATATATAAGAAATCATTTCAATTTAAACGACATTACAATATCAAAATAATGTAGTAAATAATATAATAATGAATGGCAAAAATTGTATATAAAAAAAGGAAAGGCTAAAGAGCGACTCAATCCCAAGCGAATTCTGCTGGTCTGCGAAGGGCAAAGAATTAGAATTTCCAAGAATAATAAAAAGCGAAGTTGTTTATGAAGTTGTTTTTGACTGCCTTATTGGCCTGGTCGTAAGCGCGACTGCTGAGCTTGAGATCTTGGGTTCGATTCCCGGGTCGAGTAAAGTGTTATTGGGTTTTTCTGTATGGAAATTCTCAGTAGCAGCTCGGAGTTTGGAACTGTGCCCGGTAGGCAATAGGGTCGGCTTAAATGTAGGTGTGCAATAGTACACCTCTGCCTAACCCTTCAGGGAATACAGGCGTGATGCTATGTTATGTTATGTTGTTTACGGTTTTTGGAAAATACAAGGTTGCTTTTTAGACTGATAATTTTATTTGAATTAAGTTTTGTATGGGCTAAGTTGGAAATCAATACTTATTCTAAATAATTCCGCCAACAGTCGCGGTATATACGCCAGAAGGCGTTTTTTTGTTAGACCATACTGCCCCAGTTCTGGGTAAAAGGTCTCCCCCAATTGTTTTCACATATCTCTTTCTCGCACCACTTCAAACCAGCTCCTCTGGTACGCATCTAGGTCTCCTCGCCGTCTCTTTCTAGGCTGGCTCTTTCTAGGAGGCATATGCTAGATATATTTAAGAACTAATTAGTACAAAGATGAACAGGTAAATAACAGCGGTTTAGTGTCAATCAAGAAGCAACTTCTAGTGACATCTATCGGACTGTAACAACAACTATCCAGTGCAAATTACATTGCATCGATTTCAGCGACACTAATGAGCGAAGTCACATCGATTAGACCATTGGAGGTATGTGATATGGTGGTGTAGGTCGTACTTATTATATATAGACCTCTACAATTGTTACAAACTCTCATAGCGGTATTTATGTTATCACTTCGCACCAATAGATGGCGCTAGAGTACTATTGGTACACCTACGCCTGAGTGGGAGATCACTGAAATGCGCGCGCACGATTCAGGTAGCGGTTCAGGTCGGACAAAACCCGCACTTAAATACAAAGGAGAAATACCATCCTGAATAGCGTTACCGCTCCCAATGCTAGACCGTATCTTCTAGATAGTCTTCTCACGTGCTTCGTTCCCCCACTCAATATATCAGCGCAGTGATTGCGCCACGCGCCCATACTAATGTATGGATTCTGTATCTAGTTATTTTGATAGAGTCTCTGGCAAAGTAGTGGCTGTCGTAGATTTTTTCTGCTCCGCTACTTAGATATACCTAAGTAAATTTGAGAGTCTCGATGACCTTTTCATGAAAATATACCTACTACTGCTTGCGCCATTATCATCAAAAGTCGACTGTTAAAATTATAGTTTAGCTAAAAGTTTTTATACAAAACGCGTTAACGTTTTTACCTCACTAAACATAATTATTATGCTGTTTTTTTTTTTTTTTTTTTTCAAAAAACCTTTTTCTCTAAAATCCTTCGTTATACTTATTTCGTGATATTTATTAAATTAATCAAAATTTTGAGAAAATACAAATCGTGTCGATCTAGTTTAGAATCTGAAAAAACAAAGATAGACACTCATATTAAATTAATTAATCAAGATTTAGATATAGGAAACATTAACGTCCATACACCTGTTTTGCGCGTATTTCAAGACAATTTTGTCAGAAACCGGCAGCTAAACGATACTCTTAAGCATGTATGACTGCACTTTAACGATCAGTAGATAATTATTAGGAAATCTAAATAATAAGAAGATAAAAGTTGTGAAGTTGTGTGACCTTATTGCCGCTTATTATTCTATTATAAGTACTGTACTCCATCAAAACATTGAAGGCACCTTTTTAAAAATGTGACGTATTTCCACAAAATAAAGTTTAATTTAAATTGCATTGGATGCAAAAGATGTATGCTTTGAACCTGGCTAGACGCACCACAGTATTAAAATGTTAAATAGCATTACTATTGACTTATTATTTCGTTTCTGAAGCAATCATCAATACGTTTCGGTGACGAGCGAAGTATACATATTTCTTTATTCAATTGACTTTTTTTGTTTTAAAATTTTACTCAGAACAATGAAACAGAAATGGAGGTCAACATTCTTATAAAAGCTGTTGATGACACAAAAGATAGAAAAGTATTGGAATAAATAATTATTTCCTATAAGTACGCTCGAACATAAAAGAAGGCTATTTTCAAAGGAAAAAAGGCAAACCTGCTTCACCAAGCTTCTGAAACGGAACAAGAGAACGACCTTTTCTCGATAAAAACCTTCAATTAGCGTGGGAAGATGAACAGGTGTTACTAACACTATTTCTATTTTCCTCCTTCGATCAACGGAAACTCTTATAAGTACAAACTTACCTAATAATACATCAAACAACAAGGTACAAACACCAAAAACCGACCACTAATAAAATACATTAAAAAAATATATAAAACAATCGCGATAAAATTCAAAATACGAACATAAAATGTCACGCGAAATTTGCAACACTTTGTGAAACAGCGGTGTCTACTCTTTCTAATTTTATTCTACAGTTTTAAAAACGTATAAAAATGCTTTGTCGGACGGGGCTGATACGTGACTTTTTAAAAGTTCTACTCTACCAGTAAGTTCATACGGTGAATTCGCGGGAGTAAATGTGTCGTGAAATACAACGTGCCTGATTTTTATTGGAAGTTATTTCGTGCTACGTGATTTTAATTTTTTATGACTTTCACTGATTTGTTGACGAGATTTTAAAAGATTAAATATGATTAGCTTAATACCTATTAAACTAAACAATCTACGCTTAAAATAGGACATGTTCTCAATTTTATTTCATCCAAAGTTAGGTTGACCTTTGTGCACCGTTATTTTTACCCGACCACGGCGAAACAAAAAGGAGGGTTATGAGTTTGACCGGTAATACATTATGACTTTACACTGTCTGAATTGAATTCGTTTTTCTTTCAGTAGGCATTGGAAAAATGAGGTTTTTCTTGACTGTGGATAAAATACTCGTCATGATTGATGATATTTATTTATGGATTTGTTTTATTTATTATTTTTTCTCAGAAATATATGGATAATATAATTTATACATAGCATATTACCTACATACGGGGAATACAGGTGTGATGCTATGTTATGTATTATGTAAATAGTTCTTTAATAAAAATGTATTCTTAAAATAATTACCATCAGTTCTGTAAAAATATTTCGACATATAACTTTCGACTGTACAATATTAAAATCACATGAAGTGGCATATGATCTGAACAATCACTGGGAATTTGGTATTCCGGCAAATCTTCAGAGATTACGGGCCTGACAGATATGCATGATACCCGAACTATTTTAATACATAGCATATTATTGCCGTACGTGGTTCAAGCGATATCAAAGCGATTCGTTCCAGAACGGCTTGAAATTCTGCTCACGTAAGGAAATTATGCACGCACACACAAATTCAGTCGTAATAAATCTTTGCTTTTAAACTTTATAACTGCTATATTTCTTAATTTTTAAATAAAAATACTTAATAAATCTTTCGGTTTATAGCTCCAACAAAAACAAGCAAATTTTAATCTAATAACACGGCGGTCACGCGAGCATTTGAAGTATCAGACATAGAAAAAAACAAATTAATGGAATAATAAATAAATCCACTCAAAATTGTCGCAATCCATCAAGTCAGGAGTTGCACGACGGTATGTTTGCGGTTGTGTTCGAGAAAACTTCTACACACGTAGTTGCTGCCTATAACTAGACCGTTTACCCTGCACATGGCCCAAGCACAGAACAAAAAATTAAAAAAAAAAATGCTTCGTTCCAATTTCAGTTTATGAATTTTTTGCTTGGATACTTTTTAGGCTGTGACAAGCATGTGGGGTATATGTACCAATATTCAATAGTCATGCCAACTTTACCCCAGCTGGCATTTGTTCGCGAACTAACATGATTAATGGATGGAACTCGCGCAGTGCTCTTTGCTCTTTGTAGAGCGCTATAATATTTATCACAGACCACGGCTCGTTTATTAAAAGTGTGGGTAAACATTTAAGTGTAAGGTGTGAGTGCTAATGGTTTAGATTCTAGTGTTATTGAGACGTTAAAAGGCTTTTATCGTCTAATCTGCGCACAAGTGATATTATGTTTCGAAATAAATTATTTAGGTGGTTGTAATACATTAATATTATTCAAATATTTGAAACATTTTTGTCAACACTAACTGATTATAGTATAACAATTGTTTTGTGAATAAAACCTCTCTGTTTAAATAAATTAAATAAAAAATTGATTGAGTATCGTAACTTTTTCGTGGTGTAATTAATTTAAAAATTACTGATATATAAAAATAAATAGTTTTGTGAATAATTAAGCATATTTTTAAAATAAATTTTGATAGAGTATCGTAAATTTATCGTAGTGTGATTAACTTCAAAATAACGAATAAGTTTTACATAACATAACGGCTTAATGTCACGCCTGTATTTCACGAAGGGTCAGGCAGAGGTGTACTGTTAAATAATCACCTTTCGCGTATGCCATTGTTGAGTCTTATTGTACAGGACGAGCCTGTTGTCACAAATTCCAGACTACTGAAAATTTCCATACAAAAAATAAAAATTCAATAGCACTTTACCCAATCTGGAAATATTCAATTCCCCTGATGAGAAAGTTAAAAGTTTTTACCTAACTCAACATAGTACCATTAACACTGATGAGAACCAATTACATAGAATTAAATGAAATGACATATTTTGCAATAAGGATTTTTCAATCACCTTTACATGTCTTTTTTAAACTAGATGGCGTCGGCATTTGCTATGACTATCAGTGAAAAGAAACGCCAAAGCAAACTCAAGGGTCAAGGTCTATTTTCAAGTCCAAACATGTTGTATGTTAGATTTATGTGAGACAAATATAGGGTGGAATATTATGAAGAAAACGCCATAGCTATTTGAGCTGACCTGTCGGTTTGATTCCCGGGTCGGGTACTGTTATTGGGTTTTTCTGTATTGAAATTTTCAGTAGCATGTAGTCTGGAACTGTGCCCGGTAAACAGCAATAGGCTTGCCCCCTATTACATAGGACTTCATAACGGCATCGACGAAATGTGGGTGTACAAAGTAAAACTTTGCCTAGCCCTTCGGGGAATACAGGCGTGGTTAGTACAGTTCATCTGGTTGGTTATGGTCACATCAGACAGGTGTTCAAATAAAAAAAAAATGGTTTGTAGTTCGAACTCAGAAGCCTTCAAAAAACAAAAGGAATTACAGCATTCAAATAAATTCTCCGAATAGTATTATTATTCCAAACGAAAAATAAATGAACTAAAGACCCACAAAACGGCTTGGGAATATAAAAACAAACAATATGATCCGTTACTACGGAGAAGTTTGATTTCTCTTGGGAGTGACAGTTCAAAAATATGACGCTTGAACGTCTTGGTGACTGTACTATTGTTGTTTATGGTATGTGTGCGCCTTATTGGTGTAATGGTCGGTTGTAGAACGTAAGGTTTAGAAAAGTGTTACTCAGTTATTAATAACATAACATAGCATTACGCCTGTATTCTCAGGTTTAGACAGAGATGTACTTTTGTGCACCCACATTTCGCCGATGTTCTTTTTGAGTCTTGTATTTCATGGAAATTAATAACGGCGTCGGCGAAATGGGGGTGTACAATAGTTAATATGTAGTGTTACGTTATGTTACTTTACGTTACGTTAAGTTAAGTTTTCCCGAAGCTCACCATACGGTGTCGAGGCGGACCACCGTGGTGAGTTTAGCCGGTAGGAGTCCGGCACACCCCTCCCCCCGAGGCGGAGGATAGCCCATTACGGGTACTCAAAATGCAAATAAAAAAAAAAGTTAACTTACGTTACGTTACGTTAAAACTTACCCAAACCTTTTATCGTACTTTGATCAAATCATAATAAACAAAAGATCCTATTACATTGAAATAAAATAACCATATTTCAATCTTTATAAACCATAAAACACATTCTAACGGATAAAGTAATAAATTCCCATAATACGTCTAAAACGAATTTAATAAATGCAGTGTCTACTCCAAACAATACTGTAAACTGGTAACCAATTCATTTGAATGAACTGCAGCCACGCCTGAGCAATGTTGCTTCTCAATGGCAGATCGAAATGTTTAGAATTCTATTTGTTTTGCTTAGGAATAATGGATTTGTTTCCTTATTTTCGTTTATTTTGTTTTAAGTAGCTAGATGTTAACTGCTGAAGGTACACCGCTCAATGATATAATAATTTCTGCCGCCTATTGGTTGGATATGCGGCTGCTGAGCATGCAGTATTGAGTTCGATTGCCAGGACGGAAGGTGGCAATAGGCTCGCCTCCTCGACCAGAGGACTCAATTCTCGGACTCAAACTCAAACATGTATAGTATAATCTTACGCTTGTTACAGATGGCTATCCATTGTAAATGTGAGCACAGTGTAGGGGTATTCTTTTTACTTTTATTTTTATTAACAGACTTTATATTAAAGTTGCATTTAGTATTTATTTGACGAAACCTACATTGTTCTCCCATACTTTTTCCACATTATGTTCATGGCAAGATTGTTAAAAGAGACTTTAAAAGAGTATCCATGGAGTTTCTTGCCGGTTCTTCTCCATAGGACCAACTTATTGAAACCGTGCAACTAGAGTCCTATAACGTTTCATAAGTGCCTGTATTAGGTTTATTTGAAATAAAAACAATTCTATCTATCTATCTAATTCCATCATCGGTGAAATTTAATAAAAAAATTAACACAAAAACTCATATAAAAATACCTACCTATACATAATTTTTGTAAGTGCTACATTAATTAATTACCTCATGAGACTAGTGGTCGCGACTGCCGAGTGTAAGGTCCTAAATTAGATTCATGAGTCGGGCAATGTTATTGGGTTTTTCTGTATAGGAATTCTCAGTAGCAGCACGGAGTTTGGAACTGAGCCCGGTTGATGGCAATAGACTCGCCCCCTATTACATAGGACTAATATCGGGAACGAGAACTAATAATAGCGTCGGCGAAATAGCTCTGCCTAACCCTTCGGGGACACAGGCGTGATGCTATGTTATGTAATTTTTCTTAAATCACAAGCCATAAAAATCTGGTATCTCGTATAGTAAAATACATACAAATATTATAGCGAAATTAATTACCCATGAGGCTTCTAAAAACTTTAGTTACGGCCATATTCCTTCCACGTGCTCGTCCGAACTTCTTATCTGCAACTTTGGCCATGAGATGCCTTTCACAAGCTTACATTGAAACTTGCAGGTAACATACTACGGATATTAATTTTGGAAGGCGAGTTTAGATCGAGATTGTAAGATATTAACATTTGTAAATATTACACTAGCGACCCGCCCCGGTTTCGTACGGGTAACGGAGCATATATGCCTACATTTTTCTTCTGTCGTATTGTCTGTTGCGTCGAGCATTTAGGCGGCGCATGCCAGTAAAGCTCCCAATCGGCATGATTTTTTCCGACATCTTCAACAATCAGCGTCATATTTCAGCCAATTTACACAAAACCATAATGAATTATACACCTAAACCTTCCTCATGAACCACTCTGTTGGTGAAAACTGTTCAGTAATTTTTGAGTTATAGAAAAGACGGAAAGTTATGGTCCTTTTCGAACTCTTACCTACAAGAACTCATGGTAGCGTCCACCTAAACAGTCTGAGTCTGCGATAGTCCCACGTCCGTTCAGTCCACATGTATCAACTTTCGCAGTTCATAATACAAGAACTAACTTCACGTGTTAGTTGAATGGAAATGTTAACGTTCTCGAAACGCTTGTCTTGGGAGAAGTAATGCCAGTTTTGCAGCGTATAATTTGCAGAATGGAACTCTTTATCGGTCCCCGTGTGTGTAGTTAACGATGGTTGGTTTGTCTGGTTATATAGTGTCATTTTTGTACTCACGAATACTATAGGATATGTAATGTGTGCATAATATTTAGTGTTTCTTTATATTGTACTAGCTCCCGCTCGCGGCTTTGCCCGCGTGGATTACGAATCCGTGCATTTGCCCGGGATAAAAAGTAGCCTACAAGCGAAGCTAGTGAGTGTAACGAACCTAAGATTTATTCCTACAATTTTTTTGTTAGAATATTCTGAATGGTAATAGTCCATTCTAGTGAAGCGGGTGAATAACACAGGTGTTGTGCCCTATATCTAAGAAGAAGATTAAGATTGATCCCTAAAATAGGTCACAACCACAGAACAGATAAAAGTCACAACAGCATCGCCGAAAATAGCGTTAGAACAAATAAAATAGAGTAGATATTCTTTATTGTTAACCGATACAGTTTGGATACAACTTATGTTCAAGTATGTACAAAGGGCGGTCTTTTCGTTGTAAAAGTTGTAAGGTTTTCGGTAATTCGAAGCCACGACAAAGCCACTATTGCATTTGTCTTTGCATAATCTAACTGTACATGCGCCGTATAATTGCGAGTTCATGCGTGAAAAGCATGAGCCGGGGGACGAAACACCAAATATCTAGAAGTTGGGTTCAACTATGTCCGTTCCTGATATTAATAACCCCAATGCAGAATAGGAATGAGAACCGTCACGTTCTGAAATTAAAGTTTCATTTCGTATACACGAAACAAGTCAACTATTTATGATTTATAGAAAAAATCGTATGTAACACGCTGCAGCGATCGGTTCCCAAAGGAAATACATGTAAGTGAGGTTGAATTATCTTTGGCAGTGAGATATTGAACCGGCACTTCCTTTGTTTAAGACTTTTAGAGTTTTACTCTTAAGGAGAGTGGTTCCGATCACGTGGAAGCAAAAGTTTTGAAAAAAAAAAATTTGGATAATTCGTTATCTTCTTCGTCTAATGTTCGTAAGCAGGTCTGATGAGGGAGAGGTTAAAAAAAATCATTATTCGGTCTGTTATAAAATTCTTATTTTAGGTTCACGCCCTATACGCCATATAGGGCGTGAACCTAAAATAAGAATTCAACCCTCAACTCTATAGCCGGGCACTATTTTTTTAAACTTATTCAATGAGCATCTGCGAAATATATCAAACTCGAATTTCGATTATTCGTCAAAATTGTTTATTAGAACTAGACATCTAAGTAGTGCTTTATTGACAATCCCATCAAAATCGGTCCCTGTTCACACAGTTTAAATGTTCAGAAAGTCCCATCAAAATCGGTCCGTGTTCAGACAGGTTAAATGTTCATAAAGTCCCATCAAAAACAGTCCACTAATTTTCTAGTGTTCAGACAAGTTACATTTTTATATTAGTCGAGATTGATTTGAAAGGTTGCGCTTTTCAAATCTCGTTCATAATATAACTGATGCAGGTTGTACTATAAGCATTTACGCCGTCGCCATGACTGCCACTCGACTGTCCCCGGAGAAATAAAACGAAGAGCGGATGTACATTGTATTAGTTCGATCATGTTTGCAGTGTACCGCTTATGTGAAAGGTTCCTTTTGTGTCCGATGTCCGAAACGTTAGGATTTTATAGGTACTCACAACATCTAAACTACTTTGGTATTTTATTTATTGTAAAGTATAATAGTACTGCTTTATACATAGTAGTGTACTCTTCGAAGGGTGTGGCGGAGGTGTATGATCGTGCACCCATGTTCACCGGTGCCGTTTTTAAGTACTAAGTAATAAGAGACGAGCCTATAGCCATCTATCGGGGACCCGTCCAAACACCGGTATCATACTGAGATTTTTCTAATAAAAAAATAATTACAATACTTCGCCCGACTCGGAGTTTAAACCCAGGACTCACTTCAGCAGCGGTGTTTGCGGTGACTAAACTAATGAGGCACTTGACACAATTATTGTGTTGTGTTTATTTCTCCGTAAAAATTAAAATCTAGAAACAATATTAAATTAAAAGCTTTGATAATAAACCGTATTATAACATATTTAAGGTGCAGTGAATTAAAAAATGAAACACTCGGGAAGCAAACAGGAGCTAGCGGATATTTGCTTCCGCATAGTGATGTGACACAGTACGCATATCCGCGTGATATTAATATCCGAATGAAATCTTCGCGTATCAATATGATTATGTTTGCAATATATTTATATAAAGTTTAAATAATTAACAGCATAAAAGTACTGAAAAAATCCAAGGTATCGTACGTATTTAGTACGAGTTTTTTAATCTTAAACAAAAAATAACTGTAGTATTAAAGAAAGTATATGGTTGGTATATGATTTGTATCCTTACAATTCTAATTAAAACCAATCCTGCGTTGAGTTGCAATAAAAAAAAAGTGTATAGCAATACAATTCATTAGTATTTAACCTCAGCTCCAAATAAACAGTACTAAGACACAGTCAGTCTTGCTTGCACAATTGGTAATTGGATTTTTCCACTACAACATGAGAGTTCCAAATTGACAAAAAAGAAGCACAAAAATCTAAAATCCGAAAATAAAATATGCTATATAAAATTAAATCCGTCCCAACTCAACCTCTAACCTGTGACCACATCCCTACTTCCGCAATTATGCGGGGCATGCGGCCTCTTTAATTGCATTTGCTCTAAACACAAACGGTTAGTAATTAATTCTAGATTAAGCTTGTAGAGTCACTTCTGAACATTAGATTCAGCAAAAAAAAAATGGAATTATAATTGGATTGTGTAATATTTTGTTTGTTTCATAATATTATAAGACCTTTTTTTTTGTGTGGATGATTTATAGCTAAAATTATTGTTAGGAAATATATTGCTCGCAATAATTTAGGAGTTAGATATTTTTTTATTATTATTTCTCTCGTTTTATTAAAGAATAAACAAATAATATAAATTATAGCAAAAGGCCGTGCAAAAAAGATTGTAGTAAGATAATTTTAACCGACATCCTAAATAGATGTATAGCATATTTAAGGAGATATCTGTAATTTACAATCTTAATTGATCTAACAAACAGATCATAATATATAATACTATTAAAATCTATCGACAGACAAATTGGAATCCATACCATTTTCTAAATTACAAATTCAAAATTTGTATCCGACATTTACAAGTAACTGTATGTACAAAAGCAACAACAATTTGCGTTAAACAAACGAAACTAATTCAATACACATATAATTCAACGATTACTCCATAATTAATTACAGCTAAATTCGAAATTACTACGACAAGCAACATTATTCAAAACGATACCACTTAAACATTCTAAACATCAGTCACAGAACAATTTAACGTGGCTACACCGTCTAATATCTAATTGCTAATGAACTAAATAAATACAAATATATAATCAGCGTCTAATTTCTGACGTACAATTGTACATTATCGTTGAAACCAAAAACAGCAACAATAATTTTCAAATGAAATGTTCTAATAAATTTGCTCGTGTAATTTGCACATACGCGACCGAGACCACACCGTTGTGTTTATTTCACGGTCCAAGTTTGAAGATTAAAACGTTGATAAGATAACTTACACTAGTACAGTACAAGCATGATAGCATTACGCCTGTATTCCCGAAGAGTTAGGCAGAGGTGTATTTCTTAACACCTACATTTCGCCAATGCCGTTATCGAGTCCCATGTAATATGGGGCGAGCCTATTACCATCTACCGGGCACAGTTCCAGGCTCCGTGCTGCTACTGAGAATTTCCATAGAGAAAAACCCAATAACACTACAATACCCGTAGCGTAAGTTTTTACAATATTGTTTACGGAAATGCGTTTCGTTACGTGGTTTGTCGATTAGTTAAGAGCTTTGCCTTCTTGTTCCGCACCGCGTTCGGCGCTGTGATTGGTGAAGGAGCTCGAAGTTCGTAGCTGTCCAATCAGCACGCATAGCGCACTTAACGCGACAAATGACGTTTTCGTTTCGTCTGTTGAAAGAAACTTACAATATAGTCTCAACACTTAATGGGTTTGAAACTGCTTTCCGTTTGCTGTCGACAACCATGGTGTCCTGACGTCAGTTATATGAATAACGGTATTTCAACTATTTATAATTGTCGAATAATGTAATGTTCGGGTGAAATGTTCAGGGTTTGGGTGAATGTCCATGTGAATATTTGTCTTTGTATACGCACTCACGAAAAATGAATTATTCCTAAATTTTAAAAAATCGACGTAAACGTTACATGTACCAACGAGTATATCTTAATAACACAAACTGGTTTGCTTTAGATTTTTTGCACTTTCACTGGCAAAACGCTATCGTTTCTAATTCAGGCCATTCCAAAACTGATGCCGCGGAGCCACTGACAAATGAACTGTACAGAGCTTGTTTATTAGCGAATAGAAACATTTTATGTGCAAGTTTGCCACCTACATCAGTGAAAGATGCGGATATTGGCAAAGTTTTACACATTCGGAATGATTTCGGTCATAACTTTTGAGGTTTGTATCAATTAAGGAAATTGCCCCAACTCGATACGTATCGACTAGAGGAAGAGAGAGATTGAATTGTAACAGGGAAAGCAGATGTAACTTGATTTAGATGAACGAAAGCATCCTCTTTCTCTCAAAGTCTCAAAGATTTTGAAACTGTTACATAAAATAGCATTACGCCTGTAATCCTCGAACCGTTACCGTTGCCGTTATTGAGTCTCATGTATTAGGGGATCAACCTATTGCCATCTACCGGTCACGGTTCCATACTTCGTGCTGCTACTGAGAATTTTCAAGCAGGACAAGCTAATAACACTGCCCAAATTTCCGTTCAGAAGATCAGTGATGATAAAAAAACTGTTGAAAATGTAGTCTCTGGAAAATCATAACCTTAATTTGTTTAGGATTATCATCAATGTACCTTGTCAATTTAAATTCTTACTTTCATAAGCACATACTCTAAAGCGTCATCAACGTTCATCAATGTCATTTTGTTGTAAACTGTAATTCATCAACTGTAATGCATAAACAAAGGCTTATATTAAACTAGCCCCGGTTTCACACGGCTGCAATTTACAATTTCAAATATCCGATTTTCCAAATAAATCCTTTCATAATAACATTGTCCTGACAATTACAAATACAACAAAAAAGAATTAGCCAAATAGGTGGAAGTTATGCGCTTACATACATTTTTGCATTTTTTTTTATGTAGGTACAATGTGAGTTTACAATGCCCATAGAGGTCCCATAACATTGCAGTTCTAAAAGGGAATTACCATCTTGACGATAGGTTTCCTTAATGGTAACAAAGCAATAATAACTACCTATCAGTTAAAAATTGGCGAGGATGTACTTTAAAAAATTGTACAATAACCTGATCGTAGCGACTACTACTTGCACCAAACAAAATAAAGCGCCATCTATCGAAGTGAAACGACCACACATATTCCTGAATCGCACTATGACAATTTATAACGATTTTAACACATCATTATACGAATGTCCGACATCAACCGTTGGGCTTCGGTCCGCCAGGCTAACCACCTTGCTTGGTCGAAGGATTCTAACTTTTCAATGGAGGAACACCATACCTCGTTCCTCCACAAGATCGTTTGACGCTCATTATACCTACAATGAGACAAACATTTTCTTAAAGCAATACTACAAAATTTGTATTTGTAGCTTTAAAATTTGTGGCTTTTCCAAAACAACCTATATCAGCAAAATGTTGCTCTTCAAAGTATAACAAACTAAATTACACAATGTTTAATGTTCAGCTGTGTGCCTTACACAGTAAAAACGTCCCTTAAGTCCTAAATAAACTTCAAGCCATGAAATTATGCAAGCGAACAGGTAATAATTAATTTATTCCGTGTTATTATGCAAAGAGCTATAAAACTTGAACGGCGGGTACCCCAGGCTATGTTTATTTAAAGAAGCCTTTACAACTAAGTATCTGCTTGTGTACACTGATAATAGCGTACTGGTAAAACCTGGTTTCGTTTCAGTTATCATCATCTATACCCGTAGTGTAAGTTTCTTATGAAAAATTCGATTTACTACATCGAACGCGTTCTGCGCTCCGATTGGTCCGTATCGTGCTCTCCAACAATCGGAGCGCCGAACGCGTTCGATGTAGTAAATCGAATTTGTCGAAAGAAACTTACACTAGGGCTTCTGCACAGACTTTTCACAACTACGTTGACCTGATTTGGCTATCAGTATTTTATACGAAACGACTGCCATCTGACTCCGCCACCCAATGAAAGACACTAGTACTGTAAGATTAGGCCGCTGTTTGTCATTTTGTGCTGGTGGCACCCGTAACGACTGTCATAGGTATTCTTGAGACATCTGGGACAACTGTTTAACGTACGCTCCGAGACACTGGCGTAAGACAATAAGACTATGTAACATTAGCGTCAGAAAAACTAAAACAGCCTACCAGCCAAAATGATTATTTACGAAAACTAAAAAAATTAACCTAATTCCGTTTACAAATGGTCCGTTTTGATCGTTGTGACGTTATGTAATGTTGAAACAATCATTTTTAAACTTATATAATATAGGGTATAAGGTTTATTTTACCTAACTGGTACAATCGTTGTGGCAATTTTGGCAGTTTTGTTGTTTATATGTCGCCGAATAAATAGAATTAAAAAAAAAACAAGTCTGCCATAAAATATTCTAAAAAATCGTGAAATTTCACTTATTTTGGACATAAAGGTTCTATGTTTATGTGATACAGGCTGAAAGCCTGATACCGGCTCACTAAACGCTAGGATATCAATTCCCAAAGCATATCCATTTCAAATCTTAAGTTCTCAAAGTTTCCTAACATTTATCGCGGCCTATTTACAATACAAAGTGGGGCAGGCAGAACTATCGTTATCTGTACATTGTACAAGTTAGGAGTTGTCGCTTTAGCGCTGATTCAAAAGTCAAGATCTGTCGGAGTTTGAATATATTGTATTGTAGTTTGTGCTGGCATAGTGGAAATTTAAGAATGATGGTACAATTTAGTGTATGTCATTAAGACAGACTTTAAATTTTTAAATCTTAATCTAAGATCAAAATAACGACGTAACAGCAACTTCTTTGGCACAAATTTAAAAAAAGGTTTTTTGGAATTACGAGCGCGTAATGCTGATACTCTATTTGAATTAAAATTTAGTCTAACCTTGGCTAATAATTCATTTAATTGACTTGATAGAATGACTCCAATTACTTATCAACATTTCTATGAAGAAAACAGTTGTTCGTGTGATCTTAATAGACACCACTTAACAGTACATTTATTCTATTTGCATCTAAAAAAGCTGAGGAGCAAAGTTGGCAGAAAGCCTGTTTCAAACTCTCGAGTTATTGATCTCTGAAATTCATTATGATTTCAGTGTTGCTAAGTCTATTGAAGGTTGTCGGAGATTCTATAGTAAGGTATTTCAGTTAGACTTAGATTCTACTGAAGGCCGTCACCATTTTTTTTCACATTTGCATTGAAAATAATATTGTCTCGTATAGATATAATTATAATATCTATATATTTATTCTTAAAAATATTCAATTTCCGTTCACTTGCCCTCAATTTTCCTTCTAAATATTTACCTCAACCCAAAGAATTTATTAATAATTTTCCTATAAAATGAACAGAAATTGTCGCTTGGCAAGTTAGTTTCAATGTTTTTGATTGATAACGTTTCGCGTTCAGAAACTTTGACAAATTAGATTTAGCCAGCCAAGTGTTTAAAGGGAGTTACGGTAAGTGAATAGGCGTGACTGCGGTTTTTGTTTGTTTCTTGAGGGACTTAATTTTATCGTGGAGAATAAAATTTTTGATTTAATTTTCTCCAAATTTAATTGATGCGTGTTTTAAAAATGTTACCCTGATAATCACTAATTACGAATTGAATGATGAACAGAACGTTTATAGGGGGTCATTTTTCAGAATTGTTTGGAAGTGTTATTTCACTGCCGCGTAGTCTAGTGGTCGCACGCGTGTGGTAAAGTGTTATTGAAATCTCGGATTTCAGATACATAAAACTTTCAATATTTGTAATATTGGATGTGATTGCATAACAAGCATATTTAAATTTCATCACGTCTCTTTTCCTATTAGGTTAGACAGACGTATAATTAGGTTCGTTATTTATCAAGTCTTCTTCAGTTGTTTCATATATGTTTGTAGGAGACACAATAAGACTTTTCGTACCCTATGTGTATAATATTTGGTGTGAAATTAAGAATACTCCTAACTAATGCTATCCAATCATCATCATCTGTCTAGCCTTTTCCCTATATTGAGGTCGGCTTCCAGTGTAACTGGTTGCGGCTGAATATCAATATTTTAGCTGCCATCTGACCTCCGCCATCCAATTATTGGGAGACACTGATACTCTATTGTTAGACTGGTTGTCACACTATTTTAGGCTGTTGGACCAAATTCTTAACCTGCTTTTCGAGACACGAAGGGGTTTTGGTGTGTCCAAATTGGTCAGTAAACAATCCACCAATCATAAATACATGGTTCTTTAAACCAAAGGTCACGTCAATGTCAAATATATTTAGTGTCTTAGTCCTATTTCACTTAAACCCTTGCCTTGTACTATTATCAATACGTGTTAAGGTCAACGCGACCTTCATGACCCTTGTCTCGTCACCTTCCACTTAGGAGGGACGTATTCATTACGTCACTTTGTGTCCGAATAAGTCCGAACCCGACCCTTTCAGACCGTTTGGCGTTTGTTTCTTATTTCACTTGTTTCCAATTCGCTGAGTTGTGTCAGTTATTTTTTAAGTAGAGGTACCTTAGAAAAGGTACTTAGTAACAATGTGTGTTTAACTTTAAAGTCTCCAAGTAAGTACAAAAAATCACTTTACCATATAATGGACTTTAAATTCAAAGAAACCTTTAAAAAGCCACAGTCAAAATTTTTTGCTTTTCTTGCTCAAAACAGAAAAACTGTTTTATTGGTGTAGTAGTCGCAAACTTCGTATAATATTATAGAATGAATATTAGACTCGGGCTCGTAGCTACATAAGTACCGCGCAGATCGATAGATCTGCGAGGTTAAGCAACGATTGACGCGGTCAATCCTTGGATGGGTGACCATTTTTCACATATCGAGACTCCGTACTCCGTACCTCGGAAACACGCTAAGCAGTTAGTCCCGAGTGTCATAAAAACACAGTCTAACCTTAGAGTATCAGTGTCTCCCAGTAATTGGGTGGCGGAGGTCAGATGGCAGACGCTCCGTGTAAAATACTGAGATTCAGCCGCAACTGGTTAGATTGGAAGCCGACCCCAATGCAGTTGGGAAAAGGCTAGGCAGATGATGAATATTAGACTCTGATGAGCAAGAATCAACTTAAACTAAACGCATAATAAGACCAGCTAACTAATAGGTACTTCGCACTTATAATTTGTTCATTTCGAGACTATAATCTGCCACTTATCATCAACTTTGTACCACCTTTCACCATTAAGCTAATATTAACAAGGCAATTTTTCCTGAAAAACATTTTTACTGTTGCACTCAAAATATTATCCACTCACATTTTAATGTTAGATCATAAAAAAATACACGTTTTCGTTAATCTCAGCGACGGGAGCATAACTCCGGCATCAAGTATTTTAATTATCTTAATCCGCCAAAACTCTGCGGCTCTCTGGCGACTAAGAAAATGTAACGGTCCAAGTAAAAAAAAAAGATACAAAACAACAACGATCAACATACAAGAGAAATAAAATGAAAGTTTAAAGAAAATATGAATTTGGAAGCTAATAAAAAGGGTGACAAGTATTTGTAACAAGAAGAAATAGAAAAAGAAGAAAATATCAAAGAAATATAATTATTAGCCGTACATTAACATCTGTATAACATCAGTAAGACCCGGGAGGACGGGCAGCAGCGTCCTCTTACTAATCGGTGAGCCACTGCGATCCCCAAGCCGCCTGCCAAGCGTGGGGATTATGGTAAACCCCTTGGGGGAGGCCTTCGTTCAGCAGTGGACGTTTTCTGGCTGATGATGATGAACATCTGTATTCGCCAATGCTTAGGATGAGAGGTACTGCTGTTCGTCCACATCAATCCCATGTAATAGGAAACCTATTGCCATCTACTGCGCCCAGATTTTGCGTACAGAAAAACCCAATTACTCTTTACCTGACCAAATCAAAGGGCTTTACGCAGTGATCACTAGTTCAATGAGACAATTACATAATGATTCTTTGACTTGTTCCATAATGGTTATTTTATTTTAAAGACCCATAAACTAAGCTATATGTTTTTTAAGCAGCACTGACCTGTCTTGTTATCGCTTCTTTAATATCCATGTGTAGAGTTGAGAGGCAAGATGATCCGGGTACGTCTTAAAACTGCGGCCAGACTACGGAGGACGGGCAGCAGCGTCCTCGTACTAATCGGTGAGCCACTGCGATCCCCAAGCCGCCTGCCAAGCGTGGGGATTATGGCAAACCCCCCCTTGAGGGAGGCCTTTGTTCAGCAGTGGACGTCTTCTGGCTGATGATAATGATGATGATGAGAGTTGAGAGGCAAGAGACCTCATAATTTTATAACGAGTGTCAAAGCAGAATCATCATCATCATCATCATCAGCCAGAAGAGGTCCACTGCTGAACGAAGGCCTCTCCCAAGGGGGGGGTTTGCCATAATCCCCACGCTTGGCAGGCGGCTTGGGGATCGCAGTGGCTCACCGATTAGTGAGAGGACGCTGCTGCCCGTCCTCCGGTGTCTGGCCGCAGTTTTAAGACGTACCCGGGTCGTCAAAGCAGAATATATGTACTTTATTCCTCATTTTTGTTTTTGTTTTGTGACTATATACCTATTATTTAAATCGCTATCTACTTGAATCTTATTCCATACAAATATTTCTTTTATAGGTCACAAATTTTTGATACGAGACTACAATCGACAATTTTCCAACGAAAATGACGCAGAGTTGGCAAAGTTTTGACCCTCAATTAATTATAAGGGACCCGACTAAAATCACCTTTATTAAACTTTGAAGAAGGTTCAAAATTAATAGTAGAAGATAAGATAATTTAGACAGTGAAATATTGAACATCTTTTGTACCTAAGAAGTCAGTACGTACGTAGATTAAAGATCAAGGAATCAAAATTGGAAAATTTCTGTTCATTTTAAATAAAACGAGGGAATAAGAAAGAAAGAAAGAAAAACTGTTTACTTCCGCCAAGATGTGACGCATAATATAGATTTTAATCCACCAAAAAATTATTTTCTTTCATTATTTTCGCAAGAACAAATCATAAAAGAAAAAAAATTAGAGAATTCGATTATTTAATAAAAATAAACCTAGAATATTCAGAAAAACTAATGGCTGGTGATGACATACATATTAGTGAAACAGTTTCATTTCGATATAATTTTTCAAGTACATCATTTTGCAACATTAACATTATAGAGAAATATTTTTTCGACCAGTTTGTGATAAAAATATTGAACGCTTACACGCTAAAAGTAACGCGTCAAATGTGGGTGCACATTAGTACACCTTTGCTTAACCCTTTGGGGAATATAGGCGTGATGCTATGTTATATTAGTGTTCTATTGTACACCCACATTTTGCCGATGCTGTTATTGAGTCCCATGTAATAGCGGGCGAGCCTATTGCCATCTACGGGGCACAGTTCCAGACTCCGTGCTACTAAGAATTTCCATACAGAAAAACCCAATAACACTTTGCCCGACAAGGGTATCCGAACCTAGAAACTCACGCTCAACAGTCGCGCTTACGACCATTAGACCAATGAGACGGTCAAAAATATATTATATAATTAATATCATCATCATCATCATCATCATCATCAGCCAGAAGACGTCCACTGTTGAACGAAGGCCTCCCCCTCAGACCACCACATCGAACGACATTCCGCCACTTGCATCCATCGGTTGCCCGCGACTTTCACAATGTCGTCGGTCCACCTAAAGTTAAAGTATATATTATTTAAAATATTACATATTAAAAAAAAACGTCATCAGATCTTCCTCTTGTATTTCTCTCTTCGAATGTATAGTCTAACTCTAAATCAATAAAAAACTCAGGGGTACCTTTGCCGTATACCCTCATCAACATCTCTTTATGTTGCCGACTGACAAACACAAAAAGCTCCTTTATTCCTAAGCTGTCAACAAAACACGAGCGCTGTACATTACGTGCGTTTTTCAATTTAGTCTTAGAATTTTATTTTTCCGTTTTTGTTTCGAAAGAAAGTTAGGTTTCAGTTGGCGGGCAGTAATGGAATTGTTTTAAATTGACGCAGGTTTGTTGGGTTTAGCACTTAAAATGTCAGTAAAGTAAATAATAGGAAAGCAATATTGACGACACGGTTGGTGCAGTGGCTAAGCGATTAGCTTTCTGCGCTGCGTGTCGCGGGTTCGAACCCCGCACGGCACAAATATTTGTATGATCTACTGATAGTTGTTTCGGGTCAGGTTGGGTGTGCATGTGACATGTATGTTTGTAAACTGTACCCACGATACAGGAGATATCTTTGTGTTTCATTGTAACGTTTTTTTTATATAAAAAAAATCTTGTTTAAATAAAATGATAAAATGTGTCGAGGATCGGTTTGGGTTGCATGTTACATTATATCAATCACACCTTCTGCATGTGCATATAATTGCGGGCGGGAGGGCGGTGCTGCACGCACCCAAGCTTGGACTAGTTTAGCGGAATCAAAACTAAATATTCTAATTGTATATCTTGTAAATGATAGTTAAGAAGGTTTTTCACTTCAAAAAATGGATATGATTTTTAGTGGTAATTCTTCCAGTTGCTGAGTATTAACTGTAATTCACGGCACGGTTGGCGCAGCGGCTTATCGATTAGCTTTCTGCGCGATGTGTGGCGGATTCGAATCCTTTTCGAATTCTTGTAGTTCAGTTGTACTGAACATTCAAAAGTACAAAGTTTGTTTCGTATTGTTCAGTAGGTACATTTTTCATGTCGTAAAATTTCAGGTGCGGTTTCAAATCCATATGTCAATTTTATACGTCCGTTCCGTCCATTTGTGTTTTCGTTATTCATTTAAGCGACACACGTCAGGCTCCAGTGTGGATTAAAGGTCTCTGTCATCACAGTTCAATCGGTTTTAGTGGCTGGTATTTGAACAGAATCCTTTTTTTTTATTGTATTTGATTTTGTGGGTATATGGTCGTATACTTGTATATTTTATATTAGTATGTAAAGATGGGTTGTGAGGATAATTTTAAGTATTCACCTACAGTATCCTAATCCTAATCCTAACTAATATTATAAATGCGAAAGTAAGTTTGGTTGCCATAATCCCCACGCTTGGCAGGCGGCTTGGGGATCGCAGTGGCTCACCGATTAGTGAGAGGACGCTGCTGCCCGTCCTCCGGTGTCTGGCCGCAGTTTTAAGAGTCTAAGTAGTCAGGGGTACAGAAAAGGACATAGGGTACCTTTCATCCAGAAAAAGTATTGATCCCGAGGGAAAGAAACTTTTCGATGGTCACAATTATTTTACGACGCTAGATGGCGCTACGTGTGACCCGCAAAAATGCACGGGTTCGTAATAAATGCGGGCGAAGCCGCTTGCGGAAGCTAGTTTTACTATAATTTAACTTAGTTGTGCTGTTACTTTTGGAGTAACATCACTGGGAATTAAAAGCCTTACAATCAGCAACAGATAACAACAACATACATATGATAGGTAGCATAGCATCACGCCTTTAATCTCCAACGGGTTAGGCAGAGGTAAGTTATTCTATACCCACATTTCACCATTACCATTATTCAATCCCATGTTATAGGGGGCGAGTCTATTGCCATCTACTGGGCACAGTTCTAGACTCTATGCTGCTACTGAGAATGACCAGATAAACCCAATACCCCTGACCAATGAGGCAGTCAGAAACAGATAAATAGCTCAAAATAACCAAACAACCATCTCAGTCTGCTAAAGGTTATTCATGTGTGTGTGTGTTCAACTCAACACACACAAATCCCAACCCAAGACTTTATTTATGTCAAAAACTAAAGCAAAAAATACCGAATCTATTATCTGATAAGCCAACGTCCATCTACCCTCGGGTAGACATAGAATAATATTAAATCAGGCGCAGATAAGGCAGTCCTTATCGCGTCGTTTGGCGCGACTATCAACGACAAATCCCACTTTGAGAGTTAACGAGAACCAAAGTTTGGCGGACTCCTCCGAAAATAGTCTTCAATCACGTCAAGGGTTTGTGTAAACGAAATTATATGCGAGTCTTTTCTGATATAAGCATGGTTCTAGGAGATACTTTGACTATTTTTGACGGACACAGTAAATTGAGGTTTGAGCCATAATAGGTTAAACAATTGCAGGAGTTTGAAAGAGGTAAAAAAACGGGGTCCTAGGAAAGAGCCTCCACAAGAGACGAATTCTGGGTTCGTTTGACGCACCCTGAACAGTCAGCCTCGTTATCATCATTGCTCACAGGTTAATTTATCCCCTGTGACACGAAGGACCACTAGTGATGAATTTAAAAATAGTTGAAAATTTGTCTTGGTGTATGCGTGTGACATGTATGTTTGTAAACCGTACTATATTTAGGAGAAATTCTATGGTCGACGTTTTTTTTAGAAAGAAAAGAATTGTGTCTACCCGACAGAAGAACTTAGGACTTAGCCTAAGTCTACTGCTCCTTCCTTACTACGCATGAGGACGCCGGGACGACCCAGCTAATGCTGGAATAATTTTTTTTTTGTGGTTGTCTTAGAATACCTTTCTTACAAGAATAATAGTTGGACTGTACTTCGCGTAAAAATATATTTTGATCACATTCGAGTTTAAAATAAAAAACCATGGACATAATTTATTCGTAATAATAAAGATGACGCTGAAGTTACATATTTTGACATAGACTTTGCTTACGCTAATATTTTGAGGTCGCACAAGATATTAAAATTTAATAAATAGGCACATGCCTATTTTTTTTACATACCTACATATGTATGTAAAAAAAATATTATAATAATTTGACTGCCTCATTAGTCCAGTGGGTAGTCCTTCAAAAATATAAATGAAGTAAAAGGGGTTATGGCTTAGCGCGTGGCGTTGTAGTTTCTGCCTATCCTTACGAGAAAAAGGTGTGATGTTATCTATTATAGAATCTAAAGATTTAATATTTTATTTTCTTATTAGTTTAGTCGTCGCAAGTGCGACCGCTATGCACGAAGTCTTGAGTTCGATTCCCCAAACGGTTATTAGGTTTTTCTGTATGGAAATTCTCAGTAGCAGCACAGATTCTGGAATTGTGCCTGGTAGATGGTAGTATTATTCTCCTACATGGGGGATATATGGGTACACAGTAGCACACCTCTGCCTTACCCTTTGGGGAATACAGGCGTGATACTATTTAATCTCTGTAATGTTTTACTATCTCATATTCTACGTGCACAACTACTCTGATTTATCGATAGACGATGTTATGTAAAGGTATATGTGTATATATATACTGTATATAAATAACATCTTTATTAGAAATCTCTTGTAACTAAACAGATCACTCAATATTAGCAACTGTTTATCTGAGCATGCAAATTATCCGACGTAATTACTTAGCCATCCGGACGATTTGCGCCGCTCCACTGTCCAAACACGGCAACTAGTTCGAGAGACAGCGACGGAGTTAGTCACGACATCTCACAGATATTGTATTAGTGCATTGTATACGTGGGAGCGATCTTTTCTTGAAGAAAAATTAAAAAGTCGAGAAAAGAGACAGAAGGGGCAAGTTGGAGTCGGTAAGATAGTTACAGTGGTATATCAAGAAGATGGTCGTAATAACTAATACTCATGTCAAAAAACCAGATGGATAAGAAATCATTTAAACATTTAATAATAAGGAAAATTATTAAAGCGCTCTTCCTTTCTCCTACTTATTTAAACTTTTGATGTGCCCGACAGGGTCCATAATATTTTTTATATTTAATACTTACCACCTGTATGATTGTGTAAATTATGGATTGCAATAAAAAATTGAGATTTGAAATATGTTTACCAAGATGGGGGATAAAGTCATTGTTCCAACTTCAAAATCAAAGTCAACGTTTTTTATTTTAATTGGGCCTTTACAAGCACTTTTAAACAGTCGAAACTCTAGCTTTATGGTTCCATAAGTAGATTGGTCCTATGTAGAAGCGTCGGTTAAGACAAGATAAGACAAAACTCCATGGATAATCATCTTTTCGAAAAACATTAGTTTACAATTTAACATCTTCATTTATTGTAGAAAACGTCGACTGTGAACTGGCAACTGGTACTATCTCATTTTTGACAACATTATAAGATTAAGAAGAAACTATTGACCACGTTGTGCATACAACGCGGTCGAAAGTTACTTTATAGTTTCTAAAATATATATTGGCGTCTAATTTTGATTGAAGTAAAATATGCTTTTTGCAGCGCTGCCGGGTATGAAATAATTTAGAGTGGTATAACCAAGTAAAATTCTCATAAAATCGAGATAGGACATATTGCCAGATCACAGTCGATATGTAAAATTACCGACGGTGAGTGAACCAAATTTTTCTTTATTTAACCGCTAATTAATCTAGTTTAATACATTTATGTGGTAATTTGAATATAAAAAAAAATATCAAAGTCTCTCTGCCTCCTGTACTAAATGTAACAGAATAACCGAGATTTATGTGTTTGCCGTTCAGTTTCTGTAATAACGCGAATAAGTATAAGAAATAGGTCAGTTTGTTTGTGTATCTGTACGTTATTACACTTTTTCTAGTTATCTGATTGTTGTCATACTATTTACAGGAAGGAGTAGGCAGTGGTCTCTGTAGTAACAATATGGAAATAAAGTTTCTTATTTGTGAAATTTCGTCACTTATCTGCATTAAAAGGGTCATTCATATAAACAAAATAATTTTGAGACATATTATCATAGCATCACGCCTGTATTCCCCGAAGGGTTAGGCAGAGGTGTGCTAGTACGCCCACATTTCGCTGATCCTGTTATTGAGTCCCATGTAATAGAGGGCGAGCCTTTTGCCGTCGACCATTTCCAGACTACATGCTGCTACTGAGAATTTCCATACAGAAAAGCCCAATAACACTTTAACAACCTGGGAATCGAATCACTAGACCAATGAGGCAGTCGTAATCCTATCCTACCAATGTAAAAGTTTGTGAGGATGTATGGATGGATGGATGGATGGATGGATAGATGTATGTTACTCTTTCACGCAAAAACTACTGAACGGATCTGGATACAATTTGGCACAGAGATAGATTATAGTCTGGAATAGCACATAGGCTACTTTTTATCCCGGAAAAATGTACGGGTTCGCAAACCACGTGGGCGAAGCCGCGAGCGGAAGTTAGTACATTATATACCATCAAATATGAGAACTTGAAAACATCATGTTTTTCCAAAAGCTTTCTACGTAACTCCAGCTCCCGGAACACACGGTATAATTCGGCCTAATTGTGGTTACCAAAACATAATCAAATGGCCATAAATTCACCTCACGTCCTAACACGTCAGATAAAAAAACATGAAAGCGCACGCGCAGTCAAATTACACTGCAAGGCCAAACAAACAGCTTTTAGCAAACAACTTCATGTAATGAAGATTCGATAATGTACATTTTGGGGCAGTTCGAGTCATGGTAGACAAGCGAGTCAGAACCTTCACCATCGAGAACTTTATGGAGCTCTCTCAGGTGTGTAGGTTTCATCACGATGTTTTTCCTTCACTGTTAACGCGAGTGATAATCAAATTATGTTCCACACATGATTAAGAAAAGTCGGCGGTGCGGATCGAGTTTGAATTCACACCCTCCTTTATGGAAGGTAAGCGTTCAACCGGCTATCACTGCTAGCCTAGCGGACTTTATTTAATTTACAAGATAATTTTTTAAATATATCTTTTGATAAAGGTTTCACATCATTACTAGTTCTTACTTCTGTTAACCCCTCTAACTAGGCCGAATATCACAGGAGACATCGAACTCCAAAACAAACTGTTGGGGAATTTAAAAAAAACCATATTATACATTAACTTAAATCGCTTGCTCTCAAAATCGGGGACCAACCCCTAAAACTTTTATACATTGTATTTATTTGCCGACTGTTTAGGCTTTATAGCTGAAAAACATCGTTTTACGTGCAAAATGCGTAATTTTTTGAATTGATACAAAATCGAGATCATTTTTTGGCTCCACAGAGATTACTGATTTCGGATAAAACCTTGTTCAGAATCAATTTACTCTACATTGCGTTGAATTTTAATTTTATCTTTCTTGTTAGTAGCGTAATTTTAGATTTTTTTTATGTTTTGTAGGGTACATTTTTGAGGGTTCTCTTGCTTATTTTTAAAGTTCCTAACCAATAAATGAGTAATTACATTTTGCTTCGTAGAAGTTAAAATGGAATTTTGTTTAGTATACTCCACAGTTAGTATAATGATGGAGACATTCAAAATTTATAATCATTATAAATATATTAGTATTAATACTTTTCAGATGGAATTTCTAATAGATTTGGATGGATGTATGTGTAATGGGTACGTCTTAAAACTGCGGCCAAACACCGGAGGACGGGCAGCAGCGTCCTCTCACTAATCGGTGAGCCACTGCGATCCCCAAGACGCCTGCCAAGCGTGGGGATTATGGCAACCCCCCCCCCCCCCCCCCTTGGGGGAGGCCTTCGTTCAGCAGTGGACATCTTTTGGCTGATGATGATGATGATGATGTGTAATGGATGGAATTCTATTGTAAATTTTTACCTGTTTTGTAGGTATATCATCCTATAAATTCAGAACAATATTTTAATCAATATTTGAACGATAAGGTGCAATTCTTCACATCTTAGTTAGTAACATACCTTTTAATGAAAGTTTTTACAGACGGCTCGGTTGGCGCACTGGTGCAGAGATCGATTCCTGCACCGAACAAATATTTGTATGATCTACAGAGAGTTGTTTCGGGTCTGGGTGTTTGTGTATGTGAATATGTGTTTGTAAACGCAACCAAGATACAGGAATTATATCTAGTGTGGGGCAATATTTTAAAAAGAAAAAACCGTCATTTTTATAATCTTTTATGTGGCTATATTCTCTCACATGAGCATTACTCATACCGTGGTGGTAAGATTAGCCAGTCACCAAAGTTCTCGGGCTGACTATTGTTACAGCTATTGTCACTGGGAGAAGCTCTTTTCATTCACCTTCTGACGCAGATAACACACATACTTACGTATAGATTTAGTTTTGAAAATTACGTCCAGTTGTCGAGGCTGCATGGTTAATAATAAATATTTTCGAAATAAAAAAAACACTTCGGACGATAAAAATCGAACATCACAGATTGACGGCACGGTTGACGCAGTGGTTGAGATCGACTTAGTGCCGCGGGTTCGATTCCCGCACGGAACAAATATTTGTATGATCTACAGATAGTTGTTTCGGGTCTGGGTGTTTGTGTACGTGAATATATGTTTGTAAACGCACCCACGATACAGGAATTATTCCTAGTGTGGGGCAACGTTTTTCTTAAGCAGATACGCAGAAAAATGTTAATTTGATCATTTATTATACTGCAGACAATTAATCTGACAAAACATTATGATTCTTAAATCAAAGATCCAAATACAAATTCACTCTCAATCTTTTCTAGATCTACCACATTTTAACCAAACAATAAAAATATCATCCCCGAAAAATGGAACGTGGAGATTTTCAACGGTCGTCATAAAAACGCAATTAATTTGAATAAATATAGGGAGCAGAAAAATACAGTTTCTTTAATGGGACATTTGAAATTCTGTCCCTGTTTTATCAGTGGCGGCCATCGTTAATGGGTGTTTAATATCTTAGGTACAGTTGACACCTCCTGCTTCTGTCTGCTTATCATTTCTGCTGAATACCATTTGAATACCAAATACGCGCTAACGCGGTTAAGGGCCATATATTCTGTTGGATACAGTCTTGTTGAATTTTCATAGCTTATCTTTTTTGGAAAGGGCACGTGTGTGAAGTTGTTAAGAGATAACGTTTTGATATAGTTCTTGGCTGCCGCTACTGGCTTTGAAATATTGTATAATACATTATAAGGAAGAAGTTTATTTAATTGCTCGTAGGCTTCTTGAGAAGAAGCTTTTACTAACTAGTAATGAAGATGCAGGCATAGCATCACACTTGTATTACTCGAAGGGTTAAGTAGAGGTGGACTATTGTGCACCTACATTTTGCTGATGCCGAGTCTAATTTAATAGGGGGCGAGCCTACTCCCAGTTCCAGACTCCGTGCTGTTACTGAGAATTTCCATACAGAAAAAACTAATACCACTTTGGCCGATTCTGGAATTAAACCTAGGACCTCAAGCTCAGCAGCCACATTCGACCACTAGGCCAATGAGGTAGTTAGTCAATATAATTTACATCAATTAATGTTTAAGATAATTTTATTCTAAGAAAGTAATGAAAAGTATTAAATAACATTGGTACCACTTTATCGTGATTTATTATTTTAAAGGATTAACACAATATTAAATTGTTAAGAATACACTAATAAAACTTAGCAAGAATGCTTCTGAGAAGTCCACATCATCTTGATAGTAGGAGTCAGCATTCGTTTGTTTGGCAGCGAGAATTTTTCCTCCCGTCACTAGACCACGTACTGTTCCACTAAGTGAACCTACGGCCAGTAAAAAGAAAGCACCAAAGGTCATATACCAGCAGTTGCTCCAGTAGAGTTAACAGCAGCGCCAAGAACGGCTATAGTTGTTGGACAATTCTTAAATAACCATTATTTGATAGTTTAAGTAATGCTCGATTCATACGTCATAATACATAAAGGATCAGGTATAGAATCTCCCTTTTTTATATTCTGCATCGGATTTCCATCTTCTTTTATTTCTTCTATTATATTTGCCTCTGTAGGTTATCCTTCCCATGAAATTGCGACTTTGTTGAACCAGTCCAACCAATGTCTAGAAGAGTACATTGTTACCACATTATCCAGGCTGGTTAATAAATCAACTATTCGAGCCACTGTGACATTTGCCTGGGCGTAGCCTTCGGGATATTCCAAAAGTATACATGTAGGTTCGCCTTTAATGTACGCATTCATGAGACTGTTAACGTTATTCAATGTTCTGTAGGACTTCTGCCCGATAATGCTGTCAGCATCAGTTTCAAATTCGCATCCTGGATCGTCAATTCTTTTAGTACCAGAAGGACCTATAAAAATATTACAGGGCATCCAGATAAACGAAGTATGAAGGGTGTGGATTGCATTTTGTTGTTCTGCTGAGAAATTCACTGTATTTATATTGATGACACCATTACGCATGTTATTTACTAGTTGGTTGGCCGCCTGGAGTTCTTGCAAAGTAACTCGATAATTTCTTGTTACTGGATCTCCACTATTTACTAAATGTGAAAGTCCTCTACCAAATTCTTGAAGTTCAAGTGCACCTGTTTCTGTTTCCGATCCTCTTACTACTTTGTTGAAAAAATTTTTCAGTGTGTGGTAAGGAATTATATGGTGACGCGTCATACCTTCAGTTATAGGTTCCACGATATGAGATTGGGGACGTTTATCAGGAATCAGTAAAGCCATAGTAAGAGAAGATGACATCACTTATTGTTTTTCAACGAAAATTTGATTCTTGATATTAATCACGGTGTGCCCGTTTTCTGGTTTGGTCCCAACGACGTGCGACCGTGTGAGCCGCACGGAGGTGCGGCAGCGACTGGTATGCGAGCGCGGGAGTGCGCGGGCGCTGTTGGGGATTCTTGTGGGCGTGTCGGGGGACGCGGGTGGGGCGCGCGGGCAGGGACATGCAGGCCGGGGTCACGGGCGGGGCGCTCTGCGGCACGTGTAGGCGCGCCCGCACCCTCTGGTGTTCTTAAAGCCGGAACACTGCGTTTGTGCTGAATGTATCGCGACGAAATTAAATTTGAAGCTGTTCTATCTATTTTATATATGAAGGTAACAGGAAAAAATATGGGCTCATCAACATTTTATTGTTTTGATTAGTCAACAAAGTGAACCACAAAATAACCTATTTATTGTGGATAAAGTCATTTATTTTCTAAATATCGAAACAATACAGAAATCTTGGTAACACAAAATTTATGTAATTTCATACCCATCGAAAATAATGACTTTAAGTATATTTCATAAAGGAGACGCTCTGTTAGAAACAGAGTCAGTTGAATACTTTGAAATATCTTTAGATAATATTGCTGTTATAGGAAAATGAAACAATATAGTAATACCTACCTATGTTATCGTGAATACTTAAGCATGGAATCCAAGTTTTATTTTTCTTTATTTTACGTTAGACATCGTCATCACGTTACGGTAGCGTGCGTGCCTGACCGTCGGGCACCCACAGTACCCTAACTGTACAAACGCCGCCTGGGTCGGTGCGCACGCGCAGTCTGAAGTTTGAATCTTGTATATGTATTTGCTAAGAAACCTAGGAGACTTTTTCAGCAAACGATAAGCTACGCTACGCTACTACGCTAACAAATAATATCGACCCGCGACGAATCTCATGTTTACATCTAAGTACAGTTAGATGTTAGTTAAAAAAGGTATTCATATGTTCCAATAGTCGTTGTTAGACTGCGTTTCGATTGCAGTTTATTCAAGGATTTGCCCCCTGGCTGTGCAGACTGTAACTTAGCTACTATAAATATAATAAAACACAGAACTGTTTATACTCAAATGTAGTAGGTAGAATTATTTCCCTAATGCTTATTACGCCATAGTTTTCTGTGGATCGTGGGTTTGATCACTACAAAGAAAAATGAATATAATTTTTAATATTCCATTCCATTTCATACACTCTAAGTTAGCTATGCCGTCTGGGTGCATCTGTGATTTAGATATATTTGTAAGCGGTAGTAACGTTTAAGGAGGATACTTATTGTGGATATCGATAATAAAAACCAGTAAACTAAATCACACCACTAATATGGCAAACAAACACACGAACCGCCTGATGGTGAGCGGTTATCGTAACCTTTAGATGGTAGCCAAATACATATACCAGGGGCATCACTCGCGTGTTAAAACCTTTTCAATCCCTTATCCAAACTAGTGATGTTGCCAGTTCTTAGTGAGGTTCTCGTGCATGGCTGTGAGCTGATATTTTGATAGGTAATTATTAAACTTTAATCAATTTTAAGATTTATTAACAAAGAAAAATAAACCTCTATTCGTCCAGGACTCTATCTAATAAGAAAGAGTAGAGAAACAATGGAAGATGTTTTTTTTAATCTGAGTGGCATTATAAGGCAAACAAATATTTACCTGAATTAAGCAATACTATAATATTGTAGTTTTTTTTATTGTCTACTATATCATCAACGACGTGCGCACAGAGTTTGTAAAACTTGACCTGGTGGACACTCTTCGACGTTCCTTCTATTGGGTATCTTGGTTGGATCCCAGCAATCGCTCCCTGGTGGACAGTCGTTTATTCTTACATTTCTTCTCAATGGCAGAATTATATCATCTGGTGAAAAACCGTCTGGTACCCAAAGCTGGGCATACACCAATCCAACCAATAGAGCAAAGATAAGTGACTTGAACATGGTGGTTGATAGTTTTGTTTTAAACGTTTTTAAATAACTTGTTCAAAGTAGACAAGGTCTAGTAAGTTGATTTACTATTGGATTAACAATGGGTCTCGACTTTTTATAGATATTTTTCAGTTACGATTGGTTTAATTAATTATACACGCCAATACTTTCAATTGTAACAATTCATAAAATCAATGTTACAATTATTGCCGTCACGATTGATCTTTTATACAGGTAAATTCCACTTACACCAGAATAATAATAAAAAATAATTATGGACTAGTTGTTACCCGCGACTTTGTTCGTTTGGACGGGTTTTGTAACATAGTTTTCCTTATTGACTGATTCGGGTCCGGTACCTCTATTATGAGTTTTTTACTATTTACTTCCATAGTAAATGTAAATTTTCATGCAAGCGATTTTAGTTCTTAACTTGGTTACATTAGGGATTAGAGTCGCTAACATGACATCTCTATAATATAGTAAACAGTAAATCAAAACTTTACTATGACTAGATGTCACATAAGCGACTCTAATCCCTAATGTAACCAAGTTAAGAACTAAAATCGCTATCACGAAAATTTACTTTACTTTGATAGTAAATAGTAAGAAAACTCGTGATAGCGGTACGGGTCGAGATGATATTGGGACAATAGGTTGGAAAATTCTCAGTAGGTAGCATAAAGTCAAAGATTTTCATTTAAATTAGGTCTTTACCGACGATTTTAAAAGCTTATGTTTCTAGTAGCAATTTGTAGTTTGAAAGTGCAATATATATGCTCACCCTCTAATAACATAACATTAATTTATCATGACCCCTGTTTTCCCCTAAAGGTTAGACAGAGGTGTATTATTGTACACCCACATTTCGCCGATGCTATTATTGAGTCTCATGTACTAGGGGGCGAGCCTATTGCCATCTACCGGGCACAGTTCCCGACTCCGTGCTGCTAGTAAAAAAATCCATACAGAAAAATCCAATAACACTTTGTCCGACCAGGACGCCACGAATGAGGCAGTCAACCTCTAATATATAAAACTTAAATTTAACAGGTAAAAAGTGGGGATGGATTAGGGGGATTGGATGGGGGGAAACCATTACTTAACCTCTCTGGGATATACAAACAGAATATCATATTGGTACAACTGATTGCTCCAATTGAAAGTGTTAGCGTATATAATGAATTTATCCAATTGTAAATAATATAAAATATTTATAAAAAGTCTAAACCCATTGTTAGTCCAATAGTAAACCAACTAACTAGTTCTGTACTTTGAACTAGTTATTTAAAAAAGTTTAAACCAAAACTATCAACCACCATGTTCAAATCACTTATCTTTGCTCTATTAGTTGGATTGGTGTATGCCCAGCTTTGGATACCAGACCGAATATACTATAATAAAAAAGATATATTTCTGCCATTGAGAAGAAATATTAGAATAAACGACTGTCCACCAGGGAGCGATTGTTGGGATCCCACCAAGATTCCCAATAGAAGAAGCACCTATACTGACGGAGATTGTCCACCAGATCACGTTTTAAATCATATTATGTGCGTACTTCGTTGATTATACTGTATATAATATAAAAAATTTCTACAATATGGTAATATTGCTCAGGTAAATATTTTTCTGCTCAATAAAGCCACCTAGATTTTGAAAAGTATCTTTCATTGTTTCTCTTTTCTTTCTTATTAAATAGAATCCGGGATGAATAGAGGTTCATTTTCTTTGTTAATAACTCTTAAATTTGATTTATGATTTATATTTACCCACAGACGTGCACGAGAACCTCACTAAGAACTGGCATCATCACTAATTTGGATAAGGAAGTGAATAGATTTTACAGGGTCCGTAACACGCGAGTGATGCCTGTGGTATATATATCTGGCTACCATCTAAAGGTGACGGTAACCGCTTACCATCAGACGGGTCGTTTGTTTGTTTGCCATATTAGTAATGTGATTCTTCTGTCGCAAAAAAAGTTAACTGGTTTTTATCATCGATATCCTCAATGAGTATCCTCATTGTACGTTACTACGACACAGATAAACCCAGACCATACAGCTAACTTAGGATATAGGAATATTAAATAGTATATTTATTTTTCTGTCTAGTGATCCACCCACGACCCCACCACAGAAAACTATGGCGTAATAAGTATTAGGGAAATAATTAACGCTAGTGTTGTGTAGTCTTTTATTATAATTTAGTAGGCAAGAGGCTCAGTGTTCCTCCATTAAAAAGAGTCGATCCTCCGACCAGGCAAAAATTTGTTTCACGGGATTCAAATTAATTCCCTCATTGGTCTAGTGCTTGCAAGCGCGACTGCTGAGCGTAAGGTCCTGGATTTGACTTCCGAGTGTTTGGAACCGTGCCTGGTAGATGGCAATAGGCCTCCTATGATATAAGACTACAGGCGTGATGCTACGTTATATGTGTGTATGATTAGTTACATTATCTCATTGTAAGAATTAAAATTCAACCCATTACTGTCCCAATGCTGGGCAAGGGTCTCTTCTCAGAATAGACGGGTTAGGCCATTGTCCACCACGCTGGCCGGGTGCGGGTTGGCGAACTACACATACCATCAAGAACTTTATATCACCCTCTCAGGTGTGCAGGTTTCCTCACGATATTTTTCCTTCACCGTTAACGCAAGTGATAATCAAATTCTGATCCGCACATGATTCCGAAAAGTCAGAGGTGCGGGCCAAGTTTGAACTCAGACCCTCCTGCATGGAAGGCAAGCCTTCAACCGCTAGGCTGCCACTGCTAATTATATCAAGAATTCGTCAATATAAATTATGTAGGCTATAATCCCTGTTTACATTAAAAACTGAGTGCAAGGAGCCTCCACGAGTGAAAAACCCTGAAATCGTCTGGCGCACTCTGGGCCATCAGCCTCAATAACAGCATTGCTGATTGATTAAACTTTCCACAGTGGTATGAGCGACTCCTAAGTGGTAGCTTGTGCCGAGACGACACAAGAAGAAAAGGCCAATGGCATGTCTTTTTATGGCTATGTATGAAAAATGACAGCACTTTGCACACATCAAAATGTTAAGCCATGGCATGTACAGATAGTAGGTATAGTCAGCATCAAAAACATGTATACACGTAGCTAAATTCAAACGCTTTCTTGAAAAGTTATTGATTAAAATCATAAAATTTAAATGACTACGTATCTTTATGTATCCTCTGTGGATTTATTATGCATCCTATATATGAAATTAGTCAAGATTTCAATCACTATTTCCTTTAAAACTAGGTTTTGAATTTCGCTACGTGTATACATCTTTTTGATGCTGACTGTACACAATATAAGTAGAATTCGTTACTAATTTCGACAGCACGGTTGGCGCAGTGGCTAAGTGATTAGCTTTCTACGCTAGGTGTCACGGGTGCGATTTCCGCACGAAACAAATATTTGTATGATCTACAGATAGGTGTTTCGGGTCTGGTTGTGTGTGTATATGACGTATGTAAACTGTACCCACGATACACGAGTAATCCTAGTGTGGAGCAAAGTTATTAAAAAAAAAAAAAGAATACCTTAGCACCTAATTAATAAAAACTGAATATTATTTACTCAGAGAGAAAAACGACTGAACAGAAAAATTATCTCCTTTGTTGTCGACTCATAATTTTAATACAAAACTCTTAATTAACAATTTCCCCGAGAAATTAATTCTAACTTTGCGTTTTTGCTTTTATTCGACGATTCTGAAAATTTAACGGAAATTTTTGCTTGTCGGTGAAAAATTTTTTTTGTTCGTTTCCTCTGAGTCTTTGGAAATGGCATTAATTATTTAAAATACGACTGCCTAGTTGGTGTAGTGGTCGCAAGAGCGACTACTGAGCGTGGCGTCCTGGGTTCGAATCCCGGGTCGGGCAAAGTGTTATTGGGTTTTTCTGTATGGAAATTCTCAGTAGCAGCACTGAGTCTGGACCTGTGCCCGGTAAATGGCAATAGGCTCGCCCCTTATTATATGGATATGTTCAAGGAATAGACGTGATGCTATGTTATGTTATTTAAAGACAACCACTAACGTATTTTGAACTTAATTAACAACACAAAAGACATGATTTCCTTATTTCTGTTATACCTACTTGGCAATTTATTTCCTCTTGTCTAATACCCAGACTATAGCCTCATCCAGTGTCATTGCTTTGTGGCCTCTTGTAAAAAATGCTTCCTTTCTTGCTTAACCCTTCAAGCGAACGTCCTCTTTAGCTACTGACCAGCCACTTTGTTTGTATTATTGACTTCTTTCTTTGACCACTTGTTCATAGTTTTTAATTACAACTGGTCTTTTCCAGGTTCTTTTCAAATGTTACAAATTCAGGTGCTTCTTTCAGATACTTTTGATTATTCTCATTAAGAGATAAGCCAAGACAAACTATGAATTCTTTGTTAAAAATGTATCCATCAGTTAGATTTCTACAATCAGTTGCTATATGTATTAGTTATTAGCTTCAAAATCACCAGAAAATACCCGATGTCAATTTTCAACAAGCTTCCCGAATAATCTGTTCCAGAAACACGGCCTTTTTTAGTCATGTTTCATATCAAAGCCAAGAAAAAAGCGAACGCCCACGACGCATCTGCTCTAATCTTCGGGCAAATATTTATTACACTCCCCTATTAGGGCGCGTACAATCTGGCAAGGATGGCAGACAAGGATTTGTTCTTAAGCTGATATTGCATTGTCGGAAAATATGATTATATTTTTATGCGATTGTTTTGTGTTTACCGGATTTGCGGCTTACATACATATTTGGGAGCATTTGGCTTGGTTTAATTTGATTTTCTTGTTCAAAGTTATGTGTAATGAAGATTATGTTTCAACCAGTACATTTTATGGTATACGTAGCTATGCTCGCTATAAGATTAGCCTCGGTATGAAACCGATTTGATAACATTATAGTTATGACGTTGTTGTTGATATTTTTTCGTTCAAACACTTTTTTAGAGTTTTGAATCCGTGTAAAAATTACATGACCAACTTAAGAAATACCTTAAATAATTTTAATCCTACTATAATATTATAAATGTGAAAGTTTGTGAGGATGGATGGATGGATGGATCTTTGTTACTCTTTCACGCCAGAACGGCTGAACGGATCTGGATGAAATTTGGCACAGAGATAGATTATAGTCTGGAATAGCATATAGGCTACTTTTTATGCCGGAAAAATGTACGGGTTCGTAAACAACGCGGGCGAAGCCGCGGGCGGAAGCTAGTATATTACATATATTTAATAAAATGCTTGCAATATTATAATATTGGAACATAATTCCCCTTTAAAATAAAGTACTTACAAGTAGAACAGAATGTAATAAAAATGATATACCGATATTTTCTAGTGGTTGTAATATTTTACCGGTTTTGTCATTTATGGGGCGAAAATTTCAAGTGATATCAGCTATATACACTAACATACAAAAGTGCCATACATGTGATAACAGTGAATAATGCTGCTAGAAAAGGAAAGTACGGCACTCATGCTTGAGGTTCTGTCAAATCGATCAAGCAATTATCAAATCAGACACTGAGAACAGTATCTTTGGTGTTGGAATTGATGTAATTCTGTTAATTCAAAAATGTACACTATACATTGCACAGTTTACTTTAAAAAAAAAATACTCCGTTTTCCGTACGCTGATAATTTTTTAAAGAAAAATTATGTAATATATATTACTGACTATTTATTTCATCTTAATATTTACAAACGAAACCATTAAATAAGAAAAAATTATAATGCCGAAAAAAAATGAATTGTCTTGAAATTAAGACTTGAAAAGTGTTTATTATATCTACTTTTTTTTTTTTTTTATGTCATAGGCGGCAAACGAGCAGACGGATCGCCTGATGGTAAGCGATTAACGTCGCCCATGGACACCCGCAACACCGCAATATTATTATATGTAGTGATTATAATCATTAAGATAAGCGCTTAACTGCCTCGTTGACCTAATGGTCGCAAGCGTGACTGCAGAGCGTGAGGTCCCGGGTTCGATTTCAAGGTTTGGTAAATTTTTATTGGGTTTTTCTGCATAAAAATTCTCAGTAGCAGCACGGAAAATTGGAACAGTGCCCGGTTAGTATCAAAAGGCTCGCCACTATTACGTGGCACTCAATAACGGCATCGGTGAAACATGGGGGCACAATAATACACCTCTGCCTATCCCATTGGGGATACAGGCGTGATGTTATGTTATAAAAAATAAAATGACGAAAAAATATTTTCCTGCAGTCTAGAAAGTTATCATAGGTAGCATTCTAGAAAGTCATAAAAACTGTACCGCTATCACGAGCTTTCTTACAATTTACTTTCAAGTAAAGTAAATTTTCATGATAGCGATTTTAGTTCTTAATTTGCTTACATTAGGGATTAAAATCGCTAACATGACATCTCTATAAAATATTAAATATAGTAGAAAGTAAATCAAATCTTTACTATGACTAGATGTAACATAAGCGACTCTAATCCCTAATGTAACCAAGTTAAGAACTAAAATCGCTATCATGAAAATTTACTTTACTTTGATAGTAAATAGTAAGAAAACTCGTAATAGCGGTACTGTTTACTTTTATCTATCTAATATTCCCGATAAATAAACACATAGATACTTATTAAAATACTGAACATGATGTATGTATATAACAATAGCTAAAAATAAAACGCAAGCCAACTAAATAGGTCACGACCATAGAGGCGAATAAGGAGGAAAATATTATGTAATAAACTGTATTTTATGGGATACCATATTGATCTTATAACAAGGAAATTATATTATGAACAGTCAACGATTTAATCCTGTTAAATAACGAGATAATCAAGTGCAAGGAAAATAACATTTTTATAGACATTATTTGCTTAATTGATTATATAACATGGCGCCTGAAGCCCTATATGGTAAAGTAGAGGTTTATTACTGTACCCCCACGCACCGATGCGATATATCTAGAAATAGTCCCATATAGAATAAAAATGTTATTGGGTTTTTCTGTATGGAAATTCTCAGTAGCAGCATTGAGTGTGGAACTGTGCCCGGTTGATGGCAATAGGCTCGCTCCCAATTATATGGGAATAAATAACGGAATCGGTAAAATGCGGCAAAATATTACACCACTGCCAAACTATTCGGGGTATACAGGCGTGATGTTATAATTCTATGTTATTTTACTTTAGTTTTGAAGTTTCAGTGCTTAAACATAAATAAGACGCTACAATGGGTGGTCATATCGCGTATTTGAACCAACAATACGTAGTGCAGAAAACGAATCGCTTAGCCACCGTGTTGTGTAACTACACGGGAAGCAATGATGATGATAACTAAGGCACACGATAGACAGACGAAGATTTATTCAGATAAAATCTACTACGTAAATACACACTCTATGCAATAACAAAGTTAATCCGAAGGCATCAAGGTGCAGTACAGTTCTGTGCAACAGATCGCATCGCATGAAAATATGCAACAAAATTAACACACTCCAAATGCAGTAGGATTCAATTAAAACCACTACACATCTAATCCTGGTACCTAATTGGCCGGAACAATGCCAAAAAACACACCATGGTCAGTGAAGAAAATGACAAAACAAAAATCACACGAAACACGATTCCCCTTTGTGTACAAGCCGTTAGCTTGTCTGTTTGTCTGTACTTTTTGCAATCGATAGCTCTGGAAGCGAGCAGCTGTGGCGAGTGGGCTACGACTTTTTGTTCATATCCTTCAAGCTCGTGATATTTTGAAGCGGATTTCTCGAGTGACATTCTGAATGCATACGTTTGGGCCACATTGTTCTTTTGCGTGCTTCGGATTTGATAAGCTGCTGAATTGACATTTTCTTTTAAGCACTTTTCATGGCAGTTATTTTTGTTAATTGGAATGATATGATTTATTTTTAATGATCTTAGAAAGGTTCAGAAAGACATTGTCATCGTAAGAATCGGGCAGAGATTTCAGACAGTTGGACTGAAGAAAAGAGAGGAATGAGAACATCTAGAAGAAGCTTTGTACAAGTGAAAGAGAAAGTAGAGGTTAAGTCATATCAAGATGAAGGAGTGAATAGAGACCAGAGTATAGAGATCAGTGGCGATTGCTCCACCAACTATAGCTGAGCATTGAAATTAAAGATGAAGAATATATATTTATTTATATACCAAACTTACATCTAGCATCACAGACATCTAGCAAACATGGGACTTACATAAGTTAGACTCTTTTGTAGTACATTGTACTCATATAACTTGTTCGAGATCGATGTATAAATTTAATGTAAAATTCCGAGTTAAAAAGAGTAACCATGGAGTTTCTTGCCCGTTCTTCTCCAGTGAAAATCAACACCATGGAACGTGGCAACTAGAATTTGATATTCATAAGTGCCTGAAAATGAATAAAATATACATATTATAAGGCACTTTACAATCCGTAGAATACGTTTATTTTTATTTAGCCCATACTGTCCCACTGCTGGGCAAAGGCCTCCCCCAAATTCTTACACCCATCTCCATCCTGCGCCACCTCGAATCAGCTCCTCTTGAACATAAATTGAAATCATTAAACTAAATGAATTTTGCAGGTAGGTACTATGTGTTAATCGAAACATGAAAACATAAATAATATTTTTAAAATATTTTTCTCCTAAAATTCAAATTTGTATTTCGCATAGTGTACAGGTACTTTTTGAGGTTGACTGTAAGTCTTAGCGGTATAATATTAGTACCAAAGTACTATACTACGCTTCCCGATTGGAAAGTCTACTATAATAACTCGCCAACTCAGTTCCTTCACCTTAACGTATCATACCGTGGTTATATTTTAAGCATAGTAAACACTTCTAAATCTGTTGGCACCGCTGTCCTACCTTATTACATCGCCGACGCATGAAAGGAGGTTGACAGGTGACTCCCTGTCAGTGGGATGAGATCTTAGTTTGAACTGTACTTAGTATAAGGAACATTAATCAAAATATAGGAGAATTTTTGTTCTTTGGCAATGAAGGAGAATTTACTGTATGTTGGTTAAATAAATTAAATCTAAAAAGAGGTAAGAAGTAGTATAACTACAGATTATTATACCTATAATTCCGGGTCTGGTTGTTTGTGCGTGTAAATATTTGTGTATGTAAACGCACCCACGATACAGAAATAATTCCTAGTATTGGAACTGATAAAAAAATTACTTATAACTTAGGTAATTCACTAAACTAGCTCAAAAAGGGTTAGTATTGGCTAACAATCATTAAGATGATATCATTTATTATTCATCTTGCTCTCTATCATAAGTCGCAACAATCATTTTATCAGCTAATTGTATAATCATTTTAATTTTTACAAGCACGAATATATTTCTCTCAACATCCTCACTGTATGAATCATTATCTTATAAAAAAATAAAAACAATTAAAGCCATATGCGCGAATCTGCGGCTAAATCTAGAATACTTCCCTCGCGACTATTCCTGTCCGCGCAGATGAAGCACCTGGCATTTGTGAAGTTGTTTTTTGTCACTTTTGAAGTGATTTGTCAGTGCTTAAGTGAAGTGATATCTGTAAATTTATGTGGTTGATTTTTATAGATTCTTGGCCACCCTGTATTTTCAGTATCTAATGAGTTGAGGATAGCGAAATATTTTTTGGTCATCCTGGGGTGCCATAAAATGAAAGATAAATAAAATAATATATTCAAGTCAGTCAGTCAATCAAGGCAGTGATAGCCTAGCGGTTGAACGCTTGACTTCCATGCAGAAGGGTCTGAGTTCAAATCCGGCCCGCACCTCTGACTTTTCGGAATCATGTGCGGATCAGAATTTGATTATCTCTTGCGTTTACGGTGAAGGAAAACATCGTGAGGAAACCTGCACACCTGAGAGGGCTCCATAAAGTTCTTAACGGTGTGTGTAGTCCGCCAACCCGCACCGGGCCAGCGTCGTGGACTAGGGCCTAATCCTTCTCATTCTGAGAAGAGACCCTTGCCCAGCAGTGGGACAGTAATGGGTTGAATTGTTATTCCATTCATACAACATTGTATAAATATAAAAGGATTTGTATGCATGGGTCCAAAAATTTAAAACTTACATTGAAATTGTTCCGGGTCTGGATGTTTGTAAATGTGAATATTTGTTTTTGTACACGCTCCTACAATACAGGAATTACTCCTACGTAGTATGGGACGAAGTTTTTTTTCTTATTTTTCAATAAAATAAAATTTAAAACCGCTGTAGGCGATGGAAAATTAATTATTTTTAATCCGTCATA
The DNA here is from genome assembly GCA_947562105.1 of Shargacucullia verbasci. NCBI lineage: Eukaryota > Metazoa > Arthropoda > Insecta > Lepidoptera > Noctuidae > Shargacucullia > Shargacucullia verbasci. Next base: position 1,204,796 of record OX387283.1, read on the forward strand.
TTGTTAAAAAATAATACCCAACACATTTGGTTGCCTGTCCAATGTGCTCGTTATTTGCAATATTTTAAATAAGTAATATTTTTGTTTTTAAGACACCTTGTATATTTACAGAATATAGGTTAATAGAGTTAACCTCCCACCATAAAAAACCACGACATAGTAAATATTCGTCCATTGTTCAGTGATTAATCGCAGCACTTAAAATAAACATGAAATTAATTCCGTAATTGGCGAGCCGACTAGACGATTCATCTTCAACTTTCCTGGAAATCTGTTTTTACGCCCAAGATGGCGACGCGTCCTGACAATGATCAAGTACGACATTATGCAGATAGGACGTAATATTTATGTGTTTAATAAGTTGACGTTTATTTATTTTCGGGGCCTTCGTCTGGTGTTCTATGTTTAGGGTCGAGGGTTTAAACCTGAATATTAGATTGGAATTTAATTAGTTTAGAAACCACACAAAATTAATTTTCCAGATATAAAAAATCCATTGTTATGGGTGTTTCATAAAGCGCTCATGGTAATAACTAATATTATTATTAACTAATAGTGAAAAACGCAGCTGAACGTGTGGTCTTGGCTTTGATTACCTACTATGTCCAGCAATAAATTACTAGGATTTTCTGTTAAAAATCTTACTATACTGGATTTTGGAAATGTGCCCGGTAGATGACTATAAGTACGCCCCTTACTATACGGAATCTAATGACAAATTCAAGGAAACGTAACGGTCATAAGACCTGTTTTTGTCGACGTTTACGGGCTACATTAGGAAGCAACTTAATAAAAATATATCCGCCTCTTCTGATTCTTGTCTTACTCTTTGGCAATTTATTTTAAACCACGCGAATATCGCAGCGCCGTATATTTATTGTATAGTGTACACAAATATAATGGACTCAGAATTTATTTGGAGTATATTTCAAAAAGTTTTGTACTTCTTTGCTTTTTATAACAAGAATAATAGGTTGAATTATAATTATATTATATGCCAACGACTCGACTCCACCCACATAAGTGTTTTTGTAAATATTTCTGGTGCAAATTGGGATATTTTGTGTTGAAATTATTTTTTCTACTACTTTTATTTGTTTGTATCTCACGAAACGGTTGGCGCAGTGGCTAAGTGATTAGCTTTCTGCGCTAGGTGTCGCGGCTTCGATTCCCGCACGGAACAAATATTGATCTACAGACAGTTGTTTCGGGTCTAGTTGTATGTGACATGTATGTTTGTCTGTACCCACGATGCAGGAGCAGTCCTAGTGTGGGGCAACGTTTTTAAAAACAAAGAAAGATACGTCCATTATTTTTAGGTAGGGAAACCTCCAAACGTTAGGTTTAGGGGCATCAACTACCTACTACTGATAATATATCTTTCCTGTTTTTAATTTTCATAAAACATTGCCCCTCACTAGTAATTTCTGTATGGCGGTTGCGTTTACAAATACAAATATTCACATGCACAAACACTCTGCAGCCTAATTACGTAAAAAAGCAACAGCAACGCGATAGCCACACGACAGCAATCTCACTGTCGGTCAATACATTATATGACATAAAAATGACGTTTGACAGAAGCTATCGCGCGATCTACGCCTGTCGCGACGTCGGTAAGTAGGCTGCCGGAGCAACTATCTGTAGACCATACAAATATTTGTTCCGTTCGGAAATCTGAATATCAGTATTTTATACGGAGCGACTGCCTATTGACCTCCGCTAACCAATAATTGGAAAACGCTGACACTCTGATTCTCTGAACACGCTGGTTCAATCGGTCGTCAGACTTTTTGGGGTGCTTTTACTCATAACGACCCTCATAGGTATTCATATGACACTCGCGACCAACTGCATAACGTGCTTTCTGAGGCTCGGAGGTTAGCCCAATGTGCGAAAAAAGATTACCCATCCAAGAACTGACCCCAAGCGCTCCCTAATAGTAGCCACCTACGAATCTCACTAACCCCAAAATTTTTCTATTATTTACATCTGAAAATAAAAGCAAAAGAAATTTAATTGGTAAATCAAACAGTGACATTTAATCATCCCACACGATTAGTTAGGAGTTCCAAACACGTACAAAATATTTTGATCTGGGATCAAAGGAATACTATGCCAGGTGTTGTCCTCCTACGCAGGATGCCATGACTCATCTACACAATGGCCCATGGTGGGCCATCGCTCCATTAAATCGCTATTAAAGAAATAAAGAAGTTAAATTGTGGCTATCAGTAAATCAGATCTTGTTTGTAATTATACATATAATAAAATTATAACAGGCCGATGTCTGTACATTATAGATATTGGAGAAAAACTAATATGGGGGGTCTTTATTAGAGCAACAGAAGCCAAAACAACAGTATTTAGGATTTTTGTTTGTCTGTCTGTATGTTTGTACACGCATCATGCATAAAGAAAAATCACTTTTCCCGAGCCGGAAATTGAACTCAAGACCTCGCGCTCAGCAGTCACACTTGCAACCACTAAGCTAATGAGACAATTAAATATTTTAATCAAGGATCTTAATATTTATCTTTATCTTCCAAACCGTCACACATCCGGATCAAAGCATTATTTCCTTCCTGGCCGGTCATTATCCGGAATACCACGTGGTGCTACACAAATAGATCAGCGTTAGTCCAACGGTTATAATGATGCGCGTGCGACGATGAGCGGTGCAGATACACATGAGATACGTTGTGGGGATTTAGCTTGAGATATATAAACATGTTTTCGTGTTTTATGTTCTCGTAATTTTGATTTAGGAGCGCGTGTTACTGTTGTTGATGTATTTCAATGGGGAATTATTATTTGAATTTTGTTTACATTTTAGAACCGAAAAATATGTTGTGTATAGGTAAGTAATGCCACATTGGTTTATTGGTCGCAAGCGAGACTGCTGAGCGTGAGGTGCTGGGTTCGATTCCCGGATCGGGCAAAGTGTTATTGGGTTTTTCTGTACGAAATTTCTCAGTAGCACGGAGTCTGGAACTGTTCCCGATAGAAGGCAATAGGCTCGCCTCCTATTTTTTTTTACTAACCTTTATTGTCCCACTGCTGGGCAAAGGTCTCCTCTCTAATCCCTCCACAGCTCTCTTTGCATTGCATTTCCAATTTTGTCTCCTGTATCGTAGGTACAGTTTACAGACATACACGTCACATGCTCAAACAACCAGATCCGAAACAACTATCTGTAGATCATACAAATATTTATTCCGTGCGGGGATCGAACCCGCGACATGTAGCGCAGAAAGCTAATTGCTTAGCCACTGCGCCAACCGGGTCGTATTACATGGGACTCAATAACGCCATCAGCGAAATGTGGGTGTAAATCTCTGCCTAACTCTTCGAGGAACACAGGCGTGATGCTATGTTATGTTGTCTGTGTAGTAGGTATAGGGTCGAAAGCTGAATAATAGAAGAGAACTACTCTAAATACTCAAGTCTAGGTATAGCAGGTCAGCCAACATCTCCTGAAGATGCCTCGTGGAGGGAAACACGTGTCGAGAATCAGTTTGGTTTGCATGTTACATTAATTGCACCTTCTGCTTGTTTGTGGCGGGATGGCGGTTATAATGTCCTCCTGACCGATTTCGGTCACGGCGGCCAAACTCACCGGAGATTAGCCAACTACGCAGGAGATATTATAGAGCACAAGTGTGTGCGCAAACACAGGTGCTCTCTCTGTTCCTTCACTCTCATAGTCCGATGGGACGGCAATCCGACAGGACCGGAGAGAGATCAGGTGCAGGACCAACGGCTTTACGTGCTTTCCGAGGCACGGTGTGTATTCACATACACAAACATCCAGACCCGAAACAACTATCTATGGATCATACAAATATTTGTTCCGTGCGGGAATCGAACCTTGGGGATCTCTCAATTACTGCGCAAACCGTGTTAAACTAAAAATTCTTATTGCATATATTGTATATCATGGATTTCCGCGAAGTACCGCCTGATTCCATTAGATATCTGAAGTCAGATAATGAAACATTTATTATTTTTATACAGTAAGAAAAACGGCAATCAAATAGTTTGAAAAGTCGTTTGCCTGTCCCGGGGTTTGAACCGACAGTAATGCGATAAATAACATTGTATTTTTATGGCTTGTGTGGTATGCTTGTATAGTAGAGATAATGAATTTCGAATATTTATAAAGTGTTTTTGCAGTGATGTAGTTTTTGAGTATGTATGAAGAATAACGTTATGTGAATCGTTAAACATATCAAAGTAATTGTTCTTGAAGGTTTTATTGTTCAAGTTACGGTAGTTTTGTAAAGAAATATGTGAGTAAAGTGTAAATATTTTTGCTACAGATTAAATTTACTATGTTGTTTTTTAGTTTTTTTTTATTGGACTCGCCATGTTTCTTTAGCATTATAAGTGTTTTTTTTTTGAGTTGTCTCTCGCAGTTAGCTCAGGGAGCTTTTACTGCTTAACCGGGCAAATGGCGAGATCAGAAGGGCCTCCAGCCGAATTATAAGCGTTAGCCGTAAAATACGTTTATATTTTCAAACCACTTTATTGAAAAACAGTACCTAAATTATTTACCTTATTATTCTTCATTGGAAATTTCCACTTTGGATCGTGGAAACTAGTCAAATTATTCATGAGTTTCGGAGAATGGTTTACGTGATTTAAAATATATTTTATTTGATTGCTCTGAATATTGGACGGAAAAAAGTAACGTGTGAAAAAAAAATCCATCATAATGTTTAAAATATAATTTAAAATATTCACTCTCGTCTCGTGTTCTCGGTTTTCCAAAATAATATAGTGTATATCGCGCTAAGCAATGGTTTCCATGACTAAATCCAGATTGACACAAAAGAAAATCCACCGCAAGGAATGTTCGTGTCTTCAGAAACAATCTCAGCAATGCACATCCCCTCTGCTTCGAATGCCGTAGTATTTTGGTATTAGAGACTCGCGGGGACAACTTTGGACGCTATCCAGTTGGAATCACGCGCCGAGAACGCGCAAACGCCGTTTATCGATCGTTTAAAAAAATTACGAAACAAAAATAGAATGTGATATTTTTTGACATAAATTCAAAACTGTTCCTTCAGTTCGGAGTCAAAAAAAATTGTTTTCAAAATTCGAACGGCAGCTTTGAATTTTTTTAAAGTGTTTATTAGTTTTTGAGTGTTGTGAAAAAGTATTTACTGAAAATGATGGTCAATGGTTAAAAATAAATCGGGATTAAGATCGCAGACTCACTGTGTACAGTGGACAATAAAAGCTGAGTGCAAACAAACAATAAAACGGCAACTATTTTGAGCACACCGAGCATAAAACGAGCAAACCAATGCTCATAAACAAAATGGCCACTAACCGGCACGCGACTTCGTTTATAAATCACAATATGTTTATTTGTATTTTCGTCTCGCTCTTATTGCCGATGGCGAACGAAGGTGCTGCGAATGTGTACGGAGATAGCCGAAATTTCCCGAATGATGATGGAGGGAAACGATTGACGAGGGAATACCATCTGAGGCAAGGTGCTCTCAGAGGTTTGATTGTGAAGCCAAGTCGGCAGTATGATCTGCAGTATGTGGAGATGTTCCTTGGTATACCGTATGCTGCTCCGCCAACAGGACACCTTAGGTTTATGCCACCAGGTAAGAATCTAAGCATATAATACAATGGCTCCTCCAACCATGAATTTATGAGGTACAATCTTAATATGTGTTTTAGTATTAGTTCGTTATTAGTAAACTGCCTTGGTCTAGTGATCGCAAGCGCTGCTCCTGAGCTTGAAGTCCTGGTTTTCGATTACCGGGTCGGGCAAAGTGTTATTAGTGAAATTCTCAATAGCAGCACTGAGTCAAGTATTGTGTCCGGTAGACGGCAATAGGCTCGCTCTCTACTACCGCCCCCTAAATGGGACTTAATAACAGTGGGCATACAATAGTACACCTCTGGCTAACCCTTCGTGGAGTACAGGCGTTCCATTACATTGTTATTCCATTTAAATGCATCTAGATAAGATAATGTTTGGGAGCAATACCAGGTCAAGACAGTTCCTACGATAAACTTATTCATATCTCATTGTTAAACGTACACAAGTATAGTTTTGGTATTCATACACACAACACAGACCGCCCTTAACACAAATATCTCTTTTGAAAAAAATATAATCAAGCTGTAATTATTTGGCCCTATGTGTACGAACGAGATGGGCGGACGATATTGTTGTCATCAGTGGTCGAACATGGATGAGACTGGCGCAGGAGCGTAGAAAGTAACACTTTCAAAGAGAGGCCTATGCCCAGCAGTGGGCGAAGTCGGGCTGTGGATGATGATGATGATGATGATGATGATGATGATGTGTACGAACCGCGATATTATCTGTATGGATAGATTGGTTGTCGATAAATCTATCTATGTGTTAACATAAAATCAATTGCCGCATCTATGAAAGCTCATCACTTGAAAACGGCTCGACCGATTTGGCTGATTTTTTGTTGTGTCTGGAAAAGGTTGAAATGAAAGGATTTTTTGGAAAAATCACTGGAAACGTCGGAAATTTTAATGGTATTTTTGTATGAAAATCTCCATAATTAATATTTTAGTTGCGTAATAGTGTTCCCAGTATTGGGATCCAGCCCTGGTCTCTAAAATAGAAGCTGGAAATGGGTCATATTGGACCACACATAATAAATAACATATCATCATGTTTGAATGTCCCCAAGGGTTAGGCAGGGGTGTACTTTTGTACCTACATAAAGAGTTCATTGTACCATTTTTAAGTCCTATCAAATAGGCAAGCATATTGCCAGCTCCTGAGTATAATTCCAAACTTTCAGGCTGCTAGAGAAATTCAAAAAACACCAATATCACTTTTCTCGCAGGAATATTTGGAATTGAACTTTAAAGCCTTTAAAGCTTATGCTCAGTAGCCAGATTGTGTCCAGACCATTCAGGCACTATAGTAAATGTAAAAATGACAATCTTCAAACAAAACTTATCACTGTCTCAGTATAAAACAAACTCAGAATATTTTTATTTCGCTAAGAAAATATAGAATCCTGAAAATCTCTAAAGCCTCGCAAAACTGTTTTGCTTAAACGCTTGAAGATTTTCCCGGAAAACTGCAGTGGAGTGCAGATGCTCTGATAACAGACTGTTTACAGAACATTTTTAAATCAACTGCATAAATGGCATTTGTGGTAATTTCAGAGTAAAGACAATATTTTGACAACAGCTAAATTACTAAATTTTATGGCTTTCTTAGTCCCCGTATAGTATTTTGATTTCGGCTGTACCTATTGGTAGGTCTAATCACTTAATTACTCCGTGGGTCTAATAGTCCAAAGCGCAACTGCTGAGCGTGAGGTCTTGGGTTCGACCCCGGGTCGGGCAAAGTGTTATTGGGTTTTTCTGTTATTGGGAAATTATCAGTAGCAGCTCGGAGTCTGGAATTTTACCCGGTAGATGACGATAGGCTTGCCCTCTATTACAAGGGACTCAACGATATCGTCGAAATATGGGTCTACAATAGGACACCTCTGCCTAATCCTTAGGGGAATACCAGGCGTGATGGTATGGTATGTTATGTTATGTATTGATAGTTTCTCTTAATTTATATCCTTTTTTATTTTCGTCACGTTTTTGTTTTTTTGATATTGTTAATAAATAGATACTTAACCCTCAAAATGCATTCTGTTAACTAAAAATCTTCCTTATACTTATCTCGTGACAATTATTAAATTAATCAAAATTTTGAACAAAACAAAACATGTCAACCTCGTTTATAATCTGACAAAACGATAGAGACTAGAATCAAATTCATTCGTTAAGATTTAGATGTAAGAAACGTTAACGTCCAAACACCTATTTTGTGCGTATTTCAAGACAATTTTCATCAGAAGCCGGCTGCTAAACGATACTCTTAAGGTCCTGGGTGGTAATTTCAGATCTGGCAAAGTTCTATTGCGATTTTAGAAAATTCTCAGTAGCAACTTTAACCTTGGAAATGTGGGTGAACAGAACACCTCTGCCTAACATATTGGGGAATATATCAGTGATGTTTTATATGTAATTCAATAATATAGGACCTATAGTAACATACAGGTGATTAAGTTTATTTCTTTCTGCTGCTATTTGAGTTAAAAAATATAAAAGGAAGCAAGCAACAGCACAATATATCACTTAGCTCCGCAATACTATGGTAAACAGTCGGTTGATAACCAACCATTTTCCATTCTGACGCTGTGCAGCGGAATGCTCATTGTATTTAATATTTATGTTGATCCTGCCTCCCAGTTTTTATATTGAGCGTTATAATTCAAGTTTATTTGATTCAATTTACATCTGTTTATGAACCGGCACTTATTTGTGTGGACAAAATGTGTAGTTGTTGTTAGTGGAAACGTCCCCTCCTGGCGCTCTAGAAGGACATATACGGACCTTATTGGTGATGTCCTTAAAAAAGTAATGAATGTAAACAAACTCACATTCGCATTTATAATATTAGTATCGATAACAAAACCACACCATTAAAAGAGTACACATACTGATAAAAAACAAGAGAACACAACAAAAAGAAATAAACAAAAATATTACACACATTATATTAATAATAAATAAATAATATCATATAAATATAGTTACGAAAAAAAAAATAGGTAAAACTTAAACATTTTCGTCATTTGGAAATTATCAATAACTAGCTTCCGCCTGCGGCTTCGCCCGCATGTTTTATGAACCCGTACATTTTATTACATGCTGTAAAGGGCCATATTGATCTGTATTAAATGCGCAATGTATTTAAGGTACTTAATTGGATAAGGATTAATCGAAAGGATTAATCGATGTATTGCTTAAAATCGCTTCGTAAATAAGCCATTGTTTCTCGTAAAAAGTAAAGGATAAAAAATGGTTATTGTGGGTTATCCCTAAGAGATAGACATATACCATCGCGGACTTTTTTGTATACCTTTTTAAGGTGTACAATACTGTACTACATTATTTTGATCTATCTCGTAGGGTTCAGCCAGCGTTTGCAATGTAAGCGCAAAAAAAAATGTCTTTATTTACGACATCACATTAGAAACCTCTAAAATTATCAGTGTTTCTGTACTATATTATGCAAGTATTATACATATAAACCTTCCTCTGGAATCACTCTATCTATTAAAAAAACCGCATCAAAATCCGTTGCGTAGTTTTAAAGATCTAAGCATACATAGGGCGGGAAGCGACTTTGTTTTATACTGTGTAGTGATAGTGAAGATTAATTTTATTGTTTTCCTTAATTTACTATTACATTAGCCGATATTAGCCGATATATTAAGTTTTATAATAAAGGATTTCACAAAGTTATAAAATATGCGAGGTTTCATTTATAGAAAACAAATTCCAAACCTTTGAATAACTTTTGGCGCTGAATGTACTAACAGTACAGCAATACCTTTTGCAAGTATAATTGGGTTTAATGGTGCATAAATTGTTAGTCTTGCACTAGAAACGAAAAAGTAATAATAACACGATAGTATTTTACATATGTATTATATACACAGTACAAAGTTAGTAGAGTTATAACAAAGCATCACGCCTGTATTCCCTTAAGAGCTAGACAGAAGTGTACTACTGTTCACCCACATCTCGCCGTTGCGATTATTAAGTCCCATGTGATAGGGGGCGAGCCTATTGCCATCTACCGGACACAGTTCCAGACTCCGCGCTACTACTGAGAATTCTAGTAGAGTTATTTTTGTTAGAAATCAGTACATAACATAAGATCATCTTGCTCGTATTGCCCGAATCGCTAAGCAGAATAGTAGGTACTAGTGTTCACCCCAGCGCTGTACCTATGCCGACTTAAGTTCCATGTAATAGGGAGCAAGCCCCGTGCGGCCACTGAGAATTTACATACAGAAAAAAAATCCAGTAAATCAATGAGATCAATCATGTCCTTAGTATAATTAAGGCCACTCACTATTTAAAAATAAAACTGCCTTTCGTTTTTCTCAATTTTCTTTAGATTCAATAGGTATATGTACCTTCGTTGGACCCGGGTACGTCTTAAAACTGCGGCCAGACACCGGAGGACGGGCAGCAGCGTCCTCTCACTAATCGGTGAGCCACTCCGATCCCCAAGCCGCCTGCCAAGCGTGGGGATTATGGCAAACCCCCCCTTGAGGGAGGCCTTCGTTCAGCAGTGGACGTCTTATGGCTGATGATGATGATGTACCTTCGTAATTACAAAACGGAAAAAGTTTCACGTGAAATGCATCCACTCGTGCTCAAGTGATGCGGTAACAGGCACAAATTAAAATAAAAAAGCTTTTTTCTTGCTGTTTTTAGCCAAAACTGATGCAATGTACAGAATGTTTTAGTTTAACAATAGTATTATGAAGTATACTAACTGGTTTTCATGACCCAACGACTGGAAGACACTAATACTATAAAATTAGACTGGTTGTCAGAGATTTTGGGCTTTTGACACCTGAAACGACTGTCATAGGTATTCGTCTGACACCCGGCAACAACTTCTTGACGTGTTTTCCGAGACACGGAGGACCTTTCGGAGAAAATTACCCTTAATATTCTCCTTGTTCCAGTCAACGCCCCACCATGGCCAGGCGTGAAGATGGCCACACGCTTCGCGCCCGTCTGCCCCCAGTCTCTCCCACACATCAAGAAGGGGAACCCTCCTTCATCAGGTCGTCAGCACTACATGAACCAGCTGAAGGCTTTCCTCACCAACGAGTCTGAAGACTGCCTGTATTTGAACATCTATGTTCCATATAGAGGTAAGTTCTAACACAGATAGACTGTTTTGAAAAAAATTATCATGCCATGTTAACGTTTGCAGCGTGACGTAGTTATAATGTGAAAAAAAAAAAATGTTCTTGCCCCGCACTTACTCCCGTATCGTTTACAAACACAAATATTCACATGGTCAAACATGCAGACCCGCAGCCCAATTGCCGCGGCTGAACGGATCTGGATGAAATTTGGCACAGAGATAGATTTTAGTCTAGAATAGCACATAGGCTACTTTTTATCCCGGGAAAATGCACGGATTCGTAATCCACGCGGGCGAAGCCGCGAGTGGAAGCTAGTGTTTATTATAATCTAACAGAGTTCTTTGACGCTAAGGCCTTCCTCTGAGAGATTGCTCATAGTTAGTTTATAATAATAAAAAATACTCGTAATAAATATAAGTAAATATTAATTTGTGTATATGACTTCATATCTCTGTTTTGTAGATATTTTTATATGATGTAATTTATTGGTGTGTACCATAATTAATTTTCGCATGTCACTGATGGCAAGATATATGGAATCTAAATGTGACTCTGTATCCATCTGTCTGTTCCCATATTTTATGCGAAAAAGGGATTTGAATTTGAAAAAAAATTGAATCAGACTGTATGAGTATCATGGTTTAATAGCTAGATTATCACTGGTTCCGCACGCTCCTTGTAGACATAAATATTTTAAAACTAGCATCCGCCCGCGGCTTCGCCCGCATTGATTACGAACCCGTGCATATTTTTGGGTAACACGTAGCGCCATCAAGCGTCCTAAAGCAATTGTGACCGTCGAAAGTTATTGATCTTTACCTCGGGAACAGTATTTTTTTCTGTATGAAACGTACCCTATGTCCTTTTATGTACTCCTGACAATGTATATGCAAAATTTCATGATAATCGGTTCAGTGGTTTAGGCGTGAAAAGGTAACAAACAAACTTACTTTCGCATTTATAATATTAGTTAGTTTTTTTTTATCTTTATTTAATTATATGAGGGTTTGATCACAAGTGATCATGCCAATCCCATTGGTACAAAATAAATCCACTTACAACCCAACTTATAGTCTACGCCTTAAACCTAAATTAACAGTTTTATACAACATTTTAGCCTCATCTGTTAAAGGAGACACCAGAATACTATTGTACATCCCACAGTATACATGTTTAAACTATATTGTAGGATAAAATTAGTTCTTTCCGCCTCGTTACGGATACACTATTAGTGAGGATGTGATTTCAATCTCGCATTACATTGCACCCATCTTTTAATATAAACAGTCGTTGTTTATCTATGTTGATACTTACTAAATTACAAAACATCTACTTGTATATTTTTCTAAGATCAAAGGGAATATTAAAAAGGGACCGCTGGATTTCTCGAAGGAGATCAATTCTAAGAAACGAATGAATACTGTAAATATTTCTTTTCATTCAACGGTATTACAGACAGTGCGGTGATTTACAGCGGAGTTTTATCAACTATACTTATGGAAATATTATATTTATACCTGTGCTTTTTTTTTCAACTTTGCTCTATACTATGTATGAATAATTTTTGTATGCCATACAATACATAAATTTTCGCGTGCGAGACACAAAAATGGAAAACTAGGTATATCTTCCTGTATAGTGAGTGCGTTTACAAACACAAATATTAACATAAACAAATACCCAGACCCGGTCGAACTATCTGTAAATCATACTTATATTTGATCTACCGGGAACCGAATTCACGACATGTCGCGCAGCAGTCGACCGTTCAACTACTGCGCCAATCGTACCGTGAAATATTTTTATAAAGTAAAATTTTTACTATTAGTACATTTGCCTAAAACATAAGTGATGTTCTAGATTGTGGTTGTCTAAAATTGAATAAATATTATAATTTGCAGTCGGCAACGAATGTTGTTCGATTCATTGAAGTCGCTGAAGTTATTTCCGATATCAAGTATATTGGTGCTGGTTGGCAGACTACACACCATTGAGAACCTTGAGCCCTCCCAGTTGTTCAGGTTTCCTCACGATGTTTCCCTTCACCGATAACGCAAGGGATAATCAAATTCTGATCCGCACATGATTCTGAAAATGTATTATGTTCCAATTATTGTGGTTAACTGATAAAATGGAAATAAATTCAAGAAAACTGTCTCCTTGGTCTAATGATCGCAAGCGTGAGATCCTGGGTTCGATCTACGGGTTGGGCAAGCTACTGTTACTGGGGTTTTCTGCATGGAAATTTTCAGTAGGGTTAGGAGCACGGTGTCTGGAACTGTGCCTGGTAGAGGGCAGCAAGCTCGTCCCATATTACATGGGACTCAATAAAGGCAATTTTATTGGGAGACTGAATGAATGAACGTTGATAGATGAATGTTAATGAAGCATTTATAATTGGATGCATCACGCACGCATATATTAATCTCGCTATGCACGAAATTGACGGAATAATTATTAATTTTATATATTGTACACTAATATTTGGTTCCTACTAGTATTATATCATAAGCAAGCCTATTGCCATTCATAGGACACAATTTGAATATCTTATTCATATTAAGTTATTAGGTTTTGCTCCATAGCAGCACGTAGTTTGGAACTGTGACCGGGAGATGGCAATAGGCTCACCCTGTATTACATGGGAATCAATAACGACATCAGCAGAATGTGGGTATACTATAGTACCTACACCGCTGCCTTACCCTTCGGGGAATATAGGCGTGATGCTAGGCTATAAGTTGAAGTTAAAAATAAGAGAAACTGACCTATGAAACAATTGAATTCAATTTCAATTGAGTCAATTGAAAAGTTAATAATAATGAACACCTATTCATTTGCTAGTTGTTTATAAATGATAAATTATTTTCTACCTTAGAGGGTCGCATCTACATAACTACCGCGCAGATCGAACGATCTGCGAGGTTAAGTAGTACTTGACGCGGTCAGTCCTTGGATGGGTGATTTTTCACATATTTAGACCCCTCCGTGCCTCGGAAAACACGTTAAGCAGTTGATCCCCGGTGTCATACGAAGACCTACGACAGTCGTTACAGGTGTCAGTAGCCCAAAATGTCTGATAACCATAGACTGGTTCTCCATAACCATAGTCAGTCCTTGGATGGGTAACCATTTTTTACAGATTGGGATCCCTCCGTTCTTCGGAAAGCACGATAAGCAGTTGGTCCCGGCTGTCATATACCAGTACCTATGACAGTCGTTGCGCATGTCAGCAACCCAAAAAAGTCTGACAACCAGTATAACCTGAGAGTATCAGTGTCTCCCAGTTACTGGATGGCGGAGGTGAAGAGGCAGTCGCTCCGTGTAAAATACTGATATTCAGCGGCAACCGGTTAGATTGGAAGCCGACCCCAATGTGGTTGGGAAAAGGCAGATGATTAGTTTCTAGCCATTAATCATGAGAACATAACCAGCCTATGATTGAGACAAGATCTTTTATACAACACCCGAACATAAATCATCAAATTATAAAAAATACAAGAGTCAATTTACGTCAGTTTAGTTTAAATAATCTTGTAAACAGAAATAAATTGATTGTTACACAATAAATATGAAAACAGAAGGTCTGCACTGTCGGCTCAAAACGCTCGGTTCACGAACATTACAGATGCTGATAAGAACATAATATGACATCACGCCTGTTTTCCCCAGAGGATTAAGCTGAGGCGTTATACAATGGAAATGTGGATGTTTAATAATTTGTGTGCGTAATTTGTGTTTAAACCTTCAGTTTAAACCTACACTACGAAGTTTAAATAGGGTTGTACATAAGGAGAGCGCATTTTATTCAACTTTGCCCCACCCTATGAATAATTCCTGTATCGTAGGTGCGTTTACAAACACATATTATATATTCACATACAGAAAGACCCACACACGAAATAACTATCTGTAGATCATACAAATATTTATTACGTGCGGGAATTGAACTTGCGACACTTAGCGCAGCAGTCGGTTTCTCAACCACTGCTGCGCCAACCGTGCCGTCAATGTTTTGAATTGACCTTTTCTACTTTCTTGTATCGTGTCTCTTGAGTGATATGACGCGGCGCCACGATGACGTCACAAGGTCGCTAGACTCGACACAATAAAAATACGCTTCATAGCGATGTTTTGTACGATAAATTTAAACTTCCACGCCGATTGAGAATATATGAGTTGCTTGTACACTAGAATTTTTCTCGTATGAAATAAATTGTTTTATTTTGCACTAGCTTCTGCCCGCGGCTTCGCCCATGTTTTCCCGGGATAAAATGTAGCCCGTGTGCTACTCCAGACTATAATCTATCGTTGTGCCAAATTTCATCTAGATCAGTTCAGCCATTTTTGCGTGAAAGAGTAACAAACATACATACATCCAAGTGAAATGTAAAAGTTTGTGAGAATGGATGGATGGATGGATTTTTGTTACTCTTTCAGGCAAAAACTACTGATTGGATCTGGATGATATTTGGCACAGAGATAGATTATAGTCAGGAATAGCATATAGGCTACTTTTTATCCCGGAAAATGTACGGGTTCGTAAACCACGCGGGCGTAGCCACGGGCGGAAGCTAGTATACAATAAATCATAAAAAGTTCTAATCAAAATGTATGTTTATAAAACTTTTCCATTTTGTTACGCTCTTTCGTATATATGCTAGCTAAATATCTGATAGACCCCTTATTACAATAAGGGGCGAACCTATTGCCATCTACCGGGCACAGTTCCAGCCTCAGTGCTTCTACTGAGAATTTCCATACAGAATAACTCAATAACACTTTGCCCGACCCGGGAATTGAACACAGGACCTCACTTTCACCAGTCGCGCTTGAGAAGACTAGACCACTTGACCATTTGTGCAACTAAAAGCTGTGTTCACACATCTATTAACAATTTTTTAAATAAAACTGATAAAATTTAAATAATTTCATGAAAACGTCAATTTCATAGCATTACTATGTAAAACTAATAAAATTGCACATTGAATGAAACTACCAATCCACTGCCAACGTGCAGTAGTTGCTAAAAATATTTTAAACTGAATTCCTAACAGTTGACCGAACCGTTATTCTACGTACGTTTACCGGTGCAATACATTTTACTGTTGCTATGAAATATTCTAGGTATATACTGATTGTCTCCCTATTGTATATCTGGTCTAGTGGACGCAAGCGTGAGGTCGTGGGTCGACCAGACAAAATGTTATAGGATTTTTTTGTATGAAAATTCTCAGTAGCAGCATGGAGTCTGGAACTGTTCCCGGTAGATGGCAATAGTCTCGTCCCCTATTACATGGGACTCAATAACATCGGCGAAATGTAGGTGTATAATAGTACATCTCTGCCTAACTCTTCTGGGAATACAGGCGTGATGCTATGTTATGTTATGTTATTAATACATATTACAATGTATTTTTTCTTAGTATCAGTTCTCTCTGCCGTGTCAACGTTGTAACAGTAACAGGCAGATTTGAAAGTACAAACATTGTACAATCTTATTAGTTTTCTAACAAATTATGAAAAAGCAACTTTATTGACTAATGTTCTGGATGATTACAAACCGTAAATAGCTTCATAAATTATTATCAAAAGTAATTACACAGTGTTGATGACACGGCTGGCGCAATGGCTAAACGATTAGCTTTCTGCGCTACGTGTTGCAGGTTCAATTCCCGTACGGAACAAATATTTGTATGATCTACAGATAGTTGTTTCGGATCTGATTGTGTGTGCATGTGACATGTATGTTTGTAAACTGTACCCACGATACAGGAAAAAATCCTAGTGTGGGGCAATGTTTTTTAGAAAAAAAAAAATAACACATGCCCCGAGTTACCACAATTAATGTGAATCCAAAAATGTGTATTATGATGTTTTCAAATATTTACTCAAACCCAAACGGCACGTTTGGCGCAGTGGTTGAGAGATCGACTGCTGCACCACGTATCGCGGTTTCGATTCCTGCACGTAACAAATATTTGTATGATATACACATAGTTGTTCTGGGTTTGGGTATATGTGTTTGTAAACGCAAGGATTTATCAAAGAAAAAAAAGTTAATGCTTCGCGTTAATTATGGTTGAAATTGAGTATAACTCGGATGACAAACGAGATCAATTTAAAAAACGTTCGTTTCCCAACTTGTTAAACCTGCGAATATGTTAGCGTAACATGTTCGAAATGCGCACAGACAATTGACCATACAGCGTGTGGTGGATGGTACAGACATCAGCTTTAAGAGAGCAAAACATCCATGCTCTATGAACTTAGAAACCAAATTGCCACAGCAATATTTGCTATGGTTTTTTGGTACAAAATCGCTCTAGAATTCCTGCCTGGCATGTGTCTAACTCTGTAGCTAGATAACTATCGCGTTGATCGGTCGATCTGCGATGTTAAGCAGCGCTTGCCACGATGCAATTGGTTCCAGGTGTCATATGAAGACCTATGACTGTCGCTGCGCATGTCAGCAACCCAAAAACGTCTGACAACCAGTCTAACCTTAGAGTATCAGTGTCTCCCAGTAATTGGGTGGCGGAGGTCAGATGGCGTTCGCTCCGTGTAAAATACTGATTGATAGTCTTAACCGGTTAGGCTGGAAGCCGACCCCAATGTAGTTGGGAAAAGGCTAGGCAGATAATGTGTCTAACTCTGCAGTGTAAAGTCTCACTATGTAAATAAGTCTACATCTCTGGCAGAATAAAACTATACATCCGAGCATTCTCGTCTGCATTGAACATAAATTAGCGGCAAAACCGGTAACAGTTTCATGAACCCGTAAATCACGTGATATTTAAAGCACTGATTATACAATAAAGCGTCTAAAAACAACAGTCAACTATTGAACTAGAATCCCCACGGCGCCTATTATTGGCAATAGTACACGTTGCCTAGTACTACCACATAAATTGGCAGGAGTGACTACAATTTTCACATACTTCGAATGAATCACAGAATAATCAGAGCAATATAGCTTTTAGTTCTTTTATTCAATTAACCTACTCTTTTTTTCTCGTGAGTAAAGAATAAGTATTATTTATTTGCTGTCATCATACTCTACCAGACAGATGACTGGTGTGCAAATATTATGTTTGACATTATTTTAGTTATAATTGGATAGGCGAGAGAATAAAGAACGATTACGAACAAATTGTGAACTTTGACAGATTTATATTGACTGAGCCCCGTAAAGTGTAAGAAAGAAGAGAAAGTGTGTTTCAAAAACTTGTATGCGCTTAGAATATTGATTGAAGTCTTAACACATTTTACATAATTATAGTATCAGCTTGACACTACTGTCGGCGAAGTGGTTGAGAGATCGACTGCTGCGCTATGTGTCGCGGGTTCGATTCCCGCACAGAACATGTATTTGTATGATCTACAGATAGTTGTTTCGGGTCTGGGTCTTTGTGTATGTGAATACCTATACATATGTGTTTATAAAACGCACCCACGACACAGGAATTATTCCTAGTGAGGGCCAAGGATTTTTTTATATATTTATATATTAGATTAGATGATCAATATTCCCTTGCATAATAATCTATAATAAATAAAAGCTCTTTCTTTTTTTTCCTATATAAATAAAAATGACTTGCTGCATGTATGAAAGATCATCATTTGAGAACGGTTTGATCGATTTTGGTTGATATATATTTTTTTGTTGTATTCGTAATTATCGGTACAAGAATTATAAGGTTTTTTCTTTGTAAAATCCACCCGTAATGTCGGAAACCGGTCGTTAGTTAAATATATAATAATATATTGGAATGAACCTTTGGATTGGTTGAGGTTTTCCACCAGATCCAGAACCAGGATTCGCACGGAATAGTCAGAACAAGCAGACAGACAGTTTAACTTACGTCGAACAATACCAAAATTAAATCCATGTTAATTCAATCCATTACTATTTGTTTTATTCGTCAATCCTTCTGGAGTTACAAGACTGCGGTGAACTGAGAAACAAATGACACAATACATCTCCGAGTCCAAAGTCACCATGGAGACTAAAAAAGCACGTGGAACAAAAATTGGCACTACCGTCAAAATTTTTGAGATTCCGCCTATGATTCACTGAAGAATGTGAACGGCCTAACATGAAAAATACATAAATTAAAAAAAAACGAATTTGTTAAACTCAATTTACAGATGTCGCCTTTGTATTATAGTTTTGATTTATAAATAAGATTCTTGCTTTGTAAGATTGGGAAATTCTTTTGGTGATCTACTAATTTCCGTGTTCTTTTCTATTAGGGGTAACAAGTTCGTAAAATGTGTGATAAACATCTTCTCGATTATAATTTGAGAGAAATACAATAAAGCTTCATCATCATCTGCCTAACCTTTCCCTAAGTACATTGGAATATCATCATTTTATACGGAGTAACTGCCATCTGACCCCCGGCACCCAATTATTGGGAGACACTTCTAAGGTTACACTGATTGTCAGACTTGATGGGCTACTGACCCGTAGCAACTGTCATAAGTATTCGTATGGCACCCCCGGACCAATTGCTTAACGTGATTTCCGAGGTACGGACGGGTATCGATGGGTGAGTGTTTTTCTCGGTCAGTCCGTGGACTGACCACAGCAAGTGCTGCTTAACCTCGCAGATTGACTAGATACGAGCACCTCTAAAAATACTAGTGGAAACCGCCCGACATTAACCGTTGGAAGTTACACCAGGTGATATCACATTGCTTGATCAGAGGCCCTTTGCAATATAATATATGAACACCATCCCACGCTCATCTATTTCATAAAGTTATAAAATCTGTCGCTTGTCAGTTACTTATTGTTTATTTATGTGTTCGACTAAAGCCAACGAGTACCAATTAGTCAATACTTGCTATACTTTTAAGATAAAAAGCTTTTCAAAATATTTCACATCTAACATGGAAAGTAGGCCCTAATGGCTGGAGTGTTCATCAAAAAGTTGGATTGCCTATTTAGCGCCAGAAATGAGCGCGGAAAAGTTTTAAGTACACTTAATCGTATCGCATCCGTCAAAAAATATAATCACCGTTTACTTGGAGTTTCTTTTGAAGTTTCGAGTTGTTTCAAGGGCATTCTTACTGTATATTTTTCTTTTCATTATGTCAATTTTTCATGTTCATTATTTTATAAGGGAGAAGTGAAGGAAAGGGAGAGAGGTCTTTGTCCTGGAGTTGGAGACCATGTAGAGGCTTTTTATAAACAATGAACCAGTATTTATGAATTTGCAGCATAACTTCTGGAATGTTCGTTTAGATTCTAAGTTTGAGTCTATATTTTCATTCGCGACCAATCCAAGATAAATTATAATTTAAAATTGTTCTGCTATTTTATCCGCCTTTATTTACTACGAGTCACCCATTACTGAGTCAAGGAATAAATGCTGGATATAGGCCTCTTCCTTGTTAAGCCACATTAAATGGGCCTGTGCTGTTAAACTGGTTAAGTCTTAAAACCGATTTCTTCGTGTTCTGTAAAAGTTCGGATGTCACACTGTCAATTTTCGATTACTTACTTCAATAATATATTTGCAAATTTTGTTTAGAATTCCGTAAGAGTGATTGCATAAGAGCACATTTAGGAGCAAATAATGTACTTATGTTTATTGCCTGCAACTAGCCAAGTCAACAGGATAATCAGCGATCATGGTGG
Organism: Shargacucullia verbasci; assembly: GCA_947562105.1. Lineage (NCBI taxonomy): Eukaryota > Metazoa > Arthropoda > Insecta > Lepidoptera > Noctuidae > Shargacucullia > Shargacucullia verbasci. Next base: position 1,225,208 of record OX387283.1, read on the forward strand.
TCGCCGCAACAGTCCATTAGTATGGACAGCGCTTTGATCTTGTCGTCATGACAAAACGCATTGAGAATAACTTTGTTATTAGCTGTTTACGCAAATATGTTAGAAGGAACTAGTTCGGAAGTCTCTGCTTAAATATGTAGGTGTATTATTGGTGTAAAGGGGTATTACTCTGTCTTTGGGAAGGAAATTTGTCTTTGACTTTTTAATACTTCTGTTTCTTCCCTTATATTGTTCTTTTTGAATTGCTTACATCTATTATATTTATGATATATTGTAAAATATTCTGCATTTATTCTGCATTAATCATGGTTTATCTTACCTGTTCTTCTACATTTGACTAGCTATATGATTTATTTTACTATATTGGTACACCGTTAATGTGTACGTACCTACATATGTAGACATCTTTCGATACCTTTTTCCAAATTCTCGTTATTAAAGATATCTTTTATTTAAGCGTTCCAAATGTAGCTTGTAGAATGAAGCGCGCAAATTCTTCGTACATAAGTCTATATTAAAGATAGCCTCAATAGACTTCAACCTCTCGACTACAACCATTACATTTATATCTAAAGCCATGAGAATTACCCCCCAGTTAGATTAGATATTTAATACGTATTAAACACGATATTTTAAAAACATACGTTCAAAAAACGAATACAGGTTCCCGCTGTTTAAAATAACGCTGGCGCCATCAAGAATATTCGTAAGAGTAAATATATGTCAATCATGCCAAATGTCGGTCGAAACTACCGAAATAGTGTGTAGACATTCGCTAACTGAGTTTTGGATGGAATTGGGCCAATATTTTCACTTGTCTTCGAGCTTCCACTGATTTTAACGATAGGCAGAATCTAGGAACTGCTTTATAGCAAAAATACCGTTATAATGTAAAGTGTTATAATCGCTTGGACACTGCGCTAAACGTATCACTTATTTGTGTACATATTTTTCTTTACTGCGAGCATTTCGGTAAAGTGTCAATTACGCTGTACACTAAGAGTACCTTTTTTGCATGCCAAAAAACGTAAGCGCTCTCATATCAATCATGTCGCCGCTTCTAACCTAAATTCATACACTCTTCGAGCTCATTCATAGCGAAACAGAATCCTTTCACTCTACTAAAATACTTGCTTGGAACATTCCCACCACGTTTAGTTCACGCGCCACTTCTAATAGTTCCAAATGTTTATTTATAACGTAAGAATTTGGACAGTTAGCGACGGAAGTGTTAGAAATAGAATGGAATTGGTGCGCAGCTGACGCGGCTGTTATAGGGTTGTGGGGTAGGTAGAGTGGTGTCCCCGTATTTTAATATACTGATTATAGTTTTATTACTTAGTGAGACTAGCTGAGTATCTCCTTATATGTAATTAAACATAAATATAAAGTAGCATCACGCCTGTATTCCCCGAAGGATTAGGCAGAGGTTAAATATTGTATACCCACATTTCGCCGATGTGTGCGTTCGCGCAGCGGAATGTTGTTGAATTTAAAGATATTAATTATGCAGATATTTAGTGTATGACGTCGTATAATTGTGTATGGTAAAAAAAAATTGTGTACGCAGCCATTGTGGAGAAATTCACCAAAAACTGATTCCGCTGGGCGAACGTTGTCCTGGCGGAACTTATTTTAATCCATAGACTTTAGAAGAAAAGAGGTGTGTCCAAAAATTAGTGTGTATTTGTGTGTAATTGTGTATGTATGAATAAAATGAGTGCATGCATAAACTTCGGAGAAATTCAAGTTTCCGCTACGCGAACGTTTGGCCATTAGCTAGTTTTCATATAAAGCGCTTACATAGAGAGCTGTAGATTTTTACATACGTTGTTTTGAATTTGTTTATATTTGTTTAAAAAACAGATTTAGAAAAAATCGTAGGGCTTAAAAGATAAAAATATAAACGTAAAATACACTTAATAGGTCTTAGTTCTTAAAGTATGCACTTTGGGGTCTAGATTTTCACGTTTATACAAACCTTGTAAGTATCTGAAACATGTTGCCAAGTATCAATGATGTTCCGTTAGTAATTAAAGAGTTAAAGGACAATTTTACCATGAATAGATCACTGTTTACAAAACAGTCAAATATCACGACGTTCTAAAGGAATTGCATGGTAAAATGTATGCCAAAAATTAGTTTATTCATTCAACTATTCACATGCAAAATTTCATGTCATTAAATTTAGTAATTAAAGAAATCAATTAAAATACTGACGAAGCATCGAAAACCTACATAACCCGACCAAGTTCGGATAGCTACAAAAAAGCGTCCATGCAATATATTTAGGTAACATCCCAAAATTTACCGTATAATACCGGTATTGAATTGGTATAGGTGATAACACAATTGTTGTTTCGATATAATTTAAAGGTCATTTATTTTTGTACACCAAATTTTTGTTCAATTGTTCTGATTTTTCAGCTCCAGAATTGACTGGAATAATTCCGGAGTTCCGATAGGTATTCACATTTTTTAAAAGTTAATATTTTGATTTAATTATATTCCACAAACTGCTAGTCGAGTCCTGTTCGACTAGCAGTTTGTGGAATATTCCACAGACGTTAAATTACGTGCGTTCACAAGAATATAATTAAATCAAAATATTAACTTTTAAAAAATGTGAATACCTATCGGAACTCCGGAATTATTCCAGTCAATTCTGGAGCTGAAAAATCAGAACAATTGAACAAAAATTTGGTGTACAAAAATAAATGACCTTTAAATTATATCGAAACAACAATTGTGTTATCACCTATACCAATTCAATACCGGTATTATACGGTAAATTTTGGGATGTTACCTAAATATATTGCATGGACGCTTTTTTGTAGCTATCCGAACTTGGTCGGGTTATGTAGGTTTTCGATGCTTCGTCAGTATTTTAATTGATTTCTTTAATTACTAAATTTAATGACATGAAATTTTGCATGTGAATAGTTGAATGAATAAACTAATTTTTGGCATACATTTTACCATGCAATTCCTTTAGAACGTCGTGATATTTGACTGTTTTGTAAACAGTGATCTATTCATGGTAAAATTGTCCTTTAACTCTTTAATTACTAACGGAACATCATTGATACTTGGCAACATGTTTCAGATACTTACAAGGTTTGTATAAACGTGAAAATCTAGACCCCAAAGTGCATACTTTAAGAACTAAGACCTATTAAGTGTATTTTACGTTTATATTTTTATCTTTTAAGCCCTACGATTTTTTCTAAATCTGTTTTTTAAACAAATATAAACAAATTCAAAACAACGTATGTAAAAATCTACAGCTCTCTATGTAAGCGCTTTATATGAAAACTAGCTAATGGCCAAACGTTCGCGTAGCGGAAACTTGAATTTCTCCGAAGTTTATGCATGCACTCATTTTATTCATACATACACAATTACACACAAATACACACTAATTTTTGGACACACCTCTTTTCTTCTAAAGTCTATGGATTAAAATAAGTTCCGCCAGGACAACGTTCGCCCAGCGGAATCAGTTTTTGGTGAATTTCTCCACAATGGCTGCGTACACAATTTTTTTTTACCATACACAATTATACGACGTCATACACTAAATATCTGCATAATTAATATCTTTAAATTCAACAACATTCCGCTGCGCGAACGCACACTTCGCCGATGCCGTTATTGAGTCCCATGTAATAGTGAGCCTATTGCCATCTAACAGTAACAGTTCCAGACTTCCATGTAGAAAACCCAATAATATTTTGCTCGACCCGGGTATCGAACCTAGGACCTCACGCTCAGTATTCACGCTTGCGAATACTAGAACAAAGATGCAGTCGTAGTAGTACGAGTGACCTATTAGTTTTGTAGACTAAATAGGCTGAAGACGTCTTCAGAAGATAACATGGCATAGCCTTTATTTCGCGAAGGATCACATAGAGGTGTATTTTTGTACAACCGTTGTACTGTTCCATACAATGAGGTCGAGCTTATCTACCAGGCATAATTTCATACTCCAGGCTACTATTGAGAATTTTCATACAGAAAACCTAATAACACTTAAGCACCTTACTCAGGAATCGATTCTAGGATCCAGGTCTTCACATAATACCGGTATAAAAGGTATTAACAAATTTGTATTTCTGCATTTCATGAGATCCACTGAGGCACAGAGGGAATTCCCAAAGGACAACATGACAGCAAAAGATTGGGAGAAAAACTTTTAAACGGCTAGTCAATTAAATGAATATGTTATTTTCAATCTTAAACTCCGACATGTACGCTTGTTAAAGGGTATTTTTATATAAGGAACATTGCCTTCACTTGCCAAACATTAGATCTACTTGACGAAAGCGCCCTTAAACATAATACCTTTGTTATAGGGAACTCGATAAAATCTTAAATGGAAAAAGTAGGATTTCTAAAAACGTGTACCGCATTGTATTTCGAACTTTACAGGGAGCAATTTAAGGGTTGAAATTGTGTGAGAAGTTAAAAACGTCCCGTCAACTCCAGACGTAACCCAACCAACGTAGGACACGAGAAATTAAAAATATAGAAGTTTCATTTTGAACAGTCTTGCGGTAAAAGTCTTGTATGAAATTATGGGAATATGTTAAAAATAATTATAAGAATATCTTTATATTGTATTAGTAATTATATTTTTGCAGTATAGCGATTCCCAGATCAAGCAGAGTATTGTTAAGTTTTGCTTAAATTCTCAGTACTAGCTCGGTGACGATAGAATTCAATTACCCTAACACAGAAAGACATTCAAAGAAAACAGGCGTGATTCTCTGTTATTCAGTACAAGCTTCCATCCGCAGTTTCGCCCGCGTGGTTTACGAACCCGTACATTGTCCCGGGATAAAAAGTAGCCTATGTGGTATTCCAGACTATAATCTATCTCTATGCCAAATTTCATCCAGATCTGTTAAGCCGTTCTGGCGTGAAAGAGTAACAAAGATCCATCCATCCATCCATCCATCCACAAATCTTTGCTTATCTAAGTGAAGTAATATTACAATCAAACGATAATACCCAGTAGTGTTTTAGTCATAAAATTAGATCAAGTTTCTCACCATTGCACTTCCAATGTTGCCTGTACATTGTCTCAGTGAAATTTTCACGTAATTTTCCTACAAACAAAAGCCCGTTACGAACAAAGAAAGTCAGTGAACAATGAACAGTAGACGTGTTGACTGCAAGGGTACGACACTATTGTTTAATCCTGTTTTTTAATGTCCAAAAAACAGTAATTATTCGGGAACTGTAATGTGTCAGATGCGTTAAGATTAGGACTCTTAGCTGCTGTTGCTTTGGTTATTATAGTTCTAAATTGCTGGATAGGTGACCCATCTTAACTTCGCTTTGTTTTCCGAATAAGCAGATGTGAATTACTTCAATGAATTGTGAAACTTGATTGAATTGTTAACACCGTGCCTCGGAAAGTACGTAAAGCCGTTGGTCCTGCGCCTGATCTCTCTCCGGTCGTGTCGGAATGCCGTCCCATCGGACTATAAGAGTTAAGGAATAGAGAGAGCACCTGTGTTTGCGCACACACTTGTTCTCTATAATATCTCCTGCGTAGTTGGATAATCTCCGGTGAGATTGGCCGCCGTGACCGAAATCGGTCAGGAGGACATTACTGTGAAACTTCAAAAAAAGTTTGAGCTGAAGTGATCCAATGATTGTAGCCCTGATTTACTTTTATATACTTATATTAAGACTAGCTTCCGCCCACGGCTTCGCCCGCGTGGTTTAGGTACGCGTACGTTTTTCCGGGATAAAATGTAGTCTATGTGCTATTCCAGACTATAATCTATATCTGTGCCAAATTTCATCCACATCCGTTCAGCAGTTCTGGCGTGATTGAGTAACAAATATCCATCCATTCATCTATCCATCCATCCTCACAAACTTTTACATTTATAACATTAGTAGAATTAGGTTCGAATCAAATATAAAAAGTATGTACCTATAATATGTATGGAAATTCTCAGTACGGATTCTAGAACTGTGCCCGGTAGATGGCAATAGACTCACTCCCTAATAAATGAGACTGAATAACAGCATCTTCGAAATGTTGGTGGTGATACAATAGTACCTGCCTAACACTTGGGGGAATAATAATAAATTTAATAATTAACGTAATTTCCATCTGTGAAATCAGCATTTATGTTTTGTTTATAATTAACAAATGTTTATTAGCACTAAAAAGTTGATGGCTCATCACTGAACAGTACTATGTTATACTTATATCCTACTAGTTTTTACCCGCGACTTCGTCCTCGGGCTTCCTGATTTTGACACCAGCGCTACCTACCCAGTTCAACTATAGCTAAAAATCACCCAGAAACCATAAGAACAAAAATAAAATCATAAAAATCGGTCTAGCCGGAGGAGAGCAATTACGAATACAGAAAACCGGAATTTTATATATAGAGATTATTATTAGGTCTCATCCAAACGACTGCTAAATAAATAATTAAAAAATAATAGCTTTGCATTCTATGATGAAACGTCTAGCAATCTCAAGTATAAAAGACAATGTATATTATATAGTACAATGTATAGTATAGTACAATACAATGTATAGTATAGTAAAATGTATAGTATAGTTTGCAGACGCCAGTGACCGTTAGCAGCTTAATGAATTAACGCTACCATAAAATAGTGTCATGAAATTGAACTATTTCAATAGTAGAACTAATGAAAATAAGTCGTCAGTGACAGAATAGTTGTCAGTGTCAAGATATGGAGGCAAACATCTCAGGACGTCCGGTGAATCATGGGCTGAAGATGGTCATCCATCTTTAGCCCAGGGTCGCGCCGTACGTGCTTGGGCTTCCATCATAAAATTGCTGAAGCTCCTTGGTTTTTTTTTAATGTTTTGGTATTTATTATTTTATTTTACACATGCAATTACATTATTCTCGCGTTCCCTTACCACAACAGTGTATCAAACAAAGATTGTAAGATCTATTACTTTAAAAGAGTTTCCATGGAGTTTCTTGCCGGTTCTTCTGCATAGGATCTACTATTTAAAACCATGCGCGTAGAGTCTCGACATTTCATAAGTTACTGAACTTGGTTTACATGAAATAAAGATTTATTCTATTCTATTCCTGCCTTAGTGGAAAGACAACAACCATGTATTTGTCATGTACATTGCACACCTCAAAAGTATAGGTCTCACTTCAAGTATTTTTTATTTCAATTGTACCTTTAGGCACAAGCTCTGTAAAAACGACAAGATACTTTTCACGGCTTCAAAGGGCGTTGGTCCTATGGAGAAGAGACCAGCAAGTAATCCTAGCCCTACAATTTCTTCGTTGTACACCTCCTCAAAGCTCTCTTCATTTTCTCTAATTAACATGTGAATAGAAATCATTAATAGCCTTAAACGCTAAAGCCGTAATACTGCGTCGTCAAAGGAAACCTCGCTTTGATTTGAACAAAAGGCTCGGTGATTTACGTGGCATTCGTAAAAATCGCACTCTCTGTGTTTATTTTCATACGTCAGAGAAGGATAGAGATATTCCGTTTGCACGGAATGTGAGGAGGATGATTGTTTTGTGCGATCATTCAAAATTAACTTGATTTCTTTGTTAGTGGCACGAGTATGATCATGTTCTAAGTTTATAATGAAACAACTTATCATTTTCAAGATGAAGGCAATGAATGGTCCAACCAAGACGTGGGATAGCTTTGTGGCTTTTAACGACCCCCATACGAAGATAATTCGTAGCTACATAGCTACCGCGCAGATCGGTTGATCTGCGAGGTTAAGCAGAGCTTGACGCGGTCAGTCCTTGGATAGGTGACCATTTTTCACATATCAAGACCTCTCCGTGCCTCGGAAAGCAAGTTAAGTTAAGCAGTTGGTCCCAGGTGTCATACGATGACCTATGACAGTCGTCTAACTTTAGAATATCAGTGTCTCCCAGTTACTGGGTGGCGAAGGTCAGAAGGCAGTCGTTCCGTGTAAAATACTGATATTCAGCTGCAACCGGTTAGATTGGAAGCCGACCCCAATGTAGTTGGGAAAAAGGCTTAGCAGATGATGAAACGAACATAACATATTAGTGTTAGCCGAAAAGTTAGCCTCTAAAGTTCATGTCTATTATCATGTACCTAAGTAATTAGAGACTTCATTGGTTTAAAAGCGAATCACAAACGTGAGGCGTAAAAAAAACAATCGTATTACTTGTTTCACTTTCATGTTTTCACAACAGAAACAATTAATATAAAAGCATAAATTAAACACCTTTATTTTGTTCTTCAAAGTTTCTCAAAGGACCTTAGTGATAATTAGTTTTTAATGGATGAGCATGCATATGCTGGCCCCATAACCTCATTTAAGCTCGCTGTATAATATGGAACTCAAAATAAGCAAGTGCCCAAAATAGTTTTATTATAATCGTCGCGTTTTAAAGTGCCTCGTATAAAGTTGTGTACGATGCTCGCGTAAAACAACCGCGGGTTAACAAACGTTACTGTAATGTGTTGAAAGCGCCCACCGCTAGAATTCCCTCATTTCCGCTCGCGTTACTCATTCACTCTATTTTCTGTCCTTTTTTAAACCGTTAACGTTTATGTCAACGGTGCGTTGAGTATGTATGGCTTTAAATGGAAATTTATATTTATAAATGGGTTGCTTAGTTTGGTTGTTTTAAGGAGTTTATTCAATAATGAACCTAATGCGTTCTGAGCTGAGACTATAATGTATATGTATGTCTTCAACGACGTCAAAAATATGAAACAGTTTGAAAAAAATCGTGCATAATTTTATTGCTATAATAAGTAAGTATATCTTAACAATGAATATAAAAATAATATCTATTCATCTATCATTGTATTTTTACGTTTCGATTTTATATACTACAATATATATTAAAAATTGTGACTTTTCTTTAAATAGCTACATTTATGTTTTTTTTTTATTACTAACAATTTCAGTACTGTACCTAAGTATAACCATAATTACATAAAACAACGCCATCTATTGCCAAAATGTAGCACTACTCAACTCGCCCACAGTTTCAGCTTCAGTCAACATGAACATTGTTGAACGGTGTGACATTCCAGCATCTTATGAGGTTCAAAATATTGAAACTAGATGGCGCTGTGAGTTTTTAATATTGCGTACTGTAGCGTAAATGTACATTAAATAATTATAGTCATTTGCAAGTTTGGATGTATTAACAAAAAGTTTTGGGTGGGTCATTTAATATGAAATATGTTTTATGTTGGGCCTTTTTTTTTGCGGAAATAGGGGATATAAATTAGACAACATCGTTCCTTTGAAAAAATTTCTACACAAGAAATCAACGATTTTCCGGGTTCCTAGCCGAAATATTTTCAAAAATGATTTTCTTTGTAAGGAAAAATGAAATAAGCCTTAGGTAAACGGTGCTTAGCCATAAAAACATGCCATGAGGCATACACTGCTAGTTAGGTATCAATTAATTAATGTGAAGCGGCAATAATTGGTCTAGTGGACACAAGCGCGGCTCTTGAACATGAGGATTTCGGTTCTATCCCCGAATCAGCCAAAGTATTATTCAGTCTTTTTATCCGAAAATTTTAAGTATCAACCCGGTAATGCAAATTTACTCGGTACAAGAATTGATAACGGCATCGGCGAATTATGGATGTACAATAGTAGTTACACCTCTACCTAACTCTTTGGAGAATACAGGCGTGATGTTGTATATATGTATGTATATAATGTAAATGATTTGACTGCGTCATTGGTCTAGAGGTGGGAAGTTCGACCACTGGGCGTGAGGTCGTGAGACGAGGTTCGATTCCCTGGTCGGGTGCAGTGTAATTGGATTTTTCTGTATCTATGGAAATTCTCAGTATCAGCACGGAGTTTTAAAATGTCTTAGTAGATTGCAATAGGCTCGCCCCCTATTAAACTCAATAACGGCATCAGCGAAATGTGGTTTAATAGTACTCCTCTGCCTAACCCTTAAGGGATTACATGCGTAATGCCGTGAACATACCTATTATGTTATGTCATAATGCTGATGAAGATTTACAAACTAGGAAGAAGAGAGGATTTACTCTCTACAGTAAGGAAAGAAAACAATATCTTAAACGTAAGTTACGAACGGAAAAGGTAAGACAGGATTGATTTGTGGAAAGGCTCCTTTGATCTTTGCAACGATTACATTTTACAAAGTTAAAAGTTATCATCTCAACAATACACCGTAAACTAAAGAAGTTAAGGTTGAAATTCGTAGTAACAAATTAAGCTATAATTAAGCCGACTTTTTTCCCTTTTTATCCACACAGAGGGGAGATTATTAAATCAATAAGGATTAGCTTTTTGTTGGACAAAATTACGGTGAAAATTTTGTTGTGATTAATAATCTATATAATATATATAAATACGACCCGGGTACGTCTTAAAACTGCGGCCAGACACCGGAGGACGGGCAGCATTGTCTTCTCACTAATCGGTGAGCCACTGCGATCACCAAGCCGCCTGCCAAGCGTGGGGATTATGGCAAACCCCCCTTGGGGGAGGCCTTCGTTCAGCAGTGGACGTCTTCGGCTGATGATGAATAATCTATATCTATACTTATAATAAATCTGTAGAGAGGTCAATTCTGTACATGAAATATATTTTCTAAATAACTATCAGGGGGTGATTAGTGATCGATACTGATGCCAAAAATGCAATCAGTAAAATTTTTGTCTGTCTGTCTGTCTGTATTTTCCTTATAGAAACAAAAACTACTCGACGGATTTTAACGAAACTTGGTACAATTATTCTTTATACTCCTGGGCAGGTTATAGTATACTTTTCATCACGCTACAATCAATAGGAGCAGAGCAGTGAAGGGAAATGTTGGGAAAACGGGAGAAGTTACTACATTTTTTAAGCTTCCGTCGCGTGTGCAGCCTTAATGGTTAAAGCTACATAGAAATCATATACGAAAGTTAATCTGTCTGTTACATCAAAACCATTGAACCGTGAGGAAGGACATACGCTGCTTTTTTACGAAAAACGACTGAAACGCGGACGAAGTCGCGGGCAAAAGCTAGTAATAAATAAATAATAAAATATTTTTTTATTCACTTATGAATAGTCAGACTCTAGTTGCCACGTTCCAAAGTGTTGTTTTCCTATGGAGAAGAACGGGCAAGAAACTCCATGGTTACTCTTTTAAATTCTGATTATTTACCATTCAATATATTGATGAATACATTATTTCCTCAAAATTATACGAGGAAAATGTAGTGCTAGGTCTAGACTAAACAAACATGAAACAAAGTGATAACTGAAAATTTCTGACAGTACTCCCGTGACGGCTATGAGCTGACCAGTCCCAGCAGACAGCACCCGTTCACGAGTATGACGTATGTGTCAGCGTCACTCAGCTCAACTATATTGCAGGGGCATATTGCAATATTTAATGCAAGCTTTCATCATTAGGAAGAGTTTAATGAAATGCATTCTATTCAATACAATTTTTCTGTAGGACAATAATTACGACTCACAACAGTTGAGCAACAAACCTTTTCAAACTTTTTTTTTAATTTAATTACAACCCTCTAGGACCATTAACGTAATACAAGTCCATGGCAATGTAATGAGAATGAAAATGTATTAATTAAAAGGCATAGTTATTAGTACCGCACTTTTATTTTGTTCCCAGATACAAGATACTTAACGCCTTGCATTTCTGGGCAGAATTTGGACCAAATCAACTTAATAAGATTGGTAATGTCCTTTCATGCAATAGCTTCGTATTTGATTCTGAATTCAGTTCGCATCGTGAAGAGCATCAATATAAATGGCGCAACTCTACTGCAATATATAAATTGGTCGATCGGTCAAACGGCGACATTGTAATAGGTAGCGCAGCGTGCATATTTCTTGTTTGACTGCACACGAGTTATCCAATACATTTGTAAACAAAAATATCAGAACATATTTCTCGATTTCTAAATGAACATAACAACCATACGACTGTATTCCCCGAAGGGTTAGAGAAATGTGTCCCTGATTGTTGTACACCCACATTTCGCTAATGCTGTCATTGAATCTAATAGAGGACAAGACTCAGACAGAAAAATCAATAACGCTTCGCTCGATCCAGTAATCAAAGCTAGGATCATAAGCTTGGTAATCGTGCTTTCGAACATTGGACCAATAAGGCGGTGTTAGAACATGGAAAATAAATTCAACCCATTACTGTCTCACTGGAAGGTAAGGAACTCATCCAGAATGAGAAGGGTTAGGCCTTCATTCACTACATGAGCCTGATGCAGGTTGGCGGACTACAAACAAATTCGCACATGATTCCAAAAAGTCTGAAGTGCGAGCCGGGTTTGAACTCAGACCCTCTTGCATGAAAGGCTTCTATGAACGGAAAAAGCTTATTAGAACAAATTCATTTCAGTAATTGTTAGTGATTTATCTCAACTCTTTTGTCCTCAGAACAAAAATCCAAGAAATTCCCTGTTCTAGTCTTCATTCATGGAGACTCATTCGAGTGGAGTTCTGGCAACCCGTATGACGGGAGGATGCTGGCTTCGTACGGGAACGTCATGGTCATCACCGTCAACTTCAGGCTGGGGATTTTGGGTAGGTAACCAGGTATTCACGTTTTCTAAGATTAAACTAACCTCTCTCTTTCCAGAAGTGGCACAGATGGTTATTTACGAAGAACATATTGTAATGAGTTTTGTTACGAGATGCAGCTACAAGACTAAATCAACATATTTGATAATTTTGGACTTTCATCAAATTAAGAAATAGCATTAATATTCTCTTTCGATTCTTCGTTGACTATAACGTTCTTTGCGTTAATAAAACGTTATTTCATTTCCAGGATTCATGAAGCCAAGTCTGACAGAACATGTTTATGGTAACAACGGTCTGTTAGACCAGTTGGCGGCTCTCCAGTGGATCAAGGATAATATTGAGGATTTGAACGGAGATCCATCATCAGTTACGTTGATGGGACATGGCACTGGTGCTGCGTGTGTCAATTTTTTGATGCTATCTCCTATATCTAATGGTAAGCTCTAATTTTAAGATATCTTTTCTAATGCTTTCTGGAATAAGTGTTCTAGTTCTTTGAGCTAAATGTTTCTGTGTGCAGTGGAAGGTACATTTTCCTCTCAACTCTCGTCTCTTTTTCTGTCATTATATCAAACGTTAGTTAAAACGATAGTAAGTGTATTTTTCATTTTGAAGTACGAACTTTTGAGTCTTTGAATCTTGAATTATTTTCATATTTTTTCATTGAAGTTCTGTGAGTGTCAGGTCAAAAATTTATGAAACAATTTGCGTGATCACTTCTGAGTGAACTTTTGTTTCACGGATACTACACTCATAGTTGAGGACATTTCTTATCTCTTACCTTCAATAAATACATAAATGTTAATTTCTTAAGTGTGGGTTTTTAAATCACGTTTATAGCATTTCTTACTTAATACAACTTTAATATCTAACATTACACTTGCTATATGTTATCGTAAACGTATGAGTTTTCTCACCATGTTTTCCCTAATCGTTTGTAGATGGGATGATATCGTACCTTTTATCCGGTGCGTACCGTAAGCGTATTCTGATACATATGTTCTTTAAATGTCTGCGCTAAAAGAACGTAAGCGCGAGATAGCGTCTTAAAAGGACATTTAAATGGGTCGATTTTAGTTGGATACCGATATTGAATAGCTTCTGAAGTTTCGCGTATCGTCGGTGTTAATGTAGTAATATATACGCTTGTGACCGGTGATGGCGAAAATAATTTAGGAATTTACCATTAGGGGCCATCCATAAATTACGTCACACGAATTTCATGCTTTTTTGACCCCTCCCCCGTCCTTGTCACAGCTGGTCACATTTGTGAGACTCCCCCCTCCTAAGTGTGACGTCACATATTTTGCAATTTTATATCCAAAAATTATTAAATTAAAACAGCAGTTCCGAAATTAGTTTTATTTCCATTTATTAAACCACGGCGAGGCTCTCGAGGAACTCGCCAACATAACAATTTAAATCTTATATTCACACAGATAGAGTTGGAAATATTTTTAAGTTTTTCGTTAATAGTTCAAATTTCACGTTTTAATACTTAGATATATTAGATTTTGAAATGTGATGTCACGAAACTTAGGACCCCTCCCACCCCTTGTCACACAATGTCACACTTCGTCGACCCCCTCCCCCCCTCTTAACGTGTGATGTAATTTATGGATGGCCCCTTATGGTAGCACAATCTTCAAATAAATTACTATACTGTTGATCACATTTACTATTGCTAATAGCCTTATTGATTTAGTAGTCGCCAGTGTGGCTGTTAAGGTCTCGAGTTAGTTTCCCAGGTCTAGCAAAATCAAAGTCAAAGTTTTTTTTATTTCAACTAGGCCACTTTTAAAAAGCTTTAGGCGTTAGGCGCTTAAATATTATTAAGCTCTCTTAAATTCTAAGTTTGCAATTTTGGGTGTACATTAGTACACCTTCCCTTCGGAGAATATTGCGTGATGCTATGTTCTGTTAATATCTGTTGGTTTTTCTTTCCAGGGTTATTTCACCGTGCGATCCTGATGTCAGGGTCAGCACTGTCGGATTGGGCGATGACAAAAGACCCTACGCCATACACTTTACAAGTGGCCCAGAGTTTAGGCTGCAACCCTAACTCAAAGAACATGATGTCGTGCTTGCAGAAGAAACCGTAAGTAACTTACTCTTAGATATAATGAACAAAGAACATTGCTCCAAACTAGTTATAATTCCTGAATCGCAGATGCAAAAAAAAAATTGAAACGCTAGTAATCATTTCTGTTAAACTACTGTTTATAAACACAAATATTGACAAGCATAAACACTGAGACACGTCCCTATATTGCGTAAGCAAATGTTTACAGTTGCTATCTCGTATCCTTTTATGAAAACACTAGGTTCGCCCGCGGCTTCGGCCGCATTAATTACGAACCCGTGTATTTTTTCGGAACTATGAACTCAATGCCGTTATAAATTATAGCCTTTATCTTATTCTGATGTATAAACAATAATGCTGTAAAGTCTCATCAAAATCCGTTCAGTAGTTTTTGCGTAAAAGGGTAACAAATATCCATCCATCCATCCATCCTCACAAACCTTTCACATTTATAATACTAGCTTCCACCCGCGGCTTCGCCCGCGTGGTTTACGAACCCGTACCTACATTTTTCTGGGATAAAGCCTATGTGCTATTCCAGACTATAATTTAAATCTGTGCCAAATTTCATCCAGATCCGTTCCGCCGTTCTGGCGTGAAAGAGTAACAAAGATCCATCCATCCATCCATCCATTTATCCTCAAAAACTTTCGCATTTATAATATTATTAAGTAGGATTAGTAGGAAGTAGGATTTATAAGCAAGAAATGGAAACACTGTTCGATAGTCGCTGTTTCTGTCAAATTTTTCATATGTAATCATGGCGCCGGAACAACAATCTGTAGGTCATACAAATATTGATTCGTGCGAGAATAGAACACGTGACATGTAGGGCAGTCTTCGATTGGTCCACCATTGCGCCAAATAATAGTACCAGCTGCTTTCATCACTGTTTACTCCCCGACATCAAACCCCACTGTATAATTTTTCACTATCAGAATAACTTTCCATAACATAACATAGCATCACGCCTGTATTCAGTTAGGCAAAAGTGTACTATAAATACACCCACATTTTACCGATGCGGTTACTGCGTCCCGTGTCATAGGGGGCAACCATATTGCCATCTACCGGGCACAGTTCCAGACTCCGTGCTGCTACTAAGAAATTCCATTGAAAGAAACCCTGGACCTCACGCTCAGCAGTCGCAATTGCGATCACTAGACCAATGAGTCAGTCAATAACTTTCCAAGAGCCCTTTAAACCTAAATGAACAATAAACCACGGTGAATATTCACCATTGAGCACTTTCTATTCCCCATCTCAGCATTAAAAGCTTTTAACGTTTATAGAAATTTTAAAAGCCGTATAAAATATGTATAGTCCATTCCAGTTTTAATGTACAACGAACGAACTTTATTAGCAAAGTATTCGGTTTGTGGGTTCTATGCCTTGTTTTGGGTTTTAATAATGTTTTGGTAGTATCTACTCGGTTTTGTTCGTGACTGCATCTGCGTGGATATCTGTACAACTTAGACAAATATTTGTAAAAAAAAATATGCCGCATTCAAGGATACCTGTTATGCTCAAACTATGTTAAACAAATGCAGATCGCGTCGCGATTTTTTGAGTTTTGGCGATATGATGTTTATGTGTGCGTGCGTTTTCGCTTCTTATAGGGAGCCGGCCTTTTGTAGCTATTTATATTTTCATGTAGTACTAGCTTTTGCCCGCGACTAACAGGCCCTTTTTAAAGGCCGGCAACGCACTTGTGACTCCTCCGGTGTTGCGGGTGTCCATGGGCGACGGTAATCGCTTACCATCAGGCGATCCGTCTGCTAGTTTGCCGCCTAATGTATAAAAAAAAACTTCGTACGCGTGGAGTTTAGAATCTGATATTTTCTTGCGGTAGAATGTAGCCTATATTTTAAGTTAGACCTCTAGCAATATATTGGTGAAAACTGCATTCAATTACATGCAGTAGTTTTTGCGTGATGTGTGTACAAACATACAGACAGATAGACAAAAATTCTAAAAACTGTTGTTTTGGCTCTTGCTCTAATAAAGACCACCTATATTAGTTTTTCTTCAATATCTATAATGTACTGACATCAGCCTGTTATAATTTTATTATATGTATAGATTAGGGTGAAAAATAAACTTTTTGTTACAGATTATCAGAAATAAAGAAAGTGCAGATCTTAGCACGAGAGTTCGAGACACCATTAGGACCAGTGGTGGCGGGGTCCTTTATACCAAATGAACCAGCCAAGACTATGGAGTCATACCCAAATTTATTGAGCAAGTGAGTATTATGAACATTACATAATATAACATTATAATTGCCTTTAATACCCGAGGAGTTAGGCAGAGGTGTACTACTTTGGAGTACACTACATATATCGCAAAAAACTCAAGAATCATCAAACTCAAGAAAGGCTTTTCTTGAGAATCGAATCAAGAACCTTACGCTCAGTATCCGTAGAGATCACTAAATAATATACATATGTTAAAATTTGGAAATGTTCACATTTGAGTTTTTGAAGTAAAATATAGGAATGTATCTACACTACTATAAATGCGAAAGTAACTCTACCTGTTTGTTACCTCATCACGACTAAACTACTAAACCGATCGTAATTAAATTTTACATAGAGATAGCCTGGGATCTGGAAAACGATATAGGCTATTAAATTATGAAGACTCTAATTAAATAATAAATTCAAAACTCACTCGGACGGAGTCGCGGGCAACAGCTAGTTGTCTATGTTCATATTTGTACATACAAACAATCGAACACCACATAGCGTGCCATAGCATAATGAAACAATACTAGGCACTTACTTACGCAACTATTTCGCAATCCAAACAAACTCTGTACTAGAGATGACTCTCGAAATTCCTCGCTGAGCGAACGCAAACATGCGCAATATCTATTTACATTGAACTAATCGATAAAACAAATGTTCACTTGCGCTGTTCATTTAGAATTTCCTGCAAAGGAGATGTATGTATGTGTGCGTGCGGTAGGCGTTGATTGTAGCAAGTGAAGTATCTGTATTGAAATTTATAGTATTACACTGTATTATAGCTAAGAGGCGTTTATCTGAAGAATTTATCACCGAACACATTATATTCGGGCAGATATTGATGGTCATAGTTCTGTTAGTCATTGTTGGTGTATTGTATGCTAACTTTCATATATTAAATAACTTTCATATATTAAATAACTTTCATATATTCTAAGAATAGCACCGAATAAAACTAGGCTGTCTATCTAAGTTTGTTGACAATAGGTTTATTGGCTATAGCCAGTGGCGTACGGTTTATAAAGACAAAAAGACACTGCTTACCAAAGATAACACAGATAAATATTTACTATAAGACATTTGAGGTGGCAAATCACATACATTATTATTTAATCGACAAGACGAAGAAACAATACCAACATGCTGTAGGTATTTTTGGTAAGTAAGCTTTTAAAATTTTCTGCCTACCCTGTCTAAAAACTCTGTACACGCCATTGGCTATAGTCTACTTACCTTAGCCGTAGCCTATTGACTTCGTAACTTTGTTGTAAGATATGTTGTGTAATAATAATTAGACACCTCATGCACGTCTGACCCCTAAAAGTATCTATCATTTGCTTTTGCCCGCAACTTCATCCACGTGACCTACATATATGTATAATTTATAGCCTACAGCACTCGGGGTTAATGTAACTATCTATCAATGAAAGATTTTTCAGAATCAGAGCATTAGTTCCGGAGATTATCCGCTACATACAAACTAACATTTTTTTTAACTTTATTAGTTTAGATGAGATATGACGAGAATTCAGAAAATGGTGGAGTGTCTAACTGTGAGAGAAATTCTCTATAATCCAGATTGGAGTATATTTTGCCTTTTTTCAAACTTTCATTTTGTTTTTATCAGAAACGGGCCTTTAAAACAACAAATCTTGTTCTTGTTGTGAACTCGAGATATTGTTTACAGATTACAATTTGAATTGACTTCATTTCTTTCTTCTAGGTATCAACTTCTAAGTGGCGTAACAGAATTAGAGAGGTACCACGACTTTGGCGTCATAGAGTTAGAGCACGGAGTCCTAGAGAATCAGAGGGACGACTTCATCAAGAAGTTCACCAAGATAATCTTCGAAGGTGCGGAAAATGAGGCTCTTAAGTCTATTTTGAAAGAGTGAGTTCGCTTTTATTCTCCAAGCATATTATTTCTCTATGCGTTTTTTTATCTAAGGTCCTATATTTAACCGAGAACGCTATAACTATTAAGGAATAGACTTTTAAGGATAAATTCAGAATAACTTCAAGCCTTCCTGGTTGTCCTGTCTAGAATTTAAAAGTAGAAGTAGAAATTATTCTCTTCATTTACAGATACTCTCCAACAAAACTAGATCCTCAGCGCTGGAACGTGGAAACCAACCGCGACGTGATACTGAACATGTTTAGCGATGCTCGTACCTTGGCTCCTGTCATACGCTTCGCTGATTACCAGTCAAAGGCCAACAGACAGTCCTACTTCTATGTCTTCGCGCATAACTCTATCAGCTCGGATTATGCTGCGGTGAGTTCGTGATGTATCTTGTGGTAATAATTATCGTTAAGCTTCAACAGGTGATGCGTTTTGGCGGACACACACCATCAAGAACTTTCTGAAACCCTCTCTATTGCAGGTGGCCTCGCACTGTTTTCCTTCTCCGTTAGTTTCTTCTACACGAATTACATGATCAAAATCAAAATCTTATATGGATATAAGGCAAGCGTTCAACGGCAGACTATCACTATTAAAATATTTTATAATGTCCTCCTGACCGATTTCGGTCACGGCGGTCAATCTCACCGGAGATGAGCCAACTACGCAGGAGATATTATAGAGCACAAGTGTATGCGCAAACACAGGTGCTCTCTTTGTTCCTTCACTCTCTGACTGGACCGGAGAGAGATCAGGCGCAGGACCGACGGCTTTACGTGCTTTCCGAGGCACGGTGTGTATTCACATACAAAAAGACCCAGACCCGAAACAACTATCTGTAGATCATACAAATATTTGTTCCGTGCGGGAATCGAGCCCGCGACACGTAGCGCAGCAGTCGATCTCTCAACCACTGCGCCAACCGTGCCGTCATTAAATATTTTACTCTCAATATGAATAAGACAGTGATAGCCTAGCGGATGAGCGCTTGCCTTCCATGCAAGAGGGTCCGAGTTCAAAACTCAGCCCACCTCTGACTTTTCGAAATCATGTGCGGATCAGAATAGAATTTTATGATCACTTGCGTTAATGGTGAAGGAAAACATCGTGAGGAAACCTTAACACCTGAGAGGGCTCCATAAAGTTCTCGATGGTGTGCGTAGTCTGCCAATCCGTACCAGACCAGTGTGGTAGACTAAGGCCTTACTCTTGAGACCCTTGCCCAGCAGTGGGACAGTAATGCATTGAATTTATATTTATTTTTAACGAGAAAAGAAGATACAGCAGTATATAGAAGATAAGTTATCTAAGTAGGATTTCATAGAAATATCATCAGACTTTTACCGGTACTTATACAAAAGCTCTATACAACATTCAGAGAAAAATTACAAGAATAAATCTTTAAAACAAATTCAAAGGCTTCGACGGGGAAATGTAGTTCCCGATGTCAAATCAACTAACATTTCGCTTGAAAACACGAGACTGTACTAAAATGTCTTGAGAATGCCTTTTGTTTCCCCCTTTGAACAATGAGTAACTAAAAAAGAAGGTGTAAAGTTTCCAAGTTTAATTCTCCGAGTTTGAAAAGACTTGTTGCAACAGATACCGACATGATACAGATGCAAGATCGATTCAACCGAATTAAGTTTGATATTTCAAAACACTTCAGCGAGAAACTAAAGATATGCTATTTTGTTTGTTTATTTATTAAGAACTGCTTCATTGGTCTAGTGGTTGTAAACGCGACTGCCGAGCGTGAGGTTCTGATTCGATTCTCAGGTAGGGCAAAATGTTATTGAGTTTTTCTGTATAGAAATTCTCGAGTTTGGTACTGTGCCCGGTAGATGGCAATAGGCTCGCCCCGTATTATATGGAACTTGATAACGACATCGGTGAAATTTTCGTAATAATAACAATATATAATGTAAAATATTAATTAATAAATGAAATAATAATAATCATTTATTTACCACTAAAATTGTAGGTACACTTGAATTTCCTCATAAACTAACAATATAATTCACAATTTGACAATGAATTCAGGAAATATTTAACTTGGTCTCCAAACTAGGTCGAGCTTGTCTCGTGGAGACCTTGGTATCGCATGTAACATTTCACCATTCCAGATTAGATACTGTATGGGTTAGGGTGGTACAACACTACACCTCTGTCTAATTCTTCTGGAAATATAGGCGTGATACTATGTCTGTATATTTAAACAGACAATCCTAACTAATATTATAAATACGAAAGTAAGTTTATTTGTCTGTTTTTTACCTTTTCACGACTATCACTTTTTTTTTATTACCTTTCCCCGCACTATGATTTCTCCTATATCGTGGGTACAGTTTACAAGCATACATGTCACATGCACAAACAACCAGACCCGAAACAACTATCTGTAGATCATATAAATATTTGTTCCGTGCGGGGATCGAACCCGCGACACGTAGCGTAGAAAGCCAATCGCTTAGCCACTGCGCCAACCATGTCGTCAACTGAACTGATCATGATGAAATTTTGCATATATATTGTTAGGGGTACTGAAAAGGACATAGGGTACCTTTCATCCAGAAAAAAAGTACTATTCCCGAGGGAAAGAACAATAACTTTCGTATAATATACATATAATAACTACGTGTCTTTCGAATCAACTAGCCAATTTACTGTGTAGGCACACTGTTTGTTTAGTAACCTGAATTAAATACCTCAGTTAATCGTATCAACGTTAATGCTTCCTATATCGACCAACAACCTGAATTTATTGTCAAAATCTAAATTAACGCGAGCGAAGCTGCGGGCATACGCTAGTTTTTTCAATAAATCCTAATCAACGCTAAAATAGCAGGGAATAAATAATCTCTCTACTTGCAAGTTCGGGTTATGAAATTAGTTTCTTAATGATATCGTAAATAAGATGAAGATACCTAGGTCAGGTGCTTTAAACAGCTGTTACGTCAACTATAAACTACTGTTTTAATACGACGACACGGTTGGCTCACTGGTTGAGAGATCGACTGCTGCGCTTTCGATTCCCGCACGGTACAAATATTTGTATGATCTACAGATAGTTGTTTCGGGTCTGGGTGTTTTTGAATGTGAATATCTGTGTTTGTAAACGAATAAAGATTAGATTTTTTGTATGTTTTGTTTGTAATAGTCTATACAAATAAATAAAATTGAAGTGTCT
Organism: Shargacucullia verbasci; assembly: GCA_947562105.1. Classification (NCBI taxonomy): domain Eukaryota; kingdom Metazoa; phylum Arthropoda; class Insecta; order Lepidoptera; family Noctuidae; genus Shargacucullia; species Shargacucullia verbasci. The sequence goes on from OX387283.1 coordinate 1,247,213, forward strand.
GTTTGTTACGTCAATAGCTTTTTACTAAATGTATATGAAAGTATATACGGTATTTATTACGTACGTACTAGCTACTTTAAGATGTTGGTCCCGAGTGTTATACGAATACCTATGACAGTCGTTACGGGTCTCAGTAGCCCAAAAAGTCCGACAATCAGTCTAACCTTTGAATATCAGTATCTCCCAGTAATTAGGTGGCGGAGGTCAGATTGCAATTGCTCCGTGTCAAATACTGATATTCAACCGCAACCGGTTAGACTAGTAGCCGATCCCAATGTAGTTGGGAAATGGCGACTCAGATGACTCGCTTTACTCCTGACCTCGACAGTTTGTTCACAGCTCAACAAAAGCGTACAAGGCGAAGAACTCCCATTTGTATTCGGAGTACCCCTCGGAGCTACCAACACACATTTCAACCCCGACTACACGCAGCAGGAGAAGTTACTTAGCGAAGTCGTCATGAGGATGTGGACGAATTTTGTTAAATACGGGTAAGTTTTTAACGCAGTGTCTTGTTAGACTTTTTGTTCTTTTGTTTTCTTTAAGCGACAATGTTTGTCTCTTTTTCTATGTGACAATTACACAGCTGCACGCCTGTTTCTCTCGAAGGGTTAGGCACAAGTGTTGTAGACCCGCCTTTCGCCGCTACCGTTATTAAGTACTAGCTTCCGCCCGCGGCTTCGCCCGCGTGGTTTACGAACCCGTACATTTTTCCGGCATAAAAAGTAGCCTATATGCTATTCCAGACTATAATCTATCTCTGTGCCAAATTTCATTCAGATCCGTTCAGCCGTTCTGGCGTGAAAGAGTAACAAAGATCCATCCATCCATCCTCACAAACTTTCACATTTATAATATTAGTAGGATAGGATTAGTGGGATCATGTAATAATGGTCGAGCCTATTACCAAACGGGCACAAATCCAAATTCCTGGCCGCTACTATTTATTTGCGTCATATCTGGATGCCAATAAAAAAACAATATTTCTTTCTATTGTACTAAGACTTGCATAACTGTTTTTCCCGACGGGTGAGGCAGAGGTGTACTATTGTACATCCACATGTCGTTATTGAGTCCCATGTAATAGGGGGCAAGCCTCTTGCCATCTACTAGGCACAACTGCAGATTCCATGCTGCTACTAAGAATTGCCATACAGAAGATCTCTATAGAATAAAATATAATCATGTTTTGGTTTATCTTTGTGTTATTAGGTACAGTCAGCATCAAAAATATCATCATCATCTCTAAAAGTTGATTTTGGATTTCGGCACGTGTACATTTATTTTTGATGCTGACTGTACGTGATAAAAATCATCTAAGTACAGTATTTCTTCAGGCGTTATCTTCTAGCGTAGTCCTTTTAACTATAACATTTTCAGGTCCCCAAACTCACAAGCTCCAGTAAAATTTTACAACATGGATAAGAGACAGTGGAGCCTTTACGACCTTGACTGGCCCGAGTATGATGGTACCCGACAGTCTTACTTAAAGTTTGGTAAGTAAAAGATTGTAGCGACTACAACTCGCAACATGGCAAAAAGTAAAGCGCCATCTATCGGAGTGAAGCTACAACAACAAACCCTGAATCGCACTATGAAAGTTTACAACGATTCTAACACATATACAAATATCCGACATCAACTGTCGGGCTTCGGCCCGCCAGGCTAACCACCTTGCCTGGTCGGAGGATCCTCCCTTTTCAATGGAGGAACACCGTACCTCGTTCCTCCATAAGATATTATCAAGTACCGCTGAACTTCGATATTTTGACTGCACTCTTAACTTACCAAGGAAACTTACCACGGCGCGTTTCGCGCTGTGGTCAAGTGATTCGCTTGTTCTGTTACGTGTCGCAGGTATAATTTTCGCAAGGAAAAAATATTTGTATGATCTACGTATAATCATATTGTTTCAGGATAAATGTTGGTGAGGACAAATGTAAAAAAAAATTATGTCTTGTTCATTATTAGTCCAACGCTTAATCCATAAATTTTGTGTAAGAGTACAAGTTAACTGTTACATGTTAAAGAAACCCTTAGTTATTAAATATCCTCAGATATTTCTACAGTAACATTGTGTAAATGAGGATTTCATTTTTTAACAGACATTCCACCTGAAGTTGACACATCATACAGGTCCAATTACACCAGGTTCTGGACGGAGACACTTCCTAACAAGATGAGCAGATACATAGTAGATCCTTTATTTGAGTATACGCAAACCCCTGCTACACAGAAGCCTAAGATTACACATAGAAATACAGCGAATGCAGCAGGTAAAAAATCATCACACTCATTGATTCCATTAGATTAAAATACAATAGGTTCTAAAATGACGGCACGGTGATTTGCTAAGTGATTAGCTTTTTGTGCTTAATGTTGCTTGTTCGATTCTACACATAGTTTTTTCGGGTCTGGTTGTGTGTGCATGTGACATGTATGTCTGTAAAATGTACCCACGACATAGGAGAAATCCTAGTGTGGGGCAACGTATTAAAAAGAAAAAAAGAAAACTCCAGAAGTTATATAGCTATTGCGCATATCAGTCGATCTACAACGTTAAGCATGGCTTTCTGAAGTTAATCCTAAGATGGATGACCGTTTTTGCCTCGGAATGCACGTTAAGCAGTTGGTCCCAGCTCTCATATGAATACCTTTGACAGTCGTTACGCCCTAAAAGTTTGACAACCAGTCCAACCTAAGAGTATCATTGTCTCCCAGTTATTTGTTGAGTAGATTAGATGGCAGTTGCAATATGTAAATTGCTGATATTCAGCTGCATCTGCTTAGAACGGGAGCCGATCCTAAAATATGTAGTTGGGAAATGCAGATAATTTTTACAATAGTTATTAAGTCAAATTTCCTATGATTTTATAGTTTTAATTATGTAATGTTTATTTGTGTAAATAATTTAAAGATCTTCAAAAAGAAATACAATCGATTATTTGCCAAATGTTTCAAATCAAAATTCATACAGTTATTATTTACTACTTGAAATGTGTTTTTATTAACATGGTTTTCCCTAATAAAAATATTTATTTCCCGCAGATCCAATCCGCAAAATTTGGGCACCACCAGTGGCGGAAACACCGCACTATTCGTCTTCAATATACGGAAAATTACGTCCATATTCCCAGCCAGTACATAGGCAGGACACGAATGTTATATACAAGGAGATTATGTCCATAGAAAAACCATCGCGACCCGTTCCATCAGGATTAATGGAAAAAACCGCAACACAAATAACCACGCCCAAACCAAAAGTCAATATGGCTGTAAAAACGTCCAGTGCGACTATAACGCTGATAGTGTCGTTAGCTATTCTCTTTCTCGCCGTCAACGTCGGAATTTGCTCTATATTGTATTTCAAAAAACGTAAGCTCAGACTAAGGGAACAAACACTCGAGAGTTCTCATCAGCCGCGCGCCGAAATAGGCGAAGTGGATGTAATCGGTCAAAAGAGTTCCAAGGAAGACAAAAGCGCCTTGCAATCTTTGAAAAACGGTTGCAGCGTCATCAAGTCGATGAGTTTTAATAAAATGAAGAACAATCCCAAGAAACATAAAAAGAAATCTGATTCGTGTAAAACGCCTAAATCTGATGACTCCGGCGGATTTAGAGAGAGATTTAAGCTTAGAAGGCACTTATCAACAAGTACTTTGGATGCTCATACTAAAGTAAGGGACTGGATTGCCAATGAAATGATGCATCGATGCTCTCCCGGAATACTGAGAAAATCAAACTCCGATTTAAATGAAAAACATTTGACTGTAACAAAACCGTTCACCAGATCGGAAGAATTACTTTCAGATTCAAAAAAGAAAAACGAAAATGTCCAGATGAATGATAGCGTAAAATCCAAGAGTTTTGCCTCAAAAACTTACAGTAAAACAAGAACATCTGAAAAAACAACGTCTACGTCAGCACTTGGATCCCATTCATCCATAGATAGTCATAAACAATCTCTGAGCAGTATTAAACAAACTAGTAAATCTAATGATTCCATAAAAAGTAGAGCTACTGAAAGCGTAAAATCTAAAAAAGTATCAGTAGCTATCGATGCTACACCTGCCGCTAGAACTCACTCGATATTAAATCAGGAACCGATCGAAATTTCTAAATCATTCGATGCTGATGATCAAATACATTCCAAAAAACTTCAAGACTCAGTTTCTGATTTAAAATCTATAAGTAACTCGGAACCCAAAAATGATGAGAAAACATTCACAAATGTAGTTACCCTTTCAGTTCAAGATAAACCATTGATAATTACTCACAAACATTCCTCATCTGATCCCGTGACTGATGTGAATTACGATAAATTGTTAGAAAAGATGGAGTGTGCTAATCTTGCAAATATTCTACCGCCTATCACTTTTAGAAATGATATTAACGTAACCTCGCGAGATGAACGCTCCCAAGCTAACCCGATGTCGGCCGAAGAGGCATTACTTACGATTAAAAAAAGAAATTTTCCAAAGGTACTTCCTGACTTACCAAAAGCGCAAAAACGTCTGTCATTACAACCTACATCATTACAAACTTTTCGAGGATATTCATCTTTTGATAGCCAAACTGATCGACCGAGAGTTCCACCGCAACCTCCACCGAGAACCACAACATTAGAGCGGCGTCTCGCATATAAAAATACGAAACCATTATCTTCGTTCGATACTTCTAACGTTAAGAAAATAAACGAAGATGTCACTGTGATAAATTACGAAAACATAGATACTTTATCGCCTCATTCTGATACTACACGCAATACATCATTTGACAGAAGTAAAGCAGAAGCGAGTATTATATTAACAAAAGACAGGGAATTTCCGAGGGTGATAATAGCATCTAGCAACATTCCTTCATCACAGGAACCAAAAATAGTAATCACGCCATCACCCAGTCAAGTTGAAATCCCTTCAAATGTACCAAGAGTTCGTCTTCCCGATGATTTTCATGTCCAAGCTGGGTCTGTAACATCATTCTCGTCATTTTGCTCGGATGATGACGACGATGATGATATTGACGAAGAATTTGAAGATAAACTTATTCAAGAATTAGTTGGTGGAGTTGACTCACCAACTAACATGGACGACGTATTAGATTCTAAAGGTCCAGAAACGATTTTTGAGAAGAAACTAGAAATTGTACCTGTAAAAATTAATCCCGGCATTATAGTTCCTAAAACGAAAGAAGATTATGTATGCATAAGTGATTTATTTTTACCTGATGTAAGTGATTTAGAAAGGACGGCCCAAATAAAACCCAATTTCAGTTTAAACAAACTGCAGCATAGAACTGAGAGTATTCACAGACCGCCGGAGAAGGCCGTCAAAGTAAAACAAAGGAAAAGTATAAGGACCCCTTCAATTTTGAACAGAGGTTCAAAGAGTAAAAGAGGTAGTGATAGAAGCAGAAGTGATTTAGTAAAACTGGAACATTCTAATTCCGGTTCATCAAACGATACTGAAACAAGTACAGGAACTGTGAAAAAGATAGATTTAAAAAAAAATTGAAAGTAGTGCGAGACTGAGAAGTTTTAATTTTATAAAGATACATTATCATGATGTACTCGTTTAGTATAAATTCAATATCCTTATATAAATTTACGGTTTTGTAATTTAAGCTGTACTTAATGAACATACAATACTAAGATCTCTGTAGATGTAATAAATATTATATATCATGTTAGTGTAACGCAAAATAAATACTTTGAATGCATGAATAAATATAAATTTTTGATAGGTACCAACTCTCTTGGAACAATATTATCATTATTATTAAAAATATTGTACAATATACATATATACAACACAGTCGTTCCACATACCGAAAGGTTAAAAGATTAGTTTTGATAAATATTCAAATACCCGTTCTGTAGGTTGAAAATCGTTTGACTATCCAATTTTAACATTACAACAAAATGTTGACGAAATGTGAGAATTGGAGAACCTTTATTGTGAACATTGAATTGAATGTTTCATTGAAATCTGCTGGGCCGTTTTTGTGATTGATTCGTGTTCTATTGCTTCTTTGTAGTCTGTTTTCGCCTTTAAATATACAGACCTATCGACCTTTACAATCTTATTATACATAGTTTATACAACCGTAGTTGTGTTTGCTTGTTTTTTTCGATACAAAATGAATGTGATAACATAACATAGCATCACGCCTGTATCCCCGAAGGGTTAGGCAAAGGTGTACTATTGTACACCCACATTTCGCCGATGCCGCTATGGAGTCCCATGTAAGAGGGGGCGAATCTATTGCCATCTACCGGGCACAGTTCCAGACTCCGTGCTGGTACTGAGAATTTCCATACACAAAAACCCAATAACACTTTGCCCGACCCGGGAATCGAAACCAGCACCTCACACTCAGCAGTCGCACTTGTGAACATTAGACCAATGATGCAGTCATTATTGTGATATACATTGCGAAGTTCAAATGAATAAACAAAAGAAAAATTATTACCTACACCATTTTCAAATAGTAATGTATTGTTTTAATATTTTGTTATAAAACTGTCGAATTGGGTGTGCTATTTCATATTATATAGTTTAGATTAAGTTAAGAAATAAAAAAACCTACGTAGTGGGTTAGATCATTCATAATGGCAATGTAGATTTATATATATGTTACGGTATTACTGTATGTAAATGTGTATGTAAGAGTAAGACATCTGACCAAATGTAAACTAAACTACCATTTATGTAAAAATGCATTTAGAAAATATAAGTTTTGTACAAAACATTAAGATTTGTTTCGATTATTCAAAACTTTAAGGTATAAACAAGGCACTTACAAATCGGTGAGCAGGTCCAAATAGTCATTCCATAGATAGATAGATAGATAGATAGATAGATAGAATTGTTTTTATTTCAAATAAACCTAATACAGGCACTTATGAAACGTTATAGGACTCTAGTTGCACGGTTCCAAAAAGTTGGTCCTATGGAGAAGAACCGGCAAGAAATTCCATGGATACTCTTTTAAAGTCTCTTTTAACAATCTTGCCATGAACATAATGTGGAAAAAGTATGGGAGAACAATGTAGGTTTTGTCAAATAAATACTAAATGCAACTTTAATATAAAGTCTGTTAAATGAAAAATCCATGGAAAACCATGGAAAAGAATCAGCAAGAAACTCTGTGGTTACTCTTAAAATATCGTGTGTAAAAAGAATACAGGTTAACGTCTGGACTGGCCTTCGAAAGAAAGTGTAAGACCTATTTGGGCTAATGGCCAGTTGACTTCTTCTAATAGAAGGCGTTTTGGGCTAAGTCCACCACGCTGCCCTGCCGCGGACTGTTGGTGGACTGAAAACACCATCTAAATCATTCTGAAGCCCGCATAGATGGTTTCCTCATGTTTTTCCCTCCACCGTTAACGCAAGTGATAATGGAATTCTGATCTACACAAATAAATTAGTGCTGAGCTTATATAAAATAAATAAATTCAATTCATTACTGTCCCACTGCTGGGCAAGGGTCCCTTCTCAGAATGAGAAAGGTTAAGCTTTAGTCCACTACACTAGCCCGATGCGGGTTGGCGTACTGCACACACCATCAATAACTCTATGGAGCCCTTTTAGGTGTGCAGGTTTCCTCACGATGTTTTTCTTCACCGTAATCACAAGGTGATAATCTAATTCTGATCCGCACATGATTCCCAAAAATGTGAGGTACGGGCCGGGTTTGAACTGACTCTCCTGCATGGAACTCAGAACTGCATGGAACAGATAGGATCGATAGATCCTATCTCTGAAATATTCTTAATATTTCTTGTACGTTAAATAAATGGTTTAAATCGTCAGAAGTGCGGGTGGTATTGAATTTAGACCATGCTGACCTCCGCCACACAATTACTGGGAGATATTGGTACTCAAAAGTAAGACCGGTGACAGAAATTTTGGATTGCTGACTCCCGTTACGACTTAACGTGCGGAGTGTGGCGTGGATGGGCCTCAATGTATGACGAAAGGTCAACCATCCAAAAGTCTAACCGTAGCAAGCGCTGCTTATCGCAAATCGACTGATTTGTGCAGTAGCTATGTATTTACGAGCTCCAACAATATTTGCCTGCAAATAAATGGACAGTTTCCTGAAAAGAATAGCACATACACATAACATAACATGTCATCACGCCTGTACTCCCCTAAGGACTAAACAGAGGTGTAATATTATGTACACCCATTATTATGATATTGAGATCCAGCAGACCAGGCACAGTTCCAGACACCGTACTGCTACTGAGAATTTTCATACCTACAGAAAATCCCAATAATAACACTGCCTGATCCGGGAATCGAACCCAGGACCTTACGTTCAGCAGTCGCGCTTGCGACCACTAGACAAATGAGGCAGTCAGAATAGCACATGCGTCAATAATAACAGTTCTGCAGTTAACTTAAGCAGTTCGACGACACGGTTGGCGTAGTGGCTAAGCGATTAGCTTTCTGCGCTAAGTGTCGCGGGTTCGATCCCCGCACGGAACAAATATTTGTATGATCTACAGATAATTGTTTCGGGTCTGGATGTTTGTGTGTATGTGAATATATGTGTTTGTAAACGCACCCACGATACAGGAATTATTTCCTAGTGTGGGGCAACGTTTTTTTAAAAAGAAAAAAAAAGAAAAGTTATATAATATATTTTAACATACATATATGTATATATATATTTATATATATATAGTTTTATAACATATTTTGCATGCCGATTATACGGTGAGACATGATGTACCTGCCAATATCATTTAACATCTTTGTAAAAATCATGTTTCTTGCAAATAAAATTCTTTATCTTTATGTTATCTTTATAAAAAATAACCCATTTGAAGTGAGCTATTAAAAATACATTTTTAAAGTAAATTTTTCCTTATTTAGACATAAAGCTTTAGCTGTATACTATATTATACTGTATGTGCACTGTACCTTTTTGAGAGAAATAAACCCTATTATTATTATTATTATTATTATTATAAAAATCTTTAAATTTTTAAATCAAGATTTTATACCAGCTAGGATGACAGTTCTAGTGAAGACAAATTAAACAAGCCCAAACTCAATGTGATTGCTTCGTTTTGTTACAGAGCTCCCATGGCCACTTTCTAGCTCCATCATCAGATCTGTTGGAAAGTATTATAATATTGTATTGTCACCGAACTTACAAAAGCGTGCAATTTTTCAGCTCAATCGATTGAGGAAAACGGCTTTAAAATTCAGTTGCAAGATTTGACCCGAACAAACATACAAAACATTGCAAGTTAAATAAAGCTTTTATTTATTGTAAAATCATCTTAATCAAAATGTTATGAACTGCAACGAGTAACTGAGTAAAGTACGCAACGTACTGAATATCCTGCCTACTTTAGCCTACTAATCCTACTAATATTATAAATGCGAAAGTTTGTGAGGATAGATGGATGGATGGATGGATCGTTGTTACTCTTTCACGCTAGAACGGCTGAACGGATCTGGATGAAATTTAGTACAGGGATAGATTATAGTCTGGAATAGCACATAGGCTACTTTTTATCCCGGAAAAATGTACGGGTTCGTAAACCACGCGGGCGAAGCCGCGGGCGGAAGCTAGTTATTTATAATAATATGTTCTTGTTCACAAAAGATAATCTTAATAAGAACACAGTCTCAAGTTTTTCATAGCCCGCTCTCAAATTCTAACAATAAAACCAACAGTAAGTATTAAACGATATTTCCGCCATCGCGAAATCCCTTATTGTCTTTTGAAAACGTTGTTACTTTCCAAATGTCCCGAATTATACTTTGATCCTCTGTGTGGTACAAGTCATAAGTTATATTTTACACTAGCTGTGCCCGCGACTTCGTTCGCGTGGATGTCGGAACTTAACAATGTATTTTTTAGTGACCTGAACCCTATTTTTTCTAAAATAAATGTAGCCTAAGTTACTCCTTATTACACCAGCTACCTGCCAATAAAAGTCCCGTCAAAATCGGTCCAGCCATTTCAGAGATTAGCCTATACAAACAGACAGACAGACAGACAGACCGACAGACAGAAAAAAATTGTAAAAAATGTTATTTTAGTGTATGTACCGTGTATATATTCATATGCATGTAGTAAAAAACGGTTATTTCAATATTACAAACAGACACTCCAATTTTATTTATATGTATAGATGTATAGATATTGACGACACAGTTCGCGCAGTGGCTGAGCGATTAGCTTTCTGCGCTACGTGTCGCGGGTTGGATCCCCGAACGGAACAAATATTATATAAATAATCGTTTCGGGTCTGGTTGAGTGTGCATGTAGCATGTATGTTTGTAAACTGTACAGATACGGGATAAACCAGAGTGAGGGGCAACGGTTTGAAAAAAATTAAATGACATTAATTTTTGTGGCATATTATTAAGAAGAACTCATTGTGCAAGAAAATTTGTGACCCGGGAATTGAATCCAGGACCTCACGCTCAGCCGTCGTCCTTGCGACGACTAGACCAATGAGGTAGCCAAAAAGTAAAATTAGTACATGGACGCTCTGAAAATACTTAAAATCCAGAGTCAATGCTTACAAAAGAAAAATATATATACATCAATAATCTTGTATCTTGGCCCACACAAGCACTTACGAACTTTACATCCAGCTGCGTTATCGTAGAGCGAGTTTGTAAGTGTCATTCTTGAGTCATGACTCCCATTGAAGGTCCTCGTCATCAGTGCTCATTCCAATTAGCCCCTGATCCTTGTGCCGCTCCAAAAACTTTAGCCAATTATAAATTAAACGAATTAACTTCGAATGACAGGCGTTCAAGATGTTGTTTTCAGTTTTTGAATTTCCCGTCGTAATAATAATTAAGAGTTACTGTCCCACTGCTGGGAACGGGCTTTTTACACACCATCAATGTTATATTTTGTCCAAATAATATTTAAAAATTATTTAACTGACTGAACTTTCATCCGCGCGTGCCAACGACGCATGGCCAAACACGTGCCACAGCGGCATGCGCAAACGACGCAAATACACCACGAGGCACAAGTTTCCCGGAAAAAAAAAATAACAATACCGACTCTATAAATGAAAATATTTTTGACACGTGTTTCGGCTTTCGTATATACCAACAATAATGTGGTATAATATCTTTAAGGTTAACGTGATATTCGAGGCGTTATTCTATTTAAAAATAAACCCGGACCGACCAACAACGCTGATAATATTTAACAGTAATCTAATCTCCTATTACGAGTGTTATTGTTAGATCTATGTATGAAGGATTACGAGTAAAATAACAGAGGATTGAATTTGTATTCAGGAATTTATTAAGCGTAAAAAAAATAGCAGACTTTGACAAGTTAATAGCTGACCAAAGAGTAAAGAGATAGTAGCGCTAACTGTGGAACAATTTCGCACTAAATATATCATAGACTAGCTGTGCCCGCGACTTCGTTCGCGTGGATGTCGGAACTTAACAATGTATTTTTTAGTGAGACCAAATGCACTTAACCCTATTTTTTCTAATATAAAAGAATTTTTCTAAAATAAAAGTAGCCTAAGTTACTCCTTATTACATCAGCTACCTGCCAATAAAAGTCCCGTCAAAATCGGTCCAGCCATTTCAGAGATTAGCCTATACAAACAGACAGACAGACAGACAGACAGACAGACAAAAATTGTAAAAAATGTTATTTTGGTGTATGTACCGTATATATATTCATATGCATGTAGTAAAAAACGGTTATTTCAATATTACAAACAGACACTCCAATTTTATTTATATGTATAGATTGATTCGTTTATAAATCTCTAACAATGTAGGTAATAACTATTACTGGGATTCATCGTTTAATACTTATCTATACATCTATACATATAAATAAAATTGGAGTGTCTGTTTGTAATATTGAAATAACCGTTTTTTACTACATGCATATGAATATATATACGGTACATACACCAAAATAACATTTTTTTCAATTTTTGTCTGTCTGTCTGTCTGTCTGTCTGTTTGTATAGGCTAATCTCTGAAATGGCTGGACAGATTTTGACGGGACTTTTATTGGCAGGTAGCTGATGTAATAAGGAGTAACTTAGGCTACTTTTATTTTAGAAAAAATCTTTTATTTTAGAAAAAAAATAGGGTAAGTGCATTTGGTCTCACTAAAAAATACATTGTTAAGTTCCGACATCCACGCGAACGAAGTCGCGGGCCCAGCTAGTAAGAAATAAAAACAGCTTTGTTACTTTTAGTGGTCTAGCTAAAATTGTGCCGTGCCGTTAGCAAGAAATCCATTCTTTGTTACGTTTCCCGTTCATTGGCACTATTAAACGTACCCACATTAAATGTAATGGCCGTGTTGAGACATACACTGCTACGGAACTTATTGCCGTGACCTAAAATGGAAGAAAAACATATTTTTTTTAAAAATTAAAGCTATGATTTTTTACCTGGCTTGTAAACAGTTTTTTTTTTATCCCTAGAACATTCAGCATTCGCAGATAATTTAATTTAATCGCACAACAGCGGCGTCTGAAACGAGTCCTGTGTAGTTTGTGCGATACTGCCTTTTATATAACCGAATAATAAAACACATCCTACTGATATATCCTATCCTACTAATATTATAAACCTACTTAATATTATAAATGTGTAAGTTTGTGAGGATGGATGGATGGATCTTTGTTACTCTTTCACGCCAGAATGGCTGAACGGATCTGGATGAAATTTCTCACAGAGATAGATTATAGTCTGAAATAGCACATAGGCTACTTTTTATCCCGGCGTTTTTTTATGTACGGGTTCGTAAACCACGCGGACGAAGCCGCCGGCGGAAGCTAGTTATATCATAAATGAGACTGATATTTTCTTAAATTCGAATGTAACTACTGCAGTCGAAACTGGCCCACATGGCGCAACATCATACGACAAAAAGTGTTATGGAGACTAAAGTCGACGCTAGGAGGAAATGACTGTGAATAAAAAAATACGCTTTTATCACTAAATTAAATTAATATATATTATCTATTGACTAATTAAAAAAGCGTGGAGCGGATTTATAAACAACTAGCTTCCGTCCGCGGCTTCGCCCGCGTAATTTACGAAACCGTACATTAACCCGGGATAAAAAGGATCTTTGTTACTCTTTCACGCTAGAACGGCTGAACAAATCTGGATGAAATTTGGCAAATAGATAGATTATAGATTGGAATAGCACATAGGCTACTTTTTATCCCGGAAAAATGTACGGGTTCGTAAACCACGCGGGCGAAGCCGCGAGCGGAAGCTAGTTTACAATAATTGGAGTACGTGTACTTAAACTGTAAAGTCATTACAAAATTAAGGAAATATGTATATTGTATACTGATATTGAATTATACAGTAATAATGATTTAATTGATTACACGACTGGCGCAGTGGTTGCATGATCGACTGCTGCGCTACATGTCGTGGGTTTGCTTCCTGTACGGAACAAATATTTGTATGGCCTATAGATAGTTGTTCCGGGTTTGAGTAAGAAAATGTGTGTTTGTAAACGCACCGACGACGGCGAGGATTCAGACATGATTCCTTGTGGAACATTTTATAAAACGAACACGGTACATTTGTTGTTGTATTTGACCTACAAACGAGACCCGAAAGATCTCCGTGGGAGAATCTGCGACACATATCGAAGTAAACTATTCGTTACAGGTCTGTACTAACCGTGCCGTTATATTATCACTACTCATTATTATAATTACGTACAAAGTCCCCCACCGCGTCTATCTGTCTGTCTGTTCGCGATAAACTCAAAAACGACTGAACGGATTTTCATGCGGCACCGATAGATAGAGTGATTCGTGAGGAACGTTTCAGTGTATAATTCGTTATGGTTTTGTGTAAATGGGCTGAAATATGACAATGGCAATGATAGTTGAAGATGTCGGAAAAAATCATGCCGACTGGGAGCTTTATTGGCGTGGGCCTAGTAAATGCTCGACGTAACAGGCTGATAACACAATACAACAGAAAAAAAATGAAGGTGTAAATGCTCCGCTACCCGTGCGAAGCTGGGGCAGGTCGCTAGTATTTTATACTTCCTTATTTTCCTGGTTTTAGAGGCACCACGTCTTCAAAGGCCTTACAATTTTCATTTACCCAATTGACAAAATTTTCGCCCAAATACAGCGATATTCTCAAAGCCATAATGCAGTCGTTTTCAGCCCTATGAGGTGTAATCTCAGGCGTTTTAACTGTTCTATAGTAAATATTTTGTAGCTTGTGAGCACCTGCTTCTGGCTTTGGATAGCCTTCATAAAACATACCTTTGTTCATTGTAGACTCACTAAACAGCTCTTTTTTAGCATTTCCAACACATATCTTATACATTTTTCTCTTATTAGTTGTTATTTCTGGCACACAATCTGAATTGTTTACGTCTGTTGATTTCTTTAAAGGTGTACTTTCATTCCGCTGTTGTATACTTTGAACGTATGAATTTTCATTACTTTTACTGCCTTCATCTTGGTTTGCTTCTTCCATTGTGTGTTCATTAATTTCCGGATCAATTATTTTTTTCTTATTATCATCTTCCTTACAATCAACATCTGAATCTGATTTTAATTTTTGATCCATCATTTCGTCACTCTGTCTATCGGATAACTGGTCATCTGCTGCGGTATAATCAGACGCAGTGGCAACAACTAATTGCTCATTTGTGTTTTGATTCTCAGGTTGCAACAGAATAAAAAACGCCCTTAGGCAATCAACATACATGATATCTTTAGATAAACTAACATTTAATCTCTGAAACTCTCCCTTGATTATGGGAAAATCATATTTGTATCCGTTATGAGCAATTAAGCACACTGGTTTTTGTAATCTATTGATAAAATTATTGATTGTGTTGAAACTTTCCATGTCGAACTCACTTTCATATTGTAGAAGTTGTTCATCAAGTCCCGTTCCCCATTTACTTTCTTGACATATCTCTTCTTTAGTTCTGAAGCACATAGTGAGCTTCTGCTGCACTCGCGGCTCTTCTTTGCTCTCCAGTCGGGAGTAATCTTGAGGGTGCACCGCTAGCAAGCACATTTCAAGAATCCTGGTTTTATTATTACATCTGTGCGGGAAACAAGTTGTCTCCAAATCTAAAAACACGTAAGTTGCTATGTCCGCCATGTTTCAAACTGACGAGTGCCAATCGAAGTGTGGTATTTATTAGTTCGTTTGCGTCCTTGAATGCATTTATAACATTGCAGTAATCAGTTGAATGTTGTATTCTCGTTTAAATAAATAAACAGAAATAATAATTAGTGCGGATATGGTGGTTAATAGATAGACACTAATATAGACACACTATTATTATTATAGACACAATTATAATCAGCAATAGGAATGAAGGAACAATTAAATTATTGAATATTGTTTTACCTTAAATATCTGTTCATTATAACTGAAAGAACATAATAAGAATTCGAGTGTCACATCACGACATTATCACTTTATCAGTATGTTGTCGGCACACAACAAATTGGCAGAATGGTTAAGCTATCGACTGCTGCACTACATTTAGTGGGTTCGATTCCCGCGCGGAATAAATATCTGTATGACCTACAGATAGTTGTTTCGGGTCTGGATGTTTGTGTAAGTGAATATTTGTGTTTCTAAACGCAGTCATGATACAGAATTATTCCTAGAGTGGGCAAGGTTAAAACATTTAAACACTAGGTAAATGTAGCTTTAGGTAAAATGTAAACTTTAGGTATATTTTCAATTTGTAAACTTTTATTATAAACTAGCTGTGCCCGCGACTTCGTTCGCGTGGATGTCGGAACTTAACAACCCTATTTTTTTCTAAAATAAAAGAATTTTTCTACAATAAAAGTAGCCTAAGTTACTCCTTATTATATCAGCTACCTGCCAATAAATGTCCCGTCAAAATCGGTCCAGCCATTTCAGAGATTAGCCTATACAAACAGACAGACAGACAGACAGACAAAAATTGTAAAAAATGTTATTTTGGTGTATGTACCGTATATATATTACAAACAGACACTCCAATTTTATTTATATGTATAGATACTTCAAAAATATATGTTTTGACTTTCAGTACTTAAGGAGTATGTTGGCGAAATAAATTAGCTTTTCGAAATTAAGGAGTTACTCAATTCCATTTCATAAAAAGTAAATGTTTAAAATGGGATAAAACATCTGCATTGAAATTGACGGTCAGTTTGAGGTTTATTATTAAAGTTTGTAAAATATTTATATATATAAAGCTTTTTTTTATTGTTTTTATATAGTAGCCCATCAGTAGTATTTCTCTTTTATCGTAGGTACAGTTTACAAACATACATTTATTTTTAATACAGTGATTTTTTTATTAGATGGCAATAAGCTTGTCCCTATTACATGGGGCTAGTATAGTACACACCTTTGACTAACCCTTCCGGGAATACAGGCGTGATGCTATGTTGTGTTACTATTTTTAGTTCACAACAGGACATAAAACCATTAGTAATATAATAACATCGATGTCAGTGACCTTGACAATGACATCGAGCATGTTGTATATTCTAAATAAGGATGTGATATCACAGGAATTAATTATTCTAAATACCTACTGAAAATATTGTACAAATCAGTACCTTTATAATGAGTTTTTTACTATTTACTTTCATAGTAAATGTAAATTTTCAAGCAGGCGATTCTAGTTCTTAACTAGGTTACATTAGGGATTAGAGTCGCTAAGATTACATCTCTATAATATAGTAAATAGTAAATCAAATCTTTACTATGACTAGATGTCACATAAGCGACTCTAATCCCTAATGTAACCAAGTTAAGAACTAAAATTGCTATGATGAAAATTTACTTTACTATGATAGTAAGAAAACTCGTGATAGCGGTACAGATCACAATAAATTGTATGATCGTAATTGTTGTTTGGCACCAAATTATAAAATGGTTGATTATATTTTTAGTAACTCGATTGAATAGGGGAACTGTAGGTTTCTTATGCTACAGTCACCCTCTCCGAGAAGTGCTCTTAAGGGCGTGGCACCGTGGTAGGCTTCAGTGCGGTCTTTTAAGAGTTGCCGAAGCCCACCATATGGTGTCGAGGTGGACCACCGTGCTGAGTTTAGTCAGTAGAAGTCCGGCACACCCGTCCGCCTCACCCAGGCGGATGATAGCCCATGATGGGTTCTCAACACGCTAATCAAAAATAAATGTGTTTTTGTGCAGTTTATCTATGTAGAGCACGATGATGCTTCATCATCCATTTACACTCCCTAGTTTGTTGTTGCAATATTGGCTATACACCGAGGACTCCGGTATTTATGCGACTCAAACATAAAGTGACTACCTCATTGGTACGTAATTTAACATTAAAGAAGTTCAAAATTGTAATTAAATCTAAACTTTGTAAAAAAGGATACTATAAAATTTCGGACTATTTAGATGACAAAAACGCTTGGGATTGAACCGCTCTTTAGCCTTTCCTTTTTTTTTTATATACAAGTTTTGCCATTAATTATTATAAATAATATATTGTAATGTCGTTTAAATTGAAATGATTTCTTATATATAACCGCTATACATTGTAAATGTGAGTGAGATCTAGGCTGAGCTCTCTTCATTTCATTAATTCTCATGATAACTGATGCATGCTTGCACTCTGTTGCGACAGGTTAGCTCAAATAGTTATGGCACTTTCTTCAAAAGGCTATTCCACCCTATATTTGTCTCACATAAACCTTTACATAATTACAATCTGTCTGGACTTTAAAATAGACTTTGACCCCTGAGTTTGTTTCGGCGTTTCTTCTCAGGGATAGTCATAGGAAATGCCAACGCCATCTAGTTTAAAAAAGACGTGTAAAAGAGATTGAAAAATCCTAATTGCAAAAATAAATAATTTCATTTCAATTTCATTTCAATTTCATTTCAATTTCATTTCAATTTCATTTCAATTTCATTTCAATTTCATTTCAATTTCATTTCAATTTCATTTCAATTTCATTTCAATTTCATTTCAATTTCATTTCAATTTCATTTCAATTTCATTTCAATTTCATTTCAATTTCATTTCAATTTCATTTCAATTTCATTTCAATTTCATTTCAATTTCATTTCAATTTCATTTCAATTTCATTTCAATTTCATTTCAATTTCATTTCAATTTCATTTCAATTTCATTTCAATTTCATTTCAATTTCATTTCAATTTCATTTCAATTTCATTTCAATTTCATTTCAATTTCATTTCAATTTCATTTCAATTTCATTTCAATTTCATTTCAATTTCATTTCAATTTCATTTCAATTTCATTTCAATTTCATTTCAATTTCATTTCAATTTCATTTCAATTTCATTTCAATTTCATTTCAATTTCATTTCAATTTCATTTCAATTTCATTTCAATTTCATTTCAATTTCATTTCAATTTCATTTCAATTTCATTTCAATTTCATTTCAATTTCATTTCAATTTCATTTCAATTTCATTTCAATTTCATTTCAATTTCATTTCATTTCAGTCCACTGATCGCAAGCGCGATTGCTGAGCGTAAGGTTCAGGCGTCAGGCAAATAGTTGTTGGATTTTTTCTGTTGGAAATTCTCAGTAGTAGCGCGGAGTATGAAACTGTACCCAATTTATGGCAGTAGGCTCGCTACCTATTGCATGGGACATGTGTATTTCTAATGCTAAGCATGTAAATTGCTAGATAGCATCAATTTAATACATATTAAACTCCGGTAGTCACATAATTATAAATATCCCATTCCACATTAAACATGGAAACTCTCTTTTAGTTGAGAGCCAAAAACGCGGTTACGCAATGTTAAAACAACATTTGACGACACGGTTGGCGCAGTGGCTAAGCGATTAGCTTTCTGCGCTACGTGTCGCGGGTTCGATCCCCGCACGGAACAAATATTTGTATGATCTACAGATAGTTGTTTCGGGTCTGGTTGTGTGTGCATGTGACATGTATGTTTGTAAACTGTACCCACGATACAGGAGAAATCCAAGTGTGGGGCTACGTTTTAGAAAAAAAAAAAAAAAAAAAACAACATTTTGGGAGTTCCACGGAATAAAGTATTATAAATGTCCTCTAGGGGATTGTTCACCACCAACAAGCGTTAAACAGAGCCTTGTTTCTCATTACACATAAGGTTAAGTTTATAACTGTTTGTATCACCTGTAAATACGTGGTGGATTCTCTCTGAATTAGCTTCTATGCCTGGTAATACGAGTCTGTCATGCTCGCTAAAATGTCCCGCTGATGGTGGCGTGGTGTGTTGGGTCGCAGATTTCCCTACATAGTGGTTGAGCTTAACGATGCTGACGCATGCGTCATGCTCGTGAACGGGTGCCGTCTGCCGGGACTGATCAACTTGTAAATGCCATGTCAATCTTATTTAAAGGTAATCATATTATGGTTTTCTTTTTTATTTATGATTATTTCACACATTAAAAATTACATTATTCTCGCATTCTTTTACCCACAACAATGTACCAAACAAAGATTCTAAGATCTGTTATTTCAAAAGATCTTCCATGGAGTTTCTTGCCGGTTCTTCATCATAGAACCTACTATTTGGAATCGCACCTTGAGTCCTCGACATTTCGTAAGTGCCTGTGAGTAGTTTAAGTGAAATAAAGATATATTTCATTCTATTCTATTCTATTCTAAGATTTAAATATATTCAACATTAACAAAATGTCAGGCAGAGGTATAATATTGTGTACCCACATTTTGCTGATGCCGTTATTAATTTTATTGCCGTCTACCAGGCACAGTTCCAACCATGGAGCCACTACTGAGAATGTCTATACAGAAACACTGAATATCACTTATCACGATCCGGGAATCAAACCCAAAACCTCACACTCAGCAGCCGCAGCAGTCTAGGATATATTTCTTAGTTTATGATTTTTGTTTCGTGGTTACAGTACAGTGACTGCCTCACTGGGTTTAGTGGTCGCAAGCAGGACTGCTGAACGTGAGGTCCCGGGTTCGATTCCCAGGTCGGGCAAAGTGTTATTGGGTTGTTCTGTATAGAAGTTCTCAGTAGCAGCACGCAGTCTGAAACTGTGCCCGGTAGATGGCAGTAGGCTCGCCTCTTATTAAATGAGACTTAATAACATTATAATGTGTGTACATAATAGTACACTTCTGAGACTTAATAACGGCATCGGCGAAATGTTGGTGTACAGTAGAACACCTCTACCTAACCCTTCGTGGAATACAGGCGTGATTTTATGTTAAGCAAATACTCAAAACATAAGTCTTTATCATGACGACGCCGTAAAAGTATCAAATCATTTTATCGATAGTATATAAACTTGTTACGCTTACGCTGCCGAAGCAGTTTCCAAACACAATCTTCATAGTCGCTTAGCGTATTAAACTTTACGATACACTTACTTCCCTCTTGATCTGGTGCGCATATTTTTTGATTATTGCATCAGAATTATTATGGGCCTATCAATTTAGTAGTTGATTTTATATCTTTGGATTTACTTAAAATAAATTCACACGTCATCCATCTGGATGTATGAATGAATCCATCTGGATGTATGGATGTATGATGAATTTTCACAAGGAACATGAATGCAGAAATGCAGATGCCCGTCATTTTCCTTTGCTTTTGTTTTGTTGAGTAAAATAATAATTATAATATCTAATTATATTAAATTATACGATACAAAGTAGTTGCTGTAGTTTGTGAAACAGGTTATTAAATATGTATTTTAAACCACACGAGCAAGCAACTTGAGGGATGTTAAATATTATACCAATTATATATATTAATTATTTTATTTAGCATCTTATTTACCTAGCATCACGCTTGTATTACTCGAAGGGTCAGGCAGAGATGTATTATTTTACTCTCACATTTTGCCAATGCTGTTAACGAGTCCAATGTAGGTAGGGAGAGAGCCTATTGCCATCTACCGGGCACAGTCCCAGACTCTGTGCTGCTACTTAGATTTTCCATATCATCATCATCATCAGGCAGAAGACGTTCACTACTGAACGAAAGCCTCCCCCAAGGGGGGTTTTGCCATAATCCCCACGCTTGGCAAACGGCTTGGGGATCGCAGTGGCTCACCGATTAGTGAGAGAACGCTGCTGCCCGTCCTCCGGCGTCTGGTCGCAGTTTAAGGACGTACCCGGGTCCAGATTTTCCATATAAAAAACCCCAATAACACTTTTTTTAACCCGGGAATCTAACCCAAGACCTCACGCTCTGCAGTTGCGCGTGAGCTCACTAGACTGATGAGGCAGTATCATTCATCAGTAGTATTTAATATGTTGAAATTCCAATATCATGATAACTTATACTATTACAAATTTAAATTAAAACTTTACTCAGCTCGTCAATGCTTACCACACGGAATTATTACATCGCTCAAAATGTTCACCAAGTACAGTCAAGGAAAAAAGTTCCACCCATCGAAAATTAAAACTTTGAGGAGGCGGCGCCCATTAAAAGTTTTCTAAAATTTATTAACGATCGACTACCAGAACCTCACTTTTATGACAAAAGTATATAAGTGAACCTTATTACAGAAGCCATAAATGTGAAAATTCAATTTGATGATAGCACAATCAATTTTGCTGTGTAATCATTTCACAAATTTCCAATGTGCAGTTGAAAAAATATGCTCGAAAGATTTTATTCTGTATTGTTTAAGGTTGAATTTTGAATGCAAGATTTGCTAGATCTGGGAGCAGCTACGTTCCTTCACGTGTGAAACCTACTAGAAATTCTTACTGATGCTGAAAACTTGGAAATTTGTCCAGTTCGCCCCCTTAATAGTTCGATCAGTTTGTATTGGAAAGTTTATAGTTGTAAAGCTATGAAAAAGTTACAGTTGGTGAATGATGGTTTTACGTCGAAGAAAGGTTGTAAAATGTTTTAAAAAGGCACTTATGAATAGTCAGACTCTACTTGAACGTACCAAGGTGTTGTTTTCCTATGGAGAAGAACGGGCAAGAAACTCCATGGTTACTCTCTAAATTCTGATTGTTTAACATTTCATAATTAAAAATACATCGATGCCTCAACGTCATGTGAGGAAAATGTAGTACTAGGTCTAGACTAAACAAACTGATAACGATAATATCCGGAAATTTCCAGACCAGTCCGTCTTTTTCCGGAACATTCCCAGCAGACAGCACCCGTTCACGAGTATGACGTATGATTGCAATTGCCAAGATTTACACGTTTTTACAAACTAAAAACAATTAAAATATTTATTAAGTATAATTATTATATTTACTAAATTAATTTGTATATTTATTAAGTAAATAAATACATGATATATGACGAAGAAGGCCCGAGCAGTGTTATGTTTAAAAATAGTGACGTCATCAGTGCTGACGTCACCTATTTCCTCAAACTGATTATCCATTTGGGGTTGCTTGTCCATGGTCACAGTGAAACTCAAAGTAAGGTTTTTACTGATTTATTTGACAACACTCAGGTGTCCGCACAGTACGACGGCTCGAGTAATAATGAATCTTAATTCTTTTTTTTTTTTTTTTGAGTTGTCTCTCGCAGTTAGCTCAGGGAGCTTTTACTACTTAACCGGGCAAATGGCGAGACCAGAAGGGCCTCCAGCCGAGCAAATTAAATAATACTAAGCAACACTACTAAGGGTGTCCCATGGTGGGACTCGAACCTGATTGTGATTATTTAGGGACATTTGATTTATTACTACTGGCTCAGCGCGGGCTGGCTCGAGCAAGGGTCCGGGTGGTGAATCTTAATTCGTTCGGTCGCCTCTATTTATAATAATCATGACTCATTATCGTGACGACATCAAGCGCGCGCGTGCAACCACGAAGCTGTTGTTTACAAAGTTTTGCAAAACAAGAAATAACTCCTTATTTTATTACTTAAATCAAACTGAACGTTAAAAATAACAATAATTACGTAATTTTAGCCGTTCTTTATAATTAGTTAGACGAATAATAAGTATTTGCGCCGATATATATGATGTAAATGGGTGATCGTCATTTTTTATCTGATTTGGTCATATTACAATCATATTGTGATACGGTGTACTGGGTAGAAACCTTTAAAGGGGTATTCTGTTAGAAATATCTCAGTAGTAGTCCGGAGTTAAGAAATATTCCCGGTACAAACGGCTCGCGTCCTATATGGGACTTAATGACGGCACCAGCGAAATTTGGATGAACAAATAGTACACCTCTGCCTAACTCTTCGGTGAATATGGGCGAGAAACTATTATGGTATCATCGATTTTCTGGCCCGGCTGTGCCGTGACTTCTGGTTGTGTGAGCACTTAAAATATAATTTACAACCTCGCCTATATAAGAAAACGCCTCTTCACCGTATCCCATTACATATTTGCTACCTTGAAGACCTCTTCGTTACTGGCTCAGTAAACACTCCCACGGCGCACTTTCTTCGCGTTTCGCGGAGATAAAATAAACGTTGTAGGTAATAAACTCGCTTCCGAGTTAATTAAGAGATACGTGTCACGCCGTGAACTGGCTAAATTAAAATACATAGCTCGAAAGTGCACGATGTTTTGAGATTAACTTCCCAGAGATTGGCCGAGGGTAGTGATGTGAGAAAACGTTCTACGAGGAACTCAAGAAAATTCAGGAGTTAATTTTGTGTGTTAAATTTTCATGATGATTTTTGGGACGGGGGAAATTAGAACGTTTGAGGCACGAAAGATGGAGGTAAGGAGATGGATGTTGATAACGTGAAAGGCTTTATAAGTTACGTGTGCACGCAATGCTTGTTTAGCGTAGTGGTCAAACATTTTTGGCAAATATTAATAAACGGCAAATATATTTTGAGTCGTTGTGTAGAGTGAGCATTAGAGGCTCGTAGCTACATAGCTACCGCGCAGATCGGTCGATCTGCGAGGTTAAGCAGCGCTTGGCGCGGTCAGTCCTTGGATGGGTGACCATTTTTCACACATCGAGACCTCTCCGTGCCTTGGAAAGCATGTTAAGCAGTTGGTCTTGGGTGTCAGATGATGACCTATAACAGTTACGGGTGTCAGCAGCCCAGAAAGTCTGACAACCAGTCTCACCTTACAGTATCAGTGTCTCCCTGTAACTGGGTGGCGGAGATCAGATGTTGAGTGGCCCTGAGCTCGATTCCCGCGTCGATTCTCAGTAGCACGGAGTTTAGGGCTGTGTCTGGTAGATGTCAATAGGCTGGCCTCATATAACACGGAATTTAAGAACTTTTCCTTGGATTCTGGATATACATGAATACACCTCTGCCTAACCCTGTGGGGTATACAGGCGTGATGTTAAATTGGATTGAATGAGGAAAATGGGGGATATCATCTAAAGTCATGCTCTGAGCCAGCGTCCTGTGTGACATTGCACGCTAGATAGTGCGATTTAATTAACATTTAACCACCATGTCGAGTCAATGCCAGACTTGGTTTCAATTGATGCTTTGGCACTAATTGAAATACTGGTTAACCAGATAATTTTAGCGTGTACCGTATTTAACATAACTTAGTATCACGCCTGAATTCTCCAAAGGGCTAGGAAGAGGGTCACTATTGCACGCTCACATTTCGTCGGTGCTTTAATTAAGTCTTATGTAATAGGGGACTAGCCTATGGCCATCGACTGGAAACAATTACAAATTCCAAGCTGCTATTGAGATTTTTTCCAACAGAAAATCTTTCCATCGAACTGTCTGAACCGAAACAAGGACGTCACGTAACGATCTCTAGACCAATAGGATACCTTATTAAATAAAGTAAGCCACAAAATCAAATTAGAAGTTTTTCGGTACGATTACTTTTAAGACAATGTTAGAAGGAAAGAGAGGAAGGGGAATGCCTAAACAAAATTTCGTACAACAGGTGAAGAAGAAAGTAGGGGTGGAGTAATATCAAGAAATATACCACACATTTTGTAGCATATTTTATCCAAATATTATTATAATTATTATAAACTAAGGCAGAACATAGAGAGCAGTGGCGATTGCTCTTCCGATAAAAGCAAAGCTCTTTAGTTAAAAAGAAGTCTAAACACTCCGTTTTTTCAGGTAACTAAGTATGAACGTATTTCTAACAAATCAATTTAATAAATTAAAGTATTTTACTGCAGTCAAAAGTCTGGTTTATTATTACATCCATTTTGTTAATTTTACTTTGGGTTAACATCGATCAAGGGTGCAAGGAGAGAGCCTGCAGGAGGGACAAAACATGAGTTTTTCGTGAGTGAGATGTAGGCTGAACACTCTTGAATTCATTAATTCTCACAATGACTGATCCATGCTTGCCCTCTGTTTTCTGCAGGTCAGCTCAAATAGCTTTCTTGAAAAGGCCATTCAACCCTATATTTGTCTCACATAAATTCTTACTTTAATCTATCTGGATTTTAAAATAGACCTTGACCCCTGAGTTTGTATTATTCTTATATAATGCATGTTAATTTATGATTTTTAATTGTAAATTAACTTTTAATTTTTTGAAAAGTGTATCCATGTATTTTCTTGCCGCTCTCGTTTGCACAGGAGCCTTTGGAACCGTGCGCCTAGAGTATCGACTTTTTAAAAGTGCCCGAAAAGTCATAGTTCAAATTAAAAAAATTCGACCTTGACTTTGAGTTTTATTCGGCGTTTCCTCTTATGTGTAAAAGTGATTGAAAAATCCTAATTGCAAAATAAATTATTTTATTTCATTTTAAATCGTGGGGCGCACCCTCGACAGTCAGGCTTGTAACCAAATACTGAGTAGCTAAAAACAGCTATTCATTAACTACAAGCTAGAAATATGATAAGCAATATTTTGTGCTAAACAGATAATTATATAAATCATCGATTCCCGCACAGAAAAAACCTTTGTATAATCTACAGAGTTTCGGGTCTGGTTATAAAATGTCATCGCTGCGCCTGACGAAAAAATATATGTAAGAAGCGGTAATTTTTTTTTTTTTTTTTAACATTGCCCCACACTAGGATTTCTCCTGTGTCGTGGGTACAGTTTACAAACATACATGTCACATGCACACACAACCAGACCCGAAACAACTATTTGTAGATCATACAAATATTTGTTCCGTGCGGGAATCGAACCCTGCGACACCTAGCGCAGCAGTCGATCTCTCAACACACTGCGCCAACCGTGCCGTCAATCTCTGTAATATGTAGTTTTTATAATTTGATATAATTTTATAGAGTTGTGTATCTAATGTATGTCTTCAAAACTACAATATCAGTTTATTTATTTAATAATATTGTTTAAAAATAATTAGTTTTATGTTGTTTCCCGAAACCTATCAAAAATCACAAATGGAACTTGGCAGGCGCAGCGACGATATATGTTTGTAAATTGTACCCACGATACAAGACAAAGTCTAGTGTGGGGCAATGTTAAAAAATATACATATTAGGAAAATATACAATATTTTAGACTAAGTTTGCGTCACTTCACTAGCTCCAGTTATTTCTAACTCGAGATTAGTATTTCGGGTCGACAATCGCGTTTCTGCTGTTTTATGTCAAAATAATTGTTGTACATTTACATTTAGTACGCTCTGCAGGATAATGTAGAGCTTATAATGAATGAAGATGAAACTGAATGGGTAGGATGGAGTAATAACTGTGTTCATTTGTTTTTATTATAACAGCTTAATGATTTGGAAATGGTACAGTATTACATGTAACATCGTTTTCTGCTTTTCATTTTGCTTTCTCATTTTTTTGGTAGTTTTATCAGGAGAAAAGCGTAGAGGCGTTGTCTGCTGACATAGATACCAACTAATATTAGCAGTCCATTTTGAATAACAGTTACTAGGTAATTATATTTCAAGCATAAATTAGGAATTATAAATGCGGCAAATCGCCAACATGTAGTTATTCAATTTGCATAAAATTCATAGGATGATCATTTAGTAAATGAATAATAAAGACGAAAATTATTACAGCTTCATTGGATCACCGCAAAACTGTTGAAAGTTCAAAACTATTCGTAATTATTTATTTATAACTAAGTTTGAATTCGGTACACATTTAAATATTTAATCCGGGGACGCTATTTACATTACACGATTAGTCGGCAATCTTTGGTTAGTTTCACTTCATAATTTTAACAAAATAAAACTATTTATGTGAGTGATGACTTGTCTTTGATTAAAAACAAATATCCTGTTAATATTTCTTACTTCTTTCTTGTCTTCCCACTTCTTGATTTCTATTTTCTCTTTCTCCTTCCCAGAGTATCGTAAAATATAGCAGAGTTGTGTGATGCAAAATAGAAATATCAGTACACCTGTTACTTGTACTCTTCTAACTGACATATCATTAGCGGCATAGGTTTCGAACTTTGGACCTCATGTTTTATAGTTGGACCATTTATGACCGTCTTCAGCAATAATATAACAGATGTTTAAAATTAGTACAACCGTTAATGGTTAACGAGTGATTTAGTCTTCAATGTCGGTTAAATTATTGTATTAATTGGGTCTGGAACATATCATATTTTTGCTTCCATAATCAGAGTATAGATTACATCAGGTATTAACTGATCACCCGAATAACATCAGGGGTTGTCATTCTTAATCACCAGTCAGCACTTACCAAGAAGGACTTTTCAGTATCGTGACAAGAAGTAATACGATTCGAATTTTGAGACTATAATCTTATAATCTAAAACACTCAAAGAAGCAGAGGCCAAGATAAGTCTAGAAACTTGTAAAGTTTCAGAATAATGGTCAACCACAGACCGGTCTCAGCCAGCAGGGATTTGTAGTTTGATAATACGTTAATCAAGTCCATGGAACACCCATCTTGGATTTAAATGAAGTAAGTTTTTAGTGAGACCTAAGTTAACTAGAGTTTGTTGGAAAAGATAGGCCAAGAACTAAAGGAATTATACCTTCGGAATTTAACTATCTAGCTTTGTTTTTGTGTCTGTGTGTTTCTTAAACATCGTGTGTATGTGTGTATATTTGTCTAGTGGTCACTTCGACTGTATAGCGTGAAGTCTAAGGTTTAATTCCAGGATCGGACAGTGCTGGGTTTAGTTTTGGGTTTTTCTATATAGAAATCTTAACATAATGTCTAATCACAGAAGAATGTCCTCAGGGTGAATTTCGAGATCCATTTTGGAACCGTGCACCTAGAATCACAACGTTTTGAAAGAGCCTGTAAAGGAAATAAAAATATTTGACTTTGACTTTGACTTTGAGATCAAAAAAAGTATCCGTATTCCAATGCGTAATATCATATTAGAGAAATAAAATATGATTTTAAACTCTCAACATGCAACTAGCGTCCATCCAGGACATGTGATTATAGTGATTTTTTCTATAGAATGTATTTAACATATTTTTTGTCAAAGTATACGAGGACCGTCTGCCCTAATTTATTCTATTTTTTGCCTAAAACCTAAACGAACATATATTATACACGCGTAGTATTATATACACGATTGATTTGATTGTCAGAACCCAGACTTACATTACAGAACCATACTAAACCTACCAATACACAACCCACAAACCTATCCTATTGTCTACAGGCCTCATTATGTTACTTTGTTTACAACTGGTGCAATACCACAAATTGGTTTTCTTATTGGTCTAGAAACAAAAGAAACAACCAATTTATTTCGGCATTTCTAGACCAGGGTTAAACGTCAACATATTTTTCTAAATCATCGATGTTGTTAACCCAAAAATATTTATATCTTTCGTCTGTATCAGTTTTTATGACGTCATAAAATTTTTACTCTAATTTCTGCCGAGAAGTTTCGATGTGACGAAATAAAATCGTGTGTCGTTACTGTTAAAATTTTATAGTTTTGTATCTTCGTTACGTTATAGGGTCATATTACGCTATTGAGTATTTGGGATGGCGTAAAACAAAAGTGGAGCATGTAATGTTGACAGTGCATTCTTATTTCTAGATGTTTATTTTAATAAGGCTGCCTCATTGGTTTTGTTGCAAGCGCAATTGCTAAGCGTGAGATCCAGGGTCCGATTCTCGGGTCGGGTAAAGTGTTATTCTGTTTTTCTGTATGGAAATTCTTAGTAGCAGCACGGAGTCCGGAACTGTGCTCGGTAGATGGCAATACGCTCGCCCCCTATTACATGGGACTCAGTAACAGCATCTATATAGATACCACCATTGCTGACTGGCTAATCTTTCTACTTCTGCACAAGCGATTCCAATGTAATAGCTCGAACTGACTCGAGAGAAAAAGACGTGTGTATTGCCCTCGTTTGCTTGTCACCACGATATTTTACGATAAAAAAGTATGGTAAAGCGAGGGTTCCACTTCACAATATAGGTGTCTCCCTTTTCTACCTTCTCTATCATCTACAGTTAGTTGTTTCGGGTCTGGGTTTTTGTTGATGTGAGTATATGGGTTTTGGAAACGCATCCTTGATACCTGACTGGGGTGGGGCAAAGTTTAAAAAACGAAAAAAAACGTTATGAAATTTCGCAAAGAGGTAGTCTCGGTCTTGGGAAAGGACTTAGACTTTTTTACTATTGCAGCAAATCACTTATAAGATAATAAATATAAAATATATGAAGACACAGTGGCGACTAAGAGCTAGTAAATAATATATTTCAGCGTCCCTCAACTTTGTATAAGAGTTTTTAACGACACGGTTGGCGCAGTGGGTGAGAGATCGACTGCTGAGCTACGTGTCGCGAGTTCGATTCCCGCACGGAACAAATATTTGTATGATCTACAGATATTTGTTTCGGGTCTGGGTCTTCGTGTATGTGAATATACACCGTGCCTCGGAAAGCACGTAAAGTCGTTGGTCCTGCGCCTGATCTCTCTCCGGTCGTGTCGGATTGACGTCCCATCGGACTATGAGAGTGAAGGAATAGAGAGAGCACCTGTGTTTGCGCACACACTTGTGCTCTATAATATCTCCTGCATAGTTGGCTAATCTCCAGTGAAATTGGCCGCCGTGACCGAAATCGGTCAGAAGGACATTATTATAAGAGTTTTTAATATTCTCCGTCCACACACATTTGCCACTTGGACCACATTTACGATCGGTTATCGCACCAACACCATT
Organism: Shargacucullia verbasci; assembly: GCA_947562105.1. Taxonomy (NCBI): domain Eukaryota; kingdom Metazoa; phylum Arthropoda; class Insecta; order Lepidoptera; family Noctuidae; genus Shargacucullia; species Shargacucullia verbasci. The sequence goes on from OX387283.1 coordinate 1,277,242, forward strand.
ATCAATTCTATCTCTTTCGTATTCTTAATAAACATGTCTGTGTCCTGCTCTATCGGTCTTGACGTGAGCGGGACGGGGAACAATTTATCGTATCGAATATCCGCACGGAATTGTCGGCGAGAAAACGTATCTGTAGATCTAAGGCTGTATCCAGAGGGATAGTCTTTTAAGCTTTAATAAGTAATGGACCTCGACAGTGTTTGCTTTGTAAGTTCAGTACTTTTAAGTGAAAATAAGATTAGGTAGAGATGAGCGAATACCATCCTAACGAATTATTTTCTTCGCACTCATTGGAACGCTGGCTTTAAATGCCTGTACATCTAATAATAATACTTGTATTGAATCTGCGCGCTCTCGTCTAGCGACCCCCGGGAAAATGGCGGTGTGGTCCCGTGTCGCCGTGCACAGCAGCGAGGGTAACGGGGAGACCTCTCTACAGTCTCTCCCGGGACGTGCATGAGGGGGTGGCCTCTTTACAGTCACCCCCTACGGGAAGTACCTTTCGGCATAGCACCGTGGTGAGCTTCGGTGCGGTCTTCTAAAAGATCCCTGGACCCTATGTGGTGTCGAGGCGGACAACCGTTTTGGGTTCTCATCAACGCAAATCGTAATAGGAATAACAAAAAATAAAAACCGACTCCAAAAAACTCAAAAACAAAATTAATAACTAAAAAGCAAAAAATAAATCTTTTATTATACAATATAGTAGTTGAAGAATATTGAAATCGGTGCCAAGTAAAACATAAAAGCTGCTATAATAGCGACATTGAAACAACGAGTTCACGTAGAAATTGTCGAGTGCGGAGCGAATTATGCGTCGGACACGACAAATGCACTTCGCCAATCGTGTCGGTTTATCATTGCATGTTTTACTTGGCACCGACTTCAATATTCTTCAACTACTATATTGTATAATAAAAGATTTATTTTTTGCTTTTTAGTTATTAATTTTGTTTTTGAGTTTTTTGGAGTCGGTTTTTATTTTTTGTTAAAAAATTTAATTATTTTACAATTTTGAGTGATGGGTAGACCTAGTAAAGACGATTCTCTTGAAAATCTTTACAAAGGTCAAATGTATGTTGCCCCAAGTCGAGTGAAAACCTTAGACGGTATTGCACTATGTGATTTTAAAATCAAATAAATTACTTAGCCGACCACATGATGAAAACGCATTACGAGAAATGAAAAGATTAAGACGACTATTGTAACTAATACTGTGATAGTTTTGACTTTTAGAGGTTTAAAATGAGCCCAAACTCGAGGGGTTTACTAGTAGCTACTGAAGAGTTCCACCATCTATGTCCTGGCTCCATCATCAGACCCTCTATACCAAATGTTTTATACGGGACTCATCAGAATATATCGAGTGATCCCAAACCCGGAAGTTTTATTCCCTAACTCTTTACCGTTGAGGAGTACTATGACATCCATCATCAGCTCAGCATCATTAAATGATGATTTTCAAACGCCAATACATAACTTATTAAGAAAAAAAAGCTCAAACGGGCTATTTGTCTTACAATATTTGAGGGTATCCCTCGATTTCCCTAGGATCCCATCATCAGATCCTGACTTGGTGATAATGGGACCAAATGGGAAGCATGCTCTTTCAAACAAAACAAGAATTTTTTAAATCGGTCCGTAATTGACCGAATAATCGCCTTAACACTATGTAGCTGCTATCAACCATTAAGGAGTTCCCTAAACTGTGGGCTTAGCCAAGTTGACTATCTATAATCGCTATCGCTTTAGAAAACTCAGCAAATGTATGGGACTTACATATCGTCATCGTTATGTCACGTGGTCAGACCAAACGAATTTTCAAATCGTAGCCAAGTTTACAAGATATCCGTTCGTTCAAACAAATAGAATAGAACGTTGTCGATTCTACAACGTTGATCACGATAACTCATACAAATGGTAGCCAAGTCTCACTTTTGACAATCGCTATCGTCTCGTAATCTAAGTTTCTGTTCGCTACATTAGCGATCGCCGAGACCCACGAGATAACGCTAAAAAGATGGCGCATTTGGAATCAGCTGTTCTAAGACTGGGATATTTATTATTCGTTCAAGTTGATTTTGGACTTTATTTGCGTGTTAACATTGAAAATGCATATTTAAAATATGTTGTGGTGTGCTCGTCATGAAGAAGTGTGGCTAAATCGCCGGAAAAGAGATTTATATTGTTAATTCGTAGATACAATAGGAGGTACTTTGTTTACACAAAGTTGTTTCGTTTGTTTCTTAGGTACCTAGTTCAAGTTGCGTGCGTATCACGTCATTGTTTATGTTATACATTCTTAAATATGAGAAAGATTCAGTCAATAAAGGGCGTTTTTAAGTAATATCTAATCATTAACGTATCCGAGCCGCAAACTATTCCGGGCTAGCTCGGGATCTAGATTCCATCCTTTCTTTAAACCTAGGCAGCAATTTAGACTAATTTAATAAGTTTAAGTCACAATAGTCGTTTAAAATTAAATTGTGCACTGTAGATATAATATATAAAATAACTTCAATCAATAATAAACTTCAAAATTTTAGGTTTATAATAAATTTAAACTCTCCCGCGCACAAAGTACACAGTCGTGACTGACGTTGCTTTGACGGTTTAGAGCGCTCACCATAGACTATTACACATTGTTTTTCTATCCACGTTGTAGAATGAGCGATCGACACAGTTGTGTTGACTTGGCTAGCAAATAATCGTTTTCTAAAATCACTCTCGCTAAGACGTTAACAATTATAGAAAGAGATTACGTTTGAAACGTTTGTAACTTGGCTAAGCCTGCTGTACTGCACCTGCATCATGGAACTTGCAGTGGCAGTCATTACCCATCTCGGTGTAAAGATCTTGTCAACACGAATAAAATAAGCTCAAACACGAGGTAGTTAAGATGTACCGTTGAGGAGTTCCCTCGATCCTCTGTCGTCTCCATCATCAGATCTGCCCTAAACCTCCATAGTATTGTAGTATCATCAGATATACACATAAATATCAAGTTTTTACCCCATGCTCGCCTACAATTTTCAAGAGATGCCCTCGATTTCTCAGGGTTTCCACCATCAGGTCCTAACCTGATGATAATGGGACCAAATGACAAGCAAACCCTTTCAAATAAAAAAAGAATTTTTGAAATCGGTTCAGGCGTCTTCGAGAAATCGAGTAACAAACATAAAAAAAAAAAAAAAAAAAAAATACAGCCGAATTGAGAACCTCCTCCTTTTTTTTGAAGTCGGTTGAAAAAGGTAGTAACTTGTACACCAGATTGATGATGTCTGGCGGTACTGCATCATCGCGGTGTGAGCCTGTAAACGTCTTCCGAAAAATATATGAAAAACATAATGGGCATCATAGGTAGTAGACTTTTAAAAGCCCCTATTTGATACGGCTTGCGCTGGTTTTCCTCATAATTCCCAGGTAGCAACGAATATGCCACTACCACTCTTTCCGTAGGTTTCATATAAGGTTCCTAAGAAATTATGTATGAGGACGGGCAGAGAAGCCAATCCTCAAGATAAAAGAATCGATTTGTTTCTGGAGCCTGATTATTGTGTTAATATTTTAGATACCGTGTGATTCTAGGTCCGCCTCATTGGTCTCGTGGACGCAAGTTTGACTGTTGGGCCTATGAGTCCTTTTTTCGATTTCCGGGTCGGACAAATTCTTATCGGGTTTTTCTGTATGGAAATTCTCAGTAGTAGCGCGGAATCTAGAACTGTGTCCGGTAGATTACAATAGGCTCACCCCCTCTCAATAACGGGATCGGCAAAATATGGGTGAACACCTCTACCTAACGCTTCCGGGAGTGCAGGCGTGCAGATAGTATTAAATAATATCGAAGTAATTTGGTATTATTTTAACTTATCGGACCTCAGAAACTAACCTTAGATCGAATATGCTAATAATCATCATTATATTAATTATGAAAATTGAATCTATACATATAATAAAATTATAACAGGCCGATATCTGTACATTATAGATATAGGAGAAAAACTAATACTAATAGGGGTCTTTATTAGAGCAACAGAAGCCAAAACAATAGTTTTTAGAATTTTTGTCTGTCTGTCTGTTTGTACACGCATGACAAAAAACTACTGCATGATTTGAATGCAGTTTTCACCGATGTATTGCTAGAGGTCTAACTTAAAATATAGGCTCAATTTTGCCGCAGGAAAATATCAGATTCTAAATTCCACGCGTACGAAAAGAAAAGTCGCGGGCAAAAGCTAGTTATTAATAATATTAACAACAATAATACAATCAAGCAAAAACAAAGTACGAAACAAGTTATTGTTTTTACTTTACATAAAGACAAGTATCCATTTATCCTAGGACCTGACTTTGAGTCATATCCTAACAGGGCGAGGAATCCCAATGGAAATATTTTGGGTTCGAACCTGACCTTATTTAGGAAGGACCTTACAATGAGAGGTCGTGATCCGACCCCATCGATTTAACAAGGTAACCCGTTAGTAAATATCGCATTTAGTTATGTAAGAAGAATTTAAATCACTATAGGAAAACGTTATAACAGCTTCTACAATTTCAAAGTCAAAGTCAAAGTTTTTAAATTCAAGTAGGCCTTTTCAGGCACTTTTAAAAAGTCGAGACTCTAGGCGCACGGTTCCAAAGGGGGTAGGTCCTATGGAGAAGAGACCGGCAAGAAACTCCATAGGTACTCTTTTCAAAAACAAAAAGTTAATTTACAATTATTACTTAAATTAACATGCATTATATAAGAAAAAAATACAAGCTTAGTAGAACGCTACTTACATAATGAGGCAATACAATATGAGTTAAACAAGTGTTTCGAATATAAAATAAAAACAGCATAAACAGATCAAAGCGGATAAAACAGAAAAAAAGTACAAAAAAGAATACAAAATACTGAAACATCAAGAATATCCAGACATGTAAAGCGAATCTAATGTAAAATAGAATTAGTAGACACAATGGATAACCAGGGAAGCCATTTTTGAAAGGAACAAGGCAACAAGATAATCTACACAGTTACTATAATTATTGCCCGGTGGACCATTTATTCCTTGCTTGTAGAATCATAAGTTACTTTCACAAAAAAATATCTCACCATATGAAAAAGAAAATCACGCAGCAAAAAGTTTTGGCCTCAGTTTAAAAATAAGTAAGTAGATCGTCAACTTTTTGCAAAGAAAAAAAAACTGGCGTCGCTACGTAAACTATCTTCCACTATTTTTTGACAACACGATTGGCGCAGTGGTTAAGCGATTGGTTTTCTTCGCTAGGTAATATTTGTGTATCCCGGGTCTGGTTGTTTGTGCATGTGAATGCATGTGATTGTAAACGCACCCGCGATACAGGAATTATTCCAATAGCGAAGTGAGATTGTTAAAAAAATTTACTGAACCCTGAGCAAGAAGTTAATGTCGACTTTTTGGACGAAAAAATAAGTCTGGTTTTCTGGAAGAACGTTTTATACTATTCATTAATGCATCTGGCGTAAGAGTCCTGGGGCCCACAGACTGTAGGTTGCTACTGAATCTACTTTAATATTTGTACCGTGGTAGCCTTCCTGATATTATTGTAAATATATAAATAAATACAGCCTATTACTGTCCCACTGCTGGGCAAGGGCCTCTTCTCAGAATGAGAAGGGTTAGGTCTTAGTCCACCACGCTGGCCCGGTGTGGATTGGCGAACTACACATACCATCTCGATAACTTTATGGAAGCCTCTCAGGTATACGATGGGTTTCACGATGATTTCCTTCACCGTTAACGCAAGTGAAAATCAAATTCTGATCCACGCATGATTGCGAAAAGTCAGAGGAGCAGGCTGGGTTTGAACTCAGACCATCTCGCATGGAAGGCAAACGTTCAACCACTAGTCTGTCACTGTTTCAGATTCAATATTATTGTGCTATCTTAATTTTTAGTACTTTCAAACTAACCTCTTATACAAGAGCCCTAACTTTAAGCAATTTCTCAGGATAAGCTCTTGTCGATGGGCTTTGACGTTGACAGATGACAACTCTCTATTACAGATTATAGCAGAAAACACACGATGGTGCTTGTAATTAAACTATATTGTATGGATGATTTTGTGTTAACATTTTAATTAAGTTGAATATTTAAAATACTACTATGGTTCCTGGTTAATTTTAACCGAATTTTAGAATAAAATAATAATCATTAATTGAGATACAACATTAGTACAACAACAGTATTTATTTTTGAAATTGCAGTTTTCAATCACTTTTACAGTTCATTTTTTATAAACTAGATGGCGCTGGCATTCCCAAAGACAAACACTCGCCGTGTATCTTGATCTATTTTAAACTCCAGACAAAATCTCGTAGATTTATGTGTAGTTGTAAACTCAACCGTTAAAGAAGTCTGTGCAATCAGTCAGAACGTATTAAATTACATAAACACTCCAACTCCTCAACCGGAGATAAAGAACTTTCAGCCAATGAGTTGGTATCTTCTAAAATGCACAATAGTGCATTGCAAGTGACAGACCATATTTGCTTCGTCCCAGATGCAGCGTGAGGTTTTCGGTCCTCGTTATACCTGTCATAATTAATTACAACCGTCCCATTGTTGTTTGTTCAAAATACGAACCTTTCAGACGTGTGCAGACAATATGTTTGGACTTGTTTGGTTAGGGTTGCCATACGCTTCCTTATGACTGAGATTCAAAAATATTCTGAAGCTTTCAATTAAATCAATGCCTATACTGTTTCTGGGTTTTAGCTCCACTTTTGGACTGAATATGTTTATTCTTGAACTTCTGAAAAAGCTTTAGATTGATGACTGATGACTGATTTGAGATAAATCAAATAATATAAAAAAAAAAATGTGTGTGTGTACTTATGTACGCACGTAAGAAGTTATACTTCTTTTTTTTTTTTTTCTACTGATATGAAACACGTGTTACAGATGCATAAATATTTCAATAACTACCTTGCATATAGCTATCAATTCCCAAGAAAATTTAAGAGACATTTACCAGCCAACTTCATGGTGTCGCTTTTATCTGTCGTTCAAGGTTCATATTTGATGATCATCTGTTTAACAGTAACAAAGGAGACAATTGCGTATGAAACGAAATACTTATATTCGAAGGAGACAGAATAACTCACTTTACTTTGCACAAGTGAATCGAATAATTCTAGCATTCCAATCAGTTCGACATCCCTATATTTCTAGCAAGTCACGCGAGTAATTAATGCGCAAGCGAAAGGTATCTGTTGTAACGAACCGTGTGCGAATATCTTGTTTTGAGAAACACTATGGGGCTTTTTGTGAAACTCGAAATTCAACTCAATTAAAAATAATCCAGATTTGTTTTATCCTACTAATCCTACTATCCTACCAATATTATAAATGTGAAAGTTTGTGAGCATGGATATTTGTTACTCATTCACGCCAGAAAGGCTGAACGGATCTGGATGAAATTTGGCACAGAGATAGTTTATAGTCTGGAATAGCACATGGGCTTTTTATCCCGGAAAAATTTACGGGTTCGTAAACCACGCAGGCGAAGCCGCTGGCGGAAGCTAGTATTGATATAAGATCCGACAACTTATACAAATAAAAAATAAAATAGAATACAGGGGTAATCACATATAGATAATTTTTTCCTCAGGTATTTATAGATACATTCGAGTAACTTTTTTTTAGTAGACTAAGCATCAAGCTTGTATTCCCCGAAGGGTTAGGCAGATGTTTACTAATTTTACACTCACATATACTCGATGCTGTTATTGAGATCCATGTAATAGGAGGCGAGCCTTTTGCCATCTGCACAGTTCCAAAGTCCGTGCTGCTGAGTCATACTGAGTCACTCTTTGCCCGACCCGGGAATTGAACTCAGCACCTCACTCTCAGCTGTCGCGCATGCGCCCACTAGACCAATGAGGTAGTCCAATGTTTCTTGTCACATCACAATAATAATCAAATGATTTTGTGCATGACACATGACATCTTAAGCTATATTTAAAAAAAATAAGTTAATTTACAATATATTTTTTAAAAAGTAAATGCAATGACACCGGTTGGCGCAGTGGCTAAGCGATTAGTTTTCAGTGCTAAGTGTCGCATGTTCGTTTCCCGCACGGAACAAATATTTGTATGAACCACTGGTACTTGTTTCGGATGTGGGTGTGTGTGCACATTAGTTTGTAAACTGTATCGGAGAAATCCTATTGTGAGGCTTAGTTAAAAGAAATACATTTTAAAACCATCACCAGCATTTTATATAACTTTATCTATATTATATAGGTACCTCATTCTTACACTTTTCTAGAAATCAAGAAAGCAGTGTCTTGTGTCTGTCACTTTAAGAGTATTATTTAGCCGCCGGCTTCTGACAAAATTGTCTTGAAATATGCGCAAAATAGGTGTTTGGGCGTTAACGTTTCTTGCATCGAAATCTTAACGAATTAATTTGATTTTAGTCTCTATCGGTTTGTCAGATTAAAAACAAGATCGACACGTTTCATTTTTCTTCAAAATTTTGTTTAATTTAAAATTATCACGAGATAAGTATAAGGAAGATTTTTAGTTAAATAAACGCATTTTGAGGGTTAATTATTTTTCAATCTATAAACAATATCAAAAAACAAAAACGTGACGACCTGGTTATTATCTGTGTCTGTAATATAAAAAAAATCTGCAAAATCAGCATGTTTAGTGCGTTAAAAACGTTAACGTCTTAAGTTGGTTAAAACGTTAACACAGAACCCATGATACAAAACAAGATTTATCCTTAGACCAGCTTTAAACCTTCGAGATAGATTTTGTATTATGAACCTTACTGTGGTCAGTGCAGTTCTTAATTCAAAACCGGACTTAGTTCACAGTAAGGTTATAAATACAAAAATTGGCACGAAAGTTTAAAGCTGTCTAAAGGTAAAAGGTTTACCTTTAGACCAGCTTTAAACTTTTGTAATAAATAAATAATAAATTCGTATTTTGTAATTAAGCCTGAAACAAATAAAATTAACCGTCGGCGCGGCGGTCGGAGAGTACACACGTCTGAGCTGTGTTATCATTTTTGTTTTGCTAATTGTTATTTGCATATAAATTGGACGTCATTATTTTAATTCTCGATTGTTAAATTATTTCATTAGTATTAAACTGTTCGTAGTTAGTATCTCTTTCTTTTTAAATCCACTTCTGGTTCCTAAAATATAAACGAGTATAGTTCTTTGCATCGTAGGTATATTAAATAAGTTCTTTCCTGGCCTTAGCATGATTCAAAATAAATTGAAATGTTCAAAAAATAAAAACCGACTCCAAAAAAAAACTCAAAAACAAAACTAATAACTAAAAAGCAAAAAATAAATCTTTTATTATACAATATAGTAGTTGAAGAATATCGAAATCGGTGCCAAGTAAAACATAAAAGTAATATACCTTGCTGCTATAATAGCGACATTGAAACAACGGGTTCACGTAGAAATTGTCGAGTGCGGAGCGAATTATGCGTCGGACATGACAAATGCACTTCGCCAATCGTGTCGGTTTATCATTGCATGTTTTACTTGGCACCGACTTCAATATTCTTCAACTACTATATTGTATAATAAAAGATTTATTTTTTGCTTTTTAGTTATTAGTTTTGTTTTTGAGTTTTTTTTTGGAGTCGGTTTTTATTTTTTGTTAAAAAATTTAATTATTTTACAATTTTGAGTGATGGGTAGACCTAGTAAAGACGATTCTCTTGAAAAACTTTACAAAGGTCAAATGTATGTTGCCCCAAGTCGAGTGAAACCTTAGACGGTATTGCACTATGTGATTTTAAAATCAAATAAATTACTTAGCCGACCATCGAATCTGCAATATTACCCATCTCGGCTTAATGTGCGCATCAATACGAATAAAATAAGCCCAAACACTATGTAGCTGCTATCAACCCTTAAGGAGTTCCCTAAACTGTACTGCACCTGCATCACGGACCTTGCAGTGGCAGTCATTACCCATCTCGGTGTAAAGATCTTGTCAACACGAATAAAATAAGCCCAAACACCAGGTAGTTAAGATGTACCGTTGAGGAGTTCCCTCGATCCTATGTCGTCTCCATCATCAGATCTGCCCCAAAACTCCATAGTATTGTAGTCTCATCAGATATACACATAAATATCAAGTTTTTACCCCATGCTCGCCTACAATTTTCAAGAGATGCCCTCGATTTCTCAGGGTTTCCACCATCAGGTCCTGACCTGATGACAATGGGACCAAATGACAAGCATACCCTTTCAAATAAAAAAATAATTTTTGAAATCGGTCCAGGCGTCTTCGAGAAATCGTGTAACAAACATAAAAAAAAAAATAAAAAATAATAATAATTAAATTTTTTAACAAAAAAAAAAAACCGACTCCAAAAAACTCAAAAATAAAACTAATAACTAAAAAGCAAAAAATAAATCTTTTATTATACAATATAGTAGTTGAAGAATATTGAAATCGGTGCCAAGTAAAACATAAAAGTAATATACCTTGCTGCTATAATAGCGACATTGAAACAACGAGTTCACGTAGAAATTGTCGAGTGCGGAGCGGATTATGCGTCGGACACGACAAATGCACTTCGCCAATCGTGTCGGTTTATCATTGCATGTTTTACTTGGCACCGACTTCAATATTCTTCAACTACTATATTGTATAATAAAAGATTTATTTTTTGCTTTTTAGTTATTAGTTTTATTTTTGAGTTTTTTGGAGTCGGTTTTTTTTTTTGTTAAAAAATTTAATTATTTTACAATTTTGAGTGATGGGTAGACCTAGTAAAGACGATTCTCTTGAAAAACTTTACAAAGGTCAAATGTATGTTGCCCCAAGTCGAGTGAAAACCTTAGACGGTATTGGACTATGTGATTTTAAAATCAAATAAATTACTTAGCCGACCACATGATGAAAACGCATTACGAGAAATGAAAAGATTAAGACGACTATTGTACCTAATACTGTGATAGTTTTGACTTTTAGAGGTTTAAAATGAGCCCAAACTCGAGGGGTTTACAAGTAGCTACTGAAGAGTTCCACCATCTATCTCCTGGCTCCATCATCAGACCCTCTATACCAAATGTTTTATACGGGACTCATCAAAATATATCGAGTGATCCCAAACTCGGAAGTTTTATTCCCTAACTCTTTACCGTTGAGGAGTACTATGACATCCATCATCAGCTCAGCATCATTAAATGATGATTTTCAGACGCCAATACCTAACTTATTAAGAAAAAAGCTCAAACGGGCTATTTGTCTTACAATATTTGAGGGTATCCCTCGATTTCCCTAGGATCCCATCATCAGATCCTGACTTGGTGATAATGGGACCAAATGGGAAGCATACTCTTTCAAACAAAAAAAGAATTTTTAAAATCGGTCCGTAATTGACGGAATAATCGCCCAAACACTATGTAGCTGCTATCAACCATTAAGGAGTTCCCTAAACAGTACTGCACCTGCATCACGGACCTTGCAGTGGCAGTCATTACCCATCTCGGTGTAAAGATCTTGTCAACACGAATAAAATAAGCCCAAACACGAGGTAGTTAAGATGTACCGTTGAGGAGTTCCCTCGATCCTCTGTCGTCTCCATCATCAGATCTGCCCTAAACCTCCATAGTATTGTAGTCTCATCAGATATACACATAAATATCAAGTTTTTACCCCATGCTCGCCTACAATTTTCAAGAGATGCCCTCGATTTCTCAGGGTTTCCACCATCAGGTCCTGACCTGATGACAATGGGACCAAATGACAAGCATACCCTTTCAAATAAAAAAAGAATTTTTGAAATCGGTCCAGGCGTCTTCGAGAAATCGAGTAACAAACATAAAAAAAAAAAAAAAAAAAAAAAAAAAAAAAAAAAAAAAAAAAAAAAAAATACAACCGAATTGAGAACCTCCTCCTTTTTTTTGAAGTCGGTTGAAAAAATACAGCCGAATTGAGAACCTCCTCCTTTTTTTTGAAGTCGGTTGAAAATAGTCTGTAACCTCTTGAATGGCGTAATAACAGACACAATAAAATTAGCAGTGATAGCCTAGCGGTTGAACGCTTGCCTTCCATGCAGGAGGGTCTGAGTTCGAACCCGGCCCGCACCTCTGACTTTTCGGAATCATGTGCGGATCAGAATTTGATTATCACTTGCGTTTACGGTAAAGGAAAACATCGTGAGGAAACCTGCACACCTGAGAGGGCTCCATAAAGTTCTTGACGGTGTGTGTAGTCCGCCAACCCGCACCAGGCCAGCGTGGTGGACTAAGGCCTAACCTTTCTCATTCTGACAAGACACCCTTGCCCAGCAGTAGGACAGTAATGGGTTGAATTTATAGGTTTCACGTCTAGCGTACAATATTTATTTGAGAGACGGCCTTTTTTCAAACATTCCCCTTCCTAAGATTTTCCTGTATGGTCGGTGACACACATGTTACATGCACACACACCTAGACCCGAAACAAATATTTGTAGATCTGATCTGATCTGATCATGCAAATATTGGTTCCATTGGCAATCGAACTCACGTCGAGTATTGCAGACAGCTAATCAGTTCGCCAATTGTCCAACCGTGCCGTCCATATAGTTATAGTAAAACCAATATTAAAAAAGGCACTGGTAACTATAATTTAACGAGGCTCAGAATTTAATGTACTCCATTAATCACGGGGACCCGGACACTATGACGTATGGGTTTGAAGTATTAAATATGGAACAGACCCTAACAAAGTTTGAATTCCGACTCGTAAACAGGGCCATAAAACCCATCGAGTAGTTTTCCGGTCAGTTGGTTTGTAGTAAACTTGTCGGAGGATGTTTACAGGTCTGTTATCAGCCATAAAATATTATAATTTTACTCTTTTTTTTCTGCTTTTTAAATTTGCCCCTCACTGTATTTTCTCATGTATCGTGAGTACAGTTTACAAACATACATGTCACATCCAAACCTGAAACAACTATCTAGAGATTAAATAAATATTTGTTCGGTTAGGAAATCGAACTGTGCCACGTAGCGCAGAAAGCTAACTGCTTAGCTACTTCGCCAATAGTGTCATAAGCCAAATATAAAATTATTATAACTGAATACTATATAGTTAACTAATATAATAGATTCCAAAATCGACTGTCTTTCAACATGACGTACAACTTTTTGGTATCCCACAGCCTAATTACGTAAAAACAGCGACAGCAACGCGACAGCCACACCACAGCAGGCTCACTGTTAGCCTATATGACACAAAAATCTACACCTGTCGCAAACTGATTGCTACATCAGTAATTAGGTTGCCTAAAATTGGTATCTAATACTAGCTTCTACTCGCGGCTTCGCCCGCGTGGCTTACGAACCCGTACATTTTCCCGAGATAAAAAGTAGCCTATGTGCTATTCTAGATTATAATCTATCCCTGTGCCAAATTTCATCCAGATCCGTTCAGCCGTTCTGGCGTGAAAGAGTAATAAAAATCCATCCACCCTCACAAACTTTCACTTTTTTAATATTAGTAGGATAGGATATAACAAGGTGGTTGGTTAAAATTCAAAGATACGCAGTGTTTTTCCAGTCTAACGATAGTGATAAAGGCGACGCGGAAAAATCTATACATTATTTTTCCAACCCTATAATAAGTTAAATACTGAGTCCCAACTACTGTGAAGTGCCAACCCCAATAGCAAACTTCTCGTAAGAAAAGTTAAGCTTTCATACAGCTTTATATTTTCTTAGTTTGACACAAATACCATATGAGACTTTTCGTATCTTCAACCTTTTTATTGAGATAAATATAATTTGTTGCCGTCAAAGCCTAGCTTATTTTAGGGAAGTTTTAGCAGTTTTCCTTTCAGAATCTTTCTTATCCTTTGAAAGAAAATGAGTGCTATAAATGACGTAGTTGAAAAGTGTCAAAACTGAATGTGGGGCTAATAGAAGTGAAAACCGAAATGAGGGAAGATGTTTAAAGAAATTTTAATGAGTAACTAGATGCAAGGAAAGAGCTGCCCCGGGTAAAGATACCTATGATATAGGAGCCGCATCCTAGGTAGTTTGGCTTAATACGACTTAACTTATAGACAGGTACACCACCACCAGGGAATATCTACACAAATTCTTAAGTAAGACCTCAAAGATGGAATAGAAAGAAGGCATGATAGAAGCATCATTCATCCACCTTCCCTTATTCCAACTACGTTGAGGTCGGTTCCCAGTCTAACCAGGTTTATCTAAATATCAGTATTTTATACGGATTGATTGTCATCTGGTCTCCGCCACCCAATTACTGCAAGACACTGATACGATAACTGTGATCAACTACACAACGTGTTTTCCGATGCACGGAGGATTTTCGATGTTTGATGAACGGTCATATATCCAAGAACTAACCGCAGTAAAAGCTGCTTAACCTCACAGAACTATCGTTCTACGAATAGCAATGAGCTTCTTAGAAGTCACGATAGAAGATGACTAAAATATATTATCTATGGTACTTACGAAATAATATATCCTGCCCAATTCTCCCAATCAACTCAACATCAGCTGAACGTTTGCGTATACCTATGAACATAAAAATAAATGTGTGAAATTATCTTTCAAAGATAACTACTACTAGTAGGAAAGTAAATATATTATTCAGAATAAAATATTCCCAATGAATCTACAGGCTTCTGATCGGATTCGAAGCGCACCTCTCACCAGAAATATTGCAAAATATACCAACAATATGTCCCCGAAACCGTGGAGGACCGTTTCAAAGCCAGAATTTCGTTTCAAATGGAAATCTGGATGTGAATTTTCATGCAAATTTCCCAGAGGTGTTATACATGGGAGGCTGTAACGGGGCTGTTAAAATCTCTGCGTAAATTCTATTCATGTATGGTAACAATGTTAGGGGGTATCTTTTGTTTTTGGACCCCTAGAATGAACAGAGTATATTGGTGTATGATATTGCAATTGTATTCATACTCGTAAACGTTTCAATAAATGGAATACATTAACACAAACTAGCTGACATACGAGCCAATCACAAAATAACTTCATGAAAATTTTAATCCACTGTGTGACAAACGAGAATCGCCTTGGCAATCGTCAAACCATTTTTTGTCAGAACTAAAGCAAACTTGTCCAAACTAAAACAATAAAATAATTTTAGTGGACGACCTCTCACTAAATTATGACTGTTTCCGCATTTCGGGAGTGTTATTCATAATTTAAAGGACGGGGACCTTTAGTTCAAAAGTTTTGGGGATTTACAAAGTAATTTAGGGTAGCTTTTCATTTTGTCAGTATTTTCAGGACGGAACAATTGGTACAAATGATTTATTATATTCCCCACGCGTGTTAACCGTTCGTTTACCTTTCTGTAGGGGGCGGACTTATTCCTAGTAGTGTACGTAAATTGGTTTATATTCAGCAGTTTATAAACAAGCATGTAGTCCTGCCAAGGGTGCTGTCTATGCGTGAGCGAATCCCGTGGAGCGCGACGACAGTTATATTGCGGGAACATCGACTGTCGGCTCCTATCGGTTAAGGTAGGAGACTGACAGCAACCAACATCAGCAACCAACAGCAAACAGCGATGTATTGTGAAGAGCTTATGCATAATGAATTTTTTTCTTGCTTGAGTGACAATGGTTTTTGTCTGGTCAGCTTAGAACTATAGTACGAGTTTTGGTTTTAGTCCATTAAAAAGGGAGGATCCTCCGACCAGGCAAGGTGGTCCGCCTGTTGAGGCGAAGCCAAACGGTTGATATCGGACATTCGTATATGTGTTAGAATCGTTCTAAATTCTCATATTCTCTCCGGATTATATATTCTTGCTGCAATCCGATAAGTGGCGCTGTATTTTTTGAAATGTTGAGACCAAATTAAAAAAATATCCAGTTACCTCCAAGTTTTTTTTCATAATATCATTTTACAGTTCTTCTCACCATTCCAGGTCACAAGATTTTAATTAAATAAATATTGGCTGTCGTGTAATTAGATAGCGTTTCTCCTTCAGAGCCAATCAGTGTTTCCTTAAATTACTTTTTCCTCACAAATTAAATAGTTCAATAACTTTTCTTACCTTCGTAAACATGTGTCTGAACATGTTCCCATATAATCAAAGTTTTGATTGATTGACACAGAGTTAATAGAAGATTTAATTACAATCAACTAAATTACCAACTAGATACGGATAGGAAACTATTAAACTTTGAGTTTGTATTGTGTTCCTGTAATTATTTTGACTTCGTAGACACAAGTTTGATGTTGCTTGTATTGTTAACAAACTTGTTTTGATTTGGGGTTAATTAATATCAGCTTATAATTTGTGAGAAATTTGTTAATTTATAAGTTTTAATGACGCTTTCCTGTAATTCTTTTACGTATACAAAAATCATTATCGGAGTATTTTTTATGTATTATTTTTGTGATTATACAGGAAACATTGGACTGCATCAATGGTCTCGTGGTTGCAAGCGCGACTTCTGGGCGTGAGGTCCTGGGTTCGATTCCCGGGTCGGGCAAAGTGTTATTGGACCTTTCTGTGTGGAAATTCTCAGTAGCAGTACGGAGTCTAGAACTATGCCCCGGAGATGGCAATAGGCTCGCCTCCTATTACATGATACTCAATAACAGAATCAGCGAAATTTGGGCGTACAATAATACATTTCTTCCTAACCCCTCGGGAAATGCAAGCATGATGTTATGTTACAGGAAATATTTTAATCCGTTATTTTTTATACGTATGAAATATTTTTTTATAATCACCCTTATAAAACCGGTTTATTAGCTCACGTGGCCTCTTAGGTTATTAGTGTGGAATAGATTATGGTAAAATTAATCAAAAGTACCAATTAATGACTAAAAAAGTTTGCACACTGGTTAAAAATACATCTTCCATGTATCAAAATAAATGTTGAATTGTATCCAACTTGAAAACCAATCTAACATTAGAGAATATAATATATTGTTATGTTCTTTTCACGTTTTTCTACTATTATGAATAATCTGACGTTTTATTCTCTAGTTCATTAATAATAATTAATAATTTAATTAATAATTCCAACTGGTGAGAAGTGTAAAAAAATTCTCGTAAAATTAATGTTTTTATATTAATAATCTTATCTACAACAAACAGTTGGAACACTAATAGAATTTTCAATTGAATTAACAATGAAAACAGGCTAATAAAAACATTTAAATAACTTTACCTCTCGAGACCCAAATTGAGTTGGCCAATCTAGTTATTAAACCTGAAGCACCGACCCAAAACAACATTTACATTTAAAACCTCCAGAGGATATTATTAACTAATCAAAATAATAGTTAGACTTCCCAATTCTGGCGTAACTAACGACGAAGTAATACCAAGTTTCAAATTAGACCAGGGAACTACAATACGGTAGATTACTAGTCATACGAGTTAGTTTTTATGAACTGTCAAAAACGACATTCTGTTCTAAAAATGTTTGGAATACAAAGGCGTGACGTCATAGTTTTTCATTGCCATTGACATACTTATTGTGTGATTTTGATAAATTAAAAATTGAAAACGCCAAAGATAAGCAAGAGATTAATTTTTACTGAGTTTTTAGAAGGAAAACTATTTACCAAACAAGATTTCAGAATTTATTTTTGATGCAGTCATCTAGCGTATTCTAGGGAATGACAAAACCTTGTCTGATGAAATAGATGATGCTGTTAAGACTATAGTTTAGCTAAAGTTTTTATACAAAATGCGTTAACGTTTTTACAGGACTAAGCAATGAGCTGAGTTTGCTGATATTTTTATATGTTATAGACACAAGTAAAAACTAGGTCGTCACGTTTTTGGTTTTTTGTAATTATTTATATTTTAAGAAATAATTAACGCACAAAATGCGTTTTTTTAACTAAAAATCTTCTTTATACTTATCTCGTGATAATTATTAAATAAATCGAAATTTTGAAAAAACCATAACGTGTAGTTTCTTATCTGACTAAACGATAAAGATCAAAATCAAATTAATTCGTTAAGATTTCGATCTAAGAAGCGTAAACGCCCAAACACCTAATATGCACGTATTTCAAGCTAATTTTGTTTTAATTTTGTCAGCTAAACGATACTTTTAATAAGACCTCCTGCAGCTAGAACAACACTAATATCTGGGTGTCGTCATTTGATTTGCAAGGACATGGTGTGCAGTGAAAGAGCACCTGAGAGTGACGAAACATGATATAGTCTGGCGCATCCTGGGCAGTAAGCGTCGATATCGCCACTGCTGACTGGCTAATTTATCCAAATTTAATTCGTGCCGACTCGAAAACAGAAGAAGATTAACGATTCAAGAGATTTTAATTATAATTCTACCTTTTGCAATATCGTTACACTAAGCCGTGAATTTATTCTAAGTCACCATATTAATGAATACAACGGCCATTGTATCATGACTACATTTTGGCATGAGCAATTTTGAGGATACAATGATAATTGATTATGACACTGAAAAGCGATTAATGATGCTGATAAATCCGACAAAAAATTTGTAGAGCCTATAAATGGTTATAAAAATATGTGGGCCTACTAGCTAGATGTTGGCCAGAATTTAATTTGAGTGTATTTTGTTTTTTGGGATCTAGACGGCATCGCCACCTACCGGGCCCTATTATAGCTAAGGACGACCCAAATGACCCCATAAGTACGATTGTTTGTAATCAGAATCTGTCCTAACTTTTACAGATAGTGCCATCCACGAAGACGCGCTCCACTCTTCTTCCTAATTGCTTAGAGGACAAGTGTGCAACCTTCCGCTAGTGTTTTAGTTTTGTCGATACACACTAATTACTAGGATTGCACACGCTCACTACGAAATATTAATTCATCATGAAAGAGCATTACGGTCAGCTGGAAAGCCTCGGCCAGAAATAGTGGGGCGCGTCTTCGTGGATGGCACTATCTATAGCAGGAGAAGAATTATAAACACACGTATACTAGAATTTTATATAAAGGTAAAGTTAAGAACCAGAGGCCGTGGTTCTTATTATATAGAACTGCCCTCTGTGTATTATTGCACTCCTGCAGAAGGTAATAAGTTTCATGGCTTTGTACTGAATCCTTACCTGTCAGATCGTTAAGCTGCTCAACCGTGATCTTAACTCAACAGGTAAAGTCAGCTTTTGGAGATAAAACCGCTCATTTACTCAGAATATAGTATGAACTGCTGAGGTCTAGTCATTAGTCCAGGCCTGGGTTCGATTTTGGGTCGGGCAATGAATGAAAATTCTCAGAAGAAGTTTAGAGTCTGTAATTGTGCCCGGCAATAAGCTCATCACCAATTACATGGTACAGTTCTGCCTAAGCTTTTGAGGAAAACGGGCGTGTTACTATGTTATTCATTTTCAATAATTGACCATGTCGAGTTTGCCTATAACTTGATATAACTTTTTAATATAATTAAAATCTCAGATTACAAACATTTAATTTGAAAAAATTAAAAGTAAATATTTTTTTAAATAATCAAGTTTTTATTTAAATGCACCAAAAAGAATAAAATAAAGTTTTCCTTTAAAACTTTTACTATCGACTTATAACGTCACTACACAATTTAGATCATGTAAAAGCTTGTCGCGAGATATAAAAAAATAAATAAATGAAAGCTTGTAAGAACGCAATATTTAACGAAAAATATTAACTACCATTTTTTGGAGCCTTGGAATCTTTATTAATTCAAAAGTAGTTTGACATAAATATCCCTACCCAATGTACTATTCAACCCCAAAAACGAAAACATTAGCGATTTCTTCGCATGCTGTCGTGGGTTCGATTCCCGCACGGAGCAAATAGATATTTGCATAATACACATACACAATAAACAAGTATATACAATAAACAAGTATCTGTTGATGCAAATAGATATTTGCATCAACAGATACTTGTTTCGGGTCTAGTTGTGTGTGCATGTGTATGTTTGTAAGCTGTACCCAGGATACAGGAGATGACCTTAGGATGAGGAAAGGTTTTTAAAAAAAGACAAAGACAGTCTTTAAAGTGTGAAATATACTGATGCATCACAATTATTTTACGCAATCTTTTTTTTATACCTTTGATTTTCGTGGCCTGACTCTAGTGACCTGTAGTAAAGGCTTTTGCTATGGGAGCTTTTAGCTTCCATTTTCGGCACCAGATTTAGACAACTTTTAAGTATAAACGGATACATTATCTTCATTTTAAAGCTTCGATTTTACGCTTTATCTTGACCGAAAAAAAATCATTTTTCTTGCAACAAAATAGACAGACTTTCAGTAATCTATCATCATCCTAACTAATATTATAAATGTGAAAGTAAGTTTGTTTGTTTATTTGTTACCTTTTCACGCCTAAACCACTGAACCGATTATCATAAAATTTTGCATGTACGTTGTCAGGAGTACAGAAAAGGACATAGGACAAAGGACATATCCTTCATCCAGAACAAAATACTGTTCCCGAGGGAAGGAACAATAACTTTCGACGGTCACAATTGCTTTAGAACGCTAGATGGCGCTACGTGTGTCACAAAAAAATGCATAGGTTCCTAATAAATGCGCGCGATGCCGCGGGCGGAAGCTAGTTCATAAAAAATCGTTAAGTGTGGAATTGACTAGGTATATAATACCATTTATCCGAATATTTACGAGAGTATTCACCCCATCCCCCCATTTTCGTACAAAATCACCCATTTACTTACAAAAACACGATAAATAACAGCGTCGTCTGACCAAACCACCGACTCCATTATACACTACATCAAAATGTACACTGAGGAGATGAAGTGCGTACATTGTTCTGCCTCCACGCAACTGTACTAAATCATTCTGGGAGTTCGTCACGCACAACTCTTTTGTTGTCCATTGTACTCGCTCCTGAAGGGTATTGTTGAGTACAGGTGAATGGATGCGGTAGTTTATAGTTCAACAACAGGTAGGGTTGGCACTAAAATGTTTTTGTGGGGGCAGGGGTAATGCACATAAGGGTCGGCTTTTTTGTTCGAGTAGTTTTATAGTTTGGGAAATGAGGGTGTTTGTGTAAGTTGGGGGCTTTATTGAAATAGTTTCCGTAATGATGAAGTTCAACTTGGATTTAAAGTCGTCTCAAAATGAAGTCTATTATAATAAAACTGAGGCGTAAAAATAGATTGCGATATACTTTAGTGGCATTTTTACAAAAAATACCTTCGAACTAGTTTTTGCACCTATAAAACACATATATAACCTTATCATAGTCTAAATACAGTTTTTTTATAAAATCCCAGAACTTATTTTCACACTAAGATTTTAATTTTGTTTTAAAAACTGTATTTCGATCCAATAAGGTGCATAATACAAAAACTGTCTGATAGGTTTAAAACTGGTCTAAAGAGGAAACTTTGTTTGAAATAAGCGCAATGCAGCACATGTCCAGAATTTAATGTACTTGCCTGTATTACAGTTAATTCTATTTACAAAAAAAATCTTTCCAAAGAACATAACTGTTAGGCGTGTATTAATGTCCTCATAATGTCCTCCTGACCGATTTCGGTCACGGCGGCCAATCTCACCAGAGATTAACCAACTACACAGGAGATTTTATAGAGCACAAGTTTGTGCGCAAACACAGGTGCTCTATCTATTCCTTCACTCTCATAGTCCGATGGGACGGCAATCCGACATGATCGGAGAGAGATCAGGCGCAGAACCAACAGCTGTATGTGCTTTCCGAGGCACGGTGTGTATTCACATACACAAAGACCCAGACCCGAAATAACTGCGGCAATTGAACCCGCGACAGGTAGCTCAGCAGTCGATCTCTCAACTACTGCGCCTACCGTGCCGTCAAGGGCCGTCAAGGCTTGTATTAAACACATAACATATCTTAAAAGTCATAGAATATCAAGTAACAAAGGATCCATGGATCACCAAGTCTTCACAATGGCTGACGAGGATTAAAAATTGCAATTTCCCGCAATGAAACCATAAGAAAGAAATTCCTCGTGTGTAACATCTTTAATCTTCTAATATTATGTGGACCTTCATTTTCCCTTTCTACATCACATGCACGTCTTATATTTACAAGGGTAGCTGAGACGCTATTGTTGATTATGTTTAAACCTTATTTATGACCCCGCTCCCTAAATTATGAGGTGTCACCGCGGACTTGATTTATTCGCTGAGCGGAAGCCACGACACGCGATCGTCTATGAATGAGTAATTAACCTTAATTAATCCTAGTTTAAGATGATGTGAATTTTGATATTTTCCAATATTTTAGTTTTATTTTGATAAGATCAAAATACAAAAATACATAAAGTAGGTGTCTCTCTTTAAGTACTAAAATACTTGTTTTGAAAGGCACCGCTCTTTTTTAACCAGTATAACATTAACGTAGAAGTGCTAATTAAGTTTGTTATGCTTATTAAAAGAAAAACAAAATAGAATTATCTGTAAAGTGTGAGTTGTGCGTGTGGGTGTGTGTGTGTGCGTGTGGACGTGTGTGTGTGTGTGTGTGTGTGTGTGTGTGTGTGTGTGTGTGTGTGTGTGTGTGTGTGTGTGTGTGTGTGTGTGTGCGTGTGTGCGTGTGCGTGTGCGTGTGTGTGTGTGTGTGTGTGTGTGTGTGTGTGTGTGTGTGTGTGTGTGTGTGTGTGTGTGTGTGTGTGTGCGTGTCGATCGGATCGGATTGATAAAATTATTTTGGCATTAATGGTTGTTAATACTTCTTTAATTATTATTGTTTTTGTATACATATACATACAAACACTATCTTTCTTTTATGCCGTGATTTTCGAAGACCCATGTTTTAAAGAGCGCGCCTATTGCCATCAACCGGGTACCATTTTCAACTCCTGGCTGCTACTGGTAGCTTTTGTTACAAACTAACACAATAATACTACTGGACCTGAGAATTGTATCTAGGACCTGACATATATCAGCCGCGCTTGCGCCGAGACCAATGAGGTAGTAAGTACATCTTTATCTGTATCAACATTAGAAGGCTGAATGTAAGCCTAATTTTTTATCCTAAATGTTGCTATCCATTGAGCGTACACAACATTGAAAATCTTTTAAAATACTCCGAAGTTCATCTTTCGTATCTCAACCCTCCAAAACTTCAAACATCCAAATTCTTTGCTTCTATCAATATTTTCAATTTCTGGAAAGTTCGTCGATCCAATTAGTTCAATCGATCAAACACATTGTCGTGGAGCTAAGTGATTGCTACATGAACCACTTGCTTTGAAACTCGGTAACTTCAATGAACGGAACGGAGTTCCTGTCTTGTTGAATCGTTTTACTTGGGACTTGTTCTAACTTGTTCATAAGTTTGAACTCTTTGTACGTATTGTTTTGTTTTTTATTGAGGGGATTCTGCTGATTCAGTTGAAACGTGTTTCAAATTATATCAATAAAAACCTTTTTTTAAGTATATTCTGATTAGTATATTATTAATGAAGTACCATTTGGTTTCAAACACGATATTCAATAACTACCAACTTTTACTAAAAATGAAAGAAATAAATGTCAATGTCGAGTTGGGAATACCAAAATATTTAACCCCAGCTTTCTAATTTAAATAGTCTGTAGAGTAAAATTAATATTTAGTGTGGCTACACTTACAATACAATTTTATATTATGTTTAGTAAAACAATTCAATCTCGTTGTTAAAAGCAACCTTATTAGACCTGTGTACTTGTTTAAACATATCTAAAGATTCATTGTCTAATATATTTTTCTTCTTTTGTCTGATGCGACCTATATACAAAGGTGTAAAATTATATAATATTTAATAAATACTGATAACTAAAAAAAAAAACATAGTAGGTATCTATGTTTTTCTTCTTTTTTAGTCATCAGTATGTGTACCATTTCTTAAGATAGTTTTTATGTATAAATAAATGTATGTGTAATATTTGTATGCCTCTTACAGTGGCGAATGTGGCTGGAATATCTCAGTATGTAACAACTAATGTACCATATCCCTGGCGAATAAGCATGTTTATCTTCTATTCTAAGAAAATGTGTGACTCGGAGCCTGTTAGTTTTTAATCATCGGGGAGTTAAAGGAAAGCTCTGAAGTAGAATAAGATTATATTATAGTTACTGAATGACACTATCTACTTACCCCAACAGAAACGTACGGTTTTCGTTACTACAAAATTTGTAGAACTAAATGTTCAAGCTGCCTTTTGAAGCTTCATGAAATCGCGAGTGGATTTTGGTTCTAATTGATTTAATCGATTGCAATCTCATTGCTATGGCAGAATATATTATTATGTATGAGTCTCATTACTAATGTCCAGTCCTCTGCAACATGTATATTACGTAGGTCACTGTAAAGGATTTTGATTGGTTTTGATGCATCTCTGAATCAATCTATTACACGCTGGCGAATACATTGACATGTTTGGAGTAATGTTAAAACCATGTTCTGGTCACAAATAATAAATCACCACTGGGATTTTAATGTATTAGGTTGACAACCCGTCCGAATAGAATGTTTCAAATTGGAATATTCAGATTTTAAAACTAAATATTATTGGCTCCCTAAATACATTTATTAAACCTTATACCTAAATAGATTTTATAGATTGAAAAAATATTGGATACCTAAAAATATTGGGTTTAAAGCAACCGAAAAAGGATAGTAATGGTTTTCCATAAGCAAAGAAAAGGAAAATGATAAAAACAAAGTAAATTGAATTTGATGAAGTGCGAACATTGGGAATACTAAATGGGCGAAAGTTTTGCCGTTTCAACACCTTCGAGCGTGGCTGCGAATAAATTGGAATTCAATTGTTTGATGTAAACATTACTAATGTTTTTTATAAGATTTGCTTGGTTACTGAAATTATTTGAAAAAAATTGGAAGCTTTTTTGATACAGGGCCTAGTGTTTGAATAAATTACTGAATTAATTGAATGTACTTTTTTTTCTGTTATGCGCAGATGTATATGTATATGCATGGGAATATTTTCCAACCAGCAAGATTTTTCACAGCGCTGAATACTGCCACACGTAATACTTAGGTACAGACACTCGAGGAGGCTTTCTGTGCATCCACTTTAAAATATTTTGAATTATAAATATTTAAGAAAAAGCCTCACCGAATGACGAAACTTGAAATCTTCTAGGGCACACTGGGCTTTCATCCTCGAAAACATAACTTCTGACTGGCTAATATTTCATCTACGGCATGAGCGATTCCTATGTAATAACTTGTGCCGACTCAGCAGGAGAAGACCTGTTATTTCAAGCACTAAATTTAATAGAAGCCAAGTGACCAATTTTCTATAGTAATTTAGCCATCGTTTTTAAGCAAATCTTTCATCTAATCCTATTTTTAATCTTTGGGCCTTCAAAAACTCTACTACTGCTTCTTTACGGCTATACAACGATAATGGGTCTAAGTTCTATAAAGAGTAAACATTTAGTTTTATTTTATTCGCATCATGCGATTGCAGTACCAAGCACGTCGGTCAGTGCTCATTCTTTTCCAAACTGAACGGAAACATAAAGAAAACCTTTCGAAATACTCGAAGTTGAAATGCTCAGTATTTATTGCTATCTTCCGCGGTCTTTTCTACAAACAAAATAATGTACTATGTGAATTGAATGGAACTCGGGAGTGAACGAAAAATACGGAACATTATATTTTCATTGTCAGATTTTTTTGCAACTTCATCTTGCGATGTAGCTTGTGATACAGAAAAGTGTACATACATCTAGTTTTGAACTGCAATCGGTTCTAAGTTTTATTTATTTTAAAAATACATTTCTTTTTTTCCTTCTGTCGTGTCGTCACTGGTTGTTGTGTAAGTCGGTTGCACGACAGGTCGATCGATTGCTCTGTTCATTTACTTTTTCTCCTGTCGAGTTGGTACGAGCTGTCATGGGAACCGTTTGTACTGTTGTGGAAAAATTCAGTCAACAACTCAGTTGAAGAAGCTGACTGCCCAGTATACGCCAGACGATCTCAGGTCTTTTGACTCGTAGCCACATAGCTACCACGCAGATTGGTCGACCTGTGAGGTTAACCAGCGCGTACCGCGGTCGGACAATTTTTCACACATGGAGACCCCTCCGTGCCTCGGAAAGCATGTTAAGCAGTTGATCCTGGGTGTCATATGAAGACAGTTGTTGACGGGTGTCAGCAGCTCAAAAAGTCTGACAACCAGTCTAACCTTAGAGTATCAGTATCTCCCAGTAATTGGGTGGCGAAGGTCAGATGGCAGTCGCTCCGTGTAAAATACTGATATTCAGCCGCAACCTATAAGATTGGAAACCGAACCCAATGTAGTTGGGGAAAGCTAGACAGATGATGCGATGATGATCTCAGGTCTTTTGACTCGTGGAGACTCTTTCCTTGATTAATGTTTTCAGTTGGTTCTTAATGCATTAATAATTTTGATTTATATATTCAAAGTTTACTTAAGCAAGAGAAAAACAGGAATCAAGTCATACTTACAGCTACTACTACTAATTGTGAATGTCTTTTTAGATTAAGTCATCAATTTGAGGTATGGTATGTAACACCTAATATTAACCAAAATTACATACCTATTTTCAAAGTCACCCAATTTTACTATCTCATATTTCTATCCCAACTGATATTGGACGCATGAATTCTGATAAAATTTATCGTTAGCACTTGGAACTCTCTGAAAGTGTATTGAGTGACATTTTGTCGAGCATGTTGGGTGAACTGCATCAATGGAACAAACAATTGATACTAATTGGGGCATTTCCACGTAATTTTACCAGCAAGTCAAGTGATGCAAATGAGAGACAACAGAATATCTATTGTTTCTCATTGCCGGGCACCGCATGTGTCTTAATGAGTTAATTTTTTTAACCATTTCATGACTGAAATGATTGGTCTGCTCTACAAGGATTTTATGTTAACTGACAGAAATGAACCATTCTGGGTGAATACAGCTTTAATCTTTTCACAGATTCTCAAAGTCTTCAGGATTTTCTCCTGGCCCGATTCTGTGCATTTGACACATGTGGTATTGTTTCGCATTGCTCATTAGAATGATGAGTGTGAGTGCATTAGCGCATGCGTGCGCAAGTTGAAACATACGACTGTGCACTAAAAACAAAAACAATTCTGTCTTGATCGACACTTTCGTATCCCGTGTGTTTGTCCACGCACGCTTTGTATCGTTTCTATAGCGGTATAACAAATAGACGCTATTACTCTGCGGTGCCTATAGACGTGTTGTGTTTTAAATTCAAACCTTTTTGCTACTAAAACTAGATGATGAATCAAATATCTACGCAAAAGACTGACAGAGGGCAATACTCCAATTTATAAGGGTAATTTATAGAGGCAAATGTATTACTGCTAATTGTTGATATAAAAAATATAAAATAATTTTGCCTGTCTATATACAATCTCAACTTTATTCACAGACGGGTTAAACATTTTTATTTAGGTAATGTTATGCAAGCAATTAGCGCATATTATTGTTTATAATGGATTCTTCAGATGCCTTCATATCAAACCTGGCTATGGGCAGCAGCGAAAATTTTTAAACTAGTAATAGTGACGGTAATAATTATGATCAAAATTTGTAACTCATACACACATAATATTATATAGACTTTGATATGAAAAATGTTTAAGGCATACATAACGCGAAAAGTTCCCTTTAAAAAGAAATCAGTGATACCCTATCTATAAAAAAGAATAAAAAGACGATCTAAATTCTTCTTTCACTTTAAATACCTACAAAATCTAAAGCTCTTTTAAACAGCATTCTTTACAGAGCTTGAGAAAATCTATTTAAAGTGTAGTTAAATCACTAATTAGTTTTAAAGACTCAGAAAAAGGTGGAGCTAACTCAAAGGAATTAAACACAATTACGTCGAAAGTTCAAAGCTTGGTAATCATTTTATTCTGGGCGGTCAAAGGGATTATTCAGTTTTATTATTGCAATTAAAATGCATGGCGAGAATGCCAGTGGTTCTTTTACGCGTTTAATTTGAGGAGTAAATATTTTTCATATTTTTTTTTTATGTTCAATGAATGTAGAATTTGTTGGCGTAATGAGGATAAAACAAGGGCAGAAACAAAATTGCGTCTGAAAGAACAAATTGTAAGATAAATGTTTGAGTAGAAAGACTTTTAAATATATTATAAAATTGCATGTTCCTCTTCTGTGTGTATCTCAGTTTGAATAGAATCCTCTATCAAATTGAATCAAAATAAATTGCGCCAGTTAGTGCCTAACAAACAAACAGTTGCACGGAAAGCCGATGTATGCAGAACACAAGAATTCTTCAATATAATATCTTGAATTTATATTGAAATTAAAGAGAAAATGAGAGAATGTAAATCGATCCAAAAATGAACTTCACATAAAAAATTCCATCCAAAACTGACCATACGAAATTCATCAAACAAAAACATTACTATATCTAAGTACTTAATCTGTAAGCCAACAAGATGGGTGCGCACAAATATTTGCAGCTGAAAACGTGAATATGCATTTACTCAGTCCAGCTTAACGTGTAGAAGTATGAATTATGAGCGAACGGCGGGATTTCCTTTTTGTAATGCGTTGCTTGGAACAATGTAAAGGAATTTCGAGTTTAAATTTTGGTAACGGGAAAAATGAATTTTTTAAAGAAATAATTTTCATGGTTAGTAGTTATCTGCAGCATTTGGATATAAAATAAGAGACGTTAACACCAACTAGAAAGACTATATTTGATGTTTCTTTTCGCATGATGTAAAGTTTGCCTTAAAAGTGAATGGAACAACGAATACGATTCAAATTTACGACCTATTGGTGCCAGTCCACCTTTGGTATATTAGTGATTTATTTTCCGTGAATTCATCTATGTCTCTTATGGCCACGTCTAATTTTTCAGAAGATTAACGTTAGCGATATTTTGTTCCATGTGATAAGGCCTATCGCCTTTTATTGGGTATATTTTCCAACACCAGGCTATATCTGAATAGAATACTTTTTATTTCAAATTTCTGATAACAAATGACGGTGGATATTTAACCATTTATTGCAGAAGCAGCAGCGTCTTCTGTGATATCATTGGTGTTTAGTATTCGATACAAATGCTTGCTTGTTTATTATTATTATAATTTTGAGTGAAGATCCTCGAGTACCTCGCCAACCTCCCAAGGAAGGACATCGGGGTTTATAGGACTCTTACGTAGAAAACTGCTCTCAGTGGCCGTCTTCAGTATATTAAGAGCGAGAGGTGTGAGCAGTTTTTATAGTGAAAGGAACCCTCACAGTGTTCAAATCAGCCTGGGACAACTTCTTCTTCAGTCGGCACGAGCTATCTTGAGAACCGCTCATGCCGTAGTGGAAAGATTTGTCAGTAAGCAATGTATTGAGGCTAACCGCTCGGGGTTCGCTGGACAATCTCAGGGTTCAGCACTTATGGAAGCTTTTTCCTTGACAAATACGTGCTGACGTCATCCAAAACACTTTTGGTGAGGAGACGCTTTGCAAAGTTACTTTCGTTTTAGTATATATAATAGCTGATTATTTTCGCATACGCCTGTACTTTGTACCATTTTAAAATAAAATGAGTTCATAAGATAAAGTTTCTTACTAAGAATCTTTAACGATGCCTCATTTTGAACAAGACTGAGTAACATGATTTTATTTGTTCGCTTATCAAAGAATTTCTAAAAAATAAAAATCGCATTTAATAAATTTACTACGGTTAGATGAATATATTTTTTTAAATAATTCTTGAATGTTATAATGCTAGCTTATAACATTTCTAAAACTTAATTTAATATTAACTATTTATATTAAAATATTTAGTAGTTACACAGTCCATACGAAAAATCTTAGTAGCAAATTTGGTATTTAGTAAATTCGGAGTAGCATTCTGGTGTTTTAAATTGTGGCTAAAGGGTAGCAAGAACATCGGCCCCTGCTGTATTATTTATTTATTTTATTCTATTCACAGCGACCTCAGGCCAATTATATTAATTAAAGAAATAACATTCATAAACTCACCTCATAGTACTCTAAACATTATTATGGGCCTTACTAACGGCGAGCGCGGCAGATAGGCATGATGTTTCCCCTGAGTTTGTTACAGCATTTCTTCTCAGGGATACTCATAGGAAATGCCAATGCCATCTAGCTTAAAAAAGACGCTGAAAGTTATTGAAAAATAATAATTGCAAATAATTTAATTTCATTTCATGCCATTTTAAGTACCTAAGCTACGAAAGCGAAGGCACGCGTGGTTTTTCGAATGCATGAAAATTGTATGAGTCAAGGCGTAATGATAAATATTGATTATTAAAGCTGAACTTTTAAATAGTGCTTGATTGAAAGTCTCATCAAATTCGGTCCACTAGTTTTTAAGATAAAAGTGTTCCAACAGACAGACTTCCAAACTATCGTTGGTTCTAAACATTATCTATTCAATTTTCATAATACTAATATTGTATGATGCACTATTATGCAAAGCGAACTCTTAACTTAACCGTCATATGTTTCTATGTCGTCGATATACAGAACAACATACAATCAGTCACAGCTAATTGCCCCGTCTGGCGCAACTGTGTGTTCACGAATATGGTCGGTCGAGTATTGATTCTGGGGCTAAGGATCTATGATGACTGATTTAATTGTGGCACATATAGGGCTATGTTTACCAACAATTAAACTAAATGTATAAAATAAAAATAAAATATTTGTATATATTGTATTTGACGGTATGGCTGGCGCAGTGGCTAAGCGATTAGCTTTCTTCACTAGGTGTTGCGTGTTTGAATCCCGCACGGAACACATATTTGTATGATCCATAGATAGTTGTTTCGGATCTGGTTCTGTGTGACATGTAGGTATGTTTGTAAACTGTACCCTCGAAACAAGAGTAGGACAAAATAAAAAATAAAAAAATCCTAACCATCTGTTATATTATTCGTGAAAATGGGCTTTAGTATACTTTATTGCCAAAATATGGCAATAGCATTACAGTATTGAAACTAGTTGAGAATAGTTAATTTGCGGTTATCATCCTGTTGCTAATACAAGTAATAATTAACTTAAATTCCTATTTTGTTCAAGCGTATGTTCATCTTCTTTTTCTTCTTGTTCTGTCAAGTTGGTACCTATCACTTGCAATGATTAGCCAGTCAGCAAATGTGATATCGAGGGAATCTGCCCGAGAATATAACAAAAAATCTTCTCTCGTAGAAGCTCTTTCCTTGTTAATGGCATGGCATATTATCGCAACCAAGAAAAATTGTTTGTAATACGATCAGCCTCCTAATGACATAATAATATATGTTATTAACGAAATTTAATAGTGAATTTGATTTAAAAGAAAAAAAGAGGCCTTGAATTTTTTTAACCAGCTTCTAAAACAGAAGGAATTTCTATGTTCGGGTGTATGTATTTTTTTTATATATGTTACACAATACATATGTCACAACCATACATAAAAATAGATGATGTTTTCTTACTACGTCTAAAAAGATATTCTATATACGTAATATGAAATTTCAGCAAATTACTGGGAAATTTCAACCGATGTACAAACACGAATACCTACTAATAAAGGCAATCTTCGTTTAACTTACAAATAAACAAACAGATTGTAAAATTTACCGACTGCCAGGATTTCGGTCGTGATAATACTGTACAGTCAGCGACAAAAGCAGCTTAACATTAAACAAAGTTTGAGTGAAAACTAGCGAACATTCCATTTGTAACTAATTATTATAAAATTGATTAATGGTTAGTAAAAAAAAACAATAATTAATTTATTGGATAAATCAGTTTCAAAATTACGAATAGTTATGCCGGTGACAGTATCTCTAATTGGACCGTATATCTAATCTTGCTCATGGACCACACGGACCACTACATCGTGTTATTATCACTCATGGCTAATTAATACGTCGGGCGCCTACATCGTGAACAGACATACTGAATTACTAGCTTGATCGAGCGTGTAATCTGAGGCTGGGACAGATTCTGTTCCGACTTAAATAGAACGTACAAGAGATATAAACAACGATGCTTTACATTGAACATTGGATCAACAAAAACAAAAAAAACAATAAAAAAAGTGTGTGTAGCGACTACTACTCGTAACATGGCAAAAAGTAAAGCGCCATTTATCGGAGTGAAGCTGAATTGCACTATGAGAGTTTACAACGATTCTAACACATATACGAATGTCCGACATCAATCGTCGGGCTTCGGCCCGCCAGGCTAACCACCTTGCCTGATCGGAGGATTCTCCCTTTTCAATGGAGGAACACCATACCTCGTTCCTCGACATGGAAAAACGGGCGTTGTTTAAAAAAAAATCGCTACAAAACTACTACACCTGCGTAGCACATCATTTCGATATTTAAATATGATAGTGTAAATTTAAATCTCGGATCATTTTTTGTAGTGATGTCCTTTACCCAAGTGTAGTGGTGCAGTAATAAGTTAAAAAAGACGCTAAAAGGAGCCGTTGTCCTTTCAATAGAAAATAAGTGTCTGAAATAAGTTTAACCAAGAAAATTTAAACCAGAAAAAATTTTGAACGGGAACGGTCTGAAATATTAATTATGTAAATTTCATAATTGACTTAATAAAAATAGAAGCCTACATTAAAAGACACGAACAAGAATTCAATCAATACCTAATAAAAGCTATCCAAATTATAAATATTTAGATTCCATTATGTAGCGACAACCAATCTTAATCATTAAGCAATCATGCAAACAAATACACATTAACAAACAGTACAAACTTCAAAATTAGAACAAACAAGAACAAGTGACGTCATTATTATTACAAAGATGGCGGAGCACGCAGTAATGGCGCTAAGTGGATACGGTTGTTCTGTTGTCTGTAGTGCTATGAAAGTGTTAGCTGTATACAAATACGGACTGAGGCAGTTTCTTCTTATGGGAAGAGGATTCTTGGTTACAATGTAAAGTACGTTTGCATAAGTCAAAGCGAAAGGTAACTGTATATAATGGTTTGTGAGCGTTCACGTAAATGCAATTAAGAAAAATAACAAGTAAAAACTGTATTTTTGATCTTCAAACTTTATTACAATATATGTAAATAATTTGATTTGTCGGATTGAATTATTCTCTTTGCTTTCTAAAAAATCGTTGAGGTATGGAAGCTTGTGCTAATAAACAACTAAATTACATTTACAATGTTAAATAATAACAATATTAAATAAAAAATATTTTAGTAATATATTTATTATACTTCTGAGTTCATTGGCATATCATAGGACGGACTTAATGGCAAAAAGCACTACCAGTCAACCTTTGGGTTAATATGCATCGAAAAGGAAAAAATTGGTTCGTTATAATAGCATTTAGACATCTCTAGTCGGTTCAAGCTTACTCGGAAAAGAATAACAAAACATCGTCAGGACCTGATAAAGGAATACAACATACATCAAAATTGAAATATGGAAATCCATTTTTGAGGTTAGTATAAAAATGGCACATTAACAGCTGCTAAAGTAAAAATATTTTCAATTCCTATCTTTGTTAATGAAGAGCTGAGCATTAAGAAAGACTGCTGAGACCCTGCGCCATGATTTCCCAAGAGACTACCAACAGACCGTCAGAAAAATTGAAACTGAACGCAAAACTTCATAACGATAATATTTCTCGTTTCATACTTTGGATAAAATTAGATTTTTTTTTATTTTTTACGCTTCAAGTTTATGTTTTAAAAGTATTCCCCGGGGTTCGCCAAAATTAAACTAGATTTAATATTAAATTGCCTGAATTATGTTATTAGATTCAATGTCGGGGGAAATAAAATAAATTTGCCTTGGCCTTCTTAGATTAATTTGGAATTTAATAATGAAAAAAAAAAAAAACATAATTTATTTTGTAATGCTTTTGAGATAATAGTGAATAATAAGCTACATTGTACTCACATAATTGTTGTTCGAGATCAATGTATAAATTATAAATATTGTATATATTCCGAGTTAAAAAGAATAACCATGGAGTTTCTTGCCGGTTCTTCTCCATTGGAAATCAATACTTTGGAACGTGGCAATTAGAGCCTGACTATTCATAAGTGCCTGTGAATGGTTTACATGAATAAAAATATATTTGAATTTGAATTTGAATACCGCTAGTATTTCTAGCTCGTCTAGCTAGTTTTTCTATGTCTTCAGTACTATTATTATTCAATTTTCCTTTTCAATAGATTCAATAATTAATTATTACTTTGATTTTTACATAACATCCCCAACTTCGAGGAGGAGTTAATTTGAAACAAGCGTTAGTTTGATTAATTGGCAAAAATTCATCTTCTAATGATTTCCCATTCAGGTTTACCATTTTTTCATGTCTATTTTATCATTCTTCACGGACATGTATTAATTCAAAATACACAACTTTAATAGTAGGAACTTACACTAATTTATCACCAGTGTCAATTGTCTACTATATTATTGGTGTACATGGCCCTTAAAGTGTATGAATATTTTGGAGCATTGCATAACTGCCACATCTAGTATTGTTATACAATACTAGATGTGGCAGTTATGCAATGCTCCAAAATCTTCATACACTTCATGCTCGAATACATGACTATTTTTGCAAATTTTCAAAAATGCTACATAAACATATCTCTAATATTTGACCGTTGCATTTTCAACTCTACGTAGGCACAATAAAAAAGCTCCTACTTTTATTTCGAAATTAAATTTTCAACGCGACTCCACTCGCCGATTTTACAAACGATTTGATCCTTTATTCGTTTACGAAATTTTTCGAATAGAGAACATTTTATTCGAGAATTTTCTCCACCGTTACTTTGAAAGCGGTTTCTATCAATTTTCTGGGCATTGTACAATACTGTATTGGTGTCAAATGGTGTTCAAATGGATGCATGGGTTCCAATATAAGTGGGAATTGAAGTATTTGTGTGAGGAAAATTTAATCTTCAATATGGTTTCAGTTCAGAATGGTTTTAGATTTCACCTGTCACTTACACGTAATTCTATATAAAATCATGAATGCTTTCGTTACTCCTGCGGCAATCAATGAAATTATGGATTTTGATCATTAAAAAGGCATACAATTCTTACTGATTAATTTACATATTGCATCATATTTCCCTGAAAACGCTACATATTGGACATATTGAAGGACATGGGAATCGAATCTAGGACTTCACGCTCAGGAGTCACGCTTGCGTTCACTACATCAATGAGTCAGGCAATCTCTTTATACATATTATTAATTATTGAAAAAAACTTTTAATACGAGTATCATAGACTGCAAAGCTGTATAGGTATTCTTTCTTCCTTGTTTAGCTAACAAAATACGAGTCATAACTCATAAGTTCATAACATAACAAGAAACGCGTACATAAACTTCCATAAACAGTTTTCACTGCCATTAATTTCATCATTCTTCTGTCCAAAGTTTGACATTTGGGCGTTACAAAAGTACAATATTATAGATCTTATTAAATGCCGACAAAAACATGTTTACGCGGCCATGTTGATGACGTCAGCGTATTTTGATCTCTATTAGGAAGAGGTTTGTTTTATATACATAACTAGCTTCCGCCCGCGGCTTCACCCACGTGCCTAATTGTTTTTCTAGCTTTAGTTACGGTGTATAACATCAGCTATCTACCATTTAAAGTGCTGTCAAAATTGGTTCAGCTGCTTCAGAGATTAGTCGAATCAAACAGACAGACAGACAGAGAAAAATTGAAAAAAGCGATTTTTTGGCATAGGTACCGTATATACGTTCATATGCATTTAGTAAAAAGCTGTTATTTTGATATGACAAACAGACACTTAAATTTTATCTATTTGTATTGTTTATATATTTATATACGTTATACACCACTAAATTCTAATTACCATACAAATAATTAATTTGCGTAACAAGTAATATTTCTCGACGCAATTATTGGCTTTTATTTTACTTTAAAAATACACAATAAAGGATATAGTACAACAAAGTCTGCGCCCGTCGTTACCGAATTATTGGGATTTTTTGTATAAAAATTCTTAGTAACAGCACGGAGTCTGGAACTGTGCCCGGTAGATGGAAATAAGCTCGCTCCCCATTACATGTTACTCAATAAAAGCATCGGCGAAATGTGGGTGTAGAATAGTACACCTCCGCCTAACCTTTCGGGGAATACAGTCATGATGCTATGATCCTATTTAATATTATAAACGTGAAAGTTTGTGAGGATGGATGGATAGATGGATAGATCTTTGTTACTCTTTCACGCCAGAACAGCTGAACGGATCTGGATGAAATTTGGCACAGAGATAGTTTATAGTCTGGAATAGCACATAGGCTACTTTTTATCCCGGAAAAATGTACGGGTTCGTAAACCACGCGGGCGAAGCCGCGGGCGGAAGCTAGTCTTTATATAAAAGAGTCGATTCTAGGTAGTGGGTGTTGCCTAAGAATAAAAATACGGTAGCTAAACTCATCCTAAACCCGTTTTTGGCTCTCGCTTTATCAGCAAACCGATCCGAATCTTCGATCTTCATTACGCACATATTTATCGGACTGGCCTCACACGAAATCGCTGAAACTTTTCAAAGGTCATAGCCGTATTTATAGGCGTTCGCGCTTCTCGTATTTTCTACTTAATTGACACTTAGTTAGATTAATGTTTGCGGATGGTAATGCCACAGAATAGTTAAATGGGCCAGA
Organism: Shargacucullia verbasci; assembly: GCA_947562105.1. NCBI lineage: Eukaryota > Metazoa > Arthropoda > Insecta > Lepidoptera > Noctuidae > Shargacucullia > Shargacucullia verbasci. Next base: position 1,313,886 of record OX387283.1, read on the forward strand.
GGGACGCCGAATTTTGTGAATTGTAAAAGTATCGGATATTTGTGTCCATGTTGGTTTACCACGAGGTGGTTAAAATATTACATGGGTGTGCAGTCACTACCTTGAACAAGTGCAACACTAGAAATATAGCACGTGTCGAAACAATAAATATTTGTATAACCTACAGATAGTTTTTCCGGGTCTGGGTATTTGTGTTTGTGAAAGAACCCACGATACAGGAATTATTCATAGTGTTGGACAATTTTTGTATATAAAAAAAAAACAATTATACAGGGCGGGATTTTATATTTAATCGGTGAGATTTATACGATGATATTTTTGTGTATAGTCTCTGATTTATTCGATTTCGATTTATGCATATAACATATAGTCTAAGCTATTTCATTTCTAATAGGTAATTTGCCTGCCTACTTATAAGATATACCTACGTCAGGTTAAATTTTGTATACCCATTGTATGGTTCAATATGTGGCTAATTATTGTGATATTATAAAACTGCTTCAACCGATTTTCTTCCAAATATACAAAAGGTGAGTTGGGGTAAGATCGGTAATGGGGTAAGATCGTACCGATCGAATTTCCGTCTGATTCGACCACTTTTTATATGTTGTTCTCCAGTCCAAAGATGCTCCAATCAGCCGGAAATTCGATCGGTACGATCTTACCCCATTGCCGATTTTACCCCAATGCACCTTATTTGATTTCATAGAACATAAATGAAAATAAAGAATTACATAGAATTTCATAAGAAATCTCCATCTAATATCCAATACTAAAAGGGTATCCATATCAAGGTAAAACTAGGCATAAAACAAAGCTCTACGTCCTATCTACGGTAATAATCATTGTTTAAAACAGTATCCTTACAGATAATTGAGCCAACGCTAAGACAGTGATAAATCCGCCTTTAATAAGTGCTTACACGCAGCATTTTGTTAGCAAACACATGCTTGTTGCGGTGGCTGAGAGGCGTGTAAGGATGAGATGACTCAACTCACGTAATTATAAGTGATCTATATAGTAGGAAAATTGCCGTGGATGATGTAATCAAAATAGGAACTTTTAATCACAAGAGGGAGCTAGGAAAGGCCGCTATAAATAAAACATAATATGATTTACAAATGTCAGAATATCGACACACATTTCCAAATATTGAGCTGCTGGTGGGAATTTGAGAACAGTGAATTCCAATGACACTGGTCAAACCGGGGTCGAATCTTACGCTCAGCAACCGCGAGTGCGAACACCACTGAGGCAATATTATAATCTAGTTTTATAGCAATGGTCAATATCAAAAAAGGTTATTATTAGAGGCCTTTTAAGCAGGCCATGAAGGGTATATATATAGACCCGGGTACGTCCTAAAACTGCGGCCAGACACCGGAGGACGGGCAGCAGCGTCCTCTCACTAATTGGTGAGCCACTGCGATCCCCAAGCCGCCTGCCAAGCGTGGGGATTATGGCAGCCCCCCTCCCCTTGGGGAGGTCTTCGTTCAGCAGTGGACGTCTACTGGCTGATGATGATGATGATGTTGAAGGGTATAGTCGCGGTGGTAATTTTGTAACTATTAAAATCATAAAATGTATTAGAACGGCATATACCCTAGGTATTATACACTATGAGTAAAACAAACTAGAATACAGAGTGTATAATGATTAGTGCACAACGGGCAATTAACCTTTGCATGAACAAGAAAGTTTTGGAAAATACTGAACAGGGTAGTTCGTGGTGGTCTCTGCATAAAAGGAACATGAATATGGAGCAATATTAATTTAATGTTCTAATACTGAGTTAGATGGAGTATAAATATAATTTGTTCGGCCATTGTTAAGAAGACAACGTGCAGGTTTAAGATCATGTAAACATCACAATTATTTAGATAGAATTCTTTGTTAAAAAATATTGAAATTGGAAACTCAACTGTTGATAAACTTTTGTTTACGAAAGTTTGGCGGCGCCTCGTTGGTATTTTATTTTGCTTCAATACATGATATTATAGACTAAGAACTTGTTGACTCTAACACATATAGCTACACTGCCTAAACCTGGGTTTAGCCGCACGTAACTTGATGCAGAAGCGTTTAAAAGTAATTAAATTGAAGACACATCGCCCTTCGTATGTTGGCGAACGTTAAAACGTTAATATGGCGGCCATTTTGGATGTCAGATAGACAGACATGACAGATTAAAAATACATTCTCTTCGAATTGAGAACCGCCTCCTTTTTGAAGTCGGTTGATGTCAGTCAAATGGTACGGTAGAGGTTTTATGTAATAAGATACAATCTTTGGTATGGATGCTGGTGAGCAACAAAAGAATAAATATTTGAAAAAGGACGTCAATGTGTGACACAATAAAATGATGGGACTTGTTATTTGAATTAATTTTATTTGGGAGCTCGTTGCATTCAATAAAGAGTTTAATATTTTAACAGCAGTTTTATCCCTGGTATACTATAGTACATTACTCTATTATCATACTTCATTTTACTAATAGGTATACTTGCGTTGATTATCTTTTTCAGTGTGAGAACATTTACCGGAAAACCAGATACAACATCAGTAAAGAAATGAAGTAAATTCAATAGCCGTAAAAATAAGTAAAATCACAAGTCTTGGCTGCTTCGCATTTCTGTATGGATACATCACAAATATACGAGATATTATACTCAAAAACAATCCTTGATGATTCCCTACGGATAACGATGATAAATAACCTTTTATCAATTAGAAACGAAATAATAACAATAAAAAGGCCTTAAAAATATAACAAAAACGTTAGCCACATTAAAACACGAGAGGAGTCCGAAGTTTTCTCATTTCCTTTAAAAAGATTAACACGTTGTAGGGGGACGTGATCGGAACGCAAATTTCTTTCTTAATATTCATCTTGGCAAGTTTGATTTTTTATATTCATTTTGCTTGTGTTTTAACTGTAAAATTCGTGTTTATAGGTTCTGAGGTGTAAGAAAATAGCCTATACAGTGACCCGAGATCTTCTGGTGGACTTTGGGTAGTTGGCTTCGATACCATTATTGCTGACTTACTCTTTCCAGTACGAAATGAGCAGTTCCATGATAGCTCAACAGAAGAAAACATATGTAAGTGTATCGCAACAAAATTCCTCGTATCGCGCTGCCTAAGTACGTTTACAAGGTTCATAAAGACCCAGATCAGAAACAACTATCTGTAGATCATACAAATATTTGTTCCGTGCGGAAATCGAGCCTGCGACACGTAGCGTAGCAGTCGATCTGTCAACCACTGCGTCAACCGTGCCGTCAAAGATTCCCTTTTATTTGATACCCAATAGTGGTTGGATGTAGATGAGATTTTAGTGAACATTTTCTATAGAAGGAGAGCCTACTTGTCTAGTGGTTGCAGCCACAACTGCTGAGCGTGAGGTCCTGGGTTCGATTCCTGGGTCGGGCAGTGTTATTGGGTTTTTTTGTATGAAAATTTTCAGTAGCAGCACGGAGTCTTTAACTGTGGCTTGTAGATGTCAATAGGCTCGCCTCAATAACGGCATCGGTGAAATGCGGGTGTACGTACGACACCTGTGCCTGACCCTTTGAGAGATACAGGCGTGATGCTACGTTTTGTGTTATGTTAAGAAGAGGCTGTTTCTAATTCAGATTTTTATAAATGGGCACGAGAATTGTCCCCCAGCTGAGTCAAGTCAGTGTCTACCTATATGTAAATGTTATTCGTTTTTGTTTTTATGTTTTGTTTTTGTTCTTTTATTCTTGTTTTTATGATTTATTGTATAATGTTAACTTTACTTTCGAATCTTACTATTCTTCGATACTTTGTTTGTGTGACAATTTGAACCTAGCAAATAAAATATATTTTTCTCAACAGACTTTATCTTCAGGGTTCACTTACTATTTATTTAACAAAGCCTACATCGTTCTTTCATACTTCTCACACATCACGTTCTTGTCAAGACTGTTGAAAGGGATTGAGAATTTAAAAGAGTATTCAAGGAGTTTCTTGCCAGTTCTTGTTCATAGGACAAAGTTTTTGGAACCGTGAAACTAGAGTCCTGTTAATCGGTTTCTATTCAAGTACTTCCTACTAATATTATAAATGCGAAAGTTTGTGTGGATTGATGGATGGATGGATATTTGTTACTCAATCACGCCAGAACGGCTGAACGGATCTGGATGAAATTTGGCACACAGATAGATTATAGTCTGGAATAGCACATAGGTCACTTTTTATCTCGAGAAAATGTACGGGTTCGTAAACTACGCGGGCGAAACCGCGGGCGCAAGCTAGTACTTTATATATAAAACGTAGCGTATGGAAAAAAGCGAGACATGACGCTATAATTATTTCGTTCGCTTCCAAACATCCAAACATTGAGACACGCAGAATTTTATCTGCAATGAGTGTAGCGTTCGCTACTGGCATTATATTTTACCCTGCTTTATCTACTCCACCCCGAGATGTGCGATTTGGCCTAATGTCTCCGGAAAATTCACTTCTACACATCTTGTTTGCCGTGCACGACACGGGAACGATACGGTTACGATTTTTGAAGCGCTCACGCTTTCTTGCGTTCGTTTGTTTCATCAGCTTACATACGTATCCATAAAGCATAGGCCTTTTGCTCCATGCTCTATTGAACGGTCAGCATTGACATAATTACTACAGTTGGCATACATTTTGAAATTGAAGTATAACGTTATACGGGAAAATCTACTCAGTTTCCAAAAGATCGTCTCGTATAAAGATCTCTCGCGTTATCTCAAAGCTCGCGCGAAGACGAGTAGGTAGTGCGACGTCGCGACCTCGTCTGCTGTAGCGAATTTATGTGACGTTATTGCTTAATTGATACTGTTTTGTTGGAAACTAGAACAACAGAGGATATCTTCTTTAATTAACAGCACTGATACGCAATAAGTTTGGCTTAGGATTCGCAAGTTAAAGTAGCAAAGGGTAGGTCAGAATCTCGCCAAACCGGCAGCCCTGAAAAGGCCACATTGAACAGTTCATCTAAAAATCTCCATAACTATCAAACACACGATTGCTGAATATGAACCTTAGAGGAATCGACTTAAGAGTCTCCATTTTGTTTTGTGTAACGTGAATCATAAAAATGATTCATCTAAAGTGACTTGTGACTCCTCCGGTGTTGCGGGTGTCCATGGGCGACGGTAATCGCTTACCATCAGGCGATCAGTATGTTCGCATACCGACTACCGCATAAAAAAAAAAAACTAAAAAAAAATAAGTGATCCTTGACGACGAATCGTTCTAGAAATGGCGACCATGAATGGGAACGCAGAGAGTGGAAATTCAATTCTACTGTCCGGCGTGATGATTATGTTGAATCTTGAAGTGGAGTCTTTTAGGCTTTCTTTGTTATAGGGTGTAAGTTTTCGGGAACATAAAAGTTTCACTTAAAAAAAACCTTGTCATAAGTCTAACTGTGTTCATTGTTGAACATTTGTGTATGTACACCCACAATACATTAATCATTCAATACAAAATCTTTTTTTAATATAGCTGTAACCGAAGCTGTTTTAACAAAAGTCTTGCACTACCAATTCGGTGTAAAAATTAAATTAAATGTACCATCAACTGCATACCGGCCTTAGTTATTTACAGACATGGCAAAAACTTTCTAAGGCCTTTACCTACGAATCAAATGAACTACTATATAACTTGTTGCGCTGACCGATCATAGCCCAGGCTTCATAAATGATACCCGGAACATATCAGTTCATAAGTGTGTGTAGTGCTTGAAGTCTCGAGATCCAGGGTTGGCAGAAGTTTGTTTATGGTCCTATATGTCATCTTGGTTGAAGGAGAAACTCCAAATTGAAGTTATTAACATTTTCTATTATAACAGGTAGTATTTTCTGTGCTTCGTTCTTTTTTTCTTCTCTTTCCTTTTTTTTAACTCTAAGAATTATTCGTGTATCGTGGGTGCGTTTACCAACACATATATTCACATACACAAAGACCCAGACCCGAAACAACTATCTGTAGATCATACAAATATTTTTCCATGCGAGAATCGAACCCGCGACGCGGAGCGCAGCAGTCGATCTCTCAGCAACCGCGCCAACCATGCCGTCGAAGTTGAGTGCGTTTTTCATTACCATTTTTTTTATATTCTCTACCCTCTTTGGTAGACTGCGTAATTGATTTTGCTTAGCATGAAGTCCTGGCTTCTCAAAATTCTGTGTTGGTAAGCATTAAGAAGCCAGATCTACATGACGTCGATAAAACAGTGCGAACAGAAACGTACGACATAACTGAGACGTCGGTGTTATGACGTTCGGCGACATTAAGTTTCTAGTCTAAACTGTGGACCAAGTTATAGGAGATGGCGGAATCAAGAATATGCTACATATGGTACAATAACATAACATCATGCCTGTATTCCTCCGAATGGTTAATTAGAGGTATATTATTGTTTACCTACATTTCGCTGATGCCGTTTCTGAGTTCCATGTAATAGGGGCATCATTGACGACACGGTTGGCGTAGTGGTTGAGAGATCGATTGCTGAGCGACGTGTCGCGGGTTCGATTCCCGCACGGAACAAATATTTGTATGAACTACAGATATTTGTTTCGGATCTGGGTCTTCGTGTATGTGAATACACACCGTGCCTTGGAAAGCACGTAAAGCCGTTGGTCCTGCGCCTGATCTCTCTCCGGTCGTGTCGGATTGCCGTCCCATCGGACTATGAGAGTGAAGGAATAGAGAGAGCACCTGTGTTTGCGCACACACTTGTGCTCTATAATATCTCCTGCGTAGTTGGCTAATCTCCGGTGAGATTGGCCGCCGTGACCGAAATCAGTCAGGAGGACATTATTATTATTAGGGGCATCTACCGGGTATTTTTCCAGACTCCGTGCTGCTACTAAGAATTTCCATACAAATAAATCCAATAACACTTTGTTCAACCAGTAAATTGAACTCAGGACATCACGCTTTGCAGTTGCGCTTGTGAGCACGTAACCAACGAGACACTCATGTTATTTAATTTATGATTTTTACCATGTTACGTACTGTCTCCAGAGTTGAACGGAACGCGCAACATTAGATAAAGATGGCAACGCTGAATCCGTGGCCATGATACTTCCCGCATACTCTCTGGCGATGACGACAGGAGAGTAGGTTTCAGATTGGGATTTCAACACTTAGGGCCGTAACCCAGTTTTCAGCTTAAGGTCCCGGGTGATACGCCGGTGTAGATCGGGTTGGTCTGCCACGTGATCCAAAAATACCGGGGTATTCCAACCCGATCCGCACACACTGGGAGGTGGCTGGGGAGAACGCACCCTGGCGATGACGACGGGACGAGACGAAAAATACAACGTGCGCACCATTTATTCTCTAAATTACATTACTTTGAACCATACGTTTTCGTATAGAACCTACTAGCATCGTGTTACGTTATAAAAAATAGTCACAAATTCGTGTGGGGTATATTTTTTTTCTAACCTTTAATGTGCCATGCTGGGCAAAGGTATCCCATACCTCTCGTTGCATTTGTAGCGACTACTACTCGCAATATGGCAAAAAGTAAAGCGCCATCTATTGGAGTGAAGCTACAAAAACAAACCCTAAATCGCACTATGAGAGTTAACATTGATTCTAACACACATACGAATGTCCGACATCAACCGTAGGGCTTCGGCCTGCCAGGTTAACCACCTTGCGTGGTCGGAGAATCCTCCCTTTTCAATGGAGGAGCAGCACATCTCATTCCTCCACACATTGCTTCCTCTAGCCAATTCATAATGAAGGCATCTAAGTCATCACATCACATCGTCATCACATCGTTTTCTAGGCTTACCTCGGCGGCTTCGCCCGTCCTATGGAACTTACTCCATGAAGACCTTAGCCGATCTACCCTCGTGCATTCTACAAATATGACCCGCTCAATCCTATTTCAGCCTAGCAGGCTTATGGCCCACGTCAGTGATACCTGTCTTGAAGCGTATTATGGTGTTTCTTATTCAAATTAAAAACATAAATGGCGGCGTATTTACCATGACAAAAATCTTTTAATGTGTCATTAATTTTGTCTATAGGTAAGTACAGTCAGCATCAAAAATATGTATACACGTAGCGAAATTCAAACGCTTATTCTTGGAAAGATATTGTTTAAAATCATAAAATTTAAATAACCATATATACTTATGTATCCGCAGATACTATGTATGAAATTGGACAAGATTTCAATAACTATTTCCTCTAAAACTCGCTTTTGAATTTCGCTACGTGTATATATATATTTTTGATGCTGACTGTACTGCAAAAAAGAATGGTTACCTTTTTTGTTAGTATAGAATTTAGTTCATGCATAGGCCTATGTCCAGCAATGGACGAGTCAGGGCTGATGATGATGATAAAAAAAAAAACACTACATAACACTAACAGCTCTTTACTTATCCCAAACAGTAATTCGCCCACTCCACTTTATGGGTAATTTTTACTTTTATGTCATTTCTTTCAGCAAAATTAAATTACTTATGCGATGGGTGTCGCCACCGCAGCCTAGTATATCTTCTTTCATGTTTATTGAGTCATTAATAAATAGGTATTTTTTTTAAATATACCGTATGCAATCCATTATATCTATCACACTTTAAGTATATTTTCGCACTATACTGCCAATATATTTCTATAAGTTAAGATGTTGTTATTTAGATAAAAAGAACGAATAATTAATAAAATTAGCTTCAGCAGCATATACAGGAGTCGCCGTGGCGAGGTTCAATGTCTCCGGGTGTATTCTACAGATATTACCCACTCTCTTCAATCTAGCAGCCTTTACAGCCAATGATTCTATTCTGAGGGTTCGAGCTCCACGATGATTGATACATGTGTGCCATCAGTTGGAACAAGTCAACTCAAAACTGTATAGCTTTCTTCTCAAAAGACTATTCGAGACCCCTTCATGTTCCCACATAATATTAAATACATATCTGGAGTTTAAATAAGAAACCTTTGGGTTTGTTTCCGCGTTTCTAGGAAACGCGGGCGCCATCGCGCCATCTAGATCTAAAAAAACTTGCAAAAGCTTGCTGTAAGGAACAAATTACAGAAATGAAATCATTGTCATTAAGGGCGTATTCAATCACTATATTTTACAACACCCTTTATCATCTCACAACGTTAATATAGCACCCCATTGCATAATAAACAAACCGCTGAACCAGGTAAAATTAACGGACAAGCAGACATATTAACGGGTCCATTTAATGCAAAACGCGTGCGGCGACGTGCAAAATGCATTGTTCATGTTTAACTTAATGCTGTTATCGAATCGCCACTTTAATTTACAATTTACTGCTAATTATTTTTGAGGGTGATGGGCAAAATATCGGTTGGTAGCTAAACTGTATTTGTAAGAGGAATTCAGAAGGCTGAAAGAATTTAGATGATGTTTAAATTCGTCCTGTTTATAAATGCCCAAAGACATTTTCTCCACATAAGGCGGAATGACAATAAGTAAATGTCTATAGAAAGAGACGTTTGGACGTACTAAGTAATAAAAAATAATATGGAAAGTTTTCTGCCCTCATAAACCACGTCTGCCGCTGTGTAAATAACAATTAATTTTTTTTTGTAAGGTCTACATCAAAGGCTGTACTAAGCAATATTGAGTACTCATAATGTTTCTGGTCTGTGTACTCTTATTACAACAGGAGACTAGAGTATTCTAAGTTAAAAACTAAACAGACAAATATAATAAGGTCGACGGTAGTTTTTATAAACACAAAATCCTCGTAAAAGTTAAAGATAAGAATGATTTCAAAAATTACAATTCATATGAGTTCATTGAGTTTAAACAAAATAATGTTGAACTAAAAAGTATAGATAAAACTGAAATAGCTGCTTACAGATAAAAAATAAATAAAACAACTATTCATTAATAGTGTTTTTATTACAAGAGCAGTTGATTGGCAAAACAAAACTTAAGATAAGACGACGTTTCAGCAAAGATAAACCTTTAAGCTGAATATTAGTTTTCTTACTAGACTACATAAAATTTCATAAAACTGATTCCATCTCGCTGTCAAAGAAGATATTCTTAAAAACAGTTTTTCTTAGAACACTCTACTGATACGTGATCCAATCAATAAGAGCTGAAACATGACAATATTATCCAAACTTAGCAAAAACTAGTATACCCTCCATCAAAGTACCTCGCAAAAAGTTACATAAAACTGGGTCTTCGTCAGCTTGTGACAAATGTGGGAATCCTCGGCCTGGGACCGATACGAGGCAATCAATCAACGCTCACCACGCGGACCTAAGGGATAGAGCTGCCGTTTGTACTATCCCGGGATACGGGAACTATGTGCTATTACACCTATACTGAGATATAAAGACAATGAAAATGTTTGTGGCACATTTTTGTGTAATCAAAGCATAAGATCTATGTAAATTATTTATTAAGATCTATGTCTGGAAAATATCGATGTTGGAAATAATAAAATGTAATATCTATTTATCTATATTAAAACAGTTCGATTGCTAAGCGAACATACTTTCCGATGAAAAGATTAAATTCTTAGAATAATCAACATTCACATCAAGGATTCTCTGAAGCATAATCAAATTTTCATGTTTTTCTTTGATTATTATCAACTGAACTGAACATAAAACCGTATTTTCAACTCATCTTAGTATAATGAAGAACAAATTTCAAGTCCCGTGTTACGTCTCAATCCCGGTAAATTTCTCAGAAGGCGCACCACTAAGCCAGACTCTATCGATCTCCAGGCGTTCCTATTTACAGCTAACACGAATATCATCGTATTATTTAAAGCTATGAAAATGTCTGTTTATTTTAAGGTTAAGTTTCTATTATATGGATGTGGGGATTGTTTGTATAAAATATTAATGTCTTCACACCCACAAGTCACCGTCTATGTCCATACGTGCTAGAAATCAGTAGTAATAACTCATACCACTAATGCTATATTGCCCCACACTAGAAATAATTCGTGTAATGTATCGTGATTGTATTTACATACATATAATTATATTCACATACACGAAGACCCGAAACAACTATAAGTAGATCATATAAATATTTGTTCCGTGCGGGAATCGAACACGCGACACGCAGCGCAGCACTCAACCACTGCACCAACCGTGCGGTCTGTCAACAGTAGGGCACGCCTGATGGAAGGCGGTTACCGTAATCTAATGACCGTTTAATGGCTTGGTATTAACCAAGGGCATTACTCGCGCGTTGCCAACCATGTTAAAATCTTTTCACTCCCTGTTTGAAGAAACCCATGCTGTATTCACTTTAGAAAACCTACAAGACAAAAGAAAGCAAGAAATAAAATGTGAGGATTTAAGTGGTCCTCCTAAACGACATAGATAAAAAAATATGAAAATAGAAATACAATAATACTGCCAATATCCTAAATTCATTACTTTAAACCAACAACTGGAACTTCCGAATTGGCTGCAGGCAGCAACACTTCACCATAACCAAGTCGCGCAACAACTCCTCGGAAGTAAAGTCGTACGGGCCCGTCTTCGGCTCAAACGGCTCATTGCTCCAGAATCCCAAGTATTCCAAGTCGATTGATATCTGTACCAAGTTGGAGGCTAAACTTCTCGTCTAATTTTGCTGATTCGATTATACAACTTGTTCGAAATACGGAATTACTTATGAAGGAAAATTAAGTAGATTTGTGATAACTTTGTTGGAATTAATGTCGGATGCTAGATTTATTAAGGTTTCTTTATTTAAATAAATGGGAGTCCGATAAAGAAATGTTATTTTAAGTATTCCTTTGAAAGTTGTTCAGAATTGTCTGTTAAAATGAGAGCTTATACAGATGTCTTATTTATACAATTATGGGATAAGAAAATCTACAAGATAGAATTGAGATGAGCTGGTAATTATTATTATTAGAAGTAATTTTAAGCATTACTATCATTAAGCTCCTTAAAAATTTGTTCTTCTTCTTTAAGAGATTGGTTGTTACATGATTAAGTACGAAAATAGGTTTTAAATACGTTAAATTAAAACTCTGTTTGTCATGACGATAAAATCATTTCGCGGACCTCATGTTGTGAACGATAAAGGATTCTATAGTAATCCAGTTAGGTGCTTTCGAAGTGCTTTAAAGAAAACAAACAACCTCATCTTTCACTTTTCTGGTGGAATAATGGTGCAAGCATTTTTAAATTTTTTCATGAGCACAAAATTGAAAACATAATAGACTTACATCCATACCAAAGACTCAAGTATGTTGTCGTGTCGTTGAAGGAAATTGAAAATATAAAAGGACCCGTTGATTAAGTGGCTTTTCAGAACCCTTCCGGAAAGCACCATACTTGGACCTCCTTTGTATGGAAATCAACTTGTCCAATGTTTGATGTGGGTAGAAATGATTTTTGCATTGCTGAAAATATGAAAGCATTTCTTTTGTGTTATGTTTTTTCTTTGATGATATGGGTTTGAAAAGAATACTGTGTCAGCTATTTTAGAAATATATTGTTGCGTATGTTTCGTGTTTCGTTTACTATTCATCCATTGTCGTTATTTGTTATTTTCGTTGATGGACTTTATTTCCAAGAGTGGAACTCCCCATACGATTTGATAAACTGGGAAATGAAATGAAATGAAATTATTTATTTTGCAATTAGGATTTTTCAATCACTTTTACACGTCTTTTTTAAACTAGATGGCGTCGGCATTTCCTATGACTATCCCTGAGAAGAAACGCCGAAACAAACTCAGGGGTCAAAGTCTATTTTAAAGTCCAGACAGATTGTATTGATGTAAAGGTTTATGTGAGACAAATATAGGGTGGAATAGCCTTTTGAAGAAAGTGCCATAACTATTTGAGCTAACCTGTCGCAACAGAGTGCAAGCATGCATCAGTTATCGTGAGAATTAATGAAATGAAGAGCGCTCAGCCTAGATCTCACTCACATTTACAATGTATAGCGGTTATATATAAGAAATAATTTCAATTTAAACGACATTACAATAACAAAATAATGAAGTAAATAATATAATAATTAATGGCAAAATTTGTATATAAAAAAAAAAGGAAAGGCTAAAGAGCGGCTCAATCCCAAGCGTTTTTGTCATCTAAATAGTCCGAAATTTTATAGTATCCTTTTTTACAAAGTTTAGATTTAATTACAATTTTGAACTTCTTTAATGTTAAATTACGTATATCATTGGGAAGCTTATTGTAAAAGCGTATACATTGTCCCATGAACGAGTTGCTTATTCTGTGGAGGCGCGTAGCATGTACAGCAAGGTTGTGTTTATTCCTAGTGTTCAAAGAATGAGTATCAGACAGTTTGACAAAGTTCGAAATATTTTTATAAACATATATTAAATTTTCAAAAATATATTGTGACGCTACAGTTAGAATATTAATTTCCTTAAATCTGTGTCTCAGCGACACCCTTGGACCAAGATTATAAATAGCTCGGACAGCCCTTTTCTGCAAGACGAATATAGTATTGATGTCTGCAGAGTTTCCCCAGAGGAGGATGCCGTAAGTCATAACGCTATGAAAATAACTGAAATAAACTATTCTGGCTGTATCCACATCAGTTAAGTGCCGAATTTTTTTGACAGCAAACGCGGCAGAACTAAGCCTACCCGATAATTTGTTTATTTGCGGGCCCCATTGCAGTTTGGCGTCTATAGTGATGCCTAGAAAAACAGTCGAATCCACAATGTCCAGTTCCACTCCATTCAATTTAACATTGATTGGTACTTGTCGGACATTGGGCGTTGAAAATTTAAGACATTTGGTTTTTTTCTCATTAAGGAGAAGATTATTAACATTGAACCAATGAACTACATGAGATAGTGCAACGTTAACTTCGCGAAAATCTAGTAATTGTCGTCGAATTTTAAATATTAGAGAAGTATCATCCGCGAACAATACTACCTCGTGATTATCCCGTACGTAATATGGCAAGTCATTAATATAAACTAGAAACAAAAATGGACCTAGAATTGAACCCTGCGGGACGCCCATGGTGACCTCAGATCCCGAAGATCTCTTGCCATTAATATCGACTCTCTGAATTCTATTGCTTAAATAAGAAGATAAGAAGTCGAGAGCCTTGTTCCTTATGCCGTAGTGGTATAATTTCCTGATGAGTGTATAATGGTGTACGCAATCGAAAGCCTTTGACAAATCGCAGAATATGCCAAGAGCATCTTGCGAGTCTTCCCAGGCATCGAATATATGTTTCAGCAATTCCACGCCCGCATCTGTCGTTGAACGTCCCCTTGTGAAGCCAAACTGCTTTTTATGAAGTAGGTTGTGTCTATTAAAATGTCTTAACATCTGATTTAAAATCAATTTTTCAAAAATTTTACTCAAAGTGGGTAGAATTGAAATAGGCCGAAAATTTGTGGGATCCGTAGAACTACCAGATTTGAACAGTGGTATTACTTTACTTTGTTTCATCAAGTCAGGAAATACACCAGATGCAATACAAGAATTGAACACGGTTGCCAAGTAAGGTGAAATCACGTCAATTATGGACGAGATAGTTCGTACTGACAGTCCCCAAAGGTCTGCAGTTTTCTTTACATCAAGACTTTTAAAAGATTCTTTAATATCTTTCGCATTAACAACTGAAAATTCAAAAGGTGTGCTACATTCAGATACGCTTTGTTTTAGTATAGTATAAGCGGAAGTGGAAGAAGACAAGAGAGTTTTGGTTGTTAAAATAGGAATATTAGTAAAGAAATTTTCAAACTCAGTTGCCACCTCCATATCCCCCCTAATATCTATGTCGTTAATTTTCAAATGGAAATCGCGGCTACGTACTGTGGATCTTCCCGTTTCAGAATTAATAATATTCCATGTAGTTTTGATTTTGTTACTGGATACTTTTATCTTGTTTTTTAAATGTATTGACTTGGCCAAGGAACAGGCTCGTTTAAATATTTTTGAATATCTTTTTACATATTCTTTAAAATCTGCGCTATGATTGTACGTTTTTTCATAATATAATTGAAATAACCTATGTCTACTTTTAAAAATGCCAGCTGTCGCCCAGTCACTAAAAGTAAATTGATCACTGACCGATAGTGATTTAGGGGTAAAAACGTTACTAAACTCTCTATTAATCATATTGAACAGCAAAGTATAAGCTTGATCAGGATTGATGTCATACGGCAATAAAGGTAATTTATCTATAAGATTACATTTGAATAGTTCCAAACGGCCTTCATTGACAGGAACAACACTTACAAGTTTTCTTTGTACTCTAACTTGATTCCTAGGAAAAGTGACTAACTGACCACAGTGATCAGAGTCTAACTCATTTATAATTAATTTATTACAAGGTTTCAAGTTTGTAAAGATATTGTCAATACAAGTAGCACTAGAAGCAGTTATTCTAGTTGGTTCAAAGAAGATATTGTACAAGTTGTATGACTTAAATAAGGTTAAAATTTTGCTAGTATTAGACGAATTTTCCAATATATTTATATTAAAGTCTCCACAGACAACAACTGTTTTATTAGACTTCGAGCATTTAAATAACACATCCTCCATATATTTCTCAAAAACATCAAAAGATGCGCATGGGGGCCTGTACACGCTCATTACAATGAACCGCTCTAGCTCAATACAAGATATCTCAATTACTCGCTCAACAGAGAGGCTCACAATATCTTTGCGTTCTTTACACTTCAAGTTGTTACGTGTAATTATTAATGAGCCACCATGGATTATATTTACTCTGCTGAACGAGCTGGTGACTTGGTGGTTGTTGAAGTTGAACATTAACTGATGGTGTTTTAGCCAATGTTCAGTCACACATAAAATATCGATAACATTGCAGTTCAAAAACAACTCCAATTCTAAGTCTTTACCCATCAAACCCTGTATATTTTGGTGCACTATGTTAAGACAATTTAACTGATTATTAATTTTATTGCTCAAGTTTGATGGGGGTGATATTACATTAATGCTAGCGGGTATCTCTGTTGCCACAGTGTCCCTCAAACTAGGGTACAAATCTAAATTAATAAAAGAAATATTGCCAGAGGTTGACTCTATTGTCTTATGGTGTAATTTAAATTATTTGGGAAAAAATCAACACTTTGCTTATCTAGATTACAATTATTTAACTGCTCAATAGAAATAGAAGTACTATTTTTCAATAAAGTGGCTGAGTTAGAAATATAATAAGATAACAACTCTGCAATCTGCTGTTTATAAAAGCTTGAAATAAAGTAATTATCTTTAGTTGAAAAATAATTTTTGCTAATGATTACATTAGAGTCAACCAATTCAATACTTTGATTATAAAATGACATAGTGTGAAGTTTCCTATTGCATTTATATCTAAAATCATTCTCCGTTTGTGACAAACCCTTGCCATAAGGAAAGGCAAACAGGATAATTTTGTTAACTTTTAATTTTGAAAGATGATCAAAATAATTTATCAATGTTTCTATGTCTGCGTTTCCCCTTCTCCCAATTGCTATTATTAAAGTAGTATGGGGACAAAAGCTACTATTTATGACCTTGTCTAATATGTTTGTATAGCTGGCACCGGGCATACAAATATTGGTGACCAGTTCTCTAGAATAATGTTTTAATAATTGACCCATATTCTTACCAATTTCATCGCTGTACATTATTATTTTATTATTTTTTATTATATTATTTGTATTTTGTGAGCAAGTTTGTGTTTGTGTGGCGAAGGAAGTGCTTGTGAGACCGCCAGACAACTCCACAGAGTGAGTCACTGATTGTAGAGACTCATGGGAGGTAGTTGACTTTGAGCAGCCCGATGGATACTGTTTACAATCAGGTGTTTGGTTGTTCATCAGTGAATGATACATTTTCTCATTATCACTACACAAATCCACCAAGCTGTTCATCGCCAGAATGTATTCTCCTATTTCCTTTTGAGAAGTTTGATACTTAGATGTTATAAGCTGTAAGGAATCCTGTAGGTGAAGAATCTCTGACTGTAGTTGTTGTAAGTCGGCCTCATATTTAATTTTGTTATTATTTATGTTAATTTTATAATTACAAATTTGTTCTTTTAACTCTATACAAGTACTTAATGATTTGCGGTTTTTTAATGATAATTTGTTTTTTTTAATTAGTTTTTGAGTTTTTTTGATCATTTTGTTTACTTTTATGTACTTTTTCAACTTATTTTTACTGCAGCTAATGAGCCTGTCCTGAGGGTTTGATATAAAACTATTGTCACATGTTAAATCAATTTTGGTTATAGTTTTGGCCAAGATTGAGTCAGCAGAATGCATGTTTGGAACGGCACCAACCAGTTTGTCAAACAACCCATGTGTTTGAGCTATCTGGACACTCCGGCTAGTGCTCTCCATCTCATTAATAGTGTCCTGGGCTTCACTTAGTCTAAACTCCAGCTCAGCATTGCGTTTAAGCGTTGAGTTATACTCATCACGGCACTGGTCGAAATTGTTCACTGTAAGCTGAAGCTTATCCCGTTCCCCACAGATGTCAATTAATTGGCTATGCAATTCTGCCATCTCACTCTTGAGTTTAGTGTTACTGTTTAATATTGATAGCACTTCCTTCTCATTGTCATCCTGTTCCCTTTGCAATTCCTCACACAAGTCCTTGTACTTTTTTAATTCCTGCAAAGTTAATTGGAGTTTGGATTCCTCCTGGCGTGCAGTAGCCTTTCTTGTCATTATTCTCTCCATTCTTTACAAGAATAAGAGGTAACAATGACCCAAGTTGTATAGAAAAGAAAGATCTTGTGTTAAGAAACTGAAGTGAAAGAGGTTATAACTATGCAAATTGTTATTTACCTATACTGTTTACTATATAAGGTATATGCTGTGTAAAAAAGGAGAATATTTAGATACTTACAAGAGTTTAGGATGACAATGCACAATTTTAAGCGAACGTTACAATTTAACTTCGTTTGACAGTGAAACTTGTTTACAATGTTTGAGCTCGGTTTTATATATTTTACACTTTTTATCACAAGATATCACCGTCTTTGTTTAAACAAATTATTTTTAGCGTATGTTATTGGTAATTCGGTCACAAAAAACCACAACATTTAATTAAATTAGAAATAATTAGTCGGGAGAAGTGAAGTTGGGCTTCAATGAATATAACCTATATGACCTACTGCTTTTTTTTATTGTGATTGTTTATGAAATTGCCCGTCATATCATAGAGTATTTACATGAAGAAGCTTATTTTATTTATTTGAAACATTTTGACTTGTGTGTTGTATAACTAGTATTTTATTACTAACTTCGGGCAATATAACGTTATGATATATCGGTTTTATTTTATATAACACATGTCATGTCAAATTTAATATTTGTTGTTGTTTGTGTATGTGACATGTATGTTTGTAAACTGTACCGACGATACAGGAGAAATCCTAGTGTGGGGCAATGTAATTTTAGAAAAAATAAAATAAAATAAAAATATGATTAATATTGTAAACCAATTTTTTTTATTATGTAAGCATAGGGTTATCGTTCTCGGAGGAAGAAGATTAACAAATCTTCGTTTCGCCGATGACATCGTGCTGTTTTCTTCCTCGGCATCTGAACTAAGTAGTAACTAAAGTACTAAGAGTATATCTATTTGGGCCAAATAGTCTCGCTCCAAGCAAGACAAGAAAAAGAAGTTGCTAGACGCGCCGAAAACTCCTGGAAGAGCTATTAGTCCACGAAAGACCTAATGAAGGGTAACCTCCCCCTCACCCTGAAAAAACAACTCATGGACGTGTGTATTCTGCCTATCCTCACCTACGGTGCTCAGACTTGGTCATTGACAAAGCATCAGAAATCCGTACTCGGGGTTTGACAACGAGCCATGGAGCATAGTATCTTGGGAGTCCGGTTATCAGACCGGATAAGAAATAGTATACTGCGGTCCAAGACTCAGGTCGCCGATGTTGGTCAGAAAGCCGCAAGCGTGAAGTGGAACTGAGTTAGCCATGTCTGCCGCATGTTGGACGAGATGTGGGCAAAGCTATCCACAGAGCCCACAAAACGTTAGACGACGTCGGCGTCGCGGCAGGCCCAGAAGGAGATGGCGGGCCGAGCTGGACACCTATTTGAAGGATTGGCCACAGAAAGTTATTAACTGAGAGGAGTGGAAACAGGGTAGGAAGGCCCTGCAGTGGGACGATTACGGCTGATTAACAAAAAAAGCGAAGGTTTTATATTAAATAATTTCTTCATCAATTTGCCTGAAAACTAATAAATTAACAGATTTGACCTTGTTTGGATGACTGTAAGCTCCGCAGAATACTTAATTAACCTTCATGTTTACAAAGAGAACTTAAGGTAGACTTAACGTTAAGAATCATTTTCCGTCATTCAGCTTTTAGCATAGAAATCGGTACATAATGAAGAACGTTACTGAGTTGTCAAGAATTTAATATGATCGGAAATCTCTCTTTGTACGCTATAAAGAGCATTAACTACTCATGCAACTGTTCTAAAGCGGTCTATTAACTATCTCTTTATTCCTGTTTTCAAGTACTAACGTAATTTAGTGCTAGCATTTCTTGGAGATGCTCCCATAATAAAACGAACAGTAAATTATTCTCAGTTGTTTTTATTCCACTTGTAGCTTCCTTTGAATAGAAAGCTAGTTTCCTACATCCAATTCTCTTTCCATTACTACCAAGATCTAGTTTTATTTTTCTTTAGTTCTCTCTAGGCACTTGCGGTGAAATTTCAATTAAATTCGTTTCAAATACTCGGAAGCGCGAATGACAATCGAGTTACTTGCTAATTGATTCTAAAGTTTGACTTTAAATGGGATTCGTTTAAGTGATATTATGACTAAATTAGATGATTTCCATCGCGCCTGTATACCCCGATGGGCTAGGCAGAGGTGTACCGTTGTATACCCATAGATATTCGGCCGATGCCGTTATTGAGTCTCTATGTAATGCGAGCCTATTGCCATCTACCGGGTACACTTCCAGACTCCGTGCTGCTACTGAGAATTTCCTTACAGAAAAACCCAATAACACTGCCCCGGGCACTTTTCCACTAAATCTCATTTCAGCTTGAGGCCTAATTTCAAAATACAGAACTCCAGCGAAATTAAAATCCAACCCTCCTAATTCTTAATCAAATCCATCACACTTTTCCTTCTTGTCAAATGCATCTGTTTAAAATTGCCAAGGTTCCTCAAAGGGGAGCCGTGAGTTAAATATAATCACAAATATTTTAGTGGAAATTAACTGCATGATAGTTAAAGTATTTACAGTAGAAATTCCGTATAGATCTTGCGAGAAAAGTTTTAAGAAATAGTTTCAAAAAATCTATCTATACAGGGTGAATTTTTCAAGTGCGCGTGGATGGCCAAATCCGAAACTATAAGGAATATCCAAACATATTTTTTGAAGAAACAATATTCTTAGCCAGGAATCGAACCAGATTGTTTTGGAAAAAAAACACACGCTGTATTACACCATCCGATAGAGTCGCTCGTTTGGCATACGCCAAAATATACTACATATAAATAAAAATCAATTGCCACATGTATGACAGAGCATCACTTGAGAACTTTTCGATCGGTTTGACTGTTTCGTTCTTTTCTTGTAATTTTTGGAAAATCCACTGGAAATGTCGGAAATTTGGATGGTATTTTTGTATGAAACTCTCAATAACTTTCTATTTTCTTCAGTAGCAAATTGCACCTATATACATATAAATATATACATACGGATTTCTGCTCAGTTAAATATTTTTTTTAAACAAGAATCAACCAAGTCAATTCAAAGCAATAAAAGCTTATCGACTGAACGGCTATAATATATAAAAAAATAGATTTGGACTTACGAGTACAAGATACGTTAAAATGTTGTTAAAGTTATGTTGAATAGATTCAAATTCATTTATTTCACTTAAAAATAGAGTGCAAATATGGTTTTATTCTATGTTTGTCTCATCTATTTAATTGATGAACAGCATGCGAAATGTCATGTAAACATAAATCAAACAATTCAATTGATAGATTATACAAATACGTTAATAGAGTTTAGATGGTATATTACACTATTTGCGTAAATTCCGAAATTCAGGCATTACGTCTGTAACGCTCTGTGCTGTAGATTGGAAAACGGCATGGTTGATTATTTCCTTCACCCACTGCCATTGGCTTCCCACAAATCAGCTATGTCACAGTAAATACATTTCAGGAGACTAAAATCACGCTCGGTTGAAACGGATTCATCACGCCGTTTACGTCCGAATACGAAAAATAAAAACTTTTTGGGCCTTATTTTGGCATTGTTCCAAAAATCTCTAAATCGGGTCTATATTCCATTTTCTCGGATCATAGGTTCTGGTGTCTCGTTTTGAATTGGGCAACATGTATTAAATGTTACCGTCGCTTTTTTATGCTGACAAATTTTCTTATGTTTACAAGTGTATTTATCTATATTTGAGGTTTTACTTTTATTTTAAATAAATTTATTTCAATTTAATTTATCTTTATCTTTATATTCATCGTTTTCTGGTCGCAAACTTTTATAATAATTATACTCTTTATAAATATACATATATTATAATAATCCCAGACTTTTGAACAACCTCTTAAGTATGAATATAATTTACATACAACTTCAATTCCCTCGTTATCAACAATAATTACATCTAAATAAATAAATTTATAATCAGATACACCCACTTCTCTGAGCGCTTGAGAAACATACGCCCACTTTTCCTTTGAATTCAAAATTACTTCTAACACGTAATCCTGGCGCCATTACTCAAACCAAATTAACACAATAATTGTTACATCTCCAAAGTTTAACTCATAACACTATGTTATGTATAATGTGATGAGGGTTGCCAGATTGATATTCAAGAAAGAAGGACGAGAACATTGATTTTATATTGTGTTTCAGACAAATTGCTACCGATTGACGTGAGGAATGTTAGATTGCTGTATTTAATAAACAAGTTGCAATCCAACTATGATCTAAATACCTAAGACCCTGGAGTTGCAACAGCGTCAGGGTATGAACATCAGACCACAGGAGAGACCTATTGCTATAACGTTTCAAAGCTGCTTGCCCAACGCAGATCCTTCCGTATCTTAGGACCACAGGTAAGCTTGAATATTAGATCACACTTTAATATTACATAAAACAGCAGTTTAGTCTCATTTAATTTACTTTGGTTTGGTTCTCCATCTACTGTATCCAAACCACCTTAGAATTCATCTTCAGGTCATCACTTATATGAAGGCTTTTTATATAAGCCAGCATATCCATTTCTATCCGGTCGTGGTGCAACCCTAAAAGTGTTCTATCAAAGTGAGCGACATATTTTAATAATTGGCCATAAAACTTGCAAAGAGACGTCGTTAGTGTGAGGGATTGAGACTTTACTGCTGCGCGAATATGAATCGCGTTTGAAATTGCAACGACATTTATTAACTCCAATTACGGATAACAGATGGCGTTAACTGAATGTTTTACAAGCTGAAAATCAAGGGTCAGCTTAATTATAAAAACGAAATACCTACTGATATTCTCGGCTGGAGGCCCTTCTGGTCTCGCCATTTGCCCGGTTAAGCAGTAAAAGCTCCCTGAGCTAACTGCGAGAGACAACTCAAAAAAAAAAAAAAAAACCTACTGATATTTTTATAACAATGCCTTATAGCTAATCAGAGTGAGGCTATCTACGACAAGGTGATTTTGAAGATTGAGAGTAATAAATTATTTCTAAAAAGAAATTGTACGACCGTCTTCTACAATTAACCTAATCATTATCCTACGACTATCATATTTGAGACACATTTCATCATTGACTTACTCTGAACTAGGTACACCGAATTCTACTTTTAATTATAAGCCCCCCAGCACTGCTCATAATAATTATTTGATAACTACTTTATCTGCACATTTTTTCATTTCGAAAAGCAAAATATCGAATCAATAAAACACACACTTTACTCGTACTGGTGCTATTATTTTTAATTGCTCCCATCGCAGCGTTCAATTAAAACTTTATAATAGACTGCACGCCCGCTGTTATTACTGCAGAACTTATAAGTACTGTATTAGCGAAATCATAACACTTGCCTCGCATCGGGAAAGTTGGCGAAGGTAGCATAGATAGATCGTTGTTTAGATAGCTAGCTTTAGATAAGCATGCTCTTGTGTTTCCTTTACTTAGTTTGATATTTCAAAATGTGGTGTTTTCTGATAATAGATTACACTTTTCATGTTTCTTCTTTCGTCTTAGTCAGAGTTCCAACATTGAAGATTTACTTTAATGGTGGTGAAATTGACAAGGTTTGCCGTTGATGGAAGATATCAAGGAAGACGTCATCATCATTGGTCAGTCAGCGAGCTTCTTATATTATGCTTTCTCCTCAGGGTGTGCTGAATAGAAATTGATATTTTAATTCGGGAAAGCTCCTTTCTTGCACTTTCAAATTCGGATAAAGATAGTTTAAAATAATTTTATGCAAATATGTTTGGTTGCCAGTTTGTCATATTTGTATTAGATTTGCTTATCTTGTTATTATATTGATCACTTGTTCCCATTGAAGCTCAATTAAAAGTTGAAAATTGATTGGCGATTTCGCATTGCCTCAACTTTCACGTAGTCAAAGGTTTAAAAATTTAATCCCTGATGAGTGAGAATCATTATAACTTTTAGGATTAACTTCTAAGTAACTTCTATGATGCACAAGAGTTTCTTTGCAATTGCTCCTAGAATTGGTGTGTTGTGTGGTTTTATCAAAGTTTAAAAAAGAAGTCAGTAATTTGCTAATCAATAAATATTATTAGGCAATATCTTGTACATAATTATGTTCTTGAATGACGAATTAAAATAACCATTAATTAGGTGAAGTAATGCAACTTTCATACGTTAATTTGATTTATGTGAACATTTATTTTTTATTGTAATTTTCATAATATGATATAAGGATATGATACACATGATTGTGATGTGATCTATTTTTATGAAATTACTTATTTTTATTTTGTCTGCCTGGAACTATATTAAAGATATTATATTTTTAAGTGAGGTTGATGTTGATATTGAGCTACTTTGGGCGTCGTCGCAAAAACAGACCAAAAACACTGGTGTGACGAAATTCATGCTATAGAGGACACAGTAACAGTAGATAAAATATCCTAGTATCATTTTGTTGTTATGTATGTACTTCCTTGAATGGGTTCAACGCAAGTAACGCTTCGAAATTTTGGTATTTTCATCGATTCGATACCGTATTAGTATCCTGGTCAAGCCAGCATTTTTTTAAAACTCTGTATACTAGTAATAATTATTATTCCTGTTTAGTAGCTGCGTTTACAAACTCAGACCCGAAACAACTACCTGTAGGTTATACAATTATTTTATCCGTACGGGACTCGAACGCGCGACACCTAGCGCAGTATTCGAACACTCAAACACTGCGCCAACCGTGCCGTAAATTTACAAGCTGTCTCCACGTAAAACAATTATTTTCACTTCATTTTCGGGCAACTTGCTTAGTTTACACTACTTCAAGTCTATCTTGTCACGTAAAGAGAATATTGACCATCTAAATGAACTCGTCTATCCAAATGTACCCGGTCGCGGTTTCAATTCCCGGTTGGAGACAAATATTTGTTGAGCCTGGAGATATTTGTTCCGGGTTTCAATATTTGGGACAGAGGAATATCACAGTAGGTTTGATATTGGTGTTTAAAAACGCACTCCTGGATTTCAAGTTTAGTATTCTTAGACATATGCATCTTTCTTCTTTGCTAATTTGCCTGTATTCCCCGATGTGTAAGGCATAGGTCCTTGAATCCTCATTTTTAATAGATCATGGAATAGAGGGCGAGCCTATTGCTATTCACAATATATAGTTCTAAACTCCATCTTCCTAATTAGAATTTCCATTCATAAAAACCCTGAATTCAAACTAAGGAACATCACGGTCACTACTCATACTTGCGCCAATTAAACCAAAGAAGTGTCAACGAGTGAGTTTTTAATACGAGGACATAATTACAATATAGTAGGTTCAGTCATACAGATGTGCGAGTCTCCTAATTACGTAACTTCAAAAATAAACTTGTTAGAAATAAACACCAAGAACTCATTCACAAATCCTTAGCTACTCCAAACAAAGTCGGTTTATTAAAACAAAATAAATACAGTTTGTACCGCCCGCTAATTATGTTTACGGCAAAGCCAAAAAGGTAATCGGAGGACCAGGAACAAACTCATTAATTTATGTACGATGAGATTACTTGGGGTTGTAAAAACATTTGTAAGGTTGGGTTTAGAAGTCCACAGTGTCTGGAATTGGGTTGTTTGAGGAGTACAGTAATTGTTACGTATTTGAGGAACGGTAATTTCCTTTGACAGTGTTGCATGGGAGGCAAAGGTTAATATAAGAATACTTAGGTACTATAGGGACCGGCAGCCTAATTACCGATGTAGCGACAGGCGTAGATCGCGCGATAGCTTCTGTCAAACGTCATTTTTGTGACATAAAATGTAATGGCTGACAGTGAGATTGCTGTCGCGTTGCTGTCAATTTATTATATATTAGGCAGCGGGAATAAAACTGCTATTAAAATATTAAACACTGTATTGAATGCTATGAGCTCCCAAATACAATTAAATCAAATAACAAGTCCCATCATTTTATTGTGTCACACATTGACGTCATTTTTCAAATATTTGTTCTTTTGTTGCTCACCAGCATCCATACCAACGATTGTATCTTATTACATAAAACCTCTACAGTACGTACATGCAACTTAAATTATAGTTGACGATGGTCAATAGCACCGCTGCTAAACGTGAGGGTTCCATTTCCAAGGTTGGGAAAAATAGCATTAGCTTTTTCTGTTTTATAATTCTCAGCAGCAGCCTGGAGTTAGGAACTGTGTCCAGAGATAGCAACAGGCCCGCCCTCTATTACATGAAACATAATAACGGCATCGGTGAAATGTGGATGTAGAAATAGTACACCTCTGCCTAACTCTTCGGGGACATAGGTCGTGATGCTCCGTTATAACAAGATTGTGGTAAAAATATCTTCATACTTAACCTACGACTCAATATCTTGAATGATAAATTACTGCTATTTAACTAAGGTATCAGCGCTGCAAAAGAGCTTTCCTGGTAATTCTTACCGTGCAGTTCTTTTTAAAGAATAGAGTTTATCTTAACTCAAAGTTAAGAACTTACTGCCGTCTTAAGTAATTGCTACCAAGTCTTTTCCTAGTCCTTTAACTGCAGGAAACCGTTCTCTGGAAAGCTTGATTAACCTGTAGTTTCATCTTAAAGTCACAGATTCTTTGCCGCCGTAATAGTTTATAGGATCATCTTAGACAGCTGATACATTAATTTTTCTTTTATTCCCCTAAACAAACATTCAGTTCTCGGGCATAAGAATCGATTCAATTTGCGTCTATAGATATTTATGTACGGAATAAAACCGGGGCCTTGAAAACCGATCCAGTTTACTTTACCGAAATAAATCCACCGAATCGAGCCCAGCCTTAATGGATAGGTAGTCAGATGGATCGCTGTGGGCTAATCTCTGCGTTTTTATCTGGAATCCCCTTTTACTTTCAGTTAATCTAATTCAAGGTAAAGGTTTTTATGGAAAATAGTAGTGTTATGGACTCTGAAGTGATATATAAGGATTTTAGTACCTGGTTCTGTCTAGCCCCCGGCGTTACTCTAGATGTGGTCGTTTTAATCAGGTTAAGTAACAACACTGGCATCTGATTTAGGGGGATGGTACATAGCAAAAAGCAACCAAGCTACAGAAAAAGAGATCCCGAGGGTGTCGTTAAAAGCATTTAGGGTACTTTTTTATCCTATCCTACTTAATATTATAAATGTGAAAGTTTGTGAGGATGTTTGTTACTCAATCACGCCAGAACGGCTGAAAGGATCTGGATGAAATTTGGCACAGAGATAGATTATAGTCTGGAATAGCAGTAAAGTTGCCCAGACTCGGAACAAATACCTGTAGCCATACAAATATTTGTTTCCTGCGGTAACCATCTACACGTAGATAGCGCAGAAAGCTAATAGTTGAGCCACTTCTCTATCCACCGCAAATTTGTAATCATTACTTAAGTACCAATTGTAATATTGCATGCTGTGAAACAACCAAATAATATGTGAAACATATATTCCATGTAAACAACAACATACCTTCCATGTTTAACGTAATTAATTTCTTTCTTTCCCTCTTTCTTCATCAACCGTGTCATCATCTTATATCGAGAGGAAGAATATCAGGGGGCAAATCTCACGCAATTAGAAATTATGGCGAAATCAAAGATGTATCAAAAAAAAATTAGGTACAAATATCACCCGTCTGCCATTTTGACGTATCTTTAGTTCAAACACTCGAATTGCAATAGTAGTCGGATGCAGGCGACATTTTAAAGATTTTATTCTTTAGTGCACTATCGCTTATAGATATTTATGTCGAATTGCCCCCTGTGTCTTTCTGTGTTCTTCATGGGAGAGCATCGAAGGTATATTTTGCAGTCGATGTTTACAGGATAAAAATAGGCATTTAATTTTCGGTAGATTGGTAGAAGCATTTCTCTATGTCATAATCTACATCAAAGGCTCCCAGGCCCCGGGTGCTATCCTAGTATAACTTGACGTATAAATAGTCACGGGCCGTGTCACGTCACTCGTCTCGTCATTTAGTTTTGAACAAAAATAAATATAAATTCAACCCATTACTGTCCCACTGGTTGGCAAGGGTCTCTTCTCAGAACGAGAAGGGTTAGGCATTAGTCCACCACGCTGGCCCGGTGCGGGTTGGCGGACTACACACACCGTCAAGAACTTTATGGAACCCTCTCAGATGTGCAGGTTTCTTCACGATGTTTTCTTTGATCGTAAACGTAAGTGATAATCAAATTCTGATCTGCATTTGAATAATTAAAAATAAATAAATCAATGATAAAATAGAAATCAACTAATTTCAATTATTTTTGTTTTTTTTTGGTCCAGTGGTTGCAAGCGCGACTGTTGAGCGTGAGGTTATGAATTCGATTTTCGGGTCGGGAAAAGTGTTATTGGATTTTTCTGTACCTATGAAAATTCTCAGTGGCGGTACAGAATCTGGAACTGTGCCTGATAAATGGCAATAGGCTCGCCCCCTATTACATGGGACTCAATAACGGCATCGGTGACATGTAGGTATACAATAGTACACCTCTGCTTAACCCTTCGGGGAATACAGGCGTGATGCTATGTTATGTTATGTTTTGTTTTCCGATCAAATATAGCTCGTGTCGGAAAAATTCAAACTACTTTGTGACGTCATCTGAAGCAATATTTTGATAATTTATTAAAAGTAACTACGATACTATACTACAAGTAAGCAAATTAGTATCTATAGTCATATCTATGAAATAAAAAATAACCTGAAGAACATACTCAATACTTCCAATCAGTGTTAAATAAAATACTCAGTGTACCATTAAAATTCATACGTGTTTTTTCGTGAAATGAAATGAAATTATTTATTTTTCAATTAGGATTTTTCTATTACTTTTACACGTCTTCTTTAAACTAGATGGCCTCGGCATTTCCTATGACTATTCCTGAGAAGAAACACCGAAACAAACTCAGGTGGCAAAGTCTATTTTAAAGTCCAGACAGATTGTAATGATAAAAGGGCTTATGTGAGATAAATATAGGGTGGAATAGCTTTTTGAAGAAAGTGACATAACTATTTGAGCTAACCTGTCGCAACAGAGTGCAAGCACGGATCAGTTATCGTGAGAATTCATGAAATTAAGAGCGTTCAGCCTAGATCTCATTCCCATTTACAATCTATAGCGGTTATATACATACGTATCTAAGAATTAATTTCAATTTAAACGACCCCACTTAATCAAACCGGACCCATACAGTACTTTTTTTTATATATTTTCCAAAACACTGAGTTTAGTAATTCCTAAATCAACCTAAGTGTGAAAGGTTTATGTAAATTTCTTGGTTGGGTTTTATTTACCGGTTTACCGTTAACACGCACTAAGCGTTAGCAATGCGTTCATCCCACGATGAACGCATTGCTAACGCTTAGTGCGTGTAGTAACAATAAAATGGGTTTAATGTTTGCGTGGTCTGGTAACATTGAATTTTATTTGTCTGTATCTTATGAAATGTTAGCCTGTATTTACTAGACCTGTTTTCAGTGAATTTTTCCTGATTAGTCATACAATTCGTTTGGAACCAAGCAGGACAACCCTTTTAAATAAAAGTGTATTTTGTATGGCACCATGGTAAAAATTACATTATAAGTTTCTCAATTATATTATAAAATATTTCAACAAATACTCGTAGCATTATGCCTATTTTCACCGCAGGGTTAGACAGAGGTGTGCTGTTGCACACCCACACTTCGTCGATGCTGTTAGTAAGTCCCATGTAATAGGGGGCGAGCCTATTGCCATCAACTGGGCACAGTTCCAAACTCCGTGCTATTGAGAATTTACATACAGAAAAACCCAACCCAGCTCGTCCCGGGAATCGAATCCAGGACCTCACGCTCAGCAGTCGCGCTTGAGACCACTAGATCAATAAGGCAATTAGGTTCATAGTACTTTTATTTGACTGCTGTGCGTGAGGTCCTGGGTTCGATTCCCGGGTCGAGCAAAGTGTTATTGGGTTTTTCTGTATTGAAATTCTCAGTAGCAGCACGGAGTCTAGAGCTGTGCCCGGAAGATGGCAATAGGCTCGCCCCCTATTACGTGGGACTCTATAACAGCATCGGCGAAATGTGGGTGTACAATAGTATACCTCTGCCTATCCCTTCGGGGAATACAGTCGTGATGCTATGTTATGTTACTTTTATTTGAAACCCTATAACCCGTTTACTAATTCACTCCTTAAATCCCCAAAAATACCTCTAAACTTCATTACCATCCATTCCTCAATAACTTGACTATTTAGGCATAAATTCCCCTCCCTCATAAAGGCAACAATGGATACCATCATGAATATACGATGCTATTGTCAACGGTTTTACTCCGGTAAATAAATGGTCCTTTAAGGCGAAGCTCGGAGGTAAAGGTACCACTTAATGTACCGCCGGAACATGGTAAAGATGATATATGCGAGCATAGTGCGACGTAAGGTTCCGTTTTGCGAATTGCTGTTCAGCGTACCATAGGACCAGGTATTGGGGGCAATAAAGCGCCTTGAACTTTACTTAGTTTTTATGGGTTACATAAATATTTGTTAACATTACTATACAAATACATATTGATAGTATTATTATTGGTGTATATATTTCTGGAATATTGGTCTAATGATCGTAAGTGCGACTGCAGAGCATAAGTTCCTAGGTTCGATTCCCGGGTACGGCAAAGTGTTATTGGGTTTTAGTGTATAGAAATTCTCAGTAGAAGCACGGAATTTGGAACTGTGTCCAATAGATGTCAATACGCTCGCCCTCTATTACATGGGTCTCAATAACGGCATTGGCGAAATATGGATGAAGAATAGTTCTTCTCTGCTTAACCCTTCGAGAAATATAGGCGTTATGCTATGTTTTGTTATGTAAAATAATAGATAGTATTGATATAAATACAATTTCGATGTGAAACAATTACTTAATTAATTATTTTAAGTGACATAAATACTTCGCCTTAAGAAAAACACTCAGCAGAGGCTTAAATGATTCTTTGTCGCTAAAAACTTCGCTTAAATTCATGAACATTTTGCGAAACATTTAAATAATAAATAAACTTAAGATGGCCGGCTGTTACTTTGGAAATAATTCGTGGTTTAGAATTTAATAGCTAGATTAATAACACAAATCTTTTATATACAAATATAAATATGAATATGGAATACTTTTTGTTCCGTATCGTCATAACAAGAACGGTACAGAAGTATGGCAGAAGAAATTAAAAGAAATAGAAATTATCTCACTCACTCAATGCCTAATGCAAAAAGAGCCTCCACGAGTGAAGAATCATGAGACCGTCTGAGGCCCTAGTGTAAGTTTCTTTCGATAAGTTCTATTTACTACATCGAACGCGTTCGGCGCTCTGATTGGTCCGTTTCGTGCTCTCCACCAATCGGAGCGCCGAACGCGTTCGCATACGAAGCGCAGGAAACTAACCGCTTAGCCACTGCGCCAATCTTGCCGTATTTTCTTTATTATTGCTTTGTATGTTTGCTTCCGCTATAAAAACTCGAGAATTAAATGAACCTGTATCTACGTACGTATGTACAAAAACTTCCTACGCTTTATGCGCAATCAGCAATACAATATTAATTAATACTTCAATACTAAATAGCAATTTCGTTTCACATTATCCACAAAAAAGCGAGCCTTTTTATTAAAAAAACTTGACTTGTATAACAAAATATACGAAGTACTTTAGGAAAACAAAGCGTCCAATGCTCCCAATGCACCAGTTCTTTTTGTGCGCACGTCAAAGTTTAGTTCAATGTAACACACCCCAGGGTGTACCGCGTTTGGGGACATACGATGTGTTACAGTGAGCGGGGACGAATGAGCTGTAGTGTGACTTTACTTATGTGATGTTGCTTTATATGGTTTCAATTTTCAAATTCGTGCAACTGTGTGTTGGTTACACAAAACCGAGCGAGTATCAAATTAAGAAATCTAGCGTATTTAGCTTGCAAATAAGAAATAACACACAAAACAACGCAGCGGTACATTTCTGCATCAATTACGTCTAATTTGCATCTTTATTCGCGAATCCGTCGCATTTTTATTTTGCATCTAATGATCGTCTTTGATCTAATTCTTTTAGAACTATTATTTATTGTAATATTACCATATTTTTTTTGTAAACATTACCCCACACTAGGAATAATTCCTGTATCGTGGATGCGTTTATAAACATATATTTCACATACAGAAATACCCAGACCCGAAACAACTATCTGTAGATCATACACATATTTGTTCTGTGCGGGAATCCGCGACACGCAGCGCAGCAGTCGATCGCTCAACCGCTGCGCAAAACGTGCCGTCAAATTTATCTAAATATTTATCATATATAAGGGATGTCACTAAAGGGATGCCAACTGAAAATCAGCGCTGGGTGTCAAGCATATCGTGAGTTGGTAATCTAACAGGTATCTTTTTTTTAAAAAAAAACGTTGCCCCACCATTTCTCCTGTGTCGTGGGTACAGTTTACAAACATACATGTCACATGCACACACAACCAGACCCGAAACAACTATCTGTAAATCATACAAATATTTGTTCCGTGCGGGGATCGAACCCGCGACACATAGCGCAGAAAGCTAATCGCTTAGCCACTGCGCTAACCGTGTCGTCAAATATCGTATTAGTATGGAACAGTACATTTTATTTCATTGAGCATTTATTTTTCGGTTTTTTGTTTATTTTTTTATTATTTTTGAGCTGTCGCTTACGCTGGTACGGAATAAATGCCTTTTCTTTCTTTCTTTCAATCATTGAAAATGTTGTAGGCGTGGCATAGACGTGACATTATTGTGAGAAGACTTTACCAAATAGGAATCGCAGAGTAATAGAAAGATTGGCCCGTTGGCAATGGTGGTATCGAGATTGACGGACCTCGGAGCGCCCGACGATCTCATGTGACTCTTGTACCCACATTTTGTATGAAATATCATGAAAGATCCTCTATATAACTGCGACAAAACACATTAATATAAGTTAAGTTTCTTACAATGTTCGTTACTTAATCCAGTATTAATATCAACGTCAAAAATAATGCTGTTACGTACAAAGCTCTTATGAATTTATGGAAATAAATTTACCTGCTGTCACAATGAACGCCGGAACAAATGAAATTCATTTAAGTAGCGGGTACGTACATACGTAATATTCACATGTTTTCACATCTAATTCTCAGAATGGTTAACGGCGGCGGCGCGGCGTGTTGAATTATGATTAACATTCAAAGTTCACACTCCCGGCTTATAGAATTTTCGTTTCTCGGTTATATTTCTATTGTATGGGAAATAATAGGAATTTACATTTTCTTCTGTGCCTGAAAATTTGGTTGTTGGGGAAACTAGCTAAAGTTTTTTTTTTAAATTTTACATATGTGTTGAGGTGTAGTTTTTAATTTAATTATATATTTTTGTAACAATTTAAAGCGAAATAGCATAAATGTATGGTTATTTTTCTCATGTTGTTATCATAAAATGCAATTGATATAATCGGCAGCCTAATTACGTAAAAAAGCGACAGCCACACGACAGCTATCAGTCTTACTGTCAGCTACAGTATACATTTTATGACACAAAAATAACGTCTGACAGAAGCTATCGCGCGATCTACGCCTGTCGCAAACTGATTGCTACATCGGCAATTAGGCTGCTGATCTGATTCACACAAATGATTTCGAAACGTCACAGGTGCAGGCTGAGTTTTAATCCAAACCTACATGGAAGGCGTTCAGCTATCCTATACCTCCTTAATTACCAACTCTATGTTATATATAAAAAGCACTAAAGTACTAACAGCACAATTTTGACCACAAAAAGCCTAAATACATATCCCTTGCAAAAGTAAGGGTCTATTCTAGTATTACTCGAAAACTCTATATATTATTCACCATTCATATACCTACTTCTTGTGGGCTCACAGCCTTGAATTTAATTTCAACCGCACAAGGTTTTATTTTATAACCTTTTGTTGCTCTAGAGTAGGGATTATTAAAATTTTACCTTGGCGAATTAAATCATTTTTTACACAGTATCGCGCAATTAGACGTGATTAGAAGCTCGATCTTGTTGAGTCTTTTATTTCGGTGTTGGTAATCATGAGTTCTTAAGTTCATCAATATCACAGCGGTATATTGTATATTAAATATATAACATAACATAGCATCACGCCTGTATTCTCCGAAGGGTTAGGCAGAGGTGTACTATTGTACGCCCACATTTCGCCGGTGCTGTTATTGTTGAAATAATAAAATAATAAATTATTCATTGATATTATTGTCGAGATGAAATAAGAATAAAATCAAGGTCGGTTATGGCAATTTCTTCAAAAGGCTATTCCACCCTATATTTGTCTCACATAAAACCTTACATCATTACAATCTGTCTGGACTTTAAAATAGACCTTGACCCCTGAGTTTGTTTCGGCGTTTCTTCTCAGGGATAGTCATAGGAAATGCCGATGCCATCTAGTTTAAAAAGACGTGTAAAAGTGTTTGAAAAATCCTAATTGCAAAATAAATAATTTCATTTCATTTCATATCAATGCCTTTCAACTCAGTTTAACTTGACTTAGTCCTTAAGCCATTACGTTAGACACATACAATTCGACTAATCTTCTTAAAACAAAATATAACCCGAAAATTATGTCAAGATCAACAATAACCCTTGAAATTCTAAAGAAAACAAAAGTAACATTCATAAAGTAAACACCACACCAAAGTCTGGTTTTATGTTTAACACGACCTACATTGTTTATGGGCACGCACGAGTTATAAATAACGGCAATGAATCCAGAATGTCTTTGTCGATAGAGCGTGATGTAGGCCACTCGTGGTTTATGAATTTTGTGGAGAAATGTTTATGCTGAAGGAATTATCTTCAAAGAGAACTTAAATGAAGGATTAAGGTAATATTCTTTTGGGATATGTAATGTATTCTAAGTCCTTTTGTATGAGTTTATTTAGAAAAACTTTGCGTAGGATTTTCTCCTATACGAATTGTACAGATACAAATCTCAAAAGCACATACACCCATACACAAAATAACTATATATCGGTCGTAAAGCCGTTGGTCCTACACCTGATCTCTCTCCGGTCGTGTAGGATTGCCGTCCCATCGGACTATGAGAGTGAAGGAACAGAGAGAGCACCTGTGTTTGCGCATACACTTGTGCTCTATAATATCTCCTGCGTAGTTGGCTAATCTCCGGTGAGATTGGCCGCCGTGACCGAAATCGGTCAGGAGGACATTATTATTATTATATATCGGTCATATAAATATTTGCTCTGTGTGGGACTTGAACCTGCGGAACCCGGTTTACAAAGGGCTAATCGCTTACTCACTACGCCAAGCGTGCAGTCAATTCTAATTCGGACCTTAAATTTGAACCCGGGAATTATGGAACAACAACCAACAAAAGTCTGATATACCAAAAGTCGTAAAATTCAAAATACGATCAGAGTACGTCAAGCAAATCTTGCTTAAACATTCATTGACAAAAAGCATCATCAGAGGAATTATTCGGCTCTGGAAGTCACATGATTATGATTTACACACATACATTTGTGCATTTGGCATCGAGTGTTTTTGACGGCATACTCATACACTACAATGAATTATGGCACTTTATTCCGCCAAGAACATGCATCATAACATCGATTTGTTTCAGTTATTCTCGTGTTACTGTTCAGCTCACGATTGACGCTGTGGCTAAGCGATTAGCTTTCTGCGCTACGTGTCGCGGGTTCGATCCCCGCACGGAACAAATATTTGTATGATCTACAGATAGTTGTTTCGGGTCTGGTTGTTTGTGCATGTGACATGTATGTTTGTAAACAGTACCCACGATACAGGAGAAATCCTAGTGTGGGGCAATGTTTTTTTAAAAAAACAAAACAAAACAAACAAACAAAGCTAGTCCAAAGGCCCACCGATGATGAGTGGTTAGAACATTATAATCTGTTTAAGTTAATTGATAGTGAGATCTGAATATGTATTACTTGAAGGGTAAGTAGGGATGTGTACTATTTTACTGTTGTACACCCACATTTCACAGATGCCGTCATCAATTGGCATGTAATAAGGGGCAAGCATATTGACATCTTTCAAGCAAACTTTGAGCTGCTACTGAGAATTGTAAAACCGAAATATCTGATGGCACTCTACCAAACCCAGAATTGAATTTAGAATCTCGCAATCAACAGCCGCGCCTACGACGGTTAAACCAAAAAATTTGCTGTCTACACTTATTTCCATCCCAGTGTATTTACGTACATGTAAAATAAATGAAGTATTTGTGTGTTTATTTATTTTAACACAATGTACTTGAGTGTAATTCAGTTTATTAATTTTGTTAGAGTAGTTGTTCATCTAAATGTCCATGCCGTGGGCTCTCATAATTTAAAGTTCACTTCATTGATATTTATCAGTCTACGACAAGCAAATCTTGCTTAAACATTCATAGATCAAAAGCTAAGTGACAGTGTGAAGATTCATTATTCGTCATTAATGTTCAATTTCGTCTGTATGATGTATATTTATCTTTGGAGAATTATAAGGGTTATAGGAGACTTTTAGATCATAACTAGTGACCCGTCTCTTCGCACGGGTAGCAGAGAGCATATACGCCTTTTGTTTTTTCTGTCATAGTGTCGTATCAGCTTGTTACGTCGGGCATTTACTCGGCGCACGCCAGATAAGCTCGCAGTCGGCATATTTTTTTCCGAAATCTTCAACAATCGACGTCAAATTTCATCCAATTTACACAAAACCATAATGAATTATACACTTTAACCTTCCTCATGAATCATTCTGTCTATTGATGAAAACAGCATGAAAATCCGTTCAGTAGTTTTTGAGTTTATCGCGAACAGACAGCCAGACGCGGCAGGTGACTTTGTTTTATAATATGTAGTGATACTTGTACCTAAATTATTATAACATTCGTCTAAATTTGTTGAAATAGCATTAAAAACTATCAATAACTGAGCTTAAGGAAATTCCCAAAAATAATAAAAGCAATAGTTTACAAACATTTTGTTAGAAACTACAGAAATAAAACTATATTGAACATGTTGAATTTTGCAGTACAAATGCGAATTGAGAATTTGTTGAAAAATTTCAAATTCT
This sequence comes from Shargacucullia verbasci, assembly GCA_947562105.1. NCBI lineage: Eukaryota > Metazoa > Arthropoda > Insecta > Lepidoptera > Noctuidae > Shargacucullia > Shargacucullia verbasci. Next base: position 1,350,713 of record OX387283.1, read on the forward strand.
CCAAACTAATTTCCGAGTTCAGAAGTAATTTCTCATATAAATCTCTTTTCTTTGTACGTATGTCGATTCAAGAACAAACATATTTCGAGGAATAATACATTTTCGGATTACATTTTGTAAGGCTGTAAGTACAGGAAAGTCGTTCGTAAAACAGATTTCAGAAATCAAAGTTGAAATTGAAACGAGATTATTACGCTATTCTTATGCTGTGTTTCGAAACATAATAAGTGATAATAATTTTTTCGCTTCATATGACGATTTTGTTTTGTTTTAATAATGATTATCCCCTCACTAAGATATCTGTTCCGTATGAAAATCGAGGCCGCGACACGGATTCGCTAACATTCGAAATACTGCATCACACCAATGTAAATTAAGAACGCATATTTTATTTGAGGTTTCAAAACAAATAGTATTGTTTTAGAATATCGATTTGTCTTATAACGAAAGCTCCTTCACACTACAAACTTTTTTTTTCTGGTTTTATAAAACTTTGCCCCACACTAGGATTTCTCCTGTGTCGTGGGTACAGTTTACAAACAAACATATCACATGCACACACGACCAGACCCGTAACAACTATCTGTAGATCATACAAATATTTGTTCCGTGCGGGAATCGAACCTGCGACACTAAGCGCAGAAAGCTAATCAATTAGCCACTGCGCCAACGGTGTCGTCAACATTGTTATATATAAGTACGTTATTCGTGTTACTATCATACATTCCAAATTGCATTTAAACATCTTTGGTCCAGCGCGCTGGACCAAAGATGTACGCTGCAGCGTTCCCAAGCGTGGCTATGGAGCGTGAGATCTCGGTGATTCCCGGTTCGGCCAAAATGTTATTCATGTTCTTCCGAGTACGGAATTGTGGCTCGCTATCACATGTGACTTAATAACGGCGAAATATGGGCAAATATATATTAAAACACCGATGCCTACCCCTTTTGAGAGTACAGTCGTAATGCTTCTTTATTCGCATTATTCTTGACTTAAAATGAAATCTTACTCCAAGTGAAAAAGAGTAACCAGTTTTTAAAATACCGTGGAATATTATTTTACCGTCTTAACCGAGAGCGCCTATAAATAATATTTTAATATACAAACACACAAGTTATTTATTAGCTATTATAGTAAATTTATTCATTGCAGTACCAAGTAGTGCAACTAGCATGATTTAAATCTACGTTGCAGGCGAATTCTGCAGCCGAAAATGATAATTCATTTCGTTAAACTGCTAAATATTTCTACAACGTTTAATTCGGAAATATATACTAGTGTAGCGACTACTACTCGCAACATGGCAAAAAGTAAAGCGCCATCTATCGGAGTGAAGCTACAACAACAAACCCTGAATCGCACTATGAAAGTTTACAACGATTCTATCACATATACGAATATCCGACATCAACTGTCTGGCTTCGGCCCGCCAGGCTAACCACCTTGCCTGGTCGGAGGATCCTCCCTTTTCAATGGAGGAACACCATACCTCGTTCCTCCATACTAGTATGCAAAATTATACATAACATAACATCGCCTGTATCCCCGAAGGGTTAGGCAGAGTTGTATTGTGATGCCGTTATCAAGACCCATGTAAGAGACTGTCGTCATCAACCGCACACGGTTCTGAACTCCGCTTTGCTAATGAAAATTTCAGTTTGCCCGACTTGGGAATGGAAACCAGTGCCTCGTGTTGAAATGAGGCAGTTGAGAATTACAAAATTAAAATCTGACTAGTATTAAACTGACTCGTTGGTCTAGTGGTCACATTCGTGACTGTTGAGCCTAAGGTCCTGGCCTCGATTCCTGAGTTAGGCACAGTGTCATTGGATTTTTTTGTTTGGAAATTCTCAGTACCAGCACGGAGTCTGAAACTGTGCCCGGTAGATGGCAATAAGGTCGTCCCCTATCACATGGGACTCAATAACATCGGCGAAATGTCGGTGTAGAATATTAGACCTCTGCCTAACCCTTCGGGGAATAGAGGCGTGATACTATGTTATGTTATTTTACCGTGTAGTTATATTAATGATAATGAACTGTATAATTTTTTTTTGTACCATTTTCGTCCTGGTAAAGTCTAAATGGACATATGAGGCACTGCTATCTGAGTGCCTCATATGGTCAATATACCTATTTCCCATTACACTAGAGGCAAAGCTATTAAATAATTATCTGTAAACTCTGAATCCATTCAGTTGAACGCCTCTAAGCCTCTAGAACCATTATAGCACGTCTATTCATGCCAAAATGTTTTCAGTACCTGAAACGCATTCAGTTTCAAACGTCTGAAATTTCAGGTGTTTAAAGCACCAATGTATTGAACATGCCAGACTATGTACGTTGAGCAGTCGTTTAATGAGGCCGCCAAATTCAGTAAGGTCTGTGACGCTAATATGCCAGGTAATGCCTGGTATTCGGATATCTGAGTAAAGTTATAGGATTTATTTGATTTTTATTGAAATTTCTAAGTAGCATAATGTTTAATACTTATTTTTTAACTTGAGGGGCTTGTAGCTACATAGCTACCGCGCAGATCGATCTGCGAGGTTAGGCAACGCTTGATGCGGTTACTCCTTGGATGGGTAACCATTTTTTACATATTGAGGCCCTCCGTGCCTCGGAAAGCACGTTAAGCAGTTGGTTCCGGGTGTCATACGAAGACCTATGACAGTCGTTACGGGTGTCAATAGCCCAAAAAGTCTGACAACCAGTCTAACCTTAGAGTATCAGTGTCTCCCAGTAATTGGGTGGCGGAGGTCAGATGGCAGTCGCTCCGTGTAAAATACTAATATTCAGCCGCAACCGGTTAGATTGGAAACCGACCCCAATGTAGTTGGGAAAAGGCTAGGCAGATGATTTAACTTGACTTGACTACCTTTTTGGTCTTGTGGTCCAGGAGCGACTGCTAAGCGTGATGTCTTGGGTTGAATTCCCGCGTCGGGCCAACTGTTATTGAATTTTCTATATGGAAATTCTCAATAGCAGCAAGGAGTCTATTTTCTTATTATTATAGAGTGAGACTACTTTCTAAATCAAAGCGCGATGCTAAACTATAGATTATATAGAAACTGATGACTACTTCCACATTAAAAGAATATCTAAAATAATGTTTCAGTGCAATGCTACGCTTGGCTAGCCTTTGTACCAAAAATGTAAAGGAATTTCCGAGTATACTTGAAAAATGATTTGTGTGGCCGAACAAAATTTATGATCTTTAAACCAAGTCCATAATTTCTGTGCTTTCAAATAGTCAGATACGATTATTGATATCCGTTGGAGCTCTGCCCATTCCGTGAATGCTTATAAAAGGTAACATTTTTATTCAATTGATTTTGCCTTTACTTCCTTTAAGGACTTTTTGTATCGACGATTTTGTGGCTAGGTTATTTTAGGGTTTGAAGCAGCTAAGCGATTGGGTTTCGACGGGATTTTCATATTGAAGGGTCGAGATTCAAAATCCACACGGGACATTTGTAAGGTACTATTACAGTATTGATTTCATAACCAGGGATTTGCAAGTGAGATATCTAAAAATAAAAATGTGTAGTTAAAGATTACAGCTTAAATATAATTAAATTAACAGGTGTAAAAATATGTAGGTAGGTTTCCTTCCTATCATCATCCACATCAGCCCAGTCCAGTGGAGAAATATGGCCCATTAAGTGCCATTGAGCCTTGTCTTCGGCTCTTCGTATCCACTTTCTGCTGGCTACCTTTCGCAAGTCGCCGATCCACCTAGCCGGGGGGCGGTCGTCACCACATATTCTAACTAGACTTCTAACTAGAATACCTGTATTTATATATTATATTAATTATACTTGCTTTTTAAGTTGATAAATGTTTGCCTACCATTACGAGCTTGTTTGACATGTTGTTACTTAATTGTCTTCCCCGGCTATACTTTTACGCCCATTCATCCTATTAATCTACACACACTCAGTGCAATTGTGCGCATGATATCACGAGCTACAGATAATAGCTGATTTTCGCTACCCAGAAATTGGATTGCACAAAGTTATTTGGTTTTATATACAATATGCGTCGGTTTTGGTTTATTTATCTATTTTTTACATCCTGTATATTTTGTTCTTATTATAGAAACGTAACAATTTGACACACCCATTGAGACTTACTTTTCATTTTAGTTTCAAAATCAAAACGATATCAATCCAGATCTCATAATAATATTACTTCAAACTTTTTGTAATAAAATAAATGCTTGTATAATTAAAATAGTTCGTACATTAATTTAAAAGTTAGAAGTCAAATAATTTTAATCACTTTAGAACTCACAAAGTAGTTTTTTTTATTACTGACTTATAATACGGTATTGTTATGAGGTACCTATATAGTGAGAATTTAATAAATAAATTCAATCCATTACTGTCCCACTGCTGGGCAAGGGTCTCTTCTCAGAACGAGAAGGGTTAAGCCTTAGTCCACCACGCTGGCCCGGTGCGGGTTGGCGGACTACACACACCGTCAAGAACTTTGTGGAGCCCTCTCAGGTGTGCAGGTTTCCTCACGATGTTTTCCTTTACCGTAATGTCAAGTGTAAATGAGAATATAATTCAAATAAAAAAAAAAACATAAGCGAAATAACATTTCGGGCTAAATATTAGGACTAAATAGAGAGGACTTATTTTATGACGTGATTGACTAACAGAGAAAAGCAATCTTCCAATCTAAATCTCAGGGGGATTGTCTATATTCAGAGCGAAAAGAAGACGACGTACTTATTTTAAAGTTTATCAAATATATAACCTTAAAAATAAAGCTTTCTTTGAGATTACCTTTATATATTTTTAATGCTTAATTCACAAAGGCGGCCGTAATTTCGTCGGCGTTTTTAACCAGACGACCTTTAGGCTTAGAGAATATACCAACCTTTGGGTGATCCAGAGACAATCAAGGATTTGTTTCTAAAATATGTGCTGCGTGGGAAAGAAGATTTTGGCTTTGGTATATTGTGATAGGTACCTAGACTTGTTTCTGCTTGTAACCCTTTTGTATCGTTTGTAAGGTTTTTGGATTTGTTCCTGATTCGCCCCGTAGAGTTATGTCTCAAAAAAAAAAACGTTAAAGTTATGAGATAGCTGTACCGCAATCTCCACGACCATATCCTGTAATAGGTTTATGAACTTTCATTCTATTTATTTAGCCTCAGGTAAGCTATCGTTATGTATATAGAAATTTCTTGTAATTTACTTTTTTTCTGACTCTGTTAAAGTAACATTTTATAAAGTGACCCGAAACAGGAATAAAAAATAACACGAGGCGAAACAAGATTTTTTAGGAATGTGAGACGAAAACTTGAGGTGAAATAGGAACAAATCAATTTGAACGTTTGATCTTTTTTGTCAGCTTTTTTAAAATTAATATGTTAAGTTTTATAACTGGTTCTTATTTTAGAGATTTTAACATTTCGAGATGTGCAAAAATGACTCGACTCGATTCGATTCGATTGGTCTTGTGGTCGCAAACGCTAGTGAGCGTGAGGCCCTGGTATCGATTCCCGGATTGGGCAAAGTGATATTATATAATTTGTCTCTGCCACAGTCGTAATAACTGACAGCTGTGCGCACAGATAACTTTCCTGCGCGAGCGTTGATGGCGTCCGATGTTACCACTCTAATTAATTGTTTTTTTTATATCTTTGTTTTTATTTTATATTGAAAACTATATTATGTATTATTTAAAATCGTATATATTTAAATGTATGCTCCACCGAGTAGCGTCAATGTTAACGCCGGCTATCACTGAAAATCAGCGCTGTGGCACCCTGTCACAGCAATATGCTGAGTGACGGCCGTTTTTGCGCGGATGTGGCGCATATTCTCCTCAGCTGTTTTTTTCTTATTTTTTTTTTTGTTGCTTTTATTTTATGCGTCACATCATGGCGGAAATAAACACATTTTCTTTCTTTCTTTCTTTCTATATTGGGTTTCTCTGTAAGGAAAAGTAATAGTACACCTCTACCTAACCCTTCGGGGAATACAAATGTGATGTTATGCTATGTACAGTCAACATCAAAAAGATGTATACACGTAGCGAAATTCAAAACCGAGTTTTACAGGAAATAGGGATTGAAATCTTGACTAATTCCATACATAGTATCTGTGGATACATAAAGATAAGTGGTCATTTAAATTTACTGATTTTAATAAGTAACTTTTCAAGAATAAGCGTTTGAATTTCGCTACGTGTATACATCTTTTTGATGTTGACTGTACTATGTCAAAAGATCGGCAAATATTTGGATCTAAATATCAGTTATGTTAAATAAGTTAAAGTTCGTATAATTAACATCGTGTGATACATTATCTGTCCTTTCATTACAATTCAAGGCAATTATTTGCTATAATATGGAAGGAAGATATTAGACACAGAAAATTGTAGGTTTATTTAGGTATTGTAGAAAATTATAGGCCCAAAATGATCACCATACTTCAGTGTCAAAATTATTCTCATCTCCGTGAATTTCTAGAATAATTGCTCTACATTATGACTAGTTGCTGGGCAGAGGTGACTGACGAAATTAGGGTTTTAAGCTAAGGTCCAACGAGACTGGTACAAGATTAATCTGTATTTTTTTTTAAAAGAAACCAATTCCCTCTCTACGAATAATTTTTGTATCGTGGGTGCGTTTACAAATACACATATCATATACAAAAATACCCAGACCCGGAACAACTATTTGTAGGTCATACAAATATTTGTTCCGTGAAGGACTCGAAGCCACAACACGCAGCAGTTGATCGCTCAACCACTGCGCCAACCGTGCTGTCGTGGATCATATTATGATGCAAAACGCATCCATTACCGACCACAGTAATGTATGTAACTGAATGTAAATTACACAATGTAAAAATGTCTCACAACTCATAAAATTGCGCCCGTTTGCTCTCAGCCTTAAAGTTGTCATTTTCTGAATAATGTCTTAGCTCAGATGTCCCTAGGGTAATGATGATGAAGGGTGGTCCCTTTCTTGCAAAAGCAACTTATTTGCGTATCTCAGGGACAAAAGCAATCTTTGAAATAAGATTTCGATCTGAGGATGGATAGAAGGTAACGCATTTTTTTTGGTACCGAGGCTAGACAACTCAATTGCTCAGGGGAAAGTCAATGCTATTTGGAAATAAGTAGCAATGTGGGTTATATAATTTTTATGCCTCGTTGTTCTAGTTGTTGTAAGTGCGACTGCTAAACATGGGGTTCTGAGTTTGATTCCAAGGTCGGGTATGTTTTGGAATTTTCTATTAAAAAAATGCTGAATGACAGCCGAGAGTTCGCAATTGTCCCCAGTAAATAGCTTGCCCCTATTACATGGGACCAGCGCTAGGGCTAGTTAAATAAGACATTAAGCTTTATAAATATATTTTATTTTAAACGTTGCCCCACACTATGTTTCCTCTTGTATCGATGATACAGTTTTACAAACATACATGTGTAAAAGGTAGAAATATTTGTTCCGCGTGGGATTTCAACCTGCGACACGTAGTGCAGAAAGCTAATCGATAAGCCACTGCGTCAACCGTGTCCTCAAAAATAATCGTTTCTAAACAATACAAGAAACTGTAATAACTTATCGGTACATATAAAAAAAAACACGATAGTAAGTCTTTTAAAAAGTTCGTTAATTCAAAATGTATTTTCTACTATGAATGAATATTTTGGCAAATATTAACTGAATGTTTTAGTGTTTACTATTTTAGTTGCTAATTAATAATTGCTACACCCGATTGGGTAGGCTGTTGACACCAAATTTTATTTCAAACCTATGTACACAGTTCAGGCAATAAATATCTTTGTATTTGTCTTTGTCCAACAGTCTAGTAAACCGTCAAACCGAACTGAATATAGACTGGCCTGGTTTGAGGCCCGTTCAACAAATGCGTCTTTAAATGGCGACTGCAAACCGACAAACTCATTATGAACGTTCAGGTCCGTATCGCCTGGTAACGTCATCTGATTGGCTTTTACGTTCCATGACGTACACTGCTAATGCATCTCAAATTGTGTTGTTCAGTGGCTGAATGCTCACCTTCCTAGTCAGTCTGACAGCATGACTTTCTTAGCTACGTGTCGCGGATTCGATCCCCACAAGGAAGAAATATTTGTATGATCTACAGGCAGTTGCTTCGGGTCTGGTTGTGTGTGCATGTGACATGTACATTTGTAAACTGTACCCACGATACAGGAGAAATCCTAGTATGGGGCAACGTTTTTTAAAAGAGAATGAGAGTCTGAGCGTTTGAATCACTGTGGGCAAATATTTATACCTGACAGTGCTTTTTCATGTTTGTTTACGGTGTGTAGTCCGCCAAACCGATCAAGCCATCGTGTTGGACTAATGATTGAACGATTCTCTCATTCTGGGACGAGGCCGGCGCCCAGTGGGACAGTAATGCACTGAATTATTATTATATGGTAACATCAATAAGGCCCCTTTTTATCCCTCTTCACATTGCGTCCTAATACTGTCATCAGCAAAATATATGAGGTCATAAAGTTTGTTTACAGCTTCAAGTATATAGGTATTTAGTATTGCCACGGTGAATTGGCACGGTTGGCGCAGTGGTTGAGAGATCGACTGCTGAGCTACGTGTCGCGGGTCGATTCCCGCATGGAACAAATATTTGTATGATCTACAGATATTTGTTTCGGGTCTGGGTCTTCGTGTATGTGAATACACACCGTGCCTCGGAAAGCACGTAAAGCCGTTGGTCCTGCGCCTGATCTCTCTCCGGTCGTGTCGGATTGCCGTCCCATCGGACTAATGAGAGTGAAGGAATAGAGAGATCACCTGTGTTTGCGCACACACTTGTGCTCTATAATATCTCCTGCGTAGTTGGCTAATCTCCGGTGAGATTGGCCGCCGTGACCGAAATCGGTCAGGAGGACATTATTGCCACGGTGAATTATGTTGTATACTAGCTTTTGCCAGTGATTTCGTACGCGTGGAATTTAGAATCTGATATTTTCCTGCGGTAAAATAAAACCTATATTTTAAGTTAGACCTCTAGTAATACATCGGTGAAAACTTCATTCAATTCCATGCAGCAGTGTTTGCGTGATGGGTGTACAAATATACAGACAGACAAAAATTCGAAAAACTGTTGTTTTGGCTTCTGTTGCTCTAATAAAGACCCCCCTATTAGTTTTTCTCCAATATCTATAATGTACAGACATCGGCCTGTTATCATTATTATATGTAAAGATGCCAAACACCAGTTTCGTTGTAATCTAAAATATATAATCTACATGACTGCCTCATTGGTCTTTTGGTCGCATGCGAGACTGCTAAGCGTGAGGTATTGGGTTCGATTCCCGGGTCGGCAAATTGTTATTGGGTTTTTCTGTATCGAAATTCTCAGTAGCAGCACTGAGTCTGTAACTGTGTGTGGTAGATATTGGTAGGCTTTCGCCCTATTACAAGGGACTCATTAACGGCATCGGTGTAATGTGCGTGTATAATACACCTCTGCCTAACCCTTCCGCGATCACAGCCGTGATGCTACGTTATATAATATATTATATGTATGTATATTTTTTTCAATTTATTCTAACGTACAACAATTTTATTTCTCGAGGGAAATTTCGAAAAACCGCGCAGCTTATTGTCTTGTTTAATTTTATTGTAACTCTCGACTTGTGTACACGAAAAATGTTGGAACAACATTACAACAACACCAACAACAACCACGTTTAAATATAACGGTACGATTGGCGCAGTGTGTTGAGAGATTGACTGCTGCGCTAGGTGTAGCGGGTTCGATTCCCGCACGGAATAAATATTTGTATGATCTACAGATAGTTGTTTCGGGTCTGGTTGTGTCTACATGTGACATATATGTTTGTTAACTGTACCTACGACACAGGAGAAATCCTAGTGAGGGGCAATGTATTTATAAAAAAAAAAAGAATATCGATCTTGCAATTTCAGGGCTGAAAGTGACGACAGACTAAGAACTGATTCGTCAATAGTCTCAATGGCCATTGGAAAAATGACCCTACTACGTTTTATCAAGTGTGTAGATCAGTAGCAATATTTCACTAGATACTATAAATCCATAGGGCTTAGAAGTCTACTTTTCTAAAAGGCTTCTATTCCTTACGTTACATAAGTAGAGAGCGAAAAGGTATTGAGTTTGTGGTATCCATCCTCCGCAGCTTACCATCTAGTGAGGTGCTGACAAATTATATAATACTAGCTTTAGCCCCCGACTTCGTTCGCGTGACCTACATATTGACGACACGGTTATCGCAGTGGCTAAGCGATTAGCTTTCTGCGCTACGTGTCGCGGGTTCGATCCCCGCACGGAACAAATATTTGTATGATCTACAGATAGTTGTTTCGGGTCTGGTTGTTTGTGCATGTGAAATGTATGTTTGTAAACTGTACCCAGTATACAGGAGAAATCCTAGAGTGGGGCAATGTTTAAATATATATATATATATATATATATATATTATATAATAATTGATAGCCTACAGCACTTGGAGATAATGTAGATATATATCGGTGAAAGAATTTTCAGATTCGGATCATTAGTTCCGGAGATTACCCTCTACAAACAAACAAATTTTACCTCTTTATAATATTAGTATAGAAAAATTTTGGCAGGGGTGTGCCGGGCTCCTCCCGGCTAAACTCACCACGGTGATCCGCCACGACGCCATAAGGTGGGCCTCGAGAACTCTTAGAAGACCGCACCGAAGCCCACCAGAGGGGGTGACTGTAAAGAGGCCACCCCCTCGTGCTCGTCCCGTGCGCGCCACCTTAGCCTTTCGAACTCCAAAACTGGCGCGGTCTCGCCGTCCTGGCGGATAGCGCGGATCCGGTGATACACCCTCGCGTCCGTATCCGCCTGGATGTCGAACGGCACAAACCGCGCCAGTAGAGTTGCCGCCTCGAAGGATACTGTTCTGTATCTTCGTGCGATCCATATTGCCACTATGCGCTGCAGGCCGTTGATTTTCGTCCTGCAGCGACGGACGCCTGATAGCCGAGCCGACCATATAGGCGTCCCTTACAGCACCACGGATCGCACGACCCGCCCGTAGTGGCGGCGAACCTCCTCCCGAGGCCCCCTAGATTGGGCAGCAGTCTGTGCATCGCACCCGCTACGCTCTCGACTTGGGGGAATCCCTTATAACTGGGAACTCAATAACAGCATTAGCGAAATATGGTTGTACAGTTTTACTAAAGGATTGTAAAATGAAAACTACTAGCTGTGATTTCTTCTTGCTAAACAACTTATAAAGCAAGAGTTTACCAAATGTATAACAACTATTTTCAAAGCAAAGCATTAAACAGTTCATATAAACTATAATATCTACAATTTGCTACAAGGAATTTTCTACAAATCGAACCTGGACCATCAACGCAGCAACTCGAACAACTAAATCCTTAAGGCAGCTAATACAAAGGAAAAATAAGCCTCCACTACGCTCACCACAAAATCCTGCAAAATGCAGACATTCCAATTTACAGTAGCGTAGAAAATCTTTCGTATTTTAGTCAAAGTGCTTATCTATACAAAGCGTCACACACACTTAAATAAAATATAGTAATGCATTTCGTACTACCCACACGTTGTAATTGAAAATTGTTGCAATTCATACGCTTACAGCGGGCATAGTGTTAACTTAGTTCTCTCTTGTCTCACGTACAATTTATCATCTAAGTTACGCCAAATCTCTCTCTCACACACACACACACACACACACACACACACACACACACACACACACACACACACACACACACACACACACACACACACACACACACACACACACACACACACACACACACACACACACACACACACACACACACACACACACACACGGTTAAGCTATTGTCCCTCTGCCGTAGCCCGACTCCATAACATATGGCAGAACAACGCCCGGCCCATAATTTTATGAGCCACGATCGCCACCTCGGGCAACTCGCCCAGATCCCGAATCCTCGCTTTTCCCTAGGGGAACACCGATACGAGTACGAAGCGTTTATCTTGTAGTTTTAGGCAATAAAGCACGTCATCATTGACATATGGTCGTTTGCGTAGCTGCGAAGTGATATTTGTTTATTTCAACCACCCCATAAACCGTCATGAAGCCTTATAATACTTAAAAAAATCTCTTTAAAGAAAGCTAACTCTTAAGTACGACCATTAAACAGACCATGAACGTAAATACGCTGTAATACTAACACTGCCTCCTCATAACTTGCACTGCACAAAACGAAAGTGGCCATAAAACATGTTGGCTGTTTTGGATTTATACAGGGGCAGTAGTCCCGGTTTATGTCTCACGTAATGTGGTCACTTGAGCGCTGGTTTAGTTGCGTCGACTGGTCTTTGGTGTTAGGATTGAGGTACAGTCGAGTAAAACGATAAATTTACAGTATCAAAAGAATAAAATATGTTTTTTTCTCTAGTAATTACAGATTGTGCACTATATTATTATACACATATAACAATTTATAGTAATCTTATAAAGAGGTAAAATTTGTTTGTATGTAGGGGGTAATCTCCAAAACTAATAATCCGATTCTAAAAATTCTTTCACTTGTAGAAAACTACATTATTCTTGAGTGCTATAGGCTATAAATTAACTGCATGTAGGTAACGTGGAAGAAGTTGCGGGCAAAAGCTATTTGAAAATATAAATAATATCTTAGTTGGTTTGTGAATACATACATAGCTGATAATTATACTCTGATGCCTTTATTAAATCACGTGTAATAAGGGCGAGCCTATTGCCATCTACCGGGCACAATTCGAAATTACAGGGTACTACTGAAAATGTTTACAACAAATAAATACAATAAAACTTTGCCTTACCCGGAAATCGAACCTTTGATCTGACATTCAGCAGCTCCACTTGCGGCCACTAGCACCAATAAGGCAGAAAACGATGCATCAACTACTAAACCCTGACTAAATATTCTAACTGTAATTGCGCAAACATAAATCCAGCTACAAAATTCGCACGAGCTAAATCACATGTGCTCTCGCTATTTCAAACCGAAGTCTAAAGTCGGGCTCGCCATCTGTCCGGATTTAACCGTCGGGGTTCGTCCGACTTTGAAAGCGTCCGGGATTTGGAAATGCGTTTGTAATAAAAAGTGAAAGTCAAAATTGAAGCCGTGACTGGGTATTGCAAATAAAGTTGTGAGGTTTAGGGTAAATTTTTCAATGTTAGATGGAAAAATTTGAAAGTGGTTGGACATGGTGATACTGAATTAGGGTGTGCGTCGTTTTCCGAGTTTTTATTGTAGTGCCTACACATCATCGGTTTAAGCAAAACTGTTGAGCGTGAAGTCCTTGGTTAGATAAGATACCAAACCTGGGTAGTGCTTTTGAATTTTTCTGTTAGTTTTTCCTGTTTAAGTAATTCTTAGTTGCTGCCTAGAGTTAAGCACTGTCCGATAAATAGTAAATAAATAAATTCCCTAATCTGAAGGAATTACGACAGCATCGGCAAAATGTAGCAAAATTTGTATAGTAGAGTACACTTTTGCTTATCTCCTTGGAGAATACAAGTATCATGCTCTGAATTTGTATTTGTGCATAATTTACAAAAAAAGAACCTAAATGTAAATGTTGTAATAGGATTCGCAAAGTGTGAAGATTATACCCTTGCGCATGCGACTGTCGTAAGCTTTTCAATACGCAGGAGGTACGCATGATCCATTTTCCATTCATACTCTAAATCTTGATTTAATTATTGAAGTATAAAGGTCCTCTATTCATATTTAGAACGAAAATCGAATGGTTCCTTCAATAATGTTTCTGTTGTTCGATCAGCCATCATCTGCCTAGCCTTTTCCCAACTACATTGGGGTCAGCTAACCGGTTGCAGCTGAATACCAGTATTTTGCACGGAGCGACTGACTTCTTTCCTCCGCCACCCAGTAACTGGGAGACACTGATTTTCTAAGGTTAAACTGGTTGTCGGACTTTTTGTACTCGCTACTGATACCGGTAACGACTGTCATAGGTCTTCGTATGTATCATACGACCAACACAACTACTTAACGTGCTTTCCGAGGTACGGAGGGGTCTCGATATGTGAAAATGTTCACCCATCCAAGGACTGACCGCATCAAGCGCTGCTTAACCTTGCAGATCGACGGGTTTGCGCGGTAATTATGTAGCTACGGGCCCCACAACGAGCCTCCTTAAAAACATTTAAGTTATAATGTACTTACGTTTAATACCTCGTATAGAGTCGTCATTACTGACCACTCTCAATTAATATATATCTACTATTTTTTTGTCTTTTGTTTTTCTGTTGTATTATAATTTACCCACTGAGTCCTTTTCAGAAAAGTTCTCTTAATCCTTGTCGTGAAGGTGAAGCTGAAGCCGTTTAATATTTCATCCCCAAAAGAAGAACAAGTCACCCAAACAAAGTAATAATTGAGCTAAAACTTACTTGTATAGACCCATCCATCTCCATTAGGTATTGACGACACGGTTGGCGCAGTGGTTAAGCGATTAGCTTTCTGCGCTACGTGTCGCGGGTTCGATCCCCGCACGGAACAAATATTTGTATGATATACAGATCGTTGTTTCGGGTCTGGTTGTCTGTGCATGTGACATGTATGTTTGTAAACTTTATCCACGATACAGGAGAAATCCTAGTGTAGGGCAACGTTTTTAAAAAAAAAGAAATAATTGTAACTGATAGGTGATTTTTATTATTTGACGGCAAGATTGGCGCAGTGAGGGGTCGACTGCTGAGCTACGTATCGCGATTCGATTCCCGCACGGAACAAATATCTGTATGATCTACAGATAGTTGTTTCGGGTCTGGGTGTTTGTGTATGTGAATACACACTGTGCCTCGGAAAGCACGTAAAGCCGTTGATTTGCGCCTGATCTCTCTCCGGTCGTGTCGGTTTGCCGTCCCATCGGACTATGAAAGTGAAGGAATAGAGAGAGCACCTGTGTTTGCGCAAACACTTGTGCTCTATATATCTCATGCGTAGTTAGCTAATCTCTGGTGAGATTGGCCGCCGTGACCGAAATCGGTCAGGAGGACATTATTTTATTATTTAAAGGACGAAGATCCGGCCTGAGTTGATATTGTGATATAAAAAAGTCCAGCACACGTTTATTGAATAATTAATTATATTCAGAAGCTTTTTATAACGGTACAATAAATTTAAAGTTTCTCATTGTAAATACGTGTACATAAAAATATGTTATTATAATCATTTATTAAAGAAAATTACGTAATTATTTATTGCATCATTGTCGAGTGGTTGGAAGCGGGTTTGTTTCCCCGATCAGGCAGTTTTATTGAGTTTTTCTGACAGAAAATTCTCAGTAGCAGCTCAGAGATGTCAATAAGCTTACAATTGTACACCTCTGCCTAGCTCTTCGGCGAATACAAGCGTGATTGTGTTTTGTTTAATTCCAACAAACACACTTATTTTAATCCACTGTACTGAAGTGTTAATATCTGCTCAAATTACCACTTTGACAAGTTCTTCGTTTGTTAATCCCTCTGCTTATTGACACAGTGCTTTCAAAACTAGCAAACATCCTGCTTCCTACTAATATTATAAATGCGAAAGGTTGTGAGGATGGATGGATGGACGGATGGATCTTTGTTACTCTTTCACGCCAGAACGGCTGAACGGATCTGGATGAAATTTGGCACAGAGACATGTAGATTATAGTCTGGAATAGCATATAGGCTACTTTTTATCCCGGGAAAATGCACGGATTCGTAACCCACGCGGGCGAAGCCGCGAGCGGAAGCTAGTCTTTTCAAAAGTAAAGTAAAGTAAACTTAATTGCTTATGATTGAGTAGGTCTAGTTGGTATTTATTTGCAAGAATTTTTGAGAAGTCTCTGGGTTCGGTTTTTAGCGTCAAATAACAGTAGTAACAATATTATGTGAAGAATGAAATCATACGTGGATAAACATTATAACTTATCAAAAATATTATAAAAACATCGAATAATTTTTGCACATCTATTCAACAAGCATTATAAGACAAACTTTTCTTTCGATGTTTTATTCAGTAATTAATTTTTATTAAATATAGCATCACGCCTATATTCCTAGAAAGGGTTAAGCAGAGGCGTACTATTGTACACCTACATTTCGCCGATGCTGTTAATTAGCCCCATGTAATCGCCATCTTCTAGACACAGTTCCTAACTCCGGGCTGCTATTGAGGATGTACACAGAAAAATCCAATATCACATCTTTCCTTGTCCCGGGATCGAGCCCAGGACCTAAGTCTCGCATTAATTTAGTTCGTGTCGAATATATTTACTCTGAATCAAATCACACAAACAGTTTGTCTGTATATCACGCAAATAAGCCAGATACCGCACCGGGCCAGCGTGGAACCCGCACCGGGCCAGCGTGGTGGACTAAGGCCTAACCCTCCTCGTTCTGAGAAGAGACCCTTGCCCAGCAGTGGGACAGTAATGGGTTGAATTTATAAGCCAGATACATTGCCTCTCGTGTCTGAGCGTCATTTTTTACGTCTTAATCTCGCCTTGTTATTACTCTTAGTTTGTGTTTATCCCACATTTATATCAGGATGAAGTTCATTAGCACGTTCATTTTTACTTGTAACTAGCTGGTAACCGGCAAATTGCTGCCACAGAAGAAATAATTATGGAATTGCAGAAATGCTCTTTCAAATACATTTGCCGGTACGATACGCGCGCCACCTACTGTAAGTTAATTGTACTATGCTTATAACCTTCGCGCAAGTGCAAGCAATAAATTGACAAAGCTTTATGAAATTACGAACTTGATACTTTATAAAATACGAACAAACAAACAAACAAAAGGATAAAGGTAATTTAATTTTAAAACTAACTACTTATGCTAACCTGTGATAGCCTAGCGGTTGAACATTTGCCTTCCATGCAGGAGGGTCTGAGTTCAAACCCGGCCCGCACCTCTGACTTTTCGGAATCATGTGCGGATCAGAATTTGATTATCACTTGCGTTTACGGTGAAGGAAAACATCATGAGGAAACCCGCACACCTGAGAGGGCTCCATAAAGTTCTTGATGGTATGTGTAGTCCGCCAACCCGCACCGGGCCAGCGTGGTAGACTAAAGCCTAACCCTTCTCATTCTGAGAAGAGACCCTTGCCCAACAGTGGGACAGTAATGGGTTAAATTTATTATTTTATTTTTACTTATGCTAATGTATTAATTAAAACATAAAAAAAATGAAAATACCTATCCTAAACGAATACTTGTGCGTCATAATACCCCTCCATATCGCTGTCAAATGGTAATGTGCCCAGAAGACTGGCAGCATTACCACGTTGAATGGCAATGCTTATTCTTTGACCAAAGAATAGGCCAACCCTCGGGTCACGTGTACTGTGTGACAAATAAACATCGATTTTTATATATTAGATTAGAGAAGATAATGTTTATGAGGTAGGAATAATAGTGTCATAACTAGGGATGTTACGGAGCTTCGACTCCGAATCCGATATGTCGGAACCTCCGATTAAAATGACACCTCCGAATCCGGCTCCGGTTCCGATATATCAAAACGGAGGTATATATCGGAGTTACAAGTTATGACTTGCTATCGCTGCAGCGCTACCGAGCGCTTTCTATGTGACATGGACAACTGACTGAGTATATGTGTTCTGTGCAAGTGATGAACGAAGAGTGAACGAGTTGCGACAAGTTTTTTCTTTTTTATTTATTTACATTTTACATTCGTAGATTTGCTCCGACTCCGACTCCGATTCACCTCCGACTCCGCGGAGGTCACTACGATAACCTCCTACTCCGATTTCGCCTCCGATAAATCCACCTCCGTAACATCCCTAGTCATAACCACGCCAGTATTCTCCAAAGGGTTAGGCAGAGGTTAGGCGACAACCGTGCCGTCATCTTTGTTTTACTGTTTATAAATCGTACTAGTATTATAAATTTGAAAGTTTGTGAGGATGGATGGATGGATCTTTGTTACTCTTTCACGCCAGAACGGCTGAACGGATCTGGATGAAATGTGGCACAGAGATAGATTATAGTCTGGAATAGCACATAAGCTACTTTTTATCCCGGAAAAAGCCGCGGGCGAAGCCGCGCGCGGAATCTAGTATATTATATATACAATACAGTACCAACATACATTTTGTTGATAATTAAGATACTCCTAAAGTGTATTATCATATATATCCTTTACTAATAATATATTACATTCTCCAATATTGCTAGTTAGACTATGTGGTATGTGTAAGTGCTTATATAGACCTTGTAAGGCTGGCGTTGATTTAGATTTACTGTAGATCTACTAGAATAGGTATATCGTTGTGAGTATGTGACGAGTGGATGATGATTGGTATCCTTCCTACTAATATTATAAATGTGAAAGTTTGTGAGGATGGATGGATGCATATTTGTTACTCTATCACGCCAGAACGGCTGATTGGATCTGGATGAAATTAGGCACAGAGATAGATTATAGTCTGGAATAGCACATAGGCTACTTTTTAATTCGGAAAAATGTACGAGTTCGTAAACCACGCGGGCGAAGCCGCGGGCAGAAGCTAGTAATACATACAGTCGAACATATGAGTACTTTGATATAGGTACTTATGTATAACACTGACGGAAACATTGACGCACTGGGTAAGCAGTAGGCTTTCTGTCCCGAACAGAACAAATGTTTGTATGTAGCGTACAGTTGGTATAGTGGTACCAAGCGCGACTGCTGAGCGTTAAGTCATGGTTTCGATCCCCGGTTTGGGAAAAGTGATTTTTGTTTCTACATTGAAATTCTCAGTTGCAACTTAAGAACTTAAATTCTCAGTTGCAACTGAGAATTTCAATGTAGAAACAAAAAAACACTTTTCCTGATCCGGGGATCAAAACCATGACTTTACGCCCGGTGTCTGGAACTGTGTCTCGTAGATAGCAATAGGCTCGCTTCTAATTACATGGGACTCGATAACGGCATTTGCGAAATGTGGGTGTAGAATAGTACACCTCTGCTTTAACCTTCAGGGAAAAGCAGGCATGAAGCTGTGTTATGTTTATGTTATATGTACAGATATTTGTTTCATTGTTGTGTGTGTGCAAATTAGGAATAAGATTCCAAACTTAAAAAAATGTCACATTATTTTAAAAAAAGGAATAGTATTTGACAGCTCAAAAATCTGTCTTTTGTTTTTTCGTCCTCAATTTTATTTTTCTTCTTTCACTCTAATTCCTGTACATTTCAAGCCATTATTTCTTATAATGATATCTTGCAGTAAAAGGTTTCAATTTGAACTGAAATGGGTAGAAAATAAAGAAAGTTATCAACTGGCGCAATAAAGAGTCAGCTGTGGTTTACGGCTGCACTTAAACGTAGAAGAAAGAACTATTTAGTTCACTATTCAAGTGTTATGCACAATAAAATTGAGAATGAATTAATAAATAAAACCAAATAAATTTGAATAAAAATGAAAAGACTTCATCAAAAAATAATTATACGTATAATTTCGACCTTTTTTTATATGATTATAAACTGATACACTGAAAGGCTAGCTACATAAAAATTTAACGTGCGGATTAGTTGAGGTTAAGCAGTGCTTTTTGCGGTTAGTCCTTAGATGGGTGACCGTTTTTCACACGTGAAACTCCTCTGTGCCTCGGAAAGCATATTAAGCAGTTCTTCTCGTGTATCATACGAATACCTATGACAGACATTTCGAGTATCAGCAGCCCAAAAAGTCTGACAACCAGTCTAACCTTCGAGTATGAGTGTTCCCCACTAATTGAGAAACAAAGATAAGATAACAGTCGCTCTGTATAAAATACTGATATTCAGCCGCAACCGGTTCTACTTGGGGTCGGCTCCCAATGTAGATGAGAAAAGGCTACACAGATTATGATGATTTAAACCGATGCACAAATCTTTTCAATAATAGTTTAACATCTAATTTTAACGGATCTGTATAAGGAAACCTGTATATCTGAGAAGTTTGACTAGTGTCGAGATCCAAAATATCCATTGTGAACGAAGAACTAAATCCTCTCATTCTGAAAGAAAGGCTTGTCACCAACCGTTGGATTGTTTCCTATAGTGAACTCGATGAATACAGAATTACCTACAAAACAAAGCTACAGCTTTATAAAATACGATCCTTTTTTCCCATTGGGTATATACCTACTATAAAAATATTTGTATGTATGAAAAATAAACAAATATTTTACACATGTCGACCACCGAGTTTCCTCAACATAATTCAACAAGTCCCTTAAGTACTTATGTTATCAAAACCCCATCGACCCTTGGCTTTGATTTCAACAGCACTCATATAAACATTTTCAATGAGAAGGTCCTTGAACTTATGAAGTGGCGCTGACTTAAACACTTGAAGTTTGTTTTAATTCCAATATTTTGGGCATTACATTTTTTTTTGGAGTTCTCTATAATCCGAATAAAACGTTGTTTGTTTTGTATTATATTAAACTTTTCTATCAAAAAATATGGTGAGCTATTGAGTGTTGATAATGATATATTTTTCATGCCAAAGTAGGTCACAGTGCAATGTAGCAACATTTAAACATTGATTTTAGGAAAAGTAATGATTGAAATCAATAAAATTAAATGACTATGCATTCTTATGTAACCACAAATACCTACTGTGTTTAAAACAGAAGATTTTAATAAAGAATTCTTTAAAATATCAATCAATTTCTTTCTTTTATAAAACGGCAAAATCATCACCGCGTACAAGGCAATAGCGAAACTTCACTAAACGATTCCAATTTCCATATCCTAACACCTATAACAGATGGCATCAAAGCCAATATTTTGCTAGCATTTCACGCGTCGTTTTCACAGGCATTTATAAATCTAATCTGAATGCTGTTCGTAATAGCAGAGTCCCCTTGGGACGCATAGTGGCTATTTCATTTCTGAACGCTGAACGGTTGGGGGAAATGCGGGAAGCCTTTGCGAAATTATGTTTGTTGCCTTTTTACGGTGTTTACGCTGATTTGATAGTAAAATGTGTATTGGGACTATTTTTGTGAACTAAGTGTCGCAATTTGAGTTTTATTGGTTATTTACTTCGGTAATTAATGTGAAACAAATATTTTTTTAATAAATAACTAACTGTGACCCAATTTTAGTGTCACAGTTATTTACTTTGTAATCTACGATATAAATTAACTGGCACTAGGACTGGCAAGATTTGACTATTAGTCCCTGTTTGGGCGCCATTTTAACTACCCACTAATAAACTTAGGTCTGGGTTCAACACTTACTGATACAGCTATAGCAACAGCTAGCAAAAATTTCATAATCAATTAAGATAAAAAAAGCGTGTTAAAAATACTACACGTTGTAATTTTGCATCAAAAAGAATATGAATCTGAGAGTTTATTAGCTAGATTTACTTATCACACATTAGTAAAATTTTAACTTATTACAATCTGTCTGATAATTTACGCATAACCAGCAGATAGTTTATCAGTAAGTCATGAAACAAGCAGTTAGTTTAGAAATATCAACACAACCCGAGTAGGAAGGTGTTCTACATTTCCAAATTCGTATACTAATGCATTCGCATCCGTGAGCCATATATTAGAGTTCCCTACCGATCTGTAAAGGACGCACAATAACACCCAAATGACAAATGCCGAACGTTTTTCACAAACATTAAACAAATCACCTCATCGGATGTTATGTGGGTACGACGAGAAATTGTGGCGACCTGTTCGTTGATGTGTTGATATTATTAATGGTGAACATACTTTTATGGTGGGGTTTAGTAGCCGAGTTTATTAAGTCTTGTGTATGTACTGTGTAGGAAGGAGACGTTGAATTTTTTTGTTATATAACTATAGTTGGACGTCTGTACGTATAAAAATGTCGCGAGCAAACCGTGCGGGTCTATATAAGTTGAAAAAGTTAAAAATAATTGCTTTTAGAAAATTGTTACTGCCTGATTGGTCTAGGTGTCACAATCTCGACTGCCAGGCGTGAGGTCCTGGGTTCGATTCCTGAGTCTGGCAAAGTGTTTTAACTTTGATTGACGTAATTTTTCTGTATGGAAATTATCAGTACCAGCACGGAGTCTGGAACTGTGCCCGGTTGATGGCAATAGGCTCGTTCATTATTACACGGAACTCAGTAATGTCATCGGAAAAAGGCGGTCACTTTGACTGTATCTCTTGTTTAGACAGATATGCCTGACTCCGTGTGAGTGATTTGGCCATGACGCAGGCTGATGTGACTCAAACAAAACAAAAGTAACGCGAAAGTTTTCCAAGTTCCACCACATCACTTCAAACCAAACCGACGCAGTTCTAACTGCCAATGATAGACCACCTTTAGACCTCAAGTTGATGTTGGTAATTTGAATAATTGGCTGATGCCCGCAACTTCTTCTGCGTGTACTTTGTATTTATTTATTTATTTATTCATCTTTGAATCAGGGATAATTACCCATAATTTATTAGTATTACTTTATTTATGCGTTTGCGCATAGTTTTTTTGCGTTTTGCTGTAAAAGTAAAAGTAAACCTTTGTCCGAATTTCATACCAAAGTGTAATATCTGTCACACTAACGTTGGTCATCAAAATAACAGATGCCTAACATTTTTCACGTACATAAACAATATGTGGGAACAAGGAAAACTGTGGAGCGTCTCAAGGTGAGGATGTGTCGGCATTAAATCTTTGTTAATGTCACGAATTAGCCCCTATCTTTGTTATGGTTATTGGTGTAATACGGTTTTTGTAATAATGGTTGTGTATTTTCTATGCTGCTATAGGGTATAGGGGCGAATATTTGAGCTTAAGGCAAACGGTTATCACCGTTCAAGAACATTTACAACACCAGAGGAGTCTTTGATGCGTTGCTAACACCTCCTGCATTGATGTGTGCGATTGGTCTTTCGGTACTCTTCCCTCGCGTACGAAACGCAGCGACAAAATTTTGATACTTTTTCTTTCGAGTCAGCCCGTTTACGACCTGTTGACAACTACTGGCTATAGCAAGGAATTACCGCGTAAAAAAGTTCTCAGTCTTTTCAGGCTATTGACTGATCGTAAAAACAGACAGGTTACAGTATGCATATAAGATATTGAGGAGTAAAAGCGTGGTTTTACTACACAAAATATATGTTGTGTAATACGTCGTAAAATTTACTATTACGCCGCCCTCGCTTCCTTATGACGTCACAAACGCGTCACAAAATGTGCAAATCACGCCAACACAACAGATAATATCTTTTGTTTACCGATAAACTACAACAGACTTTCAGTATACGCGCGACTTTGCGACAAAATTGTCTTAGACCAGTCCGTCACCTAATATTAAACCATCGAAGCCGTTTTTACAAAACTTTTGTTTTCGAATGAATGTTGGTATCGTGTAATGGAAACCCAAACCAATCATATTTTGTCCTCATATTATATTTAACAGACTGAAAAAGTGCCTTGTTATTTAATTAAATTAAGCTATCATAAAAGTACCCGGACCCGGGTACGTCCTAAAACTGCGGCTAGACACCGGGGGACGGGCAGCAGCGTCCTCTCACTAATCGGTGAGCCACTGCGATCCCCAAGCCGCCTGCCAAGCGTGGGGATTATGGCATCCCCCCCCTTGCGGGAGGCCTTCGTTCAGCAGTGGACGTCTTTTGGCTGATGATGATCATAAAAGTAAAATACAACATACCATGTCATTATATTCAGGTAAAAAAATATTGACATAACAGCAATTACTGAATAAACTGTAACAAAAAAATTCCTATTTTATGTCATTGAATTTAGACTGATTTGACTGCCTCATTGGTTTAGTGGCCGCAAGTGCGACTGCTGAGCGTGAGGTCCTGGGTACGATTCCCAGGTCGGGCAAAGTGTTATTGGGTTTTTCTGTATGGAAATTCTCAGTAGCAGCACGGAGTCTGGAACTGTGCCCGGTAAATGGCAATAGGCTCGCCCCCTATTACATGGGACTTAATAATGGCATTGGCGAAATGTGGGTGTACAATACTACACCTCTGCTTATACGTTCAGGGAATACAGGCGTGATGCTATGTTATGTGTGTATGTTATTTACGTGAATTGAATATAATGCGGTACCGAAAACTTGCGGAATATATTGCGTAATATTATGGCCGGCGTGGACACCTGCACGCCGGAAGAATTAATGGATGCCACCGATAGCGCAGTCTTAGTAGCTAACTTCTGGGCTGGGTCTATCTAGATTGCCATCGACTGGTTATGAAGAAGATATACCTATGAGAAACAATCATACGTGTGATATATTCCATAGGTATTCAATACTTCAAATATACCAACTAGCTGGTCGCAAGTGATGTATGGAGGAACGAGGTATGGTATTCCTCCATTGAAAAGGGAGGATCCTCCGACCAGGCAAGGTGGTGCCTGGCGGGCCGAAGCCCGACGATTGATGTCGGACTTTATGTTAATGTCGGATTGTTAGAATCGTTGTAAACTCTTATAGTGCGATTCAGGGTATTCTGTTGTCACTTCACTCCGATAGATGGCGCTTTACTTTTTGCTGTAATAGCATAGAACTGGCTTCTGGCGAGCAATATCTTAATTAATATGAACACTGCAGTTCATTACCGAATTATTGACGGCACGGTTGGCGCAGTGGTTAAGCAATTAGCTTTCTGCGCTACGTGTCGCGGGTTCGATCCCCGCACGGAACAAATATTTGTATGATCTACAGATAGTTGTTTCGGGTCTGGTTGCGTGTGCATGTGACATGTATGTTTGTAAACTGTACCCACGATACAGGAGACATCCTAGTGTGGGGAAATGATTAAAATATATATATATATATATATATATATATATATATATCACTTCGGTTACTTAGACAAAATGAATATTCAAATACTGAATAGTCGCATAATTTTGTCGTTTGTCGCACGTATGTTGGTAGCAATCACTTCCACTCGCTGTGTGGTGCTGCGTTTTGACACAAGACGGATCGTTTGATGAACGATTAATCTTGGCTTACACACAGCCGACACTAGAAAAGTGTTTGTTAATTGTTTACGTCGATTAGTACAAAGATGAATTATTATATATAATATAGTCGATGAGTAAAATGTCCGACAACTGGTAAATAGAAACGCTAGCCAATTTGTTCAAGTTGATAATAATCCAATACATTTTGCGTATATTCATCAAATAATATTAACACAGCGAAAATCATACTACTCGAATCGTACATTTAAAAAACACGAACCAAAAATCTGTACAATAAAACGGAGCGTGTTTGCTGCGGGATATCTGTACCATATTTTGTATTGAATAATTTAACGACAAACGTTGATGTCGCTCGATGAATTGGATGTTAAATATTAATTAACAAACACTGTCACTTGAGTGGATTAAAAGGTTTATTTGTATCGTTTCCTGTATCCTTCATCGGGAAGGGTGTTTGAAGCGTGAATACATTTAGAAAGGTGCGCTTTTTGAATTACGTGTCGAATAGGAACGTGTACTTCTCTGTGTTTGTCTGTTTACATTTAGAAAGTCATTTGTCAAGGAGCATGATTGTCATCATCATCATCATCAGCCAGAAGACGTCCACTGCTGAACGAAGGCCTACCCCAAGGCGGAGGGAGGGGGGGGGGGGGGTTGCCATAATCCCCACGCTTGGCAGGCGGCTTGGGGATCGCAGTGGCTCACCGATTAGTGAGAGGACGCTGCTGCCCGTCCTCCGGTGTCTGGCCGCAGTTTTAAGACGTACCCGGGTTTGTAATGCAGGATTGTACGGGGCCAGATAAAGTTAGGAAATAAAAATTTGTTTGCGACATAAAAATGGCGTATAATTAAGATCAGGAAAAAAGCGAGAACAACTGAATGTGAAAAAATGTAATAAAAAAATAATGTGGAGCATAGATAATCATAACCAGTTTAACATTTGATTTTCAAATTCCGAAGCATGGAAATGCTTGTTATCTTCGCGTTGGAATCTCAACAATGATGCTTTCAGCTTATGCTTACACACTTTACTGTGTGTATGTCGAAAACCCCGTGTCCTGGATATTCCGTTCCGATTAAGTAGGCAGGTAGTATTATAGGTGAACGTACAAAAAAAATTGTCAATGTATTCAAGAAATACGACAAAGTTTCCGAATGAAAAACATAGTAGACGAATATGACGGTATTCGAATATGATATTCGGCGATACTATATCTAGATAAAACTCAAAACTATCAGCCTCTGCGATAATGCGCAGATAATATAATAATAATAGTCATTACGACGACTCGAGAGAGTAAGAATTTCAGTACGAAGGTAGTTTTAGCCTCTAGCAAAAAGTTAATAAATCTATGAGATCACTTACCAGACCAGTTTCCAGCAACCAGCATCACCAGCATCACTACCACAAACGAGTCAATGCACAATCACAAGTTTCACAAATACACATCACTTCACGACACTTCTTTCCCTAGCACTATTATCATTACCAGACTGACTACTAAAAGAAACTAGTATCATTAATCTACAGCTATCACAAATAACCTCATTGGACTATCAAAAATCACAATTTTCACTTCACTATACTTCTTTACGACCGGCACAAATTGTCAACACTAATACCGCGGGTCATGCGCAGTCGGATAATTCGCGTGAAACTATTTCACTCTAAAGTCTACACAAGCGCGGGCGCATTAACCGTATCGGCGACAGAAGGACATCGAAATCCCGTCAGGTTCCGAAAACGACGCACTGACTTTTACAAAACGCGTGGCACTGTCAGACGATGAAATAACTATGAGAGTGCGGGTAGAATTAAACAATGAAAATAATTTTGTACCCACATTTTAGGCTATTCTCAAAAATAGGTGGTGTTTTACAATAATTTTGCGTAAATCGCAGTTAAATACGTAAAAAAAAAACATGCTATTTTATATTCAGATCACAGAAAAACATGCAATTCACAAACAAATATGGAATATTAAGCAATAATATTATGTCGCGAACGAACCACAGATAAAAAAATCGCGGGACACAGGTCTTGCCGGAGTAATGCCAGCGCATGCCGGAGACTTAACCAGGGTACTCATCGGTGTAATACCGGGGCACGCCAGAGCGTTGGCAGGGGTGCCGGTATTGTGGTGCCTCGGGTTTTCATTTGTGTAATGCTCCGGGGCATGTCGGAATAATTGCATGAATTCTCGCTGGTGTGACGTCGGTGAACGCGGGCGCCAGAATTTTGGATCAGGGTGTCACCCGTTTGGTGGCGGGGCACCCCGATTCACCCTTGGCCGCGGTTCTCGCCGGTGCGATGCCAGGCCGACCCGGAACCTTAGCCCGGGTTCAGAATGGAGTGATGCCGGGGCACGCCGCCGCCGGAGCGTCGGCCAGGGTTCTCACCGGACTTTCAGCTTTGCATTACATGACTATGACCCGTGCCCCGCCACACCTTGTTTTTTTTTATCTGTGGTTGGTTTGTGACATAATTATTTGTCTATAGTTTATTCCAAATACACGATTTATTTTGGTATTTTTACCTGATAAATAAGTTTAAATTTACGTCAACTCAATCACTTTGCGGTGCTAATTGGTAATATTATTAATATAGTGTGGTAGAATTGGTAAAGCTAACAAATATTTTATCTTTTTTTTCAATGTTTACAATATTGTTTCATATTAATTATCTATTTATTTTATAACGCACGACCTCCCTTATAACATCTGACATTTACATAATTAAATTGTAAATAATAATAAGAATTACTTTTCACCATAATGTGACGCTACCTATTAAAAAAAGAGTTGATTTTTTTTAATCCGATTAAAATTTTAATAGATTTTGTAATGAAAATAATAGAAAAAATTGCAGAAAAAAAATCTTTCTTTAAGTGACAGTTGAAAGGTGGATTTCATAGACTTTCATGTTCTTATTTTAATCGCATTATACAATGAATAACTAATTATTCACTCCATTTCTGTCTAAGGGTTGATTTTTCAATAACTTGATAAAACTCAGATAAGTTATTACTCTGATATGTCCAAACAATAATATTTTCAATTTTGCTATCATAAATTAATATTCTAAATATGCACAAACCTCTTTAAATCACCAAGAATATAAAAAAAAAAACATACGAAAACTGTTCCTATTTTAAAGTAACAGCTTGATGTTTTTATCTGCTTATTGAAAAATCTGGCCTTAAACGGCTTAGTATCCAAGCCAGAATATTATTTTTTAAAAAGTACAGCTTGCTTGTGCTTCTCTTTACCGTTTACCCACATTGTTTTGGTTATTTTATAAGCTGGACAGTGCGTCGCGAGTCATAGTAGCAAGTGTAAGGTCTGTATAAAAAACGACTCTCATCAGTAATTTCTACTTAAGCACTGATTTTACTCTGCAATTTCATACGAATACACACAAATATGTCACTCAAATGTTGCTTAATTGGAGACCAAAGTTGAGCGTCTTTTTGAAATACGGACACATGTGCATCGTTCTCGGAACTTTCGATTGCCGATAAGGTTATTGCGCCTGCGTTCGTGTACTGTAAAATTTCCTAACGTGAAGTGTCCTGCAAATAACAATCTTTTACAACTGCTTGTATAAAGAATTGCAGTGAAGGGTAAATGTGATAATGTGTTGTGGAATATCGTGATCTTGAATTGCCTCGTGAGGTAATTTATGTAGGTGAGTGATGCTAGGTGCTGCTAGCAGGTTTGGTACTGACAATAGTTCCACTAGATGAAAGAAGTGTAGTTTAATGAAGTGATAATTCGTTATGGTAAGGACGGTCGCTGGTGCCCGCTAAAATAGGTTTTATAGTGTGTATAAAATGTGTGGTGGTGAAAATTGTGATTTGTGAAGTGATTTGTGGTGATTGTGGACTGCAGACGGATGAAGCTGGATGGTGCAAGCAGCTTTGGTAAGTCTTTCGCATATATATATATATAGTGGCTTTCGCAGACAACAGATTGTATAACCAGTAAACTGTTTATTTAAAAAAAAAAACTGTATATTTGTATAATGAAGAATTTCATACAATATATAGGTTTTATATCTCTATCTATATAAAGTTTATGCACAAAGGCGAGCTTAACTCAGGCATGAGTTCTCTTACAGCAAACCTTAAAGCGATAGAGAGATTTAGTGTTGAAGGACAGTTAAGTGTACATTAAATTACTAAATAATAAACAAAACTACAGTATGCTATATATGTACCTATATAAACTAAA
Organism: Shargacucullia verbasci; assembly: GCA_947562105.1. Taxonomy (NCBI): domain Eukaryota; kingdom Metazoa; phylum Arthropoda; class Insecta; order Lepidoptera; family Noctuidae; genus Shargacucullia; species Shargacucullia verbasci. The sequence goes on from OX387283.1 coordinate 1,379,937, forward strand.
CAAATATAATTTTAATTTGCCTTGTAAGCAATGGCATTTTCAGTACAATATACAAATGACGATCGTGCAATTTAGGCGCTTCGCACCACTGTTTTGTTGGCCGCGATCGTTGCCGATTGAAAATTGAGTTGGTGTCGTGTGCGCATGCTCGTACACATTTCAGTTTTTCATTACGACTAAACTGTTATTGGGCCCTAAAGGGCGGTAAATAGGTTACTTACTATACATTTTTTTTTGATAAAAGTTTTTTCTCTTTCTCTTTCTCAAGCAGGGAAATAAATGCACTACTTACACCGATAGGACTGCCTCATTGGTCTAGTGGTGGCAAGCGCGACTGCTGAGCGTGAGGTGGTGTTCGATTCCCGGGTCGGGCAAACTGTTATTGGGTTTTTCTGTATGGAAATCTCAGTAGCAGTACGGAGTGTGGAACCGGTAGATGGCAATAGGCTCGCCCCCTATTACATGGGACTCAATAACAGCTTCGGCAAAATGTGGGTGTACGTACATAGTACACCTCTGCCTAATCCTTCGGGAAATACAGGCATGATGCTATTTTGTGTTATGTTACACCAATAGGAAGCGATTGACCTTAGTGAGATACCTTTGCTCTCATAACTCAAAAAATGCCGCCATTTCGTTTATAATCACAACTGACCCGCAGCATAATTACGTAAAAAAGCTACAGCAACGCGACAGCCACGCGACAGCAATCTCACTGTCAGCCAATACATTATATGACACAAAAATGACGTTTGACAGAAGCTATCGCGCGATCTACGCCTGTCGCGACTTCGGTAATTAGGCTGCCGTTATCGACAATTACATTATAAAGTGACAAAGTTTCCAATCAACCCCGCAAGATGTCATGATAAAACCTCCTAAGAATAGTTTCCATGCTTAGAGAAATTCAGCCACAATAAACCCAAAACAATCAGACACCGCTATATATTACGCAGAATCCCAAACAGACACGATAATATATTGTACGTAAAGCTGATAAATGTATGCCACACCCGAAGGAAGCGGTTGTTCTTACGGAGATCACTTTTTCCTCATAACGCAAAATGGCCGCCATTTATACCGAAAAAGTACAACAGAAACATTTGAGTTGAAAATCATGAAGCTCCTCGGTAAATTTTTGTGGGGATTTGTTTAACTTTGGGAGTTAGTTTATGTACTGAGATTAAAGAATTTGTACTGTGTTTTATAAGTTAATTATATTTCAGTGTTTAATTAGTCGACACGTTGCTAAGTATAATAAAATTATAACAAGCCGATTTCTGTACATTAAAGATATTGTAGAAAAACTAATATGGGGGTCTTTATTAGAGCAACAGGAGCCAAAAGAATAATTTTTCGAATTTTTCTCTGTCTGTGTGTATTTTTGTACACGCATCACGCAAAAACTATTGAATGGAATTGAATCCAGTTTTCACCGATGTATTGCTTGAGGTCTAACTTCAAATATAGGCTCCAATTTACCGCAGGAAAATATCAGATTCTAAATTCCACGCGTACGAAGTCGTGGGCTAAAGCTAGTCGCAAATACTAATAACTGCCTCATTGGTTTAGTGCATTAGTTCCCAAAGTGGTACAGGTGGATTCCCAGGGGTCCACGGAAGACTCGACGGGGGTCTACGTTGGCGTGACAAAAAAATGGGGTTTTCAATTCAATTTACAATATGGTAGAAATATAGCTGAAGGGGGTCCACCGGAACCAGCTAAATTTTGAAAGTGGTCTATGAGAAAAAAAGTCTGGAAACCTCTGCTCTAGTGGTTGCATGACCGCCTGTTGAGCAAGAGGTCCTGGATTCAATTCCCAGGATGGACAGTGTTATTGAGATTTTCTGAAATTGGAATTGTGTCCGATAGATAGTAATAGTCTGGCCCCCTATTACGGCACTATACTGGCTTAATAATGGCAACGGCGAAATGTTGGTGTACAAAAAGTACACCTCTGCCCAACACTTCGAGGAATACAGGCGTGATGCTATGTTATTTAAATATAATAAGCGTCACCGATCTTTGCCTCTGAAGTTAGCAGCGGATTTCATTATTTTCATATTTTTGTCTCAACAAAAACGGAATAGACGATTTAATAAACTTTACATGACATATCATCACACCCGCACTCCCCGAAGGGTTAGGCAGAGCTGTACTAATTGCACACCCTCATTTCGCCGATGCCGTTATTGATTCCCATGTTATAGAAGGCGAGCCTATTGCCATCTACCTGGCACAGTTCCAGACTCCGTGCTGCCCCTGAGAATTTTTAATCAGAAAAACCCAATAACACTGCTCGACCCAGAAAACGAACCCAGGACCTCACGCTCCGCACTCGCGTTTGCGACCACGAGAGAGCCTCATTGGTGACGCTCTTTCTTTCTCCATCATCAAAATACCCTAATTACAATGCAATTTAAAACTATCCACAAAACAACAACCTGCAATAAATCAGGAACCCACTGTACTGTTTAAAATTCGTTAAAAAAAAACTAAGTTTATTTAAAGTTTCGGATTATATTTAAATTGTAAAACACTAGAGTTTGTAGCGAAAAATTTCGAAGCAATGAACTTTTTTAAATTTATTTAAAAACTCGGAAATAGTTTCGAGATACCAAGCCTGGGGAAGTTAAGCCTTGGAATTATGGAGGAACGAGGTATGGTGTTCCTCCATTGAAAAAGGAGGATCCTCCGACCAGGCAAGGTGGTTAGCCTGGCGGGCCGGAGCCCGACAGTTGATGTCGGATATTCGTATATGTGTTAGAATCGTTGTAAACTTTCATAGTGCAATTCAGGGTTTGTTGTTGTAGCTTCACTCCGATAGATGGCGCTTTACTTTTTGCCAAGTTGCGAGTAGTAGTCGCTACAGAATTATGTAATTTGTGGAGCTCCGCCGTGAACAGGGATTTGAAGAAGTGTGGCTTCAACGGCTGTGTATCGGTGTTGTAGTTTTTATACCCTCCAAACTAACTGCCATTTACACATAACATCACGCCCGTATTCCCCGAAGGGTTAGGCAGAGGTGTACTATTTGTACATCCACATTCCGCTGATGCCGCTATTGAGTCCCATGTAATAGACTCCGTATAACTCCGTGCTGCTACTGAGAATTTCCATACAGAAAAACCCAATAACACTTTGCCCCGACCCGGGTATCGAAATCAGGACCGCATGCTGAGAAGTCGCGTTTGGGACCCTTAGACCAATGAGGCTTTCAAAGTTGAATATACACATCAGTTTTTTAATGACCTATGATTTACGGAATAAAATAATGCTATTTACATTTGTCAGCCCATGGTGAGACTTTAAAAAATGTGTGATGGGGAAGATCCGAACAATGTGCTTTAAGAGATGGCTTCTTCTTCTGTCGAGTCAACACGGTCTATCTCATGGGAATCGCTCATGTCGTAGTGGAAATATTAGTCTGCCAGCGTTGTTTCGGAGCTAATTGCCTAGGTCATGCTGTATGATCTCAGGTTTCGTCAATCGTGGAAGTCTTCTTTCGTGCAATGAGAAAATATTGCCTAAATCAGTCGTTGTCAAACATTTATGGGTTAATAGGGATATGGAAAATAAATCAAATAAATCTTGATTGATGCGTTATCCTAACTAATATTATGAATGCGAAAGTAAGTTTGTTTGTTTGTTACCTTTTCACGCCTAAACCACTGAACCGATCATCCTGGAATTTTGCATACACGTTGTCAGGTGTACAGAAATGGACATAGGGTACCTTTCATCCTGAAAAAGTATTTTTCTCGAGGAAAACAACAATAACGTTCTATTGATAATAGATGGCGCCATGTGTCTTTTGCAAGCAGAGTACAACCCGAATTGATTGTCAAATTCTAAATTACCGCGACGGAAAGCCGTGGGCAAAAGCTAGTTTAGGTCTAAATTGTTTTTCTGTTGACTCTAGTGAATATAATGAAAGAAAAATATATTTATTTATTTCGTTCTAATTACTAAAATAAATTGATAGTGTAGAATTAAGTTAGGGTTCTTGATATTGGAAATAGGTCTCAGTTTTAGGATTTAGGGCTTAGGACTTAGATTTTAATGAGAATAGACTTAGTCTTTAGACTTAGCACTGTTCTACTGCCTAATCTCTTAAGCTTTTACCTTGAAAATCTGGTTCCAATGTATTTTATTAAATAATATTATTACATCGTGACTGCCTCGTTGGTCTAGTGGCCGCAAAGTCCAACTGCTGAGCGTGAGGTCCTGGGTTCAATTGCCAGGTTGGGTAGTGTTATTGGGTTTTTCTGTATGGAAATTCTCAGTAGCCGCACGGAGTCTGGAACTGTGTTCAGTACATGGTAATAGGCTCGCCCCCTGTTACATGGGACTTAAAAACGTCATTAGTGAAATGTAGGTGTACAATAGTACACCTCTGTATACCCTTCGGGGAATCAGGCGTGATGCTATATTAATATTATTATGTGGTAGATTTGGAAACGTACTTAAACAACAAAACATTACAATTTCTCATTTGTTTCACAGATACTTGTAGCAAAGGCTGGTTTTTGGTTCATTAAGGGGACTAATTTTAAGTTTTGGGAATGCCTCATTGGTCGATTGGTCGTCACTACGACTGCTGAGTGTGAGGCAATGTGTGTGATTCCCGTTTCCTGCACAGTCTTATCAGGATTTTCTGTGAGAAGAATTTTCAGTATAAGCAATACTCTCGACCCCTTGCACGGGAGACTAAATAACGACATTGGCAAATCGCGACTCATTTTTCACCGAATATAATTCACGAAATCTCAATAGTCATTCTTGCAACCACTACACCAAAAACAGTTAAAATAAAAACAGTAACATTAAAATCTGAATATTCAATCTTCACTTTAAATCACTATATAAGTAGGGGTGCATAAAATTTTATTCCAACCCACCCGTACGCTAAAACTTCAGTTTCAAATTCAATTTAAATTCCCAAAATTCTAGTTTAAATTGTGAGGCTCCAACAGATTTAGTACAGGCGTGCGAACATGAGGCCGCTTTTGTTGTAATCTGTGTTTAGAGCTGGAAAACATATGAGGATTACGTAGGCCCAGGATTAGATATGTAGGAACACCTGGTACCTGTATGTTTTATGTGTTGTCAGTCCCAATGTGAGTTCTTTGAAAGTTTTATTCAGCTGTCGTGAGTTTTGTGATACAGGAATAAGGTGGATGGGTATTGGTAATTATATAATGCTAGTAATTAATCTATAATTATTGATGATTACCTCATTGATAGCAAGCGCGGCTGCTGAGCGTGAGGTCCTGGATTCGATTTCCGGGTCGGACAAAGTGTTATTAGGTTTTTATATGTGGAAATTCCCAGTAGTAGCACGGAGTCTCGAACTATGCCCGGTGGATGGTAATAGGTTCGCCTCTTATTATCAATAATATAGGACTCAAAGTCATCGGTGAAATGTGAGTGTAGAGTACACCTTTGCCTAAGCCTTTGATTACAGGCATGAAGCTATGTTGTGTTATATAAAATTATATTACATTTAAATAAATGACAAAATAGGTGATACTGAAAGATTATATTATCAATGGTCTAATAATGACTGTTTACAGTGAGGTCCTTTTCAACCATTAGCTCCAAGTTACAGTTTTATTGCCAATATGAAATGAAATGAAATTATTTATTTTGCAATTAGGATTTTTCAATCACTTTTACACGTCTTTTTTAAACTAGATGGCGTCGGCATTTCCTATGACTATCCCTGAGAAGAAACGCCGAAGCAAACTCAGGGGTCAAAGTCTATTTTAAAGTCCAGACAGATTGTAATGATGTAAAGGTTTATGTGAGACAAATACAGGGTGGAATAGCCTTTTGAAGAAAGTGCCATAACTATTTGAGCGAACCTGTCGCAACATGTCGCTATATGGTCGCGTCGCCATGACTACATTATGTAATAACTATAATACAAGTAATGAGTGTGAGCATACATACATGAAACTCCGCCAATACACCTGCGACACAGAATCTTGAAGGGTTGAGAACCTTTAAATGGAAGTCAACACAAAATATTTATGTCACTACTTCATTCTTTATTTGAATTACATAACATAGCATCACGCCTGTATCTTTGGGTTAGGGTTAGGCAGAGTTATATTGTGCACCCACATTTCATCGATGTCGATATTAAGTCTCATGTTAAGAGTATCGTTTATCTGCCGGCAAAATTGTCAAAATTGTCTTGAAATACGCGCAAAATAGGTGTTCGGGCGTTAAAGTTTCTTACATCTAAATCTTAACGAATTAATTTGATTTTGGTCTGTATCGTTTTGTCAGATTATAAACGAGATTAAAACGTTTTTTTTTTTCAACATTATGTTTAATTTAGTTTAATTTTATTTGTTTATTTTCACGCGATAAATATAAGGAAGATTTTTAGTTAAAACGCATTTTGAAGGTTAATTATTACTCAATCTATTAACAATATCAAAAAAATAAAAAACGTATAGACCTGGTTTTTACTTATGTCTATAACATATAAAATCAGTAAAATCAACTCATGTTTAGTGGGGTAAAAACGTTATCGCATTTTGTATGAAAACATTTAGCTATAGTCTTAAAGGGGCCGAGCCTATTGCTAACAATCGAGCACGTAAATCCCAATCCTAATAACGGCATCAATAAAATATGTGTGTTTATATCAGTGGGTACACCTCAGCCTAACCCTTCACCTGACAGCCTTGATGTTATGTTATGTTACTTTATCTATATAATTATATAAACAGGAAAAACCCAGAGGAACAGCCGAAAAATTGAAATTAGTAATTTTGTGTGAGATGCGGCCAATATTATCGATTTCAATGAATTGGAGTTGTAAAGTCGATTAGATTGAAGACTTAAAATCAAATGAATTTTACGTGGTACGAAGTTAACCGGGACATATAGTATGAAATAATAATAATAAGCATTTATTTCAGGTAACCCATATAGTGTTAGTAAGAATTTTAACTTTAGTGTTAGGAGAAAGGTAGGCACATTAATACAGTTATTTATTGAGTGTGGAGTTTCATCCAATGTCGCGGCATTGGAGACTACCATCTGTCTGTGAACATACTCAAGATAGAACACAATTCTCTGCTTGCTCGGAAACGCGCACGCGGGAAGCACACCTTTTACGCATATAAAGCCAGCATATTTAGCCAGATGGCTTTGCAGCCAATAAGTCTGTCTGCAAACATTTTTGACGCGCTACATCTCCACGGCAGCCCCAGCAGTATCCGGAGTGCGTTATTATAGGTACTGGATACGTAGATCGCTGTATGTACGCAAATTACATCTGGTCCACAGGCCGCACGCGTAAAACGACTGGCAAAATGCCTTAAACAGAGTAAAGTAAATTCAAAGTTTTTTATTTCAAATGCGCCTTTGCAGGCACTTTTAATACGTTATGAATCTAGGCGCACGGTTCCAAAGTGGGTGGGTCCTATGGAGAAGAGACCGGCAAGAAACTCCATGGATACTCTTTTCAAAATATTGGTTAACAGTGAGTTGAAGCAATTTATAATAAAAAATACTGTACAAATCAATATTACATTACATGACATACAAGGACTACTATATAAGATAATAAAATAAGATAAATTAACATTTTCAAAATAAAATGTTCAAATCTTTGTTTGTTAAACAAAAATGTATAACAATGTTATGTAAAAAAAGAAGAAAAAAAAAATGTAATACAATAAAATAAAATAAAGTACACATAAGAGATAAATGTCTAGTCATGCAGAAAACACCACAATTAGATTGTGGGGATTAGAAACAACTAGTCACCAATATAGAATCGTCGTCAATTATAGAGGTAAATCTTTAAAGAAAAATATCCGCCGTAAAGTTACAAAGGTCTATCTTTTGTCAGCTATAGTTTCATGGGTGACTGATCTAAAAACTTTCTCATGTCACGACTGAGTTACTTCTTCGTCCTAGGACTTGTCCGGCCAGTTGACCCGAAAAAACTCTCACAAATAAATCTAAGTAAACACTGTATTTTGTGGGAATGTTAGGCAGAGATGTATTAGTACACCCACATTTCGCCGATGCCGTTATTGAGTGCCATGTAACAGGGGGAGAGCCTAATTGCAACTTATACATTGTTCTTACGTAATACGGGTGCAATCCGTAATGGACGCGAAACGAAGTCTAAAATTATTTTCAAAAGAATATTTAAAATATGTAAAATTTAGTACAATTCCTATCTTGTGTGTTTTTTCATATGAATTCTAAGTGGGTCTCTATCGGTATTATATACCTGTAATATTTAAAAAATATTTGTCATAAAAAACAGGGGTTTCATTATTACATAGCTACCGCGCATATTGGTCAATCTGCGAGATTAAGGCTAGCCTAATTAAAGCTGACCTTAATCAGGCTGGATATATGACCATTTTTCAGACAGACAGACGTGTAAAAGTGATTGAAAAATCTTAATTGCAATACTATAACTATACTACTATACCATATAACTATACTATAATTAGTCTTAATTGACGACACGGTTGGCGCAGTGGGTAAGCGATTAGCTTTTTGGGCTACGTGTCGCGGGTTCGATCCCCGCACGGAACAAATATTTGTATGATCTATAGAGAGTTGTAGTGTGACATGTATGTTTGTAAACTGTACCCACGATATAGGAGAAATCAAAGACTGGAACAAATAAAAAAAAGAAGCAATTACATTTCATTTCGATAAATCAGACCTTCAATTGATACAGCAGTACCTCTTTCAGGAGTTTTCTTACTATTTACTATCATAGTAAAGTAAATTTTCATGATAGCGATTTTAGTTCTTAACTTGGTTACATTAGGGATGAGAGCTTATGTGACATATGTGTCATAGTTAAGTTTTGATTTACTATTTACGATATTATAGAGATGTCATGTTAGTGACTCTAATCCCTAATGTAACCAAGTTAAAAACTAAAATCGCTTGCATAAAAATTTACATTTTTTAAGAAAGTAAATAGTGAAAAACTCATAATAGAGGTACAGTTATATTGTTGTGATTAACTCTTTACATATAAGAGTTAATCACAACAATATAACTGCATTATCAAGCATTCCAAATTGCATATACAATTAAACAACATCCTCTAATGCATGTTCATTACCGGCCGACCGGCAGAACATAATTACTGATAACGCAATTTCATCCGGCGCTAATGTGCGAGATAACGCTTGAATCAATTAATAAAACTTAATAATGTACGGTTAGAAAAGTAGGAACTGTGTTATTGTCTCATTGTTCTGGTGGTTGCATAGCCTGACTGCTAAGCGCGACGTCCTGAATTAGATTCCCGGATGGTTTTCTGAAGTAAAGAAACCTCAATAACGCTTTGTGGGATTTGATACTGCATACTTACTTATTAAAATAGGTGTAACATAACATAGTATCACGCTAGTAATCCCGAAGGGTTAAGCAGAAGTATACTATTGTGCACCCACATTTCGCCGATGCTGTTATTAAACCCCATGTAATAGGGGATGATCCTATTAACATCAACCGGGCACAGTTCCAAACTCTGTGCTACTACTGAAAATTTCTGTACAGAAAAAACCAGTATCACTTTGCTCGACCTGGGAATTGAATCCAGGACCTCAATCTCAGCAGTGGCACTTGCGACCACTATACCAGTGGCCTCATGGGTCTTTAAATAGAAACTTCAAAAATCTAAGATAGTTTTATCTAGAGAAAGGTAGGTAAGATGCCTGATTCGTTTGAAAACAAGTATCGCACCAAAATAGTTTTTTCAGAACAGCATTTTTACCCTCTAGCAATTTTTCTACCAAAAATCCAAGATCGATTTGCCGCCTAACCGTACAGATCTAATGCCGCCTGATTGATAGATAACACGGTAACCGCTGAGCCGAATATCCGCGGAATTGTTGACATAATGTAATACACATGGTGTTTACGTGTTTACTAGGGTCGGTTGTCATGGCGTGTTATTTCTAGCAAAAAGGGTTATATCTATGAATTATGGCGATAGAATGCCAATTGAACTGACATGTATGTTTGTAAACTGTACCCACGATACAGGAGAAATCCTAGTGTGGGGCAACGTATTTAAAAAAAAAAAAAAAAAAAAAAAAAAGTCATAGATCGCGCGATAACTTCTTTCAAACGTCATTTTTGTGACATATAATGTATTGGCTGACAGTGAGATTGCTGTTGCTGTCGCGTGGCTATCGTGTTGCTGCCGCTTTTTTACGTAATTAGGCCGCGGGACCTTGACGATTGTCGCTTGAGTGGGCAAACGCTCATAGTACCCATATGAGCAATCATATTATATAAAACGCTTGCTGCCTAGCTAATGTTTCCACTATTTATTTAGTTAACAATATAGAATTATAGTATCATACCAAAAAAAATATTAAAGAAATATAAATAATTTGACGACACTTTACACTCGGAAACTTAATTAATAAAATATTGAAAAACATACAATTTTGATAACAAATAAAAAAAAAGCAGACAAAAAAAAATACACATTATTATTTATTTTAGCAACAATTTATTGATGATAACCTTTTTTGAGTACATAGCTCGTATAAAAAAATATGTCGGCATCTAGAACGCTTTTCACGAATTTATTAAGTAGAGCAATTACTAAATAAATTCGTGGCAACTGGCTTTTGGACTGTTGCTAGCTGTAACATTATGACATGAACTCTTAACATGTGAGGGCTACAAGATCGGAGAGAATTTTGGTTTCAAAAATCAGTCTAATCCAAACAATGAAAAGGTGAAAACTGGAAACTGAACTAAGGCAGTCCATTAACCATGCCGCCAAATTCCTATCCTCTAAATTCACACCGAAAATCGAAATAATCAACTTAGAAATGAAAACAGACAGCTAATTTAGTGCTGTTCCGAATTGGCCACTCACTCACTGACTAAGCACCCAGAATAAACTTAACAAGACTCTGTACATACGAGTAGAGAGTACATTCAACTTCTAATGGTTTATCTTAGCCGAAGGTAAGATGCTGCACTCGGCACCGCGATTAAATAGATTAGAGATTTTGCCCCTACCATGACGTAGATTGAATTTTACGCTTATCTGAATGAAATTTGAGTGTTTTTTTTTATCCGTCTTGTAAACACACCCAGATCAAAAACTTATCTATGGTCCATACAGGTATTTATTTCGTACACAAATCGAAACCGCAGTACAGAAGAAGGAGCCCTTCGATTCCTACTACGCCAATGATACCATCCAGTGCTCACGGTGGTCTTAAAAGATTCTTCTTCTTCTTTGGTCAAAACCTAGTCAGTCTACAACTACTGCCACTGTACAGAAAAACCCACAAGTATTTTACAGACGTGTAACGTGGACGTGAGTGACTATTTAGCCACGTCCTGGAGCAACAAATCGCCACAATTGAAACAACCACAGTGGTTAAAGCATCGTGATATAACTCGAACTTGCGATCTGCGTCTGCTATGGAATTGATTGCCCTTTTTTGAAGCTTACTTGACATTCGACTATCGTATTTTTAAATACTTGCCTTTACGAAAGCATAGGAACCAACCATTTCTGGACTATGACTGGCGTCAAAAGATAAGGGATTTACCTTCAACCAGTGATTACGCTGCAGAGTTTCAGTAATACATAGGCTCAATAACCACTCATTTCACTCCTGTTCATCCTGAAAGGAAAGTCCTCTAATTGCTTCTTATTGTTGTCTTACTAATCCCATCCCACACAAGCAGCTTAAACTAACGACTTAAATCTTTAGAAGGTGCGATGTTTCTTCATTGAATGGAAACCTATAGAGTTCCAGTGGTAGGGGTCTTCTAAATAACTGCATTACAAGCAGCGGTCCCAACTGACGGAGAGATTATCCAGGCTCATTTAATTACGGTTAGAGGTCAAACGGAGGTGTGATCCAGCTGTCCAAACTGATTTCCTGAAGATTTCCCATTAAAACTTAATGAGAACGCTTCTGATTATAATTGGACTAGTTACCGATTGTTCAGAGTTCTGTTATATGGATTAAAATTATCGGAAACCGTATCCTTCGTTTTATAATAATTCTCATTTGCAATAGTTTTATTCTGCTTTGGGTAACTAAAAGAACTGCTTCCCTAATGGAATTTAGAAGGAAAACTATCAGTCCGTTTGCAGTTTTGTGCAGTCGTAGAAAGAAAACAGTTTTTTTCAAGGTAGTGATTGCCTGCATACTTTGAAAGGTTACGCTGATATATTGAAGTTATACATCTAAATTCCGCCGTAAACAGGGGGCTAATGACCTACCACGCACAGTTACATTTGCCTGACCTGGGGATCGAACCACCTCACCATCACCAACCATCCTTGCGACTACTAAATCAATGATGGAGTAAGGTAAAGTGATTAAGTCAATATCACGTTGATAAAAATTGGAAGAAATACTGAATCGCCTTTTAGTTTTCTACAGTTACTAGGAAAACGATAGGAGAATATTTTTCAGTATTCATTCGAAAAACCTTTTTATACTACGTAAATTTATGTCTATGTGTTTCATCGGATTGAGAACAAAAGCAGGCTTCTGTGAAATAAGGTTTTGGTAAAACTATAATAAAAAAATAAATAAAGAAGAGAAGAAGTTTTTGTGGAATCATTTCTAACGTTTTTTAATTAGTGTCAGATATAACCAAAATTTTGCGTTTCTAATTTTCTGAACTAGTTCTTGGTTTTTTATTCTAGTTCCATTTCGAATAGAAAGAATAAGAAAATTGTAGTAAACAATATAATGAAATTGTTTTGTGGTTTTTATTTGTATACGAGTACACGAAACAAAACCTCCCCTCAGTATCGACTGCAAAGATATAATTATAGAGAAGTTGATCTTGCCAATTTATGAATCCGTAACTAATCTAACTTCATCAGCAGTATGTATTTGAACCCTTTGACGTTGAAAATCCACGTCTTCTGTTTAGTTGGTCGACATTTCGTATGACCAGAGGGCTGCCCTTTCGTTGAAGCAAAAGAACAGGTGTGCCCTGAACACTGGCATATCTTCACGACACACTGCTAATTACTAGTACTGATTTCAAATAAATTTATTTTAGTTTAGGTACTTATAAATGCAATATACCTTGTTTTGAGAAATTCCATTGCTGGTTTGGCTAGTAAGGAAAACCTTGGTGAATCTGGGTTGCAATTTTGCGCAGTTGCTGTAAGCCTTTCAGGAAGTTTTGTTTGCTATTGAGGGTAAGACCAGTTTCTTATGCAAAGCGGATTTCTATAAAGTTGTTGCTTGCTCTCGAGTTTATTAGGCAAAGTAGACTCAACAAACACTACGATGGAAAAGAACACCTGGATGTTTCATTGAATGAAAACCTTGGTTTACCTACGCCTCTTTGAAGCATTGTTATAGGGCCAACGCATCGAACAACGCAACAAAAACTTTTTATAGGTTCAAAATTAACTTATTTCTATCTTTTTTTTTAATATCTTTATTTATATTTAAGGGTTTTTATCCGACACGGACAAATCAACCCCATCGTACCTTATTACTATGATTTCAAAGAGCAACAAAAAAAGTCTTTATTAAAGTTACTAACTACTACTGAACGACTGTTACCAAATGACATAATTTTTTAACCGCCTCCGACTTTGGTCTTGCTAAAATGCTTTGAATCAGACATTTCTATCCTCTAAAGATTCAAAGTTCTTTGCATACCAATTTGTCAATTACATCATTTACAGCATGATAACGCTGACAGTAAATTATTCTTCTTTTCCTAGCCATGGGATGGTGATAATAATCTAAAACCAATGAATAATTATTAATCATTTTATATACTTTTCCCAGTATGTTGGGTTCGACTCCCAGTCTAACAAGAAGCTGCTGTACATCAGCATTTACCATCTGACCTCCACTACCCAATTACTGAAAGACGCTGATACCCGAAGACAGGAATAAAACCAATTTACCAAAACTAAACTTCCATTTCCTTCGCTAAAATTTAAAAGCGAGCACATAAAATAATAATGAATCACTGAGAAATATCGACGGAAGTGCGTGCTCTGAACAAATAGATTTTAATGAAACCGTTTGAAACGTGTGGAAGATTAATGGGCCCTAAGATGATAATACAACAATTTCTCTGTGTTTAATAGGGTAGCTCAAGGCTGGTAGTATACCGTTATATAGCAGCGATATTTTAAAGCTTTTAAAAAGAGAGTTGCTTTCATGAGAACTAGTCGTATTGCTGTTAGTGTCGTTTTCGAATAACTATTGTATTTTACTCGTCTCCGGGCAAATTCTCGATCAATGACTGTCGTGATCGGATTTTGTTTCTGCCTATCATTTTGCCAGGTCTTTATTGTCTTCCTTGATTATCAAAGACAATTCACTGCAGACGTATACTTTCAAGATACGTTTTAAAATGTCTAGTTCTAGAAGTAAATTTTCCAATTGATAAAAATAGCATCACGCCTGTATTCCCCAAATGGCTAATGCAAAAGTGTTACTATTAGTACACCCATATTTCGTAAATGCTGTTAATGGTACCGGCCACAATTCCAAAGTCAAGTCCGGTCTGCTACTGAGAATTTCATAAAATAACACTTTTGCCTGACCGAGGTACCGAAACCAAAATCTCATCTCAAGTTCGGCAGCCGTTATTCAGTTTTACTGATAAACTGTTACTATATGTATAATAAAGTATTTTCAAAAATCTACACCAACGCGTCAAAATAGCATAACATATCTTCGCTTGTAGTACATTCAGTACCCACCCGAGGTAATTAGACGACACGGCGTGGGGAGAATTTTTAATGATTTAGGTGAAATTTATAATGAAATAATTAATTATGAAACGGTGACATCAGATCTCCGGAGACGGAACCCACACAATTACGTTTTGTACTTAGATACTTGGTTTCTAACAAAGGCTCCGGGCTGTTTTATTTTCATAGCGTTATTTTTAGGACGAAAATAGGACGTTCTAATTATGATTTATAAATATTATTTGGCCTTCGAACTGCCCCATAGTGGTCACAAGTGGTGCTGAGGAACTTGGGTTTCGAGAGATTAAGAAAGTGAAAAAAAAAAATTTTTTTTTTGGAATTGTGCCCAGAAGGCCTCAGCCTGAATTCCATAATACTTAATACCCGTGCCCTCCTCTTTGGGCAATACAAACGTCATTCTATGTAAAGTAATGAAAACCCATTATTTTTTTGAGATATTCCGGTAAATTGTACTAAAATACCTTTCCTTGAAAAATTTGATTGAGTAGAAACGAATTGTAATATGGCAATATTCTTTTTCCATCAGTCCCTTATCACCACGGAAACCTATCAATATCCTAAGTCACTTTGGTCATATCATTCTATCTTTGCGCAACGAATCTGAAGGTTTTTAAGACCTTTACAAATTAGACGTCGACCCTTCTCAGGCCAAGTTTTTGTGACTCTTCCACTGATTTTATATGACGGTGTCGGGAACAATATATATGCTAATACTTACTTACATAACATAGTATGACGCCTGTCAAAGTCAAAGTCAAAGTCAAAGTCAAAGTCAAAGTTTTTTATTTCAAGTAGGCCTTTTCAGGCACTTTTAAAAAGTCGAGACTCTAGGCACACGGTTCGGTAGGTCCTATGGAGAAGAGACCGGCAAGAAACTCCATAGATAGTCTTTTCAAAAACAAAAAGTTAATTTACAATTAAAATCTTAAATTAACATGCATTATATAAGAAAAAATACAAACTTAATAGAATGCTACTTACACAATGAGGCAATACAACATGAGTTAAACAAGTGTTTCGAATATAAACTAAAAACGGGATAAACAGATCAATTCGGATAAAACAGAAATAAAAGAATACAAAATATTGAGACATCAAGAATGTCCAGACATGTATTCTCTGAAGGGTGTACTATTGTACACCTACATTTCGCCAACACTGTTATTGAGTCCCACGTAATAAAGGGCGAGCCTATAGCCATCTACCGGGCGTAGTTCCAGACTCCGTGCTGTTACTGAGAATTTTCATACAGAAAAACTCAATAACACTTTACCCGGGAATTGAATCCAGGATCTCACGCTCAGCAGTCGCGCTTGCGACCACTAGACTAATGAGGCACACACACACACATACATGGGAATTTAATTATCATTGTGTAGGTACTTGTACTGCAGTCATTGTAGTTCTTTGTTTGAGATTATTTCAAGTAGTCAGGCAGAAGCATCTCTTGGTATGAATATTTTCTCATAATCCATTTTTTTATTTGCATTTCCTTTATTTATTGGAAGCAAACATTTTGAAATGAGTCCAACTATTTTGTAGTTACGTCTAAGTCCCGCATGTTTTACCCGAAGGTTTAGCCAGAGGTGTACAGTCAGCATCAAAAACATGTATACACGTAGCGAAATTCAAACGCTTATTCTTGGAAAGGTATTGGTTAAAATCATAAAATTTAAATGACAGTGTATTTTTATGTATCCGCAGATACTATGTATGAAATGGGTCAAGATTTGAATCCCATAAAATTCGTTTTTGAATTTCGCTACGTGTATACATATTTTTGATGCTGACTGAACTAATTGTAGGTACACTCAAAATTCGCCTCACAATTATTGAGTCTCATGTAATTAGGGGTGAGACTCGCCATCTTCCGGGCACTATCCATCTACCGAATTCCATGCTGCTACTGAGAATTTACATACAGAAAACCCCAATAACCCTGATCTGAGAATGGAAGCATCTCATCGCAAGTACCTACTTTACGTTCAGTAATCTTACTTGAAGCCATGAGACTGATGAGGCAGTTAAAAAAATAAATTTATCTATATCAATCTGGTAAAGCAAACATGAGATGGATGAACAGAGCTGTCAAAAAGATAAATTTTGAATTTCATTATTATTTTTAAACAAGCCATTTTATTATTTTTAGTTCAGTCGCAGTTTAAATGTATGTCGGCGTCAGCAATGTCTGAGGGATAGGACTGTCCTCATCTCGAGTCAGTGGTACAGAGTTCATAACACAGGATTATAATAAAATCACAGTTAAAAAGTAAATCAGTTGGCATTTCATTTTCACAATACAATTAACAATTTTTCCGGGATAAAAAGTAGCCTATGTGCTATTCCAGACTATAATCTATCTCTGTGCCAAATTTCATCCAGATCCGTTCAGCCGTTCTGGCGTGATTGAATAACAAATATCCATTAATCCATCCTCACAAACTTTCACATTTATAATACTAGCTTCCGCCCGCGGCTTCGCCCGCGTGGTTAATGAACCCGTATATTTTTCCGGGATAAAAAGTAGCCTATGTGCTATTCCAGACTATAATCTATCTCTGTGCTAAATTTCATCCAGATATTTTACTTTTACGTTTTAGTCTTGTATACCTCTTTGTGTGTTACAAAATGAAATATATAATATTCTAAATGGTATATAAGAGAAAAATATTTGCAGGCAACCTACCCCTACTTAAACCTTATTTAGATCTTTATTTTCCGTCGTATGATTTCGCAAGATTGTAGGCTTTACCTGTAATAAATAGTTTCTGTGAGTACCTATCGCTTGAAATCCGGTCAACCCTAAAAGGAAACCTTTACAATACAAAACACACCATTAACCTTTCTTGACCTCAATATTCTAACATAAATATGAGTTTTAAGCTGAGTATTCAATGGGCAACTAGTTTTCTAACCGGTGAGAATAGAACAGTACCGCTATCACGAGTTTTCTTACTATTTACCATCAAAATAAAGTAAATTTTCATGATAGAGATTTTAGTTCTTAACTTGGTTACATTAGGGATAAGCCATAAGCCATTAGATTTTTGTGCTATGTGTCGCGGGTTCGATCCACGCACGGAACAAATATTTGTATGATCTACAGATAGTTGTTTCGGGTCTGGTTGTGTGTGCATGTGACATGTATGTTTGTAAACTGCACCCACGACACAGGAGAAATCCTAGTGTGGGGCAACGTTTTTTTTAAAAAAAAACACCAAAACAAAAAAACTTCATGTTTATTCATGCTCTTAATTAAAGTCTTTCAGCAGTAATTAAACTGTTTTTACAAAGAATCTTTCTATTGTAAGTTTTGCTATCTTAGAACAAACCTCGTTGACAAAGTTTTACGCTCGTTAAAGCAGAGGAAACTCAACAAGATGTAAAGATGACTGCCTTATTGGTCTAATGTTTGCCAGCGAGACTGTTAAGCGTGAGGTCTTTAATACGATTCCGGGCTCGGGCAAAATGGTATTGGGTTTTTCTGTATTAAAATTCCCAGTACCACGGAAGTTGGAATTGTCATCCTATTATCATCTACCAAGCACAGTTCTAGTTTCCGTGCTGCTACTGAGAATTTCCGTACAGAAAAAACCCAATAACACTTTGCCCGAGCTGCAGCCTAATTACTTACGTAAATCAAGACTGGCTCACCACTTTAGACCAATATATGACATAATGCCAGTCAATTATTATTATTGAGGTGAAATTCAGTTAAATATATACGAGGGTGCGTTTTTAAGTTCGCGGAATGAGAGGGTTGGAGGGGGGTGATTAGGCTCATTAGAATCGTCACGTGTTCAGTGACTCATAATTAGTATAAATACCAGGTTTCATTGTGATTAAACAATTAGTCTTTGAGTTATCGTCAACCTAGCAACATAATCGGGAGTGAAAAGTGAAACATGGAAAAAATCGAATATCGTGCCGTTATAAAGTTCCTTACCAAGCAAGGAAAATCAGTTGCGACCATAATGAATGAGATGTCATTGGTTTACGGCGACTCTTGTCCAGGAAAAACCATGGTGTACAAGTGGTACAGTTTATTTAAACAAGGAAGGGAATCCCTTGAAGACGACCCGAGGCCGGGCAGGAGCATCGAGGTGACCACGCCAGAACTTATCCAAAAAGTCGAAAAAATTGTACTCGACGATGCTCGACTAAAGAAGAAACAACTCGCAGAAATGGTTGGAGTATCTGATACAACCATTTTTAAAATTCTGCACGATCATCTTGGCATGACAAAGGTCAGTGCAAGATGGGTGCCGAGAATGCTCACGCCGCCGCAAAAACAACAGCGCGTAGAGTGTTCACGTGCATTTTTAGACCTCTGTAATGAAGACAAGGATGGTGTATTGAGTAGAATTGTTACTGGAGACGAAACTTGGGTTCATCATTATGAACCTGAGTCGAAACAAGACTCTATGCAGTGGCATAAAAAGGGCACAGCACCTCCCAAGAAGTTTAAGGTGTCACAGTCAGCTGGGAAACTCATGGCAACGGTCTTTTGGGACTCGGAAGGAATATTATTGATCGATTATAAAGATAAAGGTGTTTCTATAATCGGAGAATACTACGCTTCAATATTAGAGCGACTCAAAGAAGCCATTAAAGAGAAAAGACGGGGAAAATTGACAAAAGGTGTGTTGCTTTTGCACGACAAC
Organism: Shargacucullia verbasci; assembly: GCA_947562105.1. Taxonomy (NCBI): domain Eukaryota; kingdom Metazoa; phylum Arthropoda; class Insecta; order Lepidoptera; family Noctuidae; genus Shargacucullia; species Shargacucullia verbasci. The sequence goes on from OX387283.1 coordinate 1,399,359, forward strand.
GCGGCCGTCCACAAGAGCCGCGTTGCGTTGGCTGCCCTGCATAAGGTGGGCTTCGATATTTTGAATCACCCACCCTACAGCCCAGACCTGGCCCCCAGTGATTATTACCTGTTTCCAAAAATGAAAAAAGAGCTGCGGGGTAAAAAATTTACCACCGATGATGAAGTCAAGGAGGCAGTTTCGGCGTATTTTGAAGACAAAGAGAAAACATTTTTTTATGAGGGTATAAACAAATTAATTGAAAGATCTGAAAAATGCATCCGTCTTGCAGGTGAATATATTGAAAAGGAAAAATAATTTGGTTTTTTTATTTCCACCCTTTATCCCCCATTCCGCGAACATAAAAACGCTCCCTCGTACATATACATTTTTTTTTTTTCAACTTTTCCCCACTCTAAGATTTCTCCTGTGTCGTGGGTACAGTTTACAAACATACATGTCACATACACACACACAACCAGACCCGAAACAACTATCTGTTGATCATACAAATATTTGTTCCGTGCGGGGATAGAACCCGCGACACCTTGCGCAGAAAGCTAATCGCTTAACCACTGCGCCAACCGTGTCGTCAAAGTAGTATAGTTGTATAAAGCAACTTTGTTCTCCATATTGGTTGCCTAGTGAATCCACAGCCTTACATAAGTTTTATAAACACGAAAGCCAAATAGAAATGTTATTTTATTCTCTATTCGAGCAAGCGTTACATTTTACGACGATCGAGTCGTTTCCATTGATTGTATATTTTGCATTTTATATAAAAAGGTCCGTTTAAATAGTTCTTTTGTGTGAATATTGGATCGTATTTACAATATTTGTGTATGTGTTTATACAAGAGTTTTATGTTAGATGTATAATATTGCTTGTCGATGAAATGTAAAATGTTTAGTTATTTTTTTTTGAAAATCTTTGATACAAGAAATATCCCTAGTGTGGACTAGGAATATCTCTTGTATCGTGAACATTTGTAGAACATTTATCCACATGCACAAACAACCAGACCCGCAGCCTAATTACGTAAAAAAGCGACAGCAACGCGACAGCCACGCGACAGCAATCACACTGTCAGCCAATACATTATATGACATAAAAATTACATTTGACAGAAGCTATCGCGCGATCTACGCCTGTCGCTACATCGGTAATTAGGCTGCCGGAACAACTATATAAATAATTTTTCGGATCGAACCCGCAGCACGTGGCGCCGAAAGCCAGTCCCTTTACCACTGCGCCAAACTTATTGTCCATACTTCAGATGTAAGTAAACTCTTATCCTATTTGTTAATCTAAACTGTAAATACAGGGAGGTGCAAGCACCTGCAATACTTCAATGGGAAGGGTACCGATCTCTTAAGACGTATTACATAGTTCAGCTAAAGTTTTCATACAAAATGCTTTAACGTTTTTACCCCACTAAACATGAACTGATTTTTTATATGTTATAGTCACAAATAATAACTAGGTCGTTTTTTGATATTGTTTATAGATTGAAAAATAATTAACCTTTAAAATGCGTAAAAACCTTCCGTATACTTATACTCGTAATAATTATTAAATTAATCAAAATTTCGAAAAAACAAAACGTGTTGACTTAGTTTATAATGTGATTGTTAAAAGAGACTTTACAAGAGTATCCATGGAGTTTCTTGCCGGTTCTTCTCCACAGGACCAACTTTTTGGAACCGTGCAACTAGAGTCCTATAACGTTTCATAAGTGCCTGTATTAGGTTTATTTGAAATAAAAACAATTCTATCTATCTTTCTATCTGACCTAGTAATTGACAAATTTAAGATTTCGATATAAGAAATGTTAACGCCCAAACGCCTATTTTGCGCGTATTTTAAGGCAATTTTGTAAGAAGCCGGCAGCTAAACGATACTCTTAAGTATACTTAGCCATAAAACAGTATATTAGATCTAATTTATGTTACAAATATTCATTGATTAAAGACTGTAATCAATGAATTGTTTTGCTCGTAGCTACAAAATTCCTGCGATAGGTAATGCAATTACTATTAGCGCAACATGAAGCGCGGGCGCAAGGATGATTGTAATACTTACCTAAATACTTACATCATAAAATCGATATTTTGGTCAAAATTTAAGGTACGGTAAAGTAAAGTAAGAGTATTGTAGCCTGATTCCTGCAAAGTGCAAGTACTTTAAGCCTGCATACTCGTAAATTTATATCAGAAAGGTCGACAGAAATGTATTTTAAATCATAAACTAATAGGTCACATTATTTGGTAGCCGTTTGTATAACACAATTTCAAGGTTGAGGGTTCAAACCCCCCCGAAATTTTCAAAATATTGCATTAATATTATATTGAAATAAGCAGAGGCGAGGAGTATACATTTTTCTATTAATTCTTCATGTACATTTTCGTTTTTTTATTTCCTTAAACTCCTCCCGGTACTAAAACCTGGCTACGTACGTGAACTTCATAGAAACACATATAAAGGAATACTAGACAATATGATTATCATCCTACTTCTTCAATGCTCAAAGGTAATTTGAAACAAGTACAAGAATAAGACTGAGTAGTTTCTAGATGCTCGAACAACGCTTTAGAGGGAAATAATGTATCATACTCTGAACATACTCGTACAATGTTCGCTAATTAATTACGAAACTTCCTGCACTACGGAACACGTGAGATTATTCCTGTATGCAGTATTAAATAGTATTCAAGCAAACAGGTACTCAACTAAGGAGTAGATAGTATTTATAGCAGGTATAATTAAAGGCGGCATGCGGCATGACGGCACGGTTGGCGCAGTGGTTGAGAGATCGACTGCTGAGCAACGTGTCGCGGGTTCGATTCCCGCACGAAACAAATATTTGTACGATCTACTGATATTTGTTTCGGGTCTGGGTCTTTGTGTATGTAAACACACCGTGCCTCGGAAAGCACGTAAAGCTGTTGGTCCTGCGCCTGATCTTTCTCCGGTCGTGTCGGATTGCCGTCCATCGGTCTATGAGAATGAAGGAACCGAGAGAGCACCTGCGTTTGCGCACACATTTCGTGGGTGTGATCCTCGATCGAAGAAAGATTTGCCTATAGATAGAGGAAATACTAGATATGCATTTAAAACAAAGAGAAGTAGGGAGAATACTACTTGGAAGATTTCATATGAGCTGTTCCTTTTCCTCCATCAATTCGAGGAACAGCTGTATAAGTTATTAAGTTAACCAGTTTAATATTCTTTTAAGGAAAATCTTAGAAGTCTCTTAAATTAGACTTACCCATATCCAAAAGTAAACCTAAGTATGAGCAAGCCAAACAAATATCGCTAAATAATCTAACGAATTTATGTATCGAAAGCAAAAAAATACATAGTCCCTTCCTATCCAATAATATACATCAGAAAGATAACTGTGTTATCTCCAGACTCGCGCATAAAACGGGCCGGGCGACATTTTAAATCTATTTCGTTCCACAAGATGGCCGCCTCCTGATTATCGGCCGCGATAGTAACGGTAAAAAGATATTTCTGTCTTCGAACTTTGTTGAAATGTTTTTATAGGACTTTTGAGAGTTAATGAACTGGTATTTCGATGTATTGTTTTATTTTTTGACAATTCTTTCGTTCTCTTGCCATTGTATATTAAACGCTTTAGAAGATTCGCTATTAGGGCCTATTTATTTTCTCATATTATTTTGTAAGTCAGAAATAATATCTACTTTATATAAAATTTGATTATATTCTGACGCACCTACGACTGAATTATTATTATGCATAAACACGGCTCAGCTGAGTCTTTGAGGTAACTAAGTTACACCGAAAAAGATAATATTTAAGGTCCTTAAATGTAATGTATTATTTTGCGTATAAATCTTTCAAAAGACCCAATCTCGGTTGATACGGACAACTTTTATGATTATGGCTTCTTGAAGCAGTCCACATTGACACGAAAAAACCTTGGAGTAATTCCCAACCATCCTGAGAAAGTTCCAACACCACTTACCATCACTGAATAAATTATCAAACAAGCGACCGAAGATAAGGCGATGCAGAAACTTTATGCCATTTTAAACAGACATTATTATCATAAAAAGGATCCACTTACAAACTCTGTGAATTGCCAGAATTTGTCCCCTATCTATGCGAACACAGCATAACAAGATTTCAAATATATTTTTTCAAAACCATCAGTTGGTTCAGTTTGTTGTATGATATTATTTTAGGCTGTGACCGAAAATGTATTGAGGGTCTAATATTAATTTGATACTATGATAACAATAGCAATAATTGTTAAAATTTTCCTAACAAGATTACGTGGCTTTTGTTTTTATACAAGAGGGTGGATACAGTTAATGGTTTTAGCGTAGAGTTTCAAGATTTGGAGGTTATATTCATCGGGGACTAATAATTTGGCGGAGTATGACTGTAATGTTATTAGAGAAGTTATGTAATAAAATGGTATTTCGATAGAATTATTCAAAATTACAAATGAATAAATTAAGATTTCTGACTTATTTCGGAACAAAGTATTAGATAAAAAAAAATGTATTGGTATTTAAATCTTACGTTAATAAATTAAATGTTTACAATGAATGATTTTGGTAATACCTTAATCTTATAGAATAAATTAATAGTAAACAATATTTTTAAACAGGACTTTTTATTTTTTTTTGAGATTTACGTGTGTAGATAAACAATAATACAACTCGCGAAAAGTTTTTATATCATATAAATTGATGGGTTTGATTCAATTTAAAGTTTATTTTCTTCTTTTTAGAGCATTTAAATAAAAGCTTGTTTTGAAAAATGATTGTTTTACTATTTAATTTTTCAGTTATCGCTATATTATTGTGTATTCGTATTTTTCTCAGCAAACCCTTTCATTTGATATCCATATCATGGAAGTGCACAAAAAATAAACAGTACGCTATCTTAGGCCGTCCGCCATATTGGATTTAGAGTGACGTCACTTAGCTAAACATGCATTGTCATCCAAACTAAGCGTGTATGCAAAATTTCATCTCAATCTGTTGAGGATAACTGCTTTAAAAGTCAGTTGCAAGATTTGACCCGAACATACATACTTACATACAAAAACTGCAAATTAAATAAAAGCTTGTAAAATATCATCATTCAGCATGTGGACGAACAATAATGATGTATCATACCAAACAACTCGATATCACATTTATATAATAAGCTGTCATGTGCCTTTGACACTGTAATCGAATAATGCAGATCAGAACGAAAATCAGAGGATCTAATAATACTAACACAATTCTGCTGAACTAGTTTCAATGCCCATTGCACCATTGCTATCATTATGTAAATTGCATTTGTGATAATTTTCCAATTATCAGAATGGACTTTATAAAATAATGGCTTTAATCGTTGCTTCATTCATTTTCCATTAACATCAGATTCTATAATCAAAATATTATATTTATAATTTATAATTTCGTTGTAAAATTGAGAGAGAAGAAATTTATAGAATGGGTTATAAAATCATTTACAATTTTGCATTTGCAAATTAATCATTGTGCTTTTGATAATAACAGGAAAATACAGAACAGGATAAGCCTTTTTTGACGATTTCTTTTTGTTTTGTTTAAAATCGATTAGTTTGTCTCATTGGTCTAGTAGAACCTGGTGATGCTTGAGGTCCTAGGTTCAAAACCAGGGAGGGAAAAGTGTTTATTAGTTTCCTGATAGGCTAGGTAACAGCCTGTAGTTTGGTCTCTTCTCCAAAGGACCAACGCACTTTGGAACTATGCGCCTAGATTCATAACGTCTTAAAAGTGCTAGCAAAGGACCATTTGAAATAAAAAACTTTGACTTGAATTTGGAACTGTGCCTGGTAGATGGCAATGGACCTACCCCCGATTTCATGGCAATTATGAACTGCGGATGTGGCAAAATACCTCTGCCCAACCCTTCGGAGAATGCAGCCTTGATGCTGTTTCATAAGTCTGCTTTAACGTTAAAGTTTATTCAAGGTTAAGTTGTACTCTATTTTTCTACCAATATATTTTTAAAGTATCAAACAAATATTAATACTAAACTAATATCGTATACTAAAAGCTCTTGCTGAATGGCGACATGCAAAACGCCTAAGTCTTTTAAGTCGCAACATAATTTATTTTCGTTTCCTCTCGTAAAACACGTAAAGAACTACATACATAATGTACCAACTTTGACCTCCCGATCCTTCCTAACATTTCAAGTCGAGGCAATCTCAAGATAATGAAGGTAACACTGTCAATAAATTAAGAAAGTTACTTTCTTCTTCTAATCCCATTAGTGTCTGCGAGATAAGGCTAATAAAAGTTTCCCAAATCCGGAAGAGGCCTAAAGCGGGATCTTTGTTGAAAGCTGAAATTTTGTCGCAGCTAGGGTTCACAGATATTTGAAATTTAAATATTTGACAGAGACGATCAAAATCCATATATTTTGGAAATAAAACAAACGACTGATACGAGATTTTTTTTATACTTTGTAGTCGATTTTTAATAGAGTTATTTAAAGCAAGGTCAATTACTTAATAGTAATATCATCATTAGTTAAAATGAATGCAATGATTTAACTTTATTTCAATCGGATATGAAAACTTATGAAATGTAGTATTAAGACTTACAAAAGCATGATTTCTTTTTTTAAATTGACTGAGGAAATTATTTTCATACATCTAAACCCGCGACATTTAATAAAAATCCTTTTGAACAGCCTTCTGCAGGAACACTACTGAAACAGCTAAACAAAAGCTTCAATCCTAAAATGTCTGGATTGAATTAAATGTAAATAATACCTAACTAACATTTTCTAGCTAAGTGGTAACCCTATTCCAGGTTGCTGCTAACTTTTCTCGTAGACCTGAGTCTTTATTTAGCTAAATTATCTTACTAAGTTCGGTCTACATTGAATGTTTTCTTGTTGACTTCTCATGAATGGAATAGATTCTATCGCTTATCTTTTTCTTTGCATTTGTAGGTAACAGATTTTTTGTTTGATAATTCTGTAACATTGGGGTGAAAAAATTGTTTTTTTTTTATGCGATAGGCGGTAAGCGAGCAGACGGATCGCCTGATGGTAAGCGATTACCGTCGCCCATGGACACCCGCGACACAAGAGGAGGCACAAGTGCGTTGCCGGATTTGTGAGATAGGAACAAGATTTTTTCGTTCAAATAGACGGCGGTGACATCGATTGTACAAAATCTTACTATCCCTAAGTTCATTGATCTGCAATATTTTGAATTAACAAACGATTAAACATTTATCAATTCACATTTATTGCTCGCATGGCTGATAGGTGAGCCAATTGTAGGTGAGCCAGAGTTTGGAATAGTTCCCAGTATATAACTGGGAACTATTCCAAACTCTGGGCTGCTACTAAGAAGATTTCTGTCAGGAAATAGGAATTTGCTTGACCCGCAGCCTAATTACCGATGTAGCGACAGGTGTAGATCGCGCGATAGCTTCTGTCAAACGTCATTTTTGTGACATATAATGTACTGGCTGACAGTGAGATTGCTGTCGCGTGGCTGTCGCGTTGCTATCGCTTTTTTACTTAATTAGGCTGCCGGTCATCGTACCCGGATCCTCACGCTCTGTAGCCACGCTTGCGCCCACTAGACCATTGAGGAAGAACTATATCACTATATCCTTCATAATTAAAACTGTATAATTTACTTTCAAACAAGACTATTCTACCTCAAAGTGTTACTAACACTTCGTTTCATTACTTAATTAAAAAAGAGAAAAACAAAGTTATTTCACAAAAGCTTTTTTAACAGTCCTATATGCAAAATGAGACATCAAAATCCCGCTTGAAGTTTAACAAAATACATTCACTTGAAAATCCAGCCTCTCCAAGAAATATATCAAGAGATCGCGACAGAACATCGATCATGCTTAGATAACGGAGCGGAGACGTCCTCATTTTTGATGTTGATTACTTTAAATTGAGACATCGTGGAAATGGGTGGGGATGTTTTGATGTTGGAACCGCATGTGGATATGTTTTCCAGAAATGGGTGATGTATGAAGTATTATTAACCCTTTAACCACCAACGAAAATTTAAAGCGTCAATCACAATTTCAATCCAGACGCTGCCGCTTTCAAACGTAATTTTTTATATACCTTATGTTTGACAGTGAAATACATAGTGATAAACACTATTTTTGCATTTATGTGTGGATTGACGTAATATGGTAGTGTATTCTTTCTACGTAAACCTAAGATATATTTCTCAATGCAGGTTGGCAATTTATGCACTTGTTTCGCATTACTCAAAAATCCTAAATTCTCAGAGTTTACTCAAGACGTAATTTAGCACAAATCCAAAATACATCGTATTTATAAAATGATTTAGACAGAAACCCATGTAAACTTCCCAATCTTCTTTGATCGAGTTGGTACGAGCTATCACATGCGAATCGCTCAGTTATGTAGTGGAAAGATTAGCCAGTCAGCAATAGTTGCCAGTGACAGCGTAGCTAGTTATGAGTTCAGTCTAGATATTGCAAATTAACAATAACAAATCAACAGCAATATAACGATAAACTACGATTACTGTGAACTGAGAAACAAATTGAGGTCCAATGTTCTCGAAGCCAGTTATTTTCTAAACAACGACTCCGCAACAAAAGATACCAATTAATTTATTAAGCCACACCGTTGTCTTTGCTTTAAAATCAACAACGAAACATTCCACAAACCAAACAAGGCCATTCTTTAAATCTAATTAGAGGTGTACGACTGTCTCTGAAACATGCTAATAATGTTAAAAGACTTGAAATTACCTATTGAGAACAACTTCCCTGGTCTATCGTAGGCGGTACATCAGGAACTTTCTTTCTCTTTGTTGCTTCTTTATATGAATAAAGAGGCTTTCATTATAAAGTTTCAACGAACGAGTCTTGTAAAACTTGGGAGCTTAAGTATTTTTTATTGGGATTTCTATTTTGATGGAAGACTTCTACTATGGAGTGAAGAATCTGGTCATAGTAAATATGATGGAGGAATATTATAAAATGCATTGTTGTTAGGATTTTTGTATATGACATTATATTGACTGCCTCAAATCTAGTGGTCACTAGTGAATATGATACGAAAATCTTTGACCTCGCGTGGGTTCGTAGATAATGCAAATTGTAGTAACTAATCCATATCTCATTTTAAATTTCAAACATCTAGTTCGTGTTGTATTGCACAGTGACAGAAAGTTAGCACAGAACAAAAACTTAATTGAAAAATATTAACATCCAGCTTCGAATGTATGTTAGTCCTCCTGGAGCTATGCCAACTGTAAGTGGCAAAAACGTGGCCCGTATTATTTTGATATTCCGAGGTCCTATAATCAGAACATTCAGTAGGCACACAACGTATTTGGAGCCAGACATTTTTTTATTAGTCCAATACAATTTTGTTTGCCCGAATTTGGATTTTTAAATTCAGAAATTGGGTAGAGAGAAAAAGTTGCTTTGACAAAAAGTTTTTGGGCTAGACTTTTTGTCTGGAGTAGAGGCTAAACTAGTCAACAAGGCCAATCCAATTTATTTCATTAGAAAAGTCTATAGACTGTAGTAAACAACATTTTGTCAGATTCCAATTTTCTATTAAATATTTTCGTCATATTTCATATGTACTTCAAACATAAACAAAAAACTTGGACCATGTATCATAAGAGTGTCAAAGTTTGATAGCGTACGCCCGATGCGAAAGAATTCTGCAAATCCTAACATCTTGCAATTTTTTATTATTTATTATCAAAATGCACAAAGTTTCCTGGGTTCACTTGGTAAAGTTCAAGAGTTTCAAGAAGCCAGAAGTCTTTTTGGTACAGGTAATCCTCGTTTTGGCAGTCGTGCGTTACTCAGTGAATGTGTTATTGAATTTATGTGTTTTGATAAACCGTTCTAGCTAACAAGTTATCCCATAGATACGCAGGTTTCTTTCTCTTCTTCTTCTATCGTGTCGGCATGAGCTATCAGATGGGATTTGGAAACACTAGCAAGTCAGTAATGGTGGCAGCGAGACCGATTGCCCAAGGTACGCCAGATCGGATCTCAGGTTTCGTCTCGTGGGCGGTCTTCCTTGTACACCATTTATCTCTTATGTACGGTACGGGCGGTACTTAGGTGGTAATTTCATGATCAATTTATTTTTAACTTATCTTCTACTTTTGTCTTCTCGTAGCTGTGACAAAAATGCTATTGGTTAATATTATTTATAAAATCTTATGAGTGATAGCGAGATGATATATAGTTCACTATTAGAGCTAGACTTCAAAGTAGCAGTGCAATGAATGTCCCATCAAAATCAGTTCACCGATTTTTAATCATACTGTCGTTAGTTATTACAATGTGGTAAAAACAAAATTGAAAAAAGCTGCTTCACAAGAAAGTAATCCAAAATTACCGCCATAAATCTAAAACTAGTGAGGAGATTAAACGTACCAGCACCAAGATATGTATAACAGCATTGAGAAACGTCTGATGTAGACATAAATCTGCAATGCACGAGTGAGCACAGCCGGAGGGATCCAGTTTGTGCCTGATATATGGTGCCTGGTTAAGAGAAAGTTGAACCAACATGTGTCATTTTTATGGTCACGAACCGTTGGATCTGTGATAGGAAAAGAATCGTGGGTAAAGGAACAGATGGGCGTATTTTTTCGAAATTGAACATTTCAATGGGTTTGGGGCTTAGGATCTTAAACCTTTTTATTGGGAGTCCCAAAATCATAAATCAAAATAAAGTACCCGAATTTTTCAATTCACCTCATGTCTGCGGGTACTTAATGTGCGAAACGCTACATTAACTTACTCTCGTTGTCTGAACACTTCCCACAAAATTAATTTCACACTGAGGAAAAATGCAAAATTCTGTATTCAAACTTAATCCAAAGTCAAAATGGGAAGCCACCGTGAGAAAAACTCGTGGTTACCGCGTCATCCCATTTGCAATGCACCACGTACGTCTCACAATGCATACCGAACATAAATCCCGGTTAATTCCCGCGAACTTGTCACCACGGCTCTCTGTTTTGCCGGGAATTTGTCTTTGTGACGCAAATGTCTCATATTTTTCCACTACTGATGAAGTATTTCGCTTTTAAGCTTGTTTACTGTGAAATGTAACACGCTAAGTGACAGGTTTGTCTTCATGAATAACTTTTATCCGTTTTGAAAACTATGAATAGAGTATCGCGGATAAACGTGACCGCAATGCGATTTCAAAATAAAATACATAAGAAAATGTGTAAAATAGTCTGATAACTATATGACACACAGTTTAAATTAAACATGTCGCTACAAAATAGTCTATATGTGGTTTTTCTTTTCGTCCCATTCTTAAATGTAAATAGTGAAACAAACTTTAAAGAACCATATTTAAAGAGAACTCTACATAACCAGCCTACAATACTTCCTGTTTGGGAAAGCCTGTAAAGCCATTGATAACAATAACATAGGTTAATTTTAACAATAATGATAAAACTGGAGTGAGTCTTGTAGGTTTTGCCTAACCTCATGGGAAAAAGTAACGTTATGTACAGGTGACATTAATTCATTAAGATACAGCCGGGGCCCAGCTTCCAGCAATAACAGATTTTGTTTGCGTAAACAAGACACGCGTAAACAATTAATACGGCCGACTATATATTAACACTAATCGTATAGACTGAGAAATTTTCTCACAAGTAAACGTCTCAATTCCAGAACTTTCTGCATCAAATAAAACCAAAAAAGTAACCCATGATTTCACACGAAAATAACACGTTTATTACAGTCATTTCTTCTCACGGGTCGTGGAAAAATTACCTGAGCAACCCCACCAACACCCAGTTCGTTTAACTGCCTAAATGACGCACGTAAATCGCACGACAAATAAATGTGTGGTAAGTATTTGCATGTATATTGCGAACTGGGACTTGGAGTAGCTAGGTTTGGATAGTCTGCAACAAAGACCCCTCCATTTTTAGCAGAATACAGTTCTGGAATTACTTCTACTTCATGTATCACTGTAGGAACTCCTACTGAAAATCAGCTCTGGCTATTAGGTTTAGCACATACTGAGTTGGTTATCTGTTTGGTATATATATCAGCATATTTTTTTCTATATTTCGTTTTTCTTTTCTTTGTTATAATTTTGTATTCTCGTGGGTGTCTCATATGGAATAAATGTTTTCATTATTTCTTTTCTATCTTACTACGATATTTTTACATACAAACGCCAAGTATATGAAACAAAAATCGCATATCGAATGTTCATGATGCCTGATATTAAGACCCATTTAAAAGAGGCGAGCCTATTGCTATCGGCCCTGGAGGCTGAAGAGTATTTTCTAACTGAAATAACTATAACACATCTTTGCCCTACCCCGTAATTTGAACTATTTCTCACGTTCAGTAAACCCCACTTGTGCCCCTACACAAATCAGTCAATAAATATTCCACGTTTTTATAATCCAAGTGCATGAGTACATGAATTTTAAAATTTCGATACCTTCTCTTTGTACTTTGCCGTATCGCCGCCCCGTATCGAATTCTGTTTACCGTTGCATATTTTACGAGTACATTGCCGTGTCCCCAATATGCTTAAATTCCATCATTCAGCGTATCGAACTCATGTACTTGTATTGAACGAATGAACATATCACGCATCAGCGACGACAATGAATTTTGAATGTGTTATGTGAATATTGTGGCAGTGATAACCTAGCGGTTGAAAGTTTCTGAGTTCAAACCCGGCCCGCGCCTCTAATTTTTCGGAATCATGTGTGGATCAGAATGTGATTATCTCTTGCGTTTACGGTGAAGGAAAACATCGTGAGGAAACTTGCACACCTGAGAGGGCTCCATAAAGTACTTAACGGTGTGTGTAGTCCGCCAACCCGCACCGGGCCAGCGTGGTGGACTAAGGCCTAACCCTTCTCATTCTGAGAAGAGATCCTTGCACAGCAGTGGGACAGTAATGGGTTGAATTATTATTATGTGGATAATGTAATGAATGTAGAGGAAAGAAAAGTTGAACTGACTGAATGACAGTAGCGCGTAGAGCATTTTTGGTGTACACGACATCACTAGAAACCTGCAGGACAGTAGGATGACGTATAAATAGAAGACCACCCGACTTCGTAGGGAACTGGCACTGCATCTGTTTGTACTTGATGGTTGTGTTTGATTTCTGTCGAATTGAGCGAAAATTTTCCCGAGGTATCATCATAATCATCATCAGCCAGAAGACGTCCACTGCTGAACGAAGGCCTCCCCCAAGTTGGGGGGGGTTTGCCATAATCCCCACGCTTGGCAGGTGGCTTGGGGATCGCAGTGGCTCACCGATCAGTGAGAGGACGCTGCTGCCCGTCCTCCGGTGTCTGGTCACAGTTTTAAGACGTACCCGGGTCGAAACGGGCCGGGCCGGCCCGAGGTATGACACTTGACTAACAAATACCTACCTTATAATCACTAACATTAGATATCTATTAGCATTCACCCACGACTGTTATCACGACCAAACAAACACCATCGAAACGTTCACACATGTAACCCCCCACTTCCGCTAAATATAACAGAATTAGGATGTTAACCCTGCTATAACTCAGAGTTACACGAATCGTTAGGCATCGGTCTGTTAGGCCCGAGTTTTTGTCCGACAAAACTAAACGTATTTCTTTGTAGGAATTATAGTTGAACCTAAATTTACCGCAATAATAATAGCTTGGTAAACGGTTCAAGTCGTTTAGAATTTAATTTATTGTTCGGTGTACCAAAATTCGGTCTCTAATCGTGTTTTGGTCGTGACATCTTGGTTTTCGGTTGACCTCAAATTAAATTAAAATAAAAGAAAAGGTTACCTCATGTGTGTTGTGCCTTTGAAGGCTTTTATATGGAATTGAGGTAGCTTGACCGGTTTGGTTGGTAATATAAGATGAATGAGCGAAAAAACTGCCTCATTGTGGCGAGCCTTAAGCTAAATACCGAGCACCATTCCAAACTTCGTTTTGTTATTGGATATTTTCATACAGAAAAACCCAATACCCTTTACTTGACCCGGGAATCGAGCCCAGAACTCCACACTCAGCTGCCGCGCTTGCGGCTTCTAGCCCAATGAGGCAGGATTCTCATCATCATCATCATCAGCCAGAAGACGTCCACTGCTGAACGAAGGCCTCCCCCAAGGGGGGGGGGGGGGGTGTTTGCCATAATCCCCACGCTTGGCAGGCGGCTTGGGGATCGCAGTGGCTCACCGATTAGTGAGAGGACGCTGCTGCCCGTCCTCCGATGTCTGGCCGCAGTTTTAAGACGTACCCGGGTCATAAAGGAGGCAGTTCTATCTATATCTTATTACAATGGTGCACAAGAAGAACCGCAGCCTAATATTCATTATCAAGTTACAATTATCCCTCACAGTTATATACATATGTACATTCCCATATGATAAAATATCGGTGGAGCTCACAGACCACAATTAATGATCCTGCAACGAAAATTCCATAATTATCGCGCTTGATAGCCGGATTAGTTAGAATAGTTAGTGACCGCAGAATTATGTTATAACATACCAAACGGTAATTCCGCTAAATTATAATATGATAGGATTTGTGGTTATCGGTAAAATGGAGGAACGAGGTATGGTGCTCCTCCATTGAAAAGGGAGGATCCTCCGACCAGGCAAGGTGGTTAACCTGGCGGGCCGAAGCCCAACGATTGATGTTGGACATTCGTATATCTGTTAGAATCGTTGTAAACTCTCATAGTGCGATTCAGGATTTGTTGTTGTAGCTTCACTCTGATAGATGGCGCTTTACTTTTTGCCATGTTGCGAGTAATTGTCGATACAGTAGTCAAATTTTTACGTAAACGATTTTCCAATGCCCAGATTAAATCTGTTAATTTGAAATTGAAATAGTGTTTGTTTGGACTTATCAGAGGAATAACTTATCTGAAGATTATCCAGCTATTGAAAAATCAGCTCTTCTACATACATTTAGAAAGCATCAACATCGAATGTAATTTAAATTACACAAAATCATCATCTGCCTAGCTCTTTCCCAACTACATTGGAGTCCTCCCAGTCGAACCGGTTGCAACTAAATATGAGTATTTAACACGGAGCGACTGTAATCTCACCTCCGCCACTCAACGCTAGTAAACAAACAAAACAGTAAACCTACTCGACTTAAAATAGTAAGCGCTCTTGACACACTGACACTTGACTGACACTTTGCCGAGTGCAGGGATAACTGCAGTCGTTGACAGTAGCCGGCGCTTCGACGTCACCCGTTAACAATCCGTGACGGCTGCAGGAACCCGAGTGACACTTTGCTGACGTCAGCAACCGGTAGCAGCACCAGTGAATGTCAGGAGCTGGTTTGATGTCCACAACATTTTTGAAGAACAAACGCAACATTCGTCCTACAAAAAAGTTCAAGAGTACATCAATTTCACCTTTTGGGCTCGAAGCATCACAAATTCTTTATCCAGGATCCATGCCAAAACATCACCTCCAAATGACAGAATGGTTACCATAACAACAATGGTAAATAACCCATCATTTCGCGGGACTACAACACAACATAGGCACCAAGTTATTTTATTCACAGAAATCTTTTTTCTTTTCATATTTACGGCCCGAATTTACGAGGAAGCCTATACTTTTCGTCCTGACTATTTCGCGAGCGATTTAAGTTTGAAACTTTAAGCGTACTCCAAAACTACTCTTAAACTTCCGAAGTAGGTTTTTGGAACGATTTTAATTAGAGTTTTAAGCGCCAAATATTCATGTTTATCAGACGTCTTGCCAAATCTGGTTTTCTGTCATGTCAGCTGTTAGTTTTTAACAAATTAGTTGCTTTTTCACTACCTGGACAACTTAAGCGTTTAATTGCTAAATCAATCTAGCAGATAAAAGGTACATTTTCTATGGAACCTTTTTTCCTGAATGTGAATCCATGGAAATCTTCTCCGTGATTGGCCTTACAACAAACTTTATTTTAACAACTAGTCTTATAATTTTGACTTTACGGTTGGCCCAGTGGTTGAGAGATTGACTGCTGCGCTACGTGTCGCGGGTTCGATTCCCGCACGGAACAAATATTTGTATGATCTGCAGATAGTTTTTTTTTTTTTTTAATCTACACTACTACTGTACAGTTTACAAACATACATGTCACATGCACACACAACCAGTTGTTCTGTGTTTGGGTGTATGTCCGTGTGAATATATGTGTTTGTAAACGCATACACGATACAGGAATTATTCCTAGTGTGGGGCAACGTTTTGAAAAAATTAAAAAAATCGTATCGAAAATGCCTGTGATAGGTTTATTTGAAATAAAAACTCTTAGTATATTCTTACAACACCGATAACCGCTCGGTAACTATTTGTCTAACTCTTCATCTTTTCACTTGCACCACAACATTACGTCACGTAAGTCATAAGGAGCGGGGGTCCCGCATAAAATGTGCATTAGTCTGAACAAATAAACGCTTTTATCCCCACTTTCCGAGGATTTGTGGTCGCCGCGATGTGCTAGCAATAAACTGTATTGTTGAGCCGGGCTGCAATACCAATCCGTTTAGCAATTGGATTTGTTAGATACGTTCCACAGATTTCGCTTCGATTTCGTCTAAGTAAAGATGTGGTGGTATCACTTTCTTTGAATACTATTTTCTTTCTTTCTTTTTTAATATTGCCCCACACTAAGAATAATTCCTGTATCGTGGGTGCGTTTACAAACACATATATCCACATGGACATACACCCAAACCCGGAACAACAATCTGCAGATCACACAAATATTTGTTCCGTGTGGGGATCGAACCCGCGACACGTAGGGCGGAAAGCTAATCGCTTAGCCACTGCACCATTCGTGTCTTTGACTTAAAAAGGCAGTATTCTTACTATTTTCTTTCTTTCTTTCTCTCTTGTTTTTTATATTGCCCCACACTAGGAATTATTCCTGTATCGTGGGTGCGTTTACAAACACATATATTCACATGGACATATGTACACCCAAACCCCTAACAACAATCTGCAGATCACACAAATATTCGTTCCGTGCGGGACTTGAACCGGCGACACGTAGCGCAACAGTCGATCTCTCAACCACTGTGCCAACCGTGCCGTTGAAAGAACAATAGTCTTAGTCATCATCATCAGCCAGAAGACGTCCACTGCTGAACGAAGGCCTCCTCCAAGGAGGGGGGTTTGCCATAATCCCCACGCTTGGCAGGCGGCTTGGGGATCGCAGTGGCTCACCGATTAGTGAGAGGACGCTGCTGCCCGTCCTCCGGTGTCTATATATATAATAGTCTCAGTAGAACAGAACAAATCTACATAGTGCAACAGATGAGCAATGTTGAGCAGATAAAATCGTTTTTCTTTAGTTGAACTCTCACATAGAGATGGCTCATGCCGTGATGACATTTATTCACTGGGAAAGATCTAACGGGATAGATTTGTAAGAAGTACTTAGGTATTGACACTAATAGAAATTACTTAATTATGGGTATAGCATAAGAAGCTTGCTGCTATCAATTAAACATCCGCGATTTAAAACAAAAAAAAATTGCATAAATAAAACGTCGTGCTCGTGACTCTGATGTTTATAAAGCATATATAAGTGGGTAAACATATACAACGTTATTTTTAGTATATAAGAAAGCTGAAACACGTGTCAAATATTTTCATTTATAGAACCTGCATAAAAAATTAAAAAATATATAATGAAAACTTACAAGTTACAAGCTTGTCGTGTTGCATCGTTGTCTTTCCAAAAACATGGTAATCCCTAGATGCCGGGCGAATAAGGCAGCGTGGGGTATTGGGGTGAGTACGCTGGCGCATATGCGGTGTTTGGTCATGCGCCGACAGCATGCGTGGATGAAAGTTCAATCGGTTAAAGAATTTTTAGATATTATCTGGAGAAAATATAACATGGTATAAAAATTATTACAATCGGTTCTGTTCCTGATTCTGAACAAACTACTTTTCAGGTTTAGTATATACTAAAGATAATGGTGTATATATTATTTTGTTTTAAGGACGAAACTTACTGACTTATCATGAAATATTATGAACAAGACTTCAAAACAACTTAGCAGATTCCTTAGAGGGTAGGATTTTATGAAAATACTCCCCTAAGGAGCCAATATTCCATGGGAGGTTGTTCAAATTATTTTCAACCCAGACGGAATGGGGGGCACAACCAGTAACCTCAGTAGTTTTATACGACGAAAGACAAAGTACCTAGACCTTTTTATTTTTATTCCCAACTGTAATACTGCGGGCCCAAATTAGTGTTAAAACTTTTTACACTGGTCTAAAAGCAAAGTCTTCACATTTATAACCGTGCCATTTAAAACGACGAACAAAGTGCCACCCAGACAGAAAGCAAGAACTCCGTATTATTCTTTAAGAGCAGTTTGTAGCGAATGATTTCTTACAAATTCGATTAGGAGGCGGATCACGTGCTCTGAAGTAATTTTATATCGAACCAATATCCGATAGGGTGATGGTGCTATCGTTTATGTAGCCACGTGGGTAGTACATTTAATAATGCTTTGTTTTTGCTATACCTAGATCTTAGGCGGATATTACACTGGAATGCATTTCTGAGGCTAATTGCGCAAAAGAAGCGACGGCAACACGACAGCAGTCGAACCGCTGTTGGCCAATATACGACATAATATTGACGTTTGACAGTAGTTTTCGCGCGATCTACACCTGTTGCAAACTTATTCTATTGTACAGTCAGCATCAAAAATATGTATACACGTAGAGAAATACAAACGCTAATGTTTGAATAATAATTGCTTAAAATCATTAAAATTAAATGACTATGTATTTTTATGTATGCGCATATACTATGTATAAAATTGGTCAAGATTTCAATCACAATTTCTTCAAAAAATTGCTTTTGAATTTTATTAATTTTATACATCTTCTTGATGCTGACTGTACATCGGTAATTAGGCTGCCGTTCTGCGTTCGATGGAGCACCAACAGCGCCGGTTTTTTGTCTGAGTAATATGGTATTATGGTGTTTAAAATGTATATATTTTACTTTATATTTTGTTGAAATAAAATTAATCTAATAATATTATTATAATTTTACTTACCATTATTTATTTGTAAATATGTTTTTCTTTGCGTGTAAGCTTAACGTTCGAACGTCACTTAGGTGAATACTGAAAATCAGCGTCGTGTTGTGGTCCACGCCATAGCACGGCATCAAGCAGAGTGATCACATATAAAAAAATAAAAATATTCCTTACGGCAGGGTTTCTTAAAGTGGGGTCCGCAGCAGCTCAATTAACCCTTAAAATTAATTAGAAAATTGTGTAGCAAACTAACGCATCGTTTGTTTAAATCTGCTCTCGCTGGCTACTGTTGAGCGGCCCGAGGTGCGGGGGGACTGTACCCACACGAATCCACGTGTTTTTTTTTCCCTTTAATATTCTTTGACAGGGGACCACGGAATTTTAGAAATTCTGGAAGTGGTTCGTGATTGCAAAAAGTTTAAGAAACACTGCCTTACAGGGATGAGTTGTTAGTGTTACATAATGCGTGTTTAAACACAAACTTTGGTACTTACAAGTAACGCTAAAACCGTACCCCCGCAATAGGCTCCGGTGTGCGTTCCGATGTGTTATCTGCCTTAAAACGAATGGTTCTACAAAATCTGGAGACCGCTAACAATATAAACGCATCGATAAATGGTAATGGCACGGTAATCGCAATGACCGAGCAATATAACTTTCTGTGCAACGTGTCGCGGATTCGATTCCCGCACAGAGCAAATAATTGTATGATCTACAAAATAGTTGTTCCGGGTCTGCATGTGACATGTATGTTTGTAAATTGTACCCACGATACAGGAGAAATCCTAGTATGAAGTAACTATTTTTTATATATCTAAGACTATGTAATTATGATAGGATTGAAGATCACACTGCTTTTGGAAAATACGCTCATTCATTTTCAACTAGTACATTATATTTTGCTAATATCTGATAGCGTGATCATATAATGCGGTGGAGCTTCATTTAATGAAAAGGATAAATCTTTAAAAATAAAACAACCGCACCGACCTCACGATAGACAAATGGTTTTTTATCAACATTACTTAATATCGATATGATGGATGGATGGAACTTCGTTCATCACTACATATTATAAAACAAAGGCCCCCGCCGCGTCTGTTTGTCTGTATGTTCGCGATAAACTCAAAAACTACTGAACGGATATTCATGCGGTCTTCACCAATAGACGGATTGATTTTTGAGGAAGGTTTAAGTGTATAATTTGTTAAGGTTTTGTGTAAATTGGCTGAAATATGACGATGATAGTTGAAGATGTCGGAAAAAATCATGCAGACTGGGAGCTTTACTGGCGTGCGCCGAGTAAACGCTCGACGTAACAGGATAATACGACACTAAAATAGAAAAAAAATGAAAGCGTGTATGCTCTGCTACCCGTGCGAATTTGGAGCGGGTCGCTAGTCTATACACATATAAATAAAATTGGAGTGTCTGTTTGTAATATTGAAATAACCGTTTTTTACTACATGCATATAAATATATATACGGTACATACACCAAAATAACATTTTTTACAATTTTTGTCTGTCTGTATGTCTGTTTGTATTGGCTAATCTCTGAAATGGCTGGACCGATTTTGACGGGACTTTTATTGGCAGGTAGCTGATGTAATAAGGAGTAACTACTTTTATAGGCTACTTTTATTTTAGAAAAAAATAGGGTTAAGTACGTTTGGTCTCACTAAAAAATACATTGTTAAGTTCCGACATTCACGCGAACGGAGTCGCGGGCACAGCTAGTTGAAAATAAAGTACGACTCATTGAACGTTGGACACTGATGGGCATGATGATTTATGCTCCCATGTGACGAATAAAAGTACCTATATCATAAATAAAATTAAAACGTATGTAAATCGTGAAAGTACCTCATTGGTCTTGTGGTTTGGTAATGTGCCCGGTTGATGGCAATATTAAATAGGACTTAATAACAGCATCGGTAAAATGTGGGTGTACAGTCAGCATCAGTGATATGTATACACATAGCGTAAACGCTAATTCTTGAAAAACTATTACTTAAAATCATAAAAAATTAATGACCATGTATTTTTATGTATCCGCAGATATTACTTACGTGTAAAATTGGTCAAGATTTCAATCACTATTTCCTCTAAAAATCACTTTGAATTTCATGAAGTGTGGGTACAGTTTACAAACACACATGTCACATGCACACACAACCAGACCTGAAACAATAACCCGTAGATTTAACAAATATTAGTTCCGTGCGGGAATCGAAACCGCGACATGAAGCGCAAAAAGCTAATCCCTTAGCCACTGCGCCAACTGTGTCGCCGCGAGCCTGATACTTGAGTCGATTAAGCTTACGATACGTAGAGAGGGTATTCTCAACTGTAGGTACTTTATGTTGAGCCAATATCCGATAGCGTGATGCGACAGGGTCGTTTATTTTGTATCCACGCGAGCTTTCAGTGGCTCTTTGTTATTTGTTGAAAGTGATTGTTACACGAACCCTTGATGAAAGAGTAGTGTCCCTGTTCATACTATCTGCATGTTCAGGATAATCTTTTTTATTTGGCGGTGCTTTTTTAATATGTTTGCTTCATTGGTCTGGCCTCACAAGCATGACTGCCAAGCAAAGTCAGAGTCAAAGTTTTTTATTTCAACTAGGCCTTTTCGTAAGCCTGAGATCTTAGATTCGATTCCCGGGTCGGGAAAAGTTTATTGGGTTTTTTTTTTGTATGGGAATTCTCAGTAGCCTCACGATGGCAATAGACCTCCCTCTATTACATGGGACCCAATAATGGCATCGACAACATGTGGGTGTACAGCTGATTAAATGATACAGCATGTTTTATTTAAAAAAACAAGTTATTTGAAAACTGATTACCATTATAAGGAGTTGATTCAATATTAAGAAGTACCACTGCCGCCATCTAGCGTAAAAAATATAACATGTAAAAGTATTAAAAACTATTTACACAACTAACAACATTATAAATTATAAACCAATCGCTTACCCAGTACAAAAACACCATCAAGATATTTATACTATGCACCATTCAGATTTCAAGCTGCTCTTAAATACTTACAAAACAATGCACACAACAACAGTACTCAAAAGTGCACTAAAAGTGTCCAACAAATAGGAAGGATCATTATAATAACAACAGCACGCTCCAACCATCAATCGTTGACGTAACTATAGTGCAAAAAATTGACGTTCCATTCAACCATTTTAATCTAGTACCGGAATTCCGTACATGATATAGAAACAAGGGAAAAAAAGTATTTTGAGGCGACGTATAATAGACTGTCGTTCGATGTGGTGGTCTAAGGGGGAGGGCTTCGTTCGGCAGTGGACGTCTTCTGGCTGATGATGATGATGATGATAATAGACTGCCTCATCGGTCTAGTGGTCGCAAGCAACTGTTGAGCGTTAGGTCCAGGTTACGATGGACAAAGTGTTAATGTGATTTTCTGTATGGAAATTCTAAGTAGCAGCACGGATTCTGGAACTGTGCCCGGTAGACGGTAATATCCTCGCCCTCTTTTACTCAATAAGAGCATCAGCGAAATGTGGGTGTACGATAATACCCCTCTGTTTAATACTTCGAGGAGTACAGGCGTGATGCTATGTTATATGTATTAGAATAATAACTATAATGTCCTCCTGACCGATTTCGGTCACGGCGGCCAATCTCACCGGAGATTAGCTAACTACGCAGGAGATATTATAGAGTACAAGTGTATGCGCAAACACAGGTGCTCTCTCTGTTCCTTCACTCGCATAGTCCGATGGGACGGCAATCCGACACGACCGCAGAGAGATCAGGCGCAAGACCAACGGCTTTTACGTGCTTTCCGAGGCACGGTGTGTATTCACGAAGACCCAGACCCGAAACAACTATCTGTAGATCATACAAATATTTGTTCCGTACGGGAATCGAACCCGCGACACGTAGCGCAGCAGTCGATCTCTCAACCACTGAGCCAACCATCGATTTAATAAAAGCATCCAACCACAACACTATGGACAAAATAATAACTTGACAATTTACCACCTTTATTTATTCTGTGATCGTAGTGTAAAATAATTTTCTGTCCATCTCCCTAGTTGCTCATCTACTGTTATTTTTTACCATGTTACCACCGATGTTCGGATAGAACAAAATGACCATGAGTTTTACTGAATGAGCTAACAGGACTTTCCGCTTCATCGTTACTGAAAAGTTCTGAGATAATATTTTAGATGCTTTGCTAAATGGGGATTTAAATTTCTGGCGTATCATTTTGTATCTAACGTTATATAATTTGAAACTTTTAATTATTGTTGCTTAAACCGTTTATTCATTATGGGACAAATCGACGGTCCCTACGTATAAAACGTCATGTCCAAAATTGTTTTTTTTTTTAATTTCATTATTAGCTTCTGTTTATCCATACCCATAGAGATTACATTAATATTATATTACATATCAGCAATATAAATAAAAAAAATATTATTAGTATTAATTTCACATCGGTTAGAAGCTTTAAAACGCTCTCCCATAAACCTCGACTTTTGATATGTAGGGACCGTCGAAATGTCCATCGAAACTATATGATGTCTCTGAGCCATTCCGTGAAAAATTGTACCGTTACTAAGGGGACAAAATGGACAATTTTAAAATTTTCTTTTTTAGTTATCTTTATGAATCGGTGCGGCATTTATCAAAGTTTAAGAAAAATCTATAGTATATATCAAAATAGTGTACAGTTTTAAAAAAATCGGACTTTCTAACATGATCCATGACAAGCACTGTCCATTTAGTAACGATCTCTAACCTAATATTTAATCAGCAATGTGAACTATCTTTTAAAAATTCTTATCAATTTTTAGTTAAAATATATATACTCTTTTTGAAATCATTTTCGTTTACCCTATTTGAAATATATTTCTAGCTTTAATTCACATATTAAAATATTTTCGTCACGTTTTAGGTCAGTGCGACTTATATTTTTACCTTTGTAGGTAATTTAGTACCTTGAAAATGAATTCAAACTATTTTAAATGAAAATGAGTATCATATTCTATTATATTTCATCCCAAAATATACCATTACTAGTAATAAATTTCACTTTACAGCCTATAACTTGGAATATAAAATTGTGACAGTGACTTCATAGGAAATGTCATCGTGACTAAATTGAAACATAAGCGGTGTTCATAACAAGTTTAATAATCAAAAATATAAATAAAATATATCACACTTTTTCTTCTCACATGTAATTTTTAATGAAACAAAACATTTTTCATTAACAATCAAATTAAGAAATTCTTCATATTATAAAATACTTCTTATGTATTACTTTCTGTTGTGTTCACACATTTTTGGTAAATTAATTAAATTAATAGGAACTTTGTATCTACGTTGGATATAAAAAGTTTAAACAAGTATAATATAAGAAGGTATACCTGCTTATCTTAAAATTTACCTATACCTGCTTGTCTTCACACTTTTTTGGTATTAATCAAGTAGGAACGTCTACGTGGAAGATTAGATTCTATAATTAATGACTTAGTGATATGAGCTGAACATAAAACTATAAATATTGCCATATGATATTCCTTATTCTAATTACGTACTATATTTGGTAATATAAATAAATATTCGGTTTTCAAATAAATAATCCGGATTTGAATAAAAATAGGACTGAATGTCAATGGACGTGAATGCTTAGGTACTAATGTTACAACATGGCACAAAAAATGAGTTTTAATAGAATTATTTAAACTTAGGGACTAAACACATGACATAAAAGTTAAACATAACATTGCTAAACGATATCCCTTATTATAATTATAATTTTTGGTAACTCACTTTTTATACAATGTATGAATATAAACTATTTAAGTGTTATAAAAAGTAACGTAATCGGACTTTTGGTTACAGCAGGTACACAATTTCTACATGCCTTTCCTATTTCTTATAAAATGGCTATATTACATTCTGTGGCAACGACTCTACCGGCCGCACTATCAGTAGTGTCGTTTACAATTAACGACACTACCAAGACTATTTTAGATTAAATTGGAGGTACAGTCAACACAGCAAAGGTTAGAAATAAAAATATTTATTTATTACTAAACTCTACCACAGCCCTTCCGAATGCAGTCATTGCGTATTCAGGGTATATAATATCAAACCTGGCGTACTTAATAAATCGACTACCCCTCTATCAGAGTATATCCTCTACGGGACAGACGGGGATTAGTCGATAAACCCTGATGACGCAATGACTGCATTCAGAAGGGCTGTGGTAGAGAACCCCATATACGTGTGCTTCCTACCAGACAAGGTCGGAAGATTCTTCTTTTGTGTGCCTTTTATGGTACCTACACCTTTTCTAAGCGACACATTATTGTTTTCCAACATCTACGCGAAGGAAGTCATGGGCACAGCTAGTAATAAGTAAAGAGTTACATTTCCGTTTTCAGTTTGCTGTTACTATTATTTCATGATTTACTTAGTAATAAATAAAGATTTATATTTTTAACCTTTGCTGCGCTGACTGTACAATTTAATCTAAAATAGTCTTGGTAGTGTCGTTAATTGTAAACGACACTACTGGTAGTGCGGCTGGTAGTGTCGTTGCCAAGAAATGCTAGATTATAGCTTTCAGTTTTTACACAATTAATCTTTTAGACAATTTATACATATATATGATTCAGAGTGAATTGGACCACTACACGATATGCAGTTCCATGTCTTACAGGTAAGACAGTTAATCATTTCATGTAATTTGAACGCCTTTCGTGTTTTGCATAAAGTACAGTAAAATGTTCTAGTACTCATTTTATTTATGTTTATAGGTTTAAGGGGATTACTTGGAACCGGATTCAATGTTTTAACCTTTTTTTTAGGAAAGTAGCTAATATCCTCCATAATTTTGATACGCTTACTCGAAGGAATAGCTTTATCGGTACCAATTGTGTATTTTTGTTGAATCTTAAAGATTGTAGTGTTTTTGTTTTCAGATTTTTTGGGCGAATTAGGAGCAAGATCACAGCTAAGAGCTTCAGCCAGGTAAGTTACTTGTGTTTTTGTGTTTTCAGAGACATCAAAAGATACGATTTGAGGAAACTGGTGGTCATGCGACAAAGCATCGTCATTAGATGTTGTTTCAGTCATTATAGACTCCATTTTATAATTTTTGGGTGTGTCAGAAGCAAGGTCATAGCTCGGAGTTTCAGAGAAGTAAATATCAGTTGTAAGGTCCTCAGAGATAGGAGTTTGGGAATGAAAGACGCCATTAAAATTTGGAATAATAGAGTCGATGTCAGTTGTCGTCACGGGCTGAATTCTTTCAGTTGCAGATTTATCGAACACTGGGGCCCAGTTGTGGCTGATATTTTGGGCAATTTCATGTAACTGTTCCTCAAGTGGTGCAGTAGCAAAATCATTGCTAAGTATACTCATTAATTGAGATGGTTCTTTTGAAATATGAGGGTCTACAGAATATTCTTCGGCAAGATCAATAAAATCAGTCATAGGTGTGGTAATAATCGTTTCCTGTGTAGTGTTTTCAAAATGGATATCAAAATTATCAAGAACATCAATGGACTCTGTTTCGGAAATATGTGGATCTTCTGAATGACCCGTCATCCCCCCATCTGAACCCGAGTTTGGTTTTTCCAGAAAGCAATGTTTGATTGGGCTGAGGCAAGCGCACTGTCCTCGCTTACAAAAACAACTTAACCGCCGGTGAAGAATTTCGTTTTGCACTTTTGATATTATTTGATGTATTTGCAAGGTTCCTACAATAGCCTTTAAGTTACTTGGCACTAAAGTTTTGACATTGTCAATATCAGAGTTGTTTATGAAAAACGGCTTTACTGACTTCATGCACGTTTTTAAATTGTTAAATGCATCAGTGGCATTGACAATATCGTGCCCATAATAAACACGCCTATCTAATGCTCTTTTTGTGGCACCACCGATACCATCGGCTACCCCTTTTCCATGCCCACTTTCTGAAAAAGACCAAGTCGTAAGGGAAAGGTTCAGTTTTGTTGTAAAGAGGTTAAGCAGGAAGAAATTTTTTTTTTGCCTGTATTGGCTAGTCGGGCCGTCCGAAAAAAAATGGATAACTGATAAATCCGGACAAATTTGTTTGGCTAACTTAATAATTGGAATAAGGTGTGCCCAAATGGCGTGGGGTTCATGGCAGTTGCTGTCTGATAACGTCACAAAGGATTGACATCGTGTGCGCGTGTAAATCATACCCGTATGAAGGGTTATAGACTTTTTTGATCCACCGAAATGCAGTGCCTGAATTTCTTCTGACAACTTACAATCGTAGTTTTCCGAAAAATCTATTAGAATTGCGCATTCATATGGTTTCAAATTTTCAACACACATTCTATACTGACGCTGTTGCTCTTGGAAGTTAAAAAAATGTTTTTTGAATAAAGGCAATTGTTTTTCATACTCGCCTATTAATTCCTGTACCGTTCCTGTTATTTTTACTTTTTTTGTTACATTGGCTGTCATGTCTTCATTGTTTTTTTTATAAGTTTTTTTTGCGCGCTCCCACTGCCACCATTCCACTTCAGTGTAGTTATTATTAGCTTCGAAATTATTATTTTTATTTTCGCATTTGTCACACAAACCGTACATACATTTAAATGACTTTATGTCACAAGAAGTTAATTCCATAAGATCTTTGGTGCCCTTGAATACAACAGCAGGAAAAGTATATTTTTTCAGAGCTGTTATTAAATATTCAAAATTACTGTGTTTCACACATAGACACGTGTCTCGCGAAGCACGTGTCGGCGACAAGACATAAAATGGCTTATATTTACAAAACGTTGACAAACTATATTTTCCTCCTTCGTTTTTATATATTTGGTATAGGTTAATTAAACTATCGGTTAGATACCGTATTTGCATCTTTTTCTTACATTTCGTTTTACACTCACGTTTTCCGGATGTTGATCTGCTAATTTCATCCCGGTTGTAAAAAACTTCCATCTCTTCTTCTATCTTTTTGCTTACATTATATTTCTTATTGCTTGTAAATCTAATGCAACCTTTAAGCCCTAAACATTTTGATACCAGTGCCTTTGATCCTCTTTTTTGGAGAACAGTCTTGGACATTCCAATCGAACGCAATATTTTTTTTTGTTCGTGTGTTTTACAATCTTTATATTTCTCGCCTAACGATACTTCTAGCAGTTCATGTCTCGTTTTCAGCTTAACATTCTCTTCTGTTTTTAGATTGATTTCTTTCTGGTATTTTTCTTTGGTTCGACTTAAAGTTTTACGTAAGTTTGCATTGAGGGTTCTTAGTTTTTTTAATTGCTTTAAAACAGTTTTGTACTTATTAGCTAAGTTATTATATTTCCTTTTATAGTCAACCGTTCTTAGATTTTGACTTGTTGAAGGTACGGCTACCTCTACAACTTGTTTTTTGGCATTCCTTTGCTTTTTTTTTCTGTTCTCTCCAAGTTTTTCTTCGCTCCTCTTTTTCCCGGTCGCTCAACTCCCTTATTTTTTTTTGGGCCTTCTTTACTCGTTCTATTTGTTTCTTTCTTTGTTCCTCATATTTTTCTTTATTTAGTTTCAGATTTTCGCGGTAACGTTTAGCTCGTTCAGCAGGTGTTAATGCCATCATATAATAAATAAACTGGAACAACAAGAAATATAATTAATAAACTTCTCATCAATGACTATCATAAAGTCAATCCATACACGGCTTTAACTTTAGTGCCATGCTTTGACCGACTTCCGGTTAAGCTATACTTTTGCCGTGGATGACTCGTTGAAGTCTGACCATCCCTTACATCTAGGGAGAGGCTTTCCTTTACAAAATAATCTAAGCCTTAATCTAAATAACAAATTGTCGTTGCCACTTTAAGTTTCCTTGTGGAACACGTTCTTCAAAATCATTAAAATAATTGTTATCACAACACAACAGACGATATAACAAATTCAAATGAAAAACTTTAATTTACCTTAAATAAATTGAATGATGACTTGTACCTACCTACATATTGATTTTGTAAAGTTTCCATTTATAACGAGGGGGAGCAAAATTCGCATTCATCGGTTGGATAGTGATCGTAAACACAAGAGTTGCAAAAAGTACACCAAATATATGGCGATTTCAATAAAAACTTGATATCTTGTCTACTCATAGCTAAAGAGAAATGTATCAATCGTGGACCTGCAGCAACAACTGTGTTATTGCATACAAAACATTTTTTTGTCAAAATGAAATGGGTTTTTTCCCAAGGCCATTGAAGTCCACCATCAAAGCATTTTATAAGGTCATTAATAGATAAAACTTTGTCAATATCCACCAATATTCCCATTATTAATGAATTTTTAATAAGTTCGCGTAGTAAATCTGAAAGGAAAACATAATTTAGGTGTACAGTCAACATTAAAAAGATGTATACACGTAGCGAAATTTCAACGCTTATTCTTGGAAAGGTATTGGTTAAAGTCATAAAAGAATGATCATGTATGTATCTTTATGTATCCACAGATACTAGGTATGAAATGGTCAAGATTTCAATCATTATTTCCTATAAAAGACGCTTTTGAATTTCGCTACGTGTATACGTCTTTTTGATGCTGACTGTACAAATAAAAAAAATCTAAATATTTACAAACGAAAATTCTAATTGACCATTATCTATTAAATTAAATGCTTATGGTTATTATAGTTATACCTACAATAATGTAAGCCAATCTGTTCCGTAAATAAAACGAAAGTAAACGTTAATTAAGGTAGTCAAACGATAGACCATCTATTAACGATTATATAATTTAACAGAAACACATAACTCCATACATCTTAGTTATTGTCGGTAAAACATGCACCACGTAAACTTAGCCTTATGTGTCCATTTCGTCACAAATATTGTTCCACTAATATGTCACGACACTAAACGGACGTGACGAACTCCGCTAACTAATAATAATGACGACAACACTCAATGTTCTGTATTCTTTTAGAGGAAATCATTATTTCACGACTTACACAAATACATTAAGTATAATTCGCAAATAAAATAATGTTTTAAGAACTTACCGGTATCACGTTATTGCTGTGACTATAGTGGACTTCTTAATCGACTATGTGTAGTTAGTACGGCTTTCGTCACCGATCACTGCGTCACAACTGCCCGATGGGTAAAAAGAAATGGCTGATCTACCACAATAATGTTACCATGATAATAAAATAACTTGTTTTGGTAGTTTTTTACTATTAAAAGCAAATAAAACAGTAGTGACTAAAGTGGAATGTCCACCTTGGTGCTAATTTGATTATCGTATTTCATGAATTTTATTGTAATACACTAAGATTTATGGGTAAAATTAATGTTATAATTAAAAAAAAAAACAATATTCTATAAAAGCTCCCAAAAAACGCTGAAGTATATCTTAAAAAACCATGAACTTCGGTTAGTTAAAGTTAGCGACAGGAAGTGTGACACGCTAAAATTTTCTTTTTTGCTTCTTATTTTTAATTTTTAATCAGTTGAATTAACAAAAATTGACTCCATTATATATATTTTTTAAAGATAATGAGCTATACTGTAAATTAAAAAAAAAACTGCATTCAATCGAGTAGAGATGGTCTTGTAAACTGTTTGTAAAATTTTGTGACAGTACTTTTTTCTTACGTTCAATTTTTCACGGATTGTCTCCTCTAGAAATATCGCGGGTTGTTGGACATTGCATGATACCAATATATTTTTTTAAGATCTTTGGCGACATCCCTCAATGTCCATCGATGTCCAATCACTACGGGTGACGTCTCTAGAGACACGTGTTTCCAATGAATACAGGCTTATAAAAAATCTGGAATCATGCTG
Organism: Shargacucullia verbasci; assembly: GCA_947562105.1. Taxonomy (NCBI): domain Eukaryota; kingdom Metazoa; phylum Arthropoda; class Insecta; order Lepidoptera; family Noctuidae; genus Shargacucullia; species Shargacucullia verbasci. The sequence goes on from OX387283.1 coordinate 1,430,268, forward strand.
TAAATAATAAAATTGCGCTTACATTTCAAAATTAATATGTATTCATTATGTTTGAAATAATACATACAATACAAATAAAAACGATTTCAAGAATCCAATTAAAGAAAAAATCACTATCATCCTAAACTAATAACTAATAACTGTGGTAAACCTACCAAAAACAAAAATACTCAAAATCCCAAAAAAGCAAATAGTTCTGGATCCGCTCACAGCCTCGTAAAGTTTAATTGCAACTGTTCGTTTATTTTCGTTTTCGTGGCTCAGCTCTATAGAAGTTTCCAAAACAGTTTCGGCCATTCCATCGCGATGCTTTCCGCTCTTACCGTTTCAACTTCGCCATGTCGGAAAATAATTGAGATCTATTAAAAGAGGATCGTTATTTGTACTTTCTGGTTCATATTTAAGTCGGTAAGTGCGGTAATAAAGACGATTAAAGAACACTGTTGTTAAAAAAAATGAAGTTCTTGTTTTGTCCATAGTATTGTAATTGGATGATTTTTATTTCACAGTAGTTTTTATTCTAACATAACACAACAAAGTATCACGCCTATATTCCCAAAGTGTTAGGCAGAGGCGTACTATTTTGCTCCCGTTTTTCACTGATACCGTTATTAAATCCCGTGTAATAGGGGGCGAGCCAATTGCCATCAACCGGGCACAGTTCCAAACTCCGCATTGCTACTGAGAATTTTTACAAAGCGTAAATCTCAATATCACACAGGACCTCACGCTCAAAAACTAAATAACACTTTGCCTGACCCAGAAGTCGAACCGAGACCTCACATTTAGCAGTCACGCTTTCAACCAGTAGATCAAAGAGGCAGTTAGCCTAGATATTGTTCTATCATTGATATTATACTGCTTTTATAAAACAAAAAATGTACGTGCTGTTACTTGCCTTGCAAATGTTGAATTGATGACTGTTTCACAAAATCTTTTCAAATTCGTTTGAAATCAAATATTGAGCCAATTTCTTCATGCTAAACTTAGTTTAAAGCATGTTGTATAGCTTTGATTATACCTTTACCCTTTCATAGTTATAAACATTCTATCTCGCATATTATTTGTTACAGTTTCCCACTGCTGGACAAAGGCCTCATTATTTCCAGTCCGATCAATCTAGACGTAGTGTTTACCATATATTATTCGATATTATTTTTACCTTCCAAAAATACCCACACCCAAGGCATGTTCCGAAATATATCAAGTATTTCTAGGACAGACATATTGGTAGCCATGACACTCGCTCACGATACTGTTTCCCTCAATCAAGTTTTACGACTTGTGGGATGAAGGCAGCTGACACTGTTCCATTCACTCAGAACAGCTGATACTGTGTTTACTCTTAATAGAGGGAGTAAAACTTATGTGCTTTCATTTGGTGGTATGTTATTGGACTAGTAAAGGTTAAAATGTATTTGGCAGAGTAACTTATAGTATTAAGTATTTCTTAAATATTTGCACGATCGGTGAGGTCGTTGAGCGATCGGCTGCTGCCCTACGTGACTCGGGTTCGATTTCCGCACGGAACAAATTTGTATGAGCTACAGATAGTTGTTTCGGCAGCCTAATTACCGATGTAGCGACATGCGTAGATCGCGCAGTACCTTCTGTCAAACGTATATTTTGTGTCATATAATGTATTGGCTACAGTGAGATTGCTGTCGCGTGGCTATCGCGTTGCTGTCACTTTTTTACGTAATTAGGCTGCGGGTTTGGGTGTTTGTCCAAAGGAATATCATCATCATCAGCCAGAAGACGTCCACTGTTGAACGAAGGCCTCCCCCTTAGACCAAAGGAATATATGTTTAAGTAAATGCATGATAGAGGAATAATATATACATACATAGAGTGGGCCAACGCTAAAAATATATTTTTTATTTGCTAAGCTGTAAGGAAGTATCTAGATAATGTTATTTACAGTATTTTTCCATCGATTCAGAAAAAAGTTTTATCACTGGGTCTTGGAAGCAAATATAAAAAATAGAAGCCAAAATATTTTAGAATAGTAATGTTTTTTTTTCGATTAGCGTGGTGAGAACTCATCATGGGCTATCCTCCACCTGGGGGACTCCTACCGGCTAAACTCACCACGGTGATCCGCCTCGACACCATATGGTGGGCCTCGGGAACTCTTAGAAGACCGCACCGAAATCCACCACGGTGTCATGCCGAACGGCACTTCTCGGAGGGGGTGCCTGTAAAGAGGCCACCCCCTCGTGCAAGTCCCGGGGTCATAATTACCCTCTACATCAATATATATGATATTCACCGAGTAATAGAGTAATGCACACTTGAGAGGGCTCCATAAAGTTCTTGATGGTATGTGTAGTCCGCACTGGGCCAGCGTGGTAGACTAAAGCCTAACCCTTCTCATTCTGAGAAGAGATTTATTATTTTTAGTTGCTCCACACAAGGGTAATTCCTGTATCGTGGGTGCGATTACAAACACAATTATTCACATACTCAAATACCCTATCTGTAAATCATAGATACATACGTGCCTTGCAGGAATCAAACTCGCAATTTGGCGCAGCTGTCGATCGCTAAACCACTGCGCCAACAGTGTCGTCAAACACAAATGATTATTATGTTCTTCTCGTTTGGTGTAAAAGAAATTATATAACATAACAACACAACACAACATTAACATAACAAAATAAAACACAAAATAAATTAAACACTTAACGTGTGCGTTTGCAAAACACCTTCAGTTTGTGTAGGTACGTTTATAGGGTTAGGTAAGGGCAGTGGTTTTACGGACCTTCCCTGATGCTATTTGTCCCTTTGGCCTTTATTGTGGATACCCAAAGTACAAGCGCAAGCGAGATGTTACTTTTCATTGATAATGTTTAATTTCCTAGTTGGTTTAGTTGTCGTCAGCGCTGCTGCTGAACGAGAGGTCCTGGGTTCGATAACCGGCTCGGTCAGTGGTTTTGAAATTTTAAGCAGCAACACGGAATCTGGATCAAATCAAATCAATTAAGACCTGTTGGTCTATAAATCACGAATAAATTTGATTTCATTTGGAACTATGCTGGGGAGTTGATGACTAGATGCTACGTATGCTAGACACTCTCAATATGTAATCTAATGGATGATTTAAGATGGTCGCGGAGGAGGCATAGAATTAAACTTTACAAACATTTTATATGAAGCGTTCATGCTGCCGTGCGGTGCCCACATCTCGTCTCTTGTCAAGCTGATAGATCTAGCTAGACTCTAGGATATATCCTTAATACTTTTTGGTCCTGTTGACATGAGTTCTCACATACAAATTGCTCATGCTGCAGTATAGACAATCAGTATCGAACATCAATCATGCGTAACAATACCTATCGGAACATGTTTACGGAGGACTAACATGTTCGTTTTCGGAGGACTGTAGAATGTGCAAGAACATTACAATCCAGCGTACACACGCTACATTACGCAGGATTTAAATATTCGTGCTAGACGTATGTAGGTTACCCCGCTTCTGCTTATATCTTGGCCATGCCAATATTCCGATTAGTCCGTTCTACATTGTCCATTTTAAGGTCAATTCACCAGACCCATTTCGTTGGGTGAATTTGCACAATGAGGTGTGCTCAAACTGATGTATTTTTGAGCCGTCTGGATTTTATTGTATCCACTTATGTATTCGAGTTGAGTAGTTACATAAAATATTTTAGTAGCACCCAGTTAAGTTATCGTCGTTATAAGGGTAGATGTTCGGGCAAATAAGCCATTTGTATTATTACATTTAGGTACAGCTATTTATTTTAAGGACTTAAGTACTACAATAGATTTTACGTAATATATGTAATATGACGATGGAGTAAGGCCTAACTCTCTTCATTTTGGGAACCCTTGCCGAGTAATCGGATAGAAATGGGTTGAATTCATTATTACTATATGTTATACTGATACGTAAAATCTATTGTAAATAAACAATTAGGTACTGGCTCATGGCCTATAAATATTTTCTTCTATCTGTTATGAAAATTCAGTAAGTCATAACATAAGTAAGTATATTTAGTTATTTAACTACTTAAAAGAGTATTTTAAGACATTAAAGCCTTTTTTCCTGCCTTTCCAGCTTCCCAATATTACAAAGGCAGTGTTTAATATGTACAATAAATAACAATATCCAGGTACAAATTAACCTACACTCGTCGCCTTTAAGTATACGGAAGAACACAGAGTCAGGTATTAAAATGGATTTAGGCTCAATAATTCTGCTCCCAACATGAAACAGAATTTTTGATGTTTAAAAATAAATGACACTTATATTTAATATATTCCCTATATGAACCGAAACGCAAATAATGGAGCATATTCGGTTGATGTATAATATTGTTAATTTTGTGTGTCCAGAATTAACACTTTCTCTTTCTAATTTTCTTTAAATTACGACTTTTAACATAACAAAAACAATAAGTTTCGTTGACACAGTTAAAAACATTCCCTATACAATATCAACATCCGCTATCAAGTTACTTAATGCGTCATCGGCCGCAAACAACAAAAATGTTTTTGAAAGGTTCTTGTAAAGGAAACCGAATCTAATATACGGGCGGAAAATAATTTCGTTGGCTCAGCCGCTAAAAAACTTGGCAGTTTTTGTGAAAACAACGTTGTTGAATTAATTGCTACGAGATCTTAGAGCGTTTGACTTCGTTAGTGAATTAAATTTATGACGAATTTTCTAAAGGCTTTTCGGGACTTGGGTTTAAATTTAGAATTAAAGATTAACAGCAGATTTCTTCATTTTACTTCTTTAATGTAAGAGCTTAGCTTTTGTCGGTGGAGCAATCGCCATTGCTCTTTATTTTATGCCTTCCTTTTGACCTCGTGCTATGACTATATTCTTCAAACTACATGCACTTTTGACTACTATACAGGGGGAAAAAATTATAACTCGAAAACTATCAAGAATCACGGAACATACAAGGGGTATTTTTGGATACCCCTGGGCATGAGGAGTCTATTTTTTATGACGTCATTATTAGGACTAGATTCAGCGCTGTCTACCTCAGTGTCGTCTTCCACTTCATTATGATATAACAACACTTAAAACAAAATATCGAATTCTAAACAAAACCCTGTCACTAAAGCAATATCAAAATATTCACCAGCGTTTCTTTTAAATTCCCAGTAATATTCACGGAGCTCTGGAAATAATATACGTTTGAATACAGCTGGAATTTTGCCAAATACTGGACAAATAGACACAAATTCTGTACTGGAAAAACAAGACAAAAAAGCAAGCAAGTTAAGTATCCCTTTTTAGAACAGAATTGAGTTAAACATCGGGCGTTTTACCAAAGACATTTTGGTGCTAATTCTATTTTTTTATTTTTTTATTTCAGCGACGAGAATAAAACGTTTTTCAGTGAAATTTGGGACGAGACGAGGTTGGTAATAGATTTGTTTTAAGAATATGCTAGGATTTTTCTACTCCTACAATTTCGTTTCAAATAATTCTCAATAGTCCAGTTCTCGTCGCAGCAGTTGACCATGAGGTCTCAGGTTGGGTAGTGATATTGGAATTTTCTGAAATTTTCAGCAGCATACCGAAAATTTGAATTGAGTCCGGTTGATAGGAAAAACTCCGACTTTATTCCATGAGACTTAACGGCATCAGTATAATGTAGGTGTAAGTACAATCTGATAAACCTTTGATTACTCTTCGGGTGGTATTTGGGGTAATAGCGTGATATGTTATGTCAAAAATTTTACTGTAACTGTGCCAAATTTGATTATAAAAAATATAAGTACTTAAGCAATTGCTCCAGAAGCGGGGGCTCGTAGCTATCGCGGAAATCTGTCGACCGGGGATGTTAAGCAACGCTTATTGCGGTCAGTCTTTGGATGGGTTTCTTATTTTCACACATCGAGACCCCTCCGTGCTTCGGAAAGCACACTAGTAAGTTGGTTCTGGGTGTCTTACTAACACCTAAGAGAGACGTTACGGTGTCAGCAGACCAAACAGTCTGACAACCAGTTTAAACTTGGAGTATCAGTGTCTCCCAGTAATTGGGTGGCGGAGGTCAGATGGCAGTCGCTCCGTGTAAAATACTGATATTCAGCCGCAACCTGTTAGACTGGGAGCCGACCACAATGTAGTTGGGAAAAGGCCAGGCAGATGAACTACTTATTATAAAAGAAAAGAAATTCTATTTTCTATAGCAGTTATAGTATATTGAACGTAATGGTTAATTCAATGGTGTTTGAAAACGACTTCCGCCTTTAAATTCAATGCCCACGTACCTGTAAAGGAAATAAGTGGCCGCTTCATACATACAAATCGTTGGAAATGAGTAAATTTGGTAGCATACAGCGAGTTCCTAAAGAAAGATGTAGAAAAAATAACAATGCAAATTGTTAAAGTTATTACTTATTGTGTAGCCGTGGAGAGCTTCTTTGTTTCTTTTAAAAAAAACGTAACTCCACACTAGAATTTCTCCTGTATCGTGGGTACAGTTTACAAACATACATGTCACATGCACACACAACCAGACCCGAAACAACTATCTGTAGATCATACAAATATTTGTTCCGTGCGGGGATCGATCCCGTGACACATGGCGCAGAAATCTATATAATCGCTTAGCCACTGCACCGTGTCGTCAAAGTCAAGTCAGTTACATTTCATTTCTGTATCTTTCGCTTTAAACTATTTTTGAGGGTTAGCTGTTCACTGCAGGGTAACATATTATGTCCTCCTGACCGGTTTCGGTCACGGCGGCCAATCTCACCGGAGATTAGCCAACTACGCAGGAGATATTATAGAGCACAAGTGTGTGCGCAAAAACAGGTGCTCTGTCTATTCCTTCACTCTCATAGTCCGATGGGACGGCGCATGAGATCAGGCGCAGGACCAACAGCATTACGTGCTTTCCGAGGCACGGTGTGTATTCACATACACAAAGACCCAGACCCGAAACAACTATCTGTAGATCATACAAATATTTGTTCCGTGCGGGAATCGAACCCGAGCCACGTAGCTCAGCAGTCGATCTCTCAACCACTGCGCCAACCGTGCCGTCATGGTAACATATAGTAAATAAACGATTAACTGTTCACAATGCAGCAATGGAGCGGTTGTTTTTGCTAGATTAGATCACTGATGCCAATGTTAGATATATTTTAAAGCAATCTGAATTGACTCAATCACATACACCTTCACATAACACACATCACACACCACAAACATACATAGCACCTAGTCATACTAAAGAAAATTAAGTCTTAATTTTTTTCTCTCTCTGTAATTAGTTCACATGTAACAGGAGGAGACTGGCTCCACGGCACAGCTTTTACTAGCGCAGCAGTCAGGGAAATAATTAACTGTACATTTTATTTTATGCCAATAAAGAATTTATTATTATATTTAATTTTTTTATTCCCTAATTGGCTTAGTCGGTGCAAGTGCGACTGCTAAGCGTGAGATCCTGGGATTTAATCCTAGGTTAGGCAATGTTATTGGGTATATTTTTGTTAAATTAATTTCCAATAGCCCGAAGTTATGATATTACGAGTAATTTGTCCCCTTCATCATGGGACTTAATAACAGCATCGGCGAAATGTGGTGGTGGTGGTGGTGGTGCGGCGAAACAGACGTGATGCTATGTTATGTTAAGTAAACAATTTCATACAATCTCACAGTGAAAACGATTTCTCCTGAATCAGGAAGAAAAATACATATTAAGAAACACGTGAAAAATAAAAACGTTCAAGAAAAAGCATCGGCAGTCGAATATGAGCCAAAAACTCAATTACCACACGCTGCCTTCTGAGGGATATGTCAACGTTTTTATTTAACTTCACCCGTGTCTTACATAAATATAAGGGGCTTAGGACCCTATTGCGGAACACGTGTAACTATATAAGTGCAGGCGAATTTGTGACATGTTCAGGAAGTATTTTTTTTAGGGTATTTTTGTAGCTTTCTATGAAGTGTGGTTGGGTGAAAATTTTAGAAACTCTATGGAAATTTTCCTCTCGTATGCAAAATTTTAAGAATGTTTATTTTTACTAAGTAACGGTGTGTGTTTGGTTGTTGTTTGTTCATTGGTACAGATAGTGCCATCCACGAAGACGCGCCCCACTAATTTTTGGCCGAGGCTTTCCAGCCGACCGTAACGTTCTCTCGTGGTTATTCAGTTCATCGTAGTGTGCGTGTGCACAAATAAGTAATTAGTTTCAGCCATTTGTTTTATTTTAAGTCTGGTAAAAGAAATCGTTTCCAGGTGAAATATTTCAAAAGTATTAAAATATTTAAAATCCTTTTCGCTGAAAAAGAACCGGCAGGTACTCTATATCAGATTATGCAAAATTTTATCAATTATAAAAAATAAAATTGTATTAAATTTGATACATAGGTACAGTGACTGTATTTTTTTTTTACTCCAACAATGTCTAATATTGCACTGTTCCGAGACCCAACCGTCAATTTGGCCTAAACACTCGGTCCCGAACAAACAGGGTTGGTTGAAGGCTGAGTTTCATTTTGCACTCCAAGGGTGTGATCTGCATAATACATGAAACTCAATCTGGTCTGTTCTTTGCTTTTTACAATAAAATGAAATATTGATTCAAATTAGGTACATTTACGCCGTGGAAAAGCAGGCCATTTTATCTGTTGGGGTGGCAATTTAGGCTCTCTCTTTTAAGTGTAGGTATTTCGTGGGTTTCATCCACACTATTACAAATGCGAAAGTACCTCTGTCGGTGCGTTTGTTACCTCATCACGACCAAACCATAGCACTGATTGTTATGAAATTTTACCAAGAGGTAGCCTGGGTCATTATAAAAGGACAGGTTTATTTTTACTATTAAAACATAATAATAATTAGATAATAAAAACAAAATTGTACAGTCAGAAAATAATTTATTATAAAATTGATATTATTGTGGGCAATAAAAGATTCATAATATGACATAAACAAAATATAAAGATTCGGAGATGTTAAGTATCTTATTAAACCATCTAGGATACCTTAAAAAAATTCCTTACCATATTTTTAAAATGTTTTCAATATCTGTACGTGTAACTGATTAAACTCAAAATTTAGGTCTTTTCAGACACATTTAAAGATCGAGACTCTTTAAATGTAATTAAATATAATAAATAAATAAATATAATAATAATATTTGTTAAAAATTAATTTACAATTAATAACCTTAAATTAACATGCATTATATAAGAAAAATACAAACTTATCAAACAGACATACAAACACTCAAACTTTGAGTCAACCGCTACCTATTTAAAAAAAAAAAAACTTTAAAACACAAACATTTATAATACCTGTTTTCTCAGAAGTTGATAGTAGAAAAAAGTCACCAAGTAGATTCTCGTAGGAATCATTAGCTGAGCAAAAAGTGCAGTGAGACCGCGGTCGGGTCGAGTGGTTGAGTGACTACGCATTTTAAATTGTAAGGACAAAGTTTCTTTTCTGATTCTGAATGGTTTTAGCTATACTTATAGGTACTTACTTATAGCATACAGAATACGATAGATGAGTACTGGTCATCTGAGTTACTTTTTATGAACTGTGAAAAAGGACATTTTGTTCTAAAAATGTTTGGAATACAAAAGCGTGACGTCATAGTTTTTCATTGCTGTTGACATAATTAAAGTGTGAATTTGATAAATTAAAAAATTGAAAACGCCGAAGATAAGCAAGAGATTGAGTTTTAGCTACTGAGTTTTTATAAAGAAAACTATTTACCACAAAAGATTTCAGAATTTATTTTTGACTAGCTTCCGCCCGTGACTTCGCCCGCGTGGTTTACGAACCCGTACATTTTCCGAAATAAAATGTAGCCTGTATGCTATTCCAGACTATAATCTATCTCTGTGCCAAATTTGATCCAGATCCGTTCAGTCGTTCTGGCGTGAAAGAGTAACAAAGATCCATCCAACCATCCTCACAAACTTTCGCATTTATAATATTAGTAGGATTAGTAGGATAGGATAGGATAGGATGCAGTCATCTAGCCTATTGTAGTAGTGTAGAAGAACTGTAGACTATATACATAGATTTGTAGTAGTAGAATTTTCTTATCATCTCACGTAAATTTTCGCCTGTGTTAGCCTTATGGTGTTGGCGGGCTTTTTTGTCTAGATACTACTCTCACAAGTTGTTTCGTAGTCGAAAATTATCATCATCATCATCATCAGCCATAAGACGTCCACTGCTGAACGAAGGCCTCCCTCAAGGGGGGGTTTGCCATAATCCCCACGCTTGGCAGGCGGCTTGGGGATCGCAGTGGCTCACCGATTTGTGAGAAGACGCTGCTGCCCGTCCTCCGGTGTCTGGCCGCAGTTTTAAGACGTACCCGGGTCATATTATATCAATCCTACATATATTTTTGACGCCACGGCTAGCGTGGTTTCTGAGCAATTAGCTTTCTGCGCTTCTTGTCGTGGTTTCAATTCCCACACGAAACAAATATTAGTATGATCTACAGATAGTTGTTTCTGGTCTAGCTGCGTGTGGATGTAACATGTATGTTTGTAAACTGTACCCACGATATAGGAGAAATCCTAGTGTGGGCAATGGCAAATTTTTAGTTAATTAGGTTTGGTATGGTTCTCTGTATTTAATTAATTTAGGTTACATATACACACTTATTGAAAAATATTATTTAAGTATTTCTAGATATTTTACTGTATAATCCATGTATGAAGCGGTGCATTAATATAAATAAAGCAAAACGGTAATGTAAGAATCGTAGCACGTGGCATTCCGTAATTACTCTATGGGAAAAGTGCATGCTATATATTTTGCAGTTTATAACTAAATATTTGAAGTACAGCACAGAAAATCCCTAAATGCAAATAAAATCATGGCGACAATAAAGTGTTCCGTGTTGATGTCGTTAGGACAAGGTAACGGGACGACACGTGCGGTGTGAGATTTGTACCGGAAAACTATCACGCTTCCACCCGTGAGAGTGTCAGTTACACTATTTTATTTCAGCTCCTTCCAACATCTCGACTAGATATTGCGGAGCATGTAGTATTAATTTATTCGGATAAAATTAAATGAAAATGGATAATAGTGTAATTTTCTATTTATTTTTCAAAATAATTTTCCATATTGATTAAGATACTAGCTTTTCGTACGCTTGGAATTTAGATTCTATTTTTTTCCTGCAGTAAAATGGAGCCTATATTTTAAATTAGACCTCTAGCAATACATTGGTGAATACTGCATTCAATTCCATGCAGTAGTTTTATAAATTATAACAGGCTGATGTCCCGCATGACGCATGCGTGATGCGTGTACAAACATACAGACAGACAAGAATTCTAAAAACTGTTGTTTTGGCTTCTGTTGCTCTAATAAATACCCCCCATATTAGATTTTCTCCAGTATCTATAATGTACAGGCATCGGCCTGTTATAATTTTATTAAATGATTATATTAGATTGTATGATATATTTTAGCGTATGCAATGCATGGCATGTATGTGAGAAAAATACAGACAATCGGGGTCAGTAAGCAAATATTGGAGATCATTGGGGGTATAAAACATTTCAATTAGTGCTGTGAAAAGTGTCAGGGGGACAGTAGTACTGCCTTTTAAAAACACACGATTAGTGTCTCTCATAGAAACTAAGAAAAGCTATTAAGCGCATTCTTAGAATTATCTTAACGTAGCAAATCAGGTTATAACGTCGACCAAAATTAAATTACTTATTACCCTAGGCTAGATTGCAGATTGGATTTATACACTTTATTGGATACCACAAAGTTATTCAGAAACAGATATATAAATTACAATTATCATTTACAATAGGCGGCCCTATAGTAATCAGCGATCTCTGTAATTCAAATAAAGTATAAAAATAATTAGCAGTTACATACGTTGAATGGCGTGTCAGCTGTTTTTAATAGTATAAATTTCACGTGGTACAATGTGTCACTGAAATAAGGCATCTCATACACCTGAATTAGAATATGAAGTTATCATCCTGATACAATAACCAAAAAATCAGTTTTAAAATATGATTTACTTTTGTAAATTCTGTTACATCATTTAAAATTAAATCTTATTACGTTGAATAAAAATGTTATTCTCCATTGACCGTGAATATAGCAATAGTAAAATACTTTCAGGGCTTGCATTTTAATCCACGTTGTAGGTATAATACACGTGAAGCAAAAACTTTGTACCCCTTTTTACGAAAATTACGCGGCCTGAGCAGTATGAAATTTGGCACAGTAAATATATTTATATAATATGCATTAGAAATACATAAAATTAATAAAAAATAAAATATTACACACACTATCATGCCTTTGACACACATACACATATATCTATATATATATATATATATATATATATATATATTTTAATTGCAACTGAGCCGATACCGACTATTCTGCCAGTGTCGAGTGGAGAAATTAAATATTTATTCTTTACGTACATACTGCCAATGTCAAATGTCAAATCAAATTCGCGCACAATTGACATAATAGAACAAAATTAAAAATAAAATATATGCAATGACTACAAAGGTATATACTCTTTGACAAAAGGACCTCAATAATATTCAAACTTAAAAATTGATACGGTCGAATTTCGGCCACTAGGCTACCACTAGTATGTATTAAAAGCCATTTTATATTACCAAACAAGGTTCCATCTTAAAACACTATGAACGTATACATGAAGAGATAAGTAAGCAAGCGATTACGTCTAGTCTTTCAGGAAGCAATAACGCTCGCTCGCGATACAACTTGCTCTTTTATTTTCACGTCCCTATCCGTGTAGTGTGTGGCCAACTTATTAGCTCAGCTTTAAAACAATACTTTTTATATAGATGATAGCACTGAGCAGTGCACGGTTTGTTATTATATTCACAGAAGGGTTAGGCAGAGGTGTGATATTGTTCACCCACATTTCACCGATGCCGTTATGGAGTTCGTTTGAGTTTTGATATAGAGGGCGACACTATTGCCATCTACCGGGCACAGTTCCAGATTCCGTGTTGCTAGTGAGAATTTCCTCTCATTTAACAATTGCGCTTACGATTACTAGACCAATGAGGCAGGCAGTAAGTATTGTAGGTCTTCTTCTCTCGAATCGAACTTGGGAATTATCGCTCATGCAGCTGTTACCTTACCCTGGATTATAACAAGGATTTGCTATAATCCAGGGTCTTCCAGATGATTTGAAGCTTGATTACTCGTTAAGGCTCTTTCCTTTTAGATGTAAAATACTTTGCCAATAGATCGACCAATAATAAATTAATAGACCAACTAAGAACATTAATGTACACTCTTAACTCGTATATTTATACGTAATCATGAATAAATACCTACTAAAAGCGCTGAGTAATCAAATAATTGCACTTTTCACATTTGTCGTACCAAACCAGCGCAGCGTTTGAGATGTTATTATAAAAATGAATCCCAAAAATAATTCTAATATTTACACGTGGAACGTAGGAGGAAAATCTTTAATAAAATATATAATAGTCATTGGGATTTTATGTATTTTATTGAAGATTTTCCTGGAAAAACTAGATACACCAACAAAAATAATTTTAACAACATTGCTCCCTTGAAATAATCCTTATACACGATCACAAATATGGAAACAACTTAATTATTCCAATTTTGCGTGTACAATTAAAATTGGCCCGCAGTGTACAAAGGTTTTGTCTTACAATTTTGTGCTTTCGGTTGCTCGGCTTTTGTTCAGAATGAGTATAGCAATTAAAACGTCTCATATGAATTAAATTAATCTCAGTTTATTTTTTTAACTAGCCTATTATTTCGAGAGAGCTTAACTAACAATGTATGAGAGCTATTAACAAAGTCTGCACAACAATGCTTATTATAAAGAATAGAGATAGTATATAATTATATTTTGACTCCCTCATTGGTTTAGTACATCATTACAATCTGTCTGGACTATAAAATAGACATTGAACCCTGAGTTTGTTTCGGCGTTTCTTCTCAGGGATAGTCATAGGAAATGCCGACGCCATCTAGTTTAAAAAAGACGTGTAAAAGTGATTGAAAAATCCTAATTGCAAAATAAATAATTTCATTTCATTTCATTTCATAGTGATTACAAGCGCAACTGCTGACCACAAGGTCCTGGAGTCAATTCCCGGGTTGGGCAAAGCGTAATTTGGTTTTTCTGCATGGAAATTTTCAATAGTATAATTTAAAAAAAAAACGAGACTTACACTAGGATTTCTCCTGTATTATGGGTACAGTTTACAAACATACATGTCACATTATACACACAACCAGACCCGAAACAACTATCTGTAGATCATACAAATATTTCTTCCGTGCGTGAATTGAACCCGCAATACCTAGCGCAAAAAGCTAATAATATAGCTATTGCGCCAACCGTGCCGTCATAATCATATTGTATGAAACTGTACTAATTCCTTTGGTCTACATCAAACAATGTTCTATCGTTATCGTTATCGTTAGAGGGCAAAATACTGCATTACAAAATCTCGTCATTTATTCAGAAATAAACGGTTTATTCTTGCACAAGAGGGTTCCGCACACTATCCATCATACTAGAGTAGATAGTGTCAAATTTATTTTCCCTACTAATAAAATATTACGTCAGTTTTCATTTTGACTGAAATATTTAATGGAAAACTGATGGGTATGTGTTAACTGATGATATATCGAAAAAATAGTTTTTTTTTAATTGAGATTTTTAATCTGTACTAAAGGCAACTACTAACTAAGTTGGTTTAGACATCGATTCTGATTATTTTCTAATCTGATTAGCATTGAATAAGAAATTTAAGTGTCGTTTGGCGCACATTGGCTTGCATTGTACTCGCATAGTCTTTACCGTTAAAGATTGTAACCAGTTTAAAACTATTATTTTAAAAGAGTATCCATGGAGTTTCTTGCCGGTCTCTTCTCCATAGGACCTACCCCCACTTTGGAACCGTGCACCTAGAATCACAACGTTTTGAAAGAGCCTGTAAAGGCCTACTCGAAACAAAAATATTTGACTTTGACTTTGACTTTTGAAACCCATTTTTTTAAGTAGGTTCCTACGTACTTCTATTAGAAGTATAGGTAGATGTGCTTTTTTTTCAACAGTGAGACGATTAATATAATTATATACTACTTTAATAGACATCGAACTATAAAATTTCTTCCAAAAGTAATACTCTATTTTTTATCAGGAGTGATGAAATTTTTTCCTTCAAAATCTCAATCGAACCCGGGGGCTAAGCCAGTTGATGTATAATTCTCACATAAACCACCCCTTTTTACTTATCTCTGCAGAATGAACACCATAGCCACCCTTTCCCATCACTCGACTTCGGTTTAAGATAAGGGGCTGATACACTGTATTCTCCTAACATACACTATAGGTACATATAGACGAGTATACGGTCTCATACAGATATTTTAAAATATGCGTAGCCTCCACGAGTGACGAATTGAGTTCCTCTGGCGTACCCTGGGCAAGCCTCAATGTCACTATAGCATGAGAATTTTCCATGTGAAAGCTAGTGCCGACTCGACAGAAGATAAAAATATACGTAGGTCTAAGACAATGTGAAAGACAGACTTCTCCATGGGACCACACATTTTAGAATCGTGCACCTAGATTTTTTACGTTTTTAAAATGCCTGGAAAGGCCCATTTGAAATAAAAAAAAATTGAATTTCACATTATTTCACCACTTTGCTCAACCCGGATCGAAACCGAAAATCGGATAATATGAACTCTATTTGGCAGCCCTGGTTTGAATTACGTAATTTAAACCATATTCGCGATTAGTTTTGAAATAATAAAACGCAATTAATATTACCACCAATTAAAGCTTAAACAACAATAACCCAATTAACTTTAATAAAACCGAAATCGTTCATAGTTTAATTGAAGTTATAGTATTAATTAATTTAATTATTATCAATGAATAAATCAATGGGTATAATTTTATATTGAAATAATGATAACAGGGTATTTTGATAGCTCGATGGCCAAGGTACAAGCTTATGCTTGCGGCTTCGCTCGCGTGCATTTTCCCGGGATAAAAAGTATCCTATGTGCTATTCCAGACTATAATCTATCTTTGTGCCAAATTTCATCCAGATCCATTTAGCCGTTCTGGCGTGAAAGAGTAACAAAGATCCATCCATCCATCCATCCTCACAAACTTTCACATTAATAATATTAGTAGGATAGTAGGATTAGTAGGATGTTAAATGTGAGATTAACTTAATGCTAAACACTAACGTTAAACTTTTGATGAATTAATAAAATAAAATAAATATATTAAGAAGCCTACAGGTTAGCGTTAAATATTCAGCTCGCGTCACTATAAAACCTATGAAGACCAACGTGACTGTAGAGACCGCAGGTTACTTGAGGTAACGCGCGGTTGCATTGTTGGCAAGTCTCTAACTACTCTACAAACTATTTAGGGTGGAAACATACGGAAGATAACACTGTCCAGCTATGGACATAAACATAACAACATCGTGAGGAATCCTTTACATCTGAAAGGGTCCATAATGTTCTTGGTGGTGTGTGTAGTCCGCCCAAACTAGGCCAGTTTGGTGGTGTAAACCTTGAACCCTCATTTTAAAAACAGGCCCGTGTCCATGGTACGGTAATGGACAGTATTATTATTTTAATAAACAGAGATACCAAAGAAAATTGTTCTATTGATAGTGAAGTATTCTTTTTCTTTTATCGTTTCACTAGATTTTGCCCGCGACTTTCGCTCGCGTTAATTTAGAATTTGACAATCAATTATTATCCATCTATTATCATAAGAACTTTTTTTCCTCGGGAACAGTACTTTTTTCGGGATTTAAGGGAAACCCTATGTCCATTTCTGTACACCTGACACCGTATATGCAAAATTCCAGGATGATCGGTTCAGTGGTTTAGACGTGAAAAGGTAACAAACAAACAAACTTACTTTCGCATTTATAATATTAGTTAGGATAACATGGAAGCCCTTGCTCTCACTAGAATGAAGATTTTTTCTACTGAAAACTACCTCAGCCATAGTATATTAGATGTTAATAGTAACATAGCATCACGCTTGTATCCTAGAAGGGTTAGGCAGAAGTGTACTATTATGCACCCACATTTCACTGATGCTATGATGATGAATAGGAGGCCGAGCTTATCGCCATACACCGGACACAGTTACTAACTCCGTGCTACAAAAAATTTCTATACAGAAAAATCCAATAACACTATAACTGCCCCGGAATCGGACCTTGGACCTCAGGTTCAGCAGCCACGCTTGCGGCCACTAGACCAGTGAGGCAGTTAGATGTTAATAATATGTAGGTTATTACGTCATAATTATACAATGAAAAACCAAAATCCAAATGAATCAAAACTGGTTCAAATGTCGCAAAAACAGTCCTTCGATTTTCGCTCGGTGCAAAATGCTCGCCAAATTTCTATACCGTGATAACTAATCAAAGTGTTATATTAATTGAGCATACCACATACCTGCGCTTACATATCCCGAAGAACTTCGCAAGAGCTAGAGCTCCAAGCTATGAAAATTGCAATGTAATTCATAAACTCCCCGGAATTTGTTTTTAGGGTGATGCTAGGTGTGAAATATGAAAACAGGATCATTTTGTCAGTTGCTTGAGGAGTAGAGGGTCTTAAAGCTAGTAGTTTCTGGCGAAAATGTGGGAAATGCCCTTGCTGTGTTCAGTCCTGGAATGATGCTCCCACCGTGATCCTTTGTGTTTCGGAGATCAAGTTCAGATATCGATCTCAGTAATCCTTATTGCTTAGGCAGTCGTTTCTGATATTTGAAAGCCGAAAAGCCTGACTTGACGTTTCAAAAGTGCCTGTAAAGGTCCGGTTGAAATAAAATACTTTGACTTTGACTTTTCTTCAGATTGGAACAAATATGTGAAAGGTCTAATATTTACCTAACAGATTACAGAATGACTGCTAGATTTATCTAGTAGTCGCAAGGTGACTTCTGAGCGTGACGTCCCTGTTACGATTTCTTGGTCACCAAGATATTACCGGGATTTTCTATTAGCAACCTTGCTCGCTCCCTATGACCTTAGATTCAATAACGCCATCAGCAAAATTTGGGTTTACAATAGTCCACTCTATTCAACACTTCGAGATATACAAACGTGGTACTCCATATTAAGTAGCAGAAAATATTAAACAGAAACTCTTTTTTTAAATTTCAAGCTGCACAACATAAAATGAAAGAACGGATGTTTTCAAGATAACATTTTCCCTTCTCGTTCGTATTCTCAGTTAGGCGAAATGTTCTCAAACCGTTGATACAGCAGACGAATGCAAGGCGTACTGAAAAGTCTGCGGAACACCGGTGTCTGAGGCATTTTGCTTCCTTTATGAAATCCAACGTGGGAATTTTGGAAACTGTTATTGCAAGCTCCCGTGGGGTGCCAGTGAGAGATTTGTTAACTTGTTTCACAGTATTAGATTCACTATTTTCATGAATACTTCATCTTTTATATAGTAGGATGATAAATCTTCTAAATTCGCTTAAATAGCATGCTTAGACAACATCATGACTTTTCAAATGAGGGTAGGCACAAACTACGGAAATCACACGTGATAATGCATCATTTCATATAGTAACGCACGCCGGCGGAGAGTACTACGCACCTGACCTTTTTGAATGACATCCCGATTTTTTTTTTATTTTACAATTTAGGACGCAATGTTTTAGGAAAGTTCGCAATCATTAAAATTAAAACAATGCTTGAAATCATCGTAAGACGAAAATTAGTGCATCGCCCTTGAATTCACAATTTTACCTCAACTAAAGCAATCGCGTTGCTTTATACACGAGGTAGATTGCTGAGGCACTGTTCTAGAGATATTTTATATATGCACTATAATTTAATATTATATAATTAATTATAGGACCCGGGTAAGTCGACAGACACCCGAGGACCGGCAGCAGCGTCCTCTCACTAATCGGTGAGCCACTGCGATCCCCTAGTCGCCTACCGAGCGTGGGAATTATGGCACCCCCCTCCACCCGGGGCAGGCCTTCATTCAGCAGTGGACGTCTTCTGTCTGATGATGACGATGATGATGATGATGAATTAATTATATGGACCCTTTGGGCATCGTCGACTATAGAAATATCGTCAACGATACACAAATGGTCGATAGCGGAGTCCATATTATATGAATTAATTATAAGAAAAATGATTTAATAACATTTGATTGCCGTAATTTAGAATAAGAGGTGTATTTTTAAATTGACACAAAGGTCGGGAACACACATCACATACAAGAAGCGTATATTTCTACCTTCCATATTCCTTTTTATTTAGATTTTTAAGGCAAAATTAAAAATAACTAAGTTAGAGCTAACGTGTTATTTTATTTTTCTAATAGTGTCACAACTAGATTTTCAACACAAACAATTCCTCGACCGATACGAGTCAACACACACACACACACACACAAAAAATATGTACATAGTCCATAAAAGTTCCGATCGAATTCAAAGCGAGTGTACACGTAATTTGCATTTTATAGGTTTTATTGCGGCAGTGTGAACACTCGATAGCGCCATACAGAATTGTTACCCATTTGTACACTGCCATCTATCAGATCTGATGTAGTAGACAGAGTTGAAAGAAAAATAATAGCTTGACTGGTATATAATAGTACCTACACCTCTGCCTAACCCTTCGAGGAATACATGCGTGATGCTATGTTATGTAATTGTAACCATGATATAAAAGCAATCATAGTGTGGGGTTTTCTTTAATACTATTAAAGACAATCTTTTATTTAATACTATCACGCCGTGTTATTGTACACACACATTTCGTCGATGCCGTTATTGAGTCCCATGTAATAGGGGGCGAGTCTATTGCCAACTACCTGGCACAGTTCCAGACTCCTTGCTGCTACTGAGAATTTCCATACAGAAAAACTCAATAACACTTTACCCGACCTGGGAATCGAACCCACGACTTCACGATCAGCAGTCACGGTTGCGGCCATTAGACCAGTCATTCATCATGTTAGACTACACGGTTGGCGCAGTGGCTGAGCGATTAGCTCTCTGCGCTAGGTGTCGCAGGTTCAATTCCCGCATGAAACAAATATTTCTGTGATCCTGATCATATGCTGATTGTGTATGCATGTGAAATGTATGTTTGTAAACTGTACCCACGATACAAGAGAAATTCTAGTGGAGGCAACGTTCATAAAAAAAAATTAGAATAAAAAAAGAATGATACTATTTCTACCATAAAAATGATTCAAGTATCATCTTAACCGCCAGTGGGACCCCACTCCACTGCTACAGGAATGTGTGAACAATATTAAAAGTTTGTACGTTTAACAAAACTCGGCTTTGAGATACTTTGTTTACTTGCGAAAATTTTCTCCGTTATTGTAAGTTTTATCCTCATAAAAAGTGGATTACATTTTGTTTTTATCATGAAGCATAAGATCCTTCTTTTCGTTAATAATAATGTCCTCCTGACCGATTTCGGTCACGGCGACCTAGGCCTATCTCACCGGAGATTAGCCAACTACGCAGGAGATATTATAGAGCACAAGTGTATGCGCAAACACAGGTGCTCTCTCTGCTCCTTCACTCTCATAGTCCGATGGGACGGCAATACGACACGACCGGAGAGAGATCAGGCGCAGGACCAACGGCTTTACGTGCTTTCCGAGGCACGGTGTGTATTCACATACACGAAGACCCAGACCCGAAACAACTATTTGTAGATCATACAAATATTTGTTCCGTGCGGGAATTGAACCCGCGACACGTAGCGCAGCAGTCTCTCTCTCAACCACTGCGCCAACCGTGCCGTTAAATATGAATATCAAAATAATATCAATATTACTGAACAAAAACACAAAAACGGGTGACGCACAAAAACTATTCCGCAAATAAATCGATAGAAACAAGCTCCCACCAAAAGCAAACAATAATACTATTTGCATCAAAGAAAACGTTTCTGAACGCAGCTACGGAGAAATTCAATAAACATTTTCCAACTATGTAAACAAAGGAATATTGTAAAATCGATCAATATACCTAACATCACGCTTACATACGAGACAGGGACAGGTGTACTATTGCGTATGCCATTATCAAGTCATTTATAATAAAGGGCGAACCTATTGCTATACATGAGGTATAATATGAAACTCCGAGCTGCTAATAAGAATTATCTGACAGACCCAATAACACTTAACCCGCAGCCTAATTACCGATGTCGCGACAGGTAGACAGTAGATCGCGCGATAGCTTCTGTCAAACGTCATTTTTGTGTCATATAATGTATTGGCTGACAGTGAGATTGCTGTCGCGTGGCTGTCGCGTGGCTGTCGCGTGGCTGTCGCGTGGCTGTCGCGTGGCTGTCGCGTGGCTGTCGCGTGGCTGTCGCGTGGCTGTCGCGTGGCTGTCGCGTTGCTGTCGCTTTTTTACGTAATTATGCTGCCGACCAGAGAATCGAACTCAATAAATCAAACATGTAAAGTCGGGAAATCGAAAACTAAAATAATTTTGATAAAACATAACTTCATAATTAAATTATGTTAAATTGACTTCATTGACAATTTAACTCTCAATTATCATACATTTTCAGCGGGCAATTATGTTTCAACATTATTTATATTGTTGGTAAGCTCTACTGAAATTAAATTTACAACACTTGCTCCCTATATACGAGTATAAGGAAGGTAAACATTTTCAAAAGAAAAGAATCCAGTTTAGCGTGAAATAGGGAAATTCCTTATAGAATCTTCGTGGGCGGGTCGACGTTGATACATCGTGAAGAAGATGTGGATGCAATCTTGTGAGTATGTTTACTTATTGGGGTGAGGTTCCGAGTTTTCAGTTGGCAAGCTAAAGTAATAGTGCGTTTTGTTGACTTTACAAAAATTCTGAGAAATTTGTTTACATCTAGAAAAAATTTGGCTGAGCTAGGATTTCTCCTGTGTCGTGGGTACAGTTTACAAACATACATGTCACATACACACACAACCAGACCCGAAACAACTATCTGTAGATCATACAAATATTTATTCCGTGCGGGAATCGAACCCGCGACACCTAGCGCAGCAGTTGATCTCTCAATACACTGCGCCAACCGTGCCGTCAAGTTTTTGGGCTTTATAGGCTTTGTTGCCATTTTTCTTCTTTGTTTAATAGGCTTCCACATTAATTCATAAAGCGTTGTCATTGTAGTGTAGTTGTCAACTTAGGACAGTTTCCCAGAACAGCCGCCATTCATCGCCTTCCTGTGTTTTAGTTGGGAAGAAGAAACGGCAAAAAATACTTATTTTTTAAACATTTCTCCACACTACCTGTATCGTGGGAACAGTTTACAGACACAAATCTCATATGCACACAGACCTGAAACAATTATACCTGTACCGCTATCATGAGTTTTCTTACTATTTACTTTCAAACTAAAGTAAATGTTCATGATAGCGATTTTAGTTCTTAACTTGGTTACATTAGGGATTAGAGTCGTTAACATGAAATCTCTATAAAATATTTAATAGTAAATCAAATCTTTACTATTTACTAAAAATTAAGAAAGTAAATAGTAAAAAAACTCATTATAGCGGTACTGTATGCGCTATACGTAGTGCAGAAAGGCAATCGCTTAGCCTGTGCGCCAATCGTGTCGTCATACACCCCAACAACAATATAGGGGACGGGCCTATTGCCATCTACGAGTGAGAAGTGTTTGCATAACCCAAAAAAACCTTGCCTGACCCGGGAATCGAATCCGGACCTCAGAATGAGTCAGCTAGTGATTTCATTCTTCACATCTGTTTACCTCTCCAACTAAACTACTACTACTATTATATAACTACTATTTTTTGAATACCTTTTTACTGTTTACATAGAAAATATTCTTTTAATAAAACAGATTCAAACCTCGTACCCAATTCATCGCTGTAATTGGTTTAAAATTTTAATAAGAGGCGGCTTGTTATCGTCTTTTGCGATCTTCTTACAATTAATTTATTGCCCAAGTTTACCTTATGTAAAGTTTCTAAGTAGCAACAAGCGTAAGGTTGTGTTCACTGGGTACTGAATAGCGGGTAATATAATTAGATTTTGGCTGTCTGGGCTTGGGAGGAAGATATATTATCTATCAGCTACCATTAAAAATAAGCTGACTCATCCCTTCTCGTTAATCCTGAATTAAAATTACATGAGCGACCACTTGGATTTTATAAATTCCTAGTGAGGTCGAGGAAATCTCGCACTTGGTGCATCGTGCATTTCGTGTTAGGCGACTGCGAGATGATGGATAAATAGGGTGTATGCATGCGCTAATCTTCAAAGAAATCATGATACGGAGCAATTTAAATAATGCTAGTTTATTCCACACAATCAGAATGGACTGTTAGATATTTGTTAGCAGTAACACATTACAGTTTTAACCGAGCAAGTATCGTGATATCAGAAATCGTTATAATACATCCATAAATAGCGTAGAAGCGCGTGACCTTGTCGCTTATGAACAAATTATATTGAATATAAACAAAACATCGAGACATTGCGTGTCCTGTGACGATTTTGGATTGAATTAAGTTGAAGCTACACTCATCCTGATACTAAATATAGTGGTAGTGGATATTATAAATGCGAAAGTTTGTGAAGCTGTACATCCACATTTCGCCAATGCTGTTATTTAGTCCCATGTTATAGGGGGCACGCCTATTGCCATCAACCGGACACAATTCCAAACTGCGTGCTGCTACAGAAAATTTCTAAACAGAAAACCCAATAACACTGCCTGATCCGGGAATCGAACCTAGGACGTAGCGTTCAGCAGTCGCGCTTACGATCACTAAACCAATGAAACCGTTATAGTCTAAAATGGTAAGTGAAGTAAATTGCACCAGTTTGTCGTAAAATTGATATTTGGAATAGTAAGGTTGTCCTGTTATAGATGTGTCCAGTAATAGGTACGGATATACTCGTGTGTCCAAAAAGATTACAATCATTTTTGGGAAGTTGTATAAAAACCGATTTAATCCTACATCTGTACCGCTATCACGAGTTTTCTTACTATTTACTATCAAAGTAAAGTAAATTTTAATGATAGCGATTTTAGTTCTTAACTTGGTTACATTAGGGTTTAGAGTCGCTTATGTGACATCTAGTCATAATAAAGTTTTGATTTACTATTTACTATATTATAGAGATGTCATGTTAGACACTAATCCCTAATGTAAACAATTTAAGAACTAAAATCGCTTGCTTGAAAATTTACATTTACTATGAAAGTAAATAGTAAAAACTCATAATAGAGGTACTGCTACTACGTTTATTAGATATAAACGTACAGAATCTCATCCTTCTAAACCGTAAACATGGGCTGTGGATAATTTCGGAACCCTTATTTTGTTTGAATGGAGATAATTACCTATATTTAATCAATTTTTACTTTGTAGCATCACTTTAACAATTATTATGTCTGTTATTACGAAGGAATTTCATGTGAATAATACTTTTATTTATAATAATTTTGTATGGGATCCGCTTATTTTACTTTGAAGTGCTTTAAATTATCATTGAAGAGGAAGAGGCTTTCAGTAATATTAGTATTTAATTACAATTTTATTTATTTTGGCGTTTTTTAGGTGAACATTTTTTTGACTGGGATTCAAGTGTTTTAAAAACCAATTATCAATTATTTGAATTGTTTGTTTTTTTTTTTTTTTTTTTTAACTTACTAAGATATTGCCTCTACTTTTTAAAAAGCCTGCCCGCTTATCCTTTTATCTGTCTAACCGGTTGCGGCTCAATATGATTATTTTATATGGTACGACTGCCATCTGACCTCCGCCACCCAATTAATGGGAGACACTGATACTCGAAGGTTAGATTGTCAGCCTTTTTTTGGGCTGTTGGCACTCGTAATTCCTGTCACAGATGACATGACGACCGGCAGCTTAATTACCGATGTAGCGACAGCCGTAAATCGCGCGATAGCTTCTGTCAAACGTCATTTTCAACCGGCACTTGGCACCGATTTCAATATTCTTCAACTACTGTATTGTTTAATAAAAGATTTATTTTTTCTTTTTAGTTATTAGTTTTGTTTTTGAGTTTTTTGGAGTCGGTTTTTATTTTTTGTTAAAAAATTTAATTATGTCATATAATGTATTGGCTGACAGTGAGATTGCTGTCGTGTGGCTGTCGCTTTTTTAGGTAATTAGGCTGCGGGACCAACTGCTTAGCGTGCTTTCCGAGGCACGGAGGGGACTGAATAAAGGTCACCTATCCAAGGACAGACATCGCTTAACCGCGCAGACTGTTCTGACATCGGTAGTTATGCAGTCAATAAATAAAAACCTTCGTCACAATATAAAAATCATATAGCGTTTCATTTTTAAAGGGAAACCGTAATTCTTCTTGACTATTTATAAATATTGTATGTTCTTTATTTTACCTGCAACTTCGTATAACCTCACATTCTAAAGTTCGAGGTTTGATTCGAACTGTACGAGTTACGACAAAATGTTACCGCCGCGTATACCTTCAGGCTATGTTGTATTATTCTCAGGAAACGTATAGTAAATGTTACGTTATAAAACAGGCAAAATAAGCAGAGCATGTAGAATACTCTCCAGTGTGGGATGGTGTAGAAAAACGACAAGTTAGACAAACTCTGCTTTAGTGAAGTTGATGTATATTTAAACGATATTTTTACAATATAAATATTATACTATTGCATAGTATCAAACTAACCCACTTTAGAACCGTGTACCTAAAATACTTGACGTTTTAAAAGTGCCTGCAAAGGCCCAGTTGAAATAATCAAGACGACCCCCAATTTCCATCTTTTTAAGAGTGCACGGAAATAGCCTCTACTAGGGACGAAACATGAGATCACTTGATGCACCCTGAGCAGTCAGCATGGATAATACCATTACTGACTAGGTGATATTTCCACTAAATTATCTATTGAAAATATCTTATATCTGTATAATAACAGCATCACGCCTGTATTCCCCGAAGGGTTAGGCAGAGGTGTATTATTGAACGACCACATTTCGCCGATGCCACTGAGTCCCATGTTATAGAAGGCGAGCATAGTGTATCAATATTAATAAAAATCTATTGCCACATGCACGACGGAGCATCACTTGAGAATGACTGGATCGATTTGGCTGGACTGGATTGATTTTTTGTGTTGTGTTCCTAAAGGCCAGGACAAATTTCCAAAAAAAAAATACAAATTGTTTGTATGAAAGAATTTTTTTGGAAAATCCACCGAAAACTCGGAAATTTGGATGGTATTTTTGTATGAAAATCTCAATAATTATCACTATCCTTCTAAGTAAATTTCACCCGTGCGAAGCCGGGGTGGGGCGCTAGGTGTACAATAATTTCCATATGTCGACTCGATGAAATACTTGTATGAAATCTTCTTATAGATTTTCTTCTTGTCAAACGTTGATGACCAAAACAAGATCATGTCTTTTGATAAGATCTTTATTTGATACATTAGCCTTCCTATGCCTTATATTTATATTATAGTATGTTACCAAAAGACAGCTGAAACGTACTGAAACAGCATGTTATCATAGGACTACTGAACAAAATAATAAAGAAGTAAACAAACAAATTCATATTTATCTTCAAAGTCGGAGAAATTGGCTTCCAAATATTTTGGTCAAAGGATCTAACCGCAAATCGAACTTCCACTTTAACGGTTAAGTAATCAGCTTAACTTATTACTGGAGATGTTGACAAATGTTATCTTCGGTCCATCTTTGGGATTTTGTTGGTTTAAGGGTATTCGTGAGACGCTACAGGATTATAAATTGGTCAGAAAATTGTTTAAAGACAAATGGTATTGCATAACGATGTGGCAGGCTTTTCTATTTCCCAAAGTGTCCAGGTGGACCCCCAGGGGTCCACGGGAGACCCGACGGGGGTATACGTTGTCGTGACAAAAAATGGGGGTTTACAATTCAATTTACAATATGGTAGAAATGTAGCAGCGGGGGGCCCACCGGAACCAGCTAAATTTTGAAAGTCTGGGAACCTCTGGATATAAATTGTCATCGACTTGTTAACAAGAAGAAGAAGAAGAATGTTTCAATTATAATAACTGATCCTATTACTATGCCAGTGCTAGGAGTGCTACGCTTTTCACTAAATAAGAAGTTTTAAGCCTACTGGTTGAATATTTGCTACGAGTTCAAAACCAGCCCGCGCCTCTTACTTTTTTGAAACTGCCTTTTGGTCTAATAGTGAAATGAGATCCATGGTTCGATTACCAGGTCGGCTAAATTGTTATTGGGTTCTTCTCTATGGAAATTCCCAGTAGAAGAACGAAGTCTAGAACATGGGACTAAATAACGGCATCGGCGACTTGTGATTTTATATATATTTTTTTTTTTAAGAAAATACATTACCCCACACTAGGATTTCTCCTGTGTCATGGGTACAGTTTACAAACATACATGTCACATACACACACAACCAGACCCGAAACAACTATCTGTAGATCATACAAATATTTGTTCCGTGCGGGAATCGAACCAGCGACACCTAGCGCAGCAGTCGATCTCTCAACACATTGCGCTAACTGCCGTCAATAATGGTACACCTCTGCCTAACCAATGCGTGATTGTATTGTATGGGTGCGAATCAGAATTTGATTTAATTCGCAAAATCGGTGAACGAAAGCATCATGAGGAAACCTGCAGATCTAAGAGAGCTCCAAAAAGATATTCGTGGCATGTGTGGACCGCCAACCTGCACTAGCGTGGTGGACTAAGGCCTAACCCTTCTTATTTTTGAAGAGGCACGAGCCGAGCCGTGGTTCAGTAATGGCCTGAATTATTATTATTATATTTTCTTCTCCCAGAATACATGAATATGACTTGAAGATAATATCGTTAGGAAATATTTCCCCATAACCATATCAAGCCCCATAGATTCGCCTTGAATTTAAATGATATTAGTCCATTGACTATAAATACATACAGACAGAAAATGGAGGCAAAGGGGTCAGCAGAGTCATAACTGGAGGAAATAATAATCAATTTTGATTGCTTATGGCTACTTCCATGTGTCGGAACTATGGAATGGGCGCTAGTGATGTGTCGTTGGGTAGAATGTGTAACACTTATACTTTATATGTTTATGTGTAATTGTTTGATGGTGTTAGTGAAAGGAATGTTCGTGTTTACTGTTTGTAATTATAAGCGAATATATTATAATATTTATCTATGACCCCTAGAGGTTTCGGTGATTTAAAATAAAAATTACCAGAATGTAATGTAGGCTGTATTATTGTAAACTAGTTTTCGCCGGCGGCTTCGCCCGCATTGATTGCGAACCCGTGCATTTTTTCGGGTCACACGTAGCGCCATCTAGCGTACTAAAGCAATTGTGACCGTCGAAAGTTATTGTTCTTTCCCTCGGAAACAGTACTTATCTTCCGGATGAAAGGTACCCCGTGTCCTTTTTTGTACCTCTGACAACGTATGTGCAAAATTTCATGATGATCGGTTTAGCGGTTTAAGCGTGAAAAGGTAACAAACAAACATACTTTCACATTTATAATACTTACTTCCGCTCGCGGCTTCGCCCGCGTGGATGACGAATCCGTGCATTTTTCCGGAATAAAAAGTAAAAAAATATAAAAGCCTATGTGCTATTCCAGACTACAATCTATCTCTGTGCCAAATTTTATCCAGATCCGTTCAGCCGTTCTGGCGTGAAAGAGTAACAAAGATCCACCCATCCATCCTCACAAACTTTCGCATTTATAATATTAGTAGGATATTATTATTATTATCTCCTTTATTTATTTAATAACATATTTTTTTAAATTTATAAATATATATAATAAAAAATATATTTATAAATATAAAAAATAGGGACCAACCGGTATCGGGAATAGGGTCCAAGCTACCGGTAGTTAGGGCTCCAGAGACAGAAACCTCCTCACAATACGTGCCGTATCAAGGAGTACCGCTTTCTGAATCAGTCCCTTGACCCAGCCGCCCAACGAGAGCCTCTTGAGATGTTGGTCGAGGCTCTTGGCCATCAGGCCATTGGCCGTCACAACAATCGACACGACGATAATAATAATAATAATAAAAAAAAGGAAGTATAATAATAATAATAATTATTATTATTATTATTATTTCACAAACATTATTTATGTCCTGACTCATAAATCTAATAGTTGCAAGTATGAGTTATGAGAGTGATTCTGATTCGATTCCTAGATCCCAAAGTGTTGTGGGTTTTTCTGAATATAAATTCTTATTGACAGCATGCAGTCAGAAACTTTGCTCGATAGATGGTAATAGGCTCGTCCTGTATTACATGGGACTCAATGAAGGCACACGTCTGCCTGACCGTTCACAGAATACAAGTGTGATGTTATGTTTTATTTATTAATAATCGCCTAATATCAGCATGGACTGGTCTTAAACGATGTTAATTTAATAATAACAATGACAAAACGACAAGGACCAAATTAATTCATTTACTATTGATTAAAAATTAGTTCAATTTGCATTTAAATCACAATTA
This sequence comes from Shargacucullia verbasci, assembly GCA_947562105.1. Taxonomy (NCBI): domain Eukaryota; kingdom Metazoa; phylum Arthropoda; class Insecta; order Lepidoptera; family Noctuidae; genus Shargacucullia; species Shargacucullia verbasci. The sequence continues at coordinate 1,459,827 of OX387283.1, forward strand.
TTCGAGTTCATTCATTTAAAATTCATTCCTAACTAATTAAACTATAATAATTAAATACACACACGAGTTAATACTGTGATAATTTACTCTTTATTAATGGATGCGTCGTTGTCATTATGTTAAAATCGTTAGGAATCAATCGTTTGAGCGATTTAACTTAATTACTTGTATAAAACATGATTGGAAATTGCCCATTATGTTCATAGTAAAGTGAAAATGAGCGATAAATATATAATTTTAATACGATCAGAGATTGCAATACAATTAATTGCTAAATGTTTTCTGTTGTGTCTTGATACAAGGACAACTGATTCATTGGTCTAATAGTCGCATGCGCGACTGCTGGGCTAGAGGTCCTAGATTCGATTCCCGGATCAGGTAGTGTTATTGGGTTTTTTGTATAAAAATATTCAGTAGCAGCACGGAGTTTGAAACTGTGCCCGGTTGATGGCAATAGGCTCGCCCCCTATTACTTGGGATTTTATAATATTGGCGAAATGCGGGTGCACATTTAAATAGTACTTACCTTTTTTTTACCTTTTACCTGTTACCTTCAGGAATATAATAATAATGATATAAGCTGATATAGTATATAATAATAATGATATAAGCTGATATAGTGGTGATAGATCGATTAGCCCACCGCACGATGATAATCGATATCACCATTCCGCATGACGAGAATCTCGTGAAAGCTGAGAAAGAGAAACAAATGAAGTATCTCGACTTGGCGCACGAGGTTGTCGACATATAGAATGTCGATTCGGCTATCGTCGTGCCGATTGTTGTGACGGCCAATGGCCTGATGGCCGAGAGTCCTCATGGACTACCTTCGCCTGGGGAAAGGCGGAGGGGCGTGCCGGACTCTTACCGGCTAAAACCACCCCGGTGTCTCCTCGCACGTGCGCGCGGGACTGCGGGAATCCAAATTCTTCCGCAGTCCCACACTATTGCTGGCCCGGTCTGCCCGGGCCTCGTCTCCCGCACGGGGTAGTGAGGTGTTCAACTACCCCGTGCATCGCCTCAGAGGCGCGCGCCGACACCCGCGCGCGCCTCCGCCTCGGGTCCATCGAATAGGGGGCGGGGACTTCAGATGACCAAGAGCCTCGACCAACATCTCAAGAGGCTGTCGTTGGGCGGCTGGGTCAAGGGACTGATTCGGAAAGCGGTACTCCTTGATACGGCACGTATTGTGAGGAGGTTTCTGTCTCTGGAGCCCTAACCACCGGTAGCTTGGACCCTGTTCCTGATACCGGTTGGTCCCTATTTTTTTTTATATTTATAAATGTATTTATATTTTAGTATTAATTATATTTATAAATAAAAAAAAATGTCATTAAATAAATAAAGGAAATAATAATGATATAATAATATTTATTAATAAACTTTTACAAAAAATATTGACATACATGTTCACAAATATAGACAAAGTATATTAAAGGCAGATAATGCGCCTAAAATTATAGCCAAACTAACGGTGTTGTGAAGACCGACAGTAGAACCAAGCAAGTCCAACTTGTATCAGTGATAGAGCTAGTAAGTTTGATGGACTTCTGACAACACCCTTTATTTTATTTTTTCTTTTTTGTGATGAGAATCATCATTATTTACTCTTTTTAAGCGTATTGCCATCTACGAGTACAGTGCCTAATTTCGTGTTGCTACTAAGAATTTACATACAGAAAATCTAATAACACTTTGTCCGAAACTGGAATCGGACCCTGGACTTCACCCTCAGCAGTCACGAGACTAATGAGGCAGTTATACAAATAAGAGTCGATAATCATATTTTTTTAATAAATAGTCGATATTACACATGATTCTTAAAGCTTATATTTCACCCAGTTTAAAGTACTTCACAATCGAACGCTTTAAAGCTATACATCATAGTGACGGGTACAGACTTGGCGTAGTGCCAGCTGATAGCGATGCTGATTGACTTATTGCCCGAGCGTAATAGAGCAACGGATTAGTTTTGTGTGAACTCCGCGTTAGATTGGGGTCGGCTTTGTGGTCCTTGCTCTTTGACCGTTAGCGGTTGCTTTGACGTTGTTTTTCTTTGTGCACGAAAAATAATTGAGTTTGCACAATAGTTTGCGAAAACAAAATTCGTTTTTGACAAACTTTTGGGGAAAATTGAAATTCGGGCTCAAAAACTCTCAAAGTAAGTCTACAATAAATTTAAAGAAAAACTAAATAATATATTATTTTAGAAGAACTACCAAGGGTAAAGCTGAGATGATCTCAGAAGTCTTTTTTACACAACTTTTCGTATTTTTGAAAGATCTAAAAAAATTGATACTAAAAAAATAGAACTGGAATTTTGCTTCGTCGTTGTGGGTAAATTAAAATTAAATAAAACAAACCAGTCTCTTCGGAGGCTTTTGAAAGTACATCAGTTGTATTTTGTATGGAAGCATAGTAAGATTTCTACTATGGTTTCTGGGATTATGGTTTCGGGGAGACCAGGAGTCCTTAAGTACCCTTAAAGGGGGTGATACCGTGGTGGGTCCGTGGTCTTTTACCTGACATCATTATGTTGTCGAGGCGGTCCACGTGGTAAGTCTAAGCACACCCCTCCACCCCCAGGAGGGGTGCCCATGATGGATTCTCACCAAGTTAATCAAAAAAGGTCATGTATTAACTGAAACTTACAAAAAAATACCCACATAACGGTACCACAGCAATATTTATTTATCCACGACACCGATTTCCCTGGTCTGGACACGGTCAGCAAACTGGCTGGCACAACGCCAGACTTGGACATCATTTTTTTAAGATCTGTTCACGAAGTATTTTTTTGAGACTTTCGATGAAAAATAGACAGGACTCTTTCAGAAAGTGATTGCATATTTTTATGTTCTGATTTTGGGGATTTTTTTAGATCGGTTAATGCAAACTGTAGGTAGGGGTAGGTGGATGAGGACCATAAGGAATGAACAATTATCAATTTTCGGATCTTATCTTCTTGGTACAAAATTCCTCATACTCTGAACTGGCAGAATTGCGTTAATTTATTTATAAAAATCAAAGCAATAGTCTTCTTCTTCTGTCGTATCGGTTTAAGTTATCATAAGGTAATCGCTCATGCCGTAGTGCAAATTAGCCATTCAGCAATTATGGTATTGAGGTTGCCTGCCCAGGGTACGCCAGGCGATCTCAAGGTTCGTTACTTGATGACGCTCTTTCCTTGTACTCGAAAAGCAATAATTAGTAAGTTATACAGACCAAAATCAAATTCAGTACTTGGCTGGTCTCTAGGAGCATATTGAGCGTTTTCAAGAAACGCTGCGTGAGTTACTAAATATCTCTAATAATACATTTGCTTACTGTGGCGGAGACCCTGTCTACAAAGTTGCACCTCTGTGCAACATGAACTTTATTCAAAGAGCTATGGAGCATGCAAGTCCTGAATCAAATCAGAGTGACTAGTTCAAAGCTAGGGAAAGTTGTGCATAAGTAGGTCCTACTAAACTAAGACTTAAACCGGTTTGGTGAACTTGCTCTTCATAATTTAATCCCTTTTGTAGAATATTAATTCTGTATAGATTGGTAATATTAATATTAGTTGTTATAGTATTATGTCAGTTTGTATAGAAAAGGTCAACGCTATAAATTATCGTGCTTTACCAAAAGATTCAGGGTCTATTTCAGCACTTGCTAATAAATGCTTGCTAATAAAACTAACAGATAAAATACCCGTTAAAATATTGCTCTTTCATAGATCTGGCGTTAGAACGTCCAAGCAACCCCTCAAATACCATAGTTAAGTAGTATATTACGCGAAGATATGTTAAATAACACAGAGCTTTCGTTAGATAATTAAGCAGTTACTGACAGTACGGTCGATGAAGCGACTAAGCGCTATATCCCAATATTTTACTTCGTGCGTAAATTGAACCATGCACTATTTATCCACAGAACCAAATATTGTACGGCCATAATATTATACAGATAGTTATTTGGAGTGTGGACGTGAAATTTATGTTTGTAAATTGTTCATGGAGACCACGATACAGCAGAAATTCAAAAGTGAGACAATCTTAAAAAAATCGCTTTAGACATACTGCTTTTATATTTTTTGCGTTCCTAGTATTTGAACTGTTTATTTTTCGGTATCTTTTAGACTCTCTCTCTAAGTCTGAACTTTCTAAGTTCAATAACCTAAAACAAAACGACAAACACATCTGAATATTAATTAAACAAGAGTCCAAATATGAAGGCATTCTCAAAGCCAAACTTTTAGTTAGGAAACCAAAACAAACGTTTGCAACAAACAGACTAGAACTCCTAACATGTTTGGCAGAGCTCTGTGGTTATCGCGGTTGACTGCAAACCCGATAGGTAAGGATAGTTTCGAGTTTACACAGATTTAGAATTGAAGTGCGTCATTTTGATAATGACGGGAAATGTTTATTTATAGTTTAAAAATCAATTCCTGGATTCTAATCCATAGTGTGATGTCGAGTTCGAGGAAAATGTATTTAGCGGAATGTTTTGCGAGAGAGAGGAATGATTGAAATGATCTCATAATTCAAAATATTTTATTTGGTGAATGGTGAACAGTGTATTTTGTACCGTTATGTTTGCATAAATAAATAAAACTTTAACTTAATCTAACACTGAAAAGCGCCTACATTCCCCAAAGGGTTCGGGAGAACTGTCAGTACCTACTATATTTTTTTTTAATAATTTTTTTTTTTACATTTTTCTTTCAAATATTTGTTCCGTGCGGGGATCGAGCCCGTGACACTTAGCGCAAAAAGTTAATCACTTAGCCACCGCGCCAACCGCGTCGTTCACAAATACATACGTATACCTCGTCGAGTTTCATGTATGGGAGCCTATTGCCATTTACCACAATTCCAAACTAATGCTACTGACAATTTAGTAACAGAAAATCTTGATACCACAATATATTTAATTTTACATAAATAATATATTTAAAACCATTTACCCTTACATTTGTTGTTTTATTATTATTAAATTAAAAAGAAAATTTGCAACGAACGTGTTTCATTTCAGAAATTCACCATAGACAATGGCAATTACAGAAGGAACGTAGTGATGTTTCTCACGTGTAGTGTTGTGCCATCGATAAAGAAGGGCAAGGTTTATTATTACAACACTATTCTTACTCTTCCATTCTTGGCGGTGACGTAGAACAAAAGAAATGAGATTTTTCAGAAACATAAAGACTACATAAACCTTATAAAAGAGGCCTTTTATAAAAAATAATAATTACTCTCAAACAATAAAATATAAATGAAATATTTTCTGTTCTCCTCTTTTTAACATCACAGTTATACACACAATCAACGCAGTAAATTATATAAATGTCTTAACTAGCTTTTATCCCTTTCAAAACACCAGCTCATTTACAGGGCACCTCGGTGTGTGATGTAAAAAGGTCTCTTTGTAATAGCAAACTGAAAAAATAAACAATAACCACGACAAAGTCTAACTTTGTGTGGAAAATGCTTTTAGAAGAAAATATATTAGCTTTGTTAGGGTTGCCACACATAAAACTACCTATTGTTTTACTCTGAATGAAATACAAAAGCAAATAAGAATACAATTGCGTATTTTCAAAAGCTGTGTGCTTTGATCTTTCGGCGAAAAAGCACTAAAACGTTCCTCTATAAAGAGTTTGTACCTACTATCAATCTCTATAGGTTTATCAAATTATATTGTAAATAAAAAAAATTAAAAACATGACTGCCTTCCCAATACGAACTAAAAAGTAAAAAACAAGTTGTATTAGGAAAATAAATTTGTCGTTGCAGTCGGGGGACCGTTCTGTGGAACACTTTTTAATTTAAGAGGTCCCCCAACTGCTATACATACATGAACCCTAAAAACATTACACTCCTTTTTTAGGCAGTCGTGTAAAAAAAACTGGTTTCTTTAGAAAAGAGATGAACCGTCAAATTTTTAAATTAATTTTTGCTCACGGTGTCCGTAAATATAATTTTTACTATTTCCTTTGGTGTACAATAAAAAATACTCTATATATACATACATACATATGCATCACGCCTGTATTCCCCGAAGAGTTAGGTAGAGGTGTACTATAACATTGTAAACCCACATTTCGTCGATGCCGTTTTTAAGTCTCATGTTATAGAGGGCGAAACCATTCCCATCTACCGAGCATAATTTCAAACTCCGATCTGCTACTAAATCCCAAGGACAATTTACCCAACCTGGGATTTGAACCTAGGTCGAGCACCCACTCAAGCTCAGCAGCCGCGCATGTGACAAATTGAAAGAATTTGCGTCTATATGATTAAGATAATGACCTGCTTGATCAACTCTTTTGACTAAAAAAAATCTTAGAAAACTCCAAATAGGACAAGAAATAGTAACCCTTAGTACATTCACGTTGTCAAAGAAATAAACTAATTACTAATGTAAATGAAAGTCTAGACTAGTCTCTTAGAAAGTAGTTTAGTCATACAAAGTAATCAGGCACAGTGAGATTTACTCACTGTTACCTGCGGCTTCGTCTGCATATATTTTGTATTTATTATCTAATTATTGTTTTGGTGCAACAATAAAAATCCGCCTCCAGCATCCAGTATACCTCTTTGTAAAATTTCATTAAAATCGGTTCAGTGGTTTACTCGTGATGAGGTAACAAACAAACAGACAGAGTTACTTTTGCATTTAAAATTCTAATGGATAACCAAATAATGTTCTTTGAAGATGTAGATTCGTTTATTCGAGACCCTCCGCGGCCGTGTCTCGGAAAGTATGTGAACCAGTCCAGTCGTTATAATCGTTACGGGGTTAAGCAGCCCAAAAGGTCTGATAACTATTGTAACCTTAGTGTATCAGTGTCTCCCAGTAATTGGGTAGCGGGGATTACGCTGTCGCACGACTCCACTGGAAGCCGACCCCAATATAGCTGGTCAATTTTACTTGGACAAACATTTAGATCAGGAAAAAGTACATTACTTTAATCACCTTTTATATCACACAGTATATTTCCATACTATCAAGTGAGAACGCAGACAGCAGAGTGGAAAATCAATTTAAACTTCAATATCGGCACTCTCAGCTGATTAATTAAAATGCGCTGTCGAAGTTAAGTACCATACACAATGTGTTTCGTCGACACTACAGACGCGAGTACTTAGTACAAAATGTAGTAAAATGGCAGGCGGCTTGGGGATCGCAGTGGCTCACCGATTAGTGAGAGGACGCTGCTGCCCGTCCTCCGGTGTCTGGCCGCACTTTTAAGACCAACAACCAACCAACTTTACCAACAACAGCCAAACAATTATATACAAACCTAACCAATTTCAACTTAACATGAAACATTCTGTTACGCTGCCTTCATTTTAAGTTCATGTCACTTAGGTAGGAGGCATTAGGGAGATAGTTATTATTAGTAGGTAACAATATTTTATTACGTAATACGTATTCCGATTAGACAAACCCACATTTCACTAATGTTATAACGTCCCAAGTAATAGGGGGCGAGCCAATTGATATCGATTGACCAAAATAATTCCTAACTATCTATTCTACGCTGTTGAGAATTTTCAAGAAAAAGTAACAACATTTTGCGTAACGCGGAAAAGTAACCCAGGACATCACGGGTCATGCATGGTGTATCTAATAAACTTATTTTCTATATTGACGGTGGAAAGGAAAAATTTACCAAGCGACAATTTGGTATTATTAGAATCAGTACCTCTATTATGAGTTTTTCACTATTTACTTTCATAGTAATGTAAATTTTCATGCAAGCGATTTTAATTCTTAACTTGGTTACATTAGGGATTAGAGTCGCTAACATGACATCTCTATAATATCGTAAATAGTAAATCAAAACTTAACTATGACACATACATATGTCATATAAGCGACTCTAATCCCTAATGTAACCAAGTTAAGAACTAAAATCGCTATCATGAAAATTTACTTTACTATGATAGTAAATAGTTAGAAAACTCGTTATAGAGGTACAGATTCTTCTTCTGATTCTAATAATATATATAACTCAATATCAATCAAATTGTCGCCTGGTAAATTTTTCCTTTCCACCGTTGATATTATTCTACTAGTAATTACCATCAGTTCAACCATCTCCAACTCAATATACTCGATTCGACTTCAAGTAACAACTTGAGTATTTGAACAACAACAATACCTAAAATAATTAATCCAGGCCAAATAATACCCACAGACATAGATAACTGCTTCCCATTGCTCCGTATAGCTTAGTATAATAACGGTGGATGCACTGCGGTGAAAGGTATAAAAGAATAGCGGGGCTAGTGATAAATAATGTGTACTTTGGTGGGTATCTATTAGAAGGCCGACGAGCAAACCACCGAAAGAAACATCCACAACCTAGTAATTACAGATAAGTACATTACTAAAAGAAGGCAACAATTGTCTAAATTGCGTTCATCATAACTAGTCTCCTGTCAAAGTTCTTATGTAAATGCAAATAATGGCTGGATTACCTTGTTCCAGGGGACTATTTAAAGTGAACAGAAAGTACAATCAGAAAGTTGAACACGCACTAAAAGAAAATCGAAAGCGATTATTAAAGAAAGTAGTGATTAAAATCTTGACCAATTTTACACATAGTACCTGCGGATACATAAAAATACCTAGATAGGAAACCAATAGTTTTCCAAGCATAAGCGTTGAATTTCGCTAAATATATACCTATATATTTTTGATGCTGATTGTACCTTGAAAGAAAAAAAATACTAGAAGAACATTTATGCCGTATGATATTCTGAGATTGACAGAACAATGAATACAAAAAAAAGACTAAAACAAAAGAAAGAAAATAAAAATCGTTTCTTTATTGTTAAAAATTTTGCATTTCGATAATTTAAATAACTGTTCTTAACATTTAGTGGGAACAAGACTAGTAACTAACGAAACTAGTAAGATTGTAAACCGTATGCCACTGTAACATGGCACTTTAATACCCTTTTTTGTTCAGTTTATGTTTGCGATCGCTCAAGATCTTTTAGTGTGGGACACACTTTATTTTCAATTAGTTTTGACTACATTTTCAATTAATTTTATTTAACAACTGAGACCATATAATATATTAGAAAAAAACTTGTTTCTACTTTTACTATATGACTTCAACTGTTGTAACTATATATTCCCTATTAAAATATTTATTTATTAACATTACTACAACAAACACCAAGATTTTTTAAAAGATAAATATTGCTCCACGTTAGGGACAAACGTGCTTTTACAAACATTCACAGAAACCAACACTCAAAGCCAATAACACAGGAAGTCTCATTAAAACCCGTCGCGCAGGTATTTTTCTGATATCAGCATCAATAAACACACGTAGTTCCCAGTTTCAAGGGACACAGTTTAATAAAGTCATTTAAAATGAAACAAAAATAAAACTGTAATCACATTCTGCCCAAAAGGACGATGTTACACAAAATGATTTGCTAATACACTTACAACGCCATCAGTTCTAAAGTAATAAGGCCATTAGGAAAGTCTAGAACACTCATAAGAATTAGATAGAATGGCGCAAAAAACTTTGATAGATTACAGTCATCATCGTTAACTTCTTTTATTTACGGAGCAGAGGAACCGGCGGTATGGATATTAAAACATCGGTATTAGTTGGAGCAATCAAGTTTTATGAAGCATCTAGGGTGTTTCTATTTTAAAAGAAATATTTATATGGACGCAATTTTTATGGCCTCATAAAATATATACATAAAACTAGCTTTTAACTTGAAATTGGACTTTAAGGAATAATTTATGTAAAGTTTGTAATTATTATTTATTAGCCATAAATCGGTTCAAGATAAATTTGGAATTTCATATAGTAGCTTCAACTGATAGACAAAACTACTGATACAGGTGGTTAAATGAGTCTAATTTACTTTCTATATGGTATAGTTCCTTATATCAAACGGTGAAATCATTCCGAATTAAAAAATGCTGCAATGAAAGTATGGCAATGACAAAAGTTGTAATAGGCTAATACTGCCACAGCCAAATAGATACGTTAAGTTAAATATTTGGTACAAAATTAATGTAAAATTAATATTTGTTTACTGGTAATTAGAATGTTCGAAATTCGTCTGTGACACAATAATCAGGTTATGAAACGCCTGGCTTGTGTTACGCTAAGATTTATGGCGTATCAAAATCACGCCAGACACTATACACCAGACGATAGTCTCACCTCTGCAACTGTACGATAATATTTTTATCTAAAATATCTTCCATTCTCTATATTGCTGTCAGAGATATTACCACCATTTGTACCATATGTGTATAATGTAATTTCACCTTCTATTATTTCCGTTAGTGTAAAATAAAGAACACGTCATCTATCTTTAATCGCATAACAAGGTCCTGAGTATTTGGACCACAACCAAACTTCAAATATATTAAGAACTTAGTCTTAACCCGTTGCTGGACTTAGATAACGGTATCCACCGTTGGTGTTGGGATGCTTAGCTCTAAATGTATGGCACTTATCTTTGTTCCGGACATCTGCACTGGATCCTTTGAAATGCATTCATCCAGGAAGTAATAGAAGGATTAGTCTTAGTTCAAAAGATTTCGTGAAGTTAATACAAGGCTATTGGTTATATACTTACTTAGTTTGCATTTTAGTTTGAATTAATTCATATTAACTGGTGCGCAGTACTCACAACTGATTTGGATGTATGAAACGATGCTTTTATGTAGATAAAACAGAAGAGGTATCAAAGGAAAGCACGTGGCGGTTTTGTAGATTCTGCCTACCCTAAAGCAGAACGATACCATGTTATGTATATAATATTACGATGCTTAATAAACAGACGTTTTGTGATCATTGAATTTCACGATGTTTTCAATCATCTTTGTATTTTTCTTCTCGGAAATGTTATTATATATATTAGGTTCTATTTGGTATTTCTATATCTATAACATTCGAAAAAGAACGAAACATTGTTAAAGTAAATACAAATATTCTTCGTCTGTTATTGAATTTACTATTTGTATTCCTTGCCGTACCGTTCTGATAAAACGGTAACTTGTTTTTTTGATTAACGTGTTGAGAACCCATCTTGGGTTATCTTCCGCCTGGGGGGGCGGAGGGGTGTGCATTCACATTACCTTATCGTAAATAATCCCACGCTGTTTATAGAGGGTGTCATGATAATCAAGCGTATCCCAGCTTTAACTTTGGACTTTCTTCGTGTCTGAATTATTTTATGTTGATTAAAATTTTGAATATAATCGTTTCTCTCCTACCCACTGTAGAGTATAGGTCATCTCTTTTAATAAAGGAGGTTCACAAATCCGTATAAATTTATATGCAAGAATGCAAGTGATTGGATTGGGAACCATGATAAATTCCGAAACTGTTTTCTTACTACTAATCAAATAAACTAATAAGTATTAGTTTATTTGATTAGTAGTAAGAAAGTAAGTAGGTCCATATGAACAAAATAATGTATCCATAAATTAATCAACAATTCTTCTTTGCAGATTGGCGTGACAGCTTGTTCAGCTACTGGTAAGTCTTTTCTTAAATACTCTTTATTGTATTCACCGTCTTTATTTTAAAATTTTCTGTTCATTTTTACTGTTCATTCAACTTTATTTTTACCTGGTTCTGAGACAGTATTGACCAGTTTCACTTCGGTCTTTACTTCCGTATAACTCATGGTAATATCTTTCTCTTGGCCGTCAATCTACTCCATTTTAAAAGGCACGTGATATTTAGGTATTATTTCGTACAAGTAAAATTATCTATTCCAGATCTTTATCAATAAATTGAATTACCTGAAGCGAGAAACTTTTTAATGACATTAAAAATATAAGATTTAAATTGCGTAGAAAGCTTAGTCAACATTCTACAAAGTCAATGAACATGTTCTTACATATACAAAATTATTCAATTCTGTAAATGTAAACGATATTTTTTTCTATTGTATTTCCAGTTACTAGATTTACATGAAAGTCAGGACTTTTCATATCCAGTATTTTTCATTGAAGTTCATCTGCTTTAACAGGACAATCTTTTTCAATAAATGGTGCAATAATTAATAAAAATATAATTTCTATACAAAATTAGAGTTTAGTAAATATAAAGCAAAAACACCAAAATGTTCGTTCTTAACAAATTGATGAAAGAACCTTAACGTTTTTGTAGTTTTACTTTCTTCTTAAATACTTTTCTTAAATCGGCCAGAATGATATTGTCGCACATAATAAGTCTATCGCTAGCTTCTAGTCTTGGTTCAATTCGCAACATAACATGGTGACAATCCATTAGAATCAGTGTCATAAGAAAGAGAAAATGGCTTATCTGAATAAAAGATGACAATTGACTAATAACCAACTGACATAAACTAATGGAAAGTAACATAATGTGATGACGTAGGAGCGATAGTAATTATTGCAATAAGTCAACGTCGGTCCGAGATTAACGATGAAGAATTGTGATTGATTATAATGAGGATTTGTACAGGAACTATTTCAGTTGTGGGAATAATGTATTCGCCTTTGGAAACGGGTATTTTGTCTGCACTGATTATCCCACATTTTCTTAACACTTAGACAATACTTAATATTTTTATAAACGTTGAACAGTTTGACTATCAATAAACAGTTTTATTCTAAAACCTTTTAAATATAGAACTTCAAGTTAAATACTGGACATGAACATTTTTGAATGTTTTTAAAGCAGTGCGAGAAATCAATCCACTATATTTTTTTATTATTATTTATTATTTATTTATTCAAGTTTACACATACAATATGATGACAATGTCTGTCGAATACTTGTTTTTACGATATAGTATTGAACAAACTTGTATCGGCTTTTGTTTTAAATTTTGTTGTTCAGCTTTCATATCGATATTGCGCCAATAATTATCGTCTGGTTTGATGGAAACCGCGTTTGTGTCATAGTATTTACGTAACTTTATAAACCTAGCTACATTCCTATATTTTATTTTAGTACCAAAAGGACCACTAAAAAAAAGGACAATAAAATAAATACTTTCCTTTTGATACAAATGAATACATCGCCAATAATCCTTGAAAATGATCTCGTTACTTGCATTCTTTTACAAACATACATTAAATTTTTCTACATAACCATGTACTTTCACATTTTTTTTTCTGAAAAATAAACACTAAATCATATGTTTATCGATTTTTATGCAGATGTTTGAATTCTGTGTAGAATGGATGTGAATTTTTTTACAATAACAAATTTGATCCTTCTGGGAAAGAAATAAAGTTTAAGTTTAGAAAACAGAAGATCTTAGATGCTTCAGTAAAACATGTTAGATGCTTCACATTCATTGTTAATATGGCTATTACATTACTTTTTAACTCCGATTATACCATCGGTATTCGTAATCGATTGATCGCTTTGATTCCTGCTTTAGTAGATTTCTCCTTTTTTCCAGTGTCTTAAAAAATCAAGATTATAAATAAATTAGAATTTTGTATCGTAAAGATACAAGGTCAGAATTTGTTAAAGAAGAAGAATTTTATTTCAACAATATTTATTAAAACCCCAATTTGGCCAAATGCGAGTTTCCGTGATAATTTTTCACATATCGAGACCCATTTGTGCTTCGGCAAGCATGTTAAGCGGTTGTTGCCGGTTATCTTACGAAATACCTATGACAGTTGTTATAAGTGTCAGCAGCCCAAAAAGTCAGAAAACCGGTTTTACCTTAGCGTATAGATATATCCTTGTATAACCTGTAACACTTTCCTTTGTTTTTCTCTATTCTTAGATGAATAATACTAGTGGAGCTACTTCAAATAGCATTACCAACTTAACAAACATGGCACAATAACCCCACATAGACCAATAGACCAACTTAACTAAACTATTATTTGCCCGCAGCCACTCAATTTGCTCTGACGAACTATTTCATCAGTATCGGTTCACTAAACTTTAGTTTCCAAGTTCGAGTCGCGACGTTTGGACTACGTCAACAGTTTTCGGGATTTATAGTCAAAGATATACGTATTTTGTAAGTGCATTGCAAGATTGGACGTAAGTTTATAGTGTTTTTACATAGAACAGTATAATTATACGAGTGGCTCAGGGTTCTTAGAAAATTACATTCCTCAATAATGTGCCAGTGAATCGTGATCGAATCGAATGTGATCTTCGGTGATCATAACTCTCTACTTGAACATATTTGAGTCCGCCATTTTATACAAATACATCACTCAAAGCAATGATCAAACGCTGATCAAGGGATCACCGCTGGGCGTCGTTCTGTAGTACGGACGTTAGCCTATGTATCGGATAAAGAACTATCATGATCGACCTATTAGTTACTTTATTTTTTTACTGTTAAATGTTGTCATTGTAAATACAAGTTAAAAAAAATTACCAATTAAGTTCAGTAGCCCGCGAAACATATTTTAGTTGCTATGCAAATCTGAGTACCGAAATAACAAATAATGGACCACGTAATAACAACACTATATAGTTTATCAAAACTAGAAGAACAGAATCGTTCATTTCATATTTATAGTCAAGTTATCTTACTGCAACTGATACCCAAGCTACAACATGATAAACAAAACATTGACGTCAGAACACTCGCCAACATTCAAAAACAAAAGGCATCCTTCATCCTTTATGGCAAAAAAACACCAAGGAATTCTTTTAGCACCATCTGTTTGTCATACATACAACATTTTTGTCTCAAGGGAAATTAATAGATGTATCAGAGGCTCCCAACATGCGTTTCAGCCAATAAAAAGTTCTTCCCTGTCTTGAGTATGAAAAATGAATTGTATTGGTGTACAGTAGATGTGTTTTGACAGCCCCTGGATGATTTATATGGTTTTAAATATTTCAGGATTGTTTCTTGCTTTGGTCTTCCGAGGGATAGGAAGAGGTGTTCTATCGTAAATTTAGTTTAACATTTAAGTTATACGTCCCAGGTGATAGGATGCCAGAATGTCGTCATTCAGCGAGTGTCAGTACTAAGGAAATGAGAATATTCTAACAAGAAAAACTAATATAAGGTTGACGGCACGGTTGGCGCAGTGGTTGAGCGACCGACCGCTGCGCTACGTGTCGCGGGTTCGATTCCCGCACGAAGCAAATATTTGTATGCTCTACAGATAGTTGTTTCGGGTCTGGTTATGGGTGTTTGTGACATGTATGTTTGTAAACTGTACCCACAATACAAGGAGAAACCCTAGTGAGAGCAAAGTATAAAAAAAAAAAGTTGGATACCAAACGTATACACCACGCATTTTCTTGATTTACGTAGTGCCCTTAAGTGGTCTGCATGAATAAAAATATATTTTATTATTATTATTAATATTTACAGTTAAACGAAAAAATAAGTAACCTGGGTTACCAAATACGATTTTTTTAGAAGTTTTTTTTTTATTTTCGGGTAAAATATTTAATTATTTATTCAGTTAAAATTTTATATAAATATGATAAATAATTCATTTAAATTTTCATAATTTACTTTCATTTCTTCTGATCTTGGTTATATGTTCTCTGATTGTTGAGGGTCGTGATCGTCGTGAATTTGCTTGTTTCGTTCCGGACAAGCATTGCACCCTCACAAGCCTTACAAGAAAATAATTGCGCATTAATTAGTTCTGAACTAGACGAAAGTAAGACAACACAAAGACAGGAGAGGTTGCAACTCAGCACTATCCACACACACAAACAAAAACACACATAAACTGCCTCCCAACTTCTGTCCAAAATTGATATCTTGCATATTGTACAATAACAGTAGAATCGCCATTAATTCCTACATTTGATTTTCAACTTTATCCGCGAAATTTTAGGGTGTGTTCCTGATTGTATGGGTATATAAACGGGGGAGTTATCGAGGGCACCATGTCATAAGGATGTATGCATGTGGAATCCTTTTCAGAATCCATGTTCCTAAAGTAGGTGAGAAAGGGAAATAGTGGAGAGATTATTCAAATGTACGATTTTTGAATATTTTCTTTGATTTGTTGCTTTTGTATCTTCATGTTATAGAAAAGTTTGGTGTTAAACGTAGGTTGGATGTTGTCTTCGTGTTTATTTTATTTCAATTACGGCCCCACACAGTATCTACTTATGATAGGCAAAATGGCGCCATTAGAAGAAATTTAGTTCTCATTTTATTTCACGATTTTATAAATTAACATAACGTTACATCATGCCTATATTCCCCGAAGGATTAGGCGGAAGTCTACTATTGTACACCCACATTTCGCTAATACCGTTATTGAGTCCCATGAAATAGGGACAGTTCCAGATCCTTCGTGTTGATTTTCTATAAGAATTTCAATATAGAAAAACGACAGTAACACTTTTAATAGACACAACCTACTTCATAAAAAGCAGTTTGGCTTCACAAGGGGACGTTCAACGACAGATGCGGGCGTGGAATTGCTGAAACATATATTCGATGCCTGGGAAGACTCGCAAGATGCTCTTGGCATATTCTGCGATTTGTCAAAGGCTTTCGATTGCGTACACCATTATACACTCATCAGGAAATTATACCACTACGGCATAAGGAACAAGGCTCTCGACTTCTTATCTTCTTATTTAAGCAATAGAATTCAGAGAGTCGATATTAATGGCAAGAGATCTTCGGGATCTGAGGTCACCATGGGCGTCCCGCAGGGTTCAATTCTAGGTCCATTTTTGTTTCTAGTTTATATTAATGACTTGCCATATTACGTACGGGATAATCACGAGGTAGTATTGTTCGCGGATGATACTTCTCTAATATTTAAAATTCGACGACAATTACTAGATTTTCGCGAAGTTAACGTTGCACTATCTCATGTAGTTCATTGGTTCAATGTTAATAATCTTCTCCTTAATGAGAAAAAAACCAAATGTCTTAAATTTTCAACGCCCAATGTCCGACAAGTACCAATCAATGTTAAATTGAATGGAGTGGAACTGGACATTGTGGATTCGACTGTTTTTCTAGGCATCACTATAGACGCCAAACTGCAATGGGGCCCGCAAATAAACAAATTATCGGGTAGGCTTAGTTCTGCCGCGTTTGCTGTCAAAAAAATTCGGCACTTAACTGATGTGGATACAGCCAGAATAGTTTATTTCAGTTATTTTCATAGCGTTATGACTTACGGCATCCTCCTCTGGGGAAACTCTGCAGACATCAATACTATACTCGTCTTGCAGAAAAGGGCTGTCCGAGCTATTTATAATCTTGGTCCAAGGGTGTCGCTGAGACACAGATTTAAGGAAATTAATATTCTAACTGTAGCGTCACAATATATTTTTGAAAATTTAATATATGTTTATAAAAATATTTCGAACTTTGTCAAACTGTCTGATACTCATTCTTTGAACACTAGGAATAAACACAACCTTGCTGTACATGCTACGCGCCTCCACAGAATAAGCAACTCGTTCATGGGAATACGCTTTTACAATAAGCTTCCCAATGATATACGTAATTTAACATTAAAGAAGTTCAAAATTGTAATTAAATCTAATCTTTGTAAAAAAGGATACTATAAAATTTCGGACTATTTAGATGACAAAAACGCTTGGGATTGAGCCGCTCTTTTTAGCCTTCCTTTTTTTTTATATACAAATTTTGCCATTAATTATTATATTATTTACTTCATTATTTTGTTATTGTAATGTCGTTTAAATTGAAATTATTTCTTATATATAACCGCTATACATTATAAATGTGAGTGAGATCTAGGCTGAGCGCTCTTCATTTCATTAATTCTCACGATAACTGATGCATGCTTGCACTCTGTTGCGACAGGTTAGCTCAAATAGTTATGGCACTTTCTTCAAAAGGCTATTCCACCCTATATTTGTCTCACATAAACCTTTACATCAATACAATCTGTCTGGACTTTAAAATAGACTTTGACCCCTGAGTTTGTTTCGGCGTTTCTTCTCAGGGATAGTCATAGGAAATGCCGACGCCATCTAGTTTAAAAAAGACGTGTAAAAGTGATTGAAAAATCCTAATTGCAAAATAAATAATTTCATTTCATTTCATAATTTCATTTCATTTCATTTCATTTCATTTCATTTCATTTCATTTCATTTCATTTCATTTCATTTCCTAATGCAGGAATCGAACCCAGGATCTCTCGATTAGCAGCCGCGCTTACAACTAGGAGATAAATGAGGCATTCTATGTAGAATAAATATATTAATATATAGTAGGTATATGTAGGTAAATTATAACTTAACATATATAAGTAAATATATAATGCGTAATTTTCTATAAAATAATAGGCTATAGGACTGCATAAAAAATAAATTCTGAAATCTTGTTTGGTAAATAGTTTTACTTCTAAAAACTCAGTTAAACTTAATCTTTTGCTTATCTTTGGTGTTTTCAATTTTTGATTTATCAAAATCACACTATAAGTATGACAACGGCAATGAAAAACTATGACGTCACGCCTTGGTATTCCAAACATTTTTAGAACAAAATGTCGTTTTGACAGTTCATAAAAAGTAACTCAAATTACTAGTAGTCATCTACCGGATTATCATTACCAGTAGATGGTCACAGGTTTGCTCCTGATTCATTATCATCATCATCAGCCAGAAGACGTCCACTGCTGAACGAAGGCCTCCCTCAAAGGGGGGCTTTGCCATAATTCCCACGCTTGGCAGGCGGCTTGGAGATCGCAGTGGCTCACCGATTACTGAGAGGACGCTGCTGTCCGTCGTCCGGTGTCTGTCCGCAGTTTTAAGACGTACCCGGGTCAAATTGCTCCTGATTACAAGAGACTTAACAACGAAATCGGTCAAAAGTGAGTTTAAGATTGTTACATCGCTGCCTAATCCTTCGGGGAAGACAGGCGTGATGCTATGTTATGTTATAATTGATGTTACTGGTATTTTCATCGCGTATGACATCTAATAATACTGTCAGTTACAATCAACCACGTAGTAATTACATAGATGGTATTGTCGTTTAATTCTAATATCTCTAGCTCTAGTAGTAGTTACATCCATCTACGAGGTTCAGCAGCGCTTGCCGCGGTCAATCTTTGGATGGGTGACCATTTTTCACACATCGAGACCACATTTGAGTTCAGTTCAAGTGTAAAACGTGTTCACTATTGACGACACGGTGGCTAAGCTTAGCTTTCTGCGCTAAGTGTCGCGGGTTCGATCTCCGCACGGAACAAATATTTGTATGATGTACAGATAATTGTTTCGGGTCTGGGTGTTTGTGTATGTGAATATATGTGTTTGTAAACGCACCCATGATACAGGAATTATTCCAAGGGTGGGGCAATGTATTTTTTAAAAAGAAAGAAAAAAAGGAGAGAAAAACTGTTATTTTTTTTTAAACACGTTGCCTCCATTTCGTATCGTGGGTGCGTTTATAAACACAAATATTCACAATTCACATGCACACACAAACACCCGAAACTACTAAAAAACTCTAAGTAACTGCCCAGGGAAATTATGCCTGATGGATGGAAATAGACTCGCCACCTATTACATCGGACTTAATAACAGCATCCGCGAAATATGGATACAGAACAGCACATCTCTGCCGGATCCTTCTGGGAATACAGGCGCGATGCTATGTTATGTATTATGATTTGCAATTTAGTCGTGGGTTTATTCATTAAAAGTACACAGTTTGGCTTGTTTTGTTAGTATTGTGTGCAGTTTTTGTGGCACGCAATAATTTGCATGCATATAAAATTATGTTTTAAATCGTTTGTCGAGAATTAATATGCAGGTATTGTATTGAAAAAATATTGTTGGAAATATCAAATAAGTATGTGTAGTTTTTGATAATGTGATTCTATAGTAAATAATCATCTGTATGCAATGTTATTAAAGGCTGAGTTTATGAAAATTAAAACATTAATTTACCTATTTAATTGCTCGACATTTCAATAATACCTATTCCCCGAAGGGCTAGGCAGAGGTGTACTATTGTACATCTACATTTCACTGATGCTGTTATTGACTCCCATGTAATAGAGGGCGAGCCTATTGCCATCTACCGGGCACAGTTCCATACTCCGTGCTGCTACTGAAAATGTCCATATAGAAAAACCCAATAACACTTTGCCCGACCCGGGAATCGAACCCAGGACCTCACGCTCGGCAGTCGCGCTTGCAACCACTAGACCGAAGAGGCAGTCCATACCAAAAAAAAAAAACAAAAACTTTTTGAATGACCTAGGACCTTGCGTTCAGCAGTTGCTATAGGTATATTTACATATCTATACATATAAATAAAATTGGAGTGTCTGTTTGTAATATTAAAATAACCGTTTTTTACTACATGCATATGAATATATATACGGTACATACACCAAAATAACATTTTTTACAACTTTTGTCTGTCTGTCTGTCTGTTTGTATAGGTTAATCTCTGAAATGGCTGGAGCGATTTTGACGGGACTTTTAGTGGCAGGTAGCTGATGTAATAAGGAGTAACTTAGGCTACTTTTATTTTAGAAAATTTCTTTTATTTTAGAAAAATTCTTTTATTTTATAAAAAAATAGGGTTAAGTGCATTTGGTCTCACAAAAAATACATTGTTAAGTTCCGACATCCACGCGAACGAAGTCGCGGACACAGCTAGTTATTTATATATTTATGATTAAAACCACATAAGTAAGTACTATATAAAGTAGAAACACCCATTAATAAAATTCTCACAAACGTAATTAACAGACAATTCACACTGACAGTTCTAAAGCAATTTTTTTTTGTTTTTTTTTTTAAAACATTGCCCCACACTAGGATTTCTCCTGTATCGTGGGTACAGTTTACAAACATACATGTCACATGCACAAACAACCAGACAAGAAACAACTATCTGTAGATAGATCATACAAATATTTGTTCCGTGCGGGGATCGAACCCGCGACACTTAGCGCAGAAAGCTAATCGCTTAGCCACTGCGCCAACTGTGTCGTCATGTAAACCAATGTAAAGCAATGGATCTGTAAGAGCACTTTCACATTATTTACGCACTCACTTCCCGTACAATTTGCATCACGCCGATAATACATTAGTAACTAAAGTATAAACGGGAAACGTCTCATTATCACACCTCGGTGTGGTTTAATTGTCAACCCTTTGTTTTGCAGACAAAAGCCTCGAATTAACGTTTGCGACCGAAATGTTAGGAGCGATTGCGAAAGGTGGAAGACAGAATTTTCTGCAAATGTGTCCTTTACGTCGTTCTGTTTAAACACCGACTGGATTTAGTATGAAAATACTTTGGAAAGTTCTGAAATTTATAAGTACTACAAAGGGTAGAGTCAGCATCAAAAATATATACACACATAGCGAAATTCAAAAGCGAGTTTTAGAACAAATAGTGATTGAAATATTGACCAATTTCATACATAGTATCTGCGGATACATAAATATACATGGTCATTTGATTTTTATGATTTTAACTAATACCTTGCCAAGAATAAGCGTTTGAATTTCGCTACTTGTATACATCTTTTTGATGCTGACTCTACACTGAAGGGTACGGCAGAGTAAGGTTTTAGGTTGCCGTTATGAAGTCCTATAAAATATGAGGTTACGCTATTGCCATCTAAGATGCGCAATTCGAAATTCCAAGGTGCTATTGAGAATAGCATAAAATAACATAACATAGCATCACGCCTGTATTCCGCGAAGGGTTAGGCAGAGGTGTAATATTGTGCACCCATATTTCGCCGATGCCGTTATTGAGTCC
Source organism: Shargacucullia verbasci (assembly GCA_947562105.1). Taxonomy (NCBI): domain Eukaryota; kingdom Metazoa; phylum Arthropoda; class Insecta; order Lepidoptera; family Noctuidae; genus Shargacucullia; species Shargacucullia verbasci. The sequence continues at coordinate 1,481,543 of OX387283.1, forward strand.
CATATTATAGGGGGCGAACCTATTGCCAAATACCGGGAACGAGTCCAGACCCCGTGCTACTACTGAGAATTGTCATACTGAAAAACCCAGTAACACTTCGCCCGACTCAGAAATCGAACTCAGGACCTCACGCTCAGCGGTCACGCTTGCAACCACTAGACTAATGAGCCAACTGGGAAATCATCCATGTCGTATAGAATCAAGATCCATATGCTGGACAAAAATAATAATGCTATTCTGTTAGAACTTATCAGACTTAGAATTAGTTATTATTGCACCAAAGCTGTAGGGTGCATTCTCCTTGGTTTTAAACCGACTTCAAAAAAGGAGGAGGTTCTCAATTCCACTGTATGTTTTTTTTTTGTTTACAGCATTGTTTTGTTTTCGCATTTCCAAGTGTGAAGTGAATGTTAAAATTCACTTCACATTTGGAACAACACGTTCATTCATTTTACATTTGGATCAACACGCGGATGATATCCTTTAGGAATAATCGTCATCTAGGCAACGTAACGTCGACCCGGGTACGTCTTAAAACTGCGACCAGACACCGGAGGACGGGCAGCAGCGTCCTCTCACTAATCGGTGAGCCACTGCGATCCCCAAGCCGCCTGCCAAGCCTGGGGATTATGGCAAACCCCCCCACGTGGGGGAGGCCTTCGTTCAGCAGTGGACGTCTTCTGGCTGATGATGATGATGATGATGATGAGGCAACGTAAAAATACAAAAGAGTTCTCTCTACTTATTGATACCAAAATTATACATCTATCTACAAAAGGAGCTTAGCGTAAATAACTTACGAACTAAGTCCCATAACGATAAATCATTTCACTCCAAAAACAATACTCACTCCATTTCCATCTAACGCATTGTAATAACAGTTCAATCTCAACGCCAAAAAAACTTAACTTCTCTTACACGCCTACATCACTTAGTACCATGACTTACAAACACCGAATCACTCCCCAGAGTTGAACCGCCATTCCGCGATATTTTGCTAAGTCGTAACCCAACTGATAAATACACGTATATCGGAACATTTGGAACATAGAAACCGATTCAAATCCCAAAGGAACGGAGGGTTTACAAAATGTGGCCCAACGTTTTGAGTGATTTCGTTTCGCAATGAAACGAATATGTTTGCACCCCTTTTAATTTGACGTTATTTGGTCGATTCTGTTAATATTTGGTGGTTCGGATGATTTTTTATTGAGTGGCAGGCTTTGTTTAACATCGTTTTTTGAAACGGCAGAAATAAGGACTTTTTGCTGTTTCATTATTTTTGATAATTGGGGAATATTTACTCAGTTGTAATTGCCATTCATCAGTTTTAATAAACCGTAATTATCCATCACAGCCTCATTTATCTAGAGATCGCAAGTATGACTGCTGACTAGGGTCCTGGGTTCGATTCCCGAGACAAGCAAAATGTTATTGTTTTTTTTTTTAAACAAATTCTCAGTATCATCACGGTGTTTTGAACTGTAGTCCAAATGGCTAGTCCCCTATTATATGGGACTCAGTAACGGTAACAGTGGGGTGTACAATGAATGTAAAATTAAAAACCCAGTAGTCTATACCATGATCTCACGCATTTGCGATGATTAGACCAATGAGCAGTTTATAAACAATTAACAATTTAAATAATAATATAATCAAAGCAGAAGAATTATGATGATATACATACTTTTATCTAAAAAACAAATCACTTGTCAATCTTATTTCAACAATAGAAGTATCAACAATAAAACGTGCCCGACATAGGTACAATTCGGCTTTGCATCCAAATTAATTCGGCACCTAATTCGGCTTATGGCCTACTTTTGGCGGTAAATTTCACGAAACAACCCTCTTGGGCGATCAAATTGGACATGAAGCTAATTTTCCTACCCTCGCGACAGCCTTAGAAAAATGTGGTCTGATAAAATTAATTGGGAACTTTTCAACTGTCGTATTTTGGCTGCTGTAATTGGGGTTCAGATTGTATAGCGCTGGTACATTTATAGGCCAAGTAGTGTCGTACACATTATGTGTCTACGATTGATTTATTTGAAAAACACCAAGTGTTTATCACTCTGTCTTAAACTTTTTCTTGTTGTACCAAAGTATATTCAAATTGAATATTCCGATATTTTTTAAGTTAGACAGCAGACATAATACTGACACTATTATCGTTGTGAGTAGGTTAAGAGCTAAGGCACACTAGAGACTTTTAATCGGCCGATAAATAGTGTTGTTCTAGTTGATAGGTATCTACGGGAATATATAGGAGTGCGTACATTTATTTATTTTATTTATTATTATTAGTTATTAAAAAGCAATGATAGCTTAGCGGTTGAACGCTTGCCTTCCATGCAGGAGGGTCTGAGTTCGAACACGGCCCGTACCTCTGACTTTTCGGAATCATGTGGATTAGAATATTTGATTATCACTAGCGTTTACGGTGAAGGAAAACATCGTGAGGAAACCTGCACACAGCAGTGAGACAGTAATGGATAAGAATTTATTTATTTATTTTATTTATTTATTAGTTATATGGTACAATGGAAGCCTTACTCTTAATCATGTCGTACATTAACCCGATTCACTGATGGCTATAACGAAACAAAATCGGACGACTGTCGGCCGACCGTTCATTATTTAACGAGAGCTAGTTTTTTATTCATGAATCGGCAGTTTAATACCGGCAGTACTTTCGAGGCTGATTGTACGTTACGTACGGCACCTAGAGATCCAGTATCACTTTTATCTCAAAATGATAAAGGCGATAGTTAGTGGCTTCGAGCTTGGCTGGCATAGTAGCTTTTGTTTGTAGAATGAATTTGCTTCGTATGTAGACTTTTACAAAGGCGCTAACAAGCCAAGTGATTTTCATTCTGTATTGCAAATAATTAAACGGAGTTAATCGTTCCACTGAAATGTCTGACAGAATTAATTGCGAACTTTTTAACTTTCTTTTTTGCGCTTCGGGAAATCGAAAATTGTTTTTAATCGGATCCATTTTAAATGCCTGTCTGTCTATCAATCAATTCTTGATTGTTGAGTAGAGTAGTTCCAAAGTGTCAGAATAAGCCACTTACAAAGTTATAGGTTGATATTTTGTAGCAGAATCATTTATGAGTATCGCAACAATTTTCTAAAGCACAATTAAGTAACTTTTATCGTTTTGATATTACTTGTGGCTATTAACTATGAATTGAAGTGCCTTATCCAGTGAAATCTGAATTATGACGATAAATCAATGCCTAAATATTTCTTTATTTGATGTATCAGCAAATAAAGTCATAAAAATATTGTTGTTTATTTCCGTTCAAATTTATAACTTTCATCATCATCATCATCAGCCAGAAGACGTCCACTGCTGATCGAAGGCCTCCCCCAAGGGGGGGTTTGCCATAATCCCCACGCTTGGCAGGCGGCTTGGGGATCGCAGTGGCTCACCGATTAGTGAGAGGACGCTGCTGCCCATCCTCCGGTGTCTGGCCGCAGTTTTAAGACGTACCCGGGTCATAACGTTTATAACTTTATTGATTACATAATACGAAAACAGTTATTTTTGCTTAAAAAAAATCTTCCCACATTAGGATTTTATCCTATATCGCTCGTACAGTACACACACATGCACATACATCCACACATAGAACAACTATCTATACTATACATAATATAATATAGCATCGCAACACACCTGTATTCCCCAAAGTGTTAGGCAGAGGAGTACTATAGTATGGGTACACAGATTTCGCTATTGCCAAATTTCAATACAAAATACCCAATAACACAGCACGATCCGGAAATCGAACCCAACAAGTACCTCACAATCAGTTGTCACAATCACCGTGCGGAAATCCGATCCGCGAGCTCTAGCGCAAAAAGCCAATCTCTCAGCCACCACACCAACCGCGCCGTCAGTTACTTTAAAACTCTAAATCATTATTAAAATCATACCATATCTCATTCATTCCAATTACAATATTTACTTATGGTAATCATGTAGATACGTGTTGGATATCACAGACTTATTCCGAGCAATTTATTCTGCGTACACTCTCGGGGGCGCATTAGGTACTTGACGGGAACGTGACGCGGGTTTGTGTACAGGGAGTTTGACTCTGTGTTTGTATGATTGATACTTTTTTGGGGATTTCGCGTCCCGTGGTGTTTGTGTAACTACCGTCTTTTGATTTAGAAATAGATAGATATATAACTGTCTGACGTCAAATGTGTCAAACGTCTAAAAGGGAAATTAATTGATATTAACAATAATAATATTTATTTGCACTAAGGGAATAAAAATGGCAGTCATAAACTATTCACATAGAATCTACATAGTAACAAATGTCACAGACAATGTCACAAATAAAAAATGTAACAAATTTCAAACAAATGGTTACAGAAGAAACTTGAGTGATGTTACTTATGTGAGTAATGAGAGTCGTTGAGTAAGTGAATATTTTGACATTTTGTCATGTGAATTATAGTATGTAGTCTTTAACACACAAAGACCTTTGCACGTGTAACAAAATTCTTTCAAAATATCAAAATTACCAAACCAGGCAGGGTTGCGCGGCCTTACTAACCCAACAAAATAAGCCTCGGCAATATTTCGTCATTAACTGTAAAGAACGGCCGCTGGTCTCCTGTTCCTTTGGTGGTAAATTCTCATTATAAACGAGGAGACGAGTAGGTAAACAGAAATGTCTCCATTGCAATATTACGTGATTGTACTTAGATATTATATTATAGTTTTTGTTTTTTTTTTATCGCATGCGGTCGGCTGTTTTGATGCGTAATATTTTTGTCATTTTCCCAATTATAAATTTCTTTAGGGCTGATTTTTCAATCGTCAGATACTACTATCTGACGATTATTTAGCGATTTGACAGCTTTCGTATGAAAAAATATTTCAAACCGCCATATTTATTGAAAATCGGGCCTTGCTGTGAGAATATAGTACATACATTTATTAAGTACCTACTTATTAAAATGTTCGTGTGCGTACACGTGTAGGTTTAATACAAAGGCCTTCATGTCAACAAGGACAAATGGAAGAGAATATTTGCGTAAATAGTAATTGCTGGGTTTAAAGTTGCGGGTAATATGGAAAGAACGGGACCTTTGTGCCTTTTTCTTTAAAGGTTGTGAAGGTCAACTCACGATTTATATATATACCGTAAAATGGGGCTATTTGGGAAACACGGGGCAATTTGGGACTAACATTTCTTTTTAGAAATTTTGACATATTTTCTAAACTAAATCAAATTTTCCTTTGTCATTGAAAGCATCCTACACTACCGCTGTTTAAAAGCAGTTACTAATCCATGAGAAGCACACATAATGATCCCTTTACTAAATCTCAATTAGCCCCGCGCTTCCGAAATAGCCCCATTTTACGGTATATATATAAATTTTTGTTTTGAAAATCCTTGTATCAGCTCAGTTTCTTTGAATGAGAGACTACACATGAAGTCATTCACTCAAATGAAGTGAGCAGATCGGATGTAATACTCAATGGATCATTCTAATTCATGAGATAACTATACAGCATCACGCACAGGCCTGTACGTACACGTACACCCACATGTCGTCTATTCAATTATCCAGGCCCTGAATTAAGGGGCGAGACTATTACCATCTACCGGCCACAATTCATAATTTCATCACAGAAAAACCCAACAACACTTTGTCCGACCCGGGAATCGAACCCAGGACCTAACGCTCAGCAGTCGCACTTCGGAATTCATATTACTATAATAACCGCAAAAAATAACCCCCGCAAAGTCACGTAGATTCGAAAATGCAATCCCATCTACCAGCACTGATGTTATTACCACACAACACAACACTTCAAAAATAATTGCGAACCTCCAAAAGCCAAGCTTGACAGTTCAGTAGTTCAAAACCACTGGTCAAGCATTTTCCGTCACGTTGTTCCTTCAAATTTTCACGTCCCCTACCTTTCCGACTGTCGGATCAATCCCAGATATTCGGTTCACCACAATATGGTCGTCGTTAGCATGTCGCTGCAAATTCAGATTCTGATTCTAGGTATATGAACCGCAAACGTCAATTGCATTCGAGAAATCGATTGCTGAAGCAGCTTTCCTGTTATTTCTCGCTTTAAAAATGTGGTTTCGTGTGAGATGGCTATAGGTTTCTCACAAGAGAAATACCTTATTTTTTATGAAATACTTTTTTAGTTATGCAATTTTTTTTCTGCCTCGTCTATTTCATTTTAAAATATAAAAGTACATATTTACAAACATGACATAATTGACGCCACAGTTCCTTATTGCAGTGGTTGAGAGATTGTCTTTCTGCGTCACGGGTCTTGGGTCTGATTCTCGTACGGAATAAACTATGTATGATCTACGACTAATTGTTGTGAGTCTGTGTGTGTGTGCGTTTATGTTAGATTTGTGTGCTGAAACTGTACCCACGATATATGAGGAATACTACAGTGGAGTTTTAATAAATGAAACAAATCACTAGTAATCTTTGACATTCATTTACATCATCAGCTATTTTTGGGCGACCCAAGATCAAAGGTACGTGTCTACGATAAATTTGGAGTGATATATCTATAAAATTTAATATTTAACATAGCTGAAACCCATTTAAACGAACGTGGTGTTAATGCCATTTGCAGTATGTTTGCTTTAACAATATCAAGAAAGACCATTCGTAACATAATTTATTTTCATAAAAAGAATATTTATATTTCAATTTATGTTATAATAAAAGCGAAAATTTTCTTTTAAACTGTCTCCAAATTGAGTTATCACACGAAAAAGACATTTAATATTATATTTTAAGACTAGCCTTTGTCAGGAGCTCTGCCCGGGAATATTTGCCTTTTGTATATCTCTTCTTATTTTGATGTCCCTGCACCACAGATGTTTAGAATTTTTCTAATATTTACGATGTTTTTCTATGTCTGAAGATCCAGATTAAGTCGAGCTTAAATTATATATTTATCTTTGACTCTTTACTAAATAAATAAATTCAACCCATTACAGTCGCACTGTTGGGCAAGAGTGTCTTCTCAGAATGAGAAGTTTTAGGCCTTAGGCTCTTTACTAAAATAAGCTTTATTGGTATAATCTTATATTTAATATATTACAGTGGTACAGCTATAATTATACAAAACAGTACGTCTTGTGTAGTATAAAATTGACTACCTCATTGGTGGAGTTGTTGCAAGCTAGGGTGCTGAGTGCGAGATCCTGGTTTCGAGGGAAGTGTTGAGGGTTTTTAGTAAGAACTTGTCAGCAGATGCCCAGAATTTGAAGTTATTTATAATAATAATAATAATAATTCCTTTAGTATCCATAAAGCCAAATACAATTTGTCCGTCTCAATCAAACATAAAAAAATAAAAAAATAAAAACACTTGAGACAGAGTGAACGTCTGTGTCTGTGCTAGTATAAACTGTGTTACAGACACAGGCGCCTTCCTGTTACAGTTCATTGACAATTTGCTGCACTTGTTTTGGCAAGCATAAAACTTAGTTTAACATAAGTACTTAACACTTATTAAGTTATAGTGCGTATGCGTGTGCGTGCGTGGGAGTTCCGTCCGGTAGCTGCCAATAGGCTCCCCCCTTACAGGTGTGACTCCATGATATTATTTATTTAATGTCGTTTGAAGAGTACTGCCAAGAAAGTGTAACAAACAAACTCACACACATATTCCGAATATCATATATGAAAATGTGTGTACACATTAAATATTATCCTATTAAATTCCTAAAGGGATTTGCCACGTGCACAATAGCATAAGGATTGGTTACATCTGCCGTTTAACATGAGGGGGATTCATTAAAATTCAGCATGGTTCCGAACGCCTCAGTTTTGTTATTTTACTGTAAAGTCACAAAGAGAGAGTTTGTTGATTGTAGAAAGTTTGGCTTTAAACACGCTTTTGTTGTGTTTTAGACCAGTAAACTCGAACATGAGGGTAATAAAGAGGTCAGGTCCTCACCAAAAGATACCTAAGTAAGTCTGGAGGACCGTGGGCAGCTAAAAGTTACCACAAAAAGAAACCTTAAAAACATTGAGATAAAGAACGATTTAAATTAGCTGTTTAATCTATTCCATACTCTTAAAGATGACAGAAGCTCTTTTCCTTGTAATATCAACATTGCAGTTGCTTTTCTTTCAATTGTAAATACCTAGTTACTGTTAAGAGACTAGCAGTGCGGAGTTTCTTGTTGGTTCGGTAGAATCAACATCCTCCCGCAGCGTCTTCACATTCAAATGTACTTAGAATTGCGTACTCATTGAATAAAAAGTCGGTAAAGCTACTCTTGTTCTCGATCATGAGAGTTAGGGGATTTTTGTTTATATGATAAAAGCTATCACCACAATTTTAGGTATTCTTGTCAGTGCAGCATTTCCTAATTTTGCATCATTTTTATCAGTTCTTTCACTTCTTTTTAAGTCTTTATATTTACCTTTCTTGGTATTTCTTCTGCTCTTTTACCTTTTACCTTTTGTAAAACAAAAGTTAATTATTCAAATTAATGTCGCTATGGTGATTCTTATTTGTTGTTACGACTTTGGGATAGGTTCTGTCTATTCTCATGAAGACAGAACAAATGAACGCCACTGATAGCGCAGTCCTTGCACCTAACTTGTAGGCTAGGACTATTTAGATTGCCATCGACTCATTGAGACGAAGAAAAACACGAAACTAAAAAATACTATAAATCACATAACTCAAAAACTCAAATAAAGGTCACTGTTATCAGTAAGACTACTGCAAAGGTCACATGCAACCGCTCAGCTAGAACATTTCGCAAAGTGTGTCATTTATATCTGTTTTCCGGGCGGACGCGCTAAATAACGCAGGTAAAGTGGAAAAAGCGGCCATTAGCTCTTGAAAGCGCTTTTGACGGCCGATACGAGGTCACCATACAATAAAATACAGAAGGTCTAAAACTGTAAAATAAAACATTTTACGAATTTGTAAATTTAAAGTAACTGTAAAAGTAACGTAATAGTAAAACTTTGAAGCCAATTTTAAGAATTTGGTGATATTATGTATGTCGTATAGTATAGTATTGTTGAAAAATATTAATGAAGTTTGAAGAAGCCGGTGTTCGTAATTATTGACAGTTAATAAAGAATCATGCCTGTTCTTACCTCTTGTAAGTTGTCTAAAGGTAAGGTAGCGGTATTCTATTTTACACCCACATTTCGCTGATTTTGTTATTACAGTTCTACGGAATAGGGACAAACACGTTGCATCTACCAAAATTAAGAACTTCTTACAAGTTTTTTCTGATAGACAAATCTGCTATAACTTTTTTAGACCAATGGCGCTGTCTCATCAATATCATCAATATCAACTGCAGTATCGTGACAAATTAACTTTTTTTGAAAACTTGCAATATTACATAAATTACTCTCTAACTCTTCTATAAAGGTATCTAAAGTGGACCAATCTTGAATTGTTGCCATTGCTGCACAAGTTGGATGAAATTTCAACAATGTTTTGTTTGAATTTCGTGGAGTTGACCTTCTGAGTATATTGTACTCATTTTATCGATTTTATGTTGCTGTTTTAGAACGATAGCCGACGGGCTTTTTGATGGTGTTAGGATATGTTCTAAATCTAACACACCTAGTAAATGTTATTATAACTTTTTATTAAATCTGAAAACATGAAAAAATAAACTATTGAATCAACCATATTTTTCACATGCAGTAAGGAGCGAGTTTATTGTCATCATTCAATAACACTTCGCCAAATCCGGGAATCAAGCTCAGGAACTCACTCTCAGCAGCACTAACAAATATTGTTTAAAACATTACGTATCTATAAATAATGTACCTACATGTATACCTTAAGTAAAACTTATAAAAAAACCTTTATATATGTAGATACTTGCCGTTTTACAGATAAAATATATATATATATTTTTTTTATTTTTATTTATTTATTTATTTGTAAAACATAGGTAAATACAAGTATAGGTCTTACATGATTATATCACACTTAATACTCGTTATCGAACTACGAAGTAACGGTGAAAACAGATAACTTACAGAGGCATCTCAGGAACCTGATTTAGCTTTTGGCTTAGAATCACAAAAATAACATTTTATGTTTCTTTGAAAATCCCTTGAAAATATATAGTAATTATTATAATGATATGATTTCAGCTCTCTTTATCCCACACAACCATAACTCCTCTATTGTAGGAGCGTTTCAAATACAACTTTTCAGATGCACAAACACCCAGACCCGTAAACAGCTATCCACAGAAATAGCCACACATAACGCAACAATCGATCTAATTTGACGGTACGGTTGGCACATTGGCTAAGCGATTAGTTTTCTACGCTAAGCGTTGCGGGTTTGATTCCCACATGTAACAAATATTTGTATGATCTAAAGATAGTTGTTTCGGGTCTGGTTGTGTGTGCATATGCCATGTATGTTCATAAAACTGTACCCACGACATAGTAGAAATCAAAGTGAGGGGCAAGGCATCGTGTAAAAAATGTGCTGTCGACGTAAAAATATGATATATTTACCTACAAGCTATGCTTTTCAAAAACCAATGACAATATTGCACTTGAAACAAAAAACCTGTATCTATCAAACTGCAAGTTAAAAAAAAATAACCAGGACGCATTGAAAAAAAAACACAAAATATTACTGAACGTGATCGAAATACTGAAAACGGTGAGAAAATATGAACAAGAAGTCCAAAACAAAAGAATCGCAACCAATCCAATCTACAGCGAAATAAAATCCAAAAAAATATAGGCAGAAATCTAAACGAAGGAAAAACAATACGTTTTTGTTTAGCGCGATAGGTATCTAGCGTGTTGAGCGAGACAGGTGATATCGAAACATAGCGAGGCCATAAAAACCGCGTCTTGAAACGATACCAATATTTTAAAGAATTACAGCGTTGATTGAACATATGAAATTGAAATTAAATTAAATTGCTTACTTAGCAATTGGGATTTTTCAATCACTTTTCCACGCCTATGACTATCCATGAGAAGAAGCGCCGAAACAAACATAGGTAGGTTTTTGCCAATTCAACAATAATCTACTAAAATTAGTTTAAAAAAAAAGATATTTTCATAGTTTTGTCCTCTGGATTCTTGTTCAACCATACTATAAGTATCTTAGAAGTTTTACAGACTGGGTAAACGCAAACTTAGCGCACGTAATTGTAAAGATGCTGGAGTATAAATGATTGGAGTAATATTGTTAAAACTTTTAATTTTACGATACTTTAAACATTTGTTTCTTGAACTAAAAGTCTTGAAAAACGCGAAGTCGCTAAAACAGTCGCATTAAGATGCTTCGAGGCGCTATTTAGTAGCTATTTCGTAGGACAAGGTTAAATACAAGGGGTTATTGTGCGTATCAATTCAAGCAACTTTAAGTATAGGGCTAAATATGCAAAAAAAAGAATCTATTCCATACTATTATACTCGACTTGAATTTACAGTTGATTTATTTTTGGGATTTCAGTGTTGGTCCCAATTGTAAAAGTTGTTCATATTAATGAACACATTAACCTTTTTTTTTTTGATTTGCTTGGTGAGAACCCATCATGGGCTATCCTACGCCTGGTGGTGGCGGAGGGATGTGCCAGACTTCTACCGGCTAAACTCACCACGGTGATCCGCCTCGACACCATATGGTGGTCCTCGGGAACTCTTAGAAGACCGCACCGAAGTTCACTACGGTGTCATGCCGAACGGCACTTCCCGGAGGGGGTGACTGTAAAGAGGCTACCCCCTAGAGGGTACGTCCTGAGGGAGACTGTAGAGCGGTCCCCCCGTTACCCTCGATGGGTGCTGTGTGCACGGCGACACGGGACCACACCGTGTCGCCGTCTTCTCGGGGAATATATTAACCTACTCAACAGATTGGGACTAGAAAGACAGAACTGAATATTGTATTGTTTGATAAGCTGTCGACACGCGGCGGCCTGTGCAGTGTAGAGCGATCACCTCGCCACAGCGCCGGCGCTGCAGACCTTCACACTAAATGGTTATCAGTCAACATTTCACCGATGCCGTTGCAGTCGAGTCTATTGCCATCTACAGGGCACGATTTAAAATTAAATTTAAATATTAAAATTCGTAAAAGGTACATATCCTACTAATCCTACTAATATTATAAATGTGAAAGTTTGTGAGGATGGATGGATGGATGGATGGATGGATATGTGTTACTCAATCACGCCAGAACGGCTGAACGGATCTGAATGAAATTTGGCACAGATATAGATTATAGTCTGGAATAGCACATAGGCTACTTAAATCTCGGAAAAATTTACGTGTTCGTAAACCACGCGGGCGAAGCCGCAGGCGGAGGCTAATAACTTATAAGTACGTGTGGACTTCTTTCACCTTTTTTGTATTGCGGCAATAGTTTGTTAACGTTTTTATAGATGTTCTTCAACAATTTTATGAGAACCTTTGTAATGACCATAATGTCACTGTAAGCAAGGTTTTTTAGGAGTTTGTGTTGTTTTATTGGCAATAAACACTTTGTATAAAATATTTACGGGGTTCTAAGTGTGTCGAACTTTATTATGTGGTAGTATCCGACTATTTGTTTGTCGTAAGTTGGAAAGACTTTTAGGTGTTTGGAGATTATTTAACTTCTCTATCTATATTTATATTAATGTGAACTTTGATGAACTAAATCTTTAAATTTAAAATTCCGGTGTGCGTGTGTTCGTAACTCTTCTTCTAAACAGCTTGATCGATTTTGATGATTATTTTTTTGTACTTCTGGGATCACCTGGATGGATTTTAGCTATAGTTGGATCCGCGCCCTAATTACCGATGTAGCAATCAGTTTGCGACAGGCGTACATCGCGCGATAGCTACTGTCAAACATCATTTTTGTATCATATATATACATATATGATACAAAAATGATGTTTGACAGTAGCTATCGCTATGGCTAACAGTGAGATTGCTGTCGCGTGGCTGTCTTGTTGCTGTCGCTTTTTTACATAATTTTGCTGCCGGTACATTGTCGAGATACAGTTAACAAAATACACGTAGACGAAGTAGCTCTAAAATACTACAATACTGAACAAGAAAAGGCCTAAATGCTACTGCTTCCTTACTCTGTTGGCACAGCGACTCAAAATGTGTCTTGGCACTCTTGGCCCATATGAAAGAACGGTCCTCAGTTCGATCTTTTGCAGTTTCTTGCCTAACTCGAAGCTTCTGAAGGTTAGCCTAAATTGGTACTGCTACAAATAATACTATCAAAAATAAGGCCCTCATAACACAAACTTGATTAAACGAAACAAATCGATTACCTACTCAAAATTACGGTTATATGTACGAGCATACTAAACTTCTCGACAAAATAACAGTACTTTGATATTGAAATCCAATCTAATACACGCATTTGCAAATATTTAAGTATCCATTCCTTCTTATAAATGGATATTGTCTGGAAATAATGTTTTCTTTAGGATACCAATTATTATACTGAAATCAGAACACATACAGTATAGTAAATATAGAGGTTTGAGATCTAGAATATAAACATATCGATACTTACATTGTATCATTGTATTGTAATTGTTTTATTGGTCTTGTCACAAGCACGAGTAATGGGCATGAACTGGGCTGTTGATGGCAATAAGCTCACCCCTTATAAGATGAGACTCAATAACGGCACTGACTAAATGTAGGTGTACCGCTACCTAACCATTCAGAGAGTACAGGCGTGAAATATTTATTTATTTTAAAATATATCATTATACTGATCTACTATTTACATATATTACCACAAATATAACAAATCAATATGCCTAAAATTATAATAATAAAAAAATAACTTTAACGAATCAGTCTGATACCACTGTCATGAGTTCTTCTTGCAGTATTCCATGCATTCCTACAAGATCACCTTCCGTTCATCCGCAAACACATCACAATCTGGTGATGCTATGTTATGTCACTTTTTCAGTCATTTTCAGTATCTAGAACTGCTATAACGTCACCTCATCTATAACCTCATTTAATAGAAATCTTGCCGGGAAGTCAGATATTGTGCACTGTTATTAATTTCTTGGTAAAATTCTACCAGCATTTTTTTAAAGTAAACATTTTGTAAACTCTTTTTTTATCTGCACACTTGAGAGTTCTCCATAAAGTTCTTGATGGTGTGTGTAGTTCGCCAACCCGTACTAGGCCAGCGTGGTGGACTAAGGCCTTACCCTTCTCAATCTGAGAAGAGGCCGTTGCCCAACCGGACAGAAATGGGCTGAATTTATTTATTTATAAACTTTTTGTAAATAACACAATATAATATTCACATACACAAATACCCAGATTGGAACAACTATCCGTAGATCATAGAAATATTTTTTCTGTGCGGGAGTCTAACCCGTAGCAGTCGATCGCTTAACACCGCCAACCTTACTGTATAAAGAATAATAATCGCTATTTTCATAGCTCCACCGTGTAGTTCGTTTGTTTCCGAAAATTCCGGATTTGATTCCGAGAACTGGCACCTATGGATTGGTGCGACGGCATTTTACCGCCGCGTTATTTTTTTACCTTTCGCTCGCATACTGCCTTTCCGTATAGATACTTGTATTTTCAAGGCTCTATAAATTGCAGTAGGGAGGCAAAAATTTGTCTCTTGTATTGCCAATACGAACCAAGTTATTCAAGGATCGAATTGTGTATATATACAAAACCAGTTCTTGATTAAATGATGGCAAGTTTCTGGCTTGATTATCAGTATTATTATTTTCATGTCATCACATTTCTTAATAGTTAATAACGTTGTAATTTAATAATTAAGTTAAGGCAGTATTAACGGCATTTTAACAAAACATTTTTTGAAGCTATAGGCCTGATATAACTTTATCCCGTGTCCCAAGTCTGCCTCATTGGTCTAGCGGTTGCAAGGCTGACTGGTATGCGCGAGGTCCTGGGAGATTCCTGATTTTTCTATATGAAATTCTCATTAGCAGAGATCTATGATAGACAGCGACAGAAACGTTTGGCAGCCACGAATTTTTATCGGTAATTTCTCAGTCTGGAACTGTGCCCGGTAGATGGCAATGTACTCTCCCCCTATTATATGGGACTAAATAACGGCATTGGCGAAATGTGTGTCTACAATAGTACACCTCTGCCTTACCCTTCGGGGAACAGGCATGATGCTATGTTATGTAAATACTAACAATTTACATAATTATTTTATCCTTTAGCTCTGTGTATTTTTTTTTTTTCTATCGCGAATTGCCAACGTTCAAGAGAATACCAACATTAAGAACTATCTATGGAATTTAATCAGAGAAAAAATAGACAATGTACTCGTAGATAGGTAGGTACAGATGTTGATAGTAATATATATTTTTGGTTGCTATCTGTATTGAGTTTCTTCGTGATATTGGCAATTAAGAGACGAGTGTGGGAGTATGTTTTTTTATTTTTATTTGTGGACTGTTGAACTTGTTTCAGATACATATCAAATTAGCTTAGGTACAATACGGTAGTTGACTACTAGTCATCTGAGTTACTTTTTATGAACTGTCAAATACGACATTTTGTTGTAAAAATGTTTGGAATAGCAAGGCGTGACGTCATAGTTTTTCATTGCCATTGACGCACTTATTGTGTGATTTTGATAAATTAAAAATTGAAAACGCCAAAGATAAGCAAGAGATTAAGTTTTACTGAGTTTTTAGAATGAACGCCATTTACCGAACAAGATTTCAGAATTTATTATTGATGCAGTCAACTAGCCTATTTTAGGAGAAAACAAAGTACTACACTACTTTGAAAATAAGAATAGATACGATTTACTGGCATATTGTGATACCTTAGTTTAAAACAGTTATTTTTTTTTTAAATCCAATATAAAATTCTTTGATTTTTAATACTTAGACTTACCTAAAAAAGGGTTTCTACATAAATAAGATTTCCTTGCTTATCGTACCTTTTATTAAGTGATTGTTCCCTTTAGTATTGTTATCATAAATAAAGGATGAAGACAAATAAAAAAATCCATATTTGACGAAACAAAATGATTTAAGTTGAAAAAGACATCGTCTACTCGCTGCTTAGTTACCGATGTAGCAATCAGTTTGCGACAGGCGTAGATCGCGCGATAGCTACTGTCAAACGTCGTTTTTGTTAAGTCATATATGACATAAAAATGATGTTAATGACGCTACATCTTCGACCACATCATCGCTTACCATCAAGTGAGATAGTGGTCAAACGCGTGCCTACCAAGAATAAAATATATATATAAATATATATATATATATTGACCGAAATCAGTGAGACTGTCGTTGCGTGGCTGTAGCGTTGCTGTCGCTTTTTTATGTTATTAGACTGCCGAACGTTCCTGTCGCTATCATAGATCTCTGCTAGCCTGGTAACAACAGAGCGTGAATATAATTAGCTCGTACCATGTTCAATAAGCTATTTATTACATTATATTGATGGCTCTGGTTACGTTCCCAAGAGAATTTGTTAATGGTATTTGTCGATGGCCTGATTTAAAGTTGATTATATTCTCTTTGTAAAGTGTCTAATTTCCATTATATATGCTCATTGGTGTAAAGTAATTTTGTTTATCGTAGCTTTGTAATTATAATGATCTGAATAAAGAAAGGCTTTGTATTGGTAAAGCCTTTAGGCCCAGAAAATGGAATGGAATAATTCCTGTATCGTGGGTGCGTTTACAAACACATATAATTATTCACATGGACATACACCCAAACCTGGAAATCTATCTGCAGATCATACAAATATTTGTTTCGTGCGGTAATCGAACTTGCGACACGTAGCGCAGCAGTCGATCTCTCAACCACTGCGCCAATCTTGCCCTCAGAGGTGTACTATTGTACTATCACATTTTGCCGATGTCATTATTAATTCCCATATCAAAGCGGGCGAGACTATTGCCATCTATCGGGCATATTTCCAAACTCCGTACTGCTAATGACAATTCTCAAACAGAAAACCCAATAACACTTTGCTGGACTCGGGAATCAAACCCAAGACCTTCATGCTCATCAGTCGCACTTGCGACCATTTATGAATGAGGCATTTATTCATTTATGTGTTGGCGGTTAATTTTATCTAATAGATTGGCAACCCATCAGATAACTCCTTTTTCAGTTACAGATTTACATGAATAGTAGATAAACGCTTAAACGCTCGTCGACTGCTTGCACGCGGAGATTCGCGTCCAAGCGGTCGACGAGTCAACATCTCCTGAGGATGCTCCGTGGAGGGGCGAAACACGTGTCGAGGATCGGTTCGCGTTGCATGTTACATTATATCTATCGCACCTTCTGCATGTGCATATATTTGCGGGCGGGAAGGCGGTGCTGTGCATGCACCCAAGCTTGCAGTAGTTTGGCGGAATTAAAACTAAATATTCTAGTTGTATATCTTACCTACTCCACATATAAAAAGGGTCTCTATTATGAACGTCCCATTATCTGTGTAGGCAAAATTGTCAATATTACTCATAATACCCATACCCAAGTATAAACTTACTTAACACAAGTTCTAAGCAATTTTCAGTACAGCATCAATAACTTAAGATCACGATAGCGTCGTATTAAGTGTCGTCATTATACGGAACGGGGTCAAAATGGGGATTAGTGAGCAATATATCATCTCTTATGGCAATGTTGTCGCGAGACTGTGCGTGTAACTGTTTATAAAGATATGGGACCGTGCCACTGATTTATTATAATAGGTTTATATTGCTGAAGGTACGGCGGATATTTGTATATAAGGTATCAGGACGTGTAAAGTTAAGCAGTGCTTGCTGAGGTCAGTTATTGGATGGGTGGCCGTTTTTCACATATCGAGACCCGTCCGCAGATCTTACAGTCAGCAGCTCAAAAATCAGAGAGCCCAGAGCCAGACGCACCACGCGCCCGGACCTGGCAGTGATTAAGTGTCAAAGGTCAGATGGCAGTCGCTCCGTGTCAAAGTCAAAGTCAAATGTTTTTATTTCAACTGGGCCTTTACGGGCGCTTTTAAAACGTCATGAGTCTAGTTGCGCGGTTCCAAAAGTGGGTTGGTCCTATGGAGAAGAGACCGGCAAGAAACTCCATAAATACTGATATTCAGCCCCAACCGTTTAAACTGGAAGCTGAACTCAATGTAGTTGATAAAAGGCTGGCAGATGATTGCTGAAGGTACTGAAGAGCTATTTCCGCTTATGTTCCTATTATCCACACTGTTATGAATGGCAAAGTAATTCTATCAGTCTGTTTGCTTGTTACCTCATCACGACTAAACCACTGAACCGAAAGTTATGAAATTTTATAAAGAGATAGCTTGCGTCTTGGAGAAGGACATAGGCATATATATGTATATAAATTACTAACGAAACATTAAAACACAATATTTGATATTGCTAATTGTCTAAACACGATTATAAATAAAAAATTAATGCTGTTACTGATCGTGAGACTCATTTAGTAAAAGAAATGCAACTCGATAGCAATTCAGAGTACGAATTTTTACCCGGTATCGCAATTTGAGAAATTTATAATAGAATCTGTGAACTGTGCGAGTATAATCACCCCTGCCTAAGCCTTCAAGGAATGCAGGGATGATGACGTAATATCGGACGTGGACGAATCTCATTTGAAAATTTCCATTTAGAAGCAGATATGCAGCAGGAGGGTATGAGTTCAAACACGGCCCGCACCTTTGACTTTTCGGAATCATGTTCGGATCAGAATTTGATTATCACTTGCGTTTACGATGAAGAAAACATCGTGAGAAAACCTGAGAGGGCTCCATAAAGTTCTTGATGGTGTGTGTAGTCTACCAACCCGCACCGGACCAGAATAGTGGACTAAACCCTTCTCATTCTGAGAAGAGACTCGAGACAGTAAAGGGTTAAATATATTTATTTTATTCGAAGCAGATCTTCCATTTCTCATTAACTCTAGTAACATATTAGGACTAAACCTAATACTTTATAGGGATAATCGGCTCACTATGTTACGCAATTAGTTTGTAGTTGTGTATTCAATTAGGAAAGGGAATGATTACGCAACCAATTATGGATGAATTCCGTCTGTGACAACCTTTTCAGTTGTTGGTCCTTTAGTAATTAATTGCAGAGATTGCAAAATACTGTTGTTTTATTGTAGTTTTTCTATAGTGTTGTCTCATCCAATTCCTAAATGTATATATTCAAATATAAACCTGAAGTTGTATTCAAGTATGAACCTGAAGTCTAGTGATCGCAAGCGTGACTGCTGAGTGTAAGGTCCTGGGTTCGACTGCCGGGTTGGGCAAAGAGTTTTTTGGTTTTTCTGTATATAATTTTGTAGCACGGAGTTTGGAATCTTGTCCGGTTGATGGCAATAGGCTAGCTTCTATTTCATGGAACTTAATAACAGCGTTTGCGAAATGTGGGTGCAGAATAATACACCTCTCTTCTTTAATTTGCGTCTATCTATTTCGAAACTCTTTGTATTATATCTATATATAATTTATTAAAATTGTAAATATACTAATTTAATATTTAGAATATAGTTAATACAAATAATTGGCAGTCCCCAGTAGTAGGACCAATCTACTGAGTAAAGCCCCTATAACGCGTACCTTACGTGTACTTAATGACGTAGCAGATAATATTGATATTTTTACTTGTTCTCTGAGTGAGTTCAGAAAAACCGCTATGTACTTTTTAAGTTATAGTAATTAAAAAATGTAATGTATGTGTAATTATGGCCACACTATTGAATTGGGAAATTCCTGTAACGATAGTGATGATGTGTTAATAATAAATAAATAAATAAATAAATTTTACATGCCAGCTCCTGTTCACGTTAAATTACTAAGCTTAGGGCGAAAGGGGTGTCTGGTCCTATAGTCCGTGGATCCAGAGGCATTGGATAAGAACAAACCAACGTCTAAAAATTGTAAAGAAATATTATTGTTGCTTATTTTTAATTAAAATGTTGCCCCAGACTAGGAATAATTCCTGTATTCCGAGGGAATTTAACAAACACAAATATTCACATGGACAAATGACTTTAGGTTGACTAATAGTAGTACTATTAGTAGACAAGTAATCTCTCAATATTTTTATCAGACTATTAATGATCTTATTTTATTAGAAGATCATAATACACGAAGCCAAGGGTCCCGGATCCCCCTAACAATAGATTCTCTTTCGGTGTCCCGTTCTATATTTTGACATCACGGTTGGCGCAGTGGTTGAGAGATCGACTACTGCACCACGTGTCGCGGGTTCGTTTCTCGCACGGAGCAAATATTTATATGATCTGCAGATAGTTGTTTCGAGTCTGGGTGTTTGTGTATGTGAATATTTGTATTTGTGAACGCACCCACGATACAGGAATTGTTCTTAGTGTGGCGTTATGTTTTTTAAAAAGAAAAAAAAAAATGTTTTGTTGTACTGTACTACTTATAATTTCCCAAAACTCGCGACAAATCAATTAAAAATTACACTTCATAATAAATTTTATATTACTTTACATCGAAACACTATCCATTTTCTCCAAATCCAGAATACCACCTCATTACAAAGGCAGAACTGAATGGTTGGGGACAAATTAAAGTTTGGTTAGGACGGACGCAAACGGCTCGCCGTATTGTCCGACATATTAGAATATACATTTCAATTTAAACTCTTTTTTGCATATTTAAATTTACATGCCTGATGGTGTCTTTTTTTGATGTTGGACTTAAGGATAATAGGCTTTGGAGCTGCCTCGTTCCATAAAATGAGGAGAGGAACTACGAAAAGAATTGCATTTTATTTTAGAAAACTTTAAATCTAAACGGAATTAGCTGAAAAGTAATTTTAGACTGTCAAATGAAACCTAGAAATGTATGAAAGGAGGATGAAACCACAAGCGAGAAATTCTCGCACGCTTTATCATAAATCTGTATTAGAGATGGTCTGTTACTCTGTCGAAATTTTGCACTGAAATCTCGACTATGACCCACTACTTACTAGTTGTATTTTGACTATTCAAAGTAAAAATATGTGTAATGTGATATTACATATATTCGGAAAAAGGTAGACTAGCGACATTTGACATAACTTTTTGATATCATCGTCTCAGCTGAAAAACGTCCATTGCTGAACATAGGCCTCCCCCAAACATTGCCATATTGACCAGTCCTGTGCTGCCCGAATCCCGCGATTTCCCGCAACCTTCACCATGTCATCGGTCCACCTTCCTATAATGTAATCATGTCTTATATCTCTAATTGCACGAGAATTGCCCCACTGAAACCTGTACCATTATAACAAGTTTTCTTACTATTTACTATCAAAGTAAAGTAATTTTTTATGATAATGATTTTAGTTCTTAACTTGGTTACATTGGGGATTAGAGTTGCTTATGTGACATCTAGTCATAGTAAAGTTTTGATTTACTATTTACTATATTGTAGAGATGTCATGTTAGCCACTCTAATCCCTATGTAACCAATTTAAGAACTAAAATCGCTTGCGT
Source organism: Shargacucullia verbasci (assembly GCA_947562105.1). Lineage (NCBI taxonomy): Eukaryota > Metazoa > Arthropoda > Insecta > Lepidoptera > Noctuidae > Shargacucullia > Shargacucullia verbasci. Next base: position 1,503,052 of record OX387283.1, read on the forward strand.
GAAAATTTACATTTACTATGAAAGTAAATAAAAAACTCATAATAGAAGTACTGGTCAAAACTTGGTATGCAATAAAAGTATCCTATTTCCTTTCAAGTTTGCTATCGTATGCTTTAAGTACCCTTATAGACTGGTGGAATAAACTCTTTCATCAAATAGTTCTATTTTAAATTCAATTGTAAAATGACATATTTCAACTATAAACGTTCCTGACGACCCTCTGGGAAGGGGTGGGTTGATCATAACCAAGAGTGACACATACACAAGCCTACATATTTACCAAACAAGCCCACAAATTGAAATATAACGAGACGCATTCAGCCAATCCCGAGGCCGAGTCCTTTTCAACATTTACCCTTTGGGACCTTACATACCTGTGAGGACTTAATGTGGTCTTATTACGGCCTATAGACCTCCATTCAAGGTACCAAGGTCCCAAGACGCAATTCATTTCGGGCCACTAAGAACCCCGCCTGATTAGGGCCCAGGTGTATTTGTAAATTACTCGTTGTGTTGAGAATGAATTGTTTTGTAATTATATTGGATATAAGAGAAATATTGAGTAGGAAATCTTGTCATGCGGCTTACATCAATGTTATTGATAGGCTTGTTATTTCTTGTAAGAAAAACGACAGTCATTGTTTTGGTGAGTTAATGCTTAACAAAACTAATGAACATAACATAGCATCACACCTGAATCCTCGAAGACTTGGAAAGACGTGTACTAATGTGCACCCACATTTCGCCGATGCTGTTATGGGGGCCATGTAATAGGAGGCGAGTATATTGCCATCAATCGGGCACAGTTCCAAACTCTATGCTTCTACTGAACTTGACTCGGGAATCGAACCAACGATCTCATACTCTGCAGACGCGTTTGCGACCACTAGACCAACGAAGCAGTTAATTAATGTACATACCAACTTATAAGCAGAATTTGAAAATGGATATTTTACTTCTACATAAAAATAAAACATTAGGTTAAGTGGCACATTTGAAAGGCGATACAATTTTCCATTACAGTTAATCAGAATAAAAAATCTTGAAACATTCATGAACAATTTATGAAAGACTGCGTTTTATATTTATCTTACTTCAGGAAGCAAACGGGAGATGGCGTCGCCGGCGTTAAGTCATTTACCGCCGAGTTTATGGCACGAGACATTAAAATGTGTTTTTTACAATTCTGCGTCAAATATTAAAAATGTTCCAGATATAATCTAACCTGCAGAATTTAATTTTTTGACTACAATTTTTGCGGTTTAATATAAAATATTTTTATATTTTGAAGTTGTTAATGTCGTTTCTGTGGCTTAGGTTGGCACGCGATGAATAATTGGAACCTCTTTAAAATGTTACTACTTTATTTATTTATTTATTAGGGATAAAAACAGCATTACAAGGTTTGTTATTAGCAATACACAGCTTAGTAATTACTTATCGTACCACCAACACTATTATCCACTCGTTCATCATCATCATCAGCCAGAAGACGTCCACTGCTGAACGAAGGCCTCCCCCAATGGGGGGTAGGGGGTTGCCATAATCCCCACATTTGGCAGGCTGCTTGGGGATCGCACTAGCTCACCGATTAGTGAGGGGACGCTACTGCCCGTCCTCCGGTGTCTGTCCGCAGTTTTAGGACGTAACCGTAATCCACTTGTTACTATTGATAAATGTGCGACGTGTTACAAAAATAAAATGAAATTGAAAACACACCAGATTGACACTTGCTACTGAGGTTTTAAAGATACGAATACACATATCCTGAATGTTGTAGTTGATAGGCTAAAAACACTTACACTTACTTTATCACGAAATTATTCATCGGTAGTATGTGGGTGAGCAACATTGAACGACTTACTCCACAACCTATCGTAGTCTTCTACTTTCCATACATTCCATCCTACCCAAAGAAGGAATGAATACCGCAACGACACGGCACGTGACGGCACGGTTGGCGCAGTGGTTGAGAGGTTGACTGCTGCGCTACGTGTCGCGGGTTCGATTCCCGCACGGACCAATCTATAGATATTTGTTTCGGGTCTGGGCCTTTGTGTATGTGAATACACACCGTGCCTCGGAAAGCACGTCAAGCCGTTGGTCCTGCGCCTGATCTCTCTCCGGTCGTGTCGGATTATGAGAGTGAAGGAATAGAGAGAGTACCTGTGTTTGCGCACATACTCTATAATATCTCCTGCGTAGTTGGCTAATCTCCGGTGAGATTGACCGCCGTGACCGAAATCGGTCAGGAGGACATTATTATTATTATTATCATCATTACCGCAAACAGCGCATGCTAGCTTGATAATCACAGACTTGATGATGGTTACTTCTATTTCCATCATACTGTAGGTATCTGTTGGCATTCGGTTGATAGAACTTTTATAAATTAGAAATACTGTATTTACTGACACGAAACAAGCACTTACTTTGAAATGATGAAAAGTCTGATGACAAAATCCATTATTGTGTTACGTCAACTTATAGCAATTTTGAAATTCGACTGATCATCCTCACTTCAATTTTTTATAATTTTGCTGGCAGAAGTCCCACTGCACAATGTCACATCCTACTTCGTACTATCCTACTTCCTACTAATCTTATAAATGTGAAAGTTTGTGAGGATGAACGGATGGATGGATGGATGTTTGTTACTCTTTCACGCAAAAACTACCGAACGGATCTGGATGAAATTTGGCACAGAGATAGATTATAGTCTGGAATAGCACGTAGGCCACTTTTTATCCCAGAAAAATGTTCGGGTTTGTAAACCATGCGGGCGAGGCCGCGGGTGGAAGCTAGTCTTGAATAGATTCTTTATGAAGGCATTATTTGGCTGTTCTAGCAAATTTTCCTCGTCCCAGGCTACAAACCATTTCACTTTAAATACATTTTAAAAAGCAAAAAGTCACATCTAGGACATGCTTGACGCTTAACAAGATTAAGTGTCGCTGCTTCCGTTGCCATGGTAACGGAGTGCTTCTGAATATTCAGCGTCTGAGCGTTTGCACAGAATTAACTGAGCATCTAACCCGTTTGTTAACATTATGAGATTATCTTCAGTTCTAGTTTAAGTGTACTTTTATTATTACACAAAATTCAGACAACTTGTAACAATGCGTTCCCCGCTTACACATACGTCAGCCGTAAGTCGAAAATCAGTTTGGAGTATTTTATGTGGTGTCTCATTTAATTGTTCAATGGTTGTTCTATACTAGTTTACTTTACTCGCTTAATACGTATCTGTGACAGCATTTTGTATTGTGCATACGTATTTATATATATATAAGCAAGAGAACGTAATATTTTTGTAAAAAACTGTATCATCTCAAAATTACCAATCACAACTGATTTATATCTTTCTTGATTTATTACATTCAATTAATTTTGTGATATTAAAATTTATCACATCAAATCGAATCTACAAATTCTTTTTGAAACCATTTAAAATTCGTCGCCCTTTTTTTAACACGTTGACAAAATTGATGCAATATATTTTGATCAAAATGACGTATTAGCCCTATGTGAAAACAATCGCACCGTATTTTGCCATTCCGCGACGCCGCGGCCTATAGGCCGTCCTATAGGACTGTCGGATAATAAATGGCGTGTGAATTCATGGCACGAGGTGAGCGAGGGACGGCGATAAGTGGGCCATATATTGGTTTATGTCGTTTCATTTGCCACCCCGTTAACTCTCCCATTGGCTTGTCAGCGTAATCGAGGCCGTGGCGTTAGATTTACAATTTTGCACGTTTTTGGTTTTAAATTGCGCACCAGCTTCCTGTTGTTTCGAGATTGTTGCTCTAAACGGGATGTTTCTCGAATTATTATGGTGTATGAAACTATAATGACATTAGGTAAAATAATTTGATAAATATTAGACGAGTCTCACTTTGTTTAAGTGAATTTAATTAATTGAACGTAAAGTTTTTCTTATCTCAGATAAAGATAGATAGATATACGCTTTATTGCACACGACACGGATATTCAAAAACATATACATCAAAATTACAATTAGCGTGTACAAAGGGCGGCCTTATCGCAATCAGCGACCTCTTCCAGGCAAAGATTTCAATAAAAGAGTGTTAGACTTTGAAATTACGTTACTTCGGTCTGGTAGGACTTTGTAAAAATTTGGTGAGTTTAGGTTTCCCGGATTAGCAGAGCCGTAAGTCTTCCGCGAGACTCGCGTATTGGCCGCGCGGCCCACATTACGTCATCCATAAATAAATCTTATTATCCGATGCTTAAGGTTTACTAAAAGTTCACAGGATCTGTCATTATTCCTGACCTTGAGAGCAAAAAGGTTAAACATTTTCACGTTGCTATACTTTATTAAAAATATTTGTAATAAAATAGAAATCAATTTTGTTTTGCCATGAATTTTTGTATTTTACAAATACTTTATCATAGATACTAATGCAATACTTTCACATATTACCTAATACAAAACGCAGGATAATGATTGACGCAAATCTTTGCCAATTATAAAAATAATTTTCTCTAGATATATAATGGAGGATAAGTGTGTTGGTATATGCCAATGCCAAGATTGATTAATAGAGCTATTTATCACGATCACCATTTAATACCTATACGCACAACGTGGACTCAAGTACCATTTATAATCTCAACTGACAATCCATTAAAGAAGAATATGATTTCATCCACAGTATTACAAACACTTCATCGCTACGTGCATTATTGGATTGTTTTGTAAGGAAATTAGCAAATAGTGTTTCGGAGTTTAGACGTCTCAAAATAGCGGTACCCATTGGTACACCTCTGTCTAACCCTTCATGCAGTAATGTTATGTTATAACATTATATTCTTCTGTATAAAAGAGCTCAGTTCTTGTCATCTGAGCAATCACCATTATTCTCTTTCATCAATAATTATTTTGACCTCTTGATACGACTCCACCCTTAGTTTTTCCTTCAATTATTATACAAAAGAACGTCTTTTTTTTTCTTAAAAAAACATTGCTCCGCACTAGGACTTCTCCTGTGTCGTGGGTACAGTATAAAAACATACATGTCACATACACACACAACCAGACCCGAAACAACTATCTGTAGATCATACAAATATTTGTTCTGTGCGGGGATCGAACTCGCGACACCTAGCACAGAAAGCTAATCGCTTAACCACTGCGCCAACCGTGCCGTCAAAATGTATATACTATGTACAGCCACCGTATAAAGTCACGACTCATTTCATGAAACATTATAATTCTGCTCGCGTCTGAAACCGCAGCGTTCTTGGTGGTAAATAAATATGATTCCATTTCACTAAGTTGGTATTGCTCCCAGTGCGCTAGTTAGAAAAATTGAACAAGCCGAAACTGTGAACTTGCAACAGTTTTTTTTTTTTATGTTTGTATATCAGATAATGATTGTGTTTGGTACATATAATAGATTTATAACATAGCAACACGCCTGTATCCTCCGAAGGGTTCGGCGGAGGTATACCCACATTTGACCGATGCTGTTATTGAGTTCCATGTAATAGGGGGTGAGCCTATTGCCATCTACCGAGCACAGTTCCAGACTCCGTGCTACTACTAAGAATTTCTATACAGAAAAACCTAATAACACTTTGCAGGACTCGGGAATCGAGCCCCAGGACCTCACACTCAACAGCCGCGCTTGCGATGACTAGACACACTACACGTTGTGTCTGTATCGTACAGAATTGTTTAAATTTGGAATATCATCGCTTGCCTACCGTAAAAATACTCCAAGTACGCTTCAAATACCTACTACAAGTGCGAGTTCAGTAAATACATTACATATTTTACGATGAAGTATAAAAATGACGTAAAATCCGACTTGTGCCGAGTTATTCTTTACGTTGCACGTAAATGTTAAGAAGTATTGACACGGAAAATATAAAGGTTAACATGTTTTATGGGTTTCCGTGTGTGGGTTTTCTATCGCACTTGAATACGATGTACAGACGGCAAAAAAGTTTATGAGATTATATAGCAATGCGTGAAAGCAGTGTCTCCCAGTTACTGGGTGGTGGAGGTCAGATGGCAGTCGCTCCGTGTAAAATACTGATATTCAGCCGCAACCGGTTAGATTGGAAGCCGACCCCAGTGTAGTTGGGAAAAGGCTAGGCAGACGATAACAATGCGCGCGTCTTTACCCGCGTGAACAATTTTTTTTTAGAATAGAATATATCTTTATTTCATATAAAACAATTTCAGGCACTTATGAAATATCGAGACACTAGGTACACGGTCCCAAATATCTAGTAGGTCCTATGGAGAAGAACCGACAAGAAACTCGATGGAAACTCTTTTAAAATAATAGATCTTAGAATCTTTGTTTGGTACATTGTTATAGTAAGAGAACGCGAGATTAATGTAATAATGTAAAAAAAAAATACAATAAAAAAAAAAAATAAGATTGCCTCTGAATAAGATTGTCATGGCAGTTACAAGCTCACCAGTCTCGGCAGATGGCACCCGTCTCAAACATGACGCATGCGTCAGCATAGCCAATTTCAATCACTATGTAGGGAACTCGGCGACCCAACACACCACGACACTATCAGCGAGACTTTACTAGCGAGCATGTTACGGTCTATGCAACTCACATTATGGTCTATCTGTGTGCCAAATTTCATCCGAATCCGTTCAGCCATTAAGTCGTAATTGATAAACAAACAACCAAATTCACATACATTCGAACATAGTATCACGCCTGTTTTTTTCTTTTTTTTTAAGTTTTAGGCAAAGGTTTTCTTTGTATACCCACATTTCACCGATGCTGTTACTGAGTTCCATGTAACAGGAGGCGAGCCTATTGCCATCTACCGGGCACGGTTCCAGACTCCGTGCTGCTACTGAGAATTTTTAAACAGAAACACCCAATAATACTGCCCAACCCGGGAATATAACCTAGGATAACAGCATCTGAGTATAAATATCGACATAAATGTTGAACGATTTCCCTGTATTTTCCGCTGGCCAGTAGCGTATTTTGTTCATAAAATATTATTACACAGATGATGACAATAACAGTTGCCGGAATCCATAGATTTATAGTTAATTATACGGCCATTTCCGTTCCGTATTCCGTATTTAAACAATTTAATTAAATAATTTCGTAATATCTGACATTTGCATGCTTAATTCTTTTGCTATCTGTACTGTTTACAACATTTTCGAGAGTTTTTTGAAACATCGTTCCGTTGGGAAAAAAATGTTTGTCGAAAGTTTGCGACATGGAAACTTTTGTTTTTGAATTATGTTTTCAAGGGTTATTGCACGAAAGGGATTTTTATGACGAATGAGAACTTTATTGCGGTTGCAAATGATAAAAGGATCGCTGTAATTAAAAAAAAACGAAATTTTTAACTAATTGTCACAAGTGCGATTGCTGAGCGTGAGGTCCTGAGTTCAATCCCCGGGTCGGTCAAAGTTTAGTAGGTAGTTATTGTGATTTTCTTTTAGAAAATTCTCAATAGTTACCTGAAATTTGGAACTGTGCCCTATAGCTGGCAATAGGGTCACTCCATGTTACATAGAACTCTATAATGGTAATGTTGAAATGTTGGTGTACTAATAGTACACCTCTTCTTAACCCTTCGAAGAACACTGGTGATGCTGTTATGTAATGTGCTAATATTAAACTTCAATCTGTAATACATAATACACATCTACAGTATAATCCTATCCTACTAATATTATAAATGTGAAAGTTTGTGAGGATGGATGGATGGATGGATGGATCTTTGTTACACTTTCACGCCAGAACGGCTGAACGGATCTGGATAAAATTTGGCACAGAGATAGATTATAGTCTGGAATAGCATCTGGCTACATTTTATCCCGGGAAAACGCGGGCGGAGCCGCGAGCAGAAGCTAGTCTCAATATATAGGTAAATAGATATGATATATAATGCCATAGATACGTCAGATCGTTGACACTAGCGAGCGTTTCATGGCCCAAGCACGCTTGGAATGTGGACCTATATATTACCTGTGTATGTTAATCTGACACCGTTGGCGGCTTACATTGAATTAGCGATATATTGCACCTGACCTACGGCATGTACGTAGTTAGGACTGTAAATTAATGTATGTAGTATAATGGACTTATTGGTTTAGTGGTCGAAAGAACGACTACTGAACATGAGCTCCTGGGTTCCCGGACAAAGTGTTATTGGGTTTTTCTATATAGTTATTCTCAGTAGCAACACGGATTATAGAACTGTGCCCGATAGATGGGAATTATGGGAATTGGCGAAATGTGGTTGAACAATAGTGCATTTCTGCTTAAGCCTTCGGGGAATACAGGCGTAATGCTATGTTTTGTGGTTATGGAACATTTATTTGGAAGAAATATACCAGAGATAAGACACATACAATGAGTAGCTAGCGAATATTGATGCATTGGTTGCACTAAAATATGGTATATGATCACAGATATTACATAAGCAGCATCTCATTGTTACGGGCAGTCTAGAGCCGATAAGCTACTTAGTGCTATCCATAAGTATAGTAATTTGTTAAAAAGTATTCGTAAGATTACCAATGTGGCGCTTTTTTAGGTGCGAATTGTCACAATTCCAATACAAATCGAGCGTAATACTTATTATTTCCGATAAAAATGGCCTGAGCCCCTAATCCCTTTGAACCTAAACAAATAGTATCTGTTGTTCCTAAGGCCTGCTGAGTTAAGATAACATCCTTTTTCGGCTGTGCAGTAAAATACCAAAGAACTACTAATATAGTACAGTTAACTAATAGGTAACCAAATCAGTAGTACCTACATAATAACCAAATAAAATGTTAAGTAATCCTGGGATCGTTTTCATAAAATTAAATAAAACTGGTCCTTTAATCCGCAATAAATATTTAAAAGAACAATACACTATTCCCTTTTCCTTACACTAAAACCGATAAACCTTTAATTTTTAAACCCGCTGTTACTTTAAACTAACTTTTTACGGCTAAAACAGCTTCAAGAGGATCCTTAAATTTTAAGCTCCCAGTTAATTGCGCCATAAAGGAATAAAGTGCAACTTGGGGACGATATAACTTGATACCATATACAGCTATAAAAGTAAATTTTATGTGGCAGAAATATTGCAGAATTGTATAATATAATAAGGTCTGAGAAATTGTGGATTCGAGGGACGTTGTAAATTGAATGCACGATATCTTGAATTGATTCTGTATACCGAGCGTGCTGCACCCGGCTCAAAATGGGCCATCCTATATAATTTCTTTTAACATAACATAGCATTACGCCAGAGTCCCCAAAGGGTTAGGTAGAGCTCTGATTGTGCATTCACATTTCACCAATGCTATTATTAAGTCTCATGTAATAGGCTTCAAACTACGTGCTGATATTGAAAATTTCTATAGAGAAAATCTCAATTACACTTGACCTGAACCAGGAATCGAACCCAGCAGTCGCGGTTATGAGCACTAGAATAATGAGGCAGTCGTGTTATTGATTGATAAGATATTTTTTTCAATTCTTTTTATCTTTATTTATTTCCAGAAGTTTTTTCTTTCAAGTTATTGTATAATAGCCACTGACAACGTGTTTGAGAATGTTTGTTTATGGGTCCTAATAGATCTCGAAAAATAACGAAGAACTCGAAAAATCCCCATTACGTTAGAGTCGAATTTCAAAGCGTAACTTTATTTTGACATCAGACTCCTAAAGACTTAGAGTGCTCACTGATTTTCCTTGTTGCCCTAACGATTTATTCTGTAAGTATTGTGTGCTTATTTCATAAACATACGTCTCACATAAAATATAGATTCAAATCAGAAAGCCATGTGCTTTTTCACTGCGTGAATCTTGTCTTCAAAATAATTTCTTGTCTGTACCCAGTTACTGAACAAAATGTTACCGTTTTGAGGTACACTGTGAGACAGCGTTCTGCATTTGATATTACACCTGCAACATGAATAACCAAGGCATTATCATTGGCATTAATTAGCTGTGATGTCATAACAGGGACTTTTACTCCTTAGGCTTAAGTTATATGGGATGGATTATGACTAATAAAATTTGATGCAAATTGTTATTACTGCATAAATATGTAATTTAGAGAATAATGGTTCCATTATCTTTTCCCATAGGTATCATAGGGAGTGAATAAGGGTATTTATCGTAAATAGATCGAAGAACCTCCTCAAGTAACGTCTCACTCTGCGCAGCACCAGAACCATCTTGAACTAACATTAATTTGATTATTATTATGATTATTATAGCGTTGTTCCCCTAACGGTTACGTAGAGGAATGGGCATCAGTGCCCACCCTCATTTCACTCATGCTGTTATTGAATCAAATGTAATAATGTCCTCCAGACCGAATTTTGGTCACGGCGTCCAATCTCACCGGATATTAGCCAACTACGCAGGAGATATTATAGAACAGTGTGTGCACTCTCTATTCCTTCGGCGGCAATCCAACACAACTGGAGAGAGATGACGCGCAGGACCAACGGCTTTACATGCTTTCCGAGGCACGTAGTGTATTCACATACACAAAGACCCGAAACAACTATCAGTAGATCATACAAATATTTGTTCCGTGCGGGAATCAAACCCGCGACACGTAGCGCAGCAGTCGATCTCTGGGCTACCCGAGAGAAAGCAAGAAGAATCATAATTATGTCCCATGTTCCTAATACGGCATGCCTACCAAAAGGCAGAAGGCCCAATTCACTGTAGGTTGCTACTGATTTCCTGACAACCAAATAACTTCTGCATCTGCGAATCGAACCCAGGATGCTCACAGTCACACGACTGTGGCCGTTAAGTAATCAGTAAAGATAAACAATGCTAAAAACTCTTCCCCAATGGGCACACTAAAGCAAAATAATAAACAATTAAGCCTCCAAATAGCCCATCCCTTTAATTTACTGTATCGTTATCTGAATTAAAATAGGTTAATTAGACATTATAAATTTCTTATAACGACCATGCTTTACAATTGGACCTATGAATTTCGCCAGTTTGGGCCACGTTAAACTCTTTAATGGACCATCGACAATGAAATTAAATGTAACGATTGTTGCTTATGAATATATTACGTTTTGTCTTTGTAATAATATAATCTAATAGTTCGGACACTCCCTAACCAGAGGGATTAAAGACCCAAAGATGGTAACTTGGTCAAACTGGATGCGCATGATTGAGAATAGCCCCTTAATTACGCATGAATTTTCTAGCGTAATTAAGGGGATGTTCTCCATTAGTTGCTTATTATGCTATTCTATATTCCATTATGAAAAGAATATATTATTATTTTTGGTTTTTTTGTAATTCCTCTACGACCCGGGTACGTCTTAAAACTGCGACCAGACACCGGAGGACGGGCAGCAGCGTCCTCTCACTAATCGGTGAGTCACTGCGATCCCCAAGCCGCCTGCCAAGCGTGGGGATTATGGCAAACCACCCCCACTTGGGGAGGCCTTCGTTCACCAGTGGACGTCTTCTGGCTGATGATGATGATGATGAATGCCTCTGCTGATATTTTCACATAACACTGGAGAGGATGGTGAGCAATTACGGCGCTATGTGTCGCGCTATCTATCCACGCGCGGAACTAATATTTTGTATAGCCTACGAATAGTTTTTTTTTTTTGGTTTGTGTGTGAGAGAGATTTATGTCTGCAAATTATACCCACGATACAGGATTAAAGTGTGGGATAACTTGTTTTTAGTAAGTAAAAAATATACACACAAGTAGTAATTTGGTGCCGAAACTAAACAGAATACACCAAGAAAAATATTTCAATAAGCGGCCAAACAGTCACAATTAAGCATCAAAAGCGGCCGTACAGGCACAGTTTCTAATCAAAAATCTTAAAGACCTGACTTTACATAATGGTATCACAAATGAGCTAGAGCCGACATCACACGTTTTAAAGAGACTATAATGAGGTCCGGCGTTGAAAAGGACAAAATACTCGAAACATACAGAAGTTGTAGGCAGCATTTTTTAAATATCAAATTAAAATACATACGTCGGTTTTGCATTTTACGCAGGGACTTCGTAATATCATAAAAATTCTCATAATTTTGGACGTAACAACTGGATCTGTGTTTCTGTTTGCGATAAAAAAGCACCATACAGGTTATGGTTTTAAACAAAAGCAGTAATGGCTATGGAAGATATAGCATTCTAAATTCAAAACAAAATAGACTTACTTATTGACTACGAGGTAAAGCGTCATAAAGAACATTTTTTTTTTTTAATAACTGCCCTTGACTGCGATTTTATTTTATTTCGTGGGTGCGTTTAAAAACTCAAATCTCATCACACATATACCCAGATCCAGAAAAACTCTAAAGATGCCAGCCATGCGGTCTTCGAACCGAAACCCGTAATACAGAAAGGTAATCGCTTAGCTAATGCGTTAATAGTGCCTTTTTGATTCTAAAGCGCCACGGTTGGCGCAGTGGCTAAACAATTAGCTTTCTGCACCACGTGTTGCAGGTTCGAATCCCACACGTACGTCCCGGCGTCACAGTCATACAATTTTAAATCCTTACATACATTATGTCACTGCACTGCACATTCACATGACACAGTAAAGTATTTCTTAAACCACTTAAGCTGATGCACTTGTAGGAAGTAATGTATTACCCGGCTGCGTTTGATTTATTGCATGCAGATATATTATGTTGAGGAATGTGGACTAGACTGTAGAATGTACAAATTGCAGAATTAATAATACATACAGAATAAGGAGGTACGCTTTTAGGAATCATGAAAGTCTTTATTGTATGTGAATTCTTGATAGTTGTAATCAGATGCTTGGGAAGAGTCTCCAAGAGTGACACCCTGATCCCTCAGCCTCGATTCCAACATTGCTGATAGGCTCATCTTTCCAGTATGGCATAAGCGATTCCTATGTGATAGCTCTTGCTAACAAAACAGAAGAAGAGGAATACTTGTACTGTGAAGATCTTATTATACTGTGTACTATTTTTATAACGTTGAACGAGAAAAATCAAGCAGTCGTTACACCGTATATATATTTTTATATATATTTTTTAAGTCATGGGTTCGAGAGACGTCGCTCGAATTTATTGCTGTTGCCAGTAAATCACCATAGCTCGTTACTAGGCTGACTTGACCGAGGCTGTATTCACAAAATACTGATATAAACGTCTCGTGGATATTTATAAGCAGCTGCAATCGCCGAGATGACTTAAGGGCCAACTCTTGCGAATTTGACATTATATTTTGGTAATAGTATATCCCTGTATAAATTCGACGTCTGATCTTTAATTGCATTTAGAATGTCTTCTTTAATTGCATTTAGAAAGTAAAAAGTAAGAATTTAGAAAATGGTTGGCGATAATCCCCGTTTTCTTTCGATAAATCTCAATTTTGACAAATCTTCTAATAGGAGAACTGCCTCGTTGCAGTCTTGTTTTGCCTTAACATTATTAATATCATCAAAAACAAAGGAATTGGAGAACAAATAACGCCTCTTATTATTTCATGTTCGTCCGTAATCTGTGAAATGCGTGAAAATCAACGAAGTTAGAACAAGAATGCGTTAAATAACTATACAATCTCGCATAATGTTCATAGCATTAAAATTCCTCTCCAACACTGCGCAGAGCACATTCCATGTCGGTGCATCGTTTATTACATTTCTCATTAACGCAAAAAATGTGGCCTTTATACGAAAATGCATTAAGGCTTTTAATATGATACAGTTTTTTTGGGAAATAAAAACTGAGGCACGTTTGGTGCCTGTTGTTTGAGCGATTGACTTTAAGCGTACGTGACGCGGCTGAGATCTCGTAGGTACTAAACAAACATTCGTATAACTTATAGATAGTTCTTTCGGATTACAGGAGATACACACGGGATACAGGAGAAACATAATAATGTTTATTGAAATATTTTTTTATGACTGAAAATGAACGTAATACTTCTGGTAAGTCTTCGAAGAAGAAACCCAGGGCTAATGTTGATCGTCACATTTTTCTTCCAAAACAGTCTTTTTTGCATTGACGTTACACCTCCTTCGTATTGAATTAACCGGACAATGGACATCCTCCATCGCAAAGTTCAACCTGTGAACATCTGAAGTGAGAGAAAATCTTTCATTATAATGTGTCCAGCTCTCCACATGTTTAACTTGGATCTTTTTAGCCTACTGCTTAGTTTCTTATCTATTGGGTTGTTTCAAAAGTCTTTTCAGTGACAAAAAATATTGTATCTTTTGTTCCAGGTAATTATTAAAGACAAATAGTGATGTAATTTGTAGCACATACATTTAACGTTTAAAAGGTAATAATCTTAAAATAACTCTATATTAAAAATGTCTAAAGAAGAAGCAAGATAGCAGATAAGTGATAGTGAGCAGAGAATTTTTGTTAAGTTTGGTTGGCTTCTTAACTGGGATGGAGGAACGATCTATCGATATCTACGACAAGCTGTGCCATCTAGAGTTCCAACAGAGCGCATCGTGTATAACTGGCTGAGACGCCTCAATGAAGGGAAATTAAACGCAGAACCAGATTGCCGTCCCAGGACGTCCTCGAACTTCTCGCTCCGAACAGAATATAGAGAAGGTTAGGAAAGCTGTACAAGGAGGTGTAGTGAGGTCTGTACGAGAATTGTGCGCCCCAACTGGCCTCGATCCTTCAACTATATACCGAATTTTGACTCAAGATTTAGGTTATGTCAAAAAGTTGGGCGACTGGTTACCACATGTTCTTACAGAAAAACAAAAAGAAACGAGAGAAAACATAGCGTATGCAAATCTATGTCTTTATAGAACACAAAAAAACATGTTATCAAAGATTCTCGCTACAGATGAAACTTGGGTGGGGTTATGCCGAGCGCCCTCCAGAAGTCGACGCGGAGCCTGGGTTCCAGTTGAGGCTGCAGCTCCAAAAGTACCCAAGGAAGAGCTTCATGAAAACAAGTTTATGCTTTTGGCAGCACAGGATTATTCGGGGATAGCTTTTTGAAGGCTTTTACCTGAAAGAGTTACTGTCAACCAATCTGTCTACGCTGACTTCTTGGAAGAGTTTATACCTGAGTGGGCTATGCGAAACAACGTATCAGCTCCTTACATACTCCATGACAATGCAAGACCTCACAGAAGTGCCAAGGTTCAGGAATTATTCGAACGGAGCGGTTGGCGACAGATAGCACACCCTCCTTATTCACCAGATATGAACCCTCTAGACTACAACTGCTTTCGCCATTTAAAAGAAAAACTAAGCAGTGTACGTTACCATGACTTCAATTCCCTCAAATCTGCAGTCAAAAAGGCCTTTGATAATCTTACAGAAAAAGGTTCACTAACTGGTGTCCAGAAGCTCCCAGAAGTTTGGAACTCTGTTGTATTAAAGGGAGGAGACTATTAATTAATTACATGTATTAGTTAACATTTTTTCATACATGGCTTAACTTTAATAAAGATTTTTTCCACTGAAAATATTTTTGAAACAACCCAATAATTCAAGTAAATTATAGAGCGTCAAGTGAAGGCCTTTTCACGTAATTGTTAAATGCTCTTTTTTGCGCCGTATTACTCGGTACAACTAGGAGAAGCCCGGTACAGAAAAACCATGAATGAAATGTTTTTATTTTATTTTAAATAAACTTTGCCTCACTGTATCGTGGGTGCGTTTACAAACTCAAATATTCACATGGACATACACTCAGAACCGAAACAACTATCTATAGATCATACAAATATTTGTTCCGCATGGGAATCGAGCATAAGGCACGTAGTGCAACAGTCAACCACTGCGTCCAGCGTGTCGTCAAAACAACAAATAATTAATTCCATAACATACCTTAATATACCATCACGCGAAGGGTTAGGCAGTGATGTACTGAACACCCAACGGAATACGGGGTGACCCCCGACACAATTCCAAACCCCAAGCTGCTTCTGAGAATTTTACAAAATCCCAGTAACGCTTACCTAATCTGGGAAACGAACTCACGGCGTCATGTTCAGCAGTCACTGAACCAATGAGGTAGGTATTTGATTTCAGTATGATATCAACTCTTTAGCGAACGAAAATTTGCCTAAGTTCACACAAGAGCTGGATAGAACATTCATAGAACTCCTCCAGATGTATTTTGTGAACTTTTTAACGTAATAATGTGGTTTGAATCAAACTTGTTACATCTTGACTGCTATGTTTAGTTTAGACTCACATAACGTTGTTAAAGTACTAACACCAAGTAACTAATTTTTTGGCGGTTTTGAAATTTGGATGGCATTTCTAGAGAATCGGAAGACGCGTCGTTTCAGCTAATCTAAGAAACAAGCATCGTCTAATAGAAATTCGTAAAATTAAATGAATATAAAATGGTATTGTACTGGTGTCTATATAAAAATATGCAGTTTTTTCACTCTCCTGAAAAGTTGCTATTTTTGACATACGTGGGGTTAGAACTTTAATAACGATAAGTATCCTAGAGCGATCCGTAATATACACATAACGACTAAATATAAAACTTAGCTGCTATTGCATAAAGTCACATTTTGCAATATACGCTGCATTATATAGATCGCAAACGTCAAACAACGTGGTCGATTAAGTAATTGAAGATACACGAAGCACAAAAGTTCCTTCAGAAATCGATGACACTTCGTCTCTCATTTGCCGGCAATGAGCATCATCACGCCTGTATTCTCCGAAGGGTTAGGCAGAAGTATACTATTGTACACCCACATATTGCCTATTATTGAGTTCCATGAAATAGAGGGTGAGTCTATAGCCATCTACCGGACACAGTTCCAAGCTCCGTGTTGCTATTGAGAGTTTCGATACAAAAAACCCAATAATACTTATCCTTCTTTTTTTTTGTGTGCTGGTGTCATTGGTCCCAGTCTGTTGTCTCCTTCTTCTTCGGTGGAGCAATTGCCACTGCTGTCTATCTGCTGCCTTCGTTTTGACCTCGGCCGTTGTAATTAAAGTAAGATAAATGATGTTTTAAATTTTTCAGCCAGTGGCTTATCAGGCATCGGCTTGTTTTCAGTTCTCAGATCAGTCTCCCTAAAAACATAGCGAGTGGCTATATAAAAGGCAATGATACAAACACGCGGTCTCGAAATACCAATATTCATATCTTTTACTTCAAGGGAATTCTCCGAACTGTCGTCCACTAAGTTTTTTGTCAATTTTTTTATACAAGAAGTACCTTGTTACACAATCCCGCACTATGCACTATGAAGTCCACTTAACGACGTCGTGGCAGGTACGTGCTCAGCGCAAGTTTGCATCGCTCTCACTGGCGCACTCAACTACTAGAGGTGCAAACTTGTGTTAACTGCTGTACGTGATGTGTCGACCTTTAATTTTAGATTATTAAATGTTTTTGCGTTTGAATTTAATGAAGTAAAATATATTTTCCGGCTGCTATATTTAATAACGTGATCAGTAAGAGTCTCCTCTGCGGCTGTTAGTGCATAGTGTAATTAAATTTTTCTTTGAGTTAACTCTCAGTAATAAATCGGAGTAGATTACAATGAGCTCGCTACCTATTACATATGTAGAATATAATAACGGCGATGGTGAAAATAAATAAAATAAATAAATTCAACCCGTTTACTGTCCAACTGCTGGACAAGGGTCTCTTCTCAGAATGAGAAGGGGTAGGCCTTAGTCCACCACGCTGGCCCGGTGCGGGTTGGCGGACTAGACACACCGTCGAGAACTTTATGGAGCCCTCTCAGGTGTGCAGGTTTCCTCACGATGTTTTCCTTCACCGTAAATTCACAATAAACCTCTGCCTAGCCCCTCTTGTCATACTATATTTAGTTATTCAATATACCATAATACTCTTCAACTATATAAAACGGAATGCAAATTTTCAATACTCCCTCGGTAATGGAGGTTGGCTGTCGGTTCTAAACTTTTGAACTTCAGAACGTCTGAACTTTGTCTGACGCAATCTGTGTCAGCCTGCGTTTTCTGGTCCATCCTTCGCAGTATTATTGTCAGTTACTTGCAACTCTTGATACCGAAGTTGGAAGCAGTGGATTATTACTTTCCTAACTTTAAAAGATGATGTATAAGGACGATGAAATTTCATATTTCGTTGTTAAAGTTCTAACATCACGTATGGCAAAAATAGCAACTTTTTAGGAGAGTGAAACTACTGCATATTTTTACATAGACATCAGGTACAATACCAATTTATATTCATTTCATTTTACGAGTGTCTATTGGATGATGCTTGTTTTTGATTGGCTGACACACGTCTTCTCTAGAAATTACCATCAAAATGTCAAAACTGCCAAAAAATGATTCACGTGGTGTTAGAACTTCAACGACGATTTGTTTATTAATTCACATCTAATAATAATTAGTATATTTTTTCTATACATATCCTCACACAAATAATTCATCTCAAATAATCTTGGGTGTGTTTACAAACTCTTCACATGCACAATGCACAGACACCCGGAACCATAAAAATTATCTTTGGGAAAATCATTTGTTCCATAAGGGAATGAAATCCACGACACGTAGCGCATGCATTCACCACTAAACCACTACACCGAACGTGATGTCAGAATATAATTATATGTAGTGACCAATTTCCAATGTACGATCACTCAGAATAAAACCAATTTTCTCAAATTTTCATCGTGGATCACACAACTATGTTCTATTGTTTCTTGTGAGGCTTGTTTCCAACTAGCACAGAAAGCCGATAGCGCCAATAGCCAATGACAGCACTACTCTGTTTGCACCACAAAACAGCAAGGCTTCAGCCATATGTCTCCAAACAATAGGACTAACTTTAAACTAATTCAATCATTACGCAATTCATAAGCATATGAAATGCACACCTGCGTAGTTTGCAGTTGCAGTTCAGACTTTCAAATTATGCCCTTTGGATGGTATAAGTCACATGTGACTTAATTACGGCAATAGTGAATCGGATTTAAAGGAGCATACCTAGCTCTGTGTATCATCAACTACCAGTTCAAACGCCAGGCAAATATTACCCAGATGATTTCGTAGGCCATAATAAAGCAGAATATCGACAAGCTTAGGTGTATTACTCTACTAATACAGCCGTGTGAGCTTAGTCACAGAGATAATGAGCTTAAATCCTTTGACAGAGTGACGCAACTCATACTGCTGTTTAATAAGGTTGTTTTGTTCGACGGCATTTCGAAATATGTTTTACTTATGATAGGAACATCCACAAGCGAACTTCGCGAGCTTCGCTTCCAAGCGGTTGACGAGTCAATATCTCCTGAGGATGCCCCGTGGAGGGACAAAACACGTGTCGAGGATCGGTTTGGGTTGCATGTTACATTATATGAATCCCATCTTCTGCATGTGTATATCTTTGCGGGCGGGAGGGCGGTGGTACATGCACCGAAACTTGAGCTAGTTTGGCGAAGTTAAAACTAAATATACTAGTTTTATATCTTGTATATCATGGATTTCCGTGAAGTAGCGTCCTGATTCCATTAATTATCAAATGAGCATCTGTGTTATTTCCCGAAGGGTTGGATAGAGGTTTACTATTATATCCAAATGCTCGTCGTGCTCGCAAATCGTGCTGCTTTCTAGCACATTTCTTTTTGTTATTAGTATTTGTTTGCTATGTGATCTCGCTTGGACTGCACTGGGCAGGCTTGTTGTTGACCGATTCTTCTGACGCACGTAAAACAAAAGTTTTTTTTAATGTTGCCCCACACTATCAATTCTACTGTATCGTGGGTACAGTTTCCAAACATACTTATCACATTTACACACAACCAGACCCGAAACAACTATCTATAGATCATACAAATATTTGTTTCGTGCGGAAATAAAACCCGCGATACGTAGTACAGCAGTCGATCTCTCAACCACTGCGCCAACCGAAATCAATCCTCCGAGAAGACCGTTACATACAAAATTCCCTTTAACATTACACTGAGTTTTATGATTCCTGTAAAAGCCTACTGGTATTAGCAAATGATTTATATTTAATGCTTAACCCTTGAAAAATTGCTTGCCCACCCCAGTTTTAATGGGCATGATAAAATGTTAATGGTAGCACCATTATAGATTCGAGATATAAAATCAGTGCGTCCACTGAGCCTTGACCTTTCATTGAACACCTCAAGAACGGTCATAGGGATCATCATATACATAGAGTCCTTAAGTAACAAAAAGAAGAACAAACTTTGAAATTAGTATCGATAGGTAAAAAATATAATTCCGTCGTACTCCTTTTGTAACTATGCACTTATTTTTATAACAACATCACGCCTGTATTTCCCGAAGGATTAGGCAGAGGTGTACTATAGTGCACCCTCATTTTGCCCGTCAACTTCTTTATTTCTTTCCATATCATCTTTCTTTTTTGCTTTTCGACCATCAGGACAATGAGACAGCTCATTTTAATTAACATAAATACATAGTTTCACGCCTGTATTCCCCGAAGGGTTAGTCAGAGGTGTACTATTTTACACCTAGATTCCACCGATGCCGTTATTGAGTCTCATGTGATAGGGCGTGAGCCTATTGCCGCTATACATTGTAAATGTGAGTGAGATCTAGGCTGAACTCTCTTAATTTCATTAATTCTCACGATAACTGATCCATGTTTGCCCTCTGTTGCGACAGGTTAGCTTTGACTCACATAAATCCTTACATCATTGGAATCTGTCTAGATTTTAAAATAGACCTTGACACCTGAGTTTCTTTTGGTGTTTCTTCTAAGGGATAGTCATAGGAAATGCTGACGCCATCTAGTTAAAAAAAGACGTGTAAAAGTGATTGAGAAATCCTAATTGCAAAATAATTAATTTCAATTTCGTTTCATTTCATTGCCTTCTACCAGACACAGTTCCAGACTCGTTGCTACCGAGAATAGAAATTTCCATAAAAAAAAAACCCAATAACACATTGCCCGTCCCGGCAAACCAACCAAAGACCTCACGCATTGCAGTCGCGGTTATTACCACTGGACCAATGAGGAAGACATTACAATTAATACCTAATAAAATGTCTTTGAAAGACACACAACAATAATACTAAAAAGTTACTTCTACTTGACCCGGGTACGTCTTTGACCCGGGTACGTCTTAAAACTGCGGCCAAACACCGGAGGACGGGCAGCAGCGTCCTCTCACTAATCGGTGAGCCACTGCGATCCCCAAGCCGCCTGCCAAGCGTGGGGATTATGGCAACACCCCCCCCTGGGGGAGGCCTTCGTTCAGCAGTGGACGTCTTTTGGCTGATGATGATGATGATGACTTCTACAGGTAACGGTACGATACTGAAACAATGCCATAACAAAACCTAATAACGAGTCGTCGAGTGTTTGTCGGTCTAATTAAAATATTCAACAAAGTGCTAGACGCCATGTGGAAGCAGGGCGACCAGGGAAAACTTGCAGGCGAAGTTACGATGAAAAAGTTGTACAGGTTTACAACTTGTGGAAACTAGTGATGACTTGTAGCTTGAAAAATGAAAAAGCTGCATTAAATTGAAGTAGTTAGCTTTGCAAGGAACGTAGATGAAATAGAAAATCTATTTCTTCGAGTCCTGGAACTGTTAACTGAATGAATTGAGGTAGATTAATCTTGGAGTCGTATTTAATTCCAAATACCTACATAATATGTATAATAAAATACATAATAGGGATCAATATTATTGACCCCTAAGAAACTATTAATAACTCAATAAAAGTGATAAATGCGCATGATCTTGTCAGCGTGGGCGTGTGAAATTGTGATTTATGTGCACACAATTCAGTTTATAATTGGATTGGATTGGACATTGGATGCAAAAGAATCTGAATCACTGACATGAGACCTGGTACTAAAATGTAATAGATATATATGTGTATTTTTTTTTTATTTAAGATAACGTTGCCCCACACTAGGATTTCTCCTGTATCGTGGGTTTAGTTTACAAACCTACATATTACATGCACACACAACCAGACCCGCAGCCTAATTACCGATGTAGCGACAGGCGTAGATCGCGCGATAGCATTTGTCAAACGTCATTTTTGTGTCATATAATGTTTTAAAATTGGCTGACAGGAGATTGCTGTCGCGTGGCTGTCGTGTTGCTGTCGCTTTTTACGTAATTAGGCTGCCGATTTGATTATTAGAGTAGTTTAAAAAGAAGGCAATAAAAAAACAAGACGGGCTTTCAAAAAAATTACACTGATAGCCGAAGAAAAATATTTTATCAAATAAACTGTAATGCCTTCAATACATTAATAGGACAACTTCTTCACAGAATATTCCAGCATTCCGTATTTCAGCTCTCCGTTGCTTTATAAATGCTTGACAGGTCACCCAAAAGCTTGTCCCAGGAATAGCCATGTCGATTTTGGACGACAAAATACGGGCCTTTAGGTAAATGGTGGTATGGAACGAAACGACACTCGCTCCTTTAAACTGGTGACCCCGACGTGATTTGAACACGACTTTTATTTCTACCCGGATTTTAATATAAGATGGTATATGAGAGGACTCAATGTGACTTTTATGACTGTAATGGGTGTACATATAAATCTCCCGGCCACATTGTATATTTATGTATATCTGTAGTTCCACCTCTTTCACTCTATCTGACTGCGTGATTGGTCTGGTCATAAGCGCAACTGCTGAGTGTGATGTCCTGGTTCGATTGCCGGGTCGGGCAGTGTTATTGGGTTTTTCAGTTGCAAATCCTCAGTAGCTACACGGAGTCTGGAACTGTGCCCGGTAAATAGCAATAAGCTCGCCTCCTATCGCATGGGACTTAATAACAGAATCGGCGAAATTTGGATGCACAATACACCTCTGCCTAACCCTTCGGGGATACAGGCGTGATGCTATGTTAGTTTATTTTATGTTATATGATATTTATGATATCTTCGACGACACGGTTGGTGCAGTGGCTAAGTGATTAGTTTTCTGCGCTACGTGTCGCGGGTTCGATCCCCGCACGGAACAAATATTTGTATGATCTACAGATAGTTGTTTCGGGTCTAGCTGTTCGTGCATGTGACATGTATGTTTGTAAACTGTACCCACGATACAGGAGAAATCCTAGTGTGGGGCAATGTTTTTATTAATAAACAAATAAACATCTCAATTTAGCCAGTAAAATTGAAATTGAACTGCGAAAATAATTTCTTTAAGAAATCTGGAAATATCATCAAAAGTAGCTCAACTGTACTTCAGACTAGCAGAACTCGGCAGACATTGTCCTGCAAGTGTAAACATCGATTTTACGACACACGCGCCACCCTCTGTAAGTTAATTGTACTGTACATATAACTTCGCGCAAGTGCAAGCAATAAGCTGACAAAGTTTTATCGCAATTCGATGAACGGTATGGCAGCGCATAAAACACGAACAAACAAACAAACGAACATTGATTTTTTATATTAGAAAAAGAAGATTAATCACTCCTTGAATATATGGCTTCGTCTGTATTACAAGATTTCATCTGTATTTCCTATTAATCTAACATTCTAGTACTTCACTTAAGTAGGTCCTAGTATAGTAAAAGATTAGGTAATTTCTATGGTTTCCCTGGAAATAAACGAATAATTCATTTGTAGTTTCTGTTATGAGTCCGTCTCAATGATACAATATTTAATAACGTTTTCTTGACGTATCTTGTCAAGTTGTTATACATAATTTGAAATCTTGTTGAAATACTTTTTTAATAATTGTTTAATTAATTTTGTTTCTAATGTAATAAACTCATTTGAAAGTCGACAGAAACACATCTTCGATGTGAGAATAATTGTACACATTACTTAAAGCCGCCTGTTACATAAAACAAAGCTTTTTAAGACGTGATGCTATATGATATTGAGATTTTAAAATTATATATTTACTATTTTCTATTTAATGATATTATTATTATTGTACATCTATTTTAGTATTGCTATCATAACATCAAACAACCACACTTTGTATTAAATATATTGTCGCGGCTTCGCCCGCGTGGCTTACGAACCTGTACATTTTTCCGGGATAAAAAGTACCCTATGTGCTATTCCAGAATATAATCTATCTTTGTGCCAAATTTCATCCAGATCCGCTCAGCCGTTCTGGCGTGAAAGAGTAACAAAGATCCATCCATCCATCCATCCATCCATCCTCACATACTTTCACATTTATAATATTAGTAGGATAGGAGGTAGGATATTCTCTTTATTACACGACTGATCAAAAAAGGAGTGGAACACTTTTTAAAAAAAACACGACTGCCCTGCCATAAACGAACTAAAAAGTAACCGTTTTGTGGAACACTTTTTAATCTAAGAGGTCCCCCGACTGCAATGACTAAATTATTTTACCTATACAACTTGTTTTTTACTTTTTAGTTCGTTTTTGGCAGGGCAGTCGTGTTTTGTAATGTAAAAATTAGTATCCATAGAGTTACGTTACGGTTATTCTCTATAGCACTAACTTTTTGTGTCTTAAACTGTTTCGAAAGTTCTTGTGATATTTCTTCTGTCATGTTGGCATAAGGTGGATAAGTTTGCGGAACATCAATGGTGGTACCCTGGGCAGTCAGCTTCGAGACTGCCCAGGGTACGTCAGTCTCAACATGCGCACAGTAATCGCAACGTGTGTGATGGACGACACCGTTGGCGCAGTGGTAAATGATTAAATTTCTGCGCTTCGTATCGCGGGTTCGATTCCCGCACGGATAAAATATTCGTAAGATCTACATATAGTTGTTTCTGGTCTGGGTGTGTGTATGTGACATAATTATGTTTTTAAACGTGTTTGTACTCACGATACAGGACAAATCCTAGTGTGGGGCAAAGTTTTTAAAAAAGTAAACAAAATATGTACCTATAGGTAAAATAAATAGTACGATCTCATAGTATGATTCATGCTTGCACTCTGTTGTGACAGGTTAGCTCAAATAGTTATAGCACTTTCTTCAAAAGGCTATTTCACCCTATATTTGTCTCACATAAACCCTTACATCATTACTATCTGTCTGGACTTTAAAATAGACTTTGACCCCTGAGTTTGTTTCGGCGTTTCTTCTCAGGGATAGTCATAGGAAATGCCGACGCCATCTAGTTTAAAACGTGTAAAAAGACGTGTAAAAGTGATTGAAAAATCATAATTGCAAAATAAATAATTTCATTTCATTTGTCCGAACTGCACATTACATTATTTCAGCTGGTTACTTCCTCTTTTCTCAGTCCATGGTCTTAGTGATACTCTAGAGTCTATATATAGATAGAATAATTAGTATTATAACCCTCTCGAATTTGTTTTTCATTAAATTCGTAAGCAAAAGCAATTTTAGACGGAACGTTGAACTGAGTGGAATTGTGAGCGATTTTTATTATTACGACCTCGACCTTAGTGGCTTGAGAATTTTGGGCCTAAAAGGAAACGGGAAAAGTTTATTTTACGCCTTGCCGAAGTGATTGATAATAATTAGAGAGGAGGTTAGACTTAAAATTGTCTGCGACGAAATCGTTTGAGGAAACAAATGAATTACTTCGTAGAAGAAGGTTTGTTTGTACGTTGTTTGTTCATTAAATGTTATAATTATTATTAGATAGTTAATTTTAATTGTCGCTGAAGCGCTTTTTTTATCACTCTGTGACTAAAGTTAGATTTATTTTAGAAATGGCTGCTAAAATTGTGAGGCTTTTATTGTCTTGTTTTGTTTTTATGACACGTGTCTCATGCGCGCCAAATCGCGTGATAGACGTCATGATTCGTGATGTAATATCAATAAAATTTTCTACATCATACAGTCTCATTGGTGTAGTGTTTGCAAGCGCAATTACTGAGCGTGAATTCCTGAGTTCGATTTCCTGGTCAGGCAAAGTATTATTGCGATTTTCTGTGTGAAGCAGCACGGTTGTGTGACTATTGAAGAAGAAGTGTTTATTTTATATATAATATGTATGGGTAAACATGGCTGTAATAAGGTCTACTCTATCCATGGCCATAATACCTAACCGCAATAGCTCATCTGTAAATAGCCCATGCAAACCTCATCTTAATACCGCCCGGGGCTCGAGCTGTGAAGGAAAAATAACCAGTGTACAATAACCTACAGATATTATGGTAATAACATCACGATTACTCATTCAATTATGAACTCTATTGATAAAGCGATAAGGTCTTAATGCTCACCCAGTGGAACTAATTAAAATGTAATTTTATCGACATACGGCACACGAGCGTAGAGAAATTTTATATCTAGGAAATGGAAGAAAATACATGTTCTAACAAAGAATTTATAATCAAGGCTCGTTTTTATCCAAAGCTTAGTGAAATTTAAGTCAGCAAAGTCTACTTAGCTAATACTTTGCGAGTAAACAGGCTGAAATATTAGCGATTCAAAGTATTAAGTTTGTTAAACAATTTTCTGATTATCGGTTCTGGCGTATCCACAGAAAATTGTCTGTTAAGTTATTAATTAGACTGAACTTGGCTGAGAATGTTGCTAGGCTCCGAAAGGTCAGGAATTATTTAGAGGAGTACCATTAACCTTTAGGGTTACCGCAAGGTTCAAAATTAAGATGCCACATCACCAAAACGTTGTATTAAAAATTTGAGGTAGATTATTGGACAAAATATGCGATTAAAAAGTATTCTAATTGCATATTTTGTATGTCATCTATATATGTATATTGACGACACGTTGGCACAGTGGCTAAGCGATTAGCTTTCTGCACTAAGTGTCGCGGGTTCGATCCCCGCATGGAACAGATATTTGTATGATCTATAGATAATTGTTTCGGGTCTGGGTGTTTGTGTGTATGTGAATATATGTGTTTGTAAACGCCCCACGATACAGGAATTATGCCTAGTGCGGGACAACGTTTTAAAAAATAACTCAAAAATTGTTTCTCCACACCGTGCCTCGGAAAGCACGTAAAGCCGTTGGTCCTCCGCCTGATCTCTCTGCGGTCGTGTCAGATTGCCGTCCCATCGGACTATGAAAGTGAAGGAATAGAGAGAGCACCTGTGTTTGCGCAAACAATTGTGCTCTATAATATCTCCTGCGTAGTTGGCTAATCTCCGGTGAGATTGGCCGCCGTGACCGAAATTGGTCAGGAGGACATTATTATTATAAACTTTGAAAACATCCAACCGATGTGCCCCAAACCGATTTCATTAGAAAGGCGATATAATATAATGCGAAGATGGTTTTAGACCACTAAAACTATGCAGTCTTTTTTAGCGTAGCAGCACACGCCAGGTATCCGCTGGTCATTAATAATTTCCGCAAAGTAACACCAAATTTCTCTATGTATTATCTCTATGTCCACCAGTGTACGTCTTTCAGCTGAGATGATGATGATGATTAATATTAGGTTTTATTAGTTATTTAAGCACATGATAATTTAAAAAACAAAGTTTTCCGAAAGTTTTTTTAATGCAACAAGAAATTCTCCCAATATAACATGAACTTACATAGCAGAACGAAGGGTTAGGCTAGGTATACATTTTGTACACATTTCACAGATGCCGTTAACCATGGGAATGTAATTGGCGAGCCTACCTTCTACTGGGCACAATACTAAACTTCAGGCTCCCGAAAATTGCCATACATGAAAACCCACTATCACTTTGCCCAACCCTAGAATCAATTCCAAGATCTCACGCTCATCACCAAGGGCGCATCCGGGGGGGGGGGTCATTGGGGTCATGACCTCCCCATGGGCTGGTTCTAGGTCGACCAGTGATAATTTTTCTAATCGCATTGATCGTACAGATCGAATCCGTCCCGACTAGACTTCAAACATGTGACCCCCCCCCCTGATTTGAAAGCTGGATCCGCCCTTACTCATCACTCGCGCTTTCGGTCACAAGACCAGTAAGGCAGTCTTTTTACGTTACTGAATGAAAATTAATAAATTACACATAACTCGTCTTCCTTCCCACCACTTCAATACCTCCAACAATTTATGCTTACATAAACGTAAAGATACCGGAGAATATGATTAAAACACAACGCTGAACAGAAGCGGGCTCGCGCTGCAACAAAATGGCGCTCCGTAATACCATTTCACGTAAATTCGCGTAATAAATTTACGCAAATCAGTCAACTGACGCGTATTTACGCGACAAAACGTTAACAACGACGTTGGCGTTGAGAATAAATGTTTTTAAATTTGTTTTACGTTTCGCATGTGACGGAATCGCTCTTGTTCAGCGATGAATTGATTAATGAGAAATATATCGAATTTACGAGTGTTTCGTGTGTCGGTGTTATGTACAAATATAATGAAAGTACGGGTATTTTTCATTACGTTAGAAGCAATTTAAGTGTATGAGATACGGAGTACTTTTGAAAAGCTAAAGAATTTAGATGTAAAAATGATTTGATCTGACACGTGACGTGAACAACTGTGGTGAAATAATAACACAGTCAAGTCCGTACCGTTACTGAATGGCCAGGGTAACCCTAAACATCCGGAGAATTTCTTGTATTCCCACTGAACCTATTGTCTGTTTAGTTACTAATCATGCCATCATCATCTTTTCCTCAGTCGAAAGAAGATCACTCTTGGACAAAGGCCTCCCCCAAGCATCGGCACATCTACCGGTCCTGTGCCACCCGCATCCAGCGGGTTCCCGCGACCTTCACCAGGTCATTAGTGCACCTTGTGGAGGGCCTAGCCACGTTGCGTTTTCCAGTACGATGTCGCCATTCCAGAATCTTATGGTCACATCGGCCATCCGTTCTGTGTGCAATATGCCCCGCCCACTAATCATACTGATAAAGTTTATCTTTAAAAACCCACAATATAACAAAACGGTCCACACTCTAACAGTTCATAATCACAAACATGTATAAACAAGACTTTTCAACGCTGTTCACCCGTTTGCATTTTCCTTCCCTTATTAAACTCGAGCAAAAATGCAAAATCACCAATTCGATTACACGAACGCGAGACGTTAGATTGTAATCTAGTCTGCGTGATGTGGAAGTTAGGTATAGTGTACACGTTCTGTAATATCCGAAAGTGTAGGTGGAGCCTTTGATACGCCTACGTAAGACCTTACGACCTTTATCGAAATGTTTCAATGGTGATTGACCTTAATGATGACAGGACCTTACTTGCCTGAAAGATAGGAATATAATATGGTACCAATCAGATTTCACCGCTAAAGACTTATTGTATCGACTGAATTTTATTTAGTAGTTTGGTTAGGTCTACTTCTTCTGTCAAGTCCGCAAGAGCTATTACATGGGAATCATTATCTTATAGAAGAATGATTAGACAGTCAGCAATGGTGGTATGGCTTAAGGTTCGCCAGAGTATAACAGGTTTCGTCACTCGTGGAGACTTTAGGTGTAATTTTGGACAAGGAATAGGTCATTATTTTTCCACCCATGCACGTTGTAAGTGGTGATGACAGTAAAATCTCAAGAGGTTGGGTGTCAGAGTCCGCTGTGTTACTAACAACGAACCGGCACGCCAAGCCTATAGCAATTTCCATAGGACAGTTCAATGTAGCGGTTATCAGAAAACCCAAGATCGCTAAAGTCTACTGCTGATTATGGGGGCTCTTAATAACCATGACGAATTAGGTCGTCCTCATCATCATCATCATCATCAGCCAGAAGACGTCCACTGATGAACGAAGGCCTCCCTCAAGGGGGAGGTTTGCCATAATCCCCACGCTTGGCAGGCGGCTTGGGGATCGCAGTGGCTCACCGATTACTGAGAGGACGCTGCTGCCCGTCCTCTAGTGTCCGGCCGCAGTTTTAAGACATACTCGGGTCGTCCTAGTTCGTCTTATTTCCGATTACCTAGACATAATTCTAAAAATTTCAATTACTAATAACTTAGTAACAGAAAGGAATAACACTTAGTCCAACCTGGTACTTGAGCCCCAGATTTTCATGTGTGGCAGACGTTTTTGATACCACACCAAGGAGGCGACTTATCATCATCATATAATCACGCCTGAATTCCCCGAAGAGTTAGGCAGAGGTGTACTATTGTACACCTACATTTCGCCGATGCTGTTATTGAGTCTCATGTAATAGGGGGCGAACTTATTGCCATCTACCGGGCACAGCTCCAGACTCCGTGCTGCTACTAAGAATTTCCTTACAGAAAAACCTTGCCCGACCCGGGAATCGAACCCAGGACCTAACGGTCAACAGTCACACCTGCGACCACTAGTCCAATGAGGCGACTTAGTAATCTAATAAATCAAAACTCGCTTCATTCGACAAAGCGCTAGGAACTTTAGTCACTTACTGAAATTCAATATCCTCTGTATTGTAATGATTGGTGAATTAAATTCTGTTGAGTTGGTTTTGGTACAGGAATTTTGATAGGAATGTTATGATCTATGTTTATTGGGCATGAATTTCTAATTGCTATCCCAAAATTCTGTCGCCAATCCAATTAAGTAGGGGACAAATACCTAAACATTCCAGCTTTTGAGTATGAATAACGCAAACTCCAAGATAACTCATTGAAAATTATAATCGTTTCTCATACCATCGCGATGACGAAATTTAATTGCAAAATATTGATGGCCACAACTGCTCAGGCGTTGAGTATTTGTGACTTATTTTTAAATATTAAAATAACCGTATTTGCCAAATTGGTTAATTTATTTATTTTATTTTTACTTATTTATTTTTATTTATCCATTTATTTCAGGCATCAAGGCCCATATAAACATATACAATACCATATAAAATATAAAACTTAAAAATACTATAAATATATATTACATAATAACTAAAACGGTTAAGTGGTCGTAAGTCCGATTGCTTAGTGTCAAGTTCTAGGTACGAATTTTCCCAGTTGGGCAAAGTGTTTTTGGTTTTTCCTTCACGAAAATTCTTTCTAGCAGCACGGAGTTTGTAACTGTCCCCGGTAGATGGCAATAAGCTCGCCCTATTATACGGGACTCAATAACGGCATCGGCGAAATGTGAGTATACAATAGTACACCTCTGCCTAACTCTTCGGGATATTCAGGCGTGATGCTATGTTATATTATGGAAGGCCATTGTATAGCTTGCGTCTATTATAATAGGAAAGTCTTAAAGTGGTCCAAGTAATGATCCCGCTATTTGCTCCATGAAAGAAGAATAATAGCTTGTTTAATTTATACTCTAAAGATTTTACATTTTATGCAATAGTGTGATAAAATACGATTATATTCTAGCACAGAAGTATCCGCTTGACATACATAGCGAAGGCTCTGTGTGTCGGAGCAAGCGAACTGGACAAACCTGATTAGCAGCTGCGAGATCATGCAGCGCTGTGAATGTAAGGGGTTTAATATGGCGCTGAGAGGAGAATGGTTTATGAAGGGTTTACTAAGAAGAATCCTGATGTGGTCCTTTTAATGTTTCCACTACAGATTCGATTTCCGATACAGACAGAGAATTAATTTTTACTTGACCTTTCTCACTCATTAACAATCAAACCGTTAAAAATAGTGAAAAAAATTGGTATTTTTAGGACTTTGACATTGATTGTGACCTGCCTACGTAGCATCCGTCAAAATAAATGTAAAAATGTCCACAATGTGAAGCTTTTTTATTTTTTCATCTATTTTGAGAAATGTCAAAAAAATATTATTATTATGCCTGCAACATGTCAAGCAAAAACTTTTCTAGACCTCTCATTTTACACATAAACTGTAACTAGGTATGTATATCATAATAATTATCACAAATATGTCACATTGGTGCGTACTTATCCACGTGGATACCTAACCTATAACTCTTAGTTAGACCTTTGAACACTTTGTTTTTAATCCTATCCTACTAAACTTTAATATTATAAACGTGAAAGTTTGTGAGGATGCATGGATGGATGGATGGATGGATCTTTGATACTCTTTCACGCCAGAACGGCAGAACGGATCTAGATGAAATTTGGCACAGAGATGGATTATAGTCTGGAATAGCACATAGGCTACTTTTTATCCTGGGAAAATTTACGGATTCGTAAAACACGCGGTCGAAAACTAGTTATCAATAAATTCTTAGAGTGAACCTCTCATCTAATCATCCTATAGCAGCAGCTTATCACCCCGGACATTTCTATTGTTAAACCGTTCCGCCGCATCAGTACGGTCCGCAGATACATTTCGAAACTTAATGGAATGCGGGCACCCGGTTATTATGGGATTTTGTGTTACCCGATACCGGGATAGCGGAAATTATTTTGCTGGCTCTACACTCGTAATTATGATTGTGCTTTCCTGTTTTGGGGTTGAGCAGACGTCTAAATGGTACCTTTTAATAGATGAGTGGTCAGACGATATGTGAGACTGTTTTTATTGGTAATTTAAGATAGGGTGCACAAAGATTACCTCGCCAAGTGTATGTAAATATATACAGACAGGATACATTATTACTGGTCAACAGACGAATAATGTTGAAAAAACTGATATTGTAAAATATGATTAAAGTAAGTTTCAATAATTTTAATAATAAATTACTCGAATGCGACTATAATTTACCGATGATTTATAAAAAAATCATCTATAAATTATCTGGTAACTGTACGTACGGCGCACCCTGGGCAGTCAGGCCAATTGTTATATTTTTTTAATTGCCCCACACTTTGAACAATTTTTGTATTCTAAACCCGTTTACAAACACAAATATTCACATGCGACTTACCCGACTTACCCACAGACCAACAACTATCTGTTTGACTAGAAATATTTGTTACGTGCGGGAATTGAACCGTCAACACGTAGCACAGCAATCGATTGCTGAACCACTGTGTCAACCGTCCCGTCACTGCTATTATTTTCACTGAAGAAATTTTAATATTTATCTCATGTGAGAGGTCAGAGGAAAAAGCATTAAATGGTTTATGATATAGATTCTAATTTACCTCAATTTTAGACGAAGACAGAAGATCTTTATTGCTATAATAGAACTGTGTACATAGGTGTTAAACAGCCTACCAAATAGGGTGCAGCATTTTTTTTAAAAAACGTTGCTCCACACTGTCTGTTCTCCTGTATCGTGGGAACAGTTCACACACAACCAGATCTGAAACAACTATCTGTAGATCATACAAATATTTGTTCCGTGCGCAACCGTGCCGTCAATTGTTATTATTATTCGATAGAAACTAAAACAGAGAATGCTAACACTGCAAAGCGACTCAAAATACACTCGATTAATATTTGTTAAAATATTCAGTCATAATATAGAATACATTTTGAAATAACCACCTTTTTAAAACTCTCATAAATTATTTAAAGTCATGTTTTTTTATATATCTATTGGTAAGTTAAATATCTTGTCGGTTGTAGCCGTGTACTTCAAATAACAAACGACGGAATTCAGATTTCGATTTTTATACATAAGCCTCAAAAGCTGCTTGTAAGTCACATCTAAGTCTAACTGAACCAAAAGTTCAGCGTCGTCCAACAAGTTTAATACCAGCATAACCACGATCATAGTTGAAACTATGTTCGCAAGAACTTAGAACAAACTAACGGGGTCAGGCTAAATTTACTCCATTCTATGAGATACTTGCGGTTAAGGTTCCTTACTTACTATGAGATTAAATAGGTAGATACCTACCTTCAAAAAACCTACTAATTCAAACGCATAGGTACATAAAACGAATCTTAAAAATGGGAGATACATAAGTACATATTTTTATTTATTTATTTATTAACATGGCAAAGCCAATCTATACATATAATAAAATTATAACAGGCCGATGTCTGTACATTATAGATATTGGAGAAAAACGAACATGGGGGGTCTTTATTAGCAACAGAAGCCAAATCAACAGTTTTTAGAATTTTTGTCCGTCTGTATATTTGTACACGCATCACGCAAAAACTACTGAATGGAATTGAATGCAGTTTTCACTGATGTATTGCTAGAGGTCTAACTTGAAATATAGGCTCCATTTTACGTCAGGAAAATATCAGATTCTAAATTCCACACGTACGAAGTTGCGGGCAAAAGCTAGTTACATTAATAAATTAATTATGAATAAAATTTACATAATTATAAAAATAAACCAAGGAAACAAAGCATGAAAAATATGCATATATAGAAAACATCTTGAAAAAGTATAAAACACTATCGTGCGATCTTCTCACACTACTCCAGACATTCCTTTAAAATCAACTTCCATTCATCCGCAAAACACAACATAAATACAGTTTATAAAATAAAAGCAGTGCTGTGGCATGCTATATTGTTGTGCAATAAATTTAAATACATTAAAGAAACATTTAACTCACAACCATAGTCACTAAACAATAATTTAATTTATTCATAATTATCATTATTAAAATTAATTGGAATTATAAAATTACATTACAGGTTCATTTTAAAATTGAAACTCAGGTCTTGACAATGAAGAGTGAAGTATGGTGTTCCGAAAAAGAGGATCCTCTAACCAGTCGAGGTAATATGCCTCGCGGGCCCAAGCCCCTTAATGTCAGATGCTCGTATCTATGCTAGAAATGTTATAAACTCTCATAGCGTGATTGTTGTTGTCGCTTCACGCCGATAGATGGAGTCGTTTTTGGTATTTAGATCGTTGTCGCTACATGTAGGTACTAAACTCGTTTGAGACTATTTTTTATCCAGGTAAAATATACTATACGCGTTTACCTCTGTTGTGATCCAATCCGTGGAGATATTGCAAAGTGACAAATCTTATAATTTTGGATCATTTTGGAGCAATGAGTTCTCTAAATATGTTTTCTTTTTCCGTTACCAGATGAATGATGAAAAACAGCTAAATTAAATCTCTGCACATAGTGTGGTCAGCCCTTAAGCCCAAGTAATATGTATGTAAATCACTTAGATACATGTACAAGTAGCGTATATAAGTGGACAATGGACAGGCGGTCTAATAATCTCTTTGATGTCGTACTCAACGTTGCGCTCACGGACCGGAGAAATGTGGGTAGAACAAGAAATTATTTTCGTCTTTAAATGACTTTGATGGAGAGCGAACGAGCTTCAAGTGTTTCCTTTAGTGAGTAATATGGCATTTCGGACATTATAAAGGTTGAGATTTGAATGAGAATTTGTTTTTATTATGACATAACATAGTGTATTCTTCAAAAGGTTAAACAGAGGCGTTCACTTTTCTCCGATGCCGTTATTGATTCTCACGTAATAGGGGGCGAGCCATCTACCGGGCACAGTCCCAGACTTTGTACTGCTAATGAGAATTTCCTTACAAAAAAACACAATAATACCCAGCCCAGCCTGGAAATCGAATCTAGGACCTCACGCTCAGCAGTCGGGCTTGCGACCTCTAGACCAAAGAGGCAGTTTTATTATGAATAGAGTAAAAATAAACTTTGTACGGCGAAATAAGACGGACAAATAATAACTACCACATCTAAGATGATAATGAAAATCAAAAATAAAACTCAATCCTGACATTTATTTTTTTAGTATTTGAAATGTTATTTACACTTGAGAATAAATGTCTGCGTCTTTATTTACAATAAATAACATTTTTTTGCTTTAGGAATATAATTCAAGAAAGGTTTTTATTGTTCCATTCCATGTTATAGTATTTATATTTAATGTCAATCGAGAATGAATATGACGTATCTAGTAAAAATTTGAACGAAGCAGAAGCAGAGGATAGAGAACAGTAGCGATTACCCCAACGACAACAGCTGAGTTCTTAAATGAAAAAAGAGAAGTTAAAATTATGAAATTAAATCGCTTCGGCAGACTGACATTCAAGAATATTCCATGCTTTCTTGGTATCCAGAGTAATTCTTGATATCTTCATTTACTGCAGAAATTTTTAAAAGAAGCCCATGTTAATTATTAAACGCCTTAATTATTACAAGTATTCTCCTATAAGCATATAACGGTTCCTTTGCCTCTGACACGTTAATTACTGGTGATGAATGGTCCCCGAACTAATAGCCCACCGCTGATTATGACGAGTGATTGATTGGACGCCATCTATGGCTCCAAACGGTTGATAGAATTAGAGGGAATTTTCCAAGATCTCTTAGCTTTTTGTAGAACTCAGTTCATCATTGAGGATCGCAACATGGCAAAAAGTAAAGCGCCATCTGTCGGAGTGAAACTACAACAATAACCCCTGAATCGCACTATGAAAGTTTACAACGATTCTAACACATATATGAATGTCCAACATCAATCGTCGGGCTTCGGCCCGCCAGGCTAACCATCTTGCCTGGTCGGAGGATCCTCCCTTTTCAATGGAGGAACACCATACCTCGTTTCTTCATAAGTATCCGATATCAATCAAGG
Organism: Shargacucullia verbasci; assembly: GCA_947562105.1. Lineage (NCBI taxonomy): Eukaryota > Metazoa > Arthropoda > Insecta > Lepidoptera > Noctuidae > Shargacucullia > Shargacucullia verbasci. The sequence goes on from OX387283.1 coordinate 1,539,281, forward strand.
CTGGATACTATGTTATAAGGGTTAGGAATTTGATTCACTAGGAGAGGATTTACTAGATGAGCTTTGGGCTCAAATTATCACACAGCGAATTCCAAATTGCAAGAAACATCATCGGGGCAAAAGGAGATGACGAGATGAGCTGTACCCCTATGCAAAAGCTTAGCCCCAAATGGCAATGGACCGGGATAAATGGAAAGAGGGGAGCAAGATCTTTGACCCTGCAGATGGTCATAACAACCTCATAATATTAAATGATATAGATTCACTCTTGGATTCTGAAAGGGTAATTAGAAAGAAGAAAGAAGAAATAAAGAAAATCTGTTTATTTCCGCCATGATGTGACGCATACAATAAATACACAAAGAAAAAAAAATAAGAAGAACAAATGAGGAAAATATGCGCCACATCCGCGCAAAAACGGCCGTCACTCACTCACTCATTAAAGCTCTGATCAAGTCAAGTCTCATATTAACATCAGTTGACATTAATATTGACGGCTGGTTAGATTTGAACAGTATTTCAGAAGGTGTCAAAATCTGTATGCAAAAGTCAATTCCGCGATACCTAGTGCATCTGTCTATTCTTCAACAAACACACCAGTAATATAAATTAGTGGCAAATGTAGTAGCAGACACTGTAGTCGACACCAACCTAACAGACCGACTAATAATCATCTAGCTTTCGATAAAGAACACTTTATCTTTTTGTTCTTTGTGAGGATATTTGTAAGCCCTTGTTCAGCCTTAGACATGACATCTGCGGGCCATATCCAAGTACCTATTTCTGTCCTAAACAATTAATCACCACCGTATTTGTCTACTAGATAAGTTTTACGACACAATTTATCTGTGCCGTAAATCACTGGAATGTTTTGTAATAATTTCAAACGAGCGCCAAGATATGTGGGTACAGTCGCACCAAATGTATGATAACGTAAAATAAATTGGTTTTGTTTTAAACCTCGAGTTTTTCCGAAATGGAATACCGATTCGGTATTATCGTGGACGTTGATTTATGTATTTTATATATATTTACAAATGCTACCTTACTAATAATTGAAAAATATAGTTATTTCTTGTGATTAGGCTGAGGTGTTCAATATAATCTCACATTAATTTCAGCGATGCCGTTATTGATGGCATGTAATAAGGGGCGAGCCTTTAGTCTACCAGGTACCATACCAAAGGCTAGGCTGCTCCTGAGAATTTTCATATAGATAACCCCACAAAATTTTATCCGATATTACGATAATATAGTTTAATAATTTATTTTAATAAAATAATGTTAACACTCAAAAGTATTATTAATTTCCTAAGAAAACGTAGAAAAAAGAGATGTCGAAAAGCATTTCATTTGAAAACGTTGTACGTGGGTGAATAATCAACAAATATCTGTAGGTCATCCATGCGGGAATCAAATCTGCGACCCGTTGCACAGAAAGCTTATCTGCGCAAACAGTGCGTCAAATTTGTTAAAATGTGGAACTCAAGACCGAGTTTATGCCGCTGGTGTACACCTAGATATACCAGCTGTACATTCCGTCTAAATGCTTCGTTTGAGTTCAATAGAGGCGCATAATTCACGTACCTTCCCTCATAATCAACTCGAGCACATTGTATATCGCATTTGAGATGAGCTACAGGAATTATATGGTAAGTAAACACACAAAACACAAGAGAGAAGTGTTATGTTTCGTTCCGTAATCATTTTTTTTTTTAATGAACCAATGCTCTCCCTTTGCTAGGCAAATGTAGATAGATAGATAGATAAAGCATTTAGTTAATACAACACAAAATAACCAACACAAATGTTAAGGTAATTTTAAAATACGAATTCATTGTACAATTACCAGAGCAAAAAAAATAGATTAGTATAAAAATAAGGCGACAGCTATGTTGTATACACATGTACACTAAACTTAACGTGAAATTCATATGAAGAACGAAGGTCACTCCCATAGCCGTCATTTTATTTCTTTGTATGAAAGAAGTTGCCACACTTGTTCGTTTCGGGAATGAAACCCAAGATCTCACGGTCAGCAGCCATGCTTGCGACTACTAAATCAAAGAGACAATCAATCTTTGATTCTTTAAAGATTTCCTCTAATCGTTACTTTGTAGTATTTATTCAAATTGTAGTTAGTACTATACCAAGCGATTGTACTTGGAACATTAATTATTCACCTCAGTTGTGTCGCTTCTCTATAATATATAATTATGAGGTGGCAAACTCATTACCATTATGTACTCTAGTAATAGAGTGCTAATGGGACCCGCAAAGCCTTTACATATATAACATCACGCCTGTCTTCCCCTTAGGGTTAGGCAGATAGATTAGAGTAAGTACTTGATACTTTGATACGCCCCAATGTCAACTGCAACAGAAAAAATTCCCAATGACACTTTTTCTGTCCCGGGAATCAAACTCAGGACCTAGGCCACTAGACAAATGAGGCAGTTTTATTCATTTTGTTTATAGCAAGGTCACTTTGTAATTTTTTTCATAAAGTCAAAAGTCAAAATCATTATTAGTAGAACATGAGTAAGTTCGTAAGTGCTATAAAGATAAAAAATATGAGGATCTCTATGCCTAGCTGATAGTGGTAGCGTACACTTTAAAATTACACTTATTACTAATGATATTAATTAGACATTGGAGTATAATAAATATTTAAGTAGGTACCCATCGAAACAGCGCTAAAAGGAACATAAAAAAAATATTAACTAGAAAACAAATAAGTTTAGACTTACACTCAAACACACTCGCAGACACACGCGCGCACACACACACGCATGAACACACGCACGCACACACTCACGCACGCACGCACGCACGCATGCTCACACATTTTAATTATTAGTTTTAGATTTTCATTACAATCTTCTTGCGTAAAACTAAACTAATATAACCCAGAGAAGACACTGGCACAGGTGTTGTACTTAGCGCAGGAGTCAGGGCTTCAATATTGTGTGTGACAATGTTTTATGATAATAAAGATGTTTTTTTTTCTTTCTAGTAGCCTCTTTTGCTACCACTATTCGCTTTGAACTGTTTTATGCCGTTTTTATTCGAAACACTTATATAACTTGTACTGTATTATCATGCAATGTAACGTTTTGATATTTTTTGCCTTATAAAACACATGTTAAATTTAAGATTATACTATTACTTAATTCTAAATTAATTTTTGAAAAGAGTACCCTTGGAGTTTCTTGCCCGTCTCGTCTCTGTAAGACCTATCCTCTTTTGGGACCGTACACTCGACTTTTTAAAAGTGCCTGCAAAGCCTAGTAGAAATAAAAGAATTTGACTTTGAATATATTAATTATGTGGCGTAAAAAACGTTAGCTCAGGCTTCATTCAATTTATTATAACAATATTTTACCTCAGAACATTGATAGGCAGATAATAATGAGATGCTTTTATCCGACAGCAAAACATCGCAAGGCACATTAATCAATCTAATAATGCATTGTTAAACTGTCAGCAGCGTTCGATTCAATCAACGTTTCTGTTAGTAATTTAGTGGACTCAGAACACGTCAATTTCAGAATAATCTTAGATTGTACAGCCAGCATCAGAAATATGTATACACGTAGCGAAATTCAAATGTTTACTCTCAAAAAACGATTGGTTAAAATCATTAAATTTAAATGACTATGTATTTTTATTTATCTGCAAATACTATGTGTAAATATAGTTAAGATTGCAATCACTATTCCCCGTAAAAAATGCTTTTGAATTTCATTAAGTGTATACATCTTTTTGATGCTGACCGTACTATGACTATACACCGGCTCATAAAAGCTTTAGTGGATTACCATTAACGCATTCAAGGGACAATTCTCAACTGAGTAAAAATGATGACGTAAAAACAAAAACCGATCTACCTATCTGAATACTTTTAATATCATATTAGAGATTTACCTTTTAACACTCGACGTATATACACCTCTGTCTTACCCTTTGGGGAATACAGGCATGATGGTATGTTAACACATTAGTATATGTTTACCTTTAAACGCTCGACATACAACTAATGGTCGAATGCAGTCGAGATTTATGTCGAAGCGCATAAGAATTGCCCCCTGGACCTTAGTAAATTTAACGTAAAATGTCCGCAAACTGCGTCACTACTGACACTAACGCCCCCGTGTGAACAGGTCATACCGTTTAATACGTCACTATTCTAAATCTAACCGACCTTTTTATTTTATTTTTCGTTTACTTAAAACCTTTGTCCATACTAACGTCTCAGCTAAAAATGCACAAAAAAAGAATACAAATAGAATTCAGTTGAAACTGCGAACAATACAAAAACAATTTATAGAATTAATACAATACATTTTAGTTTCAATACAATAGATAATCGTTGTATTTTCGTGCCCACATCAATACGAACATATTATTTGGAACCATTATAAAAAAGCGTCTAGTCTGCAACGTATCTCAATTTATCTAAGATAAGAGGGCCTTTGTGTAACATATTTCAATGCCCCACAAAAAGGTTATTACAACCGCTAACAAAAACATAATAGAAATTTAATTTAGATGTAATATCTCCTTTATTGCTCCTACGAGTTCAATTGAACAATTCCAAATTCTTCTAGGAGAGGGTCTTAGGTACATAGCTACTGCTCAGATGGGTCTGCAAGGTTAAGCAGCGTGCAGTTGTGAACGTTTCTCATACATCGAGATTCCCCCGTGCCTCAGAAAGCACGTTCAGTAGTCCCGGGTGTCAAACGAATACCTATTAGTATATAGTCTTTACGGGTGTTAGCAGCCCAAAAAGTCAAAGTTTTTTTATTTTATATGGGCCTTTGCAGGCACTTTTAAAACATTATGAATATAGGCGCACGGTTCCTAAGTGGGTTGGTCCTGTCTAACTATAAAGTATCAGTGTCTCCCAGTAAATGGGCGGTCAGATGGCAGTCGGTCCGTGTAAAATACTGATATTTAGCTGAAACCAGTCAGACCTGTAGCCGACCCCAATGTAGTTGGGGAAAGGCTAGGCAGATGATTCTTCTATAGCCGTCAAAGGCTCCGATAGCTTTCGATGGCGTGTCCTGTTTATTTCTCTAACACGTACCATGCCAGCGTGTTGGGCTAAAACAAACGCCACATCTTGGATTGTTTCTAGCGAAGGGTCCGTAATGGGATGAATTATTGAAGACCAGCTATACCTAAACCTTCGTCCTCGTTCTGTATCTTAAACGGCGTGAGATATCGTGACTTATGTGTTTTGTACAAATATAATTAATAATACAATATAATATGTCCTGTATGACCAAATATAATGTGACCCTGGTACGTTCTAAAACTGCGGCCAGACACCGGAGGATGGGCAGCAGCGTCCTCTCACTAATCGGTGAGCCACTGCGATCCCCAATCCGCCTGCCAAGCGTGGGGATTATGGCAAATCCCTCCCTTGGAGGAGGACTTCGTTCAGCAGTGGACGTCTTCTGGCTGATGATGATGTCCTGTATGCAAGTCGCTTCGTCCGTAAATTCATCGCTTATTTTTCAGGTCATGTGTGGGAATGTCTAACTATTAGGTCTGAGTCGTGTCTGTGTCAATAGTGCTCACAATTGATGTTGGGTTGATAGGACAGCCGTTTAGGAGTGTAGGTGGAATTATATTATAGACTAGCGGCCCGCCCCGGCTTCGCACGGGTAGCATACCTTATATGCCTTCATTTTTTTTTGTCGTAGTGTCGTGTCAACCTTTTACGTCGAGCATTTATTCGGCACGCCAGTAAAGCTCTCAGTCGGCATATTTCAGACAATTTACACAAAACCTTAACGAATTATTTTACACCGAAACCTTCCTCATGAATCACTCTGTCTATTGGTGAAAACCGCATGAAAATCCGTTCAGTACTTTATTAGTTTATCACGAACAGACAGACAGACGCGGCGGCGGACTTTGTTCTATAATATGAAGTGATTTAAAATATTTTAATTTATTGGCAATAGGCTCGCCTCTTTTACATGGGACTCAGTAACAGCATCGGCGAAATGTGGGTGTATATACTATACCTCTGCCTAACCCTTCAGGGAATACTGGCGTGATGCTATGTTATGTTATGGTTAATTTACTGTCATTCATTGCCTTTATCGACACGATGAAATAGAGAGATTTTTATTTAGTAGTCGCTAGAGGCGCCAAGCTTTGTGTCTTAATGTTATTTGATTGTCGCTTGTGAATCAATACTTGTAAACTTATAATAGAGTTACAGCTTTCATTCGGTACAGTAAATCAGTCTCTTAGAGGCGCAACAGGGTATTGAAGTTTGTGTAAAATATGTATACCTATATATATAAAAAAAAACACAAAAATTGTTTCTACATATGTCCGTTATAGACTTTGAAACCATCCAACCGATGTGCCCCAAACCGAGATCATTAGAAAGGCAATAATGCGAAGATGATTTTAGACCACTAAAAAGCCCGCCGCCTCTACCAGTGAGTGATGTAGCGACTACTACTCGCAACATGGCAAAAAGTAAAGCGCCATCTATCGGAGTGAAGCTACAACAACAAACCCTGAAACGCACTATGAAAGTTTACAACGATTCTAACACATATACGAATGTCCAACATCGATCGTCGGGCTTCGGCCCGCCAGGCTAATCACCTTGCCTGGTCGGAGGATCCTCCCTTTTCAATGGAAGAACACCATACCGCGTTCCTCCATACAATACATTCTTTTTTTAGCGTAGTAGCACACGCCGGGTATCCTATAGTCAGAAATATATTCTGAAGCACACGAGGTGGAACTACACACAAAAAACTGTGCAATTAATTCCAACACGACACCAAATTCCTCTAACATAATATATTATTATCCACAAACTGCGAACGTTAGCCACAAAACATTCCATATCACACATTTGAAGCTGTGACAAATTGTTTCCCTGCACGCCCATTTTAAACCTGTGGACACATTTCAATGAAATTGTGTAGCGTTGTGCATTTTCAATGAAAGCTTTCAATGTACACAGGCAGTTCATTCTGTTCTTGGAATAAAGTAATAGGAATAATATAGTGTTGCAACTTTGCTGTGTTTTCCTGGAAAAAAATAGACATCGTCTTTTATTCATCTGGTATAGAAAAAAGCAGCAGCATTTAAAATTAATTATTTATAAACAATAACAGAAAATGTATGGATTTCTCTGTCTCTTGGGCTATTTTTTATTATTTTCTCCTTTATTCATCTTATACTTCTTATCTCAAAGTCAAAGTCAAATTTTTTTATTTCAACTGGGCCTTTACGGGCGCTTTTAAAACGTTATGATTCTAGTTGCGCGGTTCCAAAAGTGGGTTGGTCCTATGGAAAAGAGACCGGCAAGAAACTCCATGGATACTCTTTTCTCAAAAAACTGTTTTACATTCTTCTTTAATACGCAAATTATACAATATAAAAAACTAAACACAAAAGAAATCATAAAAAAAAACAGTTATACAATAAAAATATCTAAAATACAAACAAATACAAAAAAAAATGCGAAATCACGCTAACCAAGTCGCAGGGTTTAGTTTAGGGTTTTATCTAATTTAAATATATAAATATAATTTAAAAAAAGTATAAATATAAAGTTATTTTCATTATTGTGACGGCACTATGTTAAATAAAACAAAAGACTGGTTACTGATTCGCATGCAAATCCACCCAATGTTTTTATTGCTTCATTCGTCGATTTTTTCGTTCTTTCATGAACGGTTTCAATTTTATTGAAGGTACGGTGGCGTACTGTTTACGTCACGGATTCGATTCCCGCACGGAACAAAAATTTGAATGAGTTACGAATAGTTGTTCCGGCATCCTTATTACGTAAAAGAAAGGCGACAGCAACGCGGCAGCCACGCGACAGCAATCTCACTGTTAGCCAATACATATATGACATTTGACAGTAGTTATCACGCGATCTACGCCTGTCGCAAACTGATTGCTACTGCGGCAGCCCGATTACGTAAAAAAGCGAGAGCAACGCGACAGCCACGCGACAGCCACGCGACAGCCACGCGACAGCCACGCGACAGCCACGCGACAGCCACGCGACAGCCACGCGACAGCCACGCGACAGCCACGCGACAGCAATCTCATTGTCAGCCAATACATTAAATGACACAAAAATGACGTTTGACAGTAGTTATCGCGCGATCTACGCCTGTCACACACTGATTGCTACTGCGGGTCTGGATGTTTGTGTATGTGAATATTTGTGTTTATAAACGCACCAACGATACAGGAAAAATCAAAAGTAGAGGAAGGTAAAAAAAATTCAGTAAGTGATTACACTGTTTCTTTGGTCGTCAAAGACAGAAACCACACATTCCAAACAGCAAAAACATCTTCTGCTGAATATCACATGATAATATACGAAAACAAAAACGTATAAAATTATTCCATGCGTAATATTCCGAAACATTCCTATAATTACTTTTTTTTTTTATACGAACTCAACTAATGAAACGAACACAAACAAAAAGTAGACTATTTAAATATTTTACCAATTCCAATAGAAGCTAAAATTACAAAACTGTTCTTATACTGTTGATGGCCAATGAATATCAACAATTCAATCGGAATTGTACAACAAAGGCTTTGCCAACTGTTTTAAAAGTTCCACAAACTGGGTGTATTTGTTTATCATGAATTTTATATGATACAGAGTAAATGGAATTGTCGTGAACAATTCACGTTTTATCTTATATTTATTCATTAATTTTATATACTTCTATAGACTCGGGTAAACATGTAAACCTGCTTGAATTGGTGTACTTGATTGTGTAACTTGTGTAAGAAATCTAGGATTCTTGATTGGTGAACAAATCACTTGATATTAACAAGACATTAACCATTTCATTGGTCTCTTGGTCGCAAGAGCGACTGCTAAGCGTGAGGTCCTTGGTTTGAAATCCGACTCGGCCAGTGTTATTGGGTTTTCCTGTATATGCATTCTCAGTGCAGCACGGAATATGGAACTGTGCCCGGTATATGGAAATAGGGTTGCCGATAAGCTCGCATATACAAAAGTACATCTCTGCCTAACCCTTAGGGAAATACAAGCGTGATGCTAGGTTATGTTATGTCACATTATATTTATCAAGTGGACAGGAAAGAAACCTCATTTTTGGTAAACGAGAAGCATATTTGCGACGAAGGCAATTCTTACCAAAATTTTGTGTTGTCGTCATAAAACAAACTAACTACGACTGTTGGGCTGCGTGCTATCGGAGCATCTAACGGTACTGAACCCTTAAATACTCTATAATCCATAATAATATATCCACGTCACGCAAAACGAGTGAAAACAAATAATTTTTCATCCAATAAGTGGCATTCATCCAACCGCTTGCTCCCATGATGAATTAAAATGATTCCGCGCGACACCATCAAATCGTTTGACAAATGATCTGGTATGGAAAAAAAACAGTGTATTTTTAACCCCTCGATGTTTGTGCTTCCCCTTTGTTTGAATACCGAATTGATTTGGACGTGACCCGAGTTTGTAGTGGTAATATGTCGATAAAAAGTTATAGGTGTTACTGGAGTATGAGATATGGGAAGCTCAAGTGTTTTTCCATGGAGATGCTGAGGGGTTTAACCTGAATAGTTTACCTTTCCTTTAGTGGTTCTCATAAAATTATGTAAGGTGGCTAGAGGATTATAAACTTGAATGGGATGGGCTATCTGAATAGGTAGTTACTGTTCGTAAGCGTTCTTGTGAAGAAAAAACAGTCTTAAGAAGGACTATTTTGGGCGTCTTATTGCCTGTTTCTTTGACTGTCTGGTGGATTTCAGCATTAAAAAAAAACAATATTTTTTCTTTCTTATAGAAATCTTAATATTTTTTTTCTTTCTTAAAAATAGAATTTAAATATAAACTAAAATTCTTTTTTGAAAAGATTATTTTATGTAGACAGTTAAACAAAAATAAGTATTAAGTATTGATAAAAGACATTTACACATCTTAGATTCTCGAAAAATATTATGTTCAAACGATATTGTTTTTCTAATTAAAACATTTCGAAATTAATTAGCGTTACTACGGAAATAATTTCATTGACAAATTGAAACTGGAATTTTCCGAGTGTCACTGACTTGGAAAAATCTTTAATTTAAATGATTGTTATAGGAAAATAAATCATTTTATTGAAATTCCTTAAGGCGTTTTGTTTTTGATCTGTGGAAGCAGTCACTTAATGAATTTTATTTGAATTGAAAGATCGAAGCATGTTATCTTGAATGATTAATCCGTATGTAGCATGTTGTGCCGCGTTATACTATTTCCAGCGTAAACTGTGAACGAGTAGACAATCTCTCAAGGAATGATTACTCCCAAATACACATCACGCCTGTATTCCTCGAAGAGATAGATTGTATTGTACCCCTGCATTTTCCCGATGCCATTATTGACGCCCTGCTATTATTAAGTAGGAGAGTCAGAGAAAGACTATTATTTTTATTGCCATCTAAGAAGTATGCTCGGCAGCCTAATTACGTAAAAAAGCGACAGCAACGCGATAGCCACGCGATAGCAATCTCACTGTCAGCATATACATTATATGTCACAAAAATGACGTTTGACAGAAGTCATCGCGCGATCTACGCCTGTCGCTACATCGGTAATTAGGCTGCCGGTACCAAATTCCGGAGTTCTATGGAGAATTTCCATACAGTAAAACCTAATAACACTTTGCCTGTCCTGGGATTCAAACCCAAGAGCTAACACTCAGCAGTCGCACTTGTGACTACTAAACCAATAAGGCAGTTAGTCAAACATTGAATTGTTTTACACCAAAAATCAACAGAGTAATATCGACACAAAGAGCTAGTCACGCAACGAAATGAGGTTCACGACTCGTCCGTTACTGTTCAGTACTGTTATTAACATGAGTAATTTGGTCCCAATTTAGTACTGAATACTTATTGGCACGAGCGGCAGCGGGGAACATTTTATATGGTAAAGCCTAGCAGTAGCCATTAAATGACAAGTTAATGGACTTGTTGCACGCACAGCTGCTGAGGATGAGTTTCTGGGTTCGATCAAGTCAGGTGAAGTATTATTGGAGTTTTTCCGTCGGCAATTCTCAGTTGCTGCCTATAATTTAGGAATTATGCCCAGAATATACCAATATGCATACTTGGGACTTGTTAACATCAGTTAAATGTGGGTATACAACTGTTAAACCCTTCAGGGATTACAGGCGTGATGCTATGTTATGTTATTTAATCATACAACTTAACTCCACACACGAAGGATAACAAATTAACAGACTGACTGCAAAGTCACCCATACACATGAGAAATAATCAAATTAGTGAACTTGTCTGTGGATTAAATTAATTAATTTCACCACACAGCCCACAGTCTTATGACGGGAAGCCCAAAGCGGCTTTATAACTTTTGTATAACAATGCTCGCTATATACGGGCGTCAGCAGAGCTGGAGGTTTAAATAATATAAAATAATAATAACTTCAAAGGATATGTGACTAAAGATTTTTTTTTTCAATAATATTTTCTTTTTTTGGAGGAGGACCGTATTATGACTTCAGGCACTGATGGGACATAAAGTAGTATAATTAGTTTTATATATTGGATATATATGCATTAAAAAACAAACGTGGGATAATTCCGGTGCGAAGGTCCAAAATTTTGTCTCTGTTTTACCGGGAATTTTGTCAGTGTAATGTAATGTAACGTGTAAAAATGATTTATATTGAGTATAGGTTCATATACCACTGTAAACAAATTTATAATGGAATTTAAACAGTAAAAATATTAATTTTACGATTACGCGACTATAACGGCTTTTGGAAAAATCAATGGAACTAGAAACAATAGAAATCATAGATTAAGTTCTGAATCATTCCTCGGAATACCAGTTGACTCAGAGCAATAAATAATATATTTCGATAGTTGGATAAACCTCTGAAATTAGAACAGTTTTTGTATGGTCTCAAGATCATACAAAAATTAACAGCTAGATATTCTATATGGGCATTTGAAAAATTGGGCTCAGACTGGTAACAATATTCAAGAGATAAAAAAAACATTGTATTCCGAATTCAAATCGTTTCCAAATGAAAACAACTCACAAACTAGGCCAGTATGAATGTTTGTCCTAACTTTTAGTACTAAATGGTTTGAAAAGACGAACATTTGTATGTGAAGCGTATTGTTTGAAATTCAATTAGATTTAGTTATAAGTTACAAATTTTGTTAACAGTTGAGTCGTATGTTGCAAAACTAGGATCTATTTGTATTTGACAAATGTATGTATGTACGAAACGAGGCTTTATGAAAATATATTGTGTATATATAATACTTTCGACTATAGGTTAGAATAACCTTTAGTTCTTCCCATGGAGTAAAACGAATACGAAGAAATGTCAAGTTACTTTGCGTACCTATATTGCCAGTTGAGATAAAAAAAATACTATTCCCAGTAAAATATCAAATAAGTTTAGTTCTTATGTTAGTACAGTCGAACAATATTATAACTGTAATTAGCTTTCTGTGTTACCTGTCGCGGGTTCGATTGCCGCACGGAACAAATATTTGTATGACGTACAGATTGTTTCAGGTCTAGTTGTGTGTGCATGTGACATGTATGTTTGTAAACTGTACCTAGGATACAAGAGAAATCTTAATTAGGGTCAAAAAAGAAAAAAAACACACCTGATAATAAAAACCCTTATTACATGGGACTCAATAACGGCATCGGTGAATTGTGAGTGTACAATAGTACAACTCTGCCTAACCCTTCAGGGAATACAAGCGTTATGGTGTGTTATGTATTTTATATATGTTATTTCAAAAATAAATAAATAAGAAAAAGTAAAGCATAAGATCAGTTTTTTTATAAAGTCTCTGAATTTACGCCGCGACCTCCACTTTGAATGCAATATTTCCGTTCTCCTAGAGTACTTACGTCACGACTAAAAACAACAACAATATTCCGTAGTACCATCACTCTTAAACTGGGCTAATCCTGTAATTGAGGATCCATCCTTTCAATACGGAGATTTGCATTAATTTACATTGTGTTTAAACTCCTTACGGCTTGAATGATCCACGCTAATCTAGGAGCATATTCTACACTGGGGCATAATAATAATAATAATAATAAAATTTTTATTTCGAACCAGAGTCCATATGTAGGAAACATTAAAAATTACGGTTAGGGAACACATCAAATTACTTAACACTAAACACAAGAATAGATGGCTTTTGTATAGCAATCCAGTGCCTCATAATATCATTATTTATGTCCTGGGCTACAACGGTCAGAAAACTGTTGGCGACACCCCTCACCCGCCGCAATAGGGATGCAATTCTTTTTCGCACAATGGCAAAGAAGTCATCAATACGAGCCTCTGCGAACATACCCGAAGCGCTGCAGAAGCGGGGTAGCCCCAGCAGAACCCTGTACCCGTTATTATACTGGACCCGTAAGGCACTGTAGGCCTTCTGCGTATACTTGACCCACAGGCTACACGTGTAAAAAGATTGACAGTACGCTTTGAATAGCGTGTTTTTAACTGGTTTTGAACAACGTGAGAACCTACGAGCCAGCATATTGCATCGAACCGACAGTGCCCTACGCTCCCTTTCCAGATCCATATCATCACTCAGGTTATCTACGACCCAATGACCCAAGTACTTAAATTGTTTGACCCACGTTAGTGGAGATCCATTAAGCAAGACTGGTGGAACGTCGTAACTTTTAGCGCCCGCTTTAAAAAGCATTAATTCACTCTTTTTTGTGTTGTACTTGAGTCCATGAGCCGCAGCATATGTTTCACAAATTCGGATCAACTTATTTAATGCACTAATCGAAGGACTCAGCAAAACCATGTCGTCCGCATAGCTTATATTGTTCGTCATGTTTCCATGGATGGAACACCCAACATTGGCTTTGCTGAGTTCGACGATCAGCCCATTAATATACAAATTAAATAGTTTTGGCGAGGATATACCCCCCTGCCTGACCCCACAATCTAATCTGTACTCGTCAGAGTATGAGTCTGCCCACCTCACAACATTAGTTTGATTGCTGTACCAATATCTAAACAGATTAACAGTGGCCACTGGCACAGTTGTTTCTGCCAACATCTTTTCCCATAGAATGTCATATGACACCAAATCAAATGCCTTCGACAGGTCCAGAAAACAGGCATATACTGGCGTTTTTCTGCTCGTATAGTACTGTACAGTATGCTTGAGGCAAAGAATAGCAGTCTCAGTGGACAGTTTGGATTGAAATCCAAACTGAGCGTCATTTAATGATATATGCTTATTCAATTGCTTATCAAGCAGACTGTCCAGCACCTTCGCTAAGATAGTGGCTAGCGAAATAGGCCTGTAGTTGGACCCGTCTGAGGCGTCACCTGTTCTGTTTTTGATAATTGGTACAACAACCGTCTTCATCAGATCATCAGGGAGATATGAGTGGCTGATACAGAAATTATAAAACATCGCCAAAACTCTCGGGAGATGTTTGCCTGCAAACTTCAAGTGCTCTATGCTGAGACCATCCTGCCCAGGTGATTTGCCTCTCTTCGTGCTGTTTATTACTGCTGCGACATCTTTCGCGCGAATCAAGGTATTCATATCGGACATGAGGGTATCAGCAGAGGGCATCGAAGAAAGCGCCCATTGGATGTTACAGGGCTGAGGCTGTATCATAAATTGGTCCTTAAATAAATTAGAGATGCCTTTATGATCACAAAGACCATTCATGCTCACGGGTAAACTATTTTTTGTCCCAAGTTTGTTCGTAAGTTTCCAAAAACTATTAAAATCTTTCGCTTTGTGATGCGTGGCTAACATGTCCATCTGAAGCTGCAATTGGTTATCCTGACACCACTTTAGTTTAGATTTAAAAACCTTTTTTGTATCACACATACTATTATAGATTGGACCATTAGTGGGTTTGCCAAACTGAATCCACGTCAAATAAGCCATACGTGCCTGGTCATGAGCACACCGGACATGTTTATTCCACCCTATCACCCGGGCTTTCTTTTTGTGAACAATGTAACTGCTTACCGCCCCATCCCTGAGTATTTTTACAATATTATTATAAATATTATTAATTATCACTTTATGGTCCTTATTATTACACATCTTTCCATCACATCCAGTAAACTCAGTCGGATAATCTAAATCTCTAAATAAGCTATTACATATTTTATTATACTGCTCAATTTGTTTTATATCCCTAGAACCCCACACTATTTTATTGGAAATTCTGATACTCTGTACTATCTTAGGGCAAATCATATTAATATTACAGCTTAATACTAGGGGGAAATGGTCAGACCAATACACATCATATTTGACATTAATATTAGTTACAGTACTCCAGGCATTTTCTGTCACTAGACAGTGATCTAACCACCTTCGAGACCCATGTGAATCACTTATGTATGTGTAAGTGTCAGATGTTACGCCTAACCGTTCAATGTCCGCGCAAATCCATTTCTGTTCACTACAAAAGTTTATAAGTTCCTTACCGAATGCTTCACCAGGATGCGCGTTAAAATCTCCCATTATATATATAGACTCTAAATCACAACTCTCAATAATGGCACTAATCTCACCGAGACAACTCGTAAACTCAGCTAGATTTTCAGCTACGTCCACAGGCATGTACACAGAAAACACAATAAACGATCTGCTCGTCGCAGTCGATACTTTAATAGCCGATAGGCGCACACTTTTACACTGTATCACTGTTACGTCTGGAAAGAGGCTTTTTCTCCATAATAGTGCTACACCTCCGTGCGGCCTCCCTCGCAACATACCAGATGACGTATCCACTGCAGATGTGGCAGTGTAGCTGAAATTTTCATCAATAGTGCCCAAAAAAGATAGCTCATGGGGCATACACCAAGTCTCTTGAAGCGCTATTATATCACCTTGTTTACATAATGAACGTATGCAATCCACAGATCGTCTGACCGATCTACAATTATAACTAATGAAAATACAATTCTTATCCATAATCAAATGTATAAGTTTTCACATTTTAACCACACCCTCCGTCCTCGTTTTTAAATTATAAAAACGACGGAAAGATATCCCCTCGGGCCACAAATTGTTGTCCATAAACATATCCAACTTATGTTTAGGGACCAAAATCTTGAAAGAGTTGTATTCCTTTTCTTTTTTCATATAAATTGGTTCTAACGTAACTCGCACCTTAGTTCTATTCCATAAATATAAAGAAATGTCATCAACCGTGGTATTTTTATTAACATTATAGATCATAATCGGAATCTTCAAATCTGCCGCCTTGAATTTAGCATTTAATTCAATATCGGCTTCTCCTTTTTGGCCTATAAAACGATTTCTTAGACTCTTCCTCCGAGCTATCTTCCATTCATCACTGTGATCATGCTTTTTCCATTCACCTTCTTGCATAATTTCAACAAAAGTTTTGCGTTTTGAAATACTCGCAGCTATCTCTTTCTCGCACGCTGAGTTCGGACGCGACACGGACGAGCGTTCAGTCGCGGCGGGCATGATTACTTCTTTCTCTTGCGT
Source organism: Shargacucullia verbasci (assembly GCA_947562105.1). Classification (NCBI taxonomy): domain Eukaryota; kingdom Metazoa; phylum Arthropoda; class Insecta; order Lepidoptera; family Noctuidae; genus Shargacucullia; species Shargacucullia verbasci. The sequence continues at coordinate 1,555,843 of OX387283.1, forward strand.
TCGTTTATTCATTATCAATGGCTCGCAATGTTTTATAGTTTGAATTAAAGTTGCACTGGTATTACTTGATGCTTGTGTATTATCGAAACACACAGGTGTAGATGTCCTTAGCGGAATTTGCTGCAATTCAGCCGGTCCAATGTCATAATCGCAATTATTTACATTGCTCGAGACCTCCGTGTTTTTATTGTTTAAACATATCAATGAGTTTGAACTATTCGGTATGAAATTGCTTTTGAGCTCACAAAGTTGTTCTTTAGTCACGTATGTATCCTTTACTATTTTCAAATCATTTTGCAAAACCAGTATATCTTTCAATAACCTCGTGACGTCAATATGATCGAACGTAATTGGAGGTAATTTTTGTAAATCACGAGCTACAAAAGTAGGTGTTAATTCCGGATTTATTTCCTTAAACAAGGATAAGATGTCGTACAGGTCCTTTTCCTTTTTACCAGCATTTTTCCTCGTTATTTTACGCTTCTGGGTCTTCACTGAATCAAATAACAAACTTTTAGCTACTTCGATTTCCTGAGACGAAAACACCGATACACACAAACGAACGATTGACTCCTCGTCCATCACCTCAGCCTTATTTTGAATAAAGCATAATACTCTATGATAACGCTACGATGTATCAAATTTTGTATGGTAATGACGTACAGCGTGGTATAACCATGTTCGAACGCGAATCGGGTTGGTTTCAGAATACGTTACGTGTAGCTCTAGAAATTAAGACTAGGTATTGGCGTGCACCTAGAATCACGTCGGAAAGAGCCTGCAAAGGCCCGCTCGAAATAAAAATATTTGACTTTGACTTTGATAGCTATCATGCGGGTGCCGAGTTTAAGTTCCAATTTTAATACTCAACTCGAAAATAGTGTTATTAATTTATTATTTGTAGCTATTCAATACGCTTCAAATTTGAGTGCACGAAATGTGTAGTGTTTCCTAAATGCGTGCGGTGTGCTCTGGACAGTCATGTCTGTTATTTCTTTAGCTGACTGGATAATGTTGACACTAGCGTGCACTTTTTGCACTATAATACTACAGATTGATAGTACAGACAAAGACATAGTAGATGAACTTATCGTAATCTTGACATTGATTTTTAAAACGGATAATTATTATTTTTCATACTTTCTTTCTTATTTATAGTACTTTATACAATGATCAGAAAATTTTATCGTTTACTTTACAATGAAATTCGCACATAGTTATTGCGCAAGTTCGTTTATGTTTTATGAGCTCATGACCTTTCATGAACTCGAAATGCTCCGAATAACCCTTCATCTGCATGCTTTACTAAAATAATCTTTCACTGATGCACATTTCTACGAAATAATCGTTTGCAGGCTGAACGGCAGCCTAATTACGTAAAAAATCGACAGGAACACTAACAACAGCTTCACTGTTGGCCCATACATATATGACACAAAAATGACGTTTGACAGTAGCTATCGCGAGATCAACTACCGTATAACTGATTGCTAATCAGTTTGCGACAGTAGTAGATCCCGCGCCATCGGTAATTAGGCTGTCGTTCGGCGAAAACACTTCATCAGTCGTTGGTTCTACAAAATATTTGTTAGACGACTAAATTATAGGTCCATAACATAAAACATGTACGACATGTACGATGATGACCCGGGTACGTCTTAAAACTGCGGCCAGACACCGGAGGACGGGCAGCAGCGTCCTGTCACTAATCGGTGAGCCACTGCGATCCCCAAGCCGCCTGCCAAGCGTGGGGATTATGGCAAACCCCCCTCTTGGGGGAGGCCTTCGTTTAGCAGTGGACGACTTCTGGCTGATGATGAACATAAAACATCACCGATCACTGCTTCTGTATGGCACTGGTGACCTACATTTTATTTAATTATGTATGAACACAAAAATAAATCGTATTTTTCCAAACCATCAAATAGGGATAGGATAGGGAGGTCTGTATGTTTTTCCAATAAATTAAAAGGAAAAATATTTGTCGTGTTAATGGCTGACTATTGAGCGGAAATGCGCGTTTGATGGGTTTTGATACCTTGGACAGTAAGTAATAAGCGACAAGCGGAGTTTATGTCTAAGAATAATAAACATAAGGTTATCTTAAAAGCTTTAAAAATATTGGGATGTTATCAACCATTCTTTATAACTATTATACGTAGGTTTTTTACTATCCGCATCGGGCTTGGCCCAGTCTGGTCTTACTCCTCAGGGCAAGTGGGAATGAAACATAGTTGGCAGTTTTAATAAGTTTGTTACAAGAAAAATAGTCTTAAGTGATTGCAAAAGTAAAAAGCAGCATTATTTTCCTTAGGATAATTAACATATACACTAGTTTACCTCTGTCTTACCCTTTGAGAAATACTGGCGTAATGTTATTATAATATTTTCCTATGATTCGATTTTTTACGACATCTAAAACAATGTGTTTTCAGCTTCACATGGTTTTATCTGATTTCGTAAGCCACGTTTTTCTTATTCATTAAGATGTCACGTAGACAAAGTACTAGCTTTTATTTGTTTCTGTTTTCCTTTCAGGGACGGAAAAGATAAAAAGCCTGAAAGGCTACCTTCGTTAACTTTTACCTACGTGCGTACATACATTTTAAAACTCTGTGGCACAACTTCACTGAAAGCATAACAGAAGTTAAATTATGCTTGTAACGTGAATTCTGAATTTAAAGAATTTTATTTTATTTTGCTTTTTTTATAAATGTAAATATATTCAACCCAAATTCAGAATGAGAAGAGTTACGCTTTAATTCACCACGCTACACGCTGGCCCGGTGCGGGTTTGCGGACTACACACACCATCGAGAACTTTATGGAGCCCTCTCAGGTGTGCAGGTTTCCTCATGATGTTTTCCTTCACCGTAAACGCAAGTGATAATCAAATTCTGATCCACTAATGATTCCGAAAAATGTTGTTTATAGGTAGATAGTATTTCAGGCAACTAATTTATGGAAAACTAGCTTTTGCCCGCGGCTTTCGCTCGCGTTAATTTAGAAATTGACAATCAATTCGGGTTGTACTCTGCTTGCGAGAGACACGTGACGCCATCTATTATAATAAGAACGTTATTGTTGTTTTCCTCGGGAACAGTACTTTTTTTCAGGATGAAAGGTACTTTATGTCCGTTTCTGTACACCTGATAACGTACATGCAAAATTTCAGGATGATCGATTCAGTGGTTTAGGCGTGAAAAGGTAACAAACAAACAAACTTACTTTCGCATTTATAATATTAGTTAGCATACTTAGTGAATAGGGCCGTAAAGAGTTTACAGACGTCAGTAGGACATATTAGAGGTCATATATTGTACACACAGCAATAGCTCACATTATTTCTGCTAGTGTTTTGTACAAGGTGAACTTTCTTTTCACTCTTAATCGTACGTAATCCATCTTGGTTTTTATGACGTCCTTCACGTGACATAGTATTGTCTGGCCTTTGAGTCTTTCAATATTGAAGTGTATGTAACTCTGAAAACAAATACAGTGCGTGATAAAATAAATATTGAATATCCTACTAATATTATAAATGTGAAAGTTTGTGAGGATGGATGGATCTTTGTTACTCTTTCACGCCAGAACGGCTGGATGAAATTTGGCACAGAGATAGATTATAGTCTGGATTAGCACATAGGCTACTTTTTATACCGGAAAAGTAAACCACGCGGGCGAAGCCGCGCGCGGGACCTAGTATATTATATAATATATTATAAAGTGGCAATATAGTAATAGCAAGCGCGATTGCTGAACATGAGGTTCAGTTCTTGCGTCAAGTGGTGTTAGATTAGGTTCAATAGGTTCCCCCCTATTCCAAGGGTCTTATTAACAGCATCATGGAAATTTGGGTATGCTGTGGTACACATGTGCCAAGCCCTTCGAGAAATACAGGTGTGATGCTATGTTATATTATAATTTCGTTTATAATATTTTTATTAAAGTATGTTTTTGTTCATTGTCTTTACGTCATTACTAAATGACCCTCAGAGAGTGAGTTGATGGGTAAGGTAAATCCTCCGCTAAACACACAGCGGTTTATAAGTATATGGAATGTAAACAAAACTATGGTCAAAACTTGGCACATAGCGTATTTTATCGATGTCCATTAACAATTCTGTTATACCTATTCTTATGCATAGAACTTAAAATATGAAGAACAATATCTTGAATGATTATTCAGTATAGTAGCACTTTTTTATGAAAATGTTGCCCCACTCTCTAAGAGTTTACAAACAACATGTCACATTCACACACACATCCAGACCCGAAACAACTATCTGTAGATCATACATACATTTGTTGCGTGCGGAAATCGAACCCGTGACATCCAGCGCAGAAAGCTAATCACTTAGCCACTGCGCCGATCGTGTCGTCAGAACGAATATGAAAATGAATAGTCAAAACGTTTTGCCCAGTATTCCGCAGTATTCTGGGCAAAACATTGTTAATTCGCCATCGACACGCTGAGAGGAAGTGCTATAATGGGATTTTTTGAATAAAATATTATCCGTTTACTGATAAGCGTCACCCACTTTTCTTCTTCCTCAAAACCAATTCCATCTTCCCCAAAACCATGATAAATAGACATTAAATCTATCGCTTATAATTTAGGGCCGCGCCTATCAGAGCGGTCTCAATTTCTCTCATTGATTGATTACGTCTACCCAGGGACACCCCTAACCGGATTCGCACATTTTTCAAACTGTGACACCCCTGACAATGGCTTTATTGAATGACATTATCTAAGATTGATAGTTTCGTTAATTTTGTACTTGTAGATTAAAAAAAGAATGTTTTTAAGAGATGAAAAATAAAAAGGTCGAATTTAAATTGGACGCTAAGGAATAAAGCGATATATTTCACTTTTAGGTAATTCTGACCTATTAATCTTGAACTCGTATCTAAATGTTTACTAGCAAAATGTGCAGCTCTGCAAGTAGGCAACGCGTTTTCATTCGAACTTCAAGCAATTTTCTAAAGCAATTAAGTTTTCTTTGCTTAAAGAAACTTACCGTGTGCCTAATTAGTAAGTTCTAGAATTTTCTCACTGTAAATGTTGTTTCGCCATCTAATTACCGTTTCCGATATAAATATAGGTTTAAATGAAAATATCTTGGAAAAAAGACTAAAGAGGAATATTACCTTTACTTTGCCGGTGTAAAAAAATTGTTGTGTGCGTTGACGAGACAGTAGAGAGGGTGGCCATATTATTTCACATGTAAGTATGGTAACGGGGTATGGTGTTCCTCCAGTCAAAAAGCAGGATCTTTAGATCAGGCTAGAAGTCTAGACAGGCCAGGCAGACCAAAGCCGGACGATTGATGTTGGACATTCGTTTATCTGTTAGAATCGTTGTAAGCTCTCATATGTGATTCAGGGTTTTACGTTGTCATTTCACTTCGATAGATGGGGCTTTACCTTCAGAAGCAGCTCAAAATACGATCAGAAAGTGGGAGTCAATATTTAATGATGAAATCTTTGTATTGAAAACTCGTTAAACTATACAATTCACCCCACTGTTTAGCACCATTTTATATAATTCACGACTCCTCCCCTACTCGATGTAGCGGAAAAATCTTCACGTTAATGACCACTCCACCCTTTTATTGTTCCTATTACAAAAAACTCTGTCTTTTCCTCTTCGATTCCGCGATTGCGACACTACAGAATAATTGCTTGCTCTTAAAGTTTGGTTCGGCGAACGCGACTGAATCGCAATTGGACGTTTTTAGTTGTCGTGTTTTACTTGAATGTCGTCGTAAGGTAGTTTGTGTGATGGTTCGATTTTGTAGGACTGGAAAGGTTGTGGTGCAACGATTTACTATTCACGCATTTGTATAGACTTACTGCAGTTCTGATTACATGCTTTTACTCGGGCTTTTTACTGAGAGTGAGTGCCTTAGAGTATCAGTGACTCTCAGTAATTGGATGTCGGAGATCAGATGGCAGTCGCTCTGTAAAAATATTGATATGCAGCGACATCTGGTTAGACTGGGAACCAATCACAACATAGGGAAAAAGTCTGGCAGATGATGATAATGTGCATGGTGCAGATGGATTGACTGGGAGTGATTTGCCCACTTATTCACGATGCCAAGTAAAGAAAATGCCAGGTATCATACCTAACGAATTAGCTGATGTTTTATACGTAGAATTTGAATACCGAACGCGTTACTTGCAAGTTGTATTTTATGTGGCATAATTAATAAGGGGAACTGTACTGATGTAGCTGCCTTATGCCAGTGTGAAGTGTTTTGCTCTATATTAAGTAAATACATATATGCTAAACAGTTCAATATAAATGAATCCACACAAACTTTCTATTTCGTTTTATTGAGTAAAAATAGAACTTTTTTATACTTATTTGTATTTTTATAAGTTAAAATAACAGACAATAATATCTAACCCTTTTTCTTCTTTGTGTCCATTTTGGTCCGAATTCATATACGTTTTGACTACATAGGTAATAAACTATAAAAAAACGATTAATTTTTCGATTTTACCCTAATAAAATCGCGTAATACCAAACCACACTTTAACATTTAGGTAACAGGAAAACCTCCATCGATCAGTTTTGTAGTGCGTCAGTCACATATCCCTCAATTTTTGGCAAATGTAATAAATATATTTTATTGGATAGTGATTGTCTCAAAGTCTTGGAAGTTATTGGGTTTTATTATTTATTTTTTCGTAATGTGATGTGATGTTTTGAATGCCAACTATTTTATTTTCGGCTGGAGTATTCAACAATATTTGTTTTTCTTTACAACCAGTGTAAAGCGATATTATAACTCATTGGTTAAGCAGTTCCACGTGCGGTGGCCGTGTGTGAGATCCTGAAATTGATTGACTGGTGGATATCTGGTAATTTTCAGGGGCAGTTTAGTATTTTTTGATTTTGATTTGTGGCCGATAGATGGCATTATGTATATAATGAAGGCATAAAATATCTTATTTGAAAAGAAATATTTAATGGAATCGAGAAATATTATTTGTATATCGTCCTTGCTCTCTGTATTTACTTACCCTTTTATTACTTAAACGCTGTCAATTCCTCAGTTCACGGGACCTAAAGGAACTACTATTGTTGTTATTACCAAGCACACGGCTATTGGGGCAGAGCGATAGTTTTAAGACTAAGCGATTGCCGCCTGATCTCCGCAGTCTTTAGGGAAATTACTTTTGTGTTATACGACCAATACCCTTTTACCCTTCTGCCACAAAGGTTTACCCAACTTCGCAACTTTGACCGAAAATGACAAAAGAAGGAATTTGAACGAATATCGTAGATTAGGTGTACAGTCTGCATCAAAAAGATGTATACATGTAGCGAAATTCAAATGCTTATTTTTGGAAAGGTATTGTTTAAAATCATAAAATTTTTGATGTATCCGCAAACACTATTTATGAAATTTCTTTTTCTTTCTTTTCTTTTCTTTTTTTTTAAAAACGTTGCCCCACACTAGGAATAATTCCTGTATCGTAGGTGCGTTTACAAACACATATATTCACATACACAAACACCCAGACCCGAAACAATTATCTGTAGATCATACAAATATTTGTTCCGTGCGGGGATCGAACCCGCGACACGTAGCGCAGAAAGCTAATCGCTTAGCCACTGCGCCAACCGTGCCGTCAAAATTGGTCAAGATTTCAATCACTATTTTCTCTAAAACTCACTTTTGAATTTCGCTACGTGTATACTTGTTTTTGGCGCTGTTGTTTGTTGACGGCACGGTTGGCGCAGTGGTTGAGAGATCGACTGCTGAGCAACGTGTCGCGGGTTCGATTCCCGCACGGAACAAATATTTGTACGATCTACAAATATTTATTTCGGGTCTGGGTCTTTGTGTATGTGAATACACACCGTGCCTCGGAAAGCACGTAAAGCCGTTGGTCCTGCGCCTGATCTCTCTCCGGTCGTGTCGGATTGCCGTCCCATCGGACCATGACAGTGAAGGAATAGAGAGAGCACCTGTTTCTGCGCACACACTTGTGCTCTATAATATCTCCTGCGTAGTTGGCTGATCTCCGGTGAGATTGGCCGCCGTAACCGAAATCGGTCAGGAGGACATTATTATTATTTGTAGCCCGTAGTTTCATACGCATCTTATATGTTTGTTGTGCAAGATAAAAAAATATAAGTAATATATATGATTTATAAAGCGGTTGTTAGTGGAAACGCCAAGATGCCCTAGAAGGACATATACGGACCTTATTGGTGATGGCCTTCAAAAAGGTCAGGTGCGCAGTACCCACAACCTGCGTTCATGTATGAAACGATGCATGAATGTAGATGAAGCAAAAGGGTTATGTTAGGATCGTAGCACGTGGAGTTCTGTAGTTTCTGCCTACCCCCATGGGAAAAAGGCGTGACTTTATGTAGGTATGTATAATATGTATGTATAAAAAGTATCCAATGTATTAATTCAGGACATGGTCTATCGTAAAAGTCATACAAACGATGCCTGTCATACAGCACGGTTGGCGCAGCGGTTGAGAGATCGACTTCTGCGCTTCATGTCGCGGGTACGATTCCCGCATGAAAAAATATATATTTGTATGATCTACAGATTATACAAATATAACAGTTCTAGTAACATTACTGGACTGCATATTAAACTTTTCTTTTTATATAATAATACAAATTCACGCCTGTATTCCCCGATAGGTAAGACAGAGGTGTACTAATCCTACATCCACATTTCGCTATTGTGTCTCATGTAACGGGAGCAAGCCTATTGCCATCTATCGGGAACAATTCCAGACTCCGTGCTGCTACTAAGAATTTTCATACAAAAAATCCCAATAACACTGCCCGACCCGGGAATGAAACCCAGAACCTCACACTAAGCAGTCACGCTTACGACCACTAGACAAACGAGGCAATGTTTTACATAATAATAAAGCAGAAGCTCTCTTTAGTTTTTCATTAAATCTGTCACTAAGTTCTTGGAAAGACTGCTTAAAGTCTACTTTGTAATATAATATTTTTAATAAACTGCCGCTACCTAGAGGACGATAAAAGTAGGTAGTTGTATGCACCGCTTGTTCCAGGAAAATAATGGTCAACCTCTCATGATCCCAGTGTTTCAATTTTTTACGCCCATTTAGACTCACACAAGTATAAAGTGTGATGAAGAATTTACGCATCTAACTTGTCCTAACCAATATTGTAACGCGAAAGTAAGTTTGTTTGTTTGTTTGTTACCTTTTCACACTTAAACAACTGAACCGATCATCATGAAATTTTGCATATACGTTGTCAGGGGTACAGAAAAAGACATAGGGTACCTTCCATCCACAAAAAAGTACTGTTCCCGAGGGAAATAACAATAAATTTCGACAGTCACAATTGCTTTAGGATGCCAGATGGCGCTACGTGTGACCCGAAAATATGCACTGGTTCGTAATCAATGCGGCTGAAGCCGCAGGCGAAAGCTAGTCTTCTATAAGTCACTAGGCACTAATACACATTCGCGCAAAGAAATCGTAACGTTTGTTAGACTACCATAACTAGGGTTTAAGAATGAGAAGCAGTATCTTTCTGCGCGCATATCACATTATTATCTTACTAATATTATAAATGTGAAAGTTTGTGAGGATGGATGGATGGATGAATCTTTGTTACTCTTTTACGCCAGAACGGCTGATCGGATCTGGATGAAATTTGGCACAGAGATAGATTATAGTCTGGAATAGCACATAGGCTACTTTTTATCCCGGGAAAATGTATGGGTTCGTAAACCACGCGGGCGAAGCCGCGAGCGGAAGCTAGTAATTCATAACGAATCAATTGTAATATTTCATCACGACAGCTTAGTTATATATTATGTGAGCTGATCATATTGTATATAATAATATAACTTCGTATCGTTCGCCGTATTTCCGTCAATCGCAATAATTGAACCAGTAAACAAAAATAATTATGGTTGGTCGGTTTAAAAAAGCCTTTGTCCGTCGCGTCGGAATCGTTGTTAGAAATTATATGAGACACAATACGGACAGCATTTACCTACACATTGCAAATTTATTTGGCCTGTATGAAAAGTGTGAAGGATCCTCACTGACCAAAAAATTGTAAAAATAAGTCTTTACTAAACATCAAAAACCCCCAACTTCATTTTAAAACCACGGAATCCCGCCACTGAATATGCATGAGTGGAGTATTACGCCGTGTGAATAGACGCGACATCTGACCACCCTAGCTCTCAGCGGGTTAATATTTTTTGCATCCAACTCATTTACATGTGCTAGTCGCATCAAGAGGCGGTGGAACAAAGTTCTTAATAACTAGTGTAGTGTACTGACATATAGTGGGACAGATTTTTATATAAACCTAAATTTAAAAAAAAAACATTTTTTCGTGACCGGCTTTATTACTTAAAAATAGCGTCAGCAACGCGACATCTACGCGAAAGCTACGCGACATCTACGCGACAGCTACGCAACAGCTACGCGACAGCTATACGACAGCTACGCGACAGAGACCTCACTGTTTGGCCATGGATATATGACACAAAAATGACATTTAACAGAAGATATCGCGCGATCTACGCCTGTCGCAAACTGATTGCTACATCCGTAATTGGGCTGCGTCTGTCTCTGAAATTGAAAAAAGGAAAATCTGTTTCATAGGAAATAATATAATTAGTGTTCTTTTGAGCAGGTGTTTTAAAAGTATTCGTTTGTTTGAAACAATTGTTCTCTTTTCATGACTTCAGAATCGGTCGCACCTCATAAGTTGTGAAAAATTGTGCTCTAAAAAATTACAATTAAAAATTTACACCCAACATTTTTTATTAATAACTTTCGTTCAATAAGAAAATGTCATTTCAGTTTGCGATACTAATACATTTCACGTTAGATATTTGATATAAGTGTCCAAAACGTCCTTTATTTGCTTATACTAAACGATTGTCCCAACTCAATAATAAAATTTAAAGTAATGGCAGTATGGTAGATACTACAAATCGGGATTATGCTACGACCAATATATTTTTTTAAACGGAAAATGGAACTTAATCATAACTTATTCACGGGAATATTATACAGTATCAAAAAACTCGTACGTAAATTGAATGTACAGGCTTAGATAATCGAAAAACAAAACAGTCGAATCTCACTTAATTCCCAAAGCCTGCACACCGAAACATGAACACAACTTCAGCATAAAATTAAAGCGTGGTCATAATTGAAACCGCGCAGAGCCCGCGAGGGACTTGGCGGGTTTTTTAGCAGCATACTTTACATACCGTCTTCCAACTTATTTATTTCAGAGGAAGTTTCGAGAAAATCTCCTAAGATTACTTTCTATACATATATTTTTATTAAGTAAGTTAGTTTAATTAGGGAACTTGGCCTGACTTCACCGCGTTCGGCCTGGGGCTAAATACATAATTTTCCGCAGTTTATAGGGTATTTTGAATATTTATGAAACTATGGTGTAAGGTTATGAAAGTTTGAAGTTAATATAACGAGCAGTATTATGTTTTAATTTTGGATATATTGTTCAGACAGTGGCTGCTTAATTACGTAAAAATAGCGACAGTAACCCAACAGCCACACGACAGCAGCGTCACTGTTGGCCAATACATATTTGACACAAAAATGACGTTTGACAGAAGCTATCGCGCGATCTTCTCTTTATTTTTCACAGTCGTATGAAAATAATAACTTAAAAATATCTCTGCCAATTATTTATGAACGATCTGTTATCCATCACACGCTTACAGATCGTATGATATGATCTGATTCGTGCAATCAGCACAAAAAATAAGTACATACTTGCTGTTCACAGATCGAAAAATGTTTAAAGAGTAAATTTTCGTTGCTTTTTTTTTTTATAAGCGAGACCATACAATAATTATAAGATGGACTAGTGCTATTATCAGAGCTATAAATTAATTAGCATATAACGATATTTGTTTATTAAATTCCATCCAGTATTCTAAGGCGTAATAATTTAGTATAAGTCATTAATTACGAAACTTATATTAACTTTAAATAAACCGCCAGCCACTGTGTGTGAGGTCCTGAGTTCAATTGGATATAAAAATAACCCAATAACAGCCTGCACTCTGGAATTGATGATAGCATGGTTGGAGCAGTGGTTAAGCGATCAACTACTGTGCTACATATCGCCGGTTAGATTCGAGAGAACAATTATTGGTATGATCTTCAGATAGGTAGTTGTTCCGGGAATATCTGTGTTTGTAAACGCACCCACGATACTGCAATTATTCCTAGTGTAGGGCAATGTTAAAAAAATAAATTTTGGCAGGTCAAGATCACCTCATTTTACATGGGACTTGGCATGGGGGAAATGTAGTACTGCCAAATTGAATGTTTTGTTTATAAAAATATACATTAAGACATTTTTTCATTGTCACTGGGACTGTTACATGTGTTTGAACAGCATTACGATACACGTCCAGTGCTAGAGTGTGAACCGTTTATTTATTTCAATGAACATCGCTCTGTGCATAAACATTTCTCACTGTTAATGCATCTCTCGACCTGCGATATATATCTCCAAGCATACTCTGCATATGATCCCAGAGTTAACACAGAAGGCTTATAACTATGTACTACGGGATTTATTAATAAATTGAATCGGTATTTCGAAGCTCTTGCAACCACTATGATTGAGGGTTGACTGGAGGAAAAAAGTGGATCGTTCACAAATTGTCGGGTGTTATACAAAAAGTAAACGTAAACCCGCCACCTATTGGAGTGAAGCGATAACAGAAAATTCTCAATCGCACTATGAGAGCTTAGAACGATTCTAACACATAATAATATACAAAATGTCCGACATCAACCGTTGGGCTTCGGCCCGCCAGGCTAACCACCTTGAAATTCTCCCTATTCAATGGAGGAACACCATGCTTCGTTCCTTAATATTCCGTACTGACATATCTATATCGACCCCCTTTCTTAGTCTTTTGCTAAGTGCAAAATTTTGGGTCTATTTAGTTTTAAGGTCTTCTTTGTCCCTGTTACCCTCAACCTGGATATCTTCAAGATAAGTGTGAATATCTTCTACGTTTTCATGCTAAGTAAGATTGCGGTCAAACGAAGTAGTTACGTATTTTTTTTTAATCATTTTGTCACTGCTTTCCACAGGTGACAGTGGTAGCATGAGAACAGCAACTTAAAACTGAAGTGTGGTAATTATAAGAACTATTTCAGTAAGAAAACAAATGTAAATTAACAACAGATTCCTTATACTAATGCTTTTACGAATGAGCTAGAATTCTACTCGGCTTCAAAAGGTCGTCGTGTCTTGGTGGGTCACTTCGATCTATTGGTATACTATACGTAATACCACCAGTGTCACGAGGATGACGATTGCAGTTAACCTTCTGCAAGAATTTATTCTGTGTCAGAATAGTTTGGCGTCCGGCCACGGTTTCAAGTGGTGGTCCAACTTCGAGATATGTGACTAGGTGCAACAGTAGCAGAACAGTTGGTTGAAGTGTGCAGTGATAATGTGTGAGCCATTAAGCTACACTTTGGCTTTGTGATTCAGTCTGCGTGAAGTATATTGTATACGTACTTCATTATTGTATTGTTATATTGTAATTTTAATATGTGCTCGGATAAAATCTACATTGAAAAAAAAAAGTGACTGGTGTCATCATTTAGGTGTAGTTTTAGTTCAAAAATTAAAGATGCGTTCGTGTAATATATGACCTAAATTTATGAAAACACCTTTAGAGAAATATTATGTATATTTTATATATGGAAACCTTTTACTCGTACTTATACTTTAATAGCTCTTTGTTTATTGCAATTGTATATAAATGTTCAAGTCACATAGACATGTATTATTAGACCAGAGAATTATGACATGATACTATACAAATCTTAATCGTAGCTTCGCATATCAGATCAAGGGACGTTTACCCAAGACCTATTTATATCAATATTCACCTTTAATAATTTACAGTAATTGTCGACAGTAAAGGACCAAATGCTATGTATGTACAGTCACTAAAGACCACAAACAAAAATAGATGTAAGCAACATTCTAAGTCTATGCAAACACCAATTAAATTATTGATTAAAGGCTTAGGGAGAGATTACTATTGTACACTCATATTGCAACGATGTCGTTATTAAGTCCCATGAAATAGGAGGCAAGCCTGTTGCCATCTACCGGGCACAGTTCCAGACTCCGTACTGCTACTGAGAATTTCCATACAGAATAACCCAGTAACACTCGGCAGACGCGCTTTCGATCACTATACCAATGAGGCAGTCAGTTCATTAAGAGCCAGTGCATTGAATGTCTCGCATACATTTCTAATCTCTAGCTATTGTAGACTACAACTTGTAAAGTGGGCAGGACGGATACCTTCACACGTCATGGAACACTTTCCTCACCTTCGTTTGGGTTGCGACTCTCCAGCCACTGTATGCGATTGGCTTCAAGGCCCAATCTGCAATCAAAGGCCTTTGGGTGGACTAAAATGTAAACCTAACTATATTTGCGCCTCTCAAAGTTTGACAGCACTAAATCTATGTAGTATATCGAAAATCATGGAGCCATGTACAGTAACGAGCATAAAATTAATATTTCTAGCGACATTTAAGTAAACATTGGAAAAAAGTATTGACTGTATAATCTTTGAACAAAAACAAACTAATGTAATGAGACTCCTTGGGTAAGTCATAATTATATTATATTTTACCGTGCCTCGAGAAGCACGTAAAGCCGTTTGTCCTGCGCCTGATCTCTCTCCGGTCGTGTCGGATTGCCGTCCCATCCGACTACGAGAGTGAAAGAATAGAGAGAGCACCTGTGTTTGCGCACACACTTGTGCTCAATAATATCTCCTGCGTAGTTGGCTAATCTCCGATGAGATTGGCCACCATGACCGAAATTCGGTCAGGAGGACATTATTTAACTTCAACCTTCTTGTATTGCTCTAAATTACATAAGAGATTACAAGCAACATACTAAAATTTCAGTAATAATGCTAACATTAGCACTTAAGACTTATAAGTATGTAGCAACGCTAAGAAGATTATGTGCTGCGCTAAGTGCCTCGGTGTTTAGTACAATAGCGGGCGAAATAAATGACCCAGTTTAAGAGCAGCTGAATGTTCTTCGTGCTAAAATAAAAATATTATTCTCAAGACTTAATTGAGGTTCTCATTTACGGTATTATGACGAGAAAGATATTATTTTTATATAAAATTGTACAGTGATATTGTTGAATAAAAAAAACCGCAGATGTTTTTCAAAAGCATGGCTAATGACTATTACACCATCGATAGGCAATAAAATCAATTTTGTACATAAAAAAGCAAACTGCAAGAACTTGATTTCTATTTCATTAAAGGTGGTTAAGGAATAGCTTTGCGCGAAACCAAAAATATTCATTAGTATCCTGGCGGAGAGATATTAGGGCGTAGGCTCACGATTGTCTAGTTAGTCATTTTAAAGTCTGTCTAATAGTCGGTTCTTATAAATACCGCAGACTTCAAATTGTTGCTCGTTGCTTATTGACAATTTCGTCTCTTGACGGTTTATCCCACCTAATCCTTCATTGATTTCTTAGAATGGTATGTATCATGTCCAAAAACAGTATTGTCTGTGATCTTTGTATACCTATTTATAATGTGTGCCTATTAATTTTGTCCGCCACCATCTAATATCTTCATAGGTATATAAAGATTAAAGCGAGTAGTCAAAGACAGCCATAATATGATCTATAAGAGTCTGCAGATTAAGTATAAGCCTCTCCTGGGTGAGTCTTAAAGAGTTCTTATTTAATGTGTTCATCTAAGGATTTCACTGACTGAGCGGATATTCAGTAGCAGTGGCTTTCATCAAACCTATCACGGTTTAGACAAAGCCTTTTAATAAAGAGATGCAAGGCTTGGTATATTTTGAGCAGCCTGATCAGTTAGTCTTTTTGCTTAAGGATCTATATAATGTTGAAATTTGATAGAAATACAGGGTGGTACTAAAAAAAAAAACTCAATAAAGCGATACCATTTTGCAATAATAAAAGCTCGTAGTTACAAAACTACCACTCAGATCATTCGATGTTAAGCAGCGTTTGCTGCGGTCGGTTCTGGGATGGGTGACTGTACATCACGAATGCACACCGATTAAACGCGTCGAAAATAAGCTAAGTCAATAAGCGCCCTTAGTACTCGCATGAGGTAAATACTTTGCAGTGAAATTGCTTTACTTACTGTTGTTAGTGTTGTTAAAAGAATGGCGAAGGAATACTAATGGTCTAGTGGGAGCAAAAGGCGTAAAGTATCTGGGTTAAGTTTGTAATGTTCTCGAACAAAATGTGAGGGATTTGTTAGTAGATTTAGAAGCTGTAGGTTTTACAGCCGACTTACACACGGATAAGTAGCATTAGGTAAAGATAATAAATATATAATGATAAATGTATTAAAAAGAAAGTTAAGAATATATAATTACAGATTCCATGGTTTGTTTTTTGGATTGTCAGCAGGTACTATTCGCCTCGCATAAGGTGAAATTGGGTTAAAGAGTTCCTTAAAATAGGGGTATTATGCTCCACATTGGATGTGTGCTGTCAATTGGGACCTCCCTCTTCAATAGACTGTTCCAGACTATGATAAAATCATAACATAACATCTGTATCCCCAAACGATTAGGCAGAGGTGTAGTATAGTGCAGTATTGACCCGGGTACGTCTTAAAAGTGCGGCCAGACACTGGAGGAGGAGCAGCAGCGTCCTCTCACTAATCGGTGAGCCACTGCAATCCCCAAGCCGCCTGCCAAGCGTGGGGATTGGAGGAGGCTTTCGTTCAGCAGTGGACGTCTTCTGGCTGATGATGATGATGATGATGATGTAGTACAGTGCACCCACAAGTCGCCGGTATCGCTGCTCGACCTGGAGATCGAACCCAGGACGTCACTGGACCAATGAAGCAGTTATGATATTATATAGATAATCAAAACAATTATGCCCGGCTAAATACATTAAACTTTTGAGAATTTTTCACTCTTCTTAGAAGCAGTCAGTAAGGGGACGCCGGCTCCATCTCGATCTAAAAAAGATTCCTATAATTAAAATATGTAGAGAAAATATTTAATATATTATTAACTATTACACTAAAAGTAACATTTTTCCGTTTACACAAATACAATTTTAATTCCTATTTTTAAATCAGAGCAGTCCCCAAATTAAATTAACATTAGCACCAAGACCCAAAAAACTCGTGACCACAAAAGACAAAAGTCAACCCTCTCTCCAGTCCATAATGGAACATCTGTGTTGTAGGTACATTCGACCACTTTTTTACGGAGCTAACCCGCGTCAACTCTGTCAACCGCAATGTTTTAGAAAAACAGTGGTAAAGTGTAAGTCATAGGTACATTACTGGCAGGTCACATAGAAAGCGGAGCGAGCGAAATTTCTCGAATGTTCCTGACGTGGTACGTAAAATCTGTTTTTTTTTTTGTGTTTCGTTTTCGTCACGGTATTTGGTAGACATAGGTTAGACGGTTATCCAGTGTATGTAAGACAAGTCTAACTATATACAGCCTTGACTTGGTTGACCGTACGCTCTTATGAAATAAAAAATCTAAGTCGAACTTCATTAATCGTCGTCACAAAACCCGATATATTTTTAAGAAATAAAGATCATATGACCAGATGGACCATTTATACCTTTCTTTTTAACTTTTCCCCTCACTAGGATTAATTTCTGTAGATAATATGGGTGTGTTTACATACACATATGTATATTCACATACATAAATACCTAAACCCAGAACTTGTAGGTCATACAATTTGTTCCGCGCGGGACTCAAAACCGCCAACTGTACCGTCAAACTATGCCTTTATTTCGCAAACAACGATTATTTTTAGTGCACCTTACCACATTCGGAGTTACCTTGCACGTTTTTATAGCCAAGCTACTTTTTCATCTTCCGTCCATCTCCGCTCCGCTTTCAGTGTGACGTGTCTTTAAAGCGGTTTTCCCAAAAGTTTTTGTCCGTAAAGTTATAGCGGTTTTGTTATGACTGTATGCGTTAGGTACCAGTTTGTGGTGCTTTTAATCCTAGAAGACACTTTTAGATGGTTTTAGGACTTAAGTGTCTTTATGTTAATGTTTTTGAGACATTAAGACCGTTAATTAAAGCTGAAATGTGTTCTTTATACTTCAAATAAGAATAGGTTAATTTCTCGGCTGGGTGTAATAAACAAAGTAGTGATTACTTAGCTCAAAGAGACTAAAGCATGTTATATAATTATGTAAAGTAAGCATCTATTTAGAATGGTGATAATGGCGTCATTCAACCATGATTGATGTAATTTTGTAATTTTTTGCTGACATTAGTAATTCTTTGAGTGCCACCACGGTCGAGGGTGACTGAAAACAAAAAATTTTCTATTGTCTGCTTGGCAGTCAAGGTGATATTTAAACGTTCTTGATTCTTTCTTTGGTCTACTCATTGCAAACGCGGCTTGTTAACTAAAGGTCCTGATGTCGATTACCGGGTTGGTTAAACTGTTATTGGATTTTTCTGTTAGAATATAATAGATAGCTGACCGGTGTCTGGTAGATAAAAATAAGCTTGCCTCCCATTACAATGGACTTAATACCGGGATCAACTTGTGGGTGTACAATAGTACCTACATCTCTGCCTAACAATTCAGGTAATAAAGGCGTGATACTAGGTCTGTTAATAAACCTATTTTAATGATTAATATCGACTGCGGGCAATAAGAGGATTTGAATTTTGTGAATTGTACTGCCCATCCTCCCGGTAATTTGTACAAGGATGAGTTCTAGAAATCACTTTAGAGATAGCCTTAAATCACCTTACCCCAACGAAAACAGATGGGGTAGGCTCCGAAGCCCATAGATCGACTTGAAAAACGAATGGCACTAATTAAACAAGTTGGAGCAATAATTAACATTGGTTCTTAATTAAAATGTGTGGCGGGGTTATTACCACACAGCGCGGCTCAACGATCGTTTTTTCATATGTGTCCGAGTATATGAGTAAAATAAAGAGTAGATATGTGGTTATTTAAAATCTATGTAAATAAAAATGAATCGCCAAATGTGTAGTTAAGCGCATAACTTCCGAACGGCTGCACTTATTTGGCTAATTCTTTTTTTTGTTGTGTTTGTAATTATTGGAAGAAGGTTTTTATGTAATGTAATGATTTTTTTTTTTGGAAAATCCACCGGAAACGTAAGAAATTTGAATGGTATTTTTGTATGAAAATTTTGATTTTGTTCATTGGTAAACTGTACCCGTGCGAAGCCTGGGCGGTTCGCTAGTTTATAATAGTAAAAAATGCAACATTCTAAGTGGAAAAGCATTCATGAGAACTTCTGAAGATAGTGTTTGAGAATCTAAAATTAAGCTATTTGTATTTCATTTTAAAGAAATTACATTCTTCATAAGCTTGCCTGAACGGAGAGCATGAACTACAAAGAATTAGCAAAAAAAAAGCTTTATTTTTAAAGCATTTATCGATAAAGTCAATGCTATGGATCAAATGATGAATGATGATGATGAATTGACGACACGGTTGGCGCAGTGGCTAAGCGATTAGCTTTCTGCGCTACGTGTCGCGGGTTCGATCCCCGCACGGAACAAATATTTGTATGATCTACAGATAATTGTTTCGGGTCTGGTTGTTAGTGCCTGTGACATGTATGTTTGTAAACTGTACCCACGATACAGGAGAAATCCTAGTGTGGGGCAACGTTTTTCAAAACAAAAAACAATATGGATCAAATTCACATGTAGAAAAAATGACAATACAAAAAAAAAATATTTGATTTTTGATCAATTATCAGATGTGCTTAATCATACCTGGGTTAGGTAGGTAACTTTAAAAAAAAACTATGGCCGTCTTTTTTCTTACCTCAATAAAATAACGTCTCTCTCTCCGTAATCGTATCTCCTATTTTTAAGGTTTTTATTCGTTTGTCTTTTGTTTTACCACCCTGTATATACATAAAATGTAAATTCAGATTAATACTTTATGCGTGTTTGTTCAGATAGATTCAGGATTGAAATAAATAGTGTAAACAATAAAGGCGCCCAAAAAAAATTTGTAGCAGCACGGAGTCTGGAACTGTGCTCTGTAGATGGCAATAGGCTCGCCCCCTATTACATGGAATTCAATAACGACATCGGTGAAATGTGGGTGTATAATAGTACACCTCTGCCCAACCATTTGGGGAGTAAAGGCGTGATGATGTTATACTTATACCAAACTGGCATATAGCGTATAGCATTATGAATGTGAATGTTTTCATTGCAAGCGTTGGCCAACCGAGGAAGGTAAATAAATACGCGTCGCTCGGTGGAGCCTTATTAGGAATTCTTCAAGAATACTTGGTCTTCACAAAAGCTTTTGAGACCCTTCGCGTTGTAAGTTTCGTTGGGTCAATAAATATCTCGAGAAACTCCACAAGATTGCAGTACGTAGGATTTGTAAAATTTTGTGTATGATGGAGTAGACTGCTTCATAAGTCGAGTGGTTTCGCGTGAGTGCTGAGGGTAAGATTTTGGACTCGATTTCTGGATCGTTGTTATTGGGTTTCTGTTTTGGAATTCTTAGTAGCCGTACGGAGTATGAAATCGAGCCGGGTAACGGATTCGGTAAAACGTGGGTGTATAATAGTACACCTCTGCCTTACCGTTTTGATAACACAAGCTTTATTTTATGTTAAGTTAATTATAGTAGATGCTTGTCACTCTACAGCTATGATGTTATTTCTAAATTCTGTGGTAGAATCTTATTTAAAAACATTACATAACATATCTTCACGCCTGTATTCTCCGAAGGGTTAAGCACAGGTTTACCTACTATTGTACACCGATTATTGTGTCCCATGTAATAGGGGATGAAACTATTGCCATCTACTCGTCACAATTCCAGACTTCGTGCTACTGAGAATTTTCATACAAAAACCAATAAAACTTTGCTCGACCCTGACACTTTCCCCGACCTGCGAATCGAACCCAGGCCTCACGTTTAGCAGTCGCGCTGACTACCACTAGACCAATGAAGCAGTCCTATTTAAAACTACGCTTATAATGAAATTATAATAAAATGCAAATTTTCCAAAGGCCGGGTTTAGACCCTTTCTTCAAAATGAGAAAGACTAAAGCCCTATTTTACCACTCTAACCTAATGCTGGTTCACGTATTACATTTTATTGTGAACATTTTAAAGGTTCATATGTGCAGGTTACCTCATGATATTTACCAAGTGTAAAAGTGTATCTGAAAAAATTGGAAGCATTCTCTGAGGCATCAAACTCAGAATTTCCTGCATGTAAGACAACCATACAGCCAGATTATCTGTAATCAATGCTTTGAAAACTAGGATAAAAAACAATATTATATTGTAAACACAAATGTGGTTTAAAATAATAATAAATTAATTCATCGATTCAACCCATTTCTCTCTGTGTGAATGAGAAAGGTTAGGCCTTAGTCCACCATGCTAGCCCGGTGTAGATTGGCGGACTACACACACCATAAACAACTTTATGCAAACCTCTCAGGTGTGCAGGTTTCCTCACAATGTTTTCCTTCACCGTAAACGCAAGTGATAATCAAATTTAAAATAATATTATTCCAAAATTGTGTTTCAAAATTGAAGTCTCCGAATGATTTGTCTATTCTATTGTTGAAGTTTTCCTACAAAGTTAAAGTGTCGCAGCGGAATATGTAAATTTTGATAAAAATACAAAATACAAATGCACAGAGACGCTCTGCACGCTGTTGCAAATTGTATACACAAAAGCAGAAGTGATTCTCTCTAGACAGATGACAATTTGGAAAATGAAAAACCATTTGGTGGTCTGGTTCAATATAAACTTGAGAGGAATAATATATTCTATGCATATTCTGCCACGTTGGGAGCAAGGTAGATAGTGAAAATGTCTAGCAACGGCAACTGCAGTTTGCCGTACAAACTCCTTGATATTGCTGTTGTTTTTGCTACACAGCCGTCCCAATTTAAACTACAAACAGTTGAGCTTAGGCAATGGAACCTCTTTTATGAAATTCGGAACAGTCTGCATTTGAGTTGAGGTCTTCTTGACGACTTACCTTTTATAAATCAGGTAGATTTTTTAAAAACCTTACCTCACACAAGTTTTTCTCCTGTATCATGAGTTTACAAACATACGTCTCACATGCATATACACTCATACCCAGAATAATTACAGACTAAGTGTCGCGGGTTTGATCCCCGAATGGAACAAATATTTGTATGATCTACAGATAATTGTTTCGGGTCTGCGGGTTGTGTATATGTGATTATATATGTTTGTACACGCACTCACGATACAGGAATCATTCCAAGTGTGGGGCAAAGATTTAAAAAAAAATCTGACCAGAGACCATAAATATTTGTTCAGTGCGGGAATTGAACGCGCGACACGTATCGCAGAAAGCTTATCGCTTAGCCACTAAACCAACCGGCAGCCTAATTACCGATGTAACGACAGGCGTATATCGCGCGATAGCTTCTGTCAAACGTGATTTTTGTGTCAAATAATGTATTGGCTGACAGTGAGATTGCTGTCGCGTGGCTGTCGCGTTGCTGTCGCTTTTTTACGTAATTAAGCTGCGTGTCGGCCTTTTGTGTCGATCTGTGTAATATTTAAACAGTTAGAAAATTCACAGATTACTCACGATAGATCGTTGACGACACAGTTGGCACAGTGATTGAGTGATCGACCGCTGCACTACATGACGAGGGTTCAATTCTCGCACGAAAAAAATATTTGTATGAACTAAAGATACTTGTTTCGGGTCTGCGCTAAATATTTCTAGTATAAGACAAAGTCTAAAAAAAGGGTGATATTACAACCACCTCCTATAACTTGGAACTTATTCAAAACATTGATGAAAGGTGAAAATATAACAGTATAATACTAGCTCCTTCTACAGAAATACAGCCACGAAGCTATTATCGAGCCAACTCGAATTTCGACTTTAATCAAGACTCATAGCACTAGCATTTCGCGGGAATGTCATTTAATACGAAGATGAAACAAACGTCTTCAATATCAGTTCCTTCTATACCCAGTGGGGTATACCTTACAGGTATTCACAAATCACTTCCAGCTCCGTAGCCAAAGCTGGCACAGTCAAAGCGAAATTGTTTAGCGTTTCCTTGCATTTTGGCTGTCGGCTGCATCCAAGAAGCCTCTGTGCTTCAATTGCAGTATCGAGACAGGGAATTTAAAATTGATTCGGAATTTGAATGTTTGACCGTTTCAAAAGGGGAAGACGCTTGAATTATGAAGTATTTTTGAGTGCAAAATAAAATTAAATACATAACATAGTGTCACGCTTGTATTCCCTGAATGTTTAGACAGAGCATCAAAAAGATATATACATTTAATTAAATTCAAAAGCGATTTTTTGAGGAAATAGTCATTGAAATCTTGGCCAATTTTACAAATAGTACCTGCGGACACATTAGAATTCATTTAAATTTTATGATTTTAACCAATAGTTTTCTAAGAATAAGCGTTTGAATTTTGCTACGTGTGAAGTGTGAAAATGAGTCCTTAATTTGTTGTATCGTATGCCATTACTTCCCAGAATTTAATCCTTATTAGCGACACTATCGGATGGTGTAATAATACAGCGTGAGTATTTTTTTTTTTTCAAAATCAACCTGTCCGGTTCCTGCTAGGGATAGTTTTTTCAAAAATCCAATGATGCAGTTTTAGTTTTCATCAAAATCGGGCTCGATACTCCTTTGAGTATTTTCGCTATTCTTATAGTTTCGGACTTGGCCATCCACGACCACTTGACAAATTCACCCCGTAAATTATTTATTGATGCTGATTGTACTTCCACATTTCGGCAATACCGTTATTTATCTGATTTCAAACTGTGAGCTGCTATTGGTGGTAATAATGGTTTACTTGACCTGGGGATAGAACCTTAGACCTGACCCCACACTCAGCATCCACACTGGTGACCACTTCACCAATGAGGCAGGTCTCTTAATATTGAACCTTCTTCCTTTACGTGAATATTTAATAATTTTCAATATTGAAACGAAAATATTACGATTGTATAGAATTTTGCCAATATTCCTTTATTTTCTCTTTATGACGAAAACCCGAACTGTATACTAATAAACTTCTTAATGTGCAGAGCGAGCGTTAACTCAAGAAAACAGGTGTTCTATCTACGCTACTATCAGCAGCGTGCACACTCTGTGCGACCAGACACCGGAGGATGGGCAACAGCGTCCTCTCACTAATCGGTGAGCCACTGCGATCCCCAAGCCGCCTGCCAAGCGTGGGGATTATGGCAAACCCCTTTGGGGAAGCCTTCGTTCAACAGTGGACGTCTTCTGGCTGATGATGATGATGATGAAATGAACTTTGAAACTTTAGAACTTAACAGAAATGGTAGTCAATAGACTACGATTTTTGATCAAGCCTTGCGGCAGTCAAACAATAATACAGAAATTTTCTGTGTCAGACAAAATACGCTTGTTATTTAACGTATATTTTTTTAAATATATAACTTTATTAATATATATATATGTCGGAGTCGCTATTTTGTAATTGTGTTCGGACATGATTATTGTGGGTGCAGAATTGGGATACGGGGAATGAGAAATAAAGACAAAGTTTATACGTTTGTATTGTCAATTCACAATTACATAAAGGCATACAATTCAATACAGTCGGTAACTAGGATTAATAAAACACTGAGCGGTTCCTAGGCTAGTATGGTGCTGCGACCACGTCTTTACAATTACTGTTCTCCGTATTGACACCGTACCCCTAGACTCCGAACAACGTCAAAGAAAGACATTTGTGTTTCAATGCTCAAACTAATAAGTCATATATATGTATATAGAAATTTAAATAAAGTGAATCGTGATTAGGGTCAAGTTTTACTTTATTTAATTTCTAAGTAAGGTTTCACTTTCACATGTACTCGTAATAAACTATAAGCAGACTCGTAATAAACTGTAGAGCAATAAACTTGTTTGTCAAAAATTTTACCTTATACCTATATCAGAAACATAATAACGTTCGTATAATGAGTGCGTTTCATGAAACAAGAATAGTACTTACAGGAATGCCCAATAAAACTTACGACCTGAGAATCGAACCTAGGATCTCACGCCGACCAATCGCGTTTGTAATCACTAGATCAGTGAGATAGTCTATAATGAAACCAGTAATTACATTTTTTTAACAAATTAGTTTACATATTAACTTTCAGTTCTGTATGAATACTAATTAACCTTCATCAAATATAATTAACTCATTTTTACTGCTTATCGTTACTTTGATGATGACTTCAAAATAAATTGGAGTGTTTTAAGTTAATGACTTTAATTTCACTTGAAAAAAAAATGAGTTAAAATCGTCTTCATTTGTTTTGGACAGTTCAGCGTGGAAGGGTTAATTTTTGATAATTAGTTTAACTTGATGCCTTTCATAACTGATCTGTAGCTGAAGGAAACAGGAAATTAAGTCTTAATGATTTAATTAATACAGAATCTTAGCAATTTAGATAATATTATGTATTAGGACAACATTTAAAAAAAATAGTCTGTCGAGTTGACACGAGCTATCGTTGTATCAATTATATATATATATCGTTGTACAGATTACCCAGTCAGCGATAGTGGTATCGAGACTGACTGTCCAAAACACGCAAAACGAACTTAGATTACGTAACTAGAGGAAAAGAATCATTGCCACAAAAAAAAAAAAAAAATTATAATGTCCTATTTTCTCAAATTAGGTACGGACAAATTAGGTTACGTAGGTGGAAAATTAAAATTACATATAAAATACAGTAAATAAAATTAAAGTTATCATTAATTCAAAACATATTCACCACCTACAACACACGACCTATGATAAATACAAAACGAATCCACACGAATCATATTCATATCATCGGCTACGACAGCGTAGCCGCCGTAGCGGTGTCACAGCTACGGCGTAGCAAATACGCTATTCTTTAAAGGTGCATGTAACGGTGAAACGGAGCCGGATTTTCCCATTCAACTATTTATTGTACAAAATATATTTGAGGAAGAGACGATATTACTCAATACTTTAATTTGATGACTAATCGTATAGCGTTTTCTTATTATAGTCAAGACCGTTGCAACTACTACTTTCTTTCTTGACCTTTGTAGTATATGTAATTAAAGTCTTAGCTATGGTCTAAGCAGGCATCATATAACGATGTTTTTTTTTCACAGTTATAGTAAATTGCAATTGAAATCTGATCCACAAAATAACAATCTTATGCATCATCCATTTGAATGAGAGTTTGAAGTGAAATTTCTGTCTTCATTGTTATCTCACAGTACGTACCAAATATATGTAAGGATAGTGCTACCCATTCCCTTGATAATCCCTTATATATTGTATTCCAGCTTATATTCCGTGAATTCTGAAACACCATATATCACAACCATTCCCTGAATAATATTTCCATTTCTCCGTTTCACCCACCATACATTGCCAATAACATATACCGTGATATCTTTTAAAAATCCTCCCAATGGATATCGGCAAAATATTCTAAATCTATGAGGCACTACGAGAGGCTTCGGTTGGTATAAAAACATTATCTTTTGGAACAAACCTTTCTTTATCTTTGACGGGCCTGGCATAACTTCTCGACTGTATTTCGTTTACATTGAATTGGTAACGTCTATTGAGGTAAAAAAATTGGATGAAAAGTTAGTGGCGGTTTCGGGTTCTGTTATATTTGAGTAGAGTTGCTTTTGTAATGGTTTTTTTGATATTCCGATATAATATTACTATTAGCTTTCCAAGCTAGCTATTCAAAAGTCAAGACAAATAATGTCAAGGACAAATATACTTCAAATAACAACGTAAATCTTATCCTACTAATATTATAAATGCGAAAGTTTGTGAGAATATGTGGATGGATCTTTGTTACTCTTTTATGCCAGTACGGCTGAACGGATCTGGATGAAATTTGGCAAAAATATAGATTATAGTCTGGAATAGCACATAGGCTACTTTTTATCCCGGGAAAATATACGGGTTCGTAAACTATGCGGGTGAAGCCGTGAGCGGAAGCTAGTTTATTATAAAGAATGTTGAAATTCATACATAATATCATTATCCCAAAAAGTTAGGCAGAAACTACAGCAGGCAGTATATACCCCTTTTACAGTACATAACTTTTACTTTTAACCTGCACTCATGCATCGTTTTATGCATGCATACCGGCTGTGAGTTCTGCGCACCTTTCCTTTTTGAATGACATCACTATTGAGTTCGGTATAAGTATAAGTGAATTAGAGTAACTTAATTACTTTATTTTATTTTATACTAGCTCTTGCTCGCGACTTCGTAAGCGTGGAATTTATAATCTGATATTTTCGTGTGGTAAATGGAGCCTATATTTTAAGTTAGACCTCTAGCAATACATTGCAATACAGTTTTTGATGCGTGTATAAACATACAGACAGATAGATAGACAAAAATTCTAAAAACTGTTGTTTTGGCTTCTGTCGCTCAAATAAAGACTCCATATTAATTTTTCTCCAATATCTATAATGTACAGACATTACATTAATAAAACAAGTTTTGTAATCACCATCCAAATTTAAAAATAATCCATCTTTGGTGAAAATGAATAAAACACTTTTCTTTTAATATCACTCACAAAAATATTGAGATATAGTATCACAAAGTTGTATTTGAAATAAGTATATGTGTGTGCATATCGTTCACACTGGGTCTTATTATGAAACAATAAACAATTCATTTTTTCAAAGATTGTCTTTGAATACCTAAGCCTAAAATAATCAGATGGAGATAGTAAATAAACTTGTAATACATCCTGTCAGAGTAAGTTAACATTTTAGATAATTACAAACGCTCCCACGATAAGTAGCTGAAACGGTTCCCACAACGTAAAACGCTCAAGAATCGATGTCTACAAAACAAAAAGGAACAAACAGACAGACTAAACTGGCACTTTACAAAGGACACTCAAACGCGGAGTGCAACAGAGAAATGACATTTTATTCTCGTTGCGATACAATTTTTGAGCAACGCTTATATTTTTGCATACGGCTTCACTTGCCCCGGCTTTGGGATTATGCAAAATTGTTTCGCTTCCCTCTGGTGTTGGAATAGGACCTCTTTTGAACGCATGGACGTTGTTAGGTGACTGAGGGATTAAATTGGATCCTGGAGTGAATCCTTGTTGTAGGCTGTATCTTATCGAGTGGGGTATGTTGAAAATGATTTTTTATTTATTTACTATCTAAGCTGAATGATGGATGATGAGGTCCAAACATTTAAGTATAACATAGCATTGTACCTATATTCCTATATTAGAGTTAGGCACAGGTATTATTGTATTAATGAATACTTCCACTGTTAATCATATTTTTTATGTTTACAACATTTCAACATTATCATTTTTGTTGGTACATTCAGTGACATCAATTGTATCACAGAAGGCAATTATCGTTTTATAAAATAATCTGCTTTTGACGCTGACTGTACAGAATTGTCAAACAATTGACTAACATCAAGTCAAACCCACTGCACTCTTTTCTTCGGGTCTTTTTTCGTTACAGTTTTTGCTTATGGCCCCTAAAAGCCTACCGCCTGTTACAATAAAATTCTATGAGAACTATCTTAAGCCGTTTTTTGTTTATGCGATAATGTGGTTCAGTTCTGAATTGCGTATCGGCTTCTGTCTCGCTTTACTCTTTTACTTTCACGTGTGAATTTTATCAAAGTGTTTTTATTTTATTTCGCCGGTGATTGTAGTTTGTTTTTATTGGTAGGTGTTTATGTGTTTCGTAGTTTCGGTACGAATAAAATGTTTGAAGTCTGTATGGAAAGTGCTGTCAACATATTTGCATTTTTTGTGAATTGGGTCACATTTGTATCGTGAATGTCAACTATAAGACGTGCAAGATAGGTTTACCTTGTGGTTATGTTAATAGAATGGAGAAAATGTGGAGTATTTTTAGTGTTCTTCAAATGTTATTGGTTTTCTTTCAGTGTTCCAACATTTCACGACCCGGGTACATCTTAAAACTGCGGCCAGACACCGCAGGACGGGCAGCAGCGTCCTCTTACTAATCGGTGAGCCACAGTGATCCTCAAGCCGCCTGCCAAGCCTGGGGATTATGGCAACCCCCCCCCCCCCCCCCTTGGGGGAGGCCTTTGTTCAGCAGTGAACGTCTTCTGGCTGATGGTGTTCTAACATTCTTCTTCCGTTCTCTATTTTTGACAATAACCTTATTATCTTCTTTCTTGTACAAACTAATCAAAATATGGACAGACAAGAAAGCTGTAGCGATTAAGCCGGATTCACATTATTGTGTTGTATCATGTTGTGATGCCTTCTGACAGGGTAGTAGCCAATCAAAACTCGTTGTGATATGACGCAATTATTAGCAAATTCGTTTGATTGGTCAATCCTGCGTCTTTACTCTGTCAGAAACATCAATATTTAGATAAGAAAATGAGAACAGCACGACATAATGAGGTGCTTTAATTGAAGTTGAGAATACTAAGTAACTAACACACCACCTAGACACTCAGCGCTAAAAGCTTAACAACTAATTTACATCAAATCCAAATGAAGACAAAGCCGAAAATCACGCGCGAACTGTACCAACATTACAATATCATAAATTTTACAACCGACCGCGGTTTGTTGTAATTGATCATGAATAATGTACACCCTCATTCATCGTCCTGCAAGATAAATTGATTCCGATTGTATTAATATTCCTTTGGGATTCAGGTAAATGGAAACCTGTGAAGGTGTTTGAGAATTACCGATTGGCCGTAATGCGCTTTACTGAAAAGGTTAATCTGGTATTAGGCTATTTACTTGGCAAATCTTAATGCGGTACCATATTGTAGACATAGGTCGCTTGATTACATAACGTAGACTAATAAAAGTTTTTACCTAAAAAATAAAGTAAAGAACACGGAAAGTTAAACACAAGAGTGAGGTGATTCGTCAGGTGGAGTGGGTGTGCTATCATCCTGCGAAGTAACAATAACTTTGCAATATTTCCCTTATTATTTATTTACTAGCTTTTGCCCGCGACTTCGTCCGCGTTTCAGTCGTTTTTCGTAAAAAAGTAGCGTATGTCCTTCCTCACGGTTCAATGGTTTTGATGTAACAGACAGATTAACTTTCGTATATGATTTCTATGTAGCTTTAACCATTAAGGCTGCACACGCGACGGAAGCTTAAAAAATGGAGTAACTTCTCCCGTTTTCCCAACATTTCCCTTCACTGCTCTGCTCCTATTGATTTTAGCGTGATGAAAAGTATACTATAGCCTGCCCAGGAGTATGAAGAATAATTATACCAAGTTTCGTTAAAATCCGTCGAGTAGTTTTTGTTTCTATAAGGAACATACAGACAGACAGACAGACAGACAAAAATTTTACTGATTGCATTTTTGGCATCAGTATCGATCACTAATCACCCCCTGATAGTTATTTTGAAAATGTATTTCATGTACAGAATTGACCTCTGTACAGATTTATTATAAGTATAGATTACTAGCTGTGCCCGCGACTTCGTTCGCGTGGATGTCGGAACTTAACAATGTATTTTTAGTGCGAAACGCCAATTAAAAAAAATAAAATTATAAAAGTTACGTGAAGTTAAGAAGACCAAATGCACTTAACCCTATTTTTTTCTAAAATACAAGAATTTTTCTAAAATAAATGTAGCCTAAGTTACTCCTTATTACATCAGCTACCTGCCAATAAAAGTCCCGTCAAAATTGGTCCAGCCATTTCAGAGATTAGCCTATACAAACAGACAGACAAAAATTGTAAAATATGTTATTTTGGTGTATGTACCGTATTCATATGCATGTAGTAAAAAACGGTTATTTCAATATTACAAACAGACACTCCAATTTTATTTATATGTATAGATTTTATGGACCTCCAACAGAGGATATACAAATTAATATCACTCGATAATATTAATAATTTATATTGAATAGGAAATAATTTAGTAATTCCTATTGGTCGAAGAACAATCGAAGATCAAGATGATATTTAAAGTTTTGTTTAGGAATGAATTTGGTTTTATCAGAGGCTCCTTAGGCTGGCTCTCCGCCAAACTAGTAGATAACTCTTTTTGATATTAATTGTTTTAATAATTAATACAATGTTGTTCTTGCAAGTAAAACTATTTCTGTGCTCACTCATATTATATGAGAGTTCGTTTCCCTAGTTGAGTTCAAAACAAGTCAGGTAACTTCAACCGTTGCGTTGAAAGACTTTGGTGAAAAAATAAAGTTTCTGTAAAAAATCGGGAAGAATAACGACTAGAGCTGTCAGTATATTTAAATGGATCTGCGAATTAAATCAGACGAAATTGTGGCGACATAAACACAAAGCATTACGACTTTCAATGAACCCGAAACTAACAATACCCCAGGGGCTGCCTGACTCTCTATCCCTGAAATCATACGTACAATCGGGATCGAAAATCGGTGCGCACTCAACAAAATGGCTGCCATTCTCGTCATTATTCACGGGACACTACGTCACACTACGTCAGTCCCGCCACAAATTAGCGGCGGACATTAGCATAATTTGGCTAATAGCTTATGCAGAAAATGTCACCGATATAGCTCGTTATTCGTAACTATTCATGTGGGACACAAGATTGTGCTGGTTTGGTAACTTTTAGTTTTAGTTGCAACATCACGGCGGTATTCTCCAAGGGTTTGGCAGATGTGTAATTTCAGTGACGGCACGATTGGCGCAATTGTTGAGAGATTGACTGCCGCGTTACGGGTTTATATATATGTATGATCTACAGATAGTTGTTTCGGCTTAGGGTATATGTCCATGTGAATATTTGTGTTTATAAACGCACCTAGGGTATAAGAATTATCCTAGTGAGGAGCAAAAGTAAAAATCAAATGAACGATATGATAGCGCATAAAATACGATCAAACAAGCATTGTTTTTTATACATTAGACTAGAAAGAACATAACAGGGCAATAAGCTTGAATGAAGCTTATGAGAAGCAATTGATTTTAAGGTCTACCAATTTCAATCTACATATTTTGTACAAACATTCATCACAGATGCGCACACTCCCAGAATCGTTAAAATTATGGTTTTAAGTACAAGCTTCTAACAAATTTCTGAATCCATCTTATCTAATACTAACCTACATATAACCCTAAAATGTACTCGTATCTTGACGTCAGCAACAGTTTCGTAATCCATCTTTCCCCACCGTTAGGGTTAAAAATAGTTTTCGCATCACCTAAGCACTAACTTTTGCTCGCAACTCCGTCCGCGCTAATGATTTTAGTTGACTTAACTACCTTAAGCCGAGCTTAGTCAAGTTTTAATCTGGACTTTTTCACGAAACGCTTTTATATGAAGGGATGGGTGGAATCTTGATTATTTTTAGTTTTTGTGTCTGGATCAAAGTATAAAAATATTTATTTATTGTAAACATTAGCAGGACAGATATTTACAATGACTTTTTTATAGTGGGCGGTTTTATCGCACAAGGCAATCTCTTCCAGACAACCTTTGAATGGACTGAAAGAAAGAAGAGAAATATTGGGTTGTCTTGTGTATAAAAATATACAAACAACATTTTATAATATAAAAAATATAGATATAATAATGAAATGAAACGAAATGAAATTATTTATTTTGCATTTAGGATTTTTCAATCACTTTGACACGTCTTTTTTAAACTAGATGGCAGCATTTCCTATGACTATGAATAAACGATTAAATATCAAATATAATTGGGAAACGAGAAATTACAGTGTAAGCTAGTGTTCGTCCACCATTTTTTTTTAATATGTACGGTTCGAGGACTTCTCAATTAAATTTAACTAATCATTAACAGACTTGATTTTGACATCATTTTAACATTGATATTTAAAGTAGTACTCAAAAGAAATCATACATTTTATGATCTTGAATTTAACATTGTGTAATATAAAAATAAATTCAAATATATCACACGTTACATTTTAAAATATCAACCTTCTATATATTTACTTCACCTTGACTCCGAAGATCGAGCACCTGCTTACATTAATAGTCGTAAAGTTCAACGCCCCCAAAATGAATTTCATCCCATTTGAGCGTCTTATGAAAAATTTACATCATATTAACTCAAGCAGAATTTCATACACCTAATCCCTCAAATTTTGCTGGAGCTTTTTTTTACATTATATTAAATTTTTACGCCTATTAATCAAATATGAGATGAAAAATATGTTATAGTCAGCCAACCTGCGAAAACTCAACAGTATTAATGGATTATATTTAAACTTTGTCATGTTATTAATTTAAGTATGTTTTAAGGTAAGTACCTAATGAGTATATAAGATTCAATAGGCGAAGCTGCTATACTCATTAAGGGAGCATTTAAGTGTTAACAAAAATTAGAATAAAAAATCTTTTTCTTTGGTAAAATGGGCCTTATTTTCATTAATGAGGATTTTGATAAGATAAGATAAGATAAGATATGTTTTTATTCATGTAGACCATATACAGGTACTTAAGAATAGTTACGACTCTAGGTGCCACGTTCCAAAATGTTGACTTCCAATGGAGAAGAACGGGCAAGAAACTCCATGGTTACTCTTTTAAATTCAGAATTTCTTACAATATTTTGTTAAAATACATTGTTCTCGAAAACTTATGTGAGGACAATGTAAAAAAAAAGTCTAAACTAAACAAGCCTGATTTTTAAATTAATAACAAATATTCTGATAAGATTGACATGGCAGCTATGAGCTGACCAGTCCCAACAAACGGCACCCGTTCACGAGTATCACGCACGTATCGGCATCGCTCAACTCAACCACATTGCAGGGAACTCAACGACCCGACACACACGCCACCATCAGCAGGACATTTAAGTGAGCATGACATTCTCAAACTGCCAGACAACTATCACGTCAATTGAATAAAATATCTCTTTAGGGCTACATGGTGCTCACATATTACAAATTGCCAACATAATAACAAAAAATAGCAGGTAATACAACAAGGCAGATACAAATTAACAATAAAAATGCCAATAAAGCCAATGAATGTCAATGAAAAATAATAAGGCTAATAAAGCCAAAAGATGTCAAAATAATAATAATAATACAATAAGGCCAATAAAGCCAAAAGATGTCAAAAATAATAATAATACAATAATGCCAATAAGGCCAATACAAGTCAATACTAAACTATATTGCCAATAAAGCCGAATCTAAGTCAAGATACCATATGAAGCCATATGAAGTCAATAGTAAGTAAAAAAAAAAAAAAATATATAATAAAAAAATGTCACAAAACCAATAAAAATACATAAATATATGATGTCCAATTGTTAAAAAAATTAACATTAGGTACATATTGTATTATTCATGGTCTTGCGGAGCTGGACTAGCATTTCGCCAAACATTTTTATCTACAAGATAATCTTCTAATTTATAGTATGCTTGTTTGCAAAGAATACGTTTAACTAGTATTTTGAATTTATTTTCTGGTAAATTTAACACGCTGTCTGGTATTTTATTATAAAATTTGATACTGTATCCTATAAAAGACGTATGGACTTTAGCTAAGCGATGATAGTCCTGTACTAATTTGGTCTTATTCCTAGTATTATAATCATGTATATCACATTGTTTACTAAACATAGTTATATTTTTTCGTACGTACATAATATTTTCGTAGATATATTGACATGGGACTGTCATAATATTAATTTCTTTAAAAAGTTCTCTCAAAGACTCACGACTATGCAGATTGTAAATAGCCCTAATGGCTCTCTTCTGCAAGATGAAAATAGATTCAATATCAGCAGCCCGTCCCCACAATAAAATACCATAGGACATAATGCTGTGAAAGTAGCTAAAGTAAACCAGTCTTGCGGTGGCTACGTCTGCAAGAAGTCTGATTTTTCGCACAGCATAAGCAGCTGAACTAAGCCGTCCTGCTAGGGATTTGATATGCGGGCCCCATTGAAGCTTTGAATCTAACGTTACTCCCAAGAAAACTGTTTGATCGACGAATTCGAGCTTCTCTTTATTTAACACAACGTTACATTCTCTGCTTTTTACATTTGGTAAGGCAAACTTTATGCATTTAGTTTTTTGCCCATTTAATACTAAATTATTAACTGTAAACCAGTCATGCACCTTGATTAGAGCGTTATTTATCTCGTCAATATTAGAAACACGTCTATCTATTTTAAAAATTAAAGATGTATCATCAGCAAATAACACAATCTTTGTTCTATCCTGAAGCATATAAGGTAGGTCATTTATGTACACTAAAAACAAAAACGGACCTAGGATCGAACCCTGGGGTACACCCATTGTCACTAGAGCGCCAGATGATTTAACTCCATTTATTTGAACTTTTTGTTGCCTGTTTTGCAAATATGATTTAACAACTTTTAGTGATTCATGCTTAAGCCCGTAATGCTCTAGTTTTAGAAGCAGCGTCTCATGCCCTACACAATCAAAAGCTTTTGAGAGGTCACAAAATACACCAATGGCATCTTGAGAACCTTCCCAAGCATCGAAGATGTGTTTGATTAATGTGATGCCCGCGTCAGTTGTATTTCGTCCTTTAGTGAAGCCGTACTGCTGGTTGTGAAAAAGCTTGTTTACGTTAAAGTGCAATAGCATTTGATTAAGCATAATTTTCTCAAAAACCTTGCTAAGAACAGGCAAAACTGATACTGGCCTAAAGTTACCCGGATCTCGACTGTTACCGGATTTAAACAAAGGGATTACCTTACTGTGTTTCATTAAATCCGGAAAGGATCCCTGATCTACGCATTTGTTAAATATGATCGCTAAGTGGGGAGCGATAGTTTTAATAATACTTTTACATACTTTTACCGATAAACCCCATAAATCTTCAGTTAATTTAATTTTAATTTCATTAAAAGCTTTTATAATTGACTGAGGACTAACACGCTTGAATGTAAATTCAACGGTACAAGCAGGAATATTCTGTCTGAGTAAGGTAGCAGAAAGAGATGGTGATGAATTCAGAAATTCTGTAGTTTTTAAGGGAATATTAGTAAAGAAAGACTCGAATTCTTGAGCTACATCAATATCTGTATATAACAGACCACGTGCTGTGTTTATTGTGTAATCAATGGTGTGTGACTTCGATTTACAAGTTTCATTATTAATAATCTGCCAAGTAGTTTTAATTTTATTATCTGCATGCTTAATTTTGTCACTAATATACCGAGCCTTGGCTAGTTGACACACCTTTTTATAAGTTTTTGAGAAATTAGTGACATATTGGAAAAAGTTTTTACTTTTATTATAATTTTTCTGTTCATATAGTTCAAATAAACGTTCCCTACTTTTACGAATACCCTTAGTCGCCCAGTCGCTGAACTTAAATTTATGATCAATATTCTTTGTTTTTATTTTAAAAAAATTGTCAAACTCTGTTTTCACTATGGCAAAGAAGTCTGCATACAGTTTATCACAGTCTTTTGTATAATTTTTAAGAACAGACAATTTTTGAATTAATGATTTATTGTAATTTTCCAATTTCCTTGCTGTTATAAACCTAGATTTAATTTGAATTTTACTTGGGTGCTTATTGTATTTAAAAGTAACGGTTTGCCCACTGTGATCTGAAGGTAAGCAATTCATGATAGCTTCCTGTGAATAGTCACAGTTAGTTGCAGAATACATTATCAATACAAGTAGCAGATGTAGACGTTACTCGAGTTGGTTCTGAAAATATATTTACCAGATTAAAAGATTTAAAAAGACACAAGAACTTATTAGTCATCAAATTATTTTCTAGTATATTAATGTTAAAATCGCCACAGATTATAATAGATTTATTTTTACTAAAAATCTTTTTCAATACATCCTCCATTACACATTCAAATGTTGATAAATTTTGGTTATTTGGGGGTCTATAAACGCAAACTATAATATGCTTATCCAGCTCAACACAGGCCAATTCAATGGAATGTTCGACCGACAATCTGACTATATCAGTTCGTTCTTTTGACTTAATGGAATTCTTAATTAATATTAAAGAACCCCCATGTAGCATGGACTTTCGGTTATAACAACTAGCCACATAATAATTTTCATAATATATTAACATTTGGTAATCTTTCATCCAATGTTCTGTTATACAAACAATATCATATTTGCTTTTTTCTAGGAACAACTCAACTTCTAGTATTTTGGAAGAGAGACCTTGAATATTTTGATGAAATATTTTTAAGACATTTGTATCTCTAACCCTCTCCCCCTTCGTACATAAGGATGGTGATATGCCAGAAGATATGTTTATCTTATTACATATTAATCTTGTATTATTATTTATAACAATATCTTCTGTTGTCTTATTGACTAGTTTAAATTAAAATCAGGAGTTAGATCTGCAATATTTGTGTCAGCACAAGTGGGTAAGGCAATACATCCCGTATGCCCTACGTGTGGAGAATACTCCATGTTGCTGGTGAGGCCACCAAAACTAGCAGTCTCTAAAAATGACAACTCCTTCGTACTATCACCAGCATTACAAGTGTAACTAGATAATGCTGATTTGTCACTTATCCTATTGACTGTTATATTAACCATAACCATGTTAATATTGTATGCTATTAATGTAGCTATCAAACACTTACATTTCTTAGGAAGAAACATGGCTTCCTGGGTAATTTTAAATCCACTGACAAACTTGTTAGTATCAAAGTATAATAATCTGTCACTATGGCGACATGTCAGCATATGCATTAAATTATTTAATCTAAAAATCAAGTTATTTTCATAATCTGACAGAGTTTCAGAATATGGGAAAGCACACAACATAAGTTTCCCTGTATCGCTTAATTTTAATAATGTGTTGATACCATTCACAATGTCCTTTTTCTTTACACCTGAACTGTTACCTAATAATAGGATTACATTCGTATGATTGCCTATCTTTTTATTTGAAATGTGTTTTACAATCTGTCTAAACTTTAAATTGTGATAACAATAATTGGTAACACTATGACTCATACAATTTTGCAACAGTGATCCAAAACCAGAACCCACCTGATCTGTGAATACTAATGTTTTTGTTTGGTTCTGAAAATCACCGCTGCCCTCAGGTTGAACCTTAACAGAGGAGGGTGCAGCATGCAGAGTCTTGGGAGCTAGCGATGGGAGGACACAGCTGCATGAGAGATTATTAGCCAGAGAATCGTATCTCTCAGCATTGTACCTCACCAAGTCCACCAGCTCACCCGCCTCCACCATGCGTTCACTTAGTTCCTGTTGAGCCAACTGATACTTGTTAAAAATATCTGATAAAATGCTCTCCCTATGAAGTAATTCTTCCTGCAAGCGCTCAGTGTCAGCATCATAAATTGCCCTACTCTGTTCTAGCTCAATTGTACAAGATTTTAACTTATTCAGCAAACTAACACGGTCTTTTCTAAGACCCAGATTTAATTTTAAAAGGTTTTGTTTTTTCATAGTAATTCTGGACCTTTTGATAAACTTTTTAATTTTAATGTATTTTTTTAATTTCTTGTTACTCATAAGTAAAGGACATGTAGTAATAGTATCATCACCAGTCAAATCAATAGTTACAGCTGATGTACACATCGGACCAGACCCATTGCATACCAACTTATTATATAGATAATGAGTGTTTGTTGACTGTTCGTTGGCTTTGACCGATTCATAAGAAGATATAGCCTTATGGGCATCACATAATTCCTGCTCAAGTTTAGTAATGCGTTTCAAAGCCAATTCATAAGTGTCACTGC
This sequence comes from Shargacucullia verbasci, assembly GCA_947562105.1. NCBI lineage: Eukaryota > Metazoa > Arthropoda > Insecta > Lepidoptera > Noctuidae > Shargacucullia > Shargacucullia verbasci. The sequence goes on from OX387283.1 coordinate 1,594,695, forward strand.
ACTGTTGAAATGTTGACATATTTTCTTGAAGTTGGCTGTGTTGGTCGAGTAGGTCCATATACTGTATGTGCAGCTCAGCCAGTTCATTCTTGAGAAGTGTGTTTTTGTCAATGATGTTCTTAACTTCCACTTCGCTGTCTTCCCTTTCCTGGAGGAGTTGTTCACACATGTGTTTAGAAGACTCCAGTTCCTTCAGGGTCGCTCTCATCTTGACTTCCATATCTCTGACAGTTGCACTGCGGGTCATCATTATTCCCTTAACTTTCCTATTACCTGGAATGTGTAAATTTTACAGCTAAATGGCTAGAGATAACAATTATAGTAAAGTAAGGTGGAAATACAAAGGGTAGTTAAGAGAAAAACAAGCAAAAAACTAAAACAAATGATTAAATGATATTAATAAATTGAAATTAAAAGGAAAATTAATAACACAAGTATGAGGTCAAGTATATTAGAAAATTTGAAGCAGAAGTCTTTAATGAATTAAAGAATTGATGAATTATCTTAGTATTAATGTTATTCTTGCCTCTTAATTGCTATACATACAAAAGTACTTTTAATTGCTTAATATTACAAGCATAGGTATCATTACAGATGAAAGGATCTAACAAGTTTATGAACGGTGAGCTTTGCAGTTTTGTCTGATGCCAATATGTATGCCTTGCAGTTTGCTATGACAAATAATGTCAAAATTAAGGGACAAAATTTAAGCCGGTGGGTCAGAGGGTCGACTTAGGGGTGTGTAATGTATGAAGCTCGTATGTCTGAATAATATTTAAATATAGGGAATAATAGTGAAAGCAAATACTCCCCGGGATCGACGATTTGAAATCCACCCGCTGACAGCTGATAGAAGTTTTCTTGATTTTCCTTTGATCTTGTGACAAAACACAGTGCAAACACTAGGTACATTACTTTATATCTAGTTTAACAATATTCACTTATTTTAACACGAGATAAACACAATTTATTAAATATAATAAAATATTAATTTTGAGTCTCTGGTATTACAATTTTATTCTGTTCATAGTCTTAATATTTTCCTAAAATCTATATTTCAATCGGTTAGATACATAGGTATATGGAGGAACGAGGTATAGTGCTCCTCCATTGAAAAGGAAGGATCCTCCGACCAGGCCAGGTAGTTAGCCTGGCGGGCCGAAGCCCAACGACAACTTTGGACATTCATATACTCGTATGTGTTAGAATCGTTGTAAACTCATAGTGTGATTCAGGGTTTGTTGTTGTAGCTTTACTCCAATAAATGGCGCTTTACTTTTTGCCATGTTGCGAGTAGTAGTCGCTACAGGTACTATTACAGTAGGTTACACTAGGTAAATAAAATAATAAGAAATCTAAAATTAATTACCAGTGGTTGGCGAAGTGGCTAAGAAAGTGGCTTTCTGCGCTACGGATCGCAAATTCGATTCACGCACAGAACATATATTTGCATGTCCCACAGCTTTTAATTGTTACGTATCTGCATTTATGTGTTTCTGAGATTTGTCTAAACGCATCCATGATAGACGAGAAAATCCTAGTGTGAGAAAAAATTACTTTGTTTCTGACATCGAATTGGTCGCTACTTTTATATATGTACATATAAGCTGTGCCCGCGACTTCGTTCGCTTGGATGTCGGAACTTAACAATGTATTTTTTAGTGCGAAATGCAAAAATAAATAAATTATAAAAGTTACGTGAAGTTAAGAGACCAAATGCACTTTACCCAATTTTTTTCTAAAATAAATGAATTTTTCTAAAATAAAAGTAGCCTAAGTTACTCCTTATTACATCAGCTACCTGCCAATAAAAGTCCCGTCAAAATCGGTCCAGCCATTTCAGAGATTAGCCTATACAAACAGACAGACAGACAGACAGACAAACAAAAATTGAAAAAAAAATATTTTGGTGTATGTACCGTATATATATTCATATGCATGTAGTAAAAAACGGTTATTTCAATATTACAAACAGACACTCCAATTTTATTTATATGTATAGATGTATAGATAAATGTATTTTTTATTCACATATAATATATCAAAGCATCGCGCCTGTATTCCCCGAAAGAAACCCTTCAATGTTTACATTTCGCCGATGTCGTTATCGAGTGCCATGTACATGGGTACATGGGACTCAATATTAGCATCGGCTAAATATTGGTGTATAATCGATGACTCTGCTTTACCCTTCGGGGATTACAGGCGTGATGGTATGATGCTATGTAATTAAATTTATGACTCGAGAAAATAATCGACCTCACGCTCAGCAGTCGTGGTTGCCTCCTGAGAGAGACGCTAAAAAAATACCAAAAAAAAAATCGCTTTACAAAAGTAATGTCATAAATATATGACTCTTAATATCTTGAAAAATGTGTTGACTCGCAAAACTCGTTTTTCATTTCCCATCTGAAGCATTGTATAAGAAGCCGAACAAATAAGAAGAATTCATTACCAACGTTCATATTGAAAAGTGTCCAAACAGAGATGTTTGAATAATTCAGAAGAAGATATATTATGATGAAGTAGCTGCAATGAAGATGTGGCTGATATTTATTTGAACGTATTTTTCTCTCATGTTGTGTGGTGTAATTGGTTTCTGTCGAGTTCAAACTCCATTGAAAGCATCACGCCCGTATTCCCCAAAGGGTTAGGCAGACGTGTATTAGTACACCCACATTTCGCCGATGCCGTTATTGAGTGCCATTTATTTTTATTTATTTAATAATATATACAAATCTACCATTTACATGTGTATATTACCACAAGTACTCGTATAACAAACTAATATGCCTAAAATAATAATAATAAACAATAACTATAAAGACTCGCAATAAACTCAAAAACATCACAATCTTATATAAATCTCATGTAATAGGGGGCGAGCTTATTGCCATCTACCGGGCACAGTTCCAGACTCCTTGCTGCTACTGAGAATTTCCATACAGATAAACTCAATAACACTTTGCCCGACCCGGGAATCGATCCCAGGACCTCATGTCAATGAGGCAGAGAGAAAGTTAAGTATGTTTTGGGAGCTGCTTCTTTGTGTTATGATAAAGGTAGGTACTAGACATAATGTATGTTCTTTTTATGTAAGTACTTACTGGCGATTGTAGTAATTGATTTGCATGGTAAAGCAGCGTTTGCAGCTGTCCTTGGACGCGTGACCGATGACCGATGACTTGGTCTCGATGTGTGGAAAACACATCGAGACCTCTCCGTCCCTCGGAATTCGGAAAGCACGTTAAGCAGTTGGTCCCAGGTATCATTCAAATACTGAGGTACGAGTCGTTATGAGTGTCAGTAGCCCAAGAAGTCTGACAACCAGTCTGACCTCAGATCAGTATTTCAAGCTTATTGGGTGGTGAGAGCAGATGGTAGTCGCTCCTTGTAAAATTCTGATATCCAGTCGGTTCCATCTAGTTATGCTAAGAGCCAACTCCAATATAGTTAGGAAAACGGTAGGCAGATGAATCTTCTTTTATTATCTTTTCTAAGTAGTTCTTAATAATATTCCTTGTATCAGGATCCAGTTCCCTATAGCTGTTTTACCTCTTCAGTGTATCGAATTCACGCTGCTTATCTCGTTACAAAGCTGTCTCAGACCTTAGTTTATCCGCACATTCAAGGAATGCAGTTCTTTATCGAATTCTTGTTAGTTGATTGTAGATTGAAATGAAATACCGGTGGAATTCCTAGGGTAAATCAAATCAGTGGCTGAAGGATTCTTTCGATAAATGTACAAAAGATGAATGTATAGTGTTGTACTTACGTTTTATTTTAATAGACAGTACAAATATACTCGTATTAATAATGTTCATCAAAAGTCTTGAAATTTCACAAATATCTGCCATATTTTTTAAAATGATTTAGCTTCTTTTTATATTCCAAATTATAATTACAATAATTCCGCTCATTACTCACTCAACATTTGGAAAAGTTGGACAAGGGCCTCTTCTCAAAATGAGAAAGGTTAGGCCTTAGTCTACCACGATAGCTTGGTGTGCGTTAGTGGACTGCACACATAATTGACAAAATGTTTAAGAATCTTTCAGGTGTGCTAGTCTTCTCACAATATTTTGCTTCTCCGTTAACGAAAGTGATAGGTAATCAAATTCTTATCCGCATTATTTGAAAAGTTTGACGTTCGGGCCAGGTTTAATCGCAATACCTCCTGTGGAATGTTGCACGGGACTTGATATGACGAGAAGAATGAGTACCTACCTTTTTGTTCATAAACATATGATACATATAACATGCATGTTATCTCTAAAGTGTTAGGTACAGGTGTGTGCATATGATTGTGTATATTATTAAATTATTAGTTTTTTTTTTTCATTGTTAATTTTGTATCTTATTTTGAACTTTTATTTAATAATAATTGGTGTACAACCGTTATAATTAATTAAAGTAAATAAAAAATAAATATTACACTGATACCGTTAGTATTTCCCATGTGAGCCTAATGTCATTTACGGGGCGCAGTTCGAAACTACTGAGAATTTCCATACGTTAACATACGAGTACATTACTAATGCCCAATAACTTTCTTAACTACCACCGACTTTTCATAATCGGCTTTGAAAATCCCAGTTGTATTACTGCCTGTAACGGATCAACGTAGCAATAAAGAAAATTTTCCAATTAAAGCTACAAAGCAGTGTAGCTCGATAATACACTACTAGTTTAATCGGATTCCTTTCATGTTAATCCACTGCGTAATGGATGAGCCACAGCTGTGTACATTTTAATTAGGTGTGGTTTATTTCAAAAGTAAGCGAGAGCTTTTTAATAGGATAAAATGAAAAAGGTTTTGTAAAGTCGATAATACAGCGAGTAATGTTAGGTGGTTAATACGTCATCTATAACATAAATGCGGTTTCGATTCCCAAGTCGGTCGTTACTAGGTTTTTAAGTATGGAAAAATTATGAGACTCAATGAAACTCGCGACTCAGTCCGCGCCACGAAACCCACGTTTCACCCGCTAAGGGGTTAGTTGTAGAAAATAAAGCCTACACCTTATGAGGAACCTACCTGCCAAATTTCAAGTTTTGTTCCAGACTCCGTGCTGCTCAGTAGCAGCACCGAGTTGGGACTGAAAGTGTTTTACGCGAACTGAGTCGTGGGTTTTCATTTAGTTTCATAATTTTTCTTGGATCAACTTGTACCTAAATGCAGAAAATAATTACAGTTTTCGTCTCACATTAGAATATGTTTTGTGTTCTTTATTAAATATTAAGACCCTTAGAGACGGTCTACATAATCACATTGTGCCTTAAATAAACTTCAAACAAAACCTCATCCTTACCTTCAGTTACCAACCGATTCCCATAATTTTTACATAACATCAATATTCAAATTTTAACAGGTTCTATTCCGAACTTCCAGACAGTTTTGGTTCAGGTGCGCTCGTGAACCTGAACATAAAACTCCCATGTGCTTGCACGGCCCCGGTATGTCACGTTCGATGTAATCTCGATTCGCGTGAACGCGCCGCGCGCCGCCTTCTTGTATCGTGGGCTATCATCTTTATACGTAGGTGTTTGTATGTTTGAACTAAGAGTACGTATAGAAATGTTTGTAATTGTATGCTTTTGGGTAGATGTTGCATTTTATTAAGGTAACTTTACACATGCACGTCTCTTATTTCTCATCTCATTATTTAATTTACAAATATTGTACAGCATTACACTTGAATATTGGCAATTCAGGATTTAAAAGCATACAATTTGAGAGCTAGATGTTGCAATATAACGTCATTATATCAAAAAATGTTACGTGTATAAAATATATAAAACTGTTGATGTTTGCCTGCGTCATCCCACTGCTAGGCAAAGGAGCAGACCAGAACGACGACACAGTTGGCGCAATGGTTAGGCAATTAGCTTTTTGTGCTGCGTCTCGCAGGATCGATCCCCGCACGGAAAAATATTTGTATGATCTACAGATAGTTGTTTCGGGTCTGGTTGTGTGTGCATGTGACATGTACGTATGTATTTACAAACTGTACCCACGATACAGGAGAAATCGTAATGTGGGGCAATGTTTAAAAAAAAAGAAAAGGAAAAAAAAGAAATTTAGTACTAAGGTAAAAATAAGGTCTTAATGATAGGCTATCGCACGTCATAAAATCTGATTGGAGCCTGCCAAACAGAATTCACTTTGAACCGTCATTTAGCTATCTACAAATATTTCGTTAATTATCTGTCTGTACTTTTCAACTTCAAAAAGGCCTCGCTCTCATCCTCCATACATCTCTACTTTTTATGATTCTTTTAACAAAGTTATTCAGCTTACTAACTTTGTGAAATACGATATTATTGGCCCTAAATCTTTCCTCGTAATATTACACACATAAAGAGATGCAGCAATCAAAAATGCCTAACAAGTCGGGTACGTTTCCTTTACTTAAAAAGATTAAGTATGCGAATAAATTTATTCTTGCGGCTTCAGGTGGGGGATAAGATTTGAAAGTCTGATTTTCAAATGGTCACACGTTTGCTTTTTCGTCGAGGATATGGTAATATTTTAAGGATTTTGTTAGGGAAATTTGTCTATTGTTGAAAATTGTTATATGCGACTGTGCAGGCAGAATTTAAAATGGATTTCATAAATCAGGACTTTAAACTATGAAAGGTACCTTCTTTTTTAGTTGCGTGGTGGGAACCCGTCATGGGCTATCCTCCGCTTACGGCGGGCGGAGGGGTGTGCCGGACTCCTACCGGCTAAACTTACCACGCAGGTCCGCCTCGACACAATATGGTGGGCCTCGGGAACTCTTAGAAGACTTGGAAAAGTACTTACTATTTCTATAATATTCTAGCCGTTCCCAGAATTACGTCAGCGTGTATTTTGTTTTCTGTATCTCGACAACAGCGCCATCTACCGGATCCAACTATAGCTAAGAACAATCCAGCTGACCACATAAGTGCAAACTAAAATCATCAAAATCGAACTAGCCGTTTAGGAGAAGAATAACGAACACACGGACACCGAAACTCTTTAGACAAGTGAACATTTTAAGATAAGATTCATTAGTTAAGATCTCAGAAACATGAGTTACATACAGAGTATGCAGATTCTAAAAATATATTTTACTAGCTACTGCCCGCGGCTTTCGCTCGCGTTAATTTAGAATTTGACAATCAATTCGGGTTGTACTCTGCTTGCAAAAGACACGTGGCGCCATCTAGTATCATAAGAACGTTATTATTGTTTTCCTCGGGAACAGTACTTTTTTTCGGGATGAAAGGTACCCTATGTCCATTTCTGTACACCTGAAAACTTAAATACAAAATTTCAGGATGATCGGTTCAGTGGTTTAGGCGTGAAAAGGTAACAAACAAACAAACAAACTTATTTTCGCATTAATAATATTGGTTAGGACACAACAACAGTCATTTTTGGCCTTTGTTTCATGTATGTGGCAAAATTATTGTATTGTGCGTTTAGAAAGGTTTGAACACATAAATATTTGACCGACGATATCCTTAGGTGTAAGACTGCCAGTTGCATTGGAGAGGATGCAATGAGTCCGATTCCTACACTAAACGTGAACCCACTCCGGCAGCCTAATCACCGATGTAGCAATCAGTTTGCGACAGGCGTAGATCACGCGATAGCTACTGTCAAACGTCATTTTTTGTGTTATATATGTATTGGCCGACAGTGACGCTGCTGTCGTGTGGCTGTCGCGTTGCTGTCGCTATTTTTACGCTATTGGGCTGCGGGAAACACTAGTTATGTATATCGATTGTGAACTGGCAACATGTCCTATCTCGATTTTACTGGGTTATACCATTCTAAATTATTTCATACCCGGCAGCGCTGCAAAAAGCATATTTTACTTCAATCAAAATTAGACGCCAAAATCAAATTCATTCAATTTGTGATATTGACTAATATTAACCCTGTTGTATGTACAACGTGGTTGATAGTTTCTTCTTAATCCTGTAATGTTGTCAAAAATGAGATAGTATCAATTGCCAGTTCACAGTCGATATCCAAAAAATATATACGTATTTGTTTTTAAACGGCCACAATCTACTATGTGTAATTAGCATGGTGTATTGTCACAATAAAGTATCTTACGATACTTTATGTGACGAAAGATTTTTTTTGTGGTGGATGCGTTTACAAACTCAGGTTCCGTGCAGAAATCGAACCCCTCAACCGTAATAATGTCCTCCTGACCGGTTTCGGTCACGGCGGCCAATCTCACCGGAGATTAGCCAACTACGCAGGAGATATTATAGAGCACAAATGTGTGCGCAAACACAAGTGCTCTCTCTATTTCTTCACTCTAATAGTCCGATGAGACGGCAATCCGACACGACCGGAGAGAGATCAGGCGCAGGACTAACGGCTTTACGTGCTTTCCGAGGCACGGTGAGTATTCACATACACAAAGACCCAGACCCGAAACAACTATCTGTAGATCATACAAATATTTGTGCCTTGCGGGAATCGAACCCTCTACCCGTAGCACAGCAGTCGATCTCTCAACCTCATACAGATAATTGTTTCGGGTCTGGTTGTTTGTGTATGTGAATATTTGTGTTTGTAAATGCACCCACGATACAGGAATTATTCTTAATGTGGGGCAGGTTTTAAAATATATGTAGGTATATATACTATTCAAAATCCTTTATTTTATCAACTGCATCTTTAAACTGTACCATGTAACCGAGTAAGCTCGTTTTATGAAATATTCCTCGCAGTTCCGGGCTTACATTGTCACGTTCTAAGCACAAACGAAGCGTAAAATATTATCTTGCTGACTGTGACTCTGCCGGTACTAAGCTTCGTACGTGTGAATGCGTGAATTGCAGTTTGAAAGTTTTGTATATATCCTGAACTTTGGTCTTCTTCGTCATCCTTGTGTATGGTAGAGTTCACTTTACGTTTTTAAAGGATACTAGCTTTTGCCCGCCTACGCCTGCGTGAATTACGAACCCGTTCATTTTTGGTTACTTTTATTTTAGCAAAATAATTAAGGTGCCTTAATTCTTTTGCCAAAATAAAAGTAGCCTAAGTTACTCTTATAATATCAGCTATCTTCCCGGGAATGGCTCGTCAAAATCGGTCCAGCCGTTTCGGAGATTAGCTGGAACAAACAGACAGACAGACAATATTTAAAAAAAAAAAAATTATTATTGTAAATCCCGCATATACTTTGTTATGCATTTAGTAAAAAGCTGTTATTTTGCCACTACAAACAGACACTTAATTTTTTTTTATTTGTATATATTGTGATCTTCTAGCAGGTTTGATTTAAGCGGCAAACTATCTTTGCTAAGTCAGTACTTTTTAAACGAAAGAAGAACTATATGAATTGACGTCATCATAATTATAGCAGCCTTGTACATCACATATCATATTCATTAAAATAATTTATTTATAAAACATAAGTAAATTGCCTCATTGGTCTAGAGTCGTAAGCGCGACTGCTGAGCGTGAGGTCCTGGGTCCGATTCCCGGGTCAGTACACCAGACTGTTGATGCCAAATTGGTTTAACACCTATTTACACAGTTCAACCAATAAACCTCTTTGTCTTTGTCTTATGTCAAGTTAAACAGCTATACTTTCCTACAGCGACCTCTATATTTGCGATAACAGAAGATACTTTCCTTTGATTCCCGCACACGACCGTGTATGCTCGGTGATGACGTATCAGCCACCCCACTTCCATATGAGAGATTTATCACTAAGCATTACGAACACACACATTAACATTACTCACGGTATTTCCTTTTGCTGTTTCTGGTGTATTTCATGTGATGTTTGTTAATTATGGTTTTTAATACCAAAGTAATAATGGTAATTTTAAGTTGGCATGAAGTCTTAAACATACAGTAGTCATTGTAGTGTCTGAATGAATTTTAAGACAGTCATAAATTAAAGAATTTCTTTAAAAAAAATCAAAAAGTAGTGTAAAAATTATTTTGTGTTGATAAAATAATTGCTGGGGAAACTCCTTTAGAGGTTACGATAAAATACTAAAACCAGTAAACGTCGTTCTACTCAAGTGAAAACAAATTTTGATTGTACAATATAATTTATCAAAAGCACAGTATTTACTCTAGTGAAAAATCATATTAAACTCAAATTCATACTAAATTCATTCATACTAAACTTCATACTCATGAGTATTCGTATTCATATCAATGAATAAAACGTTACATTGACGTGACATGCACCCTAATTACGTAAAAAAGCGACAACCGCGCGACACCAGTCTCTCTGTAAGCCAGTATGACGTTTTGACAGTAGCTATCGCGCAATCTACGCCTGTCTCAAACTGATTGCTACATCGGTAATTAGGCTGCCGGTCAGGTCATGACATGGTCCTTTGTAACCAACCACATCAACACACAACTGGCAGAATAGTTGACATCGACTCAATTGCCACAAAGGAAGAAAAAAAAAACAACACAAGCAACGTTATTTTTAATTATTAAAAATATACCATCAGTTTCGAAACTCGTAAATATCATGAACTCAGATCATAAGAATCCACACAAAGCAAAGCGAATGACGTTCCTTACGCTGCCGGCTAGAACACGTTCGTGTCATGTCTCATCCAACAGCGCCTAGGGTTGCTCCCACACAATAAACAACAAGAATCTGATACGAAACCGTATATCTCCATAGCTAAATCTGACAGGCTAGCCTGCCCACTTCCTAACCCCAAAAAGCACACCACTAAATCCATCCAAAACCGGTGCAGGTTATACGACCATATTTCACTGACATCGGACAGCAGTTTATCAAGCAGTGGATTGTCGCATAAATCAGTGGGTGACTCCACGAAGCGGTATGGGCTGAAAAATTTAAGCCAATTTGGTCGGTTCACGTATTAATTGGGCGGTTAAGTGGTTCAGGTGAGTCGGGTGGTTGTGGGCAGTGATGAGGTCGAGTTTACCTTCGTAATTATGTTGTGCAATTGATTGAGTTACGTAATCATGATTAAGCTGTTAACTAGATGTTAAGTTTCTTAGTTTTTGCGTGTGGTGAAATGTGCCTTAGATATTATCTCGAGACGATGAGCATTATTATATTCTATGTTATTTTTATTTATTTAGGCAACAAAATCCCTTGGATACAAACACAGTAAATTCTTTAATAATTCATTAAAAGAAATACATGATTTAATCAACACAATTTTTTCTTCCAAGCGAAATCAGTAGATTATTTCGCACCCTTAGATTTAAAGTGATCTAACTCAAAATTCCTGAACAACCAAAACTGACCTTAAAAAGCATACTAATTTGAAGACTTTCTTGCTCATTTTCCACAAATTACATTTTTGAATAAGATCACTTTCGTTTTGAGGGTGCGATTTAGGCGGTGAAAATTTACGGTTTGCAAAAAAAAATTGCTAAGTGATGACAGTTTTTGAATAAATTGTAGTATTGTAGATATGGATGGTGCTAAATACTCGATGACGTGTAGTAGTTTTGGTGGTAAGGAAGAATAACTAAAATGGTGGACGATTGGATTGTGTCACAATTCGAAGAGAAGGGTTGCCATGCGCACCGTAGAATGCTGTAACTTTGCCTGGACTCCTAACTTGCCTAAGAATAACTCATAATTACTTACTTTATCAAATTGAATTTGCAATCATCATCATCATCATCATCAGCCAGAAGACGTCCACTGCTGAACGAAGGCCTCCCCCAAGGGGGGGGTTTGCCATAATCCCCACGCTTGGCAGGCGGCTTGGGGATCGCAGTGGCTCACCGATTAGTGAGAGGACGCTGCTGCCCGTCCTCCGGTGTCTGGCCGCAGTTTTAAGACGAAGATAAATATTTTATTGGTTGTTAAGTCAAGAATACGGGTTTGTATTACTTTACAGAACAAAGTTAGGAGTGTAGGCAAAGTCACAGAATTCTACGGTAACACAAATTTTACATTCAATGTTGGTTTTACAAACAGGATTAAAAAAAATACTCACCAATTATTTTTAACCATCACTTTGTGCTTTATTTGGTCGAGTGGTCACCAGTGATATTCTCAATAGGAGCTAGAGGAGTTTGCAATTGTGTCCCTATTACATGGGACTCAATAATAGCATCAGCGAAATAAGGGCACTACAGTTAACACCTCTGCCTAACCCTTCGGGGAATACAGACGTGATGCTATGTTATTTCATAACAAATACTTCAAATATGATTTGTAATCAAGCATTAGCTACCAGTGTTACACTTTTCACAAGCTAGTCCAAAGCTAATGCACATAAAACCAAATCAAATAAAAGATAAACTAAACGAAAGCACAAACAGAAAACATTTCGGAAACAAAATACGAACAGTTTCTGTTTTAACATTAGTTCCACAAAGTCTCTGTTTCAAAGTGCATTTGACAAAGCAAATAGACTCTGTTAGATACCTGCTAGAGCTCAGTCGCTCCATTGATTTTTCTACCAGATACTGTATGTGAACAGGAATAAACAAACTTTATTTCGAGCATCATAAAGGCGAGTGGCTGTAATTGTATAAAGTGTTAGAATTCTGCAGTAGTCTGTGGATGAAATAAAAATAGAGGGGAGCTTCATTTATTTTACTAATAGCAGAAATAGAGAACGAAGTTTTTTTTTTTTTTTCAATTTTGGAAAGTAATTAAATTAAATTAAGTTAATACATGAGGTGAAGTCACTGTGAATGATGGGTCATTTATTAACATTATATATTTATGTTAATACGTGAGTTAAATAATTAATGCAGCTGTTTGTATCGTAATATTAAATTTTATACATACAAAATAAAATTACAAATTTAATGTTTTGGATGCAAGTGCGGTGGCCTAGCGTTCTATCGTGGATTTGATGCTCCAGGTCAGGCAAAGTGATATTGGTTTAAAATTTATCAGTAAAAGCACGGTTGCTAGAATTTTCTCGTGTGGGTAAAAATAGGCCCGCGCCCACTTAGGACTTGATAAAGGCTTCAAAAAGGTATATAACAGAATAAAACACCTCTAACTCTTCGGGCTATGACCGCTTTGTTATCTTTGCATATAAAATTTTGGTGTTTGTAATTCTTCTGCTCCTTAATAGCTTGATCGATTTTGATGATGTTTTTTTCGTATTATTTTTTTGTTTTTTAAACTTTGCCCCACACTAGGATTTCTCATGTATCTTGGGTACAGTTTACAAACATACCTACATGTCACATGCACACACAACCACACCCGAAACAACTGTAGATCATAAATTTTTGTTCATTATTTAATTATAAAATATTTGTTCCGTGCGGGGATCGAACCCGCAACACATAGCGCAGGTACCTAATCGCTTAACCATTGCCACCACTTGGACGTTGGAATTTTAATATGCTTACGTAATATCAAAATATAACAATACAAGGGCTTTGCAAGGGTAACGATGCACATTTTCGTTAATTTATTGTCTGATAGAGGGCAAACCCGGGAGCATTGGCAGTCTTACCGCTGGCCGTCAATATATGACACGAACATGATGTTTAACAGAAGATACCTCGCGATCTATACCTGTCGCAAACGGATCGCTATATCGGTAATCAGACTGCCGGTAGGTTGTCGAGATCAAGAAAACAAAATACACGCAGACGAACTCGTGAGAAAAAGTAGTGGTATATTTTTACTGTATATACGAGTAATATAATGCAATATGTTATCAAATCCATTTGTGTTTGTCGAACTGTCTGACAACGTACGTTTTTAAATTTCCGTTGCATACTGTAAAATCAATATTAAGCTCGCTTTACAAACTGGAACGAAAAGAGATTGCAGTTTTAATAAAAAATGTGTGCAGTTGTTGTTTTTCGTTATTCATTTTTCAATCACTTAGTGAAAGGTGACTCTTTTTTTTTTGAATATTTATGATGTTCTGTATTTTTGTTTTCAATGATAAACAACTATCTCATTGGTCTAGTGGTTGTAAGAGCGAATGCTGAGTGTGAGGTCCTGGATTCGATTCCCGTGTCGCGCAAATGTTTATTATTACAACATAAACATAGAATCACAATTGTATTCTTCAAAAGGTTAGAGGTGTACTATTGTACATCCACATTTCACCGATGCCGATATCGAGTCTCGTGTAATAGGCGGCGTGACTATTGCCATCTACCGGGCGCAGTTCCAGGCTCCGTACTGCTACTGAGAATTTCCATACAGAAAAACCCAATAACACTTTGCCCGACTCGGGAATCGAACCCAGGACCTCACGCTCAGCAGTCACGCTTGCGACTAATAGACCAATGTGCCAGTATTGATAGCTACATTAAGTCCAAATCCGGTAGATGACTAGTAGTCATCTGAGTTACTTTTTATTAAATGTCAAAACGACATTTTGTTCTAAAAATGTATGGAATACAAAAGCGTGACGTCATAGTTTTTCATTGTCGTTGACGTACTTATTGTGTGATTTGATAAATTCAAAAAATTTAAAACAGCAGAGTTAAGCAAGAGATTGTAAGTTTTTAGAAGGAAAACTATTTACCAGACAAGATTTCAAAGTTTATTTTTGATGCAGTTATAGCGACTACTACTCGCAACATGGCAAAAAGTAAAAGCGCCATCTATCGGAGTGAAGCTACAACAGCAAACCCTGAATTGCACTATGAAAGTTTACAACGATTCTAACACATATATGAATGTCCGGTATCAATCGAAAGGCTTCGGCCCGCCAAGCTAACCACCTTGCTTGGTCGGAGGATCCTCCCTTTTCAATGGAGGAACTCCATACCTTCCTCCATGCAGTCATCAAGACAAATTTGTGCCTAATTGCCCCACAGCTAGGGTTACCACATCAAACTTAGCCAGCGAGCGCTCATATTAAACGGTTAACAACAGGCAACCACAGGTTGCTCAGTGTGTACCTGCAAAACTAAAACTTAGAATGCATGAATTATGTATGAGTGGCTTGGTAGTGCAATATGTGGGGGGCAGCGGGCTCAAAGTAGGTTAGGCTAAATTTTGATAGATTTTATTAGTAAAACATAATAATTACATATATACTTACTGTATTCCCCGAAGGATTAGGCAGAGGTGTACTATTGTACACCCACATTTCGCCGATGCTGTTATGCCCATGTAATAGGGGGCAAGCCTATCTACAACACGACTCCTATTCTCTGCTTCTCTTCCCCTTCCTCATTTTTCGTCAATGTTCTTTCTGAAAT
The DNA here is from genome assembly GCA_947562105.1 of Shargacucullia verbasci. Taxonomy (NCBI): domain Eukaryota; kingdom Metazoa; phylum Arthropoda; class Insecta; order Lepidoptera; family Noctuidae; genus Shargacucullia; species Shargacucullia verbasci. The sequence continues at coordinate 1,609,858 of OX387283.1, forward strand.
TCTTTTGAAGAAGTGTTGTAACGAGTTGCCAATCATTCGTCTCCTATCTATGATTCTCAATAATTCTCTCAAAATGATATTAAATCTCAAGACAACAAAAAATAAAGGAATGATATTTTTATTTCTGTGGCTTACTAATTAAGAAATTTCGTCAGTAAAGTGGAGTACCCGCAACATCATAGATTACTTACCTTCGTACATGAGTTTCATCGCTTCATCCTCCATCTCAAGCCCCAAAATAAGGAATGGGGGACTAATTTGCATGTTATTACGGCTTAATCCGTCGCCGCTCTCGCATGCGAAGATTTCAACTTGTCTAAACAAGATTTTTGCGGTTATCCGACGTATATGTGCGTCATGCTCTTTTGGAGACGCAAATGATACATATATGAATTCTATTTCCCACGAAATTGTATGAGAGCATGTGTGAAACTTGTTGTATTTATCAATTGCTGAAAAGAGATCTTTCGTTTTGTTTTCAACTAGCTTCCGCCCGCGGCTTCACCCGCGTGGTTTACGAACCCGTAAATTTTTCCGGGATAAAAAGTAGCCTATGTGCTATTCTAGACTATAAACTATCTCTGTGCCTAAGTTCATCCAGATAAGTTCTGCCGTTTTGGCGGGATTGATTTACAAATATCCATCCATCCATCCTCACAAACTTTCATATTTATAATATTAGTAGGATAGGATAGGATAGGATTAGTAGGATATTAGGAGTTAGGACAAACTCCAATTTTATTTTTGTTTCATTTAACAGATTTGTCCAGACCTTTTTTTTTTGTGATAGGTAAGAGGGCTTAATCCTGCATTTGAAAAATATTTTAGCACCGCCTTAAGAATATTTTCATACAACATTAAATGCCACTTAAGTAATCGAGAAAATCTCGTTCTGGTTATCGGGATGATGTTTATTGTGTGATGGAGGCGATGCCGAAAAGTGGGTGATCCTATGTTACGTTATAAATATATAGTGCCTATAATCTAGGCAATGTTAATAAGGATTGCTATTAACGCAAAACCAGCTTAATTTTGACAAACATTGAATTATAAATAACCTTAGAGATTATTATTCAGTATTCTAGACGCAATTTAATGGACTATTGAAACTTAAACACTACAGAGAGCTTGTTATAAGATCTGACTCAAATTGTTAGACCCAAACTTAGGCTTAAGTTTGAAACTGCTTATTATTCTGTTTGTTCATTAATTTACTGAAGTTTTCAAGATTTCGCTATTGATATTGATCTTATATAATAAGTGTAAATTCTCAAATTTACTTAAACTCGAAAACAGGACTGATATAATTTACAAAATTCCTTTGTTAATAAAAATAGCTCTACCGTTTCGTTTCTATTTTTGAAAGATACAAAAATATCCTAAAAATCACTATAGCATCACGCCTATATGCCGAAGGGTAAGGCAGGGCTGTACTATTATGCACCCACAATTTGCCGATGCTGTTATTAAGTCCCATGTAAAAGCCTATTGCCATCAACCGGGGACAGATCCAAACTCTGTGCTGCTATTCAGAATTTCTATACAGAAAAACCCGATAACATTTTGCCCGATCCGGGAATCGAAACAAAGATACCAAGCTCAGCAGTCACAATTGCGACTACTAGATCAATGAGATAGTTTGTTAAAACTTTTTTTTTTTTATTTGATTTAGTGGCAATCAAACCGAGAAGCATTTTATCGTTACTTGGCCAAGATATATTTTGGGTCTATGAGTCAACGTAGTAAAAAAACTTTATGGAAACAATTAAAACACAAAAAAGAAAGGACTATCTTCAAAACTTACTTAAAAAACGGACAATATCTGTAGTTACTACATATATTTTGTAAAAAAAACTTTCACCAGTCTTCGAAAACCTTCGGTTCACACCAAATTCTTACGATCACATAAAAAAAACTTCGAACTTCTTTTATCAGCAGCGAAAACCGCCAATAACTCTCTTCTACGACTCTTAAAATCGTGGCCACAAACCGCTTTCCAAGGATATTCCATTACAATATTTTCCCATTGAAATACGGCTGTGAAATCGACCTTTCTGCAGGATGAAACTGGTTAGATGTTTTTTGGTTCTAACGTAATGTTTGCCGATTAGTTTCGTTAGTCAAATAGGCGAAATGGTGTATTTGGAATTGTTTTTGCTGAGTTGGAGGGCAATAACGAAGCTGGGTGCTGAAAACAATGGGTCGCAAATAGAAGGAAACGGCAATACGGCAGGCCGATGGAGATGGCGTGATGAGCTGGGATCACATCTGAAGGATTGGTCCTATATTGAAATATACCGGGAAGAGTAGAAGGAGAGAAGGGAGGTTTCTGCACTGTAGTGGGAATCTATGGGCTTATAATAATATCACTACATATTATAAAACAAAGTCCCCCGCCGCGTCTGTCTGTCTGTGTCTGTTCGCGATAAACTCAAAAACTACTAAACGGATTTTCATGAGGTTTTCACCAATAGACAGAGTGATTCATGAGGAAGATTTAAGTGTATAATTTGGCTGAAATATGACGATAATAGTTGAAGATGTCGGAAAACATCATGCCGACTGGGAGCTTTACTGGCGTGCGCCGAGTAAATGCTCGACGTAACAGGATGATACAACACTACGACAGAAAAAAAAATGAGAGCGTATATGCTCTGCTACCCGTGCGAAGCCGGGGCGGGTTGCTAGTAATAATATGGTCAGTAAATGAAATGGGTTTTGGACTATGGTGTATAAATGAAATTGTCAGAACAAAATAGGCACATTAACTTGGTAACTTCTATACCCCACACACATAATTTATCAGCTAGATTTTCTTGAGAGACGACATTCTATCACGTATGTTGTAGATAGGCAATTGGCTAGTTAATCAGTAAGTAGTGAAACAGGCCGCGAGACAGCGTCTTACGTCTTAAGCAGAAGAAAAAATCAAAACCAAAGCAACGTTTTTATAATACGTATTAAATAATCTCCTTTTTCAGTCCAAAGAAACACACGAACCATAAAACAATAAGCGCTAGCAAGCTGAATACAAACTCCATCGTTTCTCGCCTAAAAGTTTCATTATCTCCGTTGCGGTATAATATTGCATTCCTTTATGGGTGGTAAGTCCCCATTCAAGTTTGTAGTTAGGTAGGCAGGTCCCCGGGGATGGCTGTGCAAACAATAGGACCTGTCAACAGACGCAAGTGGGAGGGGGAGCGTCTAAGAGTTAAGTGAGAGCGAATTTTGGGGAACAAGTTTCTTGAGTATATATTGATACTGAGTAAAACCAGAGGTATTTTTTTATTCAATTGACTACTTTGTTAAAGAAAAGAGTATCCATGGAGTTTCTTGCCAGTCATTCCATAAGACCTACCCCCTTTTGGAGTTTAGAGTCCTGCAAAGGCCTAGTTGAAATAAAAAACCTTTACTTTGAGATGCATGAACGTACTGGGCAACTTAATTGAGTCACTTTAGGTTTCACTTCTTGATCAAATGCACTTCTTGATCAAATGCATGGTAATGCATGGTACAGTATATCAATTTAGTGGTGGACAGACTAGATAGTCTCGAGACAAGTGACTTATTATAGTTTTCTTCTGATGCAACATAACATAGTATGACGCCGGTATTCCCCGAGAGAACCCCTTTCCCTTTGCGATGCCATTGTCATACATATATTTACCCTAGTTACCTCGTTTTACTTGGACCGATAGAACTTAAAGTACTTGCAAGTGGCACCGGTCAAAGACTTGTTTAATTTAGCTGGTCTTCAGTCGCTTAAGTACCTGTCTGAACCTCTTTATACCTAGCTAGGTAGTCACGTAAAACGAGCTGTTAATATTGGTGATATTAAATTTTGTTGCAAAACACTAATATTATGGAACTGTTATGTAATTATAAATTTCTCAGTAGCGTTTGTTTGTTGAGTATAAGAAAATATCATCATCATCATCAGCCAGAAGACGTCCACTGCTGAACGAAGGCCTCCCCCAAAGGGGGGTTTGCCATAATCCCCACGCTTGGCAGGCGGGTTGGGGATCGCAGTGGTTCACCGATTAGTGAGAGGACGCTGCTGTCCGTCCTCCGGTGTCTGGTCGCAGTTTTAAGACGTACCCGGGACCCGTACCCAGAAAATATACTGGAACAATATTGCTAAATTATTTTCATTACTTTTTCTAAGCAATGTTTTACTAAACTTACGGGTGCTGGATTCAGGCCTAACCTATCATATTCCAAGGAAAGATTGTTGCCTAGCAATGGGATGGTAATGGGTTGAATTTATTAACGGCTGGTTTCCTCACACTTCAGTCACAATTAATGATATACCATTACACGTATGATCTGGAATTATAAATAAATACATAAAGTCACGCCTTTTTCCCATGGGGGTAGGCAGAAACTACAGAAAGCCACATGCTACGATCCTTACATAACCTATTTGCTTCACCTTCATTCATGCATCGTTTCATACATGAACGCCGGTTATGGGTACTGCGCACCTGATATATCTTGTAAATAAAATTACTCGAAAATCTTAAATATTGTTTTAAGCAACTGAAATTGACTGAAAAAAGCAGTGTTAGTCATGGTTGAACGCTTCCCTTCCATGCAGGAGGGCCTGAGTTCAAACCTGACCCGCGTCTCTGACTATTCGGAATCATGTGCGGATCACTTGCGTTTACGGTGAAGGAAAAAATCGTGAGGAAACTTGCACACCTGAGAGGGTTCCATAAAGTTTTTGATGCAAACCCGCACCGGGCCTACGTGGTAGACCGTGGAAGGCCTAACCCTTCTCATTTTGAGAAGAGCCCTTAGTCCAGCAGCCGCTGCAGCCCGCTGTAAAAATTGACATAGCAAATAATACCAGAAACAAATTTTCTTCACATCATCATTTACAATTTTTTCAAAAAGACCAACTCTCAAATCGTAAAACAAATTGAGGTTTCCATGAATTTTAATTCATTTAAATATCCGCTTTGGTCTATAGCGCATTCTTTTTTTTCAATTAATTAAAAAAACTGCGCTTTTTTCACATAACCCCTGAACTTTGTTTGCATAATTATTATAGTAGGTAGGAACAGATTAAAACTGCGGGCCACTGCTAGCTCTTATGAAACAGCTCATAACAGCAACACATTATGCCTCGTGACCTTTATCGTTAGGTCAATAGGTCAATTAACAGCTGTGCCGCATCACAAAGCACCCTGCAGCTATAAAGATTAACAGAAGACTATAAGCGAGTTTGTCCGTGCATAAAAACGGCAAAATATTTCTCCTGTATTTATATTTATTCATTTGTAAGTAATTTAAATAGTCCTACAAAACTATGCAACCGTTTTGATTGTGTGAAACTGCAATTATAATAAAAATCATTGTATTGTTCGCCCAAGCAAACACAATGAAATTCTCAATTACTTTTCTATAGACCCACCGCTGTATAAAATCACACATTGACATATTTTAAAATCCTTGTTCTTTTATCACCCCCCGGTCTTTTTACCAAAGACCAAACCCTCTTGCATGAAACCTCTACAGCAGGGTTTCTGAAAGTGGGTTCCACTGACCCCATCCCTTAGGGGTCCATAAAATGTGTGGTAGGGGTGCGCAGCAGCTCAAATAACCCTTAACATTAATTAGAAAATTGTGTAGCAAACTAACGCATCGTTTGTTTAAAACTGCTCTCGCTGGCTACTGTTAAGCGGCCTGATGTGCGGGGGGACTGTACATACACGTATCCACATGTTTTTTTCCCCTTTAATATTCCTTGACAGGGGTCCGTGGAATTTTAGAAATTCTGGAAGTGGTCCGTGACTGCAAAAAGTTTAAGAAACACTGCTGTACAGTATCGAGGGTACAATTAACAAACATATATGTTACATACACACGTCCTAGATTTGATTCTCAGGTCAAGCAAAGCGCTTTTCTCTGTTAAGAAATTTGCTTAAACTTTTGATTGTGCCCGTCTCACTTTAATTTACATGAGACTTACTGAGAGCATCGGTGAAATATGCGTGTACTTTGTCCAACACACTTTCTAGCTAACCCTTCTGGGAATACCAGCGTGAATTTAGCATGATGTTAGCTATGTTAACGTAACAGAATATCATTTTTCAAGCTCCTCTTTACATTCATGAATATTCAATTTTCTAATCCAGGTTGCCGTATTCAGTCTCAAAGTTTGCGAATAACCAATTATGAAAGTAAGTTTGTTTACTGAAACTTCCTACTTCCGCTGTCTTAGTTTGTTCAAGTTGATTGAGCTGATAGGCAAGTCAAGCCTTGGGCTATTAGTAAATAGTAAAACAACAAGTTATAGGTTATCAATTATTATGTGTAACAGACAGTATTCCCTATGAAAGCGATGAAGATACTTATACACAACAAGCCCTTTTTTATTTGTGTGTGTTGGGCCGTTCGGTTCCCTGCATTATGGTTGAGCTAAGTGACGCTGACACATACGTCATACTCGTGAACGGGTGCTGTCTGCCAAGACTGGTCAGCTCATAACAGTACAATCAGAAATTTCCGGATATTATAGTTTGTTTACTCTAGACTCTAGACCTAGTACTACATTTTCCTCACATAACGTTGAGGGAACAATGTATTCATAAGTATGTAATGTTAAACAATTAGAATTTAAAAGTGTAACCATGGAGTTTCTTGCCCGTTCTTCTCCATAGGAAAACAACACTCTGAACGTGGCAACTAGAGTCTGACTATTCATAAGTGCCTTTAACTGATCTACATTAATAAAAAAATATTTTTATATATTATTTATTAGGAACAACAGAACGCTGTGTGCTACGTGCCTTACAGATGCCTTTTGCTTCATCTACATTGATTCATCGTTTCAAACATTCACGCCGGTTATGTAGTTCAGTAATGTACACCAATACTTTTTAAAGAACATCAACAATGAGGTCTTTAAATCCTTCTAGGTTGTCCTCTCCCAATATTCTCCGCAGACATCTTTAAAAGTGCGGGTGTTAGTCGAGCAAGATAGATCTGTTGTTTGCTCAAGTTATTTAGCTCATCTCGCCGCGTTTATGTGAATGTCGGAATCTCTTAAGAAATACACATTTTCGTTGAGTAAAGTTATCCGGAGAAACATATAGAAAACACTGTACTTAACGCGGATCCCGGACTTACACACACACACACACACACACACACACAAGCAAAGGTATATTTGCCTTACCTGCAATAAACAACAAACCAACAATAACATTTACACACGCTGCAGGATCAAATGAAACAATTTCGTCGCACGTAATATTGTTCGTTTGTGCTCCCACCTCACAGCTGCCATCCCATTCTCCTCCTGTTTTGAGATCATTAACCAAATAAGTTAAGCATACATTGAAAACGTTTGAATTGATAATGCTAATCCTCTTTGAGATCCCTTAGGTAAACGAGCATGATGTATTTTATGCTTTCTATGAGGGCAAACCGTCGAATATCATTTAGCTTTTAGTGAAACATCATCTAGCCTTTCCCAACTACATTGGGGTCGGCTCTTAGTTTAACAGGTTGCAGCTGAATAACATTATTTTACACGGAGCCACTGCCATCTGACCTCCGCCACCCAATTACTGGGATACACGGGTAAATCTAAGGTTAGCCAGACTTAGGGCTGCTGACACCTGTAACGATTGTCATAGGTACTCGTATGACTCCCAAGGGTCCGTAGGGGTCTTGATATTCACACACCCATCCAAGAACTGACCGCAGCAAGCGTTGCTTAACCTTGCAAATCGACTGATATATGCGGTAGCTAGGTAGCTACGAGTTCCTTAGAATTAAGAGCTTTTAGAGATACAGTGTCCAATAATTATTGCGATTGTAGTCACTTTTGAGAGGTTATTCCGTAAGTGAGACGTGTTGTATATAATTGAATTTAGATTGTATCCGAAAATGCGTGTTGTCGAGCTAAATTATGAAGACTAAACGAGACAAATAGCATCATACATAGATTTCTTGAAGGGATAGGTAGAGCTGTAGTTACTCTTATACTTTTATATTTCTAGTGGTCGTAAGCCTGCTAAGTTTGATCCCTAGGTTTTGATTGAGATTTTTCGTTTAAAATATCTGAGTAGCAGCTCTGAATTTGGACCTATTATGATATATTTAGAACCTACACCTGTGCTTAATCCTTCAAGATTTACAGGCGTAATGCTATGTTTACAATTATGATATAGAAACCAAGTGTTACTCTGCTAATCAAGAATATCTCCTGTAATGGCATACATTAGTAAAGCGGCTTACTTGTACTCATAACGGAGGTACTCTAATTAATAGCGTAATTTGTGCTGTGGTGTGCAAATATCGGGCGTTTTCACATTAGCACAATATTGACACGATACTGATATTATACAGAGACTATAAATGAAAATATTTGACACGTGTTTCGGTTTTCGTTTATACTAAAAATAATGTTGTATACGAGGCGTATAGAAGGATACTTATATTGAAATGATTTATTTATTTTTTCCTGCTTCCTGATGCTTTTATAAGAGTCGTATTATTATTACAACTGTTCTTTTTACCATAAAGAAAGAAAAAAAAAACAATTGTTCTTATAAAAACCGTTCTGAAAACCAATTACTTTCACAATTTTCAAACACAATTGAATTTTAATGCCATCCAGTAAAGTAATATAAATAGTTCTATCCATGTCCAGAGGAGCAAAAATAAAAGGTTGTTACATAAAAACAACTCTATTTAGAGGGATGACTCGAGTTTTCTTACAAATATATCTGATGCTGCTTCGTGTTGGCCAAATGCTTGCGCACATATGTACGTTGTCACCAATGTACTCAAACGCTAAGATCTTCATAATGCCTAATATTTTTTTTATTTTATAGTTGGTCTCAAGGCCGAAAGCGCGGCTGGTTAGCTTGTGATCTTGGGTTTGACCCTAGATTAGACAATGTTATCGAGATTCTCCCTTAGAAAACCTTTAAATTAATTTTCTTCCCATTAATAGGACGCATATATAAGAAGGCAAAATTCATTCCATTGGATACTATATTTTTTTTGTAATTTTTACGACCTACTCCACCATAGAAAATTTTCTAAAATAACACTCATTGCCCTCTTGAAGGGGCGTTTACCCGAAGCTTTAAAAAGGTCGAATAAACAAAAATGTACAAAAAAATAAAAGCGAACATTGGTGCGGTTGAGCCTACATCAATATAAATATAACACAGTCCCTACACAATTTCTTGGCTCAAAATATTTGCCGCCAATATGGTTGCGTTAGACCAACTTCTCTTGAATTCTTTATAATACTGGTAACCAACCTTATTTTATTAGGACGTGAAATAATTGTTCAAAAGAATGAAATCCTTTTATTTACAGAATTAAGTTTCCACTTCAATTTTTTATTAAAGCGCTAGAGAATAATTATTTGTGCTTATGGTAGCTTTGGATTTTGAATGATTTTCTATTTATTTGTTGCGGTCAATCCTTGGATGGATGAACAGTCTTCACACATCAAGCTGTTCTACGACGGATTTAAGGGTATGAGCAGCCCAAAAAGTCCCGCAACCAGTCTCTCAGTAATTGGATGGCGGAAGTCAGATAGCGACTATCTAATAATAAACGGAAACTGGAAATAATTGATTCTATTAAGGAATGTTATTGCTGTTGTTAATGTTAAAACAGTGGTAAAAGTGAATATAAACAAAAATGTCAATTAAAGATCAATTTAAGAATTTTAACAATATTATTCAGTTAAACTTGAAAACGCAGAGATATCCTATACTGTCAACGCCATCTATCTACTTATATATTTTGAAAAATCCCTCTATGACCTGATAATGTGGCCCAAATCTAACCTTTCTCTCAGTGCATCTCAAACCCTGGCCTGTCGCCAAGTCAACCTCACATTAGCAGCCTCGTATCGAACGCCCCACACGTACCGTAATAGTTACACATTTTATTTATAACTACCCTCAGTAGTAGAGAATTTATTGCGAACCTTCCACCTTTTTCAATTTGTTCTAGGATGACGTGCGGATTCACAGGGTTAGGAAAAAGGAAACGGTTTTATTCTTTTAGCCTATCTTTTAGAGCTGGTGGGATAATATTTTGATTTGTGAGAGAACAGGAGATTTTTGAGGAAGATTTTATTAGAACCTGTTTTATAATAAGTTACTTTTTGATATCGTAAGGTGCAACTGAAGTCGCCAAAACGTAAAAACACTGATAGACACACAAAACCTAGAAAGTCCATATACAACTAAATATTAATAAAATACTAATGTTCTTGCATTTCCACATAACCTTATCCAAAGTTAAGCAATTTTGAACCTTATTATATTAAAAATAAAGTTCTCACATGTCAAACGCATATGTAATGTGTTCTCAAACAAAAGTTTTGCCTCAAACTTGGCAATCAGTGAGTGATGTTGAGTGTTTGTGCCAAATGCCCATTTTATATTCAAGGTTCTAGGACTCATTACCTATGAAGGTCCAACATTTATTATTTAAAAGGTCAAGGACGAAAAGGCGGACATCATCTTAAGTAAGTACATAATATATTACTATTGTGATTTGAGTAGAAATAGGACCAGCAGACTTTACACGCGTATCCGTAGCACGTCTACCCATGGAGGTACACAGAAGCTACAGAATGTTACGTGCTCCGATCCTTACATACCCCTTTTGCTTCATCTACATACATTCATGCATAGTTTCATACATGTCCGCCGTGCCTTTAGTAGAAATCACCAATGAGGATATTAGAAGTTCTAATAATACATTCCTAAGATGCCTTTCTCTTATCTCTTTCATCCTCTTTTCATGACTAAACCATCGAAGCAGTGTCATCGGCAAATCGGCTACTTTACGAATTAAGATAAAAGCAATATTAACATTTGTGGCTATATCGCTAAATAGAATAAAACTGAAGAAGTAATCGCAAGTAAGACCCTTGTCGAAAGATAAACATTTTATACGATAAAAACGCCAATCTTTCTGTTGAATCAGGTATAGAAGTAAAAAAATAGTCACATCCATAAGCACTCAGATCCTATTTTACAACTAAAAAGGTTTCAGTGACCAATATCTTAGAAAGACAAGCCCTAGTTTCTACGTTTTTTTTTCTGAGGTGTTAAATTAAATCCGTTTTACTAAGTCTATTTTAATTTCTCCTCTTAAAATAGATACCTACATTGTAATATACGTACTGATATAATTATTTGTATGTAAAGTACTTACGCAGATATTGTATTTCGTGGCTCAGAGGTTGTGGTTTATCCAGACAGAGGAGATCCTGCGGTTTGCCTCGGTCTTCACCTACATAGGCGTTCGGTTGCGTTAGGCAAGCTAATTGATTGCCTTATCTTCTGTTGTGTTCGCTTTTGGAACTAACAGGTTTACAAGAGACTAGAAGTGAACCTTCATTTGCATGCAAATTATTCACCAAAGGACGTCTGATTTCAAGTATAATCAACAAGAGAAATAAATTGTAAATTGTAATAGTACAAGTGTTTCCTTACACACCCTCAAATAAGAATACTATTACCAAAATAGCTGAGATAACGGCAGTTGGCAACGAGGGAACTAAGGAAAACTGTGAGAACAAGATAGTTGTTGCTATTAATGACAGCCATACATCTCCAATCACCGGGCTAACGTATACACATTCAGAATGGACACCTTGTTCTGGAGGCTTATTATGTTTAGTACCATTGCTACTGGTTGTATACCTGTTGTTTTTATTATTGTGAGCATTATTCACATTTCACCGGTTTCTACTACGTTGTAGAGCGTAGTGTAAATTAATCAAATTCTACCAGACATTATGTTAAACATTATTATGGTGAACTTAATTATTGTACAATGAGCATATTACTTGTTTACTTGCAAACTAAGTACTACAGCTAAATTAATTCATTAAGCAACGAGAGACCTCCTGAGGCCAAGAACAATATGAATATCTACGTCGAAATACTGGCATTCAAATTGTTCCATACAGTGATAAATCACTTGATGGTTTAAATAATGTGTAATTGTTTTGAAAATATTTCCTTCACTACGCATGTTTGGTTTAAGTTTTGGCAACTCTACGTTCGGTTTCAAGCATTATCTAAACATTACCTAATGTCAACGTCAATAGAAGTTAGAACTTCACCGTTTAATAAACTGCTAAAGTAAGGAAAACAGAATCGACAAATTACGGCAACGGTTTCGTCCGACAGATACATGATAACACGCCAGAGACACGCCTACAAATGTAATTGTCGACATAAGAAAGTAGTAAATGAGAGGTGAAATTGTGCGGGAAACGAATTGCGTGTTGTTACTGATGTACCAATAAACTCTGTTCAGGAATGTATAATTGTGGAAGAGGTTCTGAATTTTTTCTATACTATAACAGTATCAGTACTATTGTGTATAGTCTACATATAAATTAATTTTATATTCCAGTACCTCTATTATAAGTTTTTCACTATTTACTTCCATAGTAAATGTAAATGTTTATGCAAGCGATTTTAGTTCTTAATTTGGTTACATTAGGGATTAGAGTCGCTAACATGACATCTTTATAATATCGTAAATAGTAAATCAAAACTTAACTATGACACATATGTCACATAAGCGACTATAATCCCTAATGTAACCAAATTAAGAACTAAAATCGCTATCATGAAAATTTACTTTGATAGTAAATAGTAAGAAAACTCGTGATAGCGGTACTGAACTTGCCCGTGCGTATATTTATAAGGTCCAAAATTCTAGAAAAAAATACTTTATACCTTACTCAAATGGATTTCAATTGAATTCATCATATGTGATACTCTCACTCATCTATGATAGTAAATAGTTAGAAAACTCGTGATAGAGGTACAGATGACTTTACTATTTTTCTATTTGAAAGCATATCTTTTATGGTTTTACGTTCTTGTCTAGACTATTGCCTCGGACATTTTTAAATTCTTGATTTGTTAAAACTTATATTTTAACAAATCAGGAATTTAATATTGTTGTGTTGAATTTAATATATATTTTTACACGATTGGAACGAAATAAAGACGTTATCAATATCTTGAGCGCTATTTATCATAATTATATTTGTTGTTAATATAATGCGCATAGTAGATATTTTTGTTTACGACGCATAACATCATAAGTAAAGCAATAAATCACATAAAACTTTTTGTGAATCACACTAAGTACATACTTCTCACCTCCAACGAGAAAGCGATCGTGAAGATATAGAGAAAGTATGTAGAAACAATGTTCTAATTTCCATTGGGTATACGTGTAAGGAAGTTTGTTCATTACGAACTTTTCACTCCCTTCTAACAAAAGTTCGTACGGTACCCTTCGGTGTGAAACTTTAAGCAGTGTCAGCATCAGGTGTTAGTGCAAGTACTAAGTAATGTGGAAACATAAATAAGCGATGTATTTAATCAGTATGCACATATGGTTTGCTTTACTTGTATTTTATTTACTTGTCGTTCATTATTGTAATTGATTTTATTAAAGTCATCATCATATCAGCCGAAAGACGTCCTTTGCTGGACATAGGTCTCCCCCAAGCATCGTCACATCGTCCCGTCCTATCCTGCCCGCATCCAGCGTGTTTCCGCGACCTTCACCAGGTCATCGGTCCATCTTATTGGGCTTTAGACGTTGCGCCTTCCAATACGCGGTGACCATTCCAGAACCTCATGGTCCAAATAATTAAATTAAACAAATAAATTAAAAAAAATTATTAAGTGTTATTTAAAACAATAATAAAGAAAACAAATCGGCAATTAATTAAATAATGTCATAAAACACCAATGTATGTTTAGGTCAAAATAAACCCACTTAAGAATATAAAAGTATTGATCTTTCCGCAAATATCGTTCTCTGTGTAAACTACAAAAATCCTATATAAATTTGGGGATTTGCATATTCGTATCCACATTTCCATAATCCAATACAGGATTGGTGTAATTTCGTTCTTCGCAAATACAGTATGGAATTGAGTTGGACGGTTAAATAAAGTACAATTGTACGTTTTGATTACTCTTGATATTCTGTTTGATACGTCAGTGTTTTGCGGGTAGCTTGTTATATTTAGATAATGACTACGTTGTTATGAATTGTAAAGGTGTGTGATTGTTTGTGTTGAAGGCGTTTTAGTGAGATAATTGGGACTGTACCTCTATTATGAGTTTTTTACTATTTACTTTCATAGTAAATGTAAATTTTCATGCAAGCGATTTTAGTTCTTAACTTGGTTACATTAGGAATTAGAGTCGCTAACATGACATGACTAGATGTCACATAAGCGACACCTAATTCCTAATGTAACCAAGTTAAGAACTAAAATAAATGTACTTTACTATGATAGTAAATAGTAAGAAAACTCGTGATAGCGGTACTGATAATAGTGCTACTTATATTGTCCGTTTGTAATTTTTCCTTCAGATTTGAGCCCTTTATCTACATAAAATAACATCACACCTGTATTCCCTGAAGGGTAGGGCAGAGACCACGGGCATAAATCTCATCTGGTAATCGAACCCAGGATCAGCAGCCGCGCATACCAGCACCAGACCAATGAGATAGTTGAGTTTATCTATTATATATACTTTTTCTGCCAACTGTTTATTCACGAACGTGTTCTTGAAATTCTTCCACTCTTCTGATAACCTAGGTAGATATTAAATTGCCTGTCTCCGGCGCTACAGGTATGCGCGGGTGGCTTTAGTCGGTAAAAGTCCGACATCACCCGTCACGCCACGCCGAGCATGTCCACACGTTAAAAAAAAAGAAAGGGATTATATAGCTCTCATATTTCCATACAGACAGTAAACCCTTAACTAAAATAACCAACTAACTATTTAAGTGTGACTTTCATGGCAGGGCTAATAATTTAATAGTACCTACCATCCTAATCCTAACTATAATATTATAAATGCGAAAGTAAGTTTGTTTGTTTGTTACCTTTTCACGCCTAAACCACTGAACCGATCATCCTGAAATTTTGTATATACGTTGTCAGGTGTACAGAAACGGACATAGGGTACCTTTCATCCCGAAAAAAGTACTGTTCCCGAGGAAAACAACAGTAACGTTCTTATGATAATAGATGGCGCCACGTGTCTTTTGTCAGCAGAGTACAACCCGAATTGATTGTAAAATTCTAAATTAACGCGAGCGAAAGCCGCAAAAACTAGTACGATCATACCTTGAATACAAAGGTACAAGAAAGAATAAAATATACACATATGTAGGTAACTCAAATAATACTTTCACATGAAATATACGCTGACACAAGTTTGAATGAAATATTCTCGTAATATTTACTTTGCTAGCTATAATAACGTTCTTGGAAAGAAATTAAATTGTGAATGAGTGATCCGTATTTCAAAGAGAAGGGAAACCGATTCATTCTGTTTAATGTATGACCCTTTTTATTTATTTTTAGAACGTATGTTTTTATATTTGAAAATGTTGGAATAAAATGATATTGGAAAAAGATCTCGGAAAGGAGGTTTATTTCTAAATGGTAGAAACTTATAATAGACTCGTGATAGTTCTCAATCAGATAAGTCGATTCTGCGTGACCAGAAGGCTAGCCTAATCTTTGGTCAAAGAATCAGCATTGCCATACAGCGTGACAACGCTATCAGTCTTTTGGGCATACTGCCGGTTGACAGCGATGCGAAGGAGTATTTGACGCGTTGGTAATATTTTTATATTTTTGACATCTTTAATCTGTTAAGTGTGTTTACTAGGTAGTAATAAGTAATTAGTCAAATTAAATTTTATTTAAGAAAGAAGAAGTTATCCAAAACGAACACCTATACTCGGTTTGTTTAGGTACTTAAATAAAGGTAAACAATCTTGATGTGACTTTTTACACAAACACATATTAAACAAATAAACTACTGCTTAAACTAGTGGTTCAATTGATTTGGTAATCATTATTGTTGTTTTACATTAGGCTGCCAACCGGCAGCCTAATTACAAGCAGCAATTTTAGCAATCTCACTGTCAGCTAATTCATTATATGACACAAAAATGACGTTTGACAGAAGCTATCGCGCGTTCTACGCCTGTCGCTACATCGGTAATCAGGCTGCGGTTTTTGCTATTTGGTAAACAATCAATGTATGCAGTTTGCTTGAATTTCCTAATAAGACTTACAACAGTTATTTTAAAAATGAACTTGTAAATATATTTTGGTTATAAACGATGTAGTTTGTCGTTCAACTAAAGTATTTACTGGGTAAGTACCTTGCGAATACTTGACTTGACTTCTTGGCCTGAGTAGAAATATTTTATGCATAAGTGCATTTTTGAATGACTGTAGACAGTCATAATAGGAAATTGCTGATACCCCTTCATTGGTATCAAATTAAAAACATTTTGACGCTTGTTACTACCTAATTAAAATTTAAATTGAACCCGCAATATAACTTAAACGACACTCTTAATTATTTTTACTAAAACTCCCCAGATGCTTGAAAGAAAAACTAAATTTTATTATTTAAACACTTCGGACGGTCCTATTACAATTTTAATTAAGTTAGACACAAGATATCACGTTACTAATAACTTAATTAAGAATCCGAATTTGATAGCCTTTTCTTTTTTTTATATACAATTTTTGCCTTTAATTATATTATTATATTATTTACTTCATTATTTTGATATAGTAATGTCGTTTAAATTGAAATTATTTCTTATATATAACCGATATACATTGTAAATGTGAGTGAGATCTAGGCTGAACACTCTTAATTTCATTAATTCACACGATAACTGATGCATGCTTGTACTCTGTTGCGACAGGTTAGCTCAAATAGTTATGGCACTTTCTTCAAAAGGCTATTCCACCCTATATTTGTCGCACATAAACCCTTACATCATTACCGTCTGTCTGGACTTTAAAATAGACTTTGACACCTGAGTTTGTTCCGGCGTTTCTTCTCAGGGATAGTCATAGGAAATGTCGACGCCGTCTAGTTTAAAAAAGACGTGTAAAAGTGATTGTAAAATCCTAATTGCAAAATAAATAATTTCAATTCTTTTCGTTTCGTTTCGTTTCGTTGCGTTTCGTTTCATTTTATAAAAGTGAAATCAACTTAATTACATCTACTGCCTCATTGGTTCAGTGGTTTCAAGTGCAGTTGCTGAGCTTTTAATGTGTTTTTCTGCTAGAAAATACTGAGTAGCAGCCCGGAGTCTGGAATTATACCCAATAGATGGCAATAGGTTCACACCCCTTTTACACGAGACTCAATATAGTATCGCTGAAATATGAGTGTATAATAATTCACAACTGGGTAACCATTCTATGTGATTCTATTATATTGTATGGCTCAGCTGACGCAGTGGGTAAGTGAGACCTTTCTGCGCGTCGTGTAACGGTTTCGATTCCCGCGCGAAACCAATTGTATAATCTACAGATAGTTGTTCCGGGTCTGGTTGTTCGTGCATGTGTCTTGTATGTTTGTAAACTGTACCCACGATACAGAAGACATCCTAGTGTAAGGCAATGTAAAAAATATCTTACGTTAATAATTACGTTCCAGTAAAATAAGACCTTCTCAATGTTATTACTACGACACCCGTAATTCCATGATCAGTCAACCTTCACGGTCCAATATTTCTTCAAAGAAACGTTAATTCCCAACCAATACCTAATACCAAATATCGTGTTTCATAAAAAAACTCATTTCTATCTGTGGGGTGTTAATACCTCGCTTTGATGTCGGGTAATCGATTTTGAAATGAGTTCTCGTGGTTAGATATATTTAATTTATTGGATAGGTTTTAAATTTATGGGCATTCCATGTGGGTGTTTAATTTAATTTCGTTTTGAGGTAGAATCTTTTTAAATTCATTGGTTTTTAGTGCAAATATCACGAAAAAAACTATTATATATTATATATATATTTAAAGACCAATTTGCGGGATTGTTTTTTCACCATTTACATTGGATTCTTTTGAACGAACGGATAGCTTAACAGATTAATTGTGACAACCAATTTCATCTCCAGTTTCTGTAAACACAGACTTACGCAACACAACTTTGAAATCCCTAAATACAATATGATTTCAACAGTTCTACGAAGCTCCAATTGCGGCAGCATTCTGCGGGCAATGCTTTACGTGACCAGAAACTGTTAACTTATTTAGCAAATAGCCAGCCATCGTTTGCACAATTAAACCAATTCTACCTGTCGTTGAAAGCGTGACTAACGGACGTCTCCGATATAATTATACTATATTGTTACTGGATGTTCTGAACAGAACGGTGTCATGGCTTTGAAAGGTTATTATAGTAGGTACGTATATATAGATATATCTCTACTGAGGACTGCCTCAATGATCTAGTGTTCGCAAGCGCTGGTCCTAAGATTTTGGGTTCTGGATTCTATCTGGGTAACGCAATGATTTATTACATTTTATAGTTAGAAATATTCTTAGTCAGCCCGGGGTTTAGAGTAGTTCAGATTCAAATATATTTTTATTCATGTAAACCATTTTCAGGCACTTATGAATAGTCAGGCTCTAGTTGCCACTTTCCAAAGTGTTGATTTCTAATGGAGAAGAACGGGCAAGAAACTCCATGGTATCGGTACTAGCCCAGGATTTAATAATAACATCACCAAAATATGAGTCTACATCAGTACACCTCGGTCTAACCCTTCGGGGAATAAGTACATGATATACTGAATTTCTTTTAGTACATTGACTTTTTTCTTTAATCATTATAGTCACTGTCACTGTGATACATCCAGAACGAAATAAGGTATTTGTCTAATCTGCTACCAAATACTTTGCTTTGAAGCTTAGCCCTCGTAATAATTGTTTAGAAAACAATTATTAATGTTAATTAGTTTCATGTCATTAAATACAAAAGCTGAAAGCAAAAAACCCAATATCCGAATGTCCGAATCAACAACACTATATCAACTTAATTTTCAATACATTTAATACGTAGAAAACAAAACTTGAAAACTCATCAATAAACAAAATGCTGTACCGAAAGTAATCTTAAGTTCGCGTAATCGACATGAAAGCTCTCAAGGTCGATCGCAAATTGCCCGAAAGTCAATATAAAATAGAAGTTGAACAACTCATTCAGAATTCCCGATGGCCCAAGCTGAAACGTATAATTGATGACTTTGGCGTGCAATGGGCACGGTAATGGCCGCAATGAGGTAAGGAAATTTCGCTTCCCAATGAGTTTTACTATAGCAATATTTTAATAACAAAAGTAATGTGTGGCGTTAAATATCTTCTGCACATGTGGCTTCCCTGGTTATTCATTGTGTCTACATCCTATTTTAAATTAGATTCGCTTTACATGTCTGGACATTCTTGATGTCTCAATATTTTGTATTCTTTTTTGTATTTTTTTATTTCTGTTTTATCCGATTGGATCTGTTTATCCCGTTTTTAGTTTATATTCGAAACACTTGTTTAACTCATGTTGTATTGCCTCATTGTGTAAGTAGCGTAGTAAGTTTGTATTTTTTCTTATATAATGCATGTTAATTTAAGATTTTAATTGTAAATTAACTTTTTGTTTTTGAAAAGAGTATCCATGGAATTTATTGCCGCTCTCTTCTCCATAGGACCTACCCCCTTTGGAAACGTGGGCCTAAAGTCTCGATTTTTAAAAGTGCCTTAAATGGTCTACTTGTAATAAAAATCTTTGACTTTGACTTTGAATGACTTACACATAAGCGTTCCAGAGTTCCCTCAAAACCCGCACAAATATGTGTAATTGGGTTTATAGTGGTAATGCAAAAGTCTGTTTTAACGTTACATATTAAACTGCTAATCTGCTAAAACTCTCATTTCGTCCCCTTGAGTCATTCTTTAATGAATCCAAGGAGTGAATTTTACTAGAACAGTTTATTGTTAAGTCGGGTTTACAATGGTCTTGCGGTAACACTGACTAATTGAAGGGCCTAAACATTAGTCTTCTATCCCTAATGAAATGAGGGTTAGTGTGTCGTTTACTGCAAGCGATTTTGAACTTTACTCAGTTGTGTTATTTAAATAAATATGTTTTTGTTTTATACTATGTTGCGTGGAAGAGTCTTACAATCCATTATATGGAAATAACTCTGTGTTCACAATCGATTATTGGTCCCCTTTTTGAACTTCGATTGCCATCACAATCTCCGCCCATCCTGACCGGTGATTGCAAATTCCATTTGACGTTGGTAGCACAGACCTCCGATCAATTTTGATTATGGTTATGGTCGACAGTCCAGGATAAATGCCATTACCTCCTGAGTTGTTGCAGTACGTACAATTAACTCGGTTTTGAATAGCAAAGCTATTTAGTTCATGTTTGACGTTTATACCAAGACTTCTATCTATTTGGCTATGAAAACGTCTTCAAACTCTTTCATGGAAGTTTTAGTACTGGCCACATCAAATTGCACCACTAAATTAAATCTGTGAGTCAAAGACAAATAGCATACTGCCAAATAACATGCTAAACTAACACAAACAAAGAGGCAACATCAATTGTCTTGCGTTCCCTTCGAATCCAAAATCACTATTCCCGCCTCGCACTTCCCCAGACAAATTAAGCGAACTAATCCAATCTCGTGTGTCTACAGCGTTACTTTCAACGTTCGCCCCCAACTCAATAATTTATTGAGGTAATTTCGTCACACTTTGATAATTTCCCATTTTTATAGGTGAAACCGCTATAAAATTTATGTCGTCGTAATACTGGGTATTTTCGCGTCGCGATCCTATAATTGATACGTCGACGTTTAGGCGCATCTCAGTCGGCAATAAAGACACAAGTGAAACGTAACATTTTTTTCGAAGACACAAACCAATGGACTGCCTAATTGTTTAGTTCTTATCGTCCAGAAGTTTTCCAGTCAATAGGTTCGGTCGTATAAACACAAAATATAGGCATCGTAAAGATACATAAAAGACGATTATTTTGGGGAAATAAGATCTCGTAACTTTTTCGGTGTATATATTCGAAAGACTGAAGAGCGTTATTACAAGCAAGGATTATTATTGTAACTGTTAGTCTTGTATCGCTCAAGGGGATTTCCAAAAGGGTATGAGGAAAATGTTGTATAATAATAAAATTACCAATTACGAAATTAGATCCCAATGTTCCTTTGATAATGAATTTATGTAAAATATTGCTTTAGGCAAAAGGTTTCATCAATTTTATTTTATTTGTCCATATTGTAATATTGATGATTGTAATATTCATCTTAAATCATCTGGCTTCCCAGACAACTTTTAATCATTGCCAGATTAGAAATATGGGTATTTTAGTGATCGCAAGCACGGTAGTTAAGCATGAGGTCCCGGGTTCGATTCCCAGGTCGGGTAAAGTGTTATTAAGACTTTCTCAAATTCTCAGTATCATCTCGGAGTTTGGAACTGTGCCCGGTAGATGAAAATAGGCTCTTTTACGTAGGACTTGATAACAGCATCGGCGGTGTCGGTGTACAAAAAATACACGTCTGCCTACCCCTTCGGGGAATATAGACTTGTTGTTATGTTATGTTGTGTTAATAAAACTTGTGAATGTCGCTATTTTTCGATTTTTTTCATACTTAGACGACGTTTTAATTACGCCAGATGGTTCTTGCTAAGTAATCTTAATATTATAATGTGACCCTATTTGGGTTGTACCTCAGACACGTGTTTTTACATATTGAATTCGTTATATTCCTTGGGTAACACTGAATAACTGCTCTCACAATAATATAAAACCGTTATGCTTGATTTTGGTATTCTACATCTTCTTCGTGTCAGTGGTTATACACTATATTGTTTTGGAAAGGTGAGTGGCCAGCTGAATTGCGTTTGACGTAGCCGCGTTAACGTCTCTCGTCTAGGTGTGTTAAACAACGAGACAAATCTCGTCATTTTGGTATTGATTAATAGGTTTTCTTCGCATTGAAGATAGCTTTATAATTTTATCACGTATTCTTGAGTTCTTTATATTCTTTCTTTGCACTATTACTGTTCATTAAGCTCATATTTTAGGACATATAAACACAACGAAAGTTTTTACATGTATAACTGCAAACAGTAAAAATAATAATAAAATTTAAGCAAAACGAAGGGTATTATTTGTTACTAGCTGTCGCCCGTGACTTTGCTTGTACTATGTTTAATAGCAGTAGTAAAAATAAACCTATGTCCTTCTCTGGAACTCAGGCTACCGTTTTGTAAAATGCTATAAAGATCGGTTCAGTGGTTTAATCTTGATGAGATGATAAACAAACAGACAGAGTTACTTTCACATTTATAATTGTGTAGATGTGTAATATAGACAGCTATTATCATTACAAGTAACGTTCAGTAACGGGAAAACCCCACAAAAATAAACGAAGTATTCATCATCATCAGCCATAAGACGTCTACTGCTGAACGAAGGCCTCCCTTAAGGGGGGGTTTGCCATAATCCCCACGCTTGGCAGGCGGCTTGGGGATCGCAGTGGCTGACCGATTTGTGAGAGGCTGCTGCCCATCCACCGGTGTCTGGCCGCAGTTTTAAGACGTACCCGGGTCATGTCAAACGAAGTATTAGGGCAAACGTAAACGAAGTATTACAAAGGTTACTCCAACTAAATACAAAATAGTCTCCTAAACATTACTTACAAAAGCGACTGATAAAAGAAGCAACGCAGCAAGAACACCAAAATAAATCTCAATTCAGTTAATTCACATCGTCGCATACAAAAGGCGAGTCACGTAGGGCAATTGATAAAGGGTGCAGGGCAACTCTGCGCTGAAACATTCGACATGAGCTCCACTCGGATGAATAGCAATTGTCTGAGTGAGTGTTTCGCTATGGATGTACTCGGAGATGAAAATATAGATGTGAGTGAAGATGTAATTTGTTATAGTGGTGGGAGGAAAATTTGAGATTCTTGAGATTTTGATTTTTTATTTTTATTAACTGAGAACTGTTAACCTGTTTTTTGAATAGTGAAGGAACGGTCAAAACTTATACCTAAACAAATTAACTTAGTTTTCATATTTTGTACCGCTTTCTTTCAAAGAACTTATGAAATGTATATTCATTCTATAGAAGACACAAATAAAGAAAAAGTGGTTTTAAAGTAAAATTGGAGAACACGATAGAAAAAAATAGTAAATTAAATAAAATCCCGCAATATCAATACCTCTATTATAAGATTTTTACTATTTACTTTCAAAAAAAAAATTACTTTCATAGTAAATGTAAATTTTCATTGAAGAGTCGCTAACATGACATCTCTTTAATATAGTAAATAGTAAATCAAATCTTTACTATGACACATATGTCACATAAGCGACTCTAATCCCTTATGTAACCAAGTTAAAAACTAAAATCGCTATCATGAAAATTTACTTTACTTTGATAGTAAAAAGTAAGAAAACTCGTGATAGTGGTACAGTACAGTATGTTTTGATTTTCATAGAAAACTAATTATGCTAAAGTATTAAGGTCGAGTCCAATACAATTTGATTCGAATCAATAGTTGAATTTTTATTATCCAGGCTATTTTCTAAAAACGAAGGCTCCAATAGTATACCTGGAAATGTGAGCACGATACCAATCACCTACATTTTGAAAACAAAAGTATTCGTCTGAAAGATCTTATGTATGTAACCCACGCATTAAGAGACGTAAAGACTCTTCCAAAGCGTTTCCATGAGTCCAATCCACCCTGGGCAGTCAGCCCCGGCCAGTTCACAAGGACTGTGGACCAGCTATTAATACCTAAGCATTTTTCCTGCGAGAGCAGAGATAATACAAGAACGCATCTGAAAAGTTAGTTCTTCAATCGGCACTAGATTGGAATCATTCATGCAGTGGGAACATGATACGCCAAACTCTAAGGCTCTATTCTTTCTTGTCTCATGACATCATAAGAAAATTCCTACAAATTGTTATTGAGCCTACTAAGGGTCTTTAAACTGATTGTCGTATACAAAAGTCATACCTACCACTTGGCACTGAGCAAGGAATATTTTAACCTGAACGACCTCCGAGGCAAGAGCTAGTATGTTATAAATTGTAAACATCCGCTCCTGTATTGCAGAAGCAGAACTTTTTAATGGTTGTTCATATATTTTCCCTTTAACAGGCAATGAAATTATGGCAACTGCATCAAACCGATTTTCAACCTTAAGCGTCATATCTTAGGGATGGTTTTCAGTTGTTCATATGTAAGTATCTTTTTTAAAAACGGCAATTAACCGTGTAAGTGCTTTCGAATACCAATACGACATTTATTGAAACTAGTTGTTCGGGTTTTAGTGCAATTATTATTATTTAGTAAAGATATTTTTATGGCGAATGTTAATTTCTTTTGTCTCTGGAGAACGTGGCTGGTTGTATATTTATGCTTTTTTTTTAAACTTTGGATTTCTCCTGTATCGTGGGTACAGTTTACAAACATATATGTCACATGCACACACAACCAGACCCGAAACAACTATCTGTAGATCATACAAATATTTGTTCCGTGCGGGAATCGAACCCGCGACTCATAGCGCAGAAAGCTAATCGCTTAGCCACTGCGCCAAACGTGTCGTCAAACCGTGTCGTTATTTAAACAACCCAACATCACGCCTGTATTTAGAGGATTAGACAGAAGTGTGCTATTGTACACTATTTTTATTGTACACGAATTCTCATGTTTTATGGTGCGAGCCCATACATGATTTTTTTTTCAAACTAAAACCCCAACTTGTCCTCCTTGTCCGACCTAGGAATCAAAATCAGAACCTTACGTTCAGCATCCATACTTGTAACCATTAGAGCAATAAGCCAGTTCTAAACACACAACAGTTCGACTCTATGTAGTTACGTTTGTGAGAGAACTTGACATAAAGTGAATTACTTTGTCGCGTTGCACCAAGCAGGTAAACTACTAACGCTTTGATTAATGTTGTGTGGACTAGTTAAGGAGTTTATAGGACTTAGGAATAAGAGCTGACGGCTTCATTGGTTGGAAGTGCAGTAGAGGTCGTGAATTCGACTCCTATGTCGGCCAAAATATTTATTATGTTTTTCTAATTAGGTGTCTATTGTGAGATTAGAGCGCGACTGCTAAGAGTGAGGTCGAGGTGCGGGAATTGAACTTGCGATACCTAGCGTAGAAAGCTAATCACTTAGCCACTGCGCCAACTCTGCCGCCAATTTGTGGGATGTTGGTATCAAAAGTCTTAAGAGTACTTGGAAACTAGACCTCCGATCTGCACAACTGGCACACAGCACTAGTCTTCTCATTTAGAGTGAAAGAGTCATCATCTGCCTAGCCTTTTCCCAACTACATTGGGGACGGTTTCTAATCTAACCGGTTGCAGCTGAATATCAGTATTTTACACGGAGCGACTGCCATTTAACCTCCGCCATCCTATTACTGAGAGATACTGATACTCTAAGGTTAGACTGGTTGTCAGAGTTTTTGGGCTGCTGACACCCGTAAAGACTGCCATAGGTCTTAATATGACACCCGGGACCAACTGTTTAACGTGCTTTCCGAGGCACAAAGGGGTGTCGATGTGTGAAATATGATCACCCATCCAAGGACTGACCGCGGCAAGCAGTGCTTAACCACACAGATCAACCAATCTGCACGGGAGCTATGTAACTACGAGCCCCTCATTTAGAGTGAAAGAGTAAAGAATATAAAGTAAATGAGTTTCAAACTGTTCCAGAGCGCTCACGTTGCGTTCACGTGTGTTACATTGTCGTGTTGCAACTAGTGTTCTAGGTAATGATCATTAATTTTCTACACCAACGTACACACATAACACTATATTCCCACCAATAAAGAGCAGTGGTAATGAGTTTGATAACAGCGCGGTAGAAATAATTTATTTTATTTTATTTATTTATTTTTTAATTTTACGACCTAATTATACTCATTTTGGAGCATTTTTTCGTAATTAACGAATCTATTAAGTATGGATGAAACTTGGTTCGTTGTGTCATAGTTCGGTAAAAAGGAAATAGGGCTTTAGGGTGCCTTCTGTATCGTATGTATACTTAAATGATCTATTGTGACATGGGTACACTTAAAATCGAAGCAACTGCCACACAAATATTTGTTCCGTGCGAAAATCAAATGCTTAGCTATTACCGTGCTGTAGCTCAAAACGATGCAAAAACTTAGTAAAATTTAAACCGTTTTTCAAAGAAAAGTATTCCATGTATTTTTATGTGAAATTGGTTAAGACTTCAATTACAATTTCTTTCAAAATTCACTAATTTCGTTTTACTTCTAGACACAGTAACAAGACACAGTAAAAATTCCAGGCAAAGATCAAGATGTTTATTGTTTTACTGTGTACATAGATGTTAAACAAAATTAGGTATCAACAGCCTATCCAATCGGGTGTAGCAATACAAATTATCAAAAAAGAAAATAACACTGCTAAATGACTCAAAATAAACTAAATTTATATTTGCCAAAATATTAATTCATAGTATAAAATACATTTTGAATTAACCACCTTGTTTGTTTTTCCTCTTCTAATAACTGAACGAACCGATTGACATGTTCAGAAGTAGACGTGTCAACGCGTAACTATAAAACATTGCCAAACAGAAATACATCATTCAGAACTCTATTCTTAAAAAAACAAATGTGAAAAGAGACGTGAATTGTTAAGAGACTATTGCAAAGTATTCACTCAAGTTGACATGTGAAAGTGAATTACATTGTGACGTAACACCTCTCCTAGTGACAAAGAATTGTGTGACAAACAGACGTTTTATACAACGTGGAGGTGTTTGGGGAATCGTGCAGACGTAAGGAATTTAATGATGTCTTTTTCAAGTGTGTACATACATTTTCGAAGGAGTGATTTTGTTTTTAGCTTAAAGGAGAAGGTGAGAATCAGGTGGTGGTGAAAACTGACTGTCAAATAGAATATCTGTAACGTTAAAGGTGTCACTGATGCGTTGTCAACCTTTTAGAGGGGGATTTGAAGGGTGAATGAGGAGGAGGAGTAAAGAGAATGGGGAGAGGAAAGAAAGGGGAGATAGAAGTTGTGAGAGATGAAATAAAGCAATAGTATCTGCAACTTTACGCCAGTGTTCTTAGAGCGAGATATTTCCCTACCAATTTTCTAGCTGTAATCAATTAGGTACACAAAAATCGTTTGTTATGAGGAGAAAATTTCGTCCGTATTTCATAAAACATGTTTTCTACATTGTAATTTAGGTGTTACTTTCCTTAGTGCCCGTTCACTTTATTTCATACTGCCAACATTGTTGGTGGGACTTAGTTGCAGTCGGTCTAAAATTAATAAAGTGTTCATAACACGCCTGGCGTAAACCCGGTAAATAAAAAGCTTGTAAAGTTTCACTATTAAGTTGCTGGTTGTGAGTTCATATCGCGGTTTAAAGATACATGTTACGTCTAGTATCCATAGGTAGTGTTCGTTCTTTACTTGCCTAATGTGTGAAGGAAAATCTCGTGTCTTTTGTGGTCTAAGAAGGGAATTGCTCATATCCTTCCAATGCCTTTCAGTAGAGATTTACTCTAACTCTTTCTCAAGGGAATTGCTCATGTGCTTCCAATGGCATTCGGTACAGTTTGACTCTCTTTTTCTGTTTATTTAAATAAATAATTTGTATAATACTGTATAGGTCTTAATATAATAGAAAAAAAAAATACATACACGTTCAAACTGTACTTCCTAAGATTCAGACTTAGCCTAGTTCAGATAAAATAGAATAGAATAGAATAGAATAGAATAGAATAGAATAGAATAGAATAGAATAGAATAGAATAGAATAGAATAGAATAAACGTTTATTGTCTCCAGTATTACAGCTATTAGTATTATATACATAGAACTATAATACCGGAAGCAAAAGGTTCAAGCGTCAGCATCATCAGCAGCAGCAAAATGTAAATTAATGTTATAGTTGTTGTTATATTAAACGACTCTAATCCTTAATGTAACCAATTTAAGAACTAAAATCGCTATTATGAAAATTTACTTTAACTTTGAAAGTAAATAGTAAAAAACTCATGATAGCGGTACTGATCGGTATCTGATAACTTAATTACCTATTTTACTAATTCATATACGAATGTGAAACACAAATGTGATCAAATTACTAATTTTGTCATTCTCGTCAAATGTATTTACTTGGGATTTGCATAGAAACAAATGCATCGAAATTACCTAGTCACGTATTTATGTTAACGAGTCACAACAATGTAGTTCAAACATCATTGTTAGTAAAATTTTGTGGTGTACAGAATTCTAATAGGTGTACACGTCATGATGATGCTACAGTTAACATTGTGTTATGAAATGGTAGTACTAATGAAGTGCTTTTTGAGTTTGACTATCTAAAAGGCAAATGCCAATATTATGTAATGTTCGAGTTATTTTTTTTTTATTATCGCAAGAAGGTGGTTTATTGGTCGCAGTGTAACTGCTGAGCGTGAGGTCCTCGTTTCAATTTCCGTTTCAGGAAATGAAATGAAATTATTTATTTGCAATTAGGATTTATCAATCACTTTTACACGTCTTTTTTAAAACTAGATGGCGTCGGCATTTCCTGTGACTATACCTCAGAAGAAACGCTGAAACAAACTCAGGAGTCAAGCTCTATTTTAAAGTCCAGACAGATTATAGTAAGGATTTATGTGAGACAAATATAGGGTCTGTCAGGCAAAGTGTTATCTGATTTTTCTGTATGATAATTCTCAATATTGCTTTCTTTTTTAAAACATTGCCCCAGACGAGGATTTCTCCTGTATCGAGGGTACAGTTTACAAATATGCATGTCAAATACACACACACAAAACCAGACCCGAAACGACTATCTATAGAACACACAAATATTAGTTCCTTGCGCGAATCGAAATGCGCAGAAAGCTAATCGCTTAGCCACTGCGTCAATTGTGTCGTCAAACGAGGCACTGAGTTCGAGTATGAGTGTTTTTTTTTTTGGTATCCTTAATAAAAAGTTAGTAAAATATATTTTAATTTTGTGAGAATGTACAAATAACAGGGGAATAATATTTCACCTAAATACAAAAGACAATAACATTTCTTCTACAATAATACAACTGGACGAAACTTTAATCGCGTAACCGTCGTTTCGCACGGCAGCAGGCGAATTGCAATGTCTGGGTTGTTCTGGCTCTCTGAAAGAGAACGGCATTAACGCCCCATTTCCGTACAAATATGTACATTATTGTACGAATACTTGGAAACTTCGTCCAGATGAAACCAGAAATAAATGCCATATGGTACCTAATATTTACGTAAGAGGCGAGAGAAAAGTCTCTCGTTTTTCGTGATTAGAATCACCATGCATCACGCCTGTTTTCCTCAAAAAGTTAAGTCTATTACTATAGGTATACCAAACACACAATTTAAAATTACGTACTTTAGAAGTGTGCCAGGTATACTTATGGTAAATGGAAATGGAAAATGGAAAAACCAAATAGCGCTTTGTGCGACCCGAGAATCGAACCCCGAACCTCACGTTCAGCAGGCGCGCTTGCGACCACTAGACCTTATAAAGCAGTCTTCCGTTATCTTCCTTTATCCAAAATAATTAATTTCAATTACGTGCTCAACTGCTAATGAAAACTTTTGGAGCTTCATCTTGTTAATTCTTTTAGCTGATAAATTAAGAAATAATGTTTACCTAAAATACTTTGTTTTATATCTCGTTGCTCTTGAAAATAAGGATAAGATGTTATCCAGAAAATAAATTGAGTAACCCACTAGTGCTCCAACCGTTGATTCTTAAACAGACATTCATTTATTTATTTTTAAACTGGTGCCCCACACGATTTTTTTTTCGGGTATTATGGGTACAGTTTACAATATATGTATGTTATATGTGTATATTATGTCACATGCGAAGATCGACAGGTAATCTTTTAGTCATTGCACCAATTGATGAAACTGTTGGCGCAGTGCTTGAGCGATTGACTGCTGTGGTACGTGATGCGGGTTGGATGCCGGCATGGACAAATATGTTGTATGATTAACAAATAATGGGCAGCCTAATTACCAATGCAATCTATTTGCGACAGGCGTAGATCGCGCGATAGCTTCTGTCAAACGTCATTTTTGTGTCATATATGTATTGGCCAACAGTGACGGTGCTGTCGTGTGGCTGTCGCGTTCCTGTCGCGTTGCTGTCGCTTTTTTATGAATTACTGTGTTTGTAAACGAAACAACTGGGAGGCTAAGTTAAAAAAAAATACTACGAAATGACTGTTAGAGAAATCGAGTTTAGTGGAGACCGTGAATCGAAAAATATAGTGTTGGATTTCTCCAAACCAGGGACGATAGATGACCTGAAGGAGTCAGTCAATGGACTGGGTTGCTGTCTAATTTTATCTTGATTTATTTCTGCATGGGTCTTTTATCGAGGGTAAATTACCAAGGCGAAGGAACAAATTTATTGCTTCACACATGACCAGCCATAACCTATCTGTCGGTCTCAATACGAGACGAATGACCGATTTATTACTGTGTTTACGACGATATTTTATGACACCGTAAATATAGTATTGATACGTTGACACATAATATGGCTACGAACAAGTTTATACACACTTCCCTATGTTATGGGGTGAAGTTATACGGGAAATTATGTCCAATCGCGCAGAGAGATTAAGTTGTTAGTTGACTAAGTATAACATAACATTGTATCACGCCTGAATTCCCCAAAGAGTTGTGCAGGGGTCTACTATTTATACACCCACATTTTGACGATTTCGTTGTTAAGTCAGATTAATTCTATGGGTAGATAAGTGCGATCCTATTGCCAAGAACATTTATACTACAAAACACATCCAATAACATAACAGAATTTATTAATGAATTTCAGTCACGGCGGCCAATCTCACCGGAGATTAGTTAACTACGTAGGATATATTATAAAGCATAAGTGTGTGCGAAAACACAGGTGCTCTCTCTATTCTTTCACTTTCATAGTTTGATGGGACGGCAATCCGACACGACTGGAGAGAGATCAGGCGTAGGACCAACGGCTTAACGTGCTTTCCGAGGCACGGTCAATTATAATTACACGGAGTACTAAATAAAGTAACAGGTAACATACCTATCAACTGTTGGAACGTTACGTTACGTAGCAAAACGTTCTCTCTGAATATATTGTTGCCGTCACTCGAATGTCGTGTTTGCGCCTGCGTGATACAAGACACAAGCGGCAGCGAGCAAAAAGCTTTTTTCGTCATGACGTGACGTCATTTAATTTGTCTTCTCTTAACGTAAAAAGACCTTATATCCTACTAATATTATAAATGTGAAAATTTATGAGGATGGATGGATGGATGGATGAATGTTTGTTACTTTTTCACGCAAAAACTACTGAAAAGATCTGGATGAAATTTGGCACAGAGATATATTATAGTCTGGAATAGCACATAGGCTACATTTTATCCCGGGAAAACGCGGGCGGAGCCGCGGGCAGAAGCTAGTTAATACTATTTCATTGAACGTTGGCTGTTTTTGCCTCTCCCTTCTGAACCAGCTTGAACACTTGGTAGCCCGAGCTAACTCGACAGAAGAAAATAAGCTCTACAACATAAAACTTAAATAACTATTTCCTGCTTTTACATCACGTGACCGAAGAGGTAAATTGTGTCCGGCATGGGCTCTATCACTTGGGACTCAATAACAGCATCGGTGAAATGTGAATAAAGATCAGTTCTCTTCTGCCTACCCCTTCGAAATACAAGTATGATACCTTTATTCCTTATTATTTTTACTTTATACCGTGATTACTCTTAACGCGATAAAGCTAAAATCTACTCAAACAAAATATCCCACGCTATAGCTCGTAACTTACTCCATAAACACCCACTCACCAAAACAAACAAATTTAAACGTTATGACTATTATAATAGAACTTTCTAGGCTGCTACGTGCGTGTAGACACAGCTAGACACTGTTTGTCATGCCCTTTGTGTTTCAGAGAAATTATTATGATGTAAATGAGAGGCCTAAATGGAGTTATAGAGGTCACGGCCAACGATGTTAAAAGTAAGATGGGTGGGTCTTTGTGCTGCCTTTGAATAATTAAGACTAATTAACCTTATTTAGGTTTCATTTCGTTTTATTGTTTAAGTAGGTACAGAGAAGAGTTAAGTAAGAGAAGGTGTAGTGGTCGCAAGTGCGGATGCTGAAGCGTGAGGATTTCAAGGTTCCCGGGTCGGGAATAGACTTTTTAGCTAGTAGTAGTATAGATACATATAGTAGTAATAAGATGGTTAAAGTCTATTCAGAAAATATAACTCTACCGTTAAATTGAGTTTTGCTGACATTTTGTATCAATTAATCTCAAAATGAAACATTATAACAGCATTGTTAATCGATAGATATCAAAATTAATCATTTAATTACAGCTTGAACGCTGTTCAATTTAGCTAAAACCATTTAGTAGATTGACCGCAGCAGCACAAAGGGGCTGGAATCAAACCGACTGTCTCGGCCATCCAAAGCCTCGGCAACTATTGTTGCCTGATGGCTGATGACATACCTGATTGGATTTTATGTAGAACTATGGTAAAGCTGATGGTATTTTGCTTTATATTGATGACGTTTGTATCATTTTGAGTGGAGTGGAATAAAGGTAAAACGGTTGTATTTCGAAGGGGTAGGCAGAAGGGAATTGATATGTATTCACATTTTGCCGATGCTGTTATTGAGTCCTAAGTAATAGAGAGTCTATTGCCAGACACAATTTCAAAGACTGGGCTGCTACTGAGAATTTTCGCCACATAAAATCCATTACTCCTTAAAGTTCCACTTACCATCGAGAACTGGTTTTATCACGATATTTGCCTTCACCATACTACACGCAACTGCAACAACTTTGTATGGAAGTCACTGGTAACTCTTTTTGTTCCAGGAAAAATACCATTTATTTATTCTTATTAGCCTTCTTCCAACTGCACTGGGGTCGGGTTCCAAACTAACCGGTTACGGCTGAATATCAGTATTTTACACGGAGCGACTGCTACTAGGAAATACTGATACTCTAAGGTTAGACTGGTTGTCAGACTGTTTGGGCTGCTGACACCTGTAACGACTGTCATAGGTCTTCATATGACACCTGGGACTAACTGCTTAACGTGCTTTCCGAGGCAAAGAGGGGTGTCAATATGTGAGATATAGTCACCCATCCAAGGCCTGACCGCGTCAAGCGCTGGTTAACCTCGCAGATCGACCGATTTGTGCGGTAACTATGTAGCTACAAGTCCCTCTTAATCTTCAATACATATTATAAAACAAAGTCGCCTGCCGCGTCTGTCCGTCTGTCTGTCTGTTCGCTATAACTCAAAAACTACTGAACGGATTTTCATGCGGATTTCATCGATAGACAGACTGTATCATGAGGAAGGTTTAGGTGTATAATTAAGTATGATCCGCATATGACGTGTTCGTTTTCAAACTCTGACTCACCTGCATGGAAGGCAACCGCTCAACTGCTAGATTTATCTTTCCATTCCATACATAGTAGTTTTCACAGTAAAACGTATTAAGAAGAGCTTTGCATGCCAACCCTTCTACGTTGAGGCAGCAATTTCGTTAAAAGGGTGCCGCTATAGTGTCCCTACATTTTTTACATTAAAAATACGAATCGTAGTGTTTTTGTTCTTTCAGACAACAATGTTTAGTAAGTGCTTATATTTTTGGGCCTCGTTATGCTCAGTGTCTATGGAATACCACTGTGAGTGTTTAAGCAGAATGTTCAGAACATAAATATATCATCACACTTGTATTCCGCTAAAGAGGTTAATTTTTGTAGACCTACATTTTGCCCATAGGTGACGTTATTGAGTCCCATATAATTAGGGGTGAACCTATTGCCATCAAGCGCGCACAATTTCTTTCGAATCACTACAGGGAATTTTGTAACAGAAAAATCTAATAGCACTATCTGATTCGGGGATCGCAAGGCCACACGGTAAGCAGTTACGCTTACGACCATTAGACCTGTGAGTCTTCAGTCAAACGTGCGAGAAAAATGTGTAGAATGTAAGTTTGTGCTGGCAATCTTCACTACCTATTATCTTAAAGAAAGATTCGCAGCCTAATTATTATTAGTACAAAAGCGACAGCAACGCGAAAGCCACGCGACAGCAATCTCACTGTCAGTCAATACATTATATGTCACAAAAATGACGTTTGACAGAAGTTATCGCGTGATCTACGCCTGTCGCTACATCGGTAATTAGGCTGTCGGTAACGATTTATTTCTCGTTTGCCGTCTATGAAGTTGCCTTGCAAAGACCGTGTCAGAATGACAGCTGTGATAAGAAAACAAAAGACAACCAAACGCGCATTCCAGCAGTCGAAGATCGCCGATCGAAGCAAAGAAAACCAATCAGCGGCGTGCACTCGAGGTCCATAAATAGGCGATTTATTGCCGAATAGAGGTCACAATTGGCCGGAAGGAAGGCCGAGATGAAAGGATAGTTAATCAGCCAGTCCATTATTGCTGGACTCTATTGTTGGGTGGGCCGTCTGCCGTCGGCTTGTTTTGTTACTTAATTTAATTTGCCGCGAAAAGGGTTTTCTGTGAGATTTTTTCTATTGCTTTAATGTATTGTGTTTTCAATATAAATTAATGAGACTTGAATCTTTCGGATTATTCATTTTGTTTCGAAGAAAGAGAAACACATTTTACTTTTAGTCCGCTTTTGTAATTTAGAACAAGAGATATATGCCTATATAGTACAAAAATTTAGATGAGTTTAAAGGGTTTTGAACTCCTGACCTATCGATCACGCGTCTACTCCTTGAGTGATACGCAGTTGTCGTTGAAGAAATATATGTTAACATGTACAAAAAAAAATGCTTACGCTTCAAATTGAATAATGGCACCCAATAAGGGTTTGAAATAAGGAAAAAGGGCGTGCTGCGAGGGTCGATCACTTGACAGGTTTTCGGAGGAAAAAAATGTATTGAAACTGATATCTGAAAATACAAAAATTATTCTTATTTTCGTTTGAATTTCCCTGGCATTGTTAGTCAACTGCCACTGTTGGTGTACAGATGTAATACTATATACAGAACTTTTTATTTACCGCCTCATTGGTCTAACTGTCGCAAGCACGACTACAGAACGTGAGGTTCACGGTTCAATTCCCGAGTCGGGCAAAATTTTATCGTTTTTTTTTTTTTTTGCATGAAAATTCTCAGGAACGGCACGAAGTTTGGATCTGTGCTCGGTAGATGGCATTAGGCTCGCCCCCTTTAAGATAATAATGGCTTTGGCGAAATGTGGGTGTAGAATTAATAATACACCTCAGCGGTTAGTACTGTTGATGTAGCGTCTATCGATTGCTGTGCAAGGTGTCAGCAGCGGTGTTGTGCGGTGCGGTTTCCGAAAAAAAAAAAAACAAATATTTTTATGGTTTACAAATAAATTTTCCCGGTTTATGTAAAAATTTTTGGCCCACACTACCTTGGATGAGAAAGGTACAAAAAACACTTTTTATTTAGAGTTTCTCTCCTTTTGATAATAATAGAGAAACTCTTATTTAAACAGTTTCAGCAACGGTTAACTTCGACAGCCCATCCTAAAATGTTCACTGAATTTCATTTACCCTGTCTATTTATAGATCTTTATAAAAAGGTGATATTCCAGTCTCGAATAACGATAACTCCTCCACAATATTAGAAACCAATAAACTGTTATTAAAAATCGGCGAAGTATAAAATCGGTTGTGATATTCTAAGAGCTGAGGCCACGAAGAAAGCGGTCAGTTAAAATGATCCGCAATTAAAAAACAGGCCAGTGTACTAAAAAATGTCGACAATGTAACGGTCGAAAATGTTTTTTAAAACTGTGATAGGACGCTGGTGCAACAAACATTACATCTATATACATGTTATGTAAGAGTATTAGTATAAATTGCTCAATTTTAATCAGACAGTTACAGTAAAACCATCGCTCAACCTCAAACTAAACTCCAAAATACGAACTGATAGACCAACTAATAGACCAACTGATGTGGAATCAAATAGATGTGGATACATCGTTTCTCATATTATCAGGGTGCATATTTATTGAAACGTACACATCAACTATTCAAGCCAAAAAACATGAAAGGTACTCGTAAAAATAAATTAAATCATATTAATGTTTTTGAATAAAAAAAAACGTAGATAACACAAAATCGGATATCAAGTTCCGTTATTGGAATTAAATTGGAATTTTTGTACGTCAACAATCCAATTCTGCTAATTGCCGTTTCCAGTGACTTTTCCAGAAATTTCGTATCAAATTTATTTAAATATGTTCATCTGAAAATAATTGTGATTTAACGGTAATATATTATAACTTTCATGTATAAGATATCGGACAAACTATCATGCAGAACACGTTACGATTGACATTACTGACACTTCAAATTATAACACCACTGATAGTGCTGAAGTCTCACAGTCACTCCTCCCCACGATATCAGTACTCATCACCCACCACGTAAACACACCAACCAAAAGTTACCGATCCAAGCTAGCCTATTCACTAGTTGGAGTCAACAACTCGCTGCAGCTCAGCCTGACCACAAATGACTCAATATCTTCTTTTCCCGCTTCCTTCATAGCCACAAGCTGTTGTTACCCGAGGCCACACCCCAAAAATACTTTGGGCTATCAATGAAATGTTTTCTGAAGCCGTCCAATGTTTACATCGTTTGGAGCATTGCGGGCTTGTGTTGATTTTACCTGAAATATATTATTATTCTTGTGTGTAACGCTAGAGTAATCCCAAATAGGCCTTTGTGTAACAGAATGTATTTATTTTTTTGTTACAACGTAACATGGCATAGTATCATGCGTGTTTTCCCCAAGAGGATAGGCAGAGTTGTATTGTTATACACCTACTTTTTACCGATGTTAATTTAGAGACCTTGTTATTTCCATATTATAACATAAAATAGCATCACGCTTGTATTCGGCGAAGGGTTAGGCTGAGGTGTACTATTGTACACCCATATTTAGCTCATGTTGTTATTGAGTCCCATGTAATAGGGTGCCAGCCTATTGCCATCTACAGAAAAGCTTTCTATACAGAAAAAACCAATAACACTGCCCGACCCGGGAATTGAACCCAGGACATCACGCTCAGCAGTCGGGCTTGCGTCACTAGACTAATAATGCAGTCCATTTCCATATTATTATCATTATTATAAGCCCGTATCCGTGCAGATAAAAGGCCTTCCTACTCTTTTCTCTCTCTCTCTCTTATATTAGCTGTGTGTTTAGTGATATAGATCTGTTAAGGATTAGTCACTAATAAAGGAGTCAAGTTCAACCCACCATATCGCCAGGGCACAAGTCAATTCTGAGCTAAAACTAAGTCCATTAAGACACACGCGGCTCCCTGCAACGAGACCATAGAATTTCTACTGAAACCAAATAACACTTTCCAAATCCGGAAATCAAATGCACCACTTCTTGCTCAACAGTCACATTTGGGACTAGACCAAAGAAGCAGTATATCGACTGTGAACTGGCAACTGGTACTATCTCATTTTTGACAACATTACCGGATTTAGAAGAAACTAAGGTCGATGTTAGTACGAATTAAATTAATTCAATTTTGGCATCTAATTTTGATTGAAGTAAAATATGCTTTTTGCAGCGTTGCCGGGTATGAAATAGTTTAGAATGGTATAACCAAGTAAAATCCTCATAAAATCGAGATAGGACATGTTGCCAGTTCACAGTCGATATGTAATAAATACAACCTTTTGTGCATAAATACATTGTCATCGTTCATTCGCTCCTATATTACGAACAGAGCCTTTCAATATCTTTCGGTTGGTGTTGTTGGAGACACCGGAGGACGGGCAGCAGCGTCCTCTCACTAATCGGTGAGCCACTACGATCCCCAAGCCGCCTGCCAAGCGTGGGGATTATGGGAAACCCCCCCTTGAGGGAGGCCTTCGTTCAGCAGTGGACGTCTTCTGGCTGATGATGATGATGATGGTGTTGGAGAACACAATTAATGGAAAGGCTTTGCTAATCTTTTCTGGTGAATGAGCAAGAACACTTGCAACCAAGAGGATTGGTATCATCTTCCATCTGTTTATACTATAATGTAATGTTGTTCGTCTGTTTGAACAAAGATAACTTAAAAACCAGACAACAGATTTTGATGATATTGATTTATCAACACGCTACACAACGTTTTCACGGTTTACAAAATTTTAATGAATTTCACGAGCATGCAGAATTTATGCGGGCAAACTCAAAAAGAAGAAACAGTATTTTAAAATTTATATTAAACTGTATGAGATTGTTCTTACGATAGAATGGATATATATCTAAGCCTAAGTGTACACTGTAAGATCTGTAAATAATCGCCAAAACTTCGTTTCCATTTTAACGGCAACTGAATCGATAACGACTATTCTGCCATTGTCAAGCTGAATCTTGATTACTCTATGCCAGTTTCCAGAACTTGATTCCAATATTTGCGACACTATCGGATGGTATAATAAAACTGAGTGTATTTTTTCAAAACGGGATCGATTCCTGATTAGGGAAGTTTTTCAAAAATCTTAGGGTACCGTTTTAGTGTTCATCGACTCCGAGTGTTTGTCGCTGTTTTTACAGTTTCAGAAATGGCCATGCACGCACACTTGTAAAATTTACCCTATATATAGAATCTAACAAAACAATTGTCATTTGAACTTTTTTTTTTTAAGCTTTTCCCCACACTAGGATTTCTCCTGTGTCGTGGGTACAGTTTACAAACATACATGTTACATACACACACAACCAGACCCGAAACAACTATCTGTAGATCATACAAATATTTGTTCCGTGCGGGGATCGAACCCGCGACACATAGCGCAGAAAGCTAATCCCTTAACCACTGCGCCAACCGTATCGTCAGTATAGTAGACTAGGCTTAAAAATAATTATTCGGTTCATCCCAAAAGCTATCCTACTTCAAAAGGATAAAAATAAAAAAAACACAAAACCTATTGTGGATAAGTCGACTAAAGCAGGTTTATACATTTTATCATTGTTATAGTTTTTCGGGGAAAAGCTTTTAGTATTAAAACGAGAATACTCCGCAGTTTTACCTAGGTGGAAATTCTGTTATGGACGGAATATTCTGATTGCAAGTATTAATATTAATTTTTTTATGCATTTAAATAACATTGTTTAATAATACTTACTATCCTTTGGTATAGCGAATTAGTGATAGATGAGTGGTTGAAAACTCGTCTTCCATGCAGGAGGATCTGAGTTCAAACCCCACCCGCACCTTTGACTTTTCGGTATCATGTGCGGATCAAAATTTGGTTATCACTTGCGTTAATGGTGAAGGAAAACATCGAGAGGAAACCTGCACACCTGAGGGGCCTCCATAATGTTCTTGATGGTGTATGTTGTCTGCCAACCCACACGAGGCCAGCGTGGTGGACTAAGGCCTGCTCCTACTCATTCTGTGACTCTTCACAGACTCTTCTGTAGCCCTTGCCCAGTAGTGGGACAGCATTGGGCTGCATATATAATTTAATTGTATAGTATAGTGGTTGCAAGAGCGCCTGCTAAAATGTGGCTCGAATCGAAATGTTGTCATTTCAACGTTTAGACTGGAGCCCCATGTACAGGAGCCGCGCTTCGATGCCTGAGTCGAACAAAGTTTTATTGTTTTCCAGGCCGGAGTTCGGAATTGTGCTAAGTAAATCAATAGGCTCATCCGTAATTAATGGGTCTAAATAATAGCATCGGCAAAACGTGATACAAATAGTACACTTCTGTCTAATACTTTGAGGAATACAGGCGTGATACTATGTATGAATGTGTAAACGTTTAATTATTTACACAATTACCAAAATATTTTTACCATTGTTGCAAGAACGACCAATCACAGTAATTATTTGTTTATTTATTGAGTACGGGAGTAAATCCGTGATACAGGGAATTTCTACTTTAGATAAGCTTTTCATGATATTAATAATCAAGGTATCAAAACGTATTTTCATTTTTACCATCCTCCATAGCTTTCCTCATTAAAGGGAATATCGAGAACATTGCCAGAATAGTTCTACTTTTTCCTGGACAAGTAATTACATTTCTGAAGGGCTTGTATTACACGAGGAGTTAGATAGAGGGTTCAAACAATGTACAGTAGGTACGAGTACATAATTTATAGCTAAGAAAACAACATAGCATATCATCACACCTGTTTTCCCCGAAGGGCTCAGCAATTATTATCATAAACCGAAATTGTACTGTTATAGGTGCGCTCAGTGGCGTGCGGTTCATAAAGACTAAAAGACACTGCCTACTCACATAACTCAGATAAATATTTAGTAATATATTTGAGGTGGCAAATCACATACATCATTATTTAATTGACAAGACGACGAACCAATACCAACATGCAGTAGGTATTAGTGGTAAGTAAGCTTTTAGAATTTTCTGCCTACCGTGTCTAAAAACTCTGTGCATGCCGCTAGGTGCGCACAACTTTGACATTCATGTGTAAATGCAAAGAATTTGATAATCACTTGCGTTAAAAGTGAAGGAAAACGATAGGAAACCTGCACATTTGAGACAGCTCCATAAAGTTATTGGTTGCGTGTATTGTCAGCTAATTAAGTCCAGGCAGCGTGATGGACTAAGGTCATATTCTTCTCATTTAGAGAAGAGGTGCCATGCCCAGCAGGGGGACAGCAATGGGCATAATTATTATTGTGTCTTAAATATCATCACTCCGGCTCTTTACGTACGATATATGTATAATATTACCCTATAAGTATATACAGATTATTGGCAATCTAACGGATCGCAATCAGGTATTGTAGATAGATAATTTGCTTAACTAAATAAGCTGTCTATAAGCTAGTAAATAGCTTGATTGTTAGGATATTCGCTTCAGTAAGCCTCTTGAGAGTAAGTTAGGCTTAGCCAGTACCAATATTGACCCGAGTACGTCTTAAAATTGCGGCCAGACACCGGAGGACGGGCAGCAGCGTCCTCTCATTAATCGGTGATCCACTGCGATCCCCAGGCCG
This sequence comes from Shargacucullia verbasci, assembly GCA_947562105.1. Lineage (NCBI taxonomy): Eukaryota > Metazoa > Arthropoda > Insecta > Lepidoptera > Noctuidae > Shargacucullia > Shargacucullia verbasci. The sequence goes on from OX387283.1 coordinate 1,650,878, forward strand.
CCTGCCAAGCGTGGGTATTATGGCAAACCCCCCCTTGAGGGAGGCCTTCGTTCAGCAGTGGACGTCTTCTGGCTGCTGATGATGATGATGAGTACCAATATCTCAAACTCAAACTCAACATTTTTTTATTTGTTTAGGCCATAAAAAAGCACTTACAAATCGTTTAGCTAGTTCAAGTAGTCATTCCATGGAGAAGAACCAGCAAGAAATTCCATGGTTACCCTTTTAAAATATCGTCTGTGACACAGTACATGGAAGACGGTTAAGAACAATGAAGGTCAACGTCTGGACTGGACTTTGGAAGAAAGTACCAGTGCCATGATATATTTGAGCAGACCTGTTCTTACAGACGGAACGCATGCATTAGTAATTGTATAGCTCAACTATTTTAGGGAACTCAACTACCCGACGCAGTACACCACCAGATCTGCAGGACATTTGAGTAGGCCTTATAGAATATCATAGGAGTGTTAAATTACATACATTACGCTATCATTGTCTCCTACTAATTAAGGGGCGGAGAGCAAATGGCAGTTGTTCCTGTGAGGTATTTTGCTGTATCTGGTTAGACTGGGAGCCAACGGTTGGCGCAGTGGTTGAGAGATCGACTGCTGCGCTACGTGTCGCGGGTACGATTCCCGCACGGAACAAATGTTTGTATGATCTACAGATAGTTGGTTCAGATCTGGGTCTTTGTGTATGTGAATACACGCCGTGCCTCGGATAGCACGTAAAGCCATTGGTCCTGCGCCTGATCTCTCTCCGGTCGTTTCGGATTGCCGTCCCATCAGACTATGAGAGTGAAGGAATAGACAGAGCACCTGTGTTAGCGCACACTTCTGTTCCATAATATCTCCTGCGTAGTTGGCTAATCTCCGGTGAGATTGGCCGCCGTGACCGAAATTCGGTCAGGAGGACATTTATATTATGTAGTTAGGAAAAGGCTAGGCAGGTTGTGACGGTCTTGGGGTTGTAAATGTGACAGAGTTCAGACAGGGGAAATAGTTGCAGGTTTTTTTTTTAAAGTTTTCTAGTTGAGGTCTAGGTCTATACATCCTATACTGGATGCGCCAGGTACGCAATTGAGTGTTCTGACGCAACTTGCGAGCAATATTATGTCCTGATTTCCAAATCGCAAGAGGCATAACGACTTTCCTGAACTATTATCTATACAACATAGCATTACGCCTGTTTTCCTCGAAGTATTAGGTAAGATACTATATCTTTTGTACACCCATATTTAGCCGAGGCCGTTATTAAATTCCATAAAATATAGAGCCAGTTAGTAATTGCCATCTACCAGGCTCAAATTTACAAATGAAATACCAATTTCAAAGTCCAGTCTGCAAAAAACACTCCTCGTCCTTGGAATGGAACTCTGGATCTCACGTTCAGCAGTCGTTCTTACGATCACTAGACCGATGGTTCAGTTACTAGGGTTGTGAAAAAATATTAAAACTGTTTTTTTCTCAGAGATACATAGCATCACGCCTGTATCCCTGCAGGGTTAGGCAGAGGTGTAGTATTGTGCACCCACATTTCTTCGATGCTGTTATTAAGTTCTATGTAAAAGGGAGCGAGCGTATTGCCATCAACCATAGTTCCAAACTCCATGCTGCTACTGAAAATTTCCATACAGAAAAACCCACTAACGCTTTACCCGACCCGGGAATCGAACCTAGAACCTCACGCTCAGCAGTCATACTTGCAACCACCAGAACAGTGAGGCAGTCGTATGTTCTAAATACACCTTTATTATACTGTGTCTGCAAACGATATTGTACACTCAGGGTGATAATGAAATTTGGCTGTAACTGAGTATGTAGAAACTTAATGGAGCGTTCTATGAACGTTTTAATCGAGTAAGGCTATCCACACACTATTCTGCGTGCAGGCAATTAACTATTGTAGTGTGGACCCGGCTTCAAGTGATAAAATCACCATTCAGGTAGTTTGGGATGCGATTTCATGCGGATCTGGGAACTTGATATTGAATTAATTGACATCTGTTGTCTATGTTATTGACGTGATAGATACAACTGATTTGGCCTCATTGGTCTATTTGTCGTAAGCGTGACTGCTGAGCGTGAGGTTCTAGGTTTGATTCTCAGGTCGAGAAAACTGTTATTGGGTTCTTTGGGTTGGAAAATATCAGTAGCAGCACGGAGTCTGGAACTGTGCCCGGTAGATGCCAATAGGCTCGCCCCCTATTACTTGGGACTCAATAACAGCATCGGTGAAATGTGGCTGTATATTGATACACCTCTGTCTAACCCTTTGGGGAATACAGGCGTTACGTTATGTTACGTTATGGTGATGTCCTTCAAAAAGTTTAGAAGCGCAGTATTCGAACCAAACGTTTATGTATGAATGTATATGAAGCAAAAGTGAAATGTAAGGATTCTCGCACGTGGCGTTCTATACTTTCTGCCTACCCCCATGGAAACTAATTTTATAGAAACATATCATTATTCTTTTTCGGTCAAGTCGGCATTAACTATGACATCGGAAACGCTCATGCCGTAATAGAATGATTAGAGGCTGATAGCCAAGGATGCACCAGATCTCAGATTTCTCCTGGAGGCTCTTTCCTTGCAACAAAATCAGGATTGAACAGGATTGTCTTTTCATCACTGATCTGATGATAATTATGATTACAGTACAGTTTACAGTTAGCATCAAAAGTTAATTATCACTTAATTATTTTCCTTTTTCTGGGTTTACAGGGAACTATTCCATTTTCTTTTCTCTTAGAAATGCTTAAGCTTTTCCCATATATAACTAAGCTTGGTCAGTGAAGCGAAGAGAAACGTGTCCGTTACGGGCTTTTATGCTTTGAACTCGAAAGATTCTTTAAAACAGAGATCCTCGAGTAAGTGAACTGGAATGGTGCTCACAATTGTATAAATAACGTTAGTGATGTAGCTAATCCTATCCTATCCTACTATCCTACTAATATTATAAATGCGAAAGTTTGTGAGGATGGATGGATGGATCTTTGTTACTCTTTCACGCCAGAACGGCTGAACGGATCTGGATGAAATTTGGCACAAAGATAGAATATAGTCTGGAATAGCGCATAGGCTACTTTTTATCCCGAAAAAATTTACGGGTCCGTAAACCACGCGGGCGAAGCTGCGGATGGAAGCTAGTAAGAAATATATTTTAGATAGATTTCGAAAATAGGAAGTTGATTAAACAAAAATTAAAAAGTTTAATAAAACTATTCAAACATTGTTTCTGTGAATAATAAGCTTCCGAATTTATTGTATAAAACAATACATCTCCTGCATTTTTCGGTTCAGTATCAAAATATTTACGGTGAAGGAAAACATCGTGAGGAAACTTGCACACCTGAGGAGGCTCCATATAGTTTTTGATAGTCTGTGTAATCCGCCAAACCAGGCCCTTGTCCAGCGGTTTGACAGTATTGGTAAATGTTATACAGACATAATTTTACTTAATGTAAAGAAAGAAATAAAACAAATGAAAAGTCGATTAGTACAGTTTGCGCAATAAGTAGGTGATATTTTCGTAACTTTATTTAATAACTACATCAGTCTGTATAATTAGGATATTAAAATTAATTGAAACAAAAACATATAACAAAAAATTATAAAATCTTCCACAATAATCATCTACTTTTCTCACTGACATTACAAATACAAATAAAACGACAATCCTAAAATCTGTTCCCACAATGTACCATTCCCAATTCATTAAGCCAAATACACCAACTCTCGTCCGCCCACTATTTCAGCCTGAACTGGTCCCACGTGCCCCCGATATAATCCTATTAGACGATACACAGCATGTTCAACAATATAGACTATAATGCGATTTATTAGGCACTATACAGCTGTTGTATATTTTATATAGTCTAGTTTATTGTTGTTTACAGTTTATTGAAGTGTCTAGGTGTAGTGGTCGCGAGGGCTTCTGAATGTCACGTTTTTGGTGAGATCTTTGGATCAGCCAAAGTTTTCAAAGCAAACAAAGCCAGTATTAAGAAAATTGACACTTAAAATCTGTTCAATGTTTGTTAGCCCATTTTTGAGTATTCTGTAAGAAGCTGGCCGGGACTTCATGAAATATTTTGTAAATGGTGGTCTAAAATATATAATAATTCGACATTCCGTTACTTCATTATCTGCCTAGCCATTTCCCAACTACAAAGCAATGCAATATGACCTGTGCCTAATTACTGAGAAACACTGATATTCTAATGAAAGACCGGTTTTCAGACTTTTTGGGCTACTAACACCCATAACGACTGTATGACATCGATGATCAACTGCTTTTAGTGTTTTCTGAAGCCAGAGGGCTCTCAATGTCTGAAAACCAATCAAAGAACTGGCTGCACCAAGCACTGCTTTACTTCGTAGATCGACGGATCTGCGCGGAGGGTATTTAGTCACGAGCCCCTCCCATCAGACATTCAGTCACTTGAACGGTTAATTAAATTGACTTAACATTGTACCTTATTCATCTATCAACTTATCCAATACCAATCCGTACAGATCAAGGTCTTCGATTTACGCATCTCTATTCCTTAAGGAATTATTCCGGTTTGATGCTTCACCAATCTCGTAGTCTCTGTCCTTTGGCAATAATTTATGACAGCCCGCACGTACGTAAGACATTCTGCGTGGGTTATTTGGGGTAGGGGTTGGAGTAAGTTACAGATTTTTATGTCTGTCAGAAAATTTCCTATGGCTACCGATATGTTATTAGTGAGGCCAAGGGACGATGTTTCACTAGTGATGATAGCTGAGATTGTCTGTCTGATTATTTAATCTTTGCACTAAGGCATGAGTGATTCCAATGTTATTAATTTATACCGAAACGATGGATAAAGAAGTTTAAATTCCAAACTCGGCCTCGTTAGAATTCAACAGTCCTTTTATCGTTTTCTTTTCGAAAATTGGTTATGTGGCTTGAAGAATAGAAAAAAAAATGCAAAATATTTTTTGTGTCTTAGAACACAAGCTTGGTCTTCTGTGTAAGGACCCATAATAGTAAGCCACAGCTATAACGTTTCTCTCCTGTTATTTTCCGTAGAAAAACTTATTTACCTAATCTAAGGTAGCTTTATGGTCCTAATTAATAAAAATATCTTTCTACGCCATTTCAATTCATGATAAGTTCGAATCAAATACCTATTCGTGCCATAGATAAGATAAAACAAGGACAAGGTTATATATTTCTGTGCTTGTATCTTTTGCTCTAAATGCTAGTATCTTAAGACTTGGACCACCAAGTCGTAAACGAAGCGATGCGTGGCTAGGCTCAACGAAATTTGTATCCAAAATAAAAAGGGACAGACACATATTCTATGTCGCAAGTGAAAAGAAGAGGAGAAATATGAAAAGGTATTGCCATATTATGCGGTTTGCGGTAAACGTTTAGGTTGAAAGCGAAGCGAGAGCGTTGCAGATAAAATATTCCAAAGATGGTAACACCTTGGAATTGTAATTATAAAATAATTGGATTTGTGAGGAGATAGATTTCACTGTTATCGAAGAAAATCGAATAGCTCCATATTTGATGAAAAACCTCAGTTTCAGAAGTAATTGCTAAAATTAATCTGGTAATCCTATCCTACTTTAATATTATAAATGTGAAAGTTTGTGAGGATGGATGGATGGATGGCTGGATCTTTGTTACTCTTTCACGACAGAACGGCTGAACTGATCTGGATTAAATTTGGCACAGAGATAGATTATAGTCTGGAATAGCACATAGGCTACTTTTTATTCCGGAAAAATGTATGGGTCCGTAAACCACACAAGCAAGTCGCGCGTGGAAGCTTGTAAGAAATATGTTTTAGAAAGATTTCGAAAATCGAAAGTTGTGTTTTAAAAACTTTTTATTCCGGGAAAATGTACGGGTTCGTAGACCACACGGGCGAAACCGCGAGCGGAAGCTAGTTTTTTTATAAGATGAACTTGTCGTGTTACATGCAAGAACAATAACTTTCAACGGTCACAATTGCTTTAGGACGCTAATTGGCGCTACGTTTGACCCGTAAAATGCACGAGTTCGTAATCAGGGTGGGCGAAGCCGCGGGCGGAAGCTAGTTAATTATATATCTCTTTTTTACTACTTCCTAAGAGCTATAAATTCTCAGATACCACTGGATTATGCACAACACTTAAATCTTCTTCCATTCCTAAGATTTCCACATACATTATTTCTAAATTTCACTTATTCTCAGGCCCACAAAATTTTGACTGGTGGATTTACGACGCCCTTGAGTCTGGGTTTTATTGTGCTAACCTAGATTTTGTGATGTAATATTTATGCTATACATTTGTGGTGTTTGCAGACTTGTTTTGGTATAAAATCTGGTTGAAACTGTGACAGGTTTATGGATTGAGCGGGAAACATTAGCTGGCTAATCGAGCATTAGGAATTAGATTGTATATCGTTTTATTCATGGCAAATGTATTCTAGTCTCAAATGGAAGATAGGTAAGTACTTAATGTATCATTTTTTTTTTTTTTTTAATATTCATACATATTTATTTTAATTGAGGAAATTGTGCGAATTAAAGGAAAAAAAAACCTTCGTTTGGTCTAAGTCATATACATACATATTAAACCGCACATAATTAATTTGTGCCAATTTATCTTCTGATTTAGATTTCATCGAGCTATTTAATTGGCCATCTAGGGCCAATTAAATAGCTCGATGAAATCTAAATCAGAAGATAAATTGCATTGATATAATTTCTGTGTTCATGTATAGACTACGGCTAGAGCTAATTAATCAGTTGGATGTGGTTTTCAATAAATTCAAAGGCCACAAAATTAATATTTAAAACCTTATTGTACGTATATTATTTATACTGTCTTGTATTTCGCGGAAATTGAAAATGTTTCTTATGAAGGCTCCGCAAGCGATGAGAAAAAACATGGTTGTATCCATACTAATTAAAACATATTATTTAATATTTAAGGAATTTTACTCAACTGAGAGTGGACCAAGTGTAATCTTTGAAGATAGGTGATGATTGAACAGTCTTTTGTTTTATTGTTAAAAGCTTTTAATAACATAACATAGCATCACCCTTGTATTCCCCTTAGGGTTAGACAGAGATGATGAGACATTTCGGCGATGCCGTTATGGAGTCCCATGTAATAGGGGGCGAGCCTATTGCCATCTACCGGGCTCGGTTTCCACCGTGCTGCTACGGAGAATTTCCATACATAAAAACCCAATAAAACTTTGCCCAACCCGGGAATCGAACCCAAGACCTCACGGTTGGCAGTCGCATTTGCGACCATTAGACCAATGAGGCAGTCAGGCTTTTAATAGTTTTATTTATTTCTCACAGTTGCCAGTCACTACAGAAAAGAAAAAAACGTGAAATCTTAGATCTGCTCTAGAATATTGCTACTACTATTATATATTTTAAAAGTTGGGTCTATTAATATGAATATAATTGCAGTATGTAAATTAAATTACTATCAAAATAATTTTCACGATCATCTATTTATAACATATAGGCACGATTGGCTCGGTGGCTAAGCGATTTGACATTCTAGTCTACGTGTCGTGAGTTTAATTTCCGTACAGAGCAAATAATTATTGCCCTACAAATACCTGAATATTTGTCATCAGGGTGTTTGTACATTTGATATTTTATTTGTACATTTGATGGCACGGTTTGCGAAGTGGTTGAGAGATCAACTGCTGTGCTACGTGTCGCGAGTTCGATTCCCGCACGAAACAAATATTTCTATGAAACAACTAATTATCAAGTTAGTTGTTTCAACTAATTATCAAGTTAGTTGTTGTTGTGTTGTAGTGTGGAGCAACGTCAATATAAAAAAAAGTCTGTAACCTGTAACCACGATACAGAAGCAATAAAAAATAGGCCAAAAACTGGTGCACGCAAGCCCTTAATCAATCAAAACTTACTCATATAATTTCTTTTGCTCCCAGTTGAAAAGCTACTCCATAAAATAAATTCATATACACCAAAATTTTTTTCTAAGAATAACCAATATTTTTGCACTTATCCAATAAAAAATAATACATTATATCGACCGTTTTGCCCGCTCAAATATCGCATAAGTTTTCTTTGCTCCGACCTAACTTTTTGAGTTACTCTTTCGGCCGTTTGAATTGACCAATAAAGCTGAGGAATTTGGCAAAAAAAGGGGATTCTTTGCTAAGTATAATGCGAACGTAATGGCTTTAGGAAACTTAATTCTTGGCTTGGATTAAAGATGTCAAAGTTAGTATTTGAAGGGTAAGTTTTTTTATTTTAGGGCTTTGTGGCTTTCCTAATGTATTGACCCTTGAGGTTTTTTTTTTGTTATAAATCGTTTCCCCAACTTAGAATTTTCTCATGTACTGTGGGGACGTATGTTTACAGACATAACTCACAAGCACATACACCCAGACTCGGAACAACTGTCTATAGATCATACAAATATAATTTTGTTCTGTGCGGGAAAACCAATTTTGCTATTGATCTTCCTATATGAATACGCACCGTATCCCATTGAACACCGTTAAATTCAGCAGTAGATAATCAATGGATGATATTTGTGAGCGTAAAAGAGTGTCTATCTGAACATTTATAACTTAAATACAATGAACTGATTTTGATAGGACCTCGTTTATATTGTTACTTAAAGGTCTAACTTTAATCCACACTATAATAAATGCGAAAGTAATTATCTGTTTGTTACCTCATCATGACTAATCCAGTCAACCGATCGTTATGAAATTTTGCAAATATGTAGTCTGGGACCTAAGGAACGACATAAGCTTATTTTTACTATTGCAGCAAAATACTTTTTGGATAGTAAATACAAAAGTTAGTTAATATTCATCATTACGCTATTGTTCATAGAATATAAGCATTTCATATTGTTTTTTGAATACTATGATTAATATCTATGTATTTATCTTTTGGTATTCTGTGTACTTACGCTAAATTTACAATGAATATCCGAGTTCCTTTGTTTTCCTGTACCTACTGAAGCATTGATAGATTGGGTACACATTGTAGTTCGTTTGATAAATACGGTATGCGGCCAAGATCAAAGACAGTTTGATATTGAGTTTCTGTTAGTAATATTATATAGCTACCCTGACAGTTAGTCTAGACTTCAATTAGAGTATCGGTGTCCTGAGTCTGGAATCGCTACATCAAAGAATATAACAATTTGATGCCACGGTTGGCGCAGTGGATAACCGATATTATTTTGCACACAGATAGTTATTTGTTTTAGATCTGGGTATGTGTATATAGGCCAATTATGTTAGTAAACTGCACCCACGATACAGGAGAAACTCTAATATAGTGCAAGATTCTTTTAAATACCAATCTACGAGCTAACGGACTACTTACAATTTCCATATCCGCTCGATTGCTCTCGATTTCAACAAAACCGTCGAACTTTGCTCATAAAATTTGATACCATACAAGGCAGAACTTTACGTCCTATAAAATACAGTTTAGAGTCGTTTAACAAAAAATAAAATTTGGCAACGATTATTGCCAAAAGCAAAGTTCGAAGGTTAGTAATTGGCAACGATCATTGCCAGAAGCAAGCGACCAGATATAGAAAACCTAAATGCTTAACCTGATTATGTGAATTAAAACAAGCACCACACCAGCAACTGTGCTCAATGCTCAATCTTGTATCTAAGTAAAAATCATCCCAACACACGAGAGCTTCATCCAACAATTCGCGTCCCTCCATTTAGCGAATAGTTTTTTGATGGAGGACCGCTACGGAATGAAACCATAAAGCCGGGCTTGAGGCGCGAACATTTTTTATTAGCCGCGGATATCCGGCGGCACGCGACATGTGGAATTCTTTTACAGGACTGTGAAGTTCGGTCTTGTTTGGTATTTGGTTTGTATACTTTGAATGAGCTGCGATGTTCCTTCAGTTACGAGAGTTTCAACTATACTTTGACTGGAGTATAATGTGAGGTTATGTAGAAAGAAAAATTCGAAAGAACCTGTGACCATCTCGTTCAGTACAATAGCTCCTCTGGCATCTTCGTTCGTCATGCCATATCCTCCTCCCATATTATAATATATTTTACTTAAAATTATATCCCCAAATAATGTTTACTTAGAATTGACATTGCATTCGTTGATGCGTCATAATTAAGACAAAAATTATCATCTGTGGTTGCTTAACCAGTGTGGACTAATTATTCCATTGTTATTATCTTAGTGTCTGCCTCGGCCATCTGGGTTAACACCGCTATATTATGTCTCATTTTGTATGAAATTTAACGCAGCGTTACGACCGGTATTTTACACGGAGCGAGTGCCATCCGACCTCCGCCACCCAATTACTGGGAGACACTGATAATATCTAAAACTATTGATATAATATTAAATATTTTTTCTAAGTACATACAAATAAATATTCAGAAATTCATAAGTAGATAATACGTGAATTAATATGGGAGATTTAAAAACAAAATACACAGAACTCATAAAATAGATTGGATTAGGTACATTCCCTGACATGCGTAGGTACAAGCGTGACGTAAGACGAAAGCAAACATACGAACACAATGATAATTTAATCTATTACCTACGAATATTATCTCGCTAGCATATTATCCCTCCGTATGCAATTAAACCCCTCTCCGTGTTTGCGCAAGTTTCTCGTATTTTGATAAAGCATAAAATACGTTTCCCTTCCAATGATATAAAATTCGAAGATGTCCAGTTCGTTACAGTACACACAGAAACGGTTTATAAATATTTGTCAGTAGTTATACCAGCCACAAACAAATGAGTAAAATTAAAGGCGAATTATTCATCATATTTGCTGTACTGTTGAAGGGAATATCGTGAAAAAAAAAAAACGGTATATCCTGAGCTGGAAGTTCAAAATAAGCAACAATTGCACTGTCAAAAAGGAGGTTTGAGCCCCAATAGCTGAAAAACATGCTGATGATGCTGAATTCTTCTGGTATAATCATCTTATTTCAACATACCTGATGTGATATTTTATAGCATATAAATACCTCATTACAATATGATCGAGATTATTGATAACTAAACGAAATAGGCGCTCAATTCAGATTTGTGCGCGTATTTTTCTCGGACTTTTTGATTCGCCAAATGCATATTCTGAGTATTTATATCAATGTTCCCTTCCTGTATTAGATAAATAAAGGATATGACCTATAATATCGAGTGCTGTATTGTATTTACTAATATTCACGTATGGATGGGCTAGTGATGTTATTGGAGTGGAAGAATTATAATGTCTAGTGGTATTATATTCGATGATATGATAAGTACATTGTATTTGTAGTTTATTGTTTATTCTTGCTTGCACATTTGTACAAAAAACTATAAGTATTATAGTTGTAAAAAGGTCTTGTTTCCTTCCAGACCATTTATTTGATTAAACTTTGCAGTAATTATCTACTAATTGTCACTACCAGCTGTAATTGACTTCGATATCCCTGTATTTTTAATAATACGTCCTACTGGGCAAGGAACCTTATTCAGAATGAGAAGGGGTTAAGGCTTTAATTTATTAGGCTGCTTTGGTTGGTTACACACACCTTCACGAACTTAACTATATTTAAGATGTGTTAGGAATAGAAAATTAATAGTTTAGTAAGTGGAAGAATTAATATGAGAAAAATTTAGTAGATAGATTTTGGATTGCCTTATTGATCTAGTGGCCGCAAGCGCGACTGTTGAGCGTGAGATCCTGGATTCGATTCCCGGGTCGGGCAAAGTGTTACTGGATCTTTCTGTATTGCAATTCTCAGTAGTAGCACGGAGTCTGGAATTGTGCCCGATAGATGGCAATAGGGTCGGCGCAATTTGAGTGTACAATGGTACACCTCTGCCTTACCCTTCGGGGAATACAGGCGTGATGTAAAGAAGTATATTTTATAATAATGATTATACCTATTGATAGATAAGAGCTTTAGAATTATAATTATCTTCCTTCAATCAACTCTGACGAGACCGAAGGAAAATAATATAAAGGGATTCAGCGGTATTCTCTTTACCACATGGCAGAAAACATGAAAATTAAATCGTATAATTTAATTCTAATTACATCAGCTCTTTACATTGTGGTTGATGGTTCACCATTAATAATGAAGTTGAATTTCGTTTTAAACCAACCGAATATTTTATTTAAACAAAATTAAATTAAAAGATTAGCTTTCTGCACTAGGTGTCGCGGGTTCGATCCCCTGAACGGCAGCCTAATTACCGATATAGCGACAGGCGTAGATTGCGCGATGACTTCTGTCAAACGTCATTTTTGTGACATATAATGTATTGGCTGACAGTGAGATTGCTATCGCGTGGCTATCGCGTTGTTGTCGCTTTTTTACGTAATTAGGCTGCCGGTCAAATATTTGTATGATCTACAGATATTTGTTTCGGCAGCCTAATTACCGATGTAGCGACAGGCGTAGATCGCGCGATAACTTCTGTCAAACGTCATTTTTGTGACATATAATGTATTGGCTGACAGTGAGATTGCTGTCGCGTGGCTATCGTGTTGCTGTTACTTTTTTACGTAATTAGGTTGCCGGTCTGGTTGTGCGTGTATGTGTCATGTATGTTTGTAAACTGTACCCGCGAATACAGGAGAATTAATCCTAGTGAGGGGCAAAGTAAAAAAAAAAGAAATTCGCTAGAAATAGAACGAAATTTAATACAAGACTGTGAGATCGGCTGATTTATAAAATAACAATAAAAGTAACAGAGTATATTGTTTAATACGTTTTGTTCCAGTAGGTACACTGAATAGCTAGCCAGTACATGTGTCGTACAATGCTTTTTCAAGAAATATTTCTCTCTTTTAAAGCGCTTTCATCATTGATCCTGCTTGATTGAAAATTCACGTACCTACGTGTTTCATTACTCTTAACCTATCTGAAACCACATAAATGTATCTGGTCTGTCCTTCCCTTATCTATGAATACAACAGTGACCTTTCTCTCAGTCGACTTAGCAATAAGCTCACCCACAATTATATTGGAACAGTATCTTACGTAGATCACGCTAAAATATATTTCATATTAGTAGTTGTTTGAAGTGTTACTATAGCAGAAAATAGGCAACAATTAAGGCGTCGTATGACTCCTTAAATTTATGAAACTTTGTAACCCAACCCATTCTTGAGTTGAAGAGATTCAGAATGCTGATGAGTAATAAAATAAACAGGGACATTTATTAATGATAATAATATGTAGCATTGTATAAATAAATGCTTCTAACATTCATATAAAAAACATAACACAGTCACAGGAAACAATTGAAGTAGATATATAATACAAAATCAAACAGATAATTATTTAGGTACCTACTCATCCATCCTTCTCAGAATATTAAACATGCACAACACATAATCTTTGCATCATACACATATTGCAAACACATTGCACTCGGTGATTAAAACGGAATTGCATTCACCTTTGTAAGTGCACGAACTAGTGAAAAGTTGTCATAAATGATAATCATAGCTTGAAAACTATGTTCACTGAGATCAAATTTGAACCTCTACATAACATTGTTATCCAAACTATATTACGTAACTATGTTACGTTGGATTGAGTTACTATCAAACATACATCCTTAACTCAGAGTCGCTCATCGCGTGACGTCACCTAAATATATGTTTACGTATGTCCTGAGACCGTTGCAAGCATCTTTATTGCCCTGTTTATCGTCGTGTCGACCCCAGCCCCGGAGAAATGTTTAAGCAAAACTTTCGAAGTATCCTTGGCTAGTTACCTCATTAGTTCGTTATTGTGTCCATTTAATAGTTTTATTGGGTCCAAATAGAAACATAGACTGGATGTTTATGTTGTAATTTTTTTTAGGTTGATTTAAATGTTTACTGCTTTCACCTTATCTCTTGATACGGGTGTGTGAAGGAACGAGGTATGGTGTTCCTCCATTAAAAAGTGAGGATCCTCCGACCAGGTAAGTTGGTCAGCCTGATAAGCCGAAGCCCGACGGTTGAAGTCGGACATTCGTATGTATGTTAGAATCGATGTTAACTCTCATAGTGCGATTCAGGATATTCTGTTGCCGAATCACTCCGATAGATGGAGGTTTACTTTTTGCTATGTTGCGAGTTTCAGTCTCTACAGGTGTTATTATAACTTACCCATAGATCTTCACAGTTACTTACTAAAAGGTCCCAATGATGTTGGTCTCGAGTAGCAGTTGGACGCTCGTTGTGAAAATGAAAGCCTATGTCTATCAAAAGATGTCTTCAGGGAGCTTAAATACTGTCATTATCGCACTACGGGTGAACTACAATAAGTTTGTGATTTTTCACAGTAATCTTAAAAAATGCTGTTCAGAATCAGTTTCAATATAGTGGTTGATAAAATTTATTTGGTCCTAATTATAAAGATGTAGATTAAAAGAAGACTTGCTCAATTAATTTTAGAGATCGCCTTAGCTCTAATCTGGCTAGATTTTATCAGCTTCTATTTTATTTATTAATTAATCAGTGTCCGGTAGCAGTCTAATTTTCCTTCACTCGAAAATTTATCACGAGCATAAAAAATGAAAAAAGATGAGAATATTTTAATAGTTTTTTTAGTTTTTATTTTAAAGAAAATGTATTTACTTTTTGATTAAGTTTTATTAACCAAATATTTAAGATAAACCTATTTATGTGATATTAAGTAATTTCCTACTTTTTACTCAAATGAATGATCTTAAAACTCTGTATCTTCGAACAGTGTTAAGGATTATCTTTATCTAAAAATAAGGAAAAACAAAGATGTCAATAGCTTCAAACCATTAAAAAAAATCTTAGAAGTCTTTGATAAGCACCTAAAACCGAACAGAAATGTTCACAAGCATTAATAAAATATTCTACATCATGTGAATTGTGTAAAGCTAATTTATAAAAAAAACTTCAAATGTTTAATATCAACGATAGAAAAGCATGAATAACGAAGGCAAATAGTCGAATGAATGTAGTATGTACTTCAAATGCATTCACCGTATCCACTGAATGGACCTGAAGTTCTTGTGAATAATCAATATTAGCCAGTGAATGGCCAATTGGCGCTTGAATTCTATTATTAGTTTACAAAATATTTTAGATGAGAATTTATTATGAAGATTCTATTCTAATTAGCGCAAATTTACTTGTAGAATATAAAATATTGTTTAAACTACGATCCATGTTAGAGACACATCGTTATCATTTTCATCCCTTTGCTACAAGTACCTTAAGTTATTACCCTATTGATCAATAGACCAGTGTTCCGCGAAGTGTGTGCCGCGGTACACTGGTGTACCGTGGTCATTAGTTGGTGGGCCTCGGAAAAATAAGGTTAATTACTAATAAATATTAGTTTGTTGATTATTAATAAATATTGTTTTGTTGATTAATAATATATCTTGATTAATATTATGTAAAAATTGATCTTTCATTTATGGTGTACCTGCAAAATTTTCCGATTTCCTAGATGTACCTTGAACACAAAAAGTTTGCGGAACACTGCAATAGACAACACATCCTGTACACATACAGGTGTGTTGTACAATTCTTGTTTTAAAGAGGTGGGTTAAGATGAAAATAAAATCAAAGTACTATGATACAATTGATTTTATTCGATAATCATATTCCAATTTCGGAGAAAATCGATAACGCTCCTAAAAAAATTCTCGACGTCTTCATAGTACAATAGTATTTACAACCATACAATTACACACACACTTTTAATCCCGTAATGCAGAGTCAGATGGGATTAACTGTCACACTCTCATTTCGTCAATGGCGGCTTGCGGGAGGTTAGAGTGAAGGGAGGTTTTCCCTCTTCGGAGGGTTGCGTGCGGCCCTCTCGCCTCCCCTTCTCTCCCCGGGGAGTTCTGAGCCGTCGATCCGTTCGGAGGTTGGAATTTCTGTTGCCGTAACTCTTGCAAAGGCGGCGAGTTATTAAACTGGCTCAAATTCTTTGGCATAGTCGCGTAACCCATCTGCGGGTAGCTCACGTTAGGTATTCTGAAACTGTTGCTTCGACTTCCGAGTTTGCTTGGAAGCATCATGTTGTCCATGCTGAGGGTTGGACTCGGTGGAGACTTTGGAACATCCAACGGTCCTTTGAAATTTAAATTTGCCAAATGAGGATCAGTGCTCATCATGTGTTTCTTTCTATTTTGTCTCTCAATATCCACCACTAAACTTGGCGCATGTGTTGGATCCATGTGATAATGTGAATGCTTCCCAGAAATAGTCTCAAAATGTTTCTCATTAAAACGCTGCTGCTTCCCACGTGATCTTGACTTATCTCTTTGATAATAAACCCCAGCAAAAATAAGGACATTCAAAATCAGTAGAGAGCACCCTATCGCTATTGTTACACTTAAGGCTGTCGAATACGCCGCATAGCCAGCCGCTTCCAAATTAGCCAAAGTGTTTTCAGTAGCGTTCAATGTTTGCAGATCTCTTCCTGGCAGTATTGTAGCGCAGGTCGCCAGTATCGTATCAACGGTCGTTAAGGCTGTGTCGGTGTAAACTGAACCATTTGTACGTCTGATTGCATCGTTATCGTTGATGTTTCTCGCCAATGGATCCGGTCTGACGATACCCTCGTAGAGATCCTGTTCGTTGTGGTTTTTGAATAGATTGTGGCGTGCTGCAACGTCCTCCATGCCCGCTCTATGGAGTTCAGGAACTAAACGGAGCCAGACGGAAAGTTGGTGCGCTCTGTAGTGGTTCTTGAGCCGAGGTTTCATACCTGTACAAGAAATAGGTATAATAATATGTAGGTAATTGGTATCATGTATGAGAGTTATATATATATTTTAACCCATGTATTCACATAAAAAAAATGTTGATCAAACATTAATGCAGAAACGTGTTTCTGTGTTGCTGGCAACATGTTGAAATGTTGCCGATCAGTGAGCGTAAACATCAGTTAACTAGCAAAAAATTATTTAAATGATATTGTGGATGTGTTTTTTAAAAGTCGTTAAACATGGCATTTATTTGGAGTCCTCAAGTAACATCTTACTCTGTTGAGCAACAGTTGCTCAATATTTGTTTATCATGAATACGTGGCTTTAGACGTTTATATTGCCTTGCGGGTATGAGTGTCAGTCATTGCGGCGAATGCTCGGTTGTAACCTCATATTGGCTGTAAATTTACGTCAAGCTCGCTTTATGCCCTACTCAAGTGTCGTAATTTTCGGGACACATTTCACTAAATTATGAATGTGCCAATATCAATAAAAACTCTTTTCTCCTATTTGAGTTTTGCCTTTTAAAATGTTTGTGAAGACATTTTGAATTCAGTCGGTACTAATAATAGTTTACAATAATATATAAAGAGGTTGTTATATAAGCTAATGTGCTTAAATAGTTTTGAACTTTAAACGTTCACATACTAGAATTTAGAATGTAATGAATTTTATTGCAAAAGTTGTCTGTTGGGTTATAAGCAAATTAATTTTTGTTTTTCTTAATTTACACCCAATTATTGCTCCCTAGCGTTTCATTGAGTAATTTTAGTAGTCCTTATTAACGTAATTTGCATTTTTGCTACATCCTTTTTGCTTTTATTAAATCTATTCTATATTAATATGAACAATTTTATGACATCGTCAGTTGAGGTACTCAACATAACATCTTCTACAATACTATTACTAACAAAACCATAACAAAACGAACCTATTTCCAAATACTTCTGGTGTGTGGAGTCGTATTCTTCCCAATTTATCCCTCTGAATTTATTTCTTTCCCTCGACGCGGGAAGCAAGGACTCTTGCCGCGCATTGTCGTTCGGGTTTCTGTAACAAGAATTTTCTTCAGTAAATCTAGTTTTGTAAGGATTGGAGTATATTTATAAAATTTCGAGATTAGGACATTTTAATTTTGAACGTTATTGTCAATTTAAAAGATATATTTATTTGTAACGAACTAATGTAAAAAGCAAAAAAAGGAACACAAGAATTATATCATTATTAACTACTATTTCTGTAAAAACCATTAAATGGCAGTAGAAACTTATTCGTTAGCTGAAAAAAGGTAATTAAAACAGTATACTTAATTAAGGACAATAGAAAAAGAAGTATTTGAGTCAAAAAAATTCCAGAGTAATATTTTCGACATAATTAACCGGTTATTTCATGTCGATAATTGATTTAAAATCGTATACAAGTAATTTTTTTTGTTGTTTAAATACACAAAGCTTTAAATGTAAAATCCTGAAACAGCTCTTTAGAGCTGTTTCATGCAGCACATTAAAATGCTATAAAATAACAAAAAGGATTTCAGGGAGTAAAACGGGTAAAAATTTAAATTCATTCCCGGTATTACCTTAAACCAGGGACTCCTGAAATTCATTGCTACAGTTAGTGCCTCCGTAATTATTATAACCCTCACTAAATAACAGTAATTATTAAACACTCCCAAAAATTTAAGGAATATAAAACACATAATTAAAGGGAGTGATTATCGTAAAACGACGTACAAAAGCACAGCCGACGACGGACATCAAAGAAATTCCTACCTTAATATCTTAAGCACAAAGTTTATACTTCTTAAGAAGCTCCAGAAACTTTGAAGAGCTATTAAATAGAAGTTCAGAACAAGACATTAAAGGCATCAAGTGGTTCTTATTCCCTTATTAATAAGGCTCACGTTACTTAGGCAATTAGTGATGCTTTGAGCAAACTTATGTTTCGCAAATTGTTAGATGTTATTAAAGGTGACGTGGATTTGTGCACCTTTGCCTTGGTGTGAAGATATTGCGAAGGTGGAGTTAGCGAGAAAACTTAACTTGACCTATTTTCTAAATTGCATTTTAGAGTTATGACTGTATTAAAATTCATGGTTTGTTCCGAGCTTAAGAATGCGGTGGATCGTGAGGTTTAATCTTAGAATAAGACCATCTCTTTGTATGCAAAGAATAACTTTGAGATAAAATGGTTGCTCCTTGAAAACTAATCTCTTAACCAACCCAAACTTTGTCATCTTAAAACGTAATAACGTCGATTCGATTGGAAACCTTCGTAAATTTCGTTTAAGTATTAGCATACACAAATGCTGCTGCCTATTTTCCAGCCATTATCTCTTACTGAATCGTTATGGAGCACATAGTACAAGACCCATGTAGATTGTACCATGTGCATTCCCCTGGAAGCCCATATTTGCCCGTGAACCACAAAACTATTAAAGTACGTCTTCAAGTATTTTAAAACTTACTCGTACTCAACGTTCTTTTGATGATATACTCACCCAGTCTTCACGAAGTTAGCCAAAAACAGCATGATAGACTCTGAAAGAGCAACTTCGGACTTGGTGTAGTTTTGAGGAAAGTGACCGAACCCATCCACAAGTGGCGCTCCCAGCACGTACGGCAACTCTTCTCCGTGAACTGCACCCATCCTCTAAAACAAACAATTGCTAAAATATACAAATGGACATGAGAATAACGATTATGAATATTGAAGCTTAGAAATTCGGGTTGAATGTAATTTTCATTTAACGTGTTCAAGGACCATTCAAGTATTTGTTTTAGAATAGAATAGAGTTATTTTGATTTCAAACAAACAACGTTAAAAGATTAGCTGCACGGTTCCAAAAAGTTGGAACGGTGGTGGAACCGGTTGAACAGTCCTATTGAGAAAAACCGGCAAGAAACTCAATGGATACTCTTTTAAAGTCTCTTTTAACTTGTTTGTATGTGATTCTTTTTTGTCGGAATTAAATTCGGAACATGATACGCAGACAGCGAAGTATTGAGCTGATGCACAAGTTAAACTTTGATTAAATCCGGTCATTAGCAACACAAAAAGTGACGACTAAGGGTCAATTCACACTGAGCGAGCAGCGGCCGGCAGTGACTTTTTGAGGCAAAATATTACAAATCATTTTGAATCTTATCTACGTGATTAAAAAGTTCATAGTTATTTGAAGAAAAGGGAGGGGCAGCGCGGCGCCGCGAAACTGCACGAGCCTTCTAGCGCCGCACTGCCCCTTGCGGCGCCGCGCACTTTCAGTGGGAATTGACCCTAATAGTCAGTGCCACCATGTGTTAAATAACAACAAAGTTAGGTTTTAATGCAAGTTTTTGACAATCCTGCTAGGTAGGTAGGTAAATCAAAAGCGTCAAAAGTGGAATTGCGATAAGACTGTCGATCAAATCCAAGAATATTCTTAAATACGTAGGGAAGCATTGTACACTGTACAGTACCGAAGTAGTTATTCGTCACTCACATAGCTATTTGTAAGAATTTGATACGTGTGATGTCTACATGTGAATGTCTTTGATAATATGAGTAAATGAAGGTTAATTTTGGGAACCGTCTTTCCGCCCACAACCAATCAAGATAACACTTACGACATTGATAATATTATCAGGCTTGTTACAGGCCAGAATTACGTTGGAATTGTTCCGAGCTACGTTACGTAAGTAGTGAGCAGATAATCTATCGCTTGAGCACATCTTTTTCCTCAATCGACCCCAAAAACTTGTAGAGGAAGATGGGTACTTAGATAGTTGATAAATTCCATAACATTGACTGACTAGTTTGGTGGTGGCAAGCGCGACTGCTGTGCGTGAGGTCCTGGGATCGATTCCCGGGTTGGGGAAAGTGTTATTGGGTTTTTCTGGATGAGAATTCTCAGTAGCAGCACGGAGCCTGGAACAGTGCCCGGTAGATAGCAAAAGGCTCGCCTCCTATTACATTGGACTCAATAACGGCATCGGTAGTACACCTCTGCCTATCCCTTCGAGGAATACTGGCGAAATGCTATGTTATGTTTATAAATATATCAATAGTATACCATACTATACTATGTATGTATATCGATATTATACTTTTGTTTTCTTCTAAGGGATCATAGAAATATAAATTATAAAACTAACTCAGCCTTACATAATGAATATAAAGCACTGCCTTGATGATATTAATCTTTAATTTATTCATTCTGTTAGTGGTAATCTTAATGAGTTTAGAATTCTAGATTATTACTTTGATTTGCTGTAAAGAGGTCTTAATTAACTCTTTGATACAATCATCTTTTATGTGTTTTATTTAAGTAATTAACTAAATCTAGCTCTTTTATTTTACTAGTGTACATTATAATATTCTGGATTTTAAGTTACACATACTTAGTGTTACATTATTTATATTGAGCGAGCCTATTGCCATCCACCGGGCATAGTTCCAGACTCCGAGCTACTACTAAGAATTTCCATACAGAAAAACCCAATAACACTTTGCCCGACCCGGGAATCGAACCCAGAACCTTATGCTTAGTAGTCATGCTTGCGCTCACTAGGCCAACGAGGCAGTCCTATATATATATATACATATGTATATAAATATCGCAGCTAAGTTGAAAAAGGTCAAACAAGTATTGTAGCGTTTTGTTTGTGTCAAAGGCACAAACAACAATAAAAAAGCTACAATACAAAAAAAACTTGTTGACGATCCGCTTGGTGAAGTAGCTACGGGCTTCGCTTTCTGCGCAAAGGCTTTAGGATTCGATCCCTCTTCGGAACAAGCACTTGGCCTTTTGTTGTATTTTGTTTGAAATCAGTACCTCAGTGCGAGTTCTTGACATCAAAATGTATGAAAACAGTGTGGAATTCGCTCTAATGCGAAAACGCCTAGTTTTCATTGTAAAATTTTATTAAACGCAAGCGGACCCTTTCTGAATCACGACAATAGCGCTATCTACCGGGACCAACTATAGCTTAAGATCCATCCAGGTGAACCCGTAAGTACAAAAAACATCAAATTCGATCAAGCCGTTTAGGAGTAGAAGAAAACACGCATGCCGGAATTTTATATAATATAAAGTTTTTTTATATAATAGAACAGGATGATTCCACCAGGAAAAAGTGTCAAAACTACATTATACTGGAGTAGCTTAGATTATTTTACGAAAGTGTTAGAAAAAAAGAACAGAAACAAGAGTTTCCTTCACTTTGAAAAAAAATAAAACTTAGTCTTTACCAACATAAAATCTAGCAAATCTAAATCACAGCCAAAAGCAACACTAAAAGCTACCGTTACTGTTGCTTTTATATACAATAATAAATCAGTGTGTATCTTCATTTAAGAAAAGCTAAATTATAAAGACGACAACGCAAGCTGCATTTTCATGAGCATTGGGTTAAAGTAAAAGTAAAACCAACGCTGAACTTGTGAAGAAACACATTTAATTGTAACTTTTGCTTTAAGAAGTTTTTACCGTTGATGAAGAAACTGTACATTCTAAAACATACCTGCGGATATACCCCATCCTTCGTCTGATAGTCAAACACATAGAAGAAGGTTTTCGTCGGTCTTCGCGGTCCATCTTCATCAGTCAGCGCCGGTTTTGGTCCTCCGCTCAGAAGATCTCCGCTTTGGACTAGTGGTGCAACGTACTGAGCATCAGATAACGCTGCTACTGTTGCATCTCTTGTATTTATCGGATTCTGTAATAGCATGTATAAGTTAATAACATTGTGACAATTATTTAATTTCTTTTTCTCTATTTGTTGACTACAGATATTGTTGATACAAAAAATCATCTCTTCTCGGCTATCTATTTTTATTTTAACCACTCGTTATGAATAAACATGTCTATCTTCAGTCACGCATAAAATTTGCGTAGTAAATACACTTTCTGCTTTAGGTACACCCACGTACTTGTACATTTATGATTTATCAATGGAAATGAGTTTGCAACCTTGAACTTAAATGCTATAGGTAATCGTCCATATGACATACAAAATACGATTCAAAATCGCACTTATCTCCCGGGGAATTGTTACCTCATTTAATTTCGCAAGCTCCGTCGAATATTTGAAGAAGTAATCCGAAATCAAATCTACGAAAGATTGGGGTTCAACCGTTTGAGATTTGGCTTTTATATTTCTTCGTAACTGTTATTTGAAATCTACAAAGTATAATTCATATTTCTGACAACTAATATCGTTAAGTGAGATATGATTGGGCTCTTTGTCGTGAGTTTAGAGAGAACATCTTCGCGTTTCGGCTTAAAATTTATGAGCCAGTTTTGTTGAAGTTTCGCTGGTAACATACTGTTTACTTACAACTTTGCTGCCAAATTAAATTTCTTTGGAGTAAGTTTTAATTTTAAATGACATTTGTACCATTTATTTGAAATTCATATAAACGTCTGATTTATTTTTCTGTTTTTAAATTTCTGAAGCAAAATGAAAAACATTCTAGACGTTCATCTTATTTATTGAAATATCTAATTTTATAGATTTTATAAAAAATCCGTCAAGACATGATGCAGAAACTAAGGAAGATTGTTAATTGATAACGCTACTCAAAGTGTAAGACAATAGTTCCTCGCCAACAATACAACAGGCAGAAACAAAATTTAGAGTATTCTTCTTCAAATCGTTAAAAGAATCAAAACCAAGAGACGTCTTGTCTCTTAGAGATACAGACGCAAAATGCGAGAGCGAAAAGATTTCAAATAAATATTGAGACACCGAAAACTCAAGAAGTCTCACAACAATATCTCTACGTTTTAAGACAAACAAACCTCTACCGTTCTTTCCCAATCCGTGTACTCGTTGACAATTGTGTAGAAAATCTCGCTCAGATGATAAGTATAAGAGTTTCTCACGTATGTCCTGCAAAAAATAAAGATTACAAAAATAAATATTTTCATATTGGTCATCAAAGATTTTAATTTTGATTATTTTTAATTTACATCATCGTGTAACAGGAAAAATACATTTCAAGCACTATTTAATAAAATTAATCTACATTTTTCTTAGAATAAAAAAAAAAACATCACAATGTTTTTATTATTTTTATTATTATTTATTCTTTTATTTTACTAAGCAACAGTACAACTTCAAAAAAATATATTATTAAGAGATGTTTAATGCTATTCAAACTAGAAACAACATTTCAGGTGAATGTAACATAACTTAAGTAATACAGCTAAAATAAGATGGAGATAACACATGAAGGTAGAGTGTTCGAAATCAGTATTAAACAACATTAGTTTCGAACCAGTGAACTGACAGGTGCCTCGTGATTGTAACTCCTCGAATTGTAAGGTGTGTACCCATAGAACGCAATTGTACCATTTTGCCACGCGGCTGAATTCGAACGTTTGCCGCGCTCGAGCATGCATCGTGGTCAGTCGCTTACGGTCCGTTTGGCTAAATTGCGTCAGTGCTCGGCATGCGTACATTTGTGACAGATAAAACCGACCGCGGTGACTGCAGTATAAAAATTCTTGCAGAACACTTTTTTTACAGTGCTATTTTTAATGTTATAGATATTTGAACTGAATTTTGTATATAACCTATTTTACTTTATCTAATATAAATGAAAATGATGTTGGGATATTTTTTGAGTATTTTGTGTCCTATCTATATAAGCTTCTTACTAAAATAGATTTATATAATTTGTTGTCAGGTTGTTAATATGAGGTAGCCAAGGGTCCGTCAAAGTCTCAAGTCTCAAGACTCAAAGTCCCGTAAAAATATTAGAATTAGAAAAAAAAAACTTGCTTGCGCAACTATTTCTGCAGTTTAGCGCAAGCGACCGGCGCAGATTCTTCCGTGTATTGGATACGCGCCTTTATTCATACGTCAATTATTAGGGCGGGTATATTAATAGCTTAGAAGTTACTTTAGGGAAAAACGGAAATTCGGAGATGTTTATCTTTACGGGGGAAGATGTCGCAATCACAAGCTTAGATTATATCTCACTATTAAACTTACTGAGCGATAATATCAATTTCGATGAAACATTATAGTATGTGTCCGTAATTTCTAACTTTGGATTTGTTGGGTATTCATTTATTGATGACGAAGAAATAAGAGAAATTATACAAAAAAAAAAAACTTAATCGTAACATTTTAGGTAGTCGTGTTTTAGTTTTGATTGACATTATTCGTGCGAGACGAAAGGATAAAGAAACCAATACCAATACAGAACTCGTAAAAGTACCCACCTTAACATTCGATCCCTTTTATCTGGCTCAATCCCATTTTGCACATCATGAGCCGAAAATTTCCACAACGCTTCACTTGTGACAACTCCAAACAACAAATCGTATTTATTCTGAAACAATCTTCTTCCACTATCGCTTCTTTTTTTATGAACGTTCAAGTTTATGTTCATGTTATTCAGAGGTCCAAAACTTGGGAAGTCTCCCGTTGAATACATAGTCAGAAAATCTTTGGCAAAGTCTGTCTTAATGACTACTCCATCAACTGATGGTCCAAAGGCAGTCAAAAAGTTAGGAGGAGATATGTCTGCGGATAGCAGTTCTTCTATAGTGGCTTCCCTGAGGCAGTCTACTATAATCTCATGGTCCTTGGAGAGATCATCTGGTATGCTACAATTCATATGTTTGGCTAGTTTCAGTGAATAATAGACGGGATCGTCGACAATAGCCCAAGAGCTGAGTGCTGATCCCGATAAAAGGATTGCTCTATGGAATAAACCTGAAAGTAAGATTTTGGTTAGCAGATAAAATAGACCGTATTATTTTCCACAGGTATTTGATAATCCTATATTTTTCTTTCAAGATTTTTTCCACAAATGTATTGTTACTTTGCGACTCCCCAATTTTTGGAGGATTTGTAACTCTTAGATCCCTTTCACTATACCTATGATAAAGGATGAACCCGTTTATAGAAACTATTGTTGCTTGATCGGATAAATTTCCCAAGAAAACTGTTCTTATAAAACTATTCCAATGTGTATTTATTTATACCAATAAGCTTCTGTTTACAAATTAAAAGTACAGTTACGAAGTAAAGTTGGGAATTCATAACTTAAAAATTTGAAACAAATGGAAAAAGCAATTTCTTGATTGCTTAGCGATTCTGTAGATAATTTGATTGCCCCATTCTTTACGTCAGGGAAATCATTTAACGAAATAATGATTTTCGCGAACAATTCGTTATCTTTACTTTGTAAAGCAGAATAATAAATCAAATTGATTGATATTGTGAAGTTTCTGATCTTGCTCTTTATTACGTTCAGGAATCTTTTATCTGAAATACCTATCCAGGCTATTACAGTTTTCCTTGTTTCAGTTTGTTTTTTATGAACTTTCCAGACTAATAGGAAATTCTGAATATTCATAGCTTCATTATGGCTTTCAGACCGATAGTGGCTTCTTCAACATAAAACCTACTTGCAATAATAATTTATTTTATCTTATTTAATCAGTGAACCGAGAAATTATTTTTCAAAAGGGCTTATGTTTGACATGGAATAAATGACTGTGTCATAAAAAAACTATTACAATTATTTTAAGGAAACGATACATACATATAATAAAATGTAAGCATGTAGTAATTTCTAACACAGAGATAAGTATATATTGTTCTCAGCTACATCTGTCTGTGCATTAGTTAATGTTATTTCGAAATCTGGAGGACAACACATATAAAGAAACATCGCTACATTTATTCTAAATTTCGGAAAATATTACCAACGTTAAAGGCTCTAATTAAAACATGACAAATTTAATGATAGTCTTACCAGGCATAACAGTGGGTGATATCATAAGGAAATTGATACAAGCTGCCCCAGAACCGTGGCCCATTAGAGTTATGTTGGTTGGGTCGCCTCCAAACAGCGCTATGTTCTGCTGCACCCAATGGAGCGCCGCTATCTGATCCATCAGCCCGTAGTTTGCTACCCGGGCTTTTAGATGTGGTGCCGGATTTGCGTTGAGGAAGCCTGCGAAAATTGGAACATTTGGGTGACATGTTTTGGGGTATTGCGTAAGTGAAACTATATGGGTTCGTCATCATTGTTACCGATTGTTTTATTAAAGGGTTAGTTTGATTCAGCGACGCAAATGAATATTCAATATTTTTTGAGATGTTATTGTCAAAAAACCCTCGTCAGTTTCACGTTTAACAGAGGATTTTCAATATACGATTGAACCGCTTGGTAAATGTTTCTTAGCGTTAAGAGTCTTTTGATAGACAAAGTGGTGGCTTATGTCAATTTACTTCAAAACTATATAAATGCTAAATACGGTACGATAACAAAGCATCACGCCTGTATTCCCCAAAAGGTTGGACAGAGGTGCACTATTATACACTCACATTTCACTGATGCCGTTATTAAGTCCCATGTAATAGGGGGCGAGCCTATTGCCATCCACCGGGCACAGTTCCAGACTCCGTGCTGCTACTGAGAATTTCCGTATAGAAAATCTAATAACGCTTTGCCCAACCCGGGAATCGAACCCAGAACCTCATACTTAGCAATTGCGCATGCTACCACTGAACCAGTGAGGCAGTCTACGGTATGATATTTGATACTAAAAACATTTCAACGATGACAGACAGCTGAATATCATTATTTCACAAAGGGTTTAATGTTTTATATTTACTACGTAAATAAATCCTTTCAATATTCAAGGGAGATTTTAATTTATCAGTGTGTTTGCCTCGTGGAACTAACATGTTTCAAAATATGTCATTCAAATTCAAATTTTAACAGAATTTACATAACATAACACAAGGCGGGTTAGGCTGAAGTGTATTATTTTACACCCACATTTCGCCGATGCCGTTATTGACTCCCATGTAATAAGACGAGCCTATTGCCATCCACCGGGCACATTTCCAGACTCTGTGCTGTTAATGATTATAATTTCCGTACAGATATAAACTCAATAACACTATGTACGACCCGGGAATCGAACCCAAGATCTCACGCTCAGCAGTCCTGGCGACCACTACACCAAAGAGGCAGTCACTGAATTTACATTTCAATGAATCCGTATTTAGAATTTCTATTCATACTATATAATAAACATGGTTCAATTTGTTCAGCTGCATTCAATTAAATTGACAATCGAAATTGAAAGCTTTTATAATAAATAGAACCCAACAGATCGATACCAAACGATGATTGTAGAGCTACGCTTTTACGAAACGTTTCTTACCAATAAAATTTCCCGATATATTTTCGTGTTGAAACTATCCTCGAGGGGCGGATTTAATTCAAATAGCGAGTAGCATTGGAATGAATCGAATTGGAACGAAACACATCTCTATTTACACGGCTCACAGAAAAAGCAAGCGCAAAAAATTACGTTCATTACACACGATGTGTGTGTAATGAACATAATGTGACATGTGCTTTGAAAACTTTGGTTCAGATATTCGCGAAATATGTCGTTGTACTGAATGTTTTCAATTGAAAATGTCATGGCTAAAACAGACACTTCAATAAAATCATACTTTACAGGAATTCTGCCTGTTTTGAATTGACTTTCTATGTGCTTCATTGATCTAATAATTATCTAATTAATCAGTGTAATTTGTTATTCAATTTGATATAAAATGGATCATATGTAAAGGTGTTGGTTAAATCACCAGCCTCTCTTTTAGTTTCTATTTATTCATTTGGATAATGGCAAATTACACCAAAAATCACTATGTACTTTAGCAGACGTAAGGGATTATTTTTAGATTATTGTCAAACTTCATACTACTCGTAAATAGTAAAATACAATAACCAAAAAAACAATATCATACTTAAATTCAAAAACTCGTCGTTAAAAACTTGATAACTGGAATAATTAAATATATTATGATTCGCAATCGAGTGAAATAAATAATTATTTATCTGTAATTACTGTCAATCAGTTCAAACAAAAACACGATTACTAATTTGAACCTATTCATATAGTATTCCAAGTTGAGATAGAACAGTATAACAGTACTATAACGAATAGAGTGAGTTAACTTCAAACAGAAATATTGATCTTTGATGATACAATCCGAAGTTGATTGCCAATTGACACCACTGTTACAGCGCCCCTGTAACTATAAATCAGAGCATTTAAACTTCAAATTGAATTTGTTTGACATTTTCATTCAAATTCTCTGGGTTAATCAAGGAATGAATGGGAAATAAAACGTATCACCTAATAAAGGGGAAATGTTTTAAATTATTACCGAACGCTTGCTTTATGAAGTGCATGATTAGTGTAATGAAGGGTAGTTATGTAGTTGGGTATTAAATAATCCAATACTATTGGTCCAATATTACTTATATTAGGATGTTGAGTTCCCGATGACTTATATTTGGCATTTAGAACACCTGTCATTATCTAAAGTAACCCTTACCTATTTAGTTGGGTAGGTACAGTCAGTTAGAAACTTCAGGTTACGATAACCGAATGCACGTTGTATTCGTACAAATATGTACATAGTATATAACGACAATATTCCTCACTCTCATATTAATAATGAAAGGAATACCTATAGGAACCATATTAGAACCACATCTTTTGAAATACACGGGAACACTAATCGAGTATTCAATTCCTGAAGCATCGTCTACGAGCTTTACAATAACCCATTACCCTCAATTAAGTCTCATAACTTCGGCGGCATCAAAACAGCTAATAGACTAATGAATTCCTTTTATACCATGATGAACATGGAAATAAAACTTGATTATATTTCAAGAATTCATTCAACTTCCAACGGTCGAGCCGTTGAACTTTCAAGTATTTTGTGAAATAAGACGTCAAGTTTATGACGTTGACTTAATTCACTTATTCAAATGAAGATGAATCTAAACTTTGTGTTGGATTCTTAAATTGTGTAGACTTGATTTGTTTAAGTAGTTTTGAATTTGATTGTTTGACATTATTATTCTGAACGGTAATGGAGAAAGGAAAAGTTGATTAGGCTGTTTTCTGTCTCATTCTATTCCTTTTCTCTTTTTTTTTTGTATTATCATAGTTATTAATTTATCAAAACTCTTCAACATTTTTAGTTTTGTCCAATATTTAGTTCAACGCCCTTGTACGTTGTACGCTACTAGGTCTTCCCATTTAATTCTAAAATTTGAATTGTTTATGATAATGTTTGGCTGTGATAGTCTAGTGGTTGAACGTTTGCCTTCCATGCAGGAGGTCTGAGTTCAAACCCGGCCCGCACCTCTGAATTTTCGGGATCATGTGCAGATCAGAATTTGATTATCACTTGCGTTTACGTGAAGAAGAAGGTGAAGAGGACTGAGAGGGCTCCATAAAGTTCTTGATAGTGTGTGTAGTCCGCACACTCGCACCGGGCTAGCGTGGTAGACTAAAGCCTAACTCATAAGAGAACCTTGCCCAACAGTGGGACAGTAATGGTTTAAAATTATTATTATTGTAATGTTTACACAGCGACTACATTTTTCGAAAAAAGTCTAACTAATTCAAGCTATAAAACAGACCGTTGTACTAATTTACAATTTGTTCACTGAGAAGTCCGGATAAGAATTAATTAAAAGACGGTAAAAATTAATTAAAGGTGGGATTACTTATAGAAGCTGTGGTCAGGGCAACAGTTAAGACGGCTTTGAATCTAGGGCTTATACAGCTTTTATCTCGAGAACATTGGTGTCCCTATCTAAGAAACCCGATATCCCTAGAAGATCTAACAACTTCGGTCTTCAACAAGATTTTTATTCTAAATATTTAGATTTTCATTGTTACTGTTTTGATACTGTTGTCTGTAAAGAATGCCCGGTTTTGTAATTTGAACTCCGAGTAACTGTAGAAAATTATATAAAGTCCAAAATATTGTTGTAGATTCGAAAATTTTCAAGCACTTGAATTGAAAACATTTTTTTTAAACTTTGCCCCACTCTTTACTACTATATCGTAGGTACAGTTTATAAAGATACGTATCACGTGCACACACAACCAGACCCGAAAAAACTATCTGTAGATTATACAAATATTAGAAAGAAAGCAGAAAGCTAATAGCTTAGCCACTGCGCCAACCGTGTCGTCGATTGTCCTCGCTTTAATCCACGTCTATACTGATCGATGGATTGTTCCCCGCAATCCGTAATATGCTATGCTTATGGCTTTATTCGACTGTATTAGCATTTTGAAATTGCCTTACAGGAAGACCGCAGCTTATACTGCCATTCCTGTCTTTTATATTACATACTTGACGACACGGTTGGCGCAGTGGTTGAGAGATCGACTGCTGAGTTACGTGTCGCGGGTTCGATTCCCGCACGGAACAAATATTTGTATGATCTACAGATATTTGTTTCGGGTCTGGGTCTTCGTGTATGTGAATACACACCGCGCCTCGGAAAGCACGTAAAGCCGTTGGTCCTGCGCCTGATCTCTCTCCAGTCGTGTCACATTGCCGTCGCATCGGACTAAGAGAGTGAAGGAATAGAGAGAGCACCTGTGTTTGCGCACACACTTGTGCTCTCTAATACCTCCTGCCTAGTTGGCTAATCTCCGGTGAGATTGGCCGCCGTGACCGAAATCGTTCAGGAGGACATTATTAGATACTTACCCAGAACACCAAGTCTAAAATTCAGGGTAACGACGATGAGGTCAGTGTAGCTAGCCAGTACTGCACCGTCGTATGGATGACTGGAACTCCAGGAATAGCTCTCACCGTGGATGTACACCAATACTGGTAACGCTAGCTTGGTTTCGTCCACTGAAACAAAGAATTTGATTGTATTTTTTTTTTTGTATAACAGCGCAGACATTAAATTAACTTTATTTTTTCTCCTATTAAACCTTAATATTCTTTATTTTTTTAACTCTCTGATTCAAATTACTGATTGAAACAAAAAGGTATTTTAATGACTAAAACATAGCTATTAGCTTATTCAAACCGGGTATACATTATGTTTAAACTTCAGATGAACTATAAACACTCCAAGTTAATTCAATTAACAAGCCAAAACAATGTGGAATGAAACCAAAGCCACTATACAAACAACTTTAAGCAAAATAAACAAAAAATCGCAGTAGATCGCACCACAAAGTGAATTTGTGAAATCTTTAACGAAACAGAAATGTATACTAAATGGAAACGAGCGGGTCTTTGTAATTGATTGCCTAAAATAAATATTGTTCCTTTAAACAAAGGGCATGGTTCTATTCATTTAATGAATCATCTTGCTAAAGAAGCCGTAGTGGTAACAGATGTTTCTGAAGGCCCTAATGAAGTTTATAGTGACGTAATCATAACAACAATTTGTATTTAAGCTGTTTTCAAAGGGTGTGTTAAACTTTTATGTTGATAATAGAAATTGTTAGCCCTAGTTTTAATATTTGGGAATAAATTTATTTTTGGATTTTGGTTGGATAGAGTTATGGAAAGTTTATTAATAAGGGTTATGTTGATTAACATTTGTAACTGTTTAGAGTTTGATCTATTGAAATAGCTGATCTTTTTCACATACTCGTAATTATTATCTATTTCTCTTTATTAAATTTTAAAAGCTTTGCTTGAGTTTGAAGAGTTTATAAAATACACTTAAAAATCATATTTCTTTCTTTGTATATACACTTCAGAAACTCAATTGGTGAATCGCCAATATAAATTTTATCATAAAATTCAACCATGTCATAAACAATTAGTTCAGTTTTCTGTTCAATTCCGGTTAAAATAACCACACGACATATTTTCATGTCAGGTATCTTACCCCAACATTATTTATTATAATTTATATAAATGATATCAGCAAATTTCTGGTCTCTTTATACGGGAAATATATTATAGGTGCAGTGTTATAGAGCACATAAAAAGCAAATGCATTCGTCATTGACCACAAATAATTATTTCTTGCAAGATCTTTAATTAAATTACATTAATATTGACCTTTGTAAATCTAGAACTTGTTAGAGATAATAGTGCATATGTGTATACTCACTTTGCAATGGAGCAAATATGTTTAAATATAGACAATCTTCACTTTGATTCTTAAGATAGGGAATCAGTCTTTTCATATATTCTAGTCTGCCTTTAGGCATTTTCTCTAATATGGTCCTTTCATCGTCAAGGTCTGGTAGTTTCTGTGGGCAGGCAGGACCAGGTCTGTCGGATACGCGCACTCCATCCCACGGGGAGGGGGTTCGGGTTGGGCTGAACCTAAAATAAAAAAAATACACACAATAGCATCACGCCTATATTCCTCAAAGGGTTAGGCAACGGTGTACTACTGTACACCCATGTTTTGCCAATGCCATTATTCAGTCCCATGTAAAAGGGGGCGAGCCTATCGGGCACAGTTCTAAACTCCGTGCTGCTGCTGAGAATTTCCGTACAGATAACACAATAACACTATCCGGGGATGCATCTAGACCAATGAATCAGTCGATAAAGAAAATAAAAACACGATGTACGAAATCTGAACAAATAAACTAGGTAACCGAGAAAAAGACTAATCACCTTGTAAATAATAATTAACTAGACATTCTATTCTCTGTTATTATTAGCTAAAATATTTTCTTAATAATTAACATAGATTAAATAAAAATACATTGTTTTACTTGACATTTCAATTAATTATACTATCTTGGTCTTATTTTACAAAGTACTTTAAATTATATTTTCTTTTGTTCACAGATCAGTTTTGAAGTTCAGCAGACCAGTTTTGAAGAACGAATCGCTGGTGAGTATAAGCATTGTTTTCCACATTTAAAACCCGAAGTAATTGCTCGCCCATTAAAGTAACTATATCCATTAAATCCAGTCTTAAAATATACAACAAATTAGCCACACTTTTGATAAAGTTCTTGATCCAAATGGACTTTCATTATTCGGTGACTTCATATTTATAGTGTCTCTAAAAACCTCTTGAAAATTTATATATGTATTAAGTAAAAAAATATCACTATTTGGTTATTGAGGCTCGTATTGATTAATAATGAGTTTTAAATTATCAACTAACTAAATTAAAATATCTATGATAGTATTTATAACCTTACCACTTTTGTTTATAATCCAATTTACTAATTCAAAATGACCGTTAGTGTTTGAAGAGTTAAAACACATTTAAAGTACAATTTATTTTAGTTAAAGCATAATTTAGTGACGTAGTGGGTTACCAAACCATTGCTTACTCAGTAAACCATTTTCTTCGTCAAGTGGACATAAAAGTTAATACTTAAAAGAGCCTAAAAATAACTAATTTATTTTAGTTAAAGCATAATTTAGTGACGTAGTGGGTTACCAAACCATTGCTTACTCAGTAAACCATTTTCTTCGTCAAGTGGACATAAAAGTTAATACTTAAAAGAGCCTAAAAATAACTCACCTGTTGGATCCAACTGGCGGCGTAGCGTAGGGTACGCCCAAAAATACCTCAAGAGGACTCAAATATCTATGTTCGTCCATAGCCAAAACTATCCCCTGTAATTTTCCATATTTAGTCTGCACTATCCTACTGCTTATCTTAAACTTAACATTAGATTTAGGGACTGGATTAGAAGGATTCAGATAGTACTTTTTATAGTCTTCGTAGTTGCTATAAGCGTTATTCTCGTTATTATAAACTTTAGTATTCAAATGTAGAAAATTTTCACTATTGTAATAGGGGTTCGTTTCGAAATTGACATCTGCATGTGAAGTGTCGTGATCTTCATAATTGTCATCGGGAGCATCGTTCTGTTTAGAATTAAAGTATTTTACACCTTTTTCATTAAAATGCCTATTCATATTCGTAGTATTAGAATTAACAGTATCCACTGAGAGACATGTCACGACGAGAATAAAGTAGATATTGAAGTACACTATTTGTTGAGCGGGGTATTTAATGTGTGCACATAATGGGACATGGTTGAACATGCTCGAATCACAGTATCTAGTCCTCGCACTATTGCGTTTGTTTATCATATTTCGTCATGTTATCATTTTGTCGCGGTTGAATTATCGATCAACTGTTTTTTGCTCTCCAACTGTTGAAAACACATCTGGAACAAAAGAAAAAGACCATTAATATGATGAAGTTAAAATTTAAAGTCCATACACTGATGTTAACTTTGTGTTATACAAAAGGTGTAATGAAGATATTTATAACATTTTTTTATTTCGAATTCTTATTATTTTTATATACGACGTATGATAGTGTGTCAGTATCCCGGGATTATAGACCCTCATAAATCCCTTTATAATACTGAGAGTAAATGACACGATTAGGTTCTCAAAATTATAAATTGGCAGGTATTAGTTCCCTAACCTGATTGGTTTTAATTGTTTTACTAAATACATAGTTAGGGACATTTGATACCTTTGATACCTAAGCAAATGAGTTTTTTGATCAAATAGCCTAATATCAACGTAATCTTAGTTAATTCCACATAGAATTACAAGTAAACCACAAATGTTATTTGACGATATATCCTCAGGCTGTTTGCTTATCCTGAGATTACATCTAGACCAAACATTTGTTTAGTAGATTTACACAGAACATTTTGTTAGGTTATACATGTGTGTAGCTAAGATAATCTTTGTATTAAACGACAACAGTATATCGTGTTGAATTATAAATAAAGTTAGCAACAAAGGTACATGATTATAATATTAAATGTCGTGTGAACGCTGGCTAAAGTTAGATAAATTCTCTTGAGGGTTTGTGTTCCAGGAATTCAGGTCTTACTGTTCTTTTAGATTTAGAGCGTTATGTCTTCATTTATACCGTGGTCGTCATAGTGTCCCAACAAATATGCTTTAGGCTGGATTATTTCTTCGAAAAACAAGAATAAAGGAACCTATTCCATTAATCCATACACGTATATTAAGAGAACTAAAAGCAATAATAACAAACCCGATCACATCTACCTCATTACACGTAATTCTTTTATCCTACAAAGTAGCTGGTATAAGAAATAAATTGGTATTTCAAGCAATTATGTAGGTCACTGTAATACTGTAGCTATGTTTTCGTGCTAGGCAGATAAAAGACTAGAGTTACTTTAATTATCTATCTTATGGACTGTGAAGAACATTAGTCTGGTTAGTCTTGGGTTCATAGATCGCGGTGATGGAGTATACCTGAACAATTAAAGATGTTTGCTTCGAGTTCATGACTTACAATTGCCTCAGTTGAATCTTTGGTTCGACTTACTGCGCGGAGCTGGACTACAGTATGTTTCC
This sequence comes from Shargacucullia verbasci, assembly GCA_947562105.1. Taxonomy (NCBI): domain Eukaryota; kingdom Metazoa; phylum Arthropoda; class Insecta; order Lepidoptera; family Noctuidae; genus Shargacucullia; species Shargacucullia verbasci. Next base: position 1,686,779 of record OX387283.1, read on the forward strand.
TAATATTTACTCTGATCATTGTTTAAATATTATTAAAATGTTGAAGAGTACGTCAACCATCAACAATCAACAGTGTGAATAGAAATGAGTTATGTGAATAAAATCATCATTAAAACCTTTCGCTGGAAAAAGTTCTAGAATATAAAGTGTCTGCCATCGCAGCTTCTGGCAAACGGGTCGATGCCAAACAATAGCTGGCTTTGCCGCATCCGTGACGAATCAACCCGGCAACGACTCGAGGTGTAAACATTGGCAAGTTAGATAGTTATCTAGATTGATGACACCCTTGAACATGATTATGTCCATAAATAAATCGGCATTAGTAAAACGATTTAAAACCTGCCCGAAAATATCCCCTGCTATTGTACAAGAGAAACGCATCGCTTCCTCCGAAATCATGGCTTTACTTCGGGTTCTGCCATCTGACCCATGCAATGGACACATTTGCCAACGTTAGGACACAATCAGAATAAACGACATACATCGACCATTTTCCTTTTCCCTTGGCACGCCTTCGGTAAACAAAAGCAGCATTGTAATAGACTGTTTTGAGAATAGATCCGTTGTATTGTTTCGTACCGTCCATTGGTAAGGGTAAATGGCAGGGAAAGATTTTCGTCGATTCTTTTTTTCGCGTCAGCGTATATATTACTTTGAATTATTACGCCCTATTTTAGGGTCGCATTTTTGCTGGCTAAAATGTGAAATGACCGGTGGTTTCACGTAATAAACATGTTTTGGATTTTTTTCTGGCAACATTAATAGGGTTGTTTGCGGGTTTTATAAATGCTAATAGAAGGGTGGATATTGTTTACTGTTTGTTTTTATAACAGAAAGTTTTAATCGTTTAATAAAGATGCAGTTCATTAAAGCTTTACGTAATTAATGTACAAAAAGTACATATCCTTTAAAACTTCGTAGAATATACTATGCCTAAATCTACACCCGCATATATCGCATAGTTTCTAAACTATGTACTGAAAAGCATATCTTGTTACAGTGGACTGTTTGGAACTAACTTAATAGTACTTGGTACATTCTTAATGTTTAGGTCAGTCGGTTATTAAGACGGATTAGGGATGTCAGGATTGATTAAGTTAAAGCATTGCTTTTTGAATTAGTAATTAGATACGAAAGAAGTGATAAGTTTACTATTTACTACGTAACTTATTATTCATCACATATTGACTTTACGATGAACTAGACAAGGGTATAATGCATATAACGTAAGAAAGCCGCTTTCTGTGCTAGGTGTTAGCGGATTCGTTTCTATCCTCTCACGAAATATAATTATTGTATCGGGTGTTTGGAAGAAATCACTTTTACCGATGAGACCTTCAATTGTACTGTTCTAGTTGTAATTTTTTGGGGCGAAATTCCCGCGTAAAAGGATCGAGATGTATTGAAAAAAAAAAAAATGGCAGATATTTTTCTGTATTTGATTTTACATTAGAGGTTACATTACTCTTTGACGCAGTCGATATTTTACGAGATTCCTTTCCATAAAGCAAAACACTATCTTATAGAGATTTATGTTGAAGCGCACGTTGAATTGCCCCCGTAATGTGTGTGTTTCTTATCCGAGTGAGCAATAAAAGTATACTTTAACTGTCTATAAAATTTGTATGGCAAAACTATAAATATGATCTGGTATGCATGTGAAATGTATTTCTAAAAACTGGAATACACGAGAAATGATAGTATGTGGCAACGTTTTAATAAGAGCGCTAAATATGACAACATCGATCTGAGCTACACAAACTACAACTTCGTGTTATATTTATGAATCAGAATTATGCATGAGATCTTAGCTCACCCGTCTTCGCGTATTACAGAAACCTATTTGCTTGACCTATTTATAGTATGCTTCTTGGAGGCAGGCACGTTATCGATGTGTGAAAAAACTTACTTTGACTTTGAACTACGTACACTAACTGATAAATGAAAATTAATAGGAAAGTCATAGGTTGATATTTTAAGTACCTAGATGTTTCGGATTTTATTTTCGGTTTAAGATCTGAATCGGAAAAGAATTGTATCTTTATGGATTTGATCTTAACAAGTGGTCGCCTAGTGGTCGTAATTCGGCCGTAATTCATATTTTTTTTAAAGTTTGAACGTTATGGAGATCCTTTTGTCAAAAACCTCTATAATTATTGCGTATAATTTTTTGAATTTTGTTTTATTACTTTAGCTGCGAACGTGTACATGCACTCCTTCTCCATATAAACGTTAACAATGCTAAATCTCAAACTTCTCCATGTGCGCAATATCCCTTAAAAAGGGCACAAAGTTTTCTCTTAACGTATTAATAGGTATATATACAAATAGATATAAAATTATCTTTCCCTTTCAAAACAGAATGTCTAAAAAGTCCAATTAAAATGTCCAATTTGATGACTCTTTTTGCATAAGTTTCTTATTCAACAATCCGTGGCAATTTTAGGTGCCCAGGTATGTCATTAAAACTATTAATTAATACTCTTGCATATGCTTACCATATACAATGTGAAGCTACGTGGAAAATCAACACAACGATTGTAAACTGGTGTTAGAATCGTATTAAGTACATAATTATATACACCTTACCTGAATAACATTGCAATATTAAAATAAATTTAAACATCAATAAAAAAAGTACCACATATTTTATCGGCTTCAACATAAAATGCAATATTAAAATCGGCGCCAACAAATCGAACATAATTAATAATTCAGTACAAACTTACCGATGAAGCTATGGAATATTATTTATCTGATTCTGTCAAAATATATGCACTGAATATTATTTCAGTTTAAATGAACAGAATATTTTACGAGCACGTTTAATTAAAACCAAAACAGGTCCATTGCAATGTACATAAATACATTTATGTGTGTCTACTTTACTGCGTGTAAAATCAATAGTTAAATATGGAAATGGTAATTTTTATATAAATAAAAAATAGTTCTGCTCCCAGAAACCCAATTAATAAACCGCTAGTCGATTCGGTCATGTATATTGTAAGCCTATAAAAGACCGGTGATAGCTCTAACCGCAGAGCTATCATTGGAATATCGGACGTAAATGCCGAGTGGGAAGTACTGATTTCAGATAAATTGATATCGTACTGAATTTTGAGTTAGTGAATTGTACCGCTATCATGAGTTTTCTTACTATTTACTATCAAAGTAAAGTAAATTTTCATGAAAGCGATTCGCTATCATGAAAATTTGGACTGGACCAATAAGTGTGGTAGATTTCTAGTGAAGTAAGACACGAATGTAAAGAAGTATGTGTTTTGATCATATTAAATAGTATGCTAATATTCTATTATTGTATGATGCATTCGAAGTGAATTCTCAAAGTACATTTTTTGTTGAGAGAATTTTTTACCGCAAGTAGATAGTTTCTCGAGATATCTGGTCCAGTACACCAACTGCCTCTGAGTCACCGTAACTGGGATTCAAATATGTGAAAGGAAGAGTCTAGTGGCTTTTGTACCAGAACCAAATGCCGCTGAAAGACGCAAAAATAATATTCTGAATAAAGAACAATTCAATAAATTAGAAAGTAAATGCAAGCATAACTTTGGCAAAATTATTATTGTTTAATATTTTATCTGTGGCTAATTTAAAAACATTGAATATTATCATTAAGGCTTCGAGGAGTACTGGTGGGATGCTACATGTATTGATTACAATAAGTTGTGAGAATATTAAGCACCTTATTTAAATGATATTGCCTACGATTCTTGGAAAAGACTAGATTTGAAGGACCAAAACATTAAATTAAAATTTTTAATATTATAAGATTAAGCTGTAGTGCCCAAACGGTTAGGCAGAAGCTATTTAATTGTACTTGAAGTAAAGATTCACCCATACACATTTCGCCAATGCCGATATTTAGTCCCATGTAATAGATGTACTCTTGCACACATATTTCGCCGATTAAGTCCTATTTAATTGAGCACAATTCCAAACTCCAGACTGTTTCTCAGAATATTCTAACAGGAAAACCTAATAACACTTTAATAATTAGATCTTACTTAACCTCCATTACACCTCTGCTATCTCCGTGGTAATTTTCATCATTTGACATTACAAATCGTGTTCTCTGAAAAGCAGGGACATTCAACCACAAAAAAGTCCAGTAAATTGTTGCTAGCTATTTTATTTAAGTGAGGAGGCCGCGAGTGGGCAATGAGAGAACTCCATCAAATAAATTTAGCCCAAAAAATTCGCTACAGTAAAATAAAACTTTATTGCTTACATAAAACGTTACAGTTACAGTCGTTTGTGGAACTTTAAATATTGATGAATTTTTATGAATTGAAGAAAATTTTATTATTTTCTTTGAGGTCGTTTGCTTTTGGTCCCCAGTGATCTTAGTAAATGTGACTCAACTAGACACTTTACGAGTAAATTATCTGTTAGAGTTTGATTATCACTTGCGTTAATTCTGAAGAAAAAATTTCAAAAGTGCACACTGGACTAGACAGGGCTCGCTAAACTCAATTAATAAAATAGTTTTAAATGTTTTATGTGCAAAACTTTAATAAATTTAATCATTATACTAATTCCAAGAGAAAAAAGTAAAAACGAACTACTTAAAAGTTAAAAATAAAGGGGTTTCCCAGCTATAGAAAATTGGTTCTTCCCTTTGTTGTGCTGCTTATTAAGTCGCCTTCAGATTGCGACAATTTATGCAAAAGCAGAACTTTATCATCTTCATAAAAACATTCCATTAGTGTCAACTGGGTGGAGGGTGTAATGTCAAATTAGTGTCGGACCTCCGTCGACGTCTATTTTAGAAGAATTTTGCAGACATAAAGTTGGAATAGAGAAATAAAATTTATTGAAACTTTAATGATGTTTAGTAAATATAAATATAAGATATTGTGTTATAGTGGTAGACAGATTATTATCTCGAGCCCAAAGTAGTATTAATAATAGTCAATCTTGAAAAAAAAATGATAGTAATAGGTACATCTATTTAATGGTATAAATGATTTATTTCCGGAATATAATTTTATGAACTAACATAGCTCTAAACGTCCATTAAATTTAAATGCAAAAGTTAACGGAAACATTATAAATAGGAGAGAAAATAAAGAATTTACTTCACACATCCCAATCACATACTATCAAAATGCTAAGGGAAGCATTCTTGTCACGTGACTCGACCTTTGCGACGCGAGATGAATTCCATTTCAGCAAACACAATACAAATCGAACCCTAACATGCACAAATAGGGTCCAGAATTAAATAAACCCCGAAAGTCCAGAAAGAGGAGATGTTAAAACGATGTCAAAGGTACAGAAATAGGATGAGCATGTCGGAATCGTCCCCTCGAGGGGTTTTCATTAGAGTTTACATAATTATCAAACTTGATTTAGTAGAGTGAGTGCTTAGGTAGAAATAAGGGTAACTTTACAGGAACAAGCAAATTGCACGGATTACAAGTACTCAAGCCAATTACGAAAATAAGTAGACTTCAAGCAATGAGCTGACTGACGGGCCCGACCTTTTTGGTCCCCAAATTATCGTGGAAATCAAAATCATTCCTTTTGACATCCATCTACCAGCTTGTTTTGATACCGTATTTTTTTTTTTTTTGCCTCAGACCAATATATTATTGTTACTTGTACTTGAATTTTGAAATAAGTCTTGAACTTTTCAGAATTATTTCTTTGACTTCATGGTATACTCTGCAATTTATTAAAACCTAAAAGTAGTAAGTAAATCTTATTGGGTAAATACGTATAGCACCTACGTCTTAATGCTCGTTTGAGTTACACAAACATTCTTACAAATCGACTGCTAAGCAGAGCAATTTGGCGGACATTCCGGACGCGTATAGGAATCCCGCTGCTGAATAACTAATGCTCCGGCGTTTATGGACCTAACTTGACCTGTTGAGGTGATTTAAAAGTTTAATGGTTAGTTTTAAGTTGGATACAAAGGTTAAATCATGCGATTCACGTGGTAATAAAGAATGATTTTTAAAATAGTAAACAAGAATGCTACTGAAGATCCGCCTGAATACGAGTATTTTAGAGAAAAGAAAAGAGCGAAAATGTATACGAGACGAACATTGAAGAAGAGTACATGACTAGACAGTATAAAGATAAAGATAGTAGATAATCAGTTGATGACAGCAGATATAGAAACCACGGTAACTGTTGTTTTAGTTAGAAGTATTATATCACAGTATAAGAAAATATTGGTGTAATCCTTCACTACAGTTAGAAAAATAAGACACAAACAAATAAAGATGAAAGCATTGCCAAGAATTCTGAATTCTCTGTAAACACAAGTTTATTAAACCCGATGTGATTGGAGCTTGAAAAATGGATACATATAATGTAAAAGCATGTAATATAATAATCAAAACTAAAGTACTTATGATCCATGAAAAGGCAAACATATTTTGTGTTATATCAAAGTTTAAATATGAAAATAAAAATATAACTTATGTTTATAGCTCTATCATGTAATGATATCTTTTCATCATATTTCTTCTTTGAAGTCAAGTTAAATTAGAAAAATATGAAAAATAATGCTCATCAATAATAATCGAGGTAGTTATAAAATTTCAACGAGTAGGCACATCTTTTGAAACATTGTATTCGGATTCCATAAAATCGGAACTCAATCGGAAGTCCCAGTTATTTGTAATTAAGTACGGAATTCGATACGACTTTCATTAATTGTAGCAAAGTTTGGTCGATCGCCAAAATTTTATATTGGATTCAAGCCAATATCGAGAGTTACAATCATTGCTTCCGTCATTATTGTTCCTGTGGCTGTGTTCTGTGTTTGATGTGCGTATTGGTTTGTATAGTTAGAATAATATTAGGCTATACATTCCAGTCTATTGTTAGGGTTGCTGACAAAATTCACCAATGAGCAAGTTGCTGTTCTTGAATGAGCAATTGTCTGTTATGCAAATAATAGATCCTGAAAATAATACTAAAAGCTCTTATAACTAAATTTTATCTCATCCTAAAACACCACTCTCTTTAATCAAAACCATATTTTCTATTTCTTCTGTACTTTAAAGTCTTTCAACGTCAACGTTTTCTTAAACAAATCAGGCAAATCTGTAATCCACAGATTTCCTTTTTCCACTTAAATTTTTTCCTCTTATACCGTCTCGATGAGTTGCAGTGAATACTTGAGGGAATTCAAATCAATATCGTGCAGTAAACATTGAAGTTGGAATAAATAAATGTAATTTCTAGAGGCAACGATGTTGACGCCAAAGTTGTGGTATAGGCAAATGCTTTTGATTCGGTTACGATTGAGGAAAATGTTTTAGTAAGTAAATAAGTCGTATTGATTTTGTGCCTTACTGGTTTTTTCATAGTAAATGGGCTTTGAGAACAATGCTATAAGTTTGAATTCACAAAACGCTTATGTTAAGGCTTCTGGAAAAATACGTTTGTTCCAATTTGCATATCATAATCAATTATGTTCCAAACCTTGTATTGAGTATCTTCAAAGATATTTACGCCTGCAGTATTCAGAGGTAAAAGTAAACGTGTATATATTTCGAAACTATATGAAGAACAGATAGTGGCCTGATAAATAAAAGTTCTTACTGTAGGAACAAATGTGCCAACATATTAATGTACATAAATTGTTTATAAGGTAATATATAAGTAACAAAACCCAAGGAACTATAAATTACTGTACAAATGTTATAATGGAGCGCATTTTCAATTACAAACCCAATACATTCTATTTCTCTCCGAACAAGTTCTCTTGCAGCACGTGGCTCCAAATAGTGCTAACGCACTTACATTAATTAATGTTGGAAGTTTCTACAAAATTCTGAGAATTTCTTGTATAGTAGAAAACGGGTTTGCAGAACGACTTACGTAATACTTTGATTAATGTGAAATTCGAAACACACGTCTCATAAACTTCATAGAAATTATGAACGTAACAAGAATTTCTCTGCATCTAATGAAAATCCAAAAGCTGGTGAAAGTTACACCTGAAACTGACTAGCTGAAACTATTAAGTCTAAAGCAGATATTACTAGGAAAGCGCGCGTTGTCGCGTAGCAAAGCCGATAATCTCGTTAGGGGTAAAGGTTTTTCTGCAAATATTACCTGTGTTTGTGAAATAAAAATGTGTATATCTTTTTTAAAAACGTGCATTTTTAGTTTAATAAATTTAATTTTTTTACAAATGTTTTATATGGCAACTAGAACATAAATTTTGAAATAATTTGAACCATCTTTGATCTTCATATACTTAGTATTAATATGAGAGAGACAGAGAGAGATTTTGTGTTTTTAACAAATAAAAACATTTTCATATTTTAGTTAGTAATTTCTAGTTTCTGTATTTTCACAGAAATTATGCGTACGCAGTGAATATCCAAAACTCACTATTTGTATAGACTATACAAAGATACGGTATGATACCTGTAAATATAACACTAATCTTCTATCAATTCTCTTTACACAAAACGTCATTTAAATACTGTAATTTAAATACAATTAGTCTATCAACTGATCTGTCGCTTAAATACTACAAATTCTTGCACTGCTAATCAAATCAATGTCACTGATAAAATCACCAGAATTGTACTATTACAAACAAAGCCACTTTCAAAGACAGTGTTCCAATACATCAGTCGTATCTATTCACCCAATCTGCTCGTAACCTATCTGATCTACGTAACAGTGTGTAAACAGACTTGAATTGCTAGTCGCCAATTGGGCCAACACCGACCTCACTATACGGACGGACGAACGGTCAATTGTTTTGTATTACCTGAACAGTTCGGTAAACATCATCTTATTGTTTTGAAAATATTGTGCTAATTTGGATTTAAGAGCGGTCTAAGTCACTTAATTGCGTGTAATTATTGTTTATATTTATTTTTTGAGTAACCTACACTATTCTTAATTTTCGTTTCTTTTCGTCGCATTTTACTATTCTCAACTTTCATGTCTATTGCCACGATTTGTTTTTCTCAAAAGAGCTGTAATGGCGTATCATTTACGGCATTTATTTTAATTTTACCGTTATCCCCAGTCTTTAATTCACCTTTGACTCCTACCTATTATTTTTTGGTGTTCTCAACAGCGCTTATTTCAAGTTCGTGCTTTGTAGTAACTTATGTTTATCTGAATTAATTTCTTTTATAAAAATATCACCAAAGATCAAACGTTTATGTTTAAATAAACCTACCTATACACGCAAACTGTACAAAACACAACGGCCATTTCCATCCAATATTTTGTCCCAACAGATTTGCAGTTTCACTGCAATGTCATATGAAAGCGTTTGTGTGCTCAAATCCTTTGTATTTGTTTGCAAAACCATCGTTTACAGTCGTGTACCGCTTTAATCTTTGGTTCGTGAATCCGCTTTGATACTTGTTAGTAAGTTGTATTATATCAGGAGCTTCCGTACCGGGTTTGTATATGATTGACGTATCTGTATTATTTGACGTCTATACAGGATGTGTTGATACTAACTTTCTATTTGAATAGAGTTGTAGTGTAAAGGTTGATTGACAACCGGATTTAAACGGCGTTTGAGGATACGATAGAGCGAGTTGATTGACTGTACTGAATGGTTTGCTAGATGTTTCAAATTATTATTTTCAAAAGTGATTATGAGCGGTTGCTATTATGCGTACAAAATTAAATGACATGAATCTAAGAACTGCCCATATAGGCGTGAAGCTATGTACATACATATTTACATAGCATCACGCCTGTATTGGGGGTTTTATGGGTGAGGCTGAGGTGTATCGTCGTACACGCATATTTTGCCGATTTAGTCCTATATCATAGAGGGCGCTCCTTTTGCTATTTCTAAACTCCGATCTGCTTTCGAAAACATTTACTAAAATTTCTTTTCGTAGTAGAAAGAAAAAAGAGATTGGTTTGGATAGGCCACTGTAGATAGTAAAAAAATATTAAGCCTAATAATTATCTCATAAATCCCAAAATTATGGACTGTTAGCCCACCCACAAACTTTATAATTTTCATCCCATCAAATTTAACGAAAGCAATAATGTAAGAAAGGCGCATCCCATTCTACGGCTTAATTAGCAAACTTGTTTCAACCCAACAATTTTTTTCATCGTTTTACTTAATTTCAAATTAAAAATTTCTTACAAAGGCCAAAGAACAAAACCACCGAAACCACTAAACAAGAAAAAAGGAAATACAAGGAAAAGTTAGGAAAATGGAAAATTTATTCATCGTCAGCACTTATATTGGTGTCGCAAAGAAAATGGCGGTACAAGCCATTGAGCAAGACGTGGAATTAAAACTTAATGGGATGCATTAAGATGGTGACGGGAAAAATAGGAAAGTTTAATTAAAGGTTATTTTCTTTAAAGAATAATGTAGGCTTGCTAGTCTTAAAACTGTGTTAAATGTATCAAACTAATTTAGAATTAAATGGCTCGTATCTCGTCATATGTATATCAAGATAATATTATGACCTTACTTTGAAAAAGTCCAACTAGTTTAACTTAAGCAAACCATGTAAACGAGGTGCCCTAGATATCTTTAAAATTGATAGTAAAATGGTCTCCAAATACGAAATGATGTAATAAAAGCATCATAAAAGCGTTGTTAAATAAAGTAAAAATTTAAAAAAATGCAACCTTCATACCTTTCTTAATAATAACGTTATTTCTCAAGATACTTAAGTCGTAAAACTGAATGAAGAAACAAATGCAGTTACAATAGGTTATAATTAAGATTACTACGCCAAGGAATTTGTAAGTGAAAGCTTTATTTGAATATTGACCGTTAGGTGAAAGTATCTTCAAAGTATAAAATGTTTTTTTATTCATAGATATATGTATTGAACGGGCGGATAATGTTGTGGAAAAAGTACGAACTGAAACAATTATAGGCAATAAAAATTAAGGTCTAAAAATTTTTTGTTATGTAAGAGGAATGTTAAGAAGTTTAAAGACTCCATCGCGCCTGTAAAATATAAACGTGTTGGATATATTCTTTTTAGTTGACGGAACTTGAAAAAGTTAGCTTGAGAAACTTTTCTGAGTGGTTCTAGCACTTGGGATTGCAACAAAATGTTACCAGTTGGAGTAGTAAAGTTGTGTAACATAATGTTTGATGTAGATAAATATATAAAGGAAAAAAAGAATATTTAAACCAATATATAATCGACCCATGGTGATAATATCAGTTGTAGTATTGTCAGTTTAAAATTTTCTGGTTTCCTGATTTCTATTGATGGTGATGCAAAAAGGACCAACCTGAAATCTTAGGTCTGAGATCCGCGGCGTAATTACCGTTGTAGCAATAAGTTTGCGACAGGCGAACATTGCACGATAGCTTCTGTCAAACGTTATTTTTATGTCATATATGTCAGGCCAACAGTGACGCTGTTGTCGTGTTGCGAATTTGAAACTTGTTTTACAACACTCAGTACTTGTGAGATAATATGAATTTATGTTTAAACCTCCTTCAACTTTTGATCTAAGTGAAACTGGATTATCAACTTCGTTTTGCTTTCAAACATAAACAATAGTTCATTCCAAACTTTCCAACCAACTAATCGAAGTTTTAACATAATCAAATCTTTGTTAAAACTGATTATACATTCAGAAGAATAGTAGATCCTCAAAGCAAGTTCACATTCATCGAACCATTGCATTAGAATGAACGGAATAATGAATATTTATCAGCACGAGTTATAGCATTTTTATCCTTAAGCTTGTTTCCATTCCGAACTGGGAATAATATAAAAATAAAAAGTGGGATCAGCAATTTAGATTAACGCTTAATTTGAAAATGTTAAATGGGGGACGCATTGAAATTAGGTTGTTCCTGTTTTCAGGCCCAAATGAGCGTAGAATTACAATGGCTTCATTATAATTTATGTAATGATATTTATTTATTCTAATGGATTGAACTGAATTCTAACCAATAGTTACCCGGATAAATTACCCAGGTAAATATGTCTATAGTTACATTCAAAGCTTGTGAAGTTACAGTAAACATTGAAACTAATCATCATCTAAGTAAACCATTAAATTACTGAACTCTAATAGAACTATAAAACATGTTATCGCTTGTTTAACTTGTTTTCTATACTGGTGAAGCAATTTCACCTCAAACAATTTTCCCATTGAAAAAGTCGCTTCAATAGTATAAAAGTGTGAAGGAATCAATATCTAAAAAGGTCGCCAACATCTGTCTTATCTGCACGACATGACCTTTGCACAGCGCTCCAATATTCACACAGTTTTACTTTTAGCCAAACCCTAGCTCTTCACATCGAACGGCGATCCGATACTCGAGGGTAAGATATACATTCGTATGCTAAGTGGGCAATACAGACAAAACAGTAGCCGTTTGATAGTATTCGTTGAAAAATACAATAGTTTCGTGTTGCTGTTTACGCTTCGCAAAGGTTATAGCGTTTTATATTCAAGAGATTTTTTTATTCTAAAAGGAATAGAGTTCGTTATAGACGTCTGTGAAAGTTAGTTATTTTTATTATTATAGATATCGGTATGCTGATTGGAAATGAAAGAAAAAGAATATTTATACCTAGTCGGTAGAAATTCACTGAAAAAAATCAACCGGGTGAAAGACTTTTTCTAGATTCTTTAAATGAATTGAAGGGGAAATATTTTTTATGCTAATATGGGAACGAAAAATAAATAATGATTGTTATGTTTGCCTCCGGTGTAATACAAATTTCAGGAATTGCTTGGCTAAAATAGTATTGTTGTTGAAAGAAGGCATTTAATTCGCAGAACTTGTGATCTCAATTGGATTCCTTTCCCATGGCACGTCTGAAGTGTTATTGTTGCTGAATCTGTTGTTTACCAAGTAAACTAGTTTAGACTCCGTCTAAAAAAAGAAAAGCATGGAAGATAAGCCCTATCGCGAAATTAGGTCGTGTTTATTTTTCCGGAACGACAACGAAAACTTATTGAACAGTTCTTAATGTGTTCTTTTGGTTGTGTAACCACCTAGTGATAAATTAGCTGATTGGCTATCTACAACTTACCTGACAGAAAGTGCTTTATTATTATTATGTCATAGGCGGCAAACGAACAGACGGATCGCCTGATGGTAAGCAATTAACGTCGCCCATGGACACCCGCAACACCGGAGGAGTCACAAGTGCGTTGCCGGCCTTTTAAAAAGGAGTACGCTCTTTTCTTAAAATGTATGTTGTCATTTATATATGTTAAGATGAGAAATGACAGCGACTAGTGTCACTTTTTATCGAACTGATATCTTATTTAAATAGTTAAATAGCTTTTTAATTTATTTAATAGTTCCCATAGAAAAAGTGCGATGTCCAAATTAATCAAGGGCATTATCCATATCTTTTTTTTATTTACAAATGAACTTTCATGACAGGAGACCTTATTTTGTTATACTAGAAAATAACATTAGACTGTTGAAAGACTTAAAGAAATTAACTTGTTGAAGACTAAACTCTAGAGCTTCTTTTACAACATAGTATTTTTCAAAAGTATAATAAGCATTGACAGCCTAGCGGTTAAACGGTTGCCTTCCATGCAGGAGGGTCTGAGTTCGAACCCGGCACGCACCTCTGAATTTTCGGAAACATGTGCGGATCAGAATTTGATTATCACTTGCGTTTACGGTGAAGGAAAACATCGTGAGGAAACCTGCACACCTGAGAGGGGTCCATAAAGTTCTTGACGGTGTGTGTCCGCCAACCCACACCGGGCCAGCGAGGTGGACTAAGGCCTAACCCTTCTCGTTCTAAGAAGAGACCCTTGCCCAGCAGTGGGACAGTAATGGGATGACTTTTTTTTATTATTTCATGAAATTTTAAAAACCCTTAAAACGTACCTCTTTTTCACAGAACACAACGAATCTTCCACACAATAAAGCATGTAATACACAATAACTTAACAAATAAATCCAGGAAAGTTTTTTTGCAAACAAAATATACTATCTTCAGGTTAGAATGTGACACATAGTTTGACACCTCATTCATCAGAATCCATTCAGAGATAAATCCCATGTGAAATGAACTACCAGCAGACGAGTAGATTGAAATATAAAATACTGTGTATATTGTAATGTTTCAGTGTGCTACTTTACCTATATACGTACATTATTATCACAATGTCAATGTAAAATTATTATTCACTAGCTTCCGTCCGCGGCTTCGCCCGCGTGGTTAACGAACCCGTACATTTTTCCGGGATAAAAGGTAGCCTATGTGCTATTCCAGATTATAATCTATCTCTGTGCCAAATTTCATCACCTTTCAGTAGTTTTTGCGTGAAAGAGTAACAAACATCAATCCATCCATTCATCATCCTCAGAAACTTTACGTTTATAATATTAGTAGGATTGAGCAGTTGCCAAGAAATAATTAGTAAATTTTTTTTGCTCTGGGTTCGATCCGCTGAAACTACCCGCTGTTCGATGGTGGAGTTGTTGTGCCCGGCAGAAATCAATATGCTTACCCTTGCATGTGATTTAGTAACGGCATCTGCGAAATCAGGATGTATCTACCAGCCTAAAACTTCGGTGAAAACTGACGTGATATTTCATGATAGTATTCATGACTTCACATTAAAGAAAATAGCCTTTCATTATTGACCTAGAAGAAAAAAACTCAAGTTGAATTTTAAGTATAAGCGATGAACACATTAGCTAAATATCAGCTATGATGAGTATCATAATGACGGGTAAGATAGCCCAAATAACCACAATCGGCATATTAACACAGGTCATCAAAACAGCAATACAAAAACATCACATAGAAATTAATGTAGCGAAAACGGGTGAAAAAATGACGGTCCATAATAAAGAAGTGAGGGGACAAGAAGAGACGGTAATTAGGGTTCAGTTGGCAATCAAAAGTGAATCCCTTTAGGACGGAAGGCGAGATCGACGGCAATTTGCAACGTAGTCCTTGGAGACGCATTAGCTGAAATGTGTTGTTGACCCATTTTGCTACATCTGGCCTCCTTAATCTGTGTCGTGTTTTCTTATTCTGTCATTCGTGAATTGAGCTGGCCTTAATATAGTGTGACCCGTGAATTATGTTGGTCTGAATAGTGTTTTTTTCGATGAAGAATAAGTATGAAGCAACCCTTCGATCCATCCACCGTCTTGTATAGCCTGTGGCTATACAAGACGGTGATCCGCCCTATGCTCACATATGGCTCCATAGTATGGTGGCATAAAACCAAGGTAAGCACAATAGCAAACAAAATGCAGCGAATCCAGAGACTCGCTTGCCTGGCAACTACAGGCTGCATGAGAACCACCCCGACTGCAGCCCTAGAAGCCATGCTAGATCTCCCACCGCTACATCTATTTATACAGCAGGAAGCAGCCATGTCAGCGGTGAGACTAAAGTCTCTGGGTCTCTGGAGAAACTGTAGTACACTCAACACTCACACTTCTATACTAGATGAACTCTATAGAGACTTCCCCATCATGCAGGCAATCAATGACCGCATACCAAAACAGTTCATTTTTGACAAAAAATACAAAATTCAACTCCACGAAGGACAACAAAGTTCAGGGCTATGCCCTAAAGAACTTCAAATCTTCACGGATGGGTCCAAAACAAGTGCAGGTACCGGATCAGGTATTTTCTCGGAGGACCTAAACATAAACATCTCTACACCTCTAGGGGCCTACAACACAGTATTCCAAGCAGAGTGCAGGGGCATCACTCTAGCGGCCTCAGCGGCCTTAGCAAGAGGTGTCACGGAATACCCTATTCGCATACTCTCGGACAGCAGGGCGGTTCTGCAAGCCCTTAATAGCTACACCGTCAATTCCGAGTTGATATACGAGTGCCACCAACGACTAAATCAGGTAGGCAATCGTAATAAAATAACCATTCAATGGATCAAAGGACACAGCGGCTCTAGGGGTAACGATGCTGCTGACGAACTAGCTAGAAGAGGGTCGAGCATGGGCGTGGTAGGACCCGAGCCTATAGCGCCACTCCCCTTCAGCTATCTACGCAGTATGGTAAGACAACGCACCAATGATCGACACAAAAACCTCTGGTCATGTATTGGTGAGTGTAGGCAGACGAAGGATATTCTCCCTGCCATTAACGGACGCACAACCAGCCAACTGCTCCGACTGACGAAGCAACAACTTCGTACAGTCACAGCAGCGTTCACCGGACATGGCTCCTTCAATAAACATCTTTTCGTTATAGGAATTACAAACAGTCCTCTGTGCAGAGCATGCATGGAGGAGGAAGAAACGGCAGCCCACGTGCTACTGAACTGCCCTGAGGTCGCCACATACAGGGCCAAGTACTTCGGAAACCCAGGTACCCTCCGGGAAATAGCCAGCAACGTCAAGCGACTGCTGGCATTTCTCGAAGAACTGGGGTGGATCGAATAAACTGACATTATTCCCACCCCGACGCAAAAAATGCGCTTAAGCGTGTATTTGCGGAAACCAGCCCGTTTATACCTTATACCTTACCTTATACCTTATACTGTACATGACTTCAAGTGTTCTCACGAAGATCAGAATGCTGTTTACCGTATTGTAACCCTTCGATTCCAAAAGAGGTTATTTAATACGCGTTCCTGAGTTCTCTAGTCAGGAGGTATTACATTACATTTCTGTTATATTTCTTCAAATATTGCTAGGAGGTAGATTTTCGTCATATAAATGCTTATATTTTATACTATATTTTTTCTACTTCACCCTGAGTACCGAGTTCTTAAAAACTGAAAATCGAAATGAAAAATAATTTATTTAACCTCAATCGTATTTGCCTACATTCAAGCCAAATACTTATGAACGGTGCGCGCGCACACTGAAAACGTAAGACACGACTACTTCTTCCACAATGTTAAACTTTTATGATAGTAGTAATAAATTGTTTTCCAACAACGCCAAACTGCAATGGGGCCCGCAAATAAACAAATTATCGGGTAGGCTTAGTTCGGCCGCGTTTGCTGTCAAAAAAAATCGGCACTTAACTGATGTGGATACAGCCAGAATAGTTTATTTCAGTTATTTTCATAGCGTGATGACTTACGGCATCCTCCTCTGGGGAAACTCTGCAGACATCAATACTATATTCGTCTTGCAGAAAAGGGCTGTCCGAGCTATTTATAATCTTGGGCCAAGGGTGTCGCTGAGACACAGATTTAAGGAAATTAATATTCTAACTGTAGCGTTACAATATATATTTGAAAATTTAATATATGTTTATAAAAATATTTCGAACTTTGTCAAACTGTCTGATACTCATTCTTTGAACACTAGGAATAAACACAACCTTGCTGTACATGCTACGCGCCTCCACAGAATAAGCAACTCGTTCATGGGACAATGTATACGCTTTTACAATAAACTTCCCAATGATATACGTAATTTAACATTAAAGAAGTTCAAAATTGTAATTAAATCTAAACTTTGTAAAAAAGGATACTATAAAATTTCGGACTATTTAGATGACAAAAACGCTTGGGATTGAGCCGCTCTTTAGCCTTTCCTTTTTTTTTTATATACAATTTTTGCCATTAATTATTATATTATTTACTTCATTATTTTGATATTGTAATGTCGTTTAAATTGAAATGATTTCTTATATATAACCGCTATACATTGTAAATGTGAGTGAGATCTAGGCTGAGCGCTCTTCATTTCATTAATTCTCACGATAACTGATGCATGCTTGCACTCTGTTGCGACAGGTTAGCTCAAATAGTTATGGCACTTTCTTCAAAAGGCTATTCCACCCTATATTTGTCTCACATAAACCTTTACATAATTACAATCTGTCTGGACTTTAAAATAGACTTTGACCTCTGAGTTTGTTTCGGCGTTTCTTCTCAGGGATAGTCATAGGATAAATGCCGACGCCATCTAGTTTAAAAAAGACGTGTAAAAGTGATTGAAAAATCCTAATTGCAAAATAAATAATTTCATTTCATTTCATTTCATCATCAAAAATATAATAAAAGAGTATCTACCAGTATAATAAAGTATTTAATCAAACAAGTAAACTCTTTGTTTGATTGAACACTGCCGCTGTCGCATGTGACAATCAAATTCTGGGTTCAAATGTGGAGCTTCTTGCATGAACACTCACAGTTCAATCGCTAGGCTTATATAGAATATAAAATTTACGAAACGATAGCGAGAACTATGTTCATTTAAAAATATAACTTAACGATGTTAGATACGTGGAAATAGACATAGAAAACTTATTTACGAAACGATTACTTAACGATTTCCCATGTTCGTGATAGTTCTTAGAACTATCTTTATTATAAATATAACTTAACGATGTAAGATACATGGAAATAGATATAGAAAAAGATAAATATAACGATGTCGATATCTTTATAGTATACAAATAATATGTTGCACTAAACGGTAGCGTAATGATATATATTAACTAGCTTCCGCCCGCGGCTTCGCCCGCGTGGTTTAAGAACCCGTACATTTTCCGGGATAAAAATAGCCTATATATTCCAGACTATAATCCATCTCTGTTCCAGCAATTTCATCCAGATCCTTTCAGTAGGTTTTGCGTGAAACAGTAACAAAGATCCATCCATCCATCTTTCCATCCTCACAAACTTTCACATTTATAATATTAAGTAGGATAGTAGGATCTTTAGACTTAGACTTATAGGTACCGTTACAGTGAAAATCCTATCAACAGGTCCAAGAGACGGCACGGTTGGTGCAGAGGTTGAACATCGACTGCTGCGCTTCATATCGTGGGGTCGATTCCCTACCCTACAGATATTTGTTACAGTTCTGGGTATTTGTGTATGTGAATATTTTAGTTTGTCAGGAAACAGAAAATATTCCCAGTGCGAAGCAACGTTTTATATAAAAATGAACGAGTTTTAAGTTATCAAGTGTTCATACAGACATTCGAGAAAGATATAGAATTTAAATTATTAAATCTTTCAAGCAGTGATAGCCTAGTGGTTCCACGTTTGCCTTCCATGCAAGAGGGTCCGAGTTCAAACCCAGCCCTCACGTCTGACTTTTCGGAATCATGTGCGGATCAGAATTTGATTATCATTTGCGTTAACGGTGAAGGATAACATCGTGAGGAAACCTGCACACCTGAAAGGGCTCCATAAAGTTCTTGATGGTGTGTGTAGTCCGCCAACCCGCACGAGGCCAGCGTGGTGGACTAAGGCCTTACCCTTCTCTGTATGAGAAGAGGCCCTTGCCCAGCAGTGGGACGGTAATGGGCTGAATTTATTTTTATTTTATTTAAATCTTTCATCTTTGTACATAAATATTTCTATCAATACTTAGACCACCTAGACTAGCTTTGATACGTCTGTCTAGATGTGTATCTATTTCAGTTGCTCGTTTTGTATCTGTTATCCTAGATTTATCTAGTCACGTTCAAGATATTTTATCTAAATTTTGGCACCTAGCCTGGGTGGAGAGAATGTATGTGCCAGGTTGCCAATCTTTTTTAGTTATCGATTGATTAATAGTTTTAGTCAAAAGATTTAAACTATGATATTTTAATAGCGTAATAATACTTATTGTTTCAGAAAATGGATTCGTTAATTGACGTTTTGTGTATGTTTTTGTTTAAAAATGAACGTAGTCCCACACTATGAATAATTCCTGTATAGTGAGTGCGTTTACGAACACAAATATTCACATGGATATACGCCCAGACTTAAAGCAATCATTTGTAGTACATACAAATATTTCTTCCGTAGCGCAGCAGTCGATCGCCCTACCATTGCGCTAATCGTGTAGAGACACAGATTAAATAGTTCCTCTACACTGTAGACGAACTATTTAATATATCTGACTGACACACGCTTAAGTGTATACGCAATGTTTGACGGCACGGTTGGCGCAGTGTGTTGAGAAATCGACTTCTGCGCTCGGTGTCGCGGGTTCGATTCCCGCACGGAACAAATATTTGTATGATCTACAGATAGTTGTTTCGGGTCTGGTTGTGTGTGCATGTGACATGTATGTTTGTAAACTGTACCCACGACACAGGAGAAATGGTAGTGTGGGGCAATGATTAAAAAAAATAAAATTAAATCAATGCCACATCTAGGTACGCTTGTACCGCATTATTTTGCGATGAGCGATAACAATTGCTGATGGGTTGAGTTAAAATCAAAATTATCTGGAACTATTGCCATTATGTGTATGTTTTTGTTGATCTTTTGTTTATGTTTAAATCAAATTATGTTTTGTGTTTAAAACTGTACTTATTATTTTTATCACAGGATTATAATAACTGCATTTTAGTACGTACTGTGGCCGCCATCATGTTTTAGATATATACAATTTCTCATGTAAGTGAACGTCAATTCTTTTGAGAAATAAAGTTATCTTAAACCTGAAGTGTTGCTATTTAACCATGTTTTATTGATATATAGAATCTGAACAAGAAATTATAATCACGTGTCATTCACATAATCATTTTAAACACTGATCCTTAAAACTTTTAACGGAATTTGGATTGTTGAAAAAGTACCAGTTGTAGTATTGGCACGGATAAGGTTTAAATCGAAACAATAAACCTTTTAAAAGTTTGAAAACACATTTTTCAATCGTGGGTTTATCAAGACGTCACAATTTATCAAGATGGCAAATTTCTACCATTGTATATTGTTTTATCTCGCCAAAGTATTTTCACGCCAGGTTTTATACTCGTTTTAAAACATTTATTTCGCTGTTGCTTTGTTCGATGCCAAGAAATCTTTTTTGTCATCTTTTCCTTTTGTTTCGAGGGGAAATCTCTTCGAACGATCATTTCACTAGTTACTGACCTTCGAAAACTGACGAGCCGAGTGATTCAACTTTGTTTCGACTAAATTGGAATTCGTAATTTGGTTGATTCACAAAATATTATTGTGCTTCTAAATGATGCTCAGCGTCAAAAAGGATAAATATTTTATGTTCAACGATGTTTAGATTGAGTATAATAATGAATATTTCGATAACAAGGCGTAAATATCAAAACACCAACTCAGGCACACCATAATTTTAAAGTTTTTTAAATTAAATACGTTGCTGCCACTCTAGGGTTTCTTTTATATAGTGCCTACATTTTAGAGACATATATCTCACATGCGTATATACCAAGACTCGGAACAACTAACTGCTTTACAAAAATATTAGTTCCATATTTGGTTCAAACGTAACGTAACTTTTGCCAGTACACCAATTCTGTCCTCACTCACAATCGTGTTCTCGCAAATGTTTTACGAGTCCAAATTTATGGAACAAAAGGAACACTGAACGCAGTAGCATAAAAATCATACATATCTCAGCAACTGACAAATAATTCATAAGACAAAAACTTGCGATATAAAGCAGGAATCGTTTGACTGTAACAAATCCGATATCTATCTGTTACAAACGACGATATCGCTATGAATTCCTTCGACGTATTATTTTTACGTCTGACTAGGCACAGACGTGCGTCGCAAACAAATATAGCTGGTAGACAGTTGTTTTTCTCAAAGGAAAGCTTTTGAAAACATCTGGGGTTAATTTTTTCGTAAAAATTGTCATTTACGCGTATAAATATATATATATATATATATATATATAAATTATTATTTTTTATTAAATACAATTACTTGGATTCTTATACTAATGTATCAATTAAAAGAAAAAACCTATCCTAAACGAATACTTGGGCGTCATAGTACTCCTCCACATCGCTGTCGAATGGTGACTGGCAGCATTACCACGTTGAACGGCAATGCTCATTCTTTGACCAAAGAATAGTCCAGCCTTCAGCATTATTAACAATAAACATTATTATAAAAATATATATATGCGTTACCATAACAGATACAGCATCATGCATGCACATCTACATTTTGAGGTGTGGTGTACTTCATATAATATGGGGGAGCTTATTGCCACATGGGCACGGCTGGCGCAATGGTTGAGAGATCGACTGCTGCACTACGTGTCATGGGTTCGATTCCCGCACGGAACAAATATTTGTATGATCTATAGATAGTTGTTTCGGGTTTGGGTCTTTGTGTATGTTAATATATGTATCTGTAAATGCACCCACGAAACAGGAATTATTACTTATGTGGGGATCATTTTTTTTGTATATATACCGGGCACCCGACCCGGGAATCAGGCATCAACAGTCGCACTTATGCGCACTAAACAAATGAGGTAGTTAAGTTCGTGCTAATGATAATTATCGTGCATACAGTCGAGTTGCCACGCCTTTTTATGAATAAGTCTTTAATGGTTAGTGAACATGCAATAAAAATTATTATGTAGTAGCTAGATAATAAATCTGGTTAAACATTTACATGTTCACATTTTTGTCCTTGACACTAATTTAAATTTATTTTTATTACTACGATCTTAAAACGTAATGTGTTATTTTAGTACTTAGTACATGTATGGTTATGACTGTTTTGAACCATAAAAGTCAGCTTTGTAATACATTATCCTTTTATAATGATATGGCGGTTGGAAATGTGCCAGTAACACGTTACAGTTTTCTCCAAAACTCTTAGACAAATTATAGAAGTGATAACCTGAATGCTTCCTTTCCAAGTTCGATACCTGCACTCTTCCCTGTTTCAGAACGTTGTGGATTAGAATATCAGTAAATGTTAATGCAAAAACATTGTTAAGAAACCTAAGATGGTCTCAAAAAGTTCGTAATGGTGTGTAGTCTGCCAACCTGCACATTAATTTTTCTGACTCTGACATGAAGCTTGAGCCCAACACTGGGTCATCGGTCACCATAAATTATTATTATAAGGCTTGTTGTTTCATCGCTAACCTTTGTCAAAAAGGTTGGTCCTAATGTCCTGATAAAATATTTAAGGACCACCCGTCCTAAACTACTTAAATAATAAATATTCTAATTTGTTGGAACGAATAAAATACAGACATGCGGGTAAAATTTAAAATTTGCTTACATCCTAAAAGACACCAAGATTATCACTGGATTAATGTTCTTTTTTTTATCGTGCTGCAAATTTTTGTCCTGGAAAAGGCAAAAGGTTGCTATCGGACTCTTACCAACTAAACCAGTGTTTCTTTGAATGACTTATTGGCGCTAAATCCCAAACACATCCAAAGATTATCGTATGTGAAACTCTACTTGTCAGTGTTATTAGTTCAATTTAAAAAAAAATGGAAATCAGTGCCTTTGACTAAATTTTTGCCAATTATAGTAGTGGAATAAAAATTGGCGCAGTGGTTGAGAGATCGACTACTGCGCTACGTATCGCTGTGTCGATTCCCGCTCGGAAAAAATATTTGCATGATCTACAGATAGTTGTTTCGGGTCGGGGTCTTTGTGTATGTGAATATATGTGTTTGTAAACGCATCCACGACACAGGAATTCATAGGGTGCAGGAACATTAGAAAAAAAAAACTGTCAAATATTGAAACTGATCACTTGAACTCTGTGTAAAACTTTTTAACAAAGACTTGTTGTCATTTGTTTTAGAACGAATAAAGATAGACGACGATTACTCCAAGCTGTCACTTAATTTTTTGTCACATTTTATGACGTTGAGCTTTGTATACAAATTCACCCTTTTACAAATGTAAATATTAAAAAGGCACAAATAAAAATATCGTGTGTAAATTCAATGAAAACTTGTCTGTTGTGTACCGCACGCTCGGTAAACTTTATTTTCTCAGCAGACGCGACTTCAAGTTTGTTATTATGCTGAACGGAGTTCATTTTGATGTGTTTTCTTTCGACACATCTTTCGGAAAGTAAATCTAAATAAAAAATCCTTTGCATTTCGATTTCGCTTGCGGTCTTGCATATGATCGACAAAGTTTTTTTTATAACGAGTATTAGTTAACGGGTTTTTCTGTATGGAAATTTTCAGTGGCAACACGGGGTCTGGAACTGTGCCCGATAGATTGCAATAGGCTCGTCCTATATGGGAGTTACATGGGAGTCAATAACAGCATCGGCGAAAAGTGGGTGTACAATAGTACCTACACCTCTGCTCAACCCTTCGGGGAATACAGGCGTGATGCTATGTTATGTTATTAGTCAACGATGGTGAGATGACATAAACGCGTACCAAAGGGACTGGTGCAAGGTGGCGCAGGATAGAGATGTGTAGAAGAACTTGGGGGAAGCCACTGCAGCAGAGGAACAGCTAGGCTTAACTAAAAAAACGATTAACGAATTAAGTATAAACTCTTACAAAAAGCCACAAGATCAGCTATGCTTGGGCTCTAAGTCATCCATATGCTATAAAGGTTTATTTGGAATATCTATACGAATTAATCAAGTCATTAGTTTGTACCTAGCCACAATCATATTGTAACGTGTTTTTAAAGCTATGAAGTGTAAAGCTATGAAAATGAGAGAAACGCGAATCCTCTAACGATATCATTCTCATGATATTCATCAGACTTAGGTATGAAATTTAGGTATTACATGGTTTAATGACATTACGTAGCAACGCGCCTGTAATCCTGGAAATGTTGGGCAAAAGTGAACTCGTTATTCACGCATGTTTAGCCCACGCACTTAATAAGATGTTTACACTTATTCCTATCTATCGGGCACAAATTCAAACACCGGGCCATAAGTGATTTTTTTTAAATAGAGAAACACATTTTCAATTTTGCCGACGTTTCCCCAATTATTGGTATTAAACTTATCTATATGTAAGTACCAGCGAATAAATCGTCATGGTTTTTACGTAACTTTACACTAAGTAAAAACCGATAAAACATTTTATTAATAGCCTAACGATTTCTATATTAATTCGTTGCCCATACTAGGAATTATTCCTGCATAGTGGGCGCGTTTACAAACATAAATATTCACATGCATAAATATCCGGACCCGGAACAACTATCTGTAGTTCATACAAATATTTGTTCAAGCAATCGATAGGTCAACCACTGCACCAACCGCGCTATCGAACTTTTTTCTCTACAATTAAGTAAATGTAAAATCAAATTCTCACATAACTTAGAAAAAGAGGGCAACTGTGTAACTAGTATGAACATTCTAAAGAACCATCTGCAAACGAAATTCTAAAATCGATCCTGATATGATATTTTTTTAACTCTTTTTATAAATCGATATAGAAACTCGTCACTATCACTAACAGATTCCGTTCGGTGTTCATAAATATCCACGAGACCGATACTGCATTGCGTTATTGATTTAAGAAATATTTTCTGCGGATTACGTTATGCCAACCGTTTGTATTTTTGGATTATTTTTGACTTTTAATGATGTTTTATATATTATTAATGAATTTAATTGTATGTTTCATAAATTCATGTTTGTCAGGGATACACGGTTTACTTACGTATTTTGTAATTTCTACTTTTTTGGACTGCTAGAGTTTTCGTTGACAAATTTTAGTGTTTTTTTTTTGTATCTTTTTCTATAAGTAAGTGTATTCATGTTAATATATATATAAATATATTCATGTTTACACCTCTTTCCGATTTAAAATGACACAAGCACAAATCGTTCATTTCCTTGACTCTGCCAAAACTAACAAATTATTCACTTAAGCACCAATTGAACTGCCAATACTTAATAGCTTTAACTTTATTATCATTTGGGAGCATAGAAAGCGAAAGGGTTTTGTCCCTACCGTATCTCAAGCTCCGTCTCGTCCCATGCAAATCTCATACGGTTTGCTTGCTGAACAGATAAAGTCATTCGATTTTGAGGTCTCGAAGCTAAATATAAGGTATAATGTGAATAGTTGGGGAGGTTTCTTTGAAATTGGGAGTAAAGGGAAGGATATTAGCTGCACGGTTGTGCGTTCCTATATGCCAATTGAGGAAAACGGCTCGAACATATTGAATGTCAATAATGTTAGGTCTAAGGGTTAAGTTAAATATTATGTAGTTTACATACATGTGTACATGTGCTAGGTCGCAACAATTATTTTCAGGCTAGAGCCTACTATTTTTGAACGGAAAAATAAGGAGAAATAGGTCCGTATCGTCTGATTGGATGTTGTTATGCTAATGTAGTAGTAAGTGGCTTGCGTTAAGTTTAATGTTACAGTTCTAAACATTGCGTTCAATTGCATTGCGCCATTTTTTTAAATGTATCTAGTAACTATATATTACCTGTATACCTGGACTTTAACTTATTCATTCTCACAGTAAGCACACAATTGCCTTGTACTTATTAAATCACGATTCTAGAGTTTCATTTGAAGAAGATGGGAGCCCAAACTGATATTTCGTATTTGAAAATATTATATTATAAAGCATGGTGGGGACAGCATTTACAGGACTCAAATATTGTGAGCTAACATTACTTCAAAAATATCATTATCTAACTAACTGAAGCATAGCGCACGAAGGATTTTTCGGGTTCTGATTTTCCGCTATCTCTTGATTCAATAATGCAGAAATGATTTGTGGGCCTACGATACGAGCAGCAAGAATTTTGCCAATGCGAATATTTCGTCCAACAAGAACGTGTCGTATAAGTCGTAGAGTTGACGTTATATTATTTAATATTTCATAGGAACGATTTTTATTACTTACATACAGGAATTCACTCGAATATCGTGAAAGAGCGCGATCCCTGTTTGGGCGCCAATATTAACTCGGCACATGAGTATTATTAAATTTCAGATATATATTTTGTAAATAAGTTTTACTCCTTCATAATTGAAATGAAATGAAATGAAATGAAATGAAATGAAATGAAATGAAATGAAATTATTTATTTTGCAATTAGGATTTTTCAATCACTTTTACACGTCTTTTTTAAACTAGATGGCGTCGGCATTTCCTATGACTATCCCTAAGAAGAAACGCCGAAACAAACTCAGGGGTCAAAGTCTATTTTAAAGTCCAGACAGATTGTATTGATGTAAAGGTTTATGTGAGACAAATATAGGGTGGAATAGCCTTTTGAAGAAAGTGCCATAACTATTTGAGCTAACCTGTCGCAACAGAGTGCAAGCATGCATCAGTTATCGTGAGAATTAATGAAATGAAGAGCGCTCAGCCTAGATCTCACTCACATTTACAATGTATAGCGGTTATATATAAGAAATAATTTCAATTTAAACGACATTACAATAACAAAATAATGAAGTAAATAATATAATAATTAATGGCAAAATTTGTATATAAAAAAAAAAAAAAAAGGAAAGGCTAAAGAGCGGCTCAATCCCAAGCGTTTTTGTCATCTAAATAGTCCGAAATTTTATAGTATCCTTTTTTACAAAGTTTAGATTTAATTACAATTTTGAACTTCTTTAATGTTAAATTACGTATATCATTGGGAAGTTTATTGTAAAAGCGTATACATTGTCCCATGAACGAGTTGCTTATTCTGTGGAGGCGCGTAGCATGTACAGCAAGGTTGTGTTTATTCCTAGTGTTCAAAGAATGAGTATCAGACAGTTTGACAAAGTTCGAAATATTTTTATAAACATATATTAAATTTTCAAAAATATATTGTGACGCTACAGTTAGAATATTAATTTCCTTAAATCTGTGTCTCAGCGACACCCTTGGACCAAGATTATAAATAGCTCGGACAGCCCTTTTCTGCAAGACGAATATAGTATTGATGTCTGCAGAGTTTCCCCAGAGGAGGATGCCGTAAGTCATAACGCTATGAAAATAACTGAAATAAACTATTCTGGCTGTATCCACATCAGTTAAGTGCCGAATTTTTTTGACAGCAAACGCGGCAGAACTAAGCCTACCCGATAATTTGTTTATTTGCGGGCCCCATTGCAGTTTGGCTTGATTGATTATTCAATGTCAAAATAACAAAGCTTAAATGCTTAAACTAGCACATTAACCATATTATTTCGGTCCCACGCGGAGCGCCAATAAAAGTTAGTAAAAATATAGCAGTAATTTTGTTTGACACTTTATTTACTTTAATTAAAATGTAAAATATTACACCTCGTAAGCCTACTAAGCCCAGTCAGTTAAGTGTTTGATGAAAATGAATTCAGTAAGTCCCTAAAATTAAATTTCAGGCAGATGAAAGTAAATTCATTTTAATAAAACTTGTCAGGTCATGGCAGTTTAATAACACTGGTTTATTATTCTTACTTATCTGTCGTTCAAATTGAATTATTATTCTGACTTTTCAAGTCCCAAAAGGATACGTTACATGGGGATCACGATTGTTTTCCCTGAAAGGTTTTAGACAGAGCTGTACACACATTTCACCGATACCGTTATTCTTTTCTATTTAATAGCGAGCGAAGCTATTGCTATCTACCAGATACTATTCCAAATTCGTGGCTGCTACCAACCCAATAACACTTTGTCTGACCACGGAAGCAAACTCTGGACCACAAACTCAGCAGTCGCGTTTACAACCACATCTATGCCAAAGAGACAGTCGCATACAATACAAAATACAAATAATCATAAGCATTTTATTGACGCCAGACACCATTCGGTATAAAATTCTCATATCTTTTCTCTTGACATTCTACCCGCAAATCCATCATCCTTAAACCACTCTCAGTAAAATTAAAAAGAAAGTCACAAAAGGGAAGGTGACAGGCGAAAAGTACCGTCAAACGCACCTGTGAGGAAAAAAATTATATTAAATGGAGGGTTATCCTTCGGTAAGCCTCTTAACCTGTCACCATAACGAGCCGGCCGGCGATTATGAGATATGGCACAGATGGTACGCTTGTGTATATTTGAGGAGGTGTTTGCCTGTTTGGATATGAAACGTTGTATGTTTCAATCCTTTTTAGGTTATGTTTAAGGGTTGAAATGGGCTTATTTGAAATATCGTAAAGTGAAGGTAATTTTGACTCCATACTTATTAAACATTCCTTGACTTGGAATTTACTCAAAAATGTACGAAATTCAGTTACATTTATCACGTAGGAGGTGTTTTCTTCTGCCTTATTCTTTTTCTGTTGCCTCAAAGGTGCTTTCTTACTTGTTAATTATAGTGATTTCTGAGGTAGGAACATATTGAGCGAACGAAATTTAATTTATTTCACAGAAAGTACCTACATCCCAATAAAATACATAAAGTACGAAATTTACACAACCTATTCCATTAATAAAACATCGATTTACTGTTCAGACGTTTACTATAGCTACACAAATACATACTAATTACATCTTGTTACTCTTCACTCACTAATCTTCTCGTCCCACAAGCCTAGTAACAGGACTTATTCGGATATCTCAGGCTACGTCTCAAAAGGGTTTTAAGTCATGCCTGGGTGGGGTTAAACATACCCCAATTAATTGTTAGGGCAAGGTAAGGCAAGTCGGTATAAGGTACGTTCGGCATTAATTATTCTAAGTAAGCCCAAGATGTCTGGGCGCAACTATTATGGGCCCATTTCAAAGCTGTCAGATAGCATGAAAGTTATTAATGGTTAACTATCTGTTAGATAAGTTTGGTGTGCGTTAAGGTAAGTAATCGGGGTGGGTAATGATGTTTTTGGGCGTCATTGTGGGTAAGTAGTTGTGGCGTTGGCGGCGATGGCGTTCTGAGGTTAAAATCGTATTTTTTGCACTTCAGAGTTGAAACTGAACACTTGATGTTGTATCTCGCTTTTCTTTTACCTGATATATTTTATGTCAACGCACTAAATAAAAACGCTGTACATATATAATAAATTGCTTACATAAATCTCTCGAAAGACTTTTTTTTCCTTGAATTCTATCACAATACATCAAAAATTAATAAGTACATAAATTCGATCTCCAGCCACCTGGCTTGACAAAATTGCTTCAGACCCACACAATCGTTCCTCAGACCTATTGAAACGAATGATTCTAGAAGGTACCCGCCTACAATGGAGTCTAAATTTCTATTGAAAATTATACGCCGCCGGACTGCCTTCGAATAAGTTAATTAAAATTGTAATAAGAAATGGCGCTTGAGTTTTGCTAGTGATCTTATTTCACTTTTCTTTTCTTATTAGATTTCCTTGATTGACCCAAGAGGTTGTCTTGGCGACTGTTACAAGTACTTTATGGTAACTACAAATATTCTTTGATAATGATTAAATATGAAGCGTTTCATTTCGTTCGGTTTACGTGAGAAGTATGACACAATATACAAAGCCGGCACAGTAAAATAAAATACGTTTTAACAGTCGAGTGTAGTTTTTATTATCGACACGAATTTTACGTACCCTCCAAGTAACCTTAGCAAAAAATCAGTAGACAATCTTATTTTATAACGATAATTGTAGAAACATAAATAATATTATCTATAATGTCCTCCTGACCGATTTCGGTCACGGCGGCCAATCTCAACGGAGATTAGCCAACTACGCAGGAGATTATATAGAGCACAAGTGTGTGCGCAAACACAGGTGCTCTCTCTATTCCTTCACTCTCATAGTCCGATGGGACGGCAATCCGACACGACTGGAGAGAGATCAGGCGCAGGACCAACGGCTTTACGTGCTTTCCGAGGCACGGTGTGTATTTACATACACAAAGACCCAGACCCGAAACAAATATCTGTAGATCATACAAATATTTGTTCCGTGCGGGAATCGAACCCGCGACACGTTGCTCAGCAGTCGATCTCTCAACCACTGCGCCAACCGTGCCGTCACCACCACATTATTCTATGTAACACGAATTTACATGATTATAAAAACAGTTATTATTATTCTGGATTAAGTATTTATATAAATAGATGGCTTTAGCTCCAGTAGGTGTAGGTAGGTGAGGGTAGATGTTACACAAGAGAAGATTGCCAAATTGATTCAATTTGGGATACATAACTGCTTAAAACCATAAGGTTTGTTAATATAATTACTATACTTATAATCAAGACGAGTATTCAATACAACCTGTGTGTTATTGGTCCTATAGAAAATTCTTATATTTTTTTTTTTTTGAGATTGTCTTTTGTCCATAACATCGATATCATAAAGATTGATGCTTATTCATTATTTGTTGATCTTCATTTATTTAATAACTTAAGAATAATGATGTTAAGAACAAATTAACCGTCTTTTAGATAAAAATACATTTCACTCAATATTACAAAATATAATCATGTGGTAAAAAATTTGACATTTAATTTTACGCCAACAAAAGCTGTATAAGGACGTATAAAAACAACACCCGCTATATCCGCACTGGCGACGTTTCCGTAAATTATTTCAAGAGTTTACGACGCAAATATAATGCTGAATTAAATTGCTTAATCTTGCATTACTTATAAAAATAGAAATAGTGCACAAACAGTACCACCTCATGGTTTATTTGTTCACCAAGAACCCATTACCCGATCATTGACCCCCAGTAAATGACTGAGCAACTTGCTAGAAACTGAGCAAATACAATATATTTTGTTTAGAAAACAACGTACCGAGAATTCTATTCTGTTTAAATCAGGTTTTACTAGTTATCCTAAGATAAATGGAGATTATCACTGATAGCATGTACTCTACCGAGTCTAGAACTAATCTCTTCCTTGTAGTCTGAAACAAAACAGATGAACATGAGACCATCAGTGAGGTCATCTATAGACCCAATAACATAGCATCATACTCTCCGAAGGGTTAGGTAGAAGTGTACTATTATACACCCACATTGACGCCGATGCCGTTGTTTAGTACCATGAAATTGGGGGCGAGCCTTTTGCCATCTACCGGCCCACAGTTCCAGACTCCGTGGTGCTACTAAAAATTTCCATACAGAAAAGCCCAAGAATACCTTGCCCAACCCGGGTTTCGAAGCCAAAGCCTCACGCTCAACGACTCACGAGAGATCATTTGACCAATGAGACGTCAGAGACTCTTACATGGGACTCAAAATCGTCAACCAAATGTGCATGAAACAGTACACTTCTACCTTGCCCTTCGACGAATACAGGTTTGATATTCTGTTACGTAAATTCCTTTTATCAATGCTCTAACCAAAACGGTGGTTCCGGGGATTTTATTACTCTAACCCCACAAAGTCCGAAGTCTGATAAACAGAAGGAAACGGGTCAGATTTGAGGTCCGACACGAACAGACTGTTTGCTAAATTTTAATGGCCTTACAAGCGACATGTTCGTGTATTATAATCCTTTATACTACAAGCAAAACACTACTCTAAACGATACATTTAATTATTGAATAATCGGAATAACGGTACAGATTGCTAGGGAGTCGTTCATTTAATTAATTGTTCAAAAACATCTCAGCTTTGTTTCTGTCTTATTACCCTTTAAGTCTTATATATAGGAGGGTCTGAAGTCAAAGATTCTCGGCCTCTCTAACTTTTTGAAGACATGTGTAGATTAGAATTTGTTTTAACGGTGAAGAAGCACCAATAGGTCTAGCATGAATATTTTGACGTATAGAAACGTAACCGTATCGTTAATGTCAGTGAATTTTTGAATCGAAAATACTACTATCCTATATGATTTTATTTTATTTTTATGTGTGATGCTTTATTTGTATCACACTTAGATATGATAAAGTATTCAATTAAAAAATATATATTATCTACGTTCGAAACGAGTATTTCGTATTATTATATGGGTCTGCTCTTGACCTCGATCACGCCTGATGACAAGCGATTGATGAGGCCTATGATGGATCGAGCGTGCCCAGAAAATGCCTGTTAACTCTATTTTTGAAGGTAGACGGGTTGAATGTGGAAGGGAACACAGACGTAGGCAGAGAGTTCCACAACTTGGCTTTTATATTTCTATTTTTTATTTTTTTATTTATATATTTCTAATGTTATATTTATTTCCTTCCTATTCGTCCCCTATATATTCAAAATTCGCATACGTTAACAATATGGTGACGAAAATCATCAAAAAATTCGTGCTAGGCCTATTTGAGAGTGCTCCATAAAATTTATAATAGTGTGTGTATTTTGCTTACTGAAAGTCAAAGTCAAACTCAAAGTTTTTTATTGTTATGGTGTTAATGTACCTAAAACCTTACTGAACCGTAAAATATTTTATTTAACACTTAAAACAACTAACACACAAATACATATAAGTAACAACTAAGAAGACGACATAGCAATTTGTATTCATTGATACAAACAAGATAAAGTAAGGAAATGTGAATCAAAATATGTTTTTTGCTGTATGAAAAACAAAACACGACTTCCCAAGCATTATTTATAAACAAACTACACTCGTTTTTGTTATTATCACTTGCCATTGACATTTCATTACGGCATCTCTGATATTTGGCTTCAGTTAAGTGAAATTAACTCGCCTAGACGTGCCAAAGAGGAGTGAGTAGGTGTTAAACACATCATTATGAACTTGGCAATGTATACACGGGCAGATGGTAAAAGGTTTTGATATTTGCTGCAGAAACAAGCTCAAGTTCTTTCTGTTCTTTTTCTTTAATTTAAGAACTGAGCTGAACTTGTGAGCTAATATTGGGTGCAACGCAAATACCTTCCTAGGTGACAAAACCAATTCATTTATTTTACTGTTTCATTGTCATAAATAAATTTAGCCCTTTGCTGTCCCACTGCTGGGCAAGAGCTTCTTCTCAGATTTAGGAGTTAGGTCTCCAACACGCTGGACTGATGTGGGTAGGCAGAATACACACACCAAGGAAAATTATACGGAGCTTTCTTGCTTGGCTATCACTGCTTATGTTTTGTTGTCTACTTTTTTAAACGCTGCCCTAAACGTGTTCTTCCCTATCGTAGGTACAGTTTACAAACGTACATGTCACATACATATACAACGAGACCCAAAATATGTTCATCACACAAATATTTATTGTGTGCAGAAATCGAACCTTCTATACCCAGATACCTGCAGAAAGCTAATCACTTAGCCCATGCGCCAACCGTGCCATAATCGGTCTATCATACTGCAGTTGTTTAAAATTAGAACAGCTGCAGTAGGTCTCATTACGACAAAAGAACTGAGTACACTCGTTATCGTCAATTTTGCGCACTCTTAATACGGAGCACGAGAAAACTACACAATAAGTTCTCAATAGCTTGCATTAATTAAAAGTTCCAGATTCCACTTGAAACTGATGCTGAAAACATGAAAAGGGCATAACTTGTTTTTTCTGGCTTTACGCCTCTAATCACCGACGGGTTAGGCAAAGGGAACGAAATGTTGATAATACAGGCATCACATACAACAGC
The DNA here is from genome assembly GCA_947562105.1 of Shargacucullia verbasci. Lineage (NCBI taxonomy): Eukaryota > Metazoa > Arthropoda > Insecta > Lepidoptera > Noctuidae > Shargacucullia > Shargacucullia verbasci. The sequence goes on from OX387283.1 coordinate 1,720,843, forward strand.
ATCAGCAACCACAAAACCTGTAGCAGTTTTAAATTAAATGCAAACAAAGGCAGTAGAATTATTCCACTGCCACACTGGTTACGTATTCGTTTCCAACTTTCCACTAGCCGATACTCCAACCATTCCAATCAGTTTTCCCGACATGTTTCGTAGTTTCTAGAATATTTCTGGTCAACAACAGTCCGAGCTCTTTAGTATGCCGTAACGTTTGTTTCTAGTATAGACGCTTTTGTTTAAATTAAATATTTGAAATGTTTCAGTTTAATTCTTTGGATAACGCCTTTTGGAAAGATTTTTGGAATTCTCGCTTTTGTAACTTGATTATATTGGTGATATGTATGGCGGAAATAATTTTTTTTTTAAAATTATCATTGCCCCAAAAGTTAACAAACATCCATGTCACATTAACACACACCCAAACCCGAAACAACTGTCTGTAGATCATACAAATATTTGTACCGTACGGGAATCCAACCCGCAACATGTAGCGCAGATAGCTAATTGCTTAGCCAGTGCATCAACCGTGCTGTAAAGCCATAGAAAATTCTCTGCCAATTAAGCTCTAAGTTAAGCAGAAACAGAATGAGGAACCAAGAGATGAAAGTATTGACTATACAAAGATGGAATATGGATGACATCATGGCACAGTGCACTGGCCTCTTCGTCCGTACCGAATCGCCATCAGATTTAAATTGGCTTCCATATTTTTCCGGCGATTCAATGCGTTTGGCGCGGACAAGTGCGCGTTCGTTTGTTTTGGTTTCTAGACTATGCAAACGATAGAACTGGAATATACTTTAAACTGCAACCATTATACGTGTTCTCGTCTTTCTAAAATGATGAACGGACACACTGCGGTCTGCTACAATTTATAGCGAGAGAGCTCAAGTGCTTAAATGCCTCATTTCGCGGCAGCCTTCGGGTAAGTGTTCTCGCCTTGAAGCTTCAAGTTCTACCACTTTAATTTTAGTTTATAATAAATAGTACACTTAGAATATTTAACTCAAGTTATTCATAGTGCTTTAGTTTTAATATTTAATAAGAAAAGCGTTGTATGAGAGATTGAGTTGGATGAAATGACTGGTACAGATAATATGTATAAAAGGATAGTTTATGAAAGGAAATAAATATGGCATGATCAAAAATAAGATATTCAAGTTTATTTTAAAGAAGAAAAGTTCTTTATTAAATATATATATATATATATATATATATATATATATATATATATATATATATATATATATATATATATATATATAATAAATGCCAAATTTATTTCCTTTAATAAATCTCCTTCGTGCATTTTTATTTTTCATACTATATGTATAGCGTGGCGACGCCACGCCAACAGTTGTTCTGACCCGCCGCATTAAACGTTTCACATCATAATTGTGTAAACAACAGAGCACGAACTACATATAAAAAAGAGTAACTTAAGGTATTTTGTCACTACCATTTTCATTAAAACGTTGAATATATATTTTTCGAGGCCCTTCTCGGAAACCTTTCATGGACCAGATGTGACCCGGGCCTTTAAGCCGGTATATTTCACTAGGGGTAAGTTCTACCCTTATATTTTTAGTGAAACCAACCCCCATTAGGTCGCCCTTTGCTATAACGCGAAATGGTATTTGACATTTTAGTAAGTATTATTTCTTTTTGGGTACAAAGTTTTTCAGTGTAATTGATGCGTAAGTTGGATATGGGGTAAAAATGGATCCTTTTGGGGTACGGTTAATGGAGAATGACTTTTAGACAAGGTGGTTTTGTAAAATTTATTTTGTTTACAAACGTATTGTCTTTTTTAACGCAAGAAACGTGATCCTTTTGGGGTACGGTTAATGGAGAATGACTCTAAGCAGGGTATTATTATGTAAATTATTTTGTAAACAAAAAATGTTTTTTTTTTTCTAGAAATGTGCCAATATGTTTGCCAAGTTAGTGTAGTTATTTTACGTATGCTAGTATAATATCTGATAGTCCTTATGCTGTATTGATTGTGTAAAAAACGAGGTATGATGTTCTTCCACTGAAAAGAGAGTATTCTCTGGCCGCGGTGATATTGACTGGCGGGCCGAAGCCAAACGTTTAAGTGTTAGAATCGTTACAAACACTCACGGTCACCTAAGCTTGATAGATGGCGCTGATTGTCATGTAGCTAGCAGTCGCTACTAAGCCTTGTAGTAGGAGTGGAAGACCACTTCAATACTGCAATGCACTTCGATCCCTCGCTCATCTGCCACACGGTACTGGGGTACGGGGTACGGGGAAAATACAAGCGTGAAATATAAATAAAAATTATTCAAATACCTCGATTTTCGCAGTAATTGTGTGTGTGATGTTTGTTACTAAATCACGCCAGAACGGCTGAACGGATCTGGATGAAATTTGGCACAGAGATAGATTATACTCTGAAATAGCACATAGGCTTTTTATCCCGGAAAAATGTACGGGTTCGTAAACCACGCGGGCGAAGCCGCGGGCGGAAGCTAGTATAGTAATATACATACAAGATAGGTACTACTAATGGCATATCATTATATAATCGTGACAGATATAAGAAAAACACAACGCTCCATCTGTTGCAGTTGGGTAAAAATATATCTCGGATTGTTCGTCTAGTACATTATTTAAGTAAATAGATAGATAGATAGAATCGTTTTTATTTCAAATAAACCTAATAAAGGCACTTTTGAAACGTTACGAACTCTAGTTGCACGGTTCCAAAAAGTTGGTCCTATTGAGAATAACCGGCAAGAAACTCCATGGATACTCTTTTAAAGTCTCTTTTAACAATCTTGCCATAATATGGAAAAAGTATGGGAAAACAATGCAGGTTTCGTCAAATAAATACTAAATGCAACTTTAACATAAATTCTGTTAATAAAAATAAAAGTATAAAGAATACCCCTGCACTGTTACAATGGATAGCCATCTGTAACTAGCGTAAGATTACATTATACATGTATATAAAGAAATTGATTATCAAAGTACTCAGGTAAATATATATATATATACGTATATATACGCATATATATAAAATGCTTGCCACCCTTTTACATTATAATCCATTAGTCTCCTTTTAATGACACCCACAGGAAGTATTGTGGTTTTCTCTTCATTATAGAGGCTGCCTGGCCAAGAGAATATACCTATAATTAGAATATTTCAAGCTTAAATAAATTGAAGCTATCTCAATAGTCTAATTTTGGTAAGGGCGGTAGCTAAGCGTAAGGTTCTGGGTTTGATGCTCAGGTGGACAAATCTACGGATTTTTTTAAAGATCTCTAATATTTCTAGTACTCTAAACCGAGTTGATCTGAAAGAGTATTTTGATTTTTTAAATAAATTTGCGTTCATTGCACATTTCCAAAATCTGTCCAGGCAGGTCAAAAGTCACCTAAGAAAATTTTCCTATAGCTACAACGGTTAAGTGACTGCCCTTACTGCTCCATCTCAGAAATTCACCCTGTATATTGTAAAAAAAAAATATCAATAACATAACATAGCATCACCTCTGTATTCCCCAAAGGGTTATGCAGAAGCGTACTGTGTACACCCACATTCCGCCGATGCTGTTATGAAGTCCTATGTGATAGGGCGAGCCTTTTGCCATCTACAGGGCACAGTTCCAGATTCCGTGCTGTTACTGAGAATTGCCATAGAGAAAAACGTAATAACACTGCCCGATCCAGAACCTCATGCACAGCAGTCGCGCTTATGACCACTAAAATAATCTAAAACCACCACTAAAATAATAATCCAATAAATATTTTCAGCGCTTAACACAATATACACAGCGTATGGCTTCAACCTACGGTCGTTTCAACTAGAAATAAGGTACTCAAATTTACCCAACTCTAAGTAATAAGCTTCAAAAGTAACATGTCCGGCCCAGACCTTCCAATGGTAAATATCAGTCCGATGTAAAACGTGACTTAATATTATTTGTACATTGGAAGCGTGTGAACATATTTCCTTGATATTACAAATTCTGAAGGTACGCTTTATTCCGTCCTTTGTGCTTATATTTTTGTAAGTTACGAAGGTTTCTACCTACGCATTATGAAGTATTGATTTAGGATTGATAAAATATTTTGTTTGCTTTCTGGTCCCTTGACAATTGTTTGGCAAAGTTGAGAGGTATCATAATCTTTCTGTGTACTGTGGTCGTACACGGTTGAGAGGCGAGGAGCTCATATCTAGAGTCGATCTGCTAGGTTAACCAACGCTTGCTTGTTACGGTCAGACTTTGGGTGGGCGACCGTTTTTCACATAGGTATTGATACTCCGTGCCTTGGAAAGCACGTTAAGCAATTTGTCCCGGGTGTCATACGTATACCTTTGACAGTCATTACGGTAGTCAACAGTCCAAAAATCTAACAACCAGTCTAACCATCCAGTATCAGTCTCCCAGTTACTGGGTGACGGAGATCAGATGGCGGATGCTACGTGTCATCATCATCACTTCAGCTTGGGGATCGCAGCGGCTCACCGATTAGTGAGAGGACGCTGCTGCCTGTCCTCCGGTGTCTGGCCGCAGTTTTTAGACGTACCCGGGTCGTCGCTACGTGTATAATACTGATATTCAGCCGCAACCAGTTAGATTGGAAGCCGACTCCAATGCAGTTGGGAAAAGGCTGGGCAGTTATGACTAGTGGAGCAGAGCGGGTACATTATCTATTTATTAGTCCAAACTCTTGCAACACTGCAACGATACCATATCAATATCGATTGCCGTTTTAATCGCGGCCTTGTTAAGGCGGTTATCACATTGCCGCCGCATCCCGCTGCGGTGTACGGACAGACGAAATCCGCATGCGGCTGCGGAGGCAAGGAACCGTACCACCGTATCTCCGTCCGGAGCTGCGGTGCACAACGCCCCGCATTCATTTCCGTCCGTCATCTATGTTGAGATCCATTATGCGTACGTACGTCCTTTCTACACAAAAATCCGTACGATACTGCGAAGCTCAGTGTGGCATACCCCGCGGACCGCACCATATCTCCGTTCGGGAGCGCGGTAAAGTCGCGCGCGCCCCACCCCCGCACGGAGATGCGGTGTGTGTTATACCTTGCGGTTTTTGTATGCAAATCAAGATTCTTCAGTGTAAAGTTAAAAACCGCAGCACAATCGCACACCGGAGCGGTGTCCGGTGCAGTGTGATAACCGCCTAAGTGTACCTGTTGTTCTTAATGCTCTAACAATACTAAATACTACACGAATATCAAATTGGAATACCACTCAATAACGTTACGTGAGTAATTGTATTATATTACTATAATCACCATGTTATTGAGTTAACAAGTATTGCAATACAAACTCAATGATGATATTGTTATAATAACACATTATATCAAAACATATTACTAATATTTACTACGTAAGCCTTTGTTCTAAATAACACCTGTCGCGTAATTGCGCGGCCATTGAACTTAACCTATTGATACATACAAGGTATTAAAATGTACTCTTACATTACACCGATGCTGTTATTAAGGCCGGGCACAATTCCTAACGATTGGCTGACACTGAGAAATTTAAATTTTTTAGAAGCATCATCATCATCCAGAAGACATCCACCGCTGAACGAAGGCCTCCGTCGACGGGGGTTTGCCATAATCCCCACGCTTGGCAGGCGGCTTGGGGATCGCAGTGGCTCACCGATTAGTGAGAAGACGCTGCTGCCCGTCCTCCGGTGTCTGGCCGCAGTTTTAAGACTTACCCGGGTCATATATGTTTAGAAGCATATATTAATTCAAATCATTAGAAAATAAAATGATTTAAGTAATTGTTTTGTTTAAATACGACATTGTTTTAGTCCAAATTTACATCTGTCACCATCAATCTTATATAGTGAACAATGAATGGCACTGATGATTTGTCCAATACAGCACATTATAGCCTCATAGATAGGCATGGGCCGCTTCTCAAAATGAAAACCGTTTAGGCTTAACTTCAGCATGCTGAGTAGACTTTAAGCACCGTTGGTAGACTTTAAACACCATTGAGAACTTAACGTAGATGGGCTCAGAAAGCAGACCTACTACTATAGAGTCAATTCGGCCTTATTATCGAAAGTAAAAAACCATTTTTTGTCGCAATGAAACCACAAAGTTTTTTTTTTTTTTTTTTTTTAAGAAAACGTTGCTTCTCACTACGATTTCTCCTGTCTCGTGGGTACATTTTACAAACATACATGTCACATGCACACACAACCAGACCCGAAACAACTATCTGTAGATCATACAAATATTTGTTCCGTGCGGGAATCGAACCCGCGACACCTAGCGCAGAAAGCTAATCACTTAGCCACTGCGCCAACCGTGTCGACAAAATTTTACCAAGATATAAGCGCAATAGGAAAATAAGACCATAGTTTTCTATGACCATGATCGTTAATCAAGTAAATGTTCCTCTACTATTTAGTGTAAACTATTATATAAAATAATCGCCATACTTGCCGGCGCTGTGGTGGGTACGACACACCATAACTGTTTTGGGCGCGCTTCATACTATTGTTTGAATCGTATACAGTTCAAATTTCACACAATACCAGCATTGGAGGGCATTGTTCTAGGATTTTCACGTAGATTTGGTGTAGATAGATAGATAGAATCGTTTTTATTTCAAACTAACTTCAGCTCGCGGCTTCGCCCGTGTAGTTATCGAACCTGTACATTTTCCGGGATAAAAAGTAGCATATGTGTTATTCCAGACTATAATCTATCTCTGTGCTAAATTTCATCCAGATCCGTTCAGTAGTTTTTGCGCGAAAGAGTAACAAAGATCTATCCATCCATCCATCCTCACAAACTTTCACATTTATGATATTAGTAGGATAGGATAAACCTAATACAGACACTTATGAAACGTTATAGGACTCTAGTTGCACGGTTCTAAAAAGTTGGTCCTATGGAGAAGAACCGGCAAGAAGCTCCATGGATTCTCTTTTAAAGTCCCTTTTACGTGTGATTCTGTACACATACGCGTCCTTATGTATTTAATAAACACTTATGACTCAGATGCTTCATAAAAGACTGTCACATTGGTCTAGTGGCTGCAAGCGCGACTACTGAGCGTGAGGGCCTTGGTTCGATTCCCGGGTCGAGCAAAGTATTATTGCGTTTTATTAAACGGAATTTCTCAGTAGCAGCACGGAGTCCAGAACTGTGACTGGTATATAGCAATAGACTCGTCCCCTGTTAAATGGGTCTCAATAACGGCATCGGTGAAATGTATCGTACACCTCTGCCTAATCCTTCGAGGAATACGAGCGTGATGCTTTGTACATATGTATAGTTCATAAAGCACTGCCATTAAAATCCATATTTCACCAACAGGCCCTTTGGTATGAACAGTGTCTATAACCCTTCGTGCTTCTATGCCGTTTGCATCCAAATTATCCCAAAAATCTTTATTATATACTGGTTTTAGGCCATATATCAGTTCTATGGCATCTATTCATGACCATTAGGTATGTAAAAATGGCGCAGCTTCTATATTTTCATGCCGATATGGAAATAAGGGTGTGATAGAATCTGGAATAGGGAAATGTTATTTGAATTTACAAAGTAAAGTTACTGCTATAAACAATTTAAAATAAGACGGCTTTGTCCATTCAAATAACTCCTTGTTAGCCTTTGACAAGAAAAAATGGGATATTTGTCTTCTGGACTACACGGCTTTTTGTTAGCTAAACAATTTAACCCAATGTTAGACAGGATGGAGTATGTTAAATTGCTTTTGTGACAGAATTTTTTACATACATATATTTTCTAGGACGTTCAAAAAGTTTGTCAGTGTCTATAATAAGAATCAAAAAGGCCATTCAGTTAGACAAGACAAAAAAATCTTAATAAATGAATTCAACCCATTACTGTCCCACTGCTGGGCAAGGGTCTCTTCTCAGAACGAAAAGGGTTAGGCCTTAGTCCACCACGCTGGCCCGGTGCGGTTTGGCGGACTACACACACCGTCAAGAACTTTGTGGAGCCCTCTCAGGTGTGTAGGTTTCCTCACGACGTTTTCCTTCACCGTAAACGCAAGTGATAATCAAATTCTGATCCGTACATGATTCCGAAAAGTCATAGGTGCGGGCCGGGTTTGAACTCAGACCCTCCTGCATGAAAGGCAAGCGTTCAACCGCTAGGCTATCACTGCTGCAAAAAAACTTAGCATAACATAAATATGGCATCACACCTGTATCTTCAAAGAAATAGGCAGAACTAGACTTTCGTCCACCTATATTTCGCCGATATCGTTGTTAAGTCTAATGTAATAGGGATTGAGTCTATTGCTATCAACCGGGCACTATTCAATAGTCCGTGATGATACCGAAAATTCCTTTACAGAAAACCCAATAATTGTAGACCCAGATAGTTGTTTCGGGTCTGGTTGTGTGTGCATGTGACATGTACGTTTGTAAACTGTACCCACGATATACGAGAAATCATAGTGTGGGGCAATGTTTTTTAAAAATAAAATATAAAAAAATAACAATTTTTCCGACCCGGAAATTGAATCCAAGACCTCACGTTTTGGAGTCATGTTTGCGACCACTGAACGAAAGATGCAATAAAAGTTTTAAATAAAAATAAAAAAAACTCCAAAGGAACATGATGAACTTTTTTAAATTTCATGAAAGTTAATATAAATAGGGCAAAGTCGATTCAGCTAGTAACGATTAACGGTAATTGGATGAAAAGTGATTGTGACTTAAACTGGTACAAAACATATTTTTTTTAAACTTTCCCCACACTAGGATTTCTCCTGTATCGTGGGTACAGTTTACAAACATACATGTCACATGCACAGACAACCAGACCCGAAACAACTATCTGTAGATCATACAAATATTTATACCGTGCGGGGATCGAATCCGCGACACCTAGCGCAGAAAGCTAATCGCTTAGCCACTGCGCCAACCGTGTCGTCAATATTTTATAAGCCTGTGATAACAAATTCGGATTTATTTACAAAGAGTTAGAGTTTGTTTTAGTTTGCTATTATCTACTTGTGCTGTTCAAACTTTGTTCGTAATAGATACCTTTTTGAAATTTAATTGGGCATGCTGTTATAAATGTTTTGTAGACAAATGGAAATATATTCTGAAATACGGTTATTAAAGCTTTTATTTGAATAGTATATTATAGTATTCCCCAGGTGTCGTATTTACACACACATTCCGCCGAATTTTCTGTTGAACTCTTAAACTTAGAATGCCTCATGGCTCTAGTAGTCGCATACATAGCAGCTGAGCTTGGGCTCCTGTTGATTCCCAGTTCTGGCGTCATTGGAGTTTTCTGTATGGAAATCCTTAGTTAAGCCCGGAGTTTGAAATTGTGCCCGGTAGATGGCAAAAGGTTTGACCCCTCATACATGGTGCTCAATAGCTGCATTGGCGAAACGTGCACCCAGTACAATAGGAAGTATACTTCTGATTAGCCCTTCGAGAATTTCGGGCGTGACGATATATCATGTTAGGTTGAACTCTTAAAAATAATAAATAGGTAAGTACCTAGATTTCTGCTATATCTTTTTTATAAAAATACTTAAGAATCGTAAATAATTCGTTTTAAATATACAAAAATAGGTTATGGAGATAAGAAGAAGAAGACTAAGAATAAACCCTAAATGTAACGGTAGCTTTCGGCTATAAGAACAAATGGTAGCATTTAGAAAGCTGGATTTTTTAAGGAAAATTTAGTGTCAATAGGGAAACTAGAAAGTCGAGGCTGAAGTATAAGGCGCCATCTTGGAAAACATTACTTTTACGCAAACACCTCGCTTCACGTGCGATTGTGTGAAACTTAGAAATTATGTTTGTGTATGTAAAGCAATATACAAATACGACAATATAAAAATTGGCAGAATAATAAAAGTAAGTACTTAAAGCAAAGAACTGGGTGTACTGCTGAAACTAAACACGCGTAAGTAAACGATTATAGGCCGAACTATTTGTTACAAAATAAAAAGTAAGGTCCCTTTTAGAAAATCTTCGATTATTCTTCATTAAACTATAGCATAGTATCACACTTGTATTTCTTGAAGGGTTAATTAAGCATAGGTGTCCTCATGTATACACATATTTCGCCGATATCATTTGTTTCGTTATTTAGTCTCTTATAAAAGGGGGCGAGTGTTCCAACTTGTTCCAACGTTCCTACGTGCTGCTATTGAGAATTGCTGTACCCATAGTAAAATCTTGTGTCGATGAGGCATTTTTTAAAGTAACTCGGCAAGTTTTATTTTTCCACACGATTTTAATTCTGGATTATTTTTTTAACAACTCTGCCGAACCCTTCGGGGAAAACAGGCGTGATGCCATGGTTAAAAAGAAAACAATAAAAAAAGCAGAGCATATAAATTTATATTATAACGATCTATTCAAGACAACCTTTCAAAATATTCCTCCGCATCGCTGTCAGTCGGCAATGTGCGCAGAAGACTGGCAGCATTGCCTCGCTGAAAGTCAGTTATTATGAATCTAGGTAGTGTATCCTCGTTGTCATGTATGAGTGAAGGAAATAGGTCGTTGCGCTACTCGGGCAGAGGGTTAATAACCTGTAGAAAGCAAAATATATCTCATACTTTTTTCTACTAAGTTTTTGTTAGTGATTTTTGTTCTGGCGTATGTTAAATCGTTTTGTCGTAAATGACCACGTATCAAATTGCACGGGCAGTTCACACAAATTATTTCTGAAACATAGTTTTTTAGTTCTATGCAAAATTACTATTGTTAGAGCTTTACACATAGATATATTGACAATTATTTGAACGATCGATTAAATTAAATGGCCTTTAGAGATTAAACCATATTCAGGGAAGAACGGCTATGAAACGAAAACGACATGGATGAAATAAACATGATAAATCTATAGAAGTCTAGTACATAAAATCATTTTTGGATGTATGACGGGTATTTGCAGGTTTGTTAATAAAAACGTCAGAATAAAGTTATGGCTGGATGCGCCAAACAGTATGCTCCAATTCTAGAAACGTATCCGATGTCGAAAACCGATCAGTGTTCTGCATTGGATCAAACGCATTGCATCCAACACACGTTTGATCCCGGTCCCAGATTACTACACAACGAAATGGTTCTGTACACACCTGGAGATATACGGAATTTTTGGCACTAGGTGAATTCAATACGACACTTTTTTTATTTTTATTTCTATTTACAACCATTTATTTATTCATTTACAACGAACAGAACGGTCGAAGCCAATTACACTATTACGATACAATAATAATAAATTCTTCAATATTTAGTATCTTTTTACTTCAAGCCTACATAAAATATTGGTCTTGAATAAAATTAGACATAGTAAGACTAAATTAGTTTTGTACGTAAACTTACTGAATATAATTTTTGAAGCTACTTGTGGAATTACATGAAGATACATCCTCTTCTTCTCCTTATTAAGCCATTCTTTATCCAATGCTGGGTGTAAGCCTCCTCCTTTGCACGCCATTCTTCTCGGTGAGCTATCCTTACCCAGTTTTTGCTGACTATTTTGACGATCGATCCAGGACTAGCAAGTCATCGTTCGGTCCTAAATCTTCGTTCTAGCACCTTCCAGATATATCTTCACAATAGTTCAAATTGCAATGGCTTATCAAGAACAGTAACGGTGTTTAAATAAGCTAGAAACAAAAGGCAGTCACCTAAATCCGCGATTGTACAGTTACACAGGAACACAAAGTCACGAAATGTGCAGTGACGTGTCGTTATTGAATCGACGATCGACTCCTCGAGCGTTGAAGCCCGACAGCCATGCCTCCCGCCTAGTTAGGATATTTCCCAATTTCCACTGCGAGAACATGATACTTCGTTTGTTAAAACGTCAAAAAATTTCAATGGAAAAATGTCAATAAAGCGTCTGGCAGGTTACAACGTCAACGTTACGAGTTGTGTAGCTTTTTACTTATTTTTAATTTTAAACAAAGTTAACACTTGCTGTCTCCAATTTCAATTTTCAAATTTGGAATTCCTCTATCAATTATTTTACAGGAATACTACTTAATTTAGTAGAAACTCTGTACAGTAATTTGTTCAATTTTTTTCCTTACTGGTTATACATAGATGAGAATCAACTGAGGGTCATAACTCCTTCAAACAATCCAATTCAAAGTAATCGTTTGTTTCCATCCAATCGAACATCACCCGAGCGAATCAATCGCCAATTATTTCCTATTAATTGGGTCGCAGCGGAATTGGAAATTAGAGACTTTTACAATTATCGCGATTGATAACTCGTGATTGGTTTTTATCAGGGAAACATTTTTGGGTGGTGCTAAAACTATAAATCTTATCTAAGGCCTCATTAGTATAATGGCTGCAAGCGCGACCACAAAGTGTGAGGTACTGGATCCAATTTTTGGGACGAGCAAAACTGCTACTTTTTTTATCTATGTTAAAATTCTCAGAAGCAGCATGGAGTTTAGAATTTTCCCCTGTAAATGGCAATGGGCTCACCCCTTATTACATCGGACACAATAATGTCATGAGCGAAGTGTGATATCTGGATACCTCACGTTCACGCTATAAAACACCAGACCAACAAAGCAGTCTGTATAACATAACCGAAATCATCAACAGAAACCATTTAATTAAGTTCAAACAAGTTATTAACGATACGAAAATTGAAACGTTTGTCGGAGTTGTCGATCCGAAGTCTGAATATCTTTTGTGTATAACTGAGATCCCCGTATAGATCAAAATTTAGAGCTAATCAGGGTTTGTTTGAAATAGAGTTTGTTGAACTTTTAAGGATCGATTATTATTGGGTTTTTGATACCGTCTTGTGTTAGCCATCTGCGATTAAATGCTTCATTGATCTAGCAGTAGCAAGTGTAGTAATTGAGCGTGAGATCCTAGATTTGATTCCCTATACGGGCAAAGTAAGATGGCCTGTAGATTTGTGTAAATTCTGTTAACTTCCCTTTTTTTAGAAATTACTATCTTTGTAGTTTTAATCATTTTAACAGCGCAACCTAATCTTTTTTTTTTTTTTTTACGGGGGGAGATCCTCATGGACTACCCTCGCCTGGGGAAAGGCGGAGGGGCGTGCCGGACTCTTACCGGCTAAAACCACCCCGGTGTCTCCTCGCACGTGCGCGCGGGACTGCGGGAATCCAAATTCTTCCGAAGCCCCACACTATTGCTGGCCCGGTCTGCCCGGGCCTCGTCTCGGGCACGGGGTAGTGAGGTGTTCAACTACCCCGTGCATCGCCTCAGAGGCGCGCGCCGACATCCGCGCGCGCCTCCGCCTCGGGTCCATCAGCGCAACCTAATCCTAACCTAACCCTTCGGGAAATACAGGCGTGATATTATGTTATGTTATATAATAATTGTATTCAACAGTAATCACCTATTTACGGTTTTGCTCCCTCTGCGCACGAACATCCAACTCAAATCAACATTTCAACAAATACATATACACAGTAATGTATTCTCAAAAATCTTTATTACATTAATAATAATATCATTTACGACCAACCGTGCCCATTACCAATACGCCAATAACATTTATTTGTGTAATTAAATATTGAAGTATGCAAGCGATAATCATAAACCTACCTCCCTTTGTATCACATTGGCCCAATACAGTGTGGAAATAAAATTTTACTCCAAATCCAGTCAGATTTTCATTAAACCGGAGATTAGGTTTCCAATAAAACGGATTACATGGTATGGTTTCCATTTAAAATTTTATTAGATGGACAGTTCAGAGGTGGGGCAATGGATTATTTTTTGCGGCCATATAATCAATAAGGATAACGATGGGCCATTGTTTTAAAGTACGTTGATCCGCATCAATAAATATGAGGGTTTATGATAAAACAACTTGATTTTTGTTTAAGTTAGAAGCAAGTTATGCTATAAAGGTTTTGTAGGAGGTGACCTGAAAAAATCAAAACTTGTTTGCAAACTAGAGGTGTAAACTGGGTTCTTTTCATTTTTTCGAAAACATTGCCCCCACACAAGTATTAATTCCTGTATCGTGGGTGCGTTTACAAACACAAATGTTCACATGGCTATACAGTCAGACCGAAAAAATACGTATATATCATACAAATATTTGTTCCGTGCGGGAATCGAACCAGCGACACGTAGCGCAGCAGTCGATTGATCAACCACTAGGTGACTAGGCCAACCGTGTCTCATGTATGGAGTATATTTAATATTATAGCAATAGAAAAATGGGCCACGAATCCTACTATCCTACTTCCTACTATCCTATTCTACTAATATTATAAATGTGAAAGTTTGTAAGGATGTATGGATGGATGGATGGATCTTTGTTACTCTTTCACGCCAGAACGGCTGAACGGATCTGGATTAAATTTGTCACAGAGATAGATTACAGTCTGGAATAGCACATAGGCTATTTTTATTCCGGGAAAATGTACGGGTTCGTAAACCACGCGGGCGCAGCCGCGGGCGGAAGCTACTATCTTATAAACCTTTTCTTTAGTAGAGTTTCAGCCCTCGGTTTACCGTTAAGCTTTATAAAAGCACTATCCTATGATGAAACGTTGTTTATTTCTTAACAATTCCTTGTCAAAACGGATCTCATTTTGTCCATTAAATAAAATAGTACACAAAATAAGGTCTATTTTCTCAACTGAACTGACTTTTTGAAAAGCAGTGATCTTTAGTAGTCCAATAAAACTCTTAGTAGTTTGAAATTTGCTGCACCTTGAACTTCACTTCGTCGTGAAAGTCAGTTTCATTAACAGTAAGGTGACTATTTAACTATATCAAGACACTGAATAAGCATTATCTTGAGCGATAGATAACATCGAATTCGGATAACCAATACGTTTGCCACAGTAAGCAATATTCCCTCGGTGGAGTTTGTGAGTGTTTTTTAGGCAGATCCATAGAGATTCGTAATGTATACTTTATTGGACAACAAAGAAAAAGTGCAAAGTGAAATAAAGTAGGTATAGGTTAGGTACATACACAAATGGCGGTCTTATAAAAGCTATTTCTTCCAGACAACCAGTCGAAGAAAAATCATGGAAGAATATATAGAGAGTAGTGTATGGTGTACTCATATTACGGCACGGTTGGCGCAGTGGTTGAGGGATCGACTGCTGAGCTACGTGCCGCAGGTTCGATTCCCTTACGGAACAAATATTTGTATGATCTACAGATAGTTGTTTCGGGTCTGGGTCTTCGTGTATGTGAATACACACCGTGCCTCGGAAAGCACGTAAAGCCGTTGGTCCTGCGCCTGATCTCTCTCCGGTCGTGTCGGATTGCCGTCCCATCGGACTATGAGAGTGAAGGAATAGAGAGAGCACCTGTGTTTGCGCACACACTTGTGCTCTATAATATCTCCTGCGGAGTTGACTAATCTCCGGTGAGATTGGCCGCCGTGACCGAAACCGGTCAGGAGGACATTATTTATTACTCATATTAAATAATAATATACAATGGTTTTCAGTCGCAACTTGGAAAATTTCAAAATTAACTAAAATCTGCAATATCTCCACATTCACTAATAACCGATCCCTGATTCCTGGGGTCAAAATGGTTGCAAATTGGTTCCAGTTTAACCCCGTATAAGGAATAGTTCGAATTACCGTTCACCCTGTATAAGTAGGTATAATGACTACATGTAGAATTGTGATACCAGGTAAAAAAGGAAAAAAAAATTAGCACATTTTACATGGGTAGGCGCGTACGGAAAAATGTGTGAACCGTAAGAATGGTCGGAGTGATGGGGTGAGAGCACGTGTTACGAACGTGACGGTCCGAATAGACATGTAAGGGGTATGCCGGTTCGGGTATATCTATAGAGCCTATATAGAACTATTTAGTTCTTGTCAAACGCCGAAATGGAAGAGGTAAAAAATTAAAAGATTCTTAAGTTATTATTCAAATATAGCATCTCACCTGTAGTCAGTGGCGTGCGGTTCATAAAGACAAAAAGTCACTGCCTACCCCACATAACTCAGATAAATATTTATGATAAAATATTTGAGGTGGCAAATAATATACATCATTATTTAATCGACAAGACGACGAACCAATACCAACATGCAGTAGGTATTTTTGGTAAGCTATTAAAATTTTCTGCCTACCCTGTCTAAAAACTCTATGCACGCCGCTGCCTGTAGTCTACAAAGAGTTAAGCAGGGGTGTACTATTTACACCCAGGTTTCGTCTACGGCTTACTACGCCTACACACTTTGCCTGACCCGGGAAACAAATCCAAAACCTCATGCTTAGCAGTCACGCTCGGGACCACTAGAGAATAAGGCAGTTTGAGTTAATTTTATGTTTATATCATGCTTCATCATCATCATCAGCCAGAAGACGTCCACTGTTGAACGAAGGCCTCCCCCAAGGGGGGGGTTTGCCATAATCCCCACGCTTGGCAGGCGGCTTGGGGATCGCAGTGGCTCACCGATTAGTGAGAGGACGCTGCTGCCCGTCCTCCGGTGTCTGGCCGCAGTTTTAAGACGTACCCGGGTCTCATCATATCATGCTTGCAAACACATAATATTAATTATTGTTCGGCATCAAAGATTTTACAATGTTACTTTTTCTAATATTTCTTTTGAATGTCGCCTCAAATGTATATACATTTGTTTGTGATTGTCTTCTGACACAAAAACTTCACAGTTCGCAGTACACCTTGTTCCTCAACACAACAGTCTCAATAAGACTAGATGGTAAAGCGCAACACGGACTCGCCATTAGAGGCACATAGATATTCCTGTTACAAGACTCGCCACTCGGAGGGTCATCGCTTACAACTTGTAAAAGCGTACCCGCAAATTCTGTTTCTAAGTAACTGATCAAATGGAGGTATTATGTTTGAGTTTTATTGTTTTATGAAAGATATTTATTACCTACCAAGACTCTTTTTCTTAGACTTTATAATTTTTTACAGTAAAATAGGACTCAGACACGTTTAAGGTCATATGGTCATATGTTAGTCCCGAATGTAGAAAAAGCATTATAATTAATAAAGTCTATATCACAGATAGATTTAAAACTGTTCTACCCACATGGGTAGACCTTATTGACTGTCGTATTGGTCTAGTGGTCGAAAGCGCGACTGCTGAGCGTGAGGTCCTAAGCTCGATTCCAGGGTCGGGCAAAGAATTATTGTTTTTGTTTTAAATTGAACTTTTCAGTAGCAGTAAAATGTGGGTGTATAATAATACACTTCTGCCTAACCCTTCGAGGAATACAGTCGTGATACTATGATATGAATCACCTACCTATGTGGGTTTCTACGGAGCTCTATAAAAAAATGTACAATCGCAATTCGAGTTACTCTATATAAGAGTCTATTCTTCGACATCTAAGTTACAAGGAAACCCACTCATTGCAGTCCATTGTTCACACTGGTGGTGAGAAAAATGTGTATTCATCAAGAGCTTAAGACCCGTGAAGAGTGAAAACTAATAATAATGCTTCAGGAGCTACAATAGAACTATATTATTTTGACGGTACGATTGAAACACGGAACAAATATATATATGATCAAATATCTTAGGACAGATAGCTGTTTCGTGTATCTAGTGTGTATTGTGAGTCACTCTTAGGCCAGACAAGCGCAATTTTGGGTTCGAGTTTTTGAGTTTTGTGCGCTACGAGTTCCTTACTTAAGTAGAATTTGGTTTTATAGTATCGTTGCGTTTTCGGCTATACGGTTGCGTAAAATGTGTCCGCAAAAAATATGAGACAACTCACAACTCATAAAAAGGGGCTTAAATTGCCATTTATAACTACAAAAAGTGAAGATATGGCCTATTTTTTGCTGAGAATCACACACTAACTGCTACAAAAGTTATTTTAAATATAGCTTATATGTGGTACAGCGTGATAAGATATAGCAGCGATCTAAAAGAAGATGTAGTGACAAAGATAGAGAAAAGTATACTTCGTTGGTTTGGTCATGTAGAGAGGATGGATGAAAGGCGATTAACAAAAAGGATTTATAACGTGGTTGTTAGTGAAAATGCCAGGACCCCTCCTAGAAGGATATATTTAGTCCTTATTGGTGATATCCTTCTAAAAGGTCAGGTGCGCAGTACTCACAACCAGCGTTCATATATGAAACGATGCATGAATGTAGATGAACCAAAGGGTTATGTAAGGATCGTAGCACGTGGCGTTTCGTAGTTTCTGCTTACCCCCATGGGAAAAAGGTGTGACTTCATGTATGTAGATTATAAGTGAATACATGAAAAATATAGCAAAAATTGCGGACGGTATAATATTTCACACGATGGGCTTAATTATTTTAAAAGCGAGATATCAGTTTCTGCGAAAAGCCAAGTTCGATACTGGTGCTTCATCTACATTTATGTAGACTGAGTTTTATTTACGCTTGTCGATTTTCTAACTTTTTTGGGTGAATGTACATATATCAGAGGTCAGCGTCGTACTAGAACTGGCTTGTTAGAGGTGCTTCGTGCCTCGCAATTCCAATAAAAAACCTAGTTTTAACTAGTGTCTCCTTGCGCCAGCGCTTCCCGTTTATCTACGCACGTATTGTGCTATAATAGCACAATACGTGCGCAAGAGCTGCAAGAGTTGAGTTAACTCAGTGCACCGTCCATCGGTGCAGTACGCTGCGTCTGAGTTATTGCAACAAAACACGGATTTTTGTTTAGTTAATCACCTAATTTTAATGATTTAAACATTTTAATTCTAGGTAATATTTTATTTTCCTTGTTAAATTTGGTGGCGTTTTTGATATATTGTTTATAATCATTTTTTTTTGTTTTCATATAGAAAAACCCAATAACACTTTGCCCGGATCGGGAATATAACCCAGGACCTCATGCTCAGCAGTCGCGATTGCAACAACTAAAGCAATAAGGCAGTCAATTACCTACTATAATACAATAAATAAACTACAGTAACAGAACGCAAACCCAAGAACCAATTTTCCATTCCAATCCCATAAAGTATTCCTTTCAATAACTCCCCGACTATAAACTACACTATTTATTGGATAAATCCAAATAAAAGTTCACTATCCTTAGGAATTCAATCGCAAACTAATAAAACAAGTACCGTAAACCATTCCTTGAATATATTATGGAGTTTTATTAAAAAATCACACGTTTTACGATAAGTAGAGATGTGCTTGGATAATAAAATGTAAAAGTTTATGTCTCTTAGACTATCCCAGATTTTTTGGGTCAAATAAATTGTTACGAACGTGAGGAGACTTCAAAATGAATAATATAGTTTCCGGGCTGATGATGAAGTTAGAATCTATTAGAAGTTATGAGGTACAAAGGTTTGGATTTCGGGTCATGTAATGGTGTAATTGACGGTCATGTGATGGCACAGTTGGCGATGGTTGGGAGATCGATTGTTGCGGTGGTGTCGCCGGTTCAATTTCCACACGGAACAAATATTTGTATGATCTACAGATAGTTGTTTCGGGTCTGGATCTTTGTGTATGTGAATATATATGTCTGTAAAAGCACCTACAATACATGAATTAATTCCTACAATATTTTTCTAAAAAATGACAAAAAAAAGTGAAATATAATTAGACAAAATCCTAAACTAAATAACATCTGACATACTATAGCTAAGGAAATAAGAATTTCTCGTTTTTATAATTTTATTTTTTATTTATTTAGGTTTACTAACAATTATTTACACAAAAAAAATGTAGTTATACATGCACAATAATAAAATAACAGTGTAACAATTACTTAAAGGTAAACACCACTTATGCTATAAAATAACTAAGAGAGTAAGCTCACGCATGTTACAATTAAATTACTCTAGTATACTCGCAATTTGTATCAACAACAGCTTCAGAACTCTTAAGATTGGGTTTTCTATAGATAGTCTCTTAGAAGTCCAAAATTAAATCAGATTTAAATCATGCTAATTATTAGCATTGACAAGTAAGGAAACTTAGTTTAAATAGCACAAAAAAGACTTGATCAAATTCAAATATAAAATTAGAAGAAGCTAACAATACTAAATCCTCTAAATAATTGAATGTTAGTACTCTTCACAAAATGAACATGAATGAAAAACTTGGTAAAATAAAAAACGACCCAATTAAATCCTTACAAATGACATAAGAAGAAAATTTAACGAATCAAGAAAATGAAGAAATAAACTTTTACTTCTTTGAAGATTATCTCAATATTCGAATTAAAGTCGTATTATCTATGCCAAAGCAGATTTATTTTTTAAAAGTGGGAGCGGTCTT
Organism: Shargacucullia verbasci; assembly: GCA_947562105.1. Taxonomy (NCBI): domain Eukaryota; kingdom Metazoa; phylum Arthropoda; class Insecta; order Lepidoptera; family Noctuidae; genus Shargacucullia; species Shargacucullia verbasci. The sequence goes on from OX387283.1 coordinate 1,741,075, forward strand.
TTTGCTACAAAAATATAGCATTGAATTGCGTTTCATAAAATGGTAATTTCTGCAATCGTTTTGTTCTTTCATCTTTGCTATTTGCGTCTAAGTTTAAAACCGTTCGCAGTTGAAAGTGTGAATTGAAAATAAACTTAACTCTATTTTAATATACAATTATAAATGAGAAAATAACTTGGTCTGTCTATTTGATACCTTATCTCGACTTAACCACTGATCCGATCGTAATGACATTTTACATAGGGGTTGCATGGGACCTGAAGAGGGACAAAAATGAATAGAAAATACAAAATAATGTACCCTGTTATATTAGTCTTTAAGCTTTCCGAAATCGTAGGCTTGACGCTGGTTTAATAAAATTTGCAGTTTATTAAACTTAAAAAAAATCAAATTATGATTGAATATTGTCTGTTTGCAGGTTACTTTTTGTACAACATGATGAAGTTATCATGATGAATTATCTTACTTTTTTATAAAATTCTTTATTCACTATAAATTGAATTTAGTTATTTTTTTACTTTTTTGAATGTACAACCAAAATAAATAATAAAAAAATTAATAACTCTTGCAACAATGTCGTAAGAGAGTTTTATCTTAGACTATTTTCCCGTAGTCCCTTCATCCACTTTCAAAACAAAACATTGTGCATAACGGATGTCATCTAAATCCTTAAAAATATGAGGGATTTAGGCCTTGGCTCGAAAACGAGTCGACTACAGAGTGGGCTCCGGATCCGCCGCCAGAATATTAATAGAGAGGGCAAGTCTTATTAATATTGATGACGTCACTGCTAGAACATGACAGATTATGTGTGGCGCTTTGAGCTCTCAATCAGTGGATGTTCAGTTTATGGTGTTTTTGTATCGTTCCAAAAACTGCAGGCAATGTTAAAATTGAAACACGATGTATAAATATGCTCTTCTTATAATGTGTATACAAAAACAGGTTTCTTTTAAACGAGTGTAGAAGGCATGGTCACATAATGGTGCGATAGTATTCAAATTCGAGCCCATTTGTTTTTTAAACGACGCATTTAGTACGAAAATCTTGTAACAAATTTTCAACCATTTGGATATAGAATAGACTTTTGTATTAACACAAAACCTATCTCATCATATAAATAACAAAGTTTATCGAGGCCACGACTCGAAATGTGAATAGGACCAATCAATGAATACTAGAAACATTAATGTCAAAGCGTTCAGTACACTCGCTTTTAGCGAAGAATCGGTGCCAAATACTTTTTTCGTGACCCGGGCCTCTAATTGCTGGCCTGAGTGATTTATGCAGTCGAACGACAATTGAGCTCAGAAATGTTTTGGAGTGTTGTAGTATTTTTACTGTTTAATTTGTAGTGATTCAGTCCTTCGAGCCGGATTTTAGTTGTTCTGGATTATTTTCGTTTTTAACAATACTCACAAATTGTTGGTGTTCTGAATTCTGTTTTAATTCACAAAATTATACCGTCGTTCATATGTACATCCTTTCGCAACAAACTTATTTACATATAAATGAACAATTTGTTTGAGAACTAACTTAATATAACAAAAGTCATTAGGGTTAAACTGGGTTAAACTAGCAGTCATTGATCCTGAAAATTTCCCAAGCCCACGGGGACATTTACGCAAAATACCTTCATTGAGGGGCACGTGAACAGCCTCCCCTAGTAACGATATCGAAGTACGACCACCGCACCTTAAGCTGGGTATATTAAAATCAATGTGAGAAAATTATTTCAGATGATTTAAATAACATTGAAGTATTTTTCTTTTTTTAAAAAAACGTTGCCCCTCACTTGGAATAATTCCTGTATCGTGGGTGCGTTTACAAACACATATATTGACATACACAAACATCCAGACCCGAAACAACTATCTATGAATCATACCAATATTTGAGATACTCATAACCATTATAACTCAGTTCGGAGAGCAATGGCACGGTTTGCCAGAGGTTCTCAATAATTATTCAAGTTTTCTCCGCAGTAAATTACTCTCGAAGACTGAATACTTAACCGTTGTTCAATCACAATAGAATAGATGAACGAAACAATAGAGAAGCTAATAATCAAGTGGGAAATGAGAAGCACGCGTGCACACAATGTGATTAAGCAGGGAGCCGAGGGAAAATTTGTTGCGAACGTGGTTCGTTATTTTGTTTGTTATGTTGGCTTATAAAGTGTACGCGGTCGTGAGTGACGGAGTAAGTTCCTTTCGAGCTTCAGAAGTAGCCTTCTAACTTCCTCTCTTGTTTTATTTTTATAACAGCCACGGAGTAAATTAAAGTTAGGGTGTGATAAATTATGAACTAATATTCTATCAATACTACTCTTGATTGATGGTACAGTTGGCGCAGTAGCAAAGCAATTGGATTTCTTCGCTACGTGAAGTGGATTCGATCGCCGCACGGAACAATTAATATTCATATAATAATAATATGCTCCTGACCGAGTTCGGTCACGGTGGCTAATCTCGCCGAAGATTAGACAACTACGCCGGAGATATTATAGAGCACCAGTGTGTGGGCAAATACAGGTGATCTCTCTATTCCTTTACTCTCATAGTTCGATGGGACGGCAACAACGGCTTTTATGTGCTTTCCGAGTCACTGTGTATATTCGCATACACAAAGACCCAGACCCGAAACAACTATATGAAGATATAGAACAAATATTTGTTCCGTGCGGGAATCGAACCCGCGACACGTAATTCAGCAGTCGATCAACCACTACGCCAACTGCCGTCAATCATATAACCGGTACACAGCTATACAGGTAGTTTTGGGTCTGAGTATTTGGAATTTGTCTCCCACAAGAATGTTTCTGAGTTGCACAAATATTTGTAACTTGTACCCACGATGTAGGGTAACCGTGTGAGATAATGTTTCACTATATCAAGTGAGATAACAAACAGCCATTAACATCATCACTAGGCCTGGCAGACAAACTGGTGATAGTATTTAGTTTAGCAATCAGTAGGACAGACACTCTCGTCATAATCCCTACCTTTGCGTCAGCTGCTGTTGTTGGGAAGGTCGCTGCGTATTATTTGCAGGAAGCCTCACGCCCTCAAGAGAGTACAATGAATTGAATACGTTTCTACAGATCTTAGAGGGCAAACAATCCAAATAGAATACAGCAAAGCAAAGCCTTTGTATCACAATATTAGTATGCGTGTATCGCACACACTTTTCTTTCTCCCTTGCGGAATAAATAAATTACGTGCGAAGAAAAAACAGTTACTTCTAGATGTGTTTGATACCTTTTTTTTACGTAGATACTTACAAACGGCGTAATTAATAGATTTTTATTTTCTTTAGTCTACAATAGGCTATCCAAGTACCAATTTCTCTTCACATGGATGTCGCAAGAGGCAACGAATAATAATAATTATAAGCCGGTAGCTTGGACCCTGTTCCCAGTGCCGGTTGGTCTCTATTTTTTTATATTTATAAATGTATTTTTTATTATTATTAATTATATTTATAAATTTAAAAAAATATGTATTAGTATAATAATAATAATATGTGCTACTTAACCTCGCAGATTGACCAATGTGCGCAATGCGCAGTATATTATTCAGGTACTAGCTTCTAAGTACATCTGCAATATTATGTAAATTATAAAATATGAGTAGTAAATTCTGCGAATACTACACCTAATCTTAAGAACCCCTCAACGTCTTCAAAAGCATTTCTTCATAATACCTAGAGGGGAACATGTTTGAAAACACGCATTTAATTAGAATTTCCGAAGGCATTTAACTCTCTACATCAAAGGATCCCACAAAAACTGTATGGCAAAAAGGGTTTCCGAACATGACATAATTTAAAAAGCTTTTTATAGCTACGGCGGGTCAATAGGACGATGATGGGAATTGCTCTAGTTCCGTATTTTGTTAGTGGAAATTAGATAAGGGATTCGGGAAGGTGTTGAGACGACCTCTATTATGATTTTACACGTGTTATGATGAAAATTTTGTTTATATAACTGCTTTATTGGTCTAGTGGTCGCAAGTTCGACTGCTGAGCGTGAGGTCCTGGGTTCGATTCCCGGTCGGGCAAAGTGTTATTGGGTGTATAATAGTACATCTCTGCCTAACCCTTCGGGAAATACGGGCGTGATGCTATGTTATGGTTATTTTATTAGATAACGCACAATTAGACTATCTACAAGCTTAAGCGGCGCTTAGTGTGGTCGCATCTGTCTAAGAAAACTTATGACAGTCGTTACGGGAGCCAAAAACCTAAAAAGTATGACTACCGGTCTAATTTTTAAATATCAGTGTTTCCCAGTAATTGATTGGTGGAGGAGAGATGATAGTCTCTTCGTGTATAATTCTAATATATTTAGATACAAAGCCGATTCCAATACAGTTGGGAAAGGCTGGTCCCAATGATGGTGATTTTTTAGTTTTATGTAATATACGCTCGGGGCGTCACGCTTGGCTTCACACAAATCTTATTTAATTGACACTAACGAGAATAAAAACATAAAAAGGCTACTGAAAATAGAGTTTTTTCAGTCGACAGTTTAGTTGGATTGCTAATAAGCACAATGATCTTATAATGTGTAGGAAAACTGGTCGGTTCAAATAACAAAAAAAAAATGCCGATCGGTTCATGTGCGACCTCTTATTATCACGCCCATATCTCAGAAGAGGTGGGCTAGTATAAGCGTGTAGTCCACTGACAATGACTACGGTAACTATATCACCATATATCAAAATTCGAACTCCAAATTTCACTGGAAAGTTCATTACAAGAAAATCCAGTTACATTTTGCCTGAACACTCAGGCTGACGACTCTTAAACCTGGTAGATAAATGTATAAAATACGATACGATAAAATACCTGTTCTAAATAAAGTGATGAGATCTCTTACTGAAGATATTCGTGTAACTGGGCACTTTCAGAAATATTATTGCAGAATTTTCGCTAGTATACGATACAAGAAGTGAGAAGTCCCGAAAGCACTGATAACGGTGAAGAAACGGACATATAAGAATAAATAAAAATACGTTTAAATTTATGTGCAAAAATTCGATGAAATCTACATATATAGCTATTGTAGATTATTCTATTTCGGTGTTGATAAAACTAATTTATTGAATTAAACACTAATAATAAGTATTTGTAAATAGAATTTGAATATGGAATGATATTTCTGTTATGTTGGTTAATAATCAACATAACAGAAATATCATTGTACAAAACGTGCCATCAGAAACTCATCATGTTACTAGTAATAAGGTTTGCAAATGAAGCCTATTGTTGCTTTGAGATCTCGTTGTTGAACTTAATCGAACAATAGATTTGAAAAGCATGGAATGATGTATTATCATCAACCCATAATCAGTCAAAATGTTTCCACTAACCCCCTCATTGGTTTTATGACTGTAAGCGCTTCTGAAAATGAAGTCCTGAGTTTTTTCCCCGGATCGTATAGTGATAGTGGGATTTTCTGCTAGAAAATTCTGAATAGCAGCCTGGAAATCGCTCGCCCTACAACATGAGACTTAATCACAGCATTGGCGACTTTACAGATGTGCCTATCCCATAAGAGAATACGAGCACGATGTTATGTTCTTGTGTCTAGGACTCAGAAATCCTCTCTAAGAGAAGAAGGGAGAATATTTTTTTGCACCGAATAATAGTTATAAATCCTTTATAACACCTGACACGTTAACCGTGGGTTTAGGAACATCAAAAAATTATTTATTACACGCAGTTGTTGTTCTTGAAAATTAATTATATCATAGTCCATCATTACTAATTGGTCTGGAAAATAATACGAAGAAAACGTCATATGTCTTGATATACCACTAGAAAAGCTTCCAACTTTCTTTCTGTTGCAGAATAACTGATACAACGTTGACCCAAATAGAAGATTGTTGGGGAAAAACTCGTGCATACATTTTGTTTTTTCGTACATTTCATTTACAAAATAATGTAAATTTATTCGTATTGGTATTTAAAGGACACCCGAAGGATTCTTAGTAAAATTTAATATAATTAAATTTGCTTCTATATTTTCCTTATGAAGGTCATTTTAACATGAGAAACAAAAATAATTGAGGAAAATATTTTCGTATTAAGCATTTTTTTTCCTCATCTCTCACTTTGTAGAATTAGCACAATTTGTGTAAACAGTTTGACGCGTGTAGAAAGATAATAAAAAATAATTATTAATATAAAAAAATTAAAACAATTACTCGTCTTCTTGATTCACGCTAAAATCTCGTCTCATCTTCACGCCACGCTGGATTTATTCGAATTCATACCGGACGAAAAAACCGTTTGAAGTTCTCAAAAAAATAAACCTCCATTTTTTATGAATAGACTTTTGCTAGCTAAGTTCATGACAATACATACCTTTCTAAAACCATGTCGGAGTCTCACACATCCATTCAACTGCGATCATCTCACACGAGACTTATCGTCACATTTATGAAAAGGCAACACTTCCTACCTCTAACCTCACTGTAACTAACACGATCTAAAACTACTTCTTAAAAGTCACAAAACAAAATTTATTCAACAACGAGGAACTTTGTCTTTACAATATTGTTTAAAACAAACACGGTATCGGATTTAGAATTATCGCGCCGCAAGACGTCCGCACGTATGGGCGGTCGCGAGGCGACTGACAGTATTACCAAATATGAACCTAATTTTCCCCAGATCTGTGCGTGTAGGTGGGGAGTCGTTTGCGTGGAACCTTTTGTAACAGTACGCGGGATTGAAACGAGATGGCGTTGGTACAAGTTTTTGCTAATATTTATTGGTTCGAAGTTTAATGACATTATATTCTTGATTATGTTGGTTTTGGATGTAAAACAGGTGTGGTTTGTCTGAGGGTACATTAACGTTAAATATTTAATCAACTTATTCGAATCCTTTGTGATGTAGCCAATCTTAGGTAATGATTTGACCTACGCGATGTTGTTTAAGTTTTGTAAAAAGGCCCAAAGATAATAGCATTGAGTTGATAGGGGATTGCATTTGCTTTTTATTGAGAACATATGCTGGATAACGTGAAATATAGGAAATGGTAAAATGTTTAGTTGTGCTTTTGACATTACTTGCTTCAGAATACACATACAGTTTAAAAAACTATGCATAAAAGGCTGGAAGAAACACATGAAATAAGTTACATTTGAAATAAGATCTTTTTAATTTAAAATGACATTTCAAAAGGAGCAAAATTAATTAACTTTTTCTTCTTCGTTTCACAATCGCATACGAACCGAAACGAAACAATACGCCCCTAAAATATGTAAAGATATGGTAAATAATCTCGGAAGATAGAGAAACGGATCTTTTATTTGATTTTTTGTGCAAAATGAGATATAAATGTAACGTCCAGGGCGGGGTTGAAATAAAATGTTCGTTTTAACCTAACAACAATGTCTTACTGGACGACCACTACGGTCGCAAACTAGGCTGTAAAGTGCGTGGTTCCGGGTTCTATTTGGAGGCAGTGTTATTGAGAAAAATTCTCACTAGCACCCCGGAGTTTGGAATGATGCTCTGTACATGGCAACATGGGTGCACAATTGTACACCACTGCCGTATTCTGGGATTACAGGCGTCATGCTAAGATTTAAAAGTAATACCCGGGCCGGGCCTAAAATAAAATGAACGGTATAAACTACCATTACTGGATATTTTCTCGAAATATATCCCTCTTAGGACCCTTGATATTATGGCCATTTTATGGCTGGTGCAAAACATAAGCTGATCTGCGCATGAAAGGACCATTTCGGAGTTTAGTGACCGTGTGAGGACCAATGCATAGGCGTTTACTAGCAACAACAATATTTTACTTTACACACCATTTTGTGAATATAGTATACTTCTTCTTAGCATATTGATGATAAATTAATCGCACTTATATTGCACTTTGAAAATGATGATGAGGGCTTGTAAGTAGTCGATAATTTTTGATACGAGCATTTCTACTGTAACTCAATTTTTTTTTTTCATATTTGGTCAAAAATATGGAAAAATATAGGTATGTAAAACGCCGCTTTAGTTCCATCATAATTTATTACAAATGTCAAAATATCCACTTAATAGACGACTCTTAAACCTTTTACATAAGGTTCTTATTCAGCATTCATCAACTTGACAGTTAGGATGGTGATTCGCAGATAAATTGCCCGATGTGGCCTTTTTGGGCACCCTAGTACATGCTAAAATTATAAACTTCGAGCATAACATAATCCCTGAGTTTGTAACGATACACACGGGAAATTATGAAATGATTTATTCTTAACTACGCTGAGACTACACAGAGAGTTACGACGTAGTGTTATTGTAGTGCAGTTCACGTAGTACTCAAACTCGTAGCAATGATAGCTACGAGTACGTAGCATCCGCGTAGCACAGTTACGAGTGTGCTACGAAAGCTCTACGCGGTATTTTCTTTCCTAGAAATGACTCGTTTGTTATACATAGTTGATGTGAAGTTGTGGTATTTGTAAAAATAATTAAAAGTTATATTAATGCGATTAATTATCAGAACCTTATCATTATCCAGTCAGTGGAGAAATTATGTTACCATAATTAATGAAGGTTTTCATTTCTTTCGTTTCCTCTTTTGAACCCGTGATTATGTAGTCCGTAGTTTAATGAAGGTCAGTTTTGGGTGTATAAGGGAAACTTTCATTTAATAACTATTAATTTGTTGGGCTGTAAAAATTAAATATACAAACTGGTGCAAATTTTTTCGGCATATATTTTACTAGCTTCCGTCCGCGGCTTCGCCCGCGTGGTTTACGGGGTTTACATTTTCCCAGGGTAAAGTTCCAGACTATAATCTTTCTGTGTGCCAAATTTCATCCAGATCCGTTCAGCCGTTCTGGCGTGAAAGAGTAACAAAGATCCATTGATATACATATTTTCCCCCATAATAATAATGAATCTTAGTAACCTCTAAAATCTGTTGTCATCTCTTTTCATCTATATGAAAGTGACAATGACAGGTATAATATATAAAATATTTAAAGCACTGGCAATACTTTACCAGTCATTTACCTATTTACCCTATAATGCCATCAAAACGCTATAATCTTATGAACAACACCGGCTAACATTAGAATTCCGTAAGAGTGGGATATTTTTTGCGCTATGGACACGATTTAGTATCGTTTTTATTTGTTTACACGAAATATATACGGGTTCCGCGGCATTAAATATCCACGTTTTCTTTTATTTCGTACTTTCCCTTTTTTCTAAGGTTTTCGGTTACCTTTATATTTTGAACGGGGGTCAGTTGGATAAAAGTATTCGGGTCATACAGTTTTATTGTTTGGTTAGAAGGAAAGAGGAGAATTTATGATTTTTTCATACTTCTTTATGTGAAATCCGAGGTGTGACAAGATTTTTTTTTGTTTGATTAGGCTCTTAGTTAATATAACAGCAGTTTGACTGTGTTCGCCGAAATGTTATGCAGATGTGTCTTATTTTACACCCACATTTAAATTACCGATACCGATACTAATACCGATACTGATACCGATACCGATACCAACTTCATAACACAAAGGCCTATAGCTGTTTGCTCTGCGTGTATGTGCATGTGAGATTTATGTATGTAAACTATCTCCCAATAGAGGAGAAAACATACTGAGACATTGTTTATAAAAAATCATCAACTTTTCGTGACCCTTCCGATAAACAAATATTCATCCATTTTTGTTTGTTGATACGTAGAATTTCAAACTAAGCATACAAGTCACCATAACCAAAATACATGGTTTCTTTACATTGATTTCTTTAGCTAGTTAATTTTTGGTTTTTAAACACTCAAAAATTAAATTATAAATATATAAATTATTGTGTCAATACACAGAGCATAGTAACTGTAGAACTGCGAAGTCACTGCGCTTGGATATCAAGTTTTCAAATAAAAAAAAACAACTTCAAAAGTCGTTTAAACATACCGTATCCTCTTTCAATAAACCAGTCATTAATATCACTGAAACGGAGCCCTACAAGTAAACATGATACATTCACTGCAGTATGAGATCTTTCCAATATTCTGGAGCTCTCCAAGTTCTCAGCGAGACGTAAATCAAAGTTCAACAATAAGATAGAAAGTCTTCCTTTGGGACAAAGCCTGCTAGACCGGGATCCTGAACAAAACCTTATGTTTTGGTGTAAGGCAGAAGAGTTAGCGGTTGACAGAAGCATTTATAAAAAAATTAAAGATAATCAGTAATTCGGGCATTTCTGATATAAATGGCTAACCTCGTTGGTCTAGTGGTCCCCAAGCACGACTGCTGAGCGTGACGTCCTGGGCTTAATGCCCGGGTCGGGCAATGTTATTGGTATTTTCTGAATATAAATTCTCAGTAGCAGCACTATGTTGCTATGTTTATTGAGTAATCCCGAGCAAAAAAGAACTTTTTAACGGAACGAGTCATCATGACTGAAGAAACATGAGATTTTCTTCGTACCCTGGGCAATCAGCCTCGATATTAGTTTCGAGGCTGATTGCCCAGGGTTACCTGGATTTACCATTGCTGACTGGCTCATCTATCTACTTCGACCCAAGCGAATCCCATGTGATATCGATAGATTGTACCGACACGATAGAAGAAAAATAAATATTCAAGACAATGAAATATTACTTCTGTAGGATATGTTCGTATAATCTATGTATTATGGCATCTACTCTGGTATTGAAGAGAAAAAATAAATTCATCAGATAAGTTTTAAATAAAAAAAGTTATCCCGCTTATCACTCCCAGCCTACCCCAACACCATAACTATAGTTTTGCACTTAACATATTTACAAAAACGCCTTGCTCCTATACAAATAAGGTCCATTTTATCATATCCAAATATTTGTACTTTCAAATCTTCTTTAACAGACAAAGGTGTAAGTGCGAACGCAAGGACTGACTTTAAGACGAAAATATCTTTGTTGAAATAAAAGTAACAGGTTAACATATTTACATGTTGAAATTTCAACGGATTTAAGTTATTTTAGCGCAGCCTACATTGTGGGTAAGCCCTGAATTTCAGACTGAGTGTTGACTGAGAAAACACTAGCTGGTGCACTAGTTTTACTTCGGCACTTTACTGTTAAAATGTAGAGAATGTAAATTAAAATGTGGAGAATATACGTTAAAATGTGGAGAATGTACGTTAAGTTCGATATTGCTTTCGAGAACTTTCTACTAACTGACAAAAACTTATTATCTAGGAGGCTTACCCTACACTTTAGAAATAACAGCGATGTTTTTTTAACCAGCCGATGATTTGTGAATAAAAAAATCAAGCGAATTACGATTCCATGTTCTAGGGTTCTTCTCAAAATTATTATTACATGTAAAATAATAAAAAAATAAATTTAATCCATTACTGTCCCACTGCTGTGCAAGAGTCTCTTCTCAGAATGAGAAGGGTTAGGCTTTAGTCCACCACGCGGGCCCGGTGCGGGTTGGCGACACACCATTAAAAACGATGTTTTCCTTAACCGTAAACGCAAGTGATAATCAAATTCTGAGGCCCTAGTGTAAGTTTCTTTCGGCGCTCCGATTGGTGGAAAGCACGAAACGGACCAATCAGAGCGCCGAACCCGTTCGATGTAGTAAATCGAATTTGTCAAAAGAAACTTACACTAGGGGTTCTGATCCGCACATCATTCCGAAAAGTCAGAGCTGCGAGCCGGATTTGAAATCAGAACCTCATGCATGGAAGACAAACGTTCAACCACTAGGCTATTACTACGTTATTACATGTAAATAAAAATGTTTTTTTTTAGTAAAGTCACATCCTATTTGAATTTATTAATTAATTTTAGTTACAACATTTTCATTTGTTTGTAATTGTATTATTTTAATGCGACTCTTTGCTACGTAACTTAATAATACCCAATTCAAAACATCTGCAACACTGATCCTCTCTTCCTTACAAATTCTATAATACTAAACATTATCAAAAGCAAAATCGTTAACCAAATAAATTGGAAACGAATTGTTTTTATCGCAAAACGTTAACCGCAAAGATATACGATCCAATGTCTGCAGCCAATGGGTAATTACAGGCAAAACTCATTCGATTTTTATGGGAACCACTTTTTTTTGGCACCCCAGTTTATCGTGCAAGTTATTTCAGAGTTTTTAATAGGTGATATCGGAACTGATTGATGCGCCAACTGATTTACTGTGCATTGCAGTTGAAGATCACATCACAGAAAATATAATACCCTACGTGATTTTGTGTTAACGTGATTTCGAGGGGAACCGTTGCACATTCATTATTAGAGTATCTGTAATCAATCTATTGATACCCAGTGCTGGACCTAGATCTCTCGCCAAAAATAAAATGATGACAGCTGTTGAACATAAGGCTAGTGGAATGATGATCCTATTGTTAGGGCCGACGATGGTTCTGTCTACCACCAACATAAGGAAACCGACGAGTGATTGTTTCCAAACATCCACTTGCAATCAAACCTATTCGTTAGGCACTGTATAAAGTATCATTAAATGTACAAAAAATCACCTAATTTATCTTTTTGTTTCGATGAGTAAAATCTAGTACTCATATTGAAAGCTTTTATTACAATATTATATCGCCACATACAGCTATACATATATTTGACTTTAAATTAAACCGTTTAATTTTGTCTCCATCATTCCACTTTGATACTGCAAAGCAAACACTTTGCACTGCACTTGAAAATCCACTCTCCTTTACAAAAATAAACAGCGAGAGGGAATATAAAAAAGATGGGCCCGAAAAGCACTTTCAAACAAAATTGATCCATTACTGTTGAAGTGTGAGACGGTGAGCGTGTGAGCCTAACAAAATGGGGGTTAATGGTTAACGGATCACATCTTAATGCAAAAGCACCAATTAACGTTTTGACTATGCAAAAATCGTGATATACCAAAACCTGCCTTATTTTTAAAGCAATAAAAGTGACATTAAAAAAATATTTTTCAGCGTGAGCTCATCACTACGTGCAGTTTGATGTTTTTATTCGAAATTAAGTTTTATGTTGTGAGAAATAAGATTGGTTTTACGGTATAGTTGGTTGAAAGTAGCAAATATACATTGGGAAGTGGGGAGTAAGAGGCTGCAAGACGAAATGCTAAGCTCATGTTGGTTTGAATTACAGAAGAAACGTATCCACTGTTTGTTTGCTTCATATTTCCCATACCGACTGTTTGGCAGGAATGCGTTATTTGATTTGTGACGTCATAAAGCGACTTCGTCTTTGACGGTGATGTACTTTTAAAAGGCGAACGTGAACGCCGACGCCGTTTTGGTTTTATGTGTTCTTCTGTTTGTGTTTTTCTGTGTTTTATTTACGTTTGGTTTCTGATGAAATCCTGTAATACGGGATTTACTGTTGTTTTATTTTATGTTAGGCATGAATATTTAGCAATGATAGCCTAGCGGTTGAACGCTTGCCTTCCATGCAGGATGGTCTGAGTTCAAACCCGGCCTGCACCTCTGATTTTTCGGAATCATGTGCGGATCAGAATTTGATTATCACTTGCGTTTACGGTGAAGGAAAAAATCGTGAGGAAACCTGCACACCTGAGAGGGCTCCATAAAGTTCTTGACGGTGTGTGTAGTCCGCCAACCCGCACCGGGCCAGCGTGGTGGAGTAAAGGCCTAACCCTTCTCGTTCTGAGAAGAGACCCTTGCCCAGCAGTGGGACAGTAATGGGTTGAATTTATTTATTTTATGAATATTTCAGCGAATATTCTGGTTACTATAAAACTAGTTTTGAAACTAGAAAATACAGGGTGTAAACTTAGCGAAAATGTGCTAACTCGACTCGATAGTGTAATCGTCTTTTACAATACCTTGGGGAAGCGTGGTAAATTCATAGTCCGGACCAAAAAGAAAACCTGTTTTAATCGGTTTTACTTTTCTGATGGTAAAAATTAGATTAGTAATGAATAAAAATTCAGGTTGTCTTTAAAATAATCTGAATACTGCTACGCTACCAACTAGTAAAACAATTTAAAAAAAAATCTGTATTATTTTAATGGCTTGTTAATTTAAACTTCATTGCATCACTGGACTAGTGGTGGCATCTGCGACAGCTGAGCGTGAGGTCCCGGGACGGATCGGACTGGGAAACTTACATTCCGGAAATTTCTGAAATTCAACGTCTTTTAGATCGTTGAGGTATCAGACTAATTTAATTCAATAAAACGACACGAACATGAGTGCTGACATGGAATATTTTCTAAATACTTCTATTGCAATAAATGTTTAGTGTTAAACACTTGGCATCTTCCAATAACGACGGTATCAGGCTGTCAGCAGCCTTGTTGGCACTTTAAGTGCAAACGTGACCAACATTCAATGCAATACAAATACATTGCGGAATTGGCTATCTTTTGTCTAAGCTATAGCAGAAATGCATACGAAATATTTTAATAAAAATTGTTTTAAAAAAACCAGAGAAAAACGTTATCTTAGAGTGGGAGCGCAGGGTGTTGGCGGTAAGAAGCAATACACTAGCAGGTTTACTGGTTGCACGAATACCTACAGTGAAGATGCACTTCTCAATTCTCAATTCTTTATTCTCTTCATAAGGTACCTATTCTGCCAATTTTTTTACTCAAGGTCCCTGTGTTGTGGGTGGGTTATACATAGTGAACTACATAACGCTGCTGGTGGAGGAACGAGGTATGGTGTTCATCCATTGAAATGCGAGGATCCTCCGATCAGGCAAGGTGGTTAGCCTGGCGAGCCGAAACCCGAGGGTTGATGTCGGATATGTGTTAAAATCGATGTAAACTCTCATAGTGCGATTCAGGATATTTTGTTGCCAATTCACTCCGACAGATGGCGCTTTACTTTTTGTAATGTTGCGAATAGTAGTCGCTACACCGCACACTTAGTACAACAATGCTTTTACAATGCTGTTTGGCTGTAGAGGCGCTGCATTCATGTGCAAGAATACAGCTGTCCTGTTGCACCAAATACAGCAGCAACAGCATTTTTAAAGTAATTGCGGGATGTTTTGACTACACCAGAATAGTAGCATTAAAAACAGTTTTATAAATAAATAGGTTAAGTCAAAAATGTTACGTTTCCTACTATAAAGATTGATTATTATTATTATTTTATCATTCGCATCCCTTAATTCTTCTAAGAGTTAAACGAGCGCAAGACTATCTACGAGATTGTGTATTTTCTTAAATTTTCATACTAAAAAACCGGCAGCCTACTTACGTAAAAAAAAGTCAGCAACGCGACAGCCACGCGATAGTTATCTCATTGTCAACCATAGACTTAGAATTTCGCTTACTGTCAACCAATATATGACACAAAAATGACGTTTGACAGAAGCTATCGCGAGATCTACGCCTGTCACTACATCGGTAATCAGGCTGTCGGGCAAAGTGTTATTGGGTTTTTCTGTATAGAAATTTTCAGTTACAGCACGGAATCTGGAACTATGCCCGGTAAATGGCAACAGTCTCGCCCCCTATTACATGGGACTAAATAACAGTACCGGCGAAATGTGGGTGTACAATAGTACACCTTTGACTACCCCTTCGGGAAATATATGCGTGATGTTATAAAAACCCTTTAAGACTTTGCACGACCCGGGAATCGAAACTTAGACCTCACGCTCATCAAACACGAGACTCATAAACCAGTATAATTTGCCATCACATAGTAAAATCTGTATAAACTATTAGCAAATTACTACGCATAATAGTTAGAGGAGAGCAACATATATATTTACCTCCTTTTTCCTCTTACTTTACGAAAAGAGCTCTATTCCTCCATCGATTTAACATTCTCTATAGGACAGAACCCTCAATTACTCGTGAATCGCATAATTAAAATAGTCAAGATAACTCAAAGGTTTCCTTCGGTAAAAATCATAAATATAAAACGGAGGCGGTTCGGCCCCAAAGCGAATTAAACTTGTAATTACTGTGATTGCTTTGCGCCACATTCGATGTTTTAAAACGAAGTGTCTTACAGTAGATGTGGTAAAAGCGAAATTATGATTTTCGATTTGTTTTTTTTTTTAATATTCATTCCGTTCTCTATTCAAGTCCATCAGAAATACGTATCCCACCAAAAACATTTTCATGTAAAATGTTGCCAAGACGAGACCATATGGCTCGCACTGTCAAAAAGTTATCAGATCTCATGTAGAGCCAAGCTTCTAACTCTACACGCCCTAACTCTACAAGCCCTAACTTCACAAACTCTACAATTTAGTCAAAATATGTGGCTTGGCCGTTTCATTACGAAAAGAACTATTGTATAACAGAAAAGTAATGAACAGTGAATATTTTTTTCACTTTACGCCCATGTGACGGTAGAGGGGCAAATCCGGGGGCACTATGATGCCCCCAGATTTGCTCTTTTTCCCACACTAAGAATGATTGCTGTATCGTGGGTGCGTTTACAAACACAATTCACATGCACCAACATATCTCTAGGACATAGAAATATTTGTTCTGTTCCGCAATCCCTTGACACGTAGCGCAGTAATCGATCACTCAACCACTGCACCAACCGTGTCGTCAATTGTGATAGTCTGGTGGTATTAATAGTGATGAACTTCACGTTATCATCATCATTTATTACGCCTCTATCCCTGCACCTAGATTCCTAACGTTTTAAAAGTGCCTGCAAATGCCCATTTGAAATGGAAAACATGGACTGACTTTGACAATTTGCACAGCTTGGAAATGGAACGCAAGATCCAAAGACTAGGCGCCTTGCGACCACACTACTAGTAAGTATTTATTATTAAATCCGCCCTATAGAATTCGCGATATTATTAAGGGTCTAGTACGAATGGATCGTCGTTTAAGCTAAAACTGTATAAAAAATTGTGCGCGCGCATTTGAGTGAACTCGAACTCGAGATCGTAATATAATATAACCTGGTTAAGTTACAAATATAAGTTACATACATTCTAGTAAAGAATAATTCGCAAAATGCAAAGAAAAATTCATTCACGTCAGAATTTAAACAGATTATTATATCTAGATCGACACTGATGCCAAATTATCCCCGTGCCTAGAGCTCAACTATCAAATTTTGACGTGAATTGAATCACACGATTTCAATTCACATATCTGTAACATCAGCGTAATTTGCTTACCCGGCCCTAATTAGTAGATTTAGCTGCGTCAAATACCCGCTTCCTATTTCAAACCCAGGATGATCCAGGATAATTTCTGCGTTCACTAGTATAATTTGTGGAATGTTTGCTTTTCTAATAAGCTACCATTATGGTTGGCGCAGTGGCTAAGCGTCTGGCTCTCTGCTCTATTTGCTGCGGGTTCAATCAGCACATAATAAATAATTGGTATGGTATATCGATAGTTGTTCTGGGTTTAAGTGTATGCGTATCTTAAGAACTTTAGAGGTATACTTTGGTATACCCATATTTCGTCGATACCCTTATTGAATCCCATGTAATAAGGGGCGAGCCACCCTCCATCCAGACTCCGTGCTCTTACTAAGAATTTCCATACAAAAAAATCCAATAACGCTTTGCCCGGCCCGTTAATTGAACACAGGTCCTCACGCTCAGAAATCCTGATTGCAACCACCATTTCAATATAACATGTTTTATGTTTTTCTACTGTACGACTGTTTAACCAATTGCTATTAAACTGCCTGATTGCCTATCCACAACTTATATATGTATGACTAAAAGCGTTCAAATCTCTGTTACTAGAATCTGACAAGTAATTGTAGGAGATAAATTCTCTGATTCTATTTTTTATCTAAGCATAATTATATCTGTTTGTTTACTATCGAACACTATATTATCAAGTGTTTAAACAGGCCTAAGTGTAGATAGATGGATAGAGTATTATTTATTGTACACCAAAGGCAATAGTACAAAGTGAAATTACATTATCTATATAGGTTATAGTGTAGTAACTGTTATAATAAATTCAATACCTTCTCCATGTTCCTTCCCACTTCTGTACCCCAGCAGCCTCAGGCGGTTTGCCCCGAAGAAGTATAAAACGGGCGTGTCAAAGATAAATTGGATTTCTGGATTTACAGAGCTTGACCGTGACGTAATTTAGATTAGCTTGCCGAGTTAAATAGCAACTTGAAATATCGACTCGAAGCAACTCCGCATTGGACAAA
Source organism: Shargacucullia verbasci (assembly GCA_947562105.1). Classification (NCBI taxonomy): domain Eukaryota; kingdom Metazoa; phylum Arthropoda; class Insecta; order Lepidoptera; family Noctuidae; genus Shargacucullia; species Shargacucullia verbasci. Next base: position 1,759,204 of record OX387283.1, read on the forward strand.
CAACTCGGCTTTGGAGCGTTTTCAGTGGAAACTTAGTGCATTCGAGGTTTTAAAGAGAATTAGTTTTATTTAAGCTGAATGAATGGTTGCTTATTTATTCTGGAGCGGGTTTGTTGAGTAAATTGATATACCCATATAAATTTTATAGTGCACAAAAGAAGAGATTAAGCAACGTGGTATATTTTGTTTGATATCAGTACCTCAATGTCAGATTCAATTTGCGTAAATATATGAAAATATTAGTCCAGAATATTGTCAGAATATTCAAATCACTTGTAAAGTATTCATATAATAATGCGACATACTGATGAGAACCGCAAAATTGTTATAATATTATAAAGAGACATCAGATGAAACTTGCAAATACTAAAATTCCAAAAAATCTTATGTGCCAGCTATTGCATGATAATCAATAACGCCCTTAGTAACAAACGGGACTCCCCGAAAGAGGGTAATACATTATCATAAGGATAATGGAAATATTTTTTTTTAATTTTTATTTTACTAGTAAGCACTGTAAGAAGGCTAAATTCCAAGTCTATAAAAGAATTCTACATCATAAACATTATATATACCATTACATAAAAAGGAATACACCACTCAAACTATCAACCTCACCAACAATAAAACACTTATAACAACACCAATTATAACCAATCCATCCGAAAGTATCGTATCTAAGGACCATCGAGGGCAAATTACAGTTCACTCATGCGGTCCTCCAAAAGGTCGAGGGGTGGACATTTAGGACCATTCCTTTGTTGACAATCGTCCGTTGAAATCCCTTTCCGATTCCCCTCTAATGAAGGGTGATAAGTAACAGTGATGTGGTAAAACTGTTGGTTGATTGTGTTGGGAGCGTTTCAAATGTATTGGTCTTTTTGTGTCACGTTGAAATGGTGATGTCATGTGATTAGCCAATCAGCAAGAATTGTATATTTTTTTATAATAGACAGGGCTAAGGAGAAAATTGATAATTAGCTTAAATGGGACTGCGTAAATGGGGGTATCGTACCATATGTCGATCCAACTATGTACCCACATGGCACAAAACTGGTGCTTTGAGACAGTAAGACCGGATCACGATAAACCACGTAGGAGATGACAAGACCAATTGGATACCTTCCCTGAAAACTAGCTAGATCTTACGTGGGAACCTTCCCCAGGAGTGGTGCAGTATAAGCTTTTAATATTAACAGGGCAATCGATCATTGGAAAAAGCTGATGGTGAAAAGTCTCCATCATTAGCAATTTTTTTTTTGCCCCACACTAGTATTTCTCCTGTATCGTGGGTACAGTTTACAAACATAAACGTCACATGCACACACAACCAGACCCGAAACAACTATCTTTAGATCATACAAATATTTGTACCGTGCGGGGATCGAACACGCGACACGTAGCGCAGAAAGCTAATTCCTTAGCCACTGCACCAAACGTGCCGTCAAATTGAAATGTAAAATACCTACATTTCTTTTTATTGAGAGAAAATATAATAAATGGGTTTTACACTGTGATTGTCATAGTCCCACAATGCTGTGCGTCTCTAAATATGTAGGCAAAGTTGTAAGTATAAATTAATTTCTTTATCTTCTAAGTATGTTTAAAAACTAAAAATATTCACACTGAAAATAAAAATCATAATCTTAATTTAATTTATGACAACACGGTTAAGCGATCGATTGTTGCGCTACGTGTCGTAAGTTCGATTCCCGCACGGAAGAAATATTTGTATGATTAATGATAGTTGTTTCGGGTCTGGGTGTATGTCCATGTGAATATTTGTGTTTGATAATGCACCGCCTAGTGTGGGGCAACGTTTAATTTAGAAAAAAGAAGAAAATTAAGAATCTATCAGTCGGAAAAACATACACATTTTCGTATCTATAGAAGAAACGAATCTGTATTCTTAAGAACAGAAAGTTAAATTTTCCTTCCCTTCCATAATATCCTTATGTTGGCTATATATGCATGCAAATGGAACAAAAATATAGCCTGTTTCTTTTGTATTTGAGTTAAACAAGGGAGATGTCGCTTTTCAGGTAGATAAACAGTGCAAAACGATATTAAAGATGGAAAAATAATATGACTTTGCATAACATAGCATCACGCCTGTTTCACCCAAAGAGTTAGGCAGAGTTTGATGTGCACATTTTACCGATATTTTAATTAAGTGGCTTGGAAAGGGTAGTGAGCCTATTGCCACCGACCAGGCGTAAATCCAGCCTCTAGGTATCTACTAGTCAGAGAGAGATATCTAGTTAGAGAGAGGCCTATCTATTACACGGACGGTTTGTAATACCTGTCTTATTACTAAATCCAGTAATAGCCTCGTAGATGAACGCTTGCTTTCAAAACAGGAGGGTCCAAGGTCAAATGGAACCCGCCCTGAACCTGAATTGGATTATCACTTGCATTAATGGTGAAAAAAACATCGTGAGGACACTTGTATACTAGAAACTCTGTAAAGTTCTCGAAGGTATATTTAGTCTGTTAACTCACACCAGGCCAGCATGAAGTAAGGTCTCACCACTTCATTTTGAAAAAAGATCTGTGACTTGCGATAGGACAGTACTGGGCTGAATAATAGGTAATTATTTTTATTGTACCTCGCAATTCATTAAACATTTACAACCCAACCATTTCAACTTCTATTTACACTTCAATTATAAACATAAAAACTAATATGAACCTTCTATGATATACGTCTGGGTAAAATACGCTACTAAACGCCCAACTTTAATAACACTCGCAGCCAGGCCAGGGGCCGCCATAACTGCCTCAATGTAACTCATCAAAATATATTCACGACATTATTTTCTTTCAAGCATTATACATAGTCCATATTATCACCATATGTTGCGAACTCCCTTTCTAACCCAGCATTCGAGCATCCTCTGACCTCTGCACTCGTCATCACTTAAACGTAATATTCTGGTCACAAATATTCCACAACACAACCTATAAAAATGTACCTACTGTTTAACAAATTAAGGTCCGGTTTCAATTGTTGATTGTAATGGTGCTAAATCGACAAGCCACACTAGACATATGTTTGCAGTGTAATGTAAGCTTTACACGTTGGAAATAAGAACTAAATTAATTTGGGGTTTTCGTTTAAGCTTGTAACTGACGTAATTTAAGTTTTCTGTATTTGAATTTCAGTTTTGCTGTGTGGTTTTAAGATTGATTTTAGGATGGAAGTGAAAATGGGCTTCAAGAAAATCTAAATTTAGATGTAGGTCATTGCATAGAGGCTCGCTAATTGTTGGGTGTGCGTTAAGGAGCACTCTCGAGGCTTTTAGAGCAAAGACGTTGCGTTTGTAAATATTGTAGTTTGTTGTGTGTTTAATGGAAAGTTGGGGACAGAAATGTTTTGGGGTTATGTGTTGCAACAGCTCCTTGTTTGACTAATGTTTCTGTGACGTCATTAGGGGTTAATAAAATAGTTGAAAATCCCTAAGCTTGGAGCCCCGGATAGTTTTGTCATTCCACTCCAGAAGATCAAAGGAAAATATGGATGAAAATTCATCTCCAGATTACACTCAAGGATAAAAAGTACCCGAATTTTTATGCAGAAAGAAAAGGGACATAAAAAAGTTTTGCCCAAAATTAAATTAACTGTGAACACAATTGAAAATGGATGCCACTGGAAATTAACAGGACGTGCAAATTAAACTTGAGTTTTAATCGTTTCGGCAGGGGCAGACGGGCAGCAGCGTCCTCTCACTAATCGGTGAGCCACTGCGATCCCCAAGCCGCCTGCCAATCGTGGGGATTATGGCATCCCCCCCCCCCCCCTTGGTGGAGGCCTTCGTTCAGCAGTGGACGTCTTCTGGCTGATGATGATGATGATGATGATGATGATGATGTTCGTTACGTGAACTGAATTGGGAATGGTGATCTGTAATTAAAGACGTATTTATCAGTTTTAATAGCTGGTAGAATGCTAAATATTTGTAGTTTAATGTCATTTTAAAGTACTGAGTTCGTCTCCTGGGTCGAACTGCAAGTACCAGCTTGGAAGTTGAAATTGCGCTGTTAGATGAAAGAAGGTTCGCTCTCTATTACACGGAACTCTTTTATTTTGATAAATTCACTGACCGCTCCTTAATAATAATTATATTTTGTTGTGCGAACTGTGATTTTTTCCCTCTCTACCAATATTCATTCCATCGTTTACAGTATCATCTGCTTTGACATGATATCTATGGCCATATAATTTAGGTAATCCCAGTGATTTTTAGAAGAATTTTGAAGATTTTTCCAATTTTACGTCCCGATTCGCAACATCTTCTAAATGCAAACTGCTCAGTTCGTTCATTCATGAAGTTTTATGAGACTCGTGGAGAGATTTTGAGTTTCTCAGCTCAAAGAATTTCTTTTAATTTGAGAAAACTTTCTTAAGAAATCTATGGAGCGTCGAAAGTTAAGCATTTAAACATGGAACTGAATAAGATATTATTATTACTTATCAATGCGACTGCTGGATTGGAATTAATACTATCTGTATCGGTTACTTCATTCGCAAGGATTTCAAGTATTTTGTAAGCATAGCTGGTTCTTTGTCATTATTTTTCTTTATAAACTATCAAACTGATTAAACAACAGTGAGTTCCATACGTCGTCGAATGACTACCTAACTACTAAAATCCTACTAATATTATAAATGTGAAAGTTTGTGAGGATGCGGAGGGATGGATGGATGGATGGATCTTTGTTACTCACACTCACGCCAGAACGGCTGACCGGATCTGGATGAAATTTGGCACACAGATAGATTGTAGTCTGGAATAGCACATAGGCTACTTCTTTTCCCGGAAAAAATATACGGCTTCGTAAACCACGCGGGCGAAGCTGCGCGCGGATACTTGTATACCATAAATTCAAGATTATAAGATTTTGTTTGGTTCTTGCGCGCAACAATTTTTTAAATAGAGACCCAAAAACAAATAGTTTATATTTAATATTTTACAGAAAAAACAAAAATAAACATAATTTAAAATATCTTGTCGCACTCAGTAGAGCTACGAGTATTGCTGAAATTTTATTTACCTTTCCAAAAGAGCGAGCTCTAAAATAAATTTAGTTCAAAAACACCTTTTTTAAAGCACTCTTCCATAGTTAAATGAACAATATTTATTTTTTCACTGACTTTCAAGAGAGAAATTGGTAGAATTTCCGCTCGGTGACTAGACAAATACCTCTTCCCGTCTGCTACCCATCACTGTCGGGTCTAGGGTTTCCATCCTTGAATATTAGGACATGAATTTTCATCTTGAAAATGGCTTCTCCGAGTAAAAATACAGCTTCACAGCGATACGGGTGTCATATGATTAGTTTCTGTAGCGTGGAGCATCAAAGAGGTGTGCGAAAAACGACCATTTTAAAATTAGAATTTCTGTAGGTAAAAAGTTGAAGTACCATTTTAATTAGACTACTAGGCGTTATTTGAGCATGCGATATCCATTCATGGCAATATCGTCACTTACCCTTACGTTAAGAGTTATCAAAAGTACCTACTCATATTATATAATAAAGAAAAAATCGAATATGGCTGCTTTAAAATTTTCTCGTCCACTGTAAAAACAATAACATTTTTTCATAACAAAAATTTGAAATTCTATATCACTGCAGTTTTTGCAGTTTGACCCAATTTTCTGGTTCCACTCGCGGCTTATTATTTGGTAAGTTAGATCTAACTGGGTGTTAAGAACACAAGTTGGAACTTTGTCCCAGAAAGCAATAGTGCTTAACGTAAACGTGAGGTATATTCAAGTTTCTTGAAAGGTTAGTAAGGTGCGTTGGGGTAATTTCGGCAATGGGATAAGATCGTACCGATCGAATTTCCGGCTGATTCGACCACTTTTTAACCAATTTTATTAGCTTGTATTGCCTAGAGAACAAGGTCAGTAAAAACGTGATCGAATCAGCCGAAAATTCGATCGGTACGATTTTACCCCAACGCACCTTAATTAAAACTTTTGATATATTATTAAGTACAACATATTGTTATAAAACGAATGCTACCTATGTTATTTTAACTCGTTTTCTAGTCAGCTAAATATTATTTCCTAACATACCAGGTTATACGGACTACTTCGTATTATATTATATTATATATTATTTCGAAAATGCTTTATTATGTTCTATGAAATACAGTGCCAGCCTCTTGCCAAATCATAACTGCTACTGAGATTTTGTTACAAATTATTGTGTCTCTTTGTTCCAAGGCTAAAAATTTTGCGCTCGCGAACCATGAGCCCTAAATAACGAAACCAAATTAAGAACTGTCCTCCAATTTCTCGCCACTTGGTGACCATACTCTCACCTTAAAACTATTCACTTAAAATTGTTCCCGTCGAAACCTAAGCCAAATTGATATCCTCGATTTTTTGTCCGCGTTTCGTCCGCCGTCGGTGTTCTGAGAAAATCTGCAAGACGCCATGAAAAATGCAAGGTTTATTGAAGCGTATAATTTCTATTCGAATTTCATAGAATCTCATTATTATGATTGAATATTGAATTTGATTTCGAACCAATTAGTCGATTTGCGAGTTATGCAATCATTTGATTCGATTTTTTTTTAAGTTTTTATATTACTTGTCTAGAATTATTAATTCTTGACAGACTTTTTATTATGTCTCTATGCTGATGGGAAAATAATTTATAACATGCCATTATTATATAGCATAACGAATTCAGGATTCCTGTATATAGGTTACAGAGGTCCTCTGCCTAATCGTTCAATACACTCACATTTCACCGATGCTGTTACTAAGTTCCATCTAATGGGAACGACCTTTCGCCATGTACCAAGAACAGACAATTTCTTACAAAAAATCTTAATAACACCATACCCAACCCGGAGATCGAACAGGAGATCGTGCTCAGAAGCACTGAACTGTCAACCACTAGACCAACGAGGCTCCACAATTAACGTAGTTCTTTATTAACAATATTACTTCGCCAAAATCTAGGTGTTAAATATCTCTCAGTTGAACCAAATATACTCTTGCACAAGTTTAACGTATCTCGTAAATGCGAGGTGAAAATTTTACTTTCATTTTGTGAAGCACGTCCCTACGTACGTGCCTCAAAAAAACTACTGGATTCCAATTTAATGGGTTTTCCGATGTTACACTTCTCTTAAATCTTTTAAAGTGATGAGAGAGTTCTCTACGTCGTTGGTGGGGCTTAGGAAGCAATTGGATTAACACCTGTATTTCTCGGTTATTTGGCGGTGGATTCCAGTGGGCCTAAAAAGTCCACAAGAAACGTCCTTTATTTATTTATTTTAGGGTCTCCAACAAAGAATAGACACTCAAATTCACAACTTAAACATAAGGTATCAAAAATATATACTCCTTCAGTTAGGTATAGGAAATCAGAGCATGCACAAATAAATTAACAAATAAGCTAACAACTTAATTAGTATTGAAAATTATAAAAGAATAGAAAAAATATATATAATAACAGTCTAACAAAAATAAAAACAAACACAAAATCCTAAAAATAATTCCATCCAAACTAAAAGTTATCATACTAGCGACCCGCCCCGGCACGGGTAGCACAGCCTTCATTTTCTTCTATCGTAGTGTCGTATCAGCCTGTTACGTCGAGCATTTACTCAGCGCCAGTAAAGCTCCTCAGTCGGCATGATTTTTTCCGACATCTTAAACTATCATCGTCATATTTCAGCCAATTTACACGAAACCTTATCAAATTATACTCTTAAACCTTTCGCATGAATCGCTCTGTCTATTGGTGAAAACCGCATGAAAATCCGTTCAGTAGTTTTTGAGTTTATCGTGAACAGACAAACAGACTGACGCGGCGGGGGACTTTGTTTTATAATATGTAGTGATATTACTCTTACTAGGTGTAGAAAAGTTCATCTCTGCCTAACCTTTCAGGGAATACAGGCGTGAAGCTGTTAGTGAACATAATTGAAAATACAAATTTCAAACTCGCTAACAGTCGCAAGTTTTGCGTGTCAAACGACGCGATCGCGTGGTTCCTGCACATAGTATAAAGTTATTGGAGCACGGTTTCACATTAAACGTCATGTCAGCAGATTATTGAACTCCTGAGCGTCGAACGTGACCGCAGTCGACTCGTGCCGGTCATAAAGTTAGTACAATTTACTTAGATCTTTGAAACTTTGGAATCGATACCCTATGGATTTGGTTTTGAAGACTTCTATGTCGTTTGATTTAAGTCTTAAACGAGTCTCGATCTCAAGAATTAAGGCGTTGACAAGAGCTCTTAGTAGAAAAGAGATGGCGAGATCTATTTTTACATTAACTATTGATTAAAACCCTATTCCAATTTAACTATCTGACGCCTACCATAAAAATTTATAAAGAAACCAAACTAATGAACCTAGCTCAAACGTACAAATACAATGCTTGCATTCTCATCAGAAAAATCCTAACAAAAGAAATCCACTCGCAAATTTCTCTCACAAAAAATATAGATTACCATAAACGTACAACCAGGCAGGCAAATAACATTTGCTTGATAGCTCCCAGAACTAATTACGGCAAAAAAGCTATTTTGTATGAAGGAGCCCAACATTACAACAAATTACCCAAGAATATAAAAGATACAAAATCGCTACAAGCCTTCAAAAAGTTATTAAAATGCCATATATTAAAGGATTTTTCGTTAATAGATCATACAAATTAATCTTATCGTTTAAGCTATCATGATGCTGTACACCTAATCTTGCCAGGACCTGCATTAACCAAATTCTAACCTATTCCCTCAAACTTACTACCATACCTACCATAGCAAAAAAATTACATAATAATATTACCTCGACCTTACAGTCACTATGTCATAGGCCTTAACAAATATCTATTGTATTTATCACCAACCCGCAGTTACTATGCACGGATACGTGCATGTCTTGTAAACGTGCTTGTATTCTTCTGCACATACCCGACCTTTCTCTTTTTTTTTAACAGACACCAAATTCTAACCTTTATTTATACGATACTATCGTTTACGCTAATCGGTCATGTTATTTATTCTAATATTGTATTTTCTCTATAAGTGATTTTTGTAAAGTCTTTTGAGAAAATAAATGTCTATAACCGTACGTAAGTGTACGGGATAGCAAGAGATATTGCGAAACCAATACGGGGCGAAAAATGTTTTTAATCATTAGAAAACAATAACAAAGGAATTTTTTTTACAAAATCAGTTCGTATTTATAACATAGTAGATATTATTATTGAATTTGATTGAAGGTTATCGTCATTTTTTTTTGTATTGCTTTGTCTAGTGGTCCTGGGTTAGATACCTGGGTCGACAGAGCGTTTTTATGTATAGAAATGTACAGTTCTAGCCTGGAGTTTGACACAGTATCCGGTCCAGATACAATATCAGCATTGGTAAAATATGAGTGAACAACAGTACATATCATCATCATCATCAGCTAGAAGACGTCCACTGCTGAACGAAAGCCTCCCCCAAGGGGCGGTTTGCCATAATCCCCACGCTTGGCAGGCGGCTTGGGGATCGCAGTGGCTCACCGATTTGTGAGAGGACGCTGCTGCCCGTCCTCCGGTATCTGGCCGCTGTTTTAAGACGTGCCCGGGTCCACAGTAGATATACCTCTGTCTAACCCTGCGGTGAATACAGGCGTGATACTATGTTATGGTATTTTTTTTTTTTTCAGTAAAATAGTTTACACAAATTTTGAAGTCGGCCATGTTTTAAATACGTCCTTTCATTTATATATCATATTTTTACGTAAATATTGAAATATTTTTGCAATTAATCATTATTTGCACTGGAAAAATATGAAGGGGTAAACAGACGTTCGTATTCGTAATGATTCATACAATGACAGCCATAAGGTCCTTAAAATAACGATACGTGGGTGCACCGTATCGGTAGACCGCGCGAATAATTTTGAGTGTAAATTATCACACAAATAAAATGTAACAAAGCGTCCATCACAAATTTAATATCGAGAATGTTTTATCTTTTGTTTGAAATTTTGGACTATAACTGATATAAAAAGTTAACTCGTGAATATTATTTTAATAAATAATAACTTATATATTTCTCTTTGGTAGATTCGTGTTCGAATTTAACTAGATAAAATTTAATGTAGCCCTGCCAAAAAATGAGAAATTAAGTCCTTGAAAAACGAACCTGTAAAACGGGGTTGGGGACTGACGTTTATTATTTGAAATTTAGTCACATTTTTTAAATAAAATCATACGTCTTCTACTACAAATTAAAAGCAGTTTATCCATAGGAGAAGCAAACATAACTATTACTTCACTACATCAAAATTAATCCCGCGGTTCACAAATAGCACTAATTGACGGTACGCTTATATTATGTATACTGATGATAGATATTCATAAACTAAGGCAAATTCTATGCAAACCAAATTAGTGTCTTACTCTCAACGTTACGGGGCGCAACCGTGTCACCCAATAGAATTGAACCAGTCGCTAACAGAGCGCTATCATAAGCTACTTTCAGTTCTTTGCCAAATCTATATCTCCGAGTGCATGTCAAAAAATATTAGTTACAGCAGAATAGAGAAAAGATGCTGCAATGAGCCACATAAATAGAAATTGAAGGAAGATTAGCTTTCTGCGGTACGTGTCGCGGGTTCGATCCCCGCACGGAACAAATATTTGTATGATCTACAGATATTTGTTTCATGACATATATGTTTGTGAACTGCACCCACGATACAGGAGAACTGCTAGTGTGGGGCAACGTTTTAAAAAAAGCTTTAGCCGCCATATATTATCTTTATATACAAATATAAATAATACCAACCTAAAACTATTTACCAAATAACAAAACAGCCACTAACACCCAAATAAGGAAAACAGTAATCAATTTCTGTTTCATCCGAGTAGGAAGCTTTAGACGTCCATAAATCATACTAAGATACACGGATCACCCTTTCCTTTGATATATCCACTTAATTTATGATGTGCAGCGCTGCAGCTTAAATAAACTTCAGTATGAGAAGATTGCTTTGTTAGTACTGAAGTGTGAGTAATGGTTAAAAGGCTGACTTGTTATATAGAGGTGTTGCCTTTTCGAAATAATGATGGCTTAGTTTAAGTCATTATTCTTCTGCTATCGTATCAGTTCGAGATTTCCTACATTCATCACGCCTATATTCCCCGAAAGGTTAGGCAGAGGTTTACTTTTAGTACACTCACATTTACCCGTTGCCGTTATTAAGATCGATGTAATACGGGGTGAGCCTATTGTCATCTACTGGGCACTATTCCAAACTTGGGGCTGCTACTGAGAATTTCAGGAAATCTCAGTAACACTGTCCGACCAGGGAATCGAACCCAGGACCTCATTCTCAGCAGCTGCGCTTGCTACTTCGACGAATGAGGCAACTTTAAAATAGCTACCCACATTTTTTTTATTGAACTGTGTGTTTGTATGTAACTTTATATGATACATAAATATAACTTCAATTGGTTGTTAAATGTATGAGATAGGTTCTTGTTTGAAAGCCAGCCTAAATGTAACTTAGCAATATTTTTTTATCCGGCCAAATTGTTGAAACCTGTTTTGGAATCAATCCAGTTTTTGAACTCATGCGTCTCAAATTCTAAATCAACTGTTTTTGTTTTTTGAGTATTTCGTCAGTAACGGAAGCATTCTTTTTGTACGCAGTGTCAATTTTGAATAATATATTCTTTTTCATCAATATAATTTTTAACATGAATCTATGATATTTATAGTATGGCCTGTGACCGATTTAGAGCAAGATGATATTTAAAACAAGTCAATAATGGCTTAATAATGATAATATGTCATTAGATTGCGTTTCACTCACTACACCAAATGCAGCAAGACCATATTATAACTCCACTAAACCAGTACCGCTATTATGAGTTTTCTTACTATTAACTTTCAAAGTAAAGTAAATTTTCATGATAGCGATTTTAGTTCTTAACTTGGTTACATTAGTGGTTTGAGTCGCTACTGTGACATCTAGTTATAGTAAAGATTTGATTTACTATCTACTATTTTAACTTGTTATGAACTGAAATCCCTATCACGAAAATTTACTTTACTTTGAAAGTTAATAGTAAGAAAACTCATGATAGCGGTACAGTTTTGTATAGTTCCGTGAGAATGTGGTATTTCCCAGTTCATTTATAAGTTATAATCAACTAGAACCAACGGGACTCTACCACCAGGAAAAATGATTCACTAAAACGCGAACACTACGCTTAATCCAACCGCTGGCAACTACAACAAGGCTAAATCCCGAAGAGATTAGTTGCGGGCAGTTGACTAACTAAATAATTTATACATCATTAACATTTCAATGGTGCGACTCAACTTTTGCGTTAAGTACCCCTAATTTTGGCTTCATATGAAAGGGATGTAGGATTTAGAGTAATGATTTTAGAGAGTTAACGTAGAATTAAATTTTAGTTTGCGGAATTTTAGTCCGGATGGAAGGACCAAATTGGGAGTTGTTGACGGTACGGTTTGCACAGTGGCTAAGCGATTAGCTTTCTGCACTTCGTGTTGCAGGTTCGATTTTCGATTCGACTGTATGATCTACAGATAGTTGTTTCGGGTCCGGGTGTATTTGTAAATTGTACCCATGATACAAGAGAAATCATAGAAGGCGGCGAAGTTAAAAAAAATGTTATGGTCCTATAGTCCATTAAGTCATTCAACATAGTAATTTGTCAAACAGGACTCGCTTTCTAATCTAACAAAATATCGTATAGTAATTTTGCTGTCAATTAACGAAATGGCAGTCCATTTATTGGCTTCGGAGCCCAATTACTAAGGGATATCAACCGGATGACATCACTTGACACTTTGACTACCTGTAACGTTATAGATGCGTATTGCTATATAAAGCCAGTTACCATCCAAGGCATAAGAGTAATTCCTGTATCGCGGGTGCGTTTACAAACACAATTATTCACATGTATTTGTTTACCCACACAAGTATTTGTTCTGGCATAAATCGAACTCGCAACGTACTGTCAGAAAGCCAATAGTTTAGCCACTGATTGAGTCAACAGTATCGTCAATCAAATTATTTTAAATAATAATATTGGGGTGTATGTGAGTTTTTCTGCGTAGACAAGATCGAAGGACACTAGCCTTTTGATGACTATGAAGCTCTTTACAGAAACATCGAAACAATAATTTCCCCTATTTAATCTTTTCCCCCATTTTCCGTCCATTTTCATTACAAAAGTAACTTTCGGAACATTTTTCTTTAAAAACTGTTCCTCGCTTATACACAGAAATTACCGGTTTCCGTTGAAAAAACGGCATTATTCAGACACAAATCCGCAACATTAAACAATGGTGGACAAAGAATAGCTTCCGTCCACAGTCATCCCTTTAAACCATGGGAGATTTATGGTACTTTTAAAGTTTGTTTTTTTGTCAGCAAGTGTACTTACTTGCGTGTTCGTAGAAATGAAAATTGTTTTCCTTGTGTTTAATTTAATTTATAACATTCTTCAATTCATTTCAAGATTATTTATTCATATAGGCCATAAAAAGGTTCTTACAAATTGTAATAACTTATATCTCAGTTCAACGTTTATAGTAAAACATTTACTTATTATGAAACGGGGGAAAATATAGTGGAAAATATGGCAAGGGTATCTGAGATCTTCTTTCCCAACAACGCTTGCCAATGTTTTTAAAAGGTGCTCCAATGTGGAGTACTTTATAAAAATAAAGTAAAATAAAGCTTCAGAAATTATTCAGTATGTAGAATATTTTATGATAGTATCATTATGACCAGCCATAATCAAAGTGTGCTCCGTGGAGTCCTAGGGATCCGCAAGGTCTCTGTGCAAAAATAATGGTCACTCTCTTCACCGTCGACTCTCTTCTATCAAGCCTGACGACAAACAATTGATGAAAATTAAAAAAACAATTCATACCTCCCAATACATGCAAATGTTAATGTCAAGTAATATGATTATTAATAAAGTATACAGATAAACTACTTAGGGCTCCGTAAAATACTTCGTTTTCCATAAGGGTTCCGTCGCCAAAAAACTTTGAAAACCGCTGATTATGACTATAGTATTAAAAATCATTTTATCTTTATAAATGTTAATTGTACAAACAAAAACATTTGAACATAGATTAAAATAACACTAAAAGTTAGTGACTAACAACAATTCACTTATTTACCCATATATAACCATAAATTATTTAAAGAAATTCTTATCATGATACTGTAGGTACTGTAGAGTACTTTAGAGGCACTAATTAAAACTCTTAGAGCCGATTTTTCAATGTTAGATAACATATATCTGAAATATATACAATAGCTGTGAAATCGCAAAGCTCATTCCTCCGATACAGTCATCTGACGTTTGAAAAATCAGCCCATAGAGAATTATTATTAAGTATCCGTATTGCTGCACAAGCGATCCCAATCAATTTCCAATAATTAATAAATGTTTTTTCTCGTTTTTGTTAATGGATCGATCTCGATTATAATTATTTTAATAAAACATAACTTACCAGCTTTTATGACAGCTAGCATAAAACCTCTACAGTACCTACCTACAAAACTAGAGTGACAAAACAATCTAAAACAATGAATATTTAGCTGAATACTGCCGGGTACTGGATTTGACCCTTTCGATCCGCATCTGTCCCAGACCTTACGATCGCTAGGACCCATTGAATTATAGAAGTAGGTAGCTGAATTTAGATTCTTGTGTTAAAACTTGATCTAAAAGAACAGCATTTAAAGATATGTATCAGTTCTTAATTCAAACTTTTCCATGATAGCGGGTAGCAAAGATAATAGCGTGGTAATAACAATAAACTGCAATCACTCATCCGTTTGTCGAACGTGGTGTTTATGAAAATTCTCTCAAGCCTTCTCATTGTTGCGTGTTTCTAAGGACACCTATATTCAGCAATGGAGCAGGAATATAATCCATTAAAACATAACATAGAGTCACGCCTGTATTCCCCGAAGGGTAGCGTAGAAGTATAATTATGATTTAATTACAATCAACTTTTGGTCGATGCCGTGAATCCATGAATTAGGGGGCGAGCCTATAGCCATCTAGCGAGCACCATCGCTAACTCCGGACTGTTACCGAGAATTTCCTAAGAAAAATTCCATAACACTTTGCTCATTCCAGGAATCCAATCCAAGACTTCAGCAGTCGCGCTTGAAACTACTAGACCTATGAGGTGCTATTAGGCAATAGAAATAGTATTAACAGACTGTTTTAGTTTTTGGACCGTTTATTGTATAATTCTAAATAATAACTTTTGTTATGTAAAATAAATGGTGAGCATATGACTTATTGCGAAATATAGAGTACCGTGTTCCGCCCGTAGCTCCATCTTTTAGAAGTTTTACAACTTTCTCTATCACTGCCCTCTACCCGCAAGTGTTTATACTACAAAAGGCATCAAACGGGTGTAAACCTTTCTTTCGAAACTCCTCAAGGTTCCCAAAACATTTGCTAGGTGACGTTGTTTTCAAATTACTGTTGCTATTTTTGAAAGAAAGATGCATATCTGTCTATCTAAGCGAAATTGTAAGCCTATGGTCTATCTATCTTTATAAATAAAAATCAATTGCCGATCATGTATGACGGAGCATCACTTGAGAATGGTTCGATGGATTTGTCAGTTTTTTTTTTTTTGTTTTCGTAATTGTCAGGACAAGGTTTGTATGAAATATTTTTTTTGGAAAATCCACCGGTAACGTCGAAAAATTGGATGGTATATTGTATAAAAATCTCAGCTTCATTAGTAAAATGCACCCGTGCGAAACCAGGGCAGGTCGCTAGTAAGTATTAAATAGGCTTGTCGTCAACAAACTTGACTGGAGTGCGCCCAATCTTCGTCTAGGTGTGTCTTCTTCCATGACGACTGCCAGGTACACATAATTATATTATCATCATCAGATAGATATAATGATTAAAAAGTTACAACACTAGGATTAGGAATCTCACATTTGATCCAGATATACTCACAACACGATTTTAACAACTTTATTCATCATTTACTCGATTATTTATTATAGTTTAACAAGGGTGACTGCTGAGCGTTCTGAGTTTGATTCCTGCGTTGAGAAAATTATTATTGGGATTTTCTGTATGGTCCTTCTCAGTAGCAGCTCAGAGTTAGAACGAGCCTAGTAGATGTTATTAAGCTCATCGCTCATCCTCTATGATATGGGACTCAATAACGGCATCAGCCAGTGTGCTGCTATGTTAGTTACTCAAAACGCGTTTCCAAGCCCTGGTCTTTGACTATCAGAACGTGAAACATTTAACCACCTACTCTATTTTCGTCACCACGAACGATCAAAATATTTGCTTCAATTTAGGCAGGTATCGGGTTCTCGTCGGGATTTACTCGATCAAAGAGATACGCATGGCTAACCGGCGCTTCATGTCCAACATCCATTTAGGTCACTACCAACAAAACGATGAGTTGCATTTCAACTCGAAAATTGGGTATACGAGACTTTTTCGAAGAACTTTTTTATTCTACCATAAACAAGAACAAGTTTCGGTTTGTAGGCTTTGCTAATTGAAGAACTCGGATATATTTGAGTGTCAAGATTTTTGTACATTTCGAGTCACACTTATATATTCGAGTCATCCATTCGCGTAAAATTTCCCAATCATGAGATTTGACGTCACGGTTATCATAGAGGCTAAGCTTGGCTTTTGGCGTTACGAGTCACGACGTCGGTTCGATCCTCGCACGGAACAAATATTTGTTTGAACTATTAGATAGTTAACCCGAATCAAGGTGTATTTGATTTTGTGATTTGTGTATCCATATATTTATTTATTTATTTATATATTTGGTTCTCTAACAATGAGTACATTAATACATGACACCTTACATTCTTAACTTAAAGCTAAATGTCCCATCACTTACAAGAGAACACAGCATGCACTGAAGGTTAGATACACACAAAACCTAATTTCAATAAAGAACGAATACGCTTATTCCTTCTTTAATAGATATAAGATATATTTAAAAGAGTCACATTTTGTCTGAATTGCAATCTGGTCCACTTACGTCCACATCCTCAAGATCTTCTCCAGATGGCAGAAACAAAATTGTCTTTTTGATTGAAGATAAAGATGACAGGGCCAGATCAATCTTATTTTGATATTTTTTATAAATCAAATACATGCGAGACAGTGGGCAGTGCTGTTTAAGGTTAGTGCGGCACTTTGAGTGGTGGAAAAGCCTGAGATTACAGGATCTCGGTATTTTAGAAGGTACATTGAAATTTATTTTACTAAGAAGATCGGGACAGTTTAACTTACCTGAGACAAGTTTCTTTAGGAAAACCAAATCTAAGCTTCTCCTTCGCAATGAAAGAGGAGAAATATTGAAATACTCTAATTGCTCTTGGTAGCTCTTAAGCACCCCTGACATATGGCTGCTGTAAGTTAGGTGCCGCAAAAAACGCTTTTGTATTTTTTCGATTCTATCGATATGGACCATATAGCTAGGTGACCAGACAACACTGCAATATTCAAGAGTGCTTCTCACTAAGGAATAATACATAATCTTTTTTGTAAGTGGTTTTTTAAAGTTTTTACATTCCCTAATCACGAATCCCATCATTTTTATGGCTTTTGTTGAAATTTCATCTATATGTTTTTCAAACCTTAACTTCCTATCAAAATGGACACCTAAATCCTTTATAAATTCTACCTCCTCCAGCACAACTCCATTTATATTGTATTCGGTATTTAAAATATTCTTATTCCTAGTAAATTTTATATGTTTACATTTTTTTATATTCAATGTCATTCTGTTTACTTCACACCAATGTATCAATCTGTTTAAGTCACTCTGCAGTAATAATGTATCGTTCTTGTTTCTGATGTTTTTGGCAACTTTCAAGTCATCAGCGAAAAGGTAGATATTTGAGTTCTGGAAACATTCATTAATATCATTAATGAACAGCACAAATAGATACGGCCCCAAATGGGATCCTTGTGGGATCCCAGAAGTAGCCATGTAGTTGTTAGAATAGAAACCATTATAAATCACTCTAAGATCACGCTGGGAGAGGTAAGAATTAAACCAACTCAGCAAGGGTTCCGATATTCCGTACATTTTAAGTTTCATTATAAGTAAATCATGGTTCACAACATCAAAAGCCCTGCTGAAATCAGTATAGATAACATCCACCTGTGTACGCTCATCAACAGCCTGTACTAAATTCTCTAGATAGGTGACTAAATTGGTTGCAGTTGACCTATGCTTTATAAAACCATGTTGGCTACCAAGCATTAATTGTGTAAGATGCCAAGACAGAACAGGGCATATAAGAGACTCAAAAACTTTGGCTAGTGTAGACAGAATAGCAATTGGCCTGTAGTTACTGACCAAAGAATTGTCGCCAGTTTTAAACACTGGCACTATGTTTGTGGTTTTCCATATGGTAGGGAAGATTCCCGTTGTTAATGATTTATTGAAAATCAACGTTAAAGGTAAAGCTAGCGTTTCAGCGTTCCGTACAAGAAATACAGGCGGTATGTTATCAGGGCCAGCTCCTTTTGATACGTTTAGATTTTTTAAGGTTTTTTCTATTACATCTTTACTTATATTAACTTGACCGAGAGAACAGTTACTTCTATAGCCTTCTACTCTATGAATGCCTGAAACGTTAAAACCTTGGAAATTTACATAGACGCTTGAAAAATGTGAGGCAAATAGATTACATATTACATTACCGTCATTGGAAGTGCTAACACTATCGGATATTGTACCAGGGCTAGTGCTAGAATAACCTTTTTTTGACTTAAGGTAGCTCCAAAAGTACTTCGGATTAGATTTAATTGTTGATTCAGCATGAGCTATATATGAGTTATAGCATGATAAGGCAATTTTATCGCAACGCTTCCTCAACAAATTTAATGAAAGTTCATCCATAGGATTCCGGTATTTCTTAAATCTGATTCTTAACTTATTTTTTTCATTTAACATTTTTACTAGTGATCTGGAGAACCAGGGGGGATACTTTTTATTTATTAATTTTGATTTGGGAATATTTTCATTAACTATAGCATAGAGTGTAGAGTAGAAAATGTCAACCATTTCATTTACAGTAGAGCTTGACCCAAATTTAATTTTCCAATCTATTTTATCTAGTAGTTCAGCAATGGTATCGTAATTAGCTTTATAAAAGTTTAATTTAATTTTAGGGTTCCTAGTAGGTCCATTTACTTTACCAGCAAATGGCACTGTTATACGTATAGCAGGGTGATGAGGATCAATCTTTGTAAGTATATCCGCTGCAGCACTAACCTTAAGCAGAACATTTGACAGAACAAGGTCCAAAATCCTACTATTACAATTCAATATATTATTACACTGCGTAATGCTATGCAAAGCCATAAAATCGGAGAGATTCCTGCCTATGTTAGAACTGCCAAATTCAGGTTTTGATAATAATGAGCCATTACAACTAGTCCAGGTAACAGAGCTTATATTAAAGTCACCAATAATGATAAATTCGCTAATTTTCTCTAGAACAATATTTGCATTTTCTGTAAAATGACTTAATATTTCAATATTTATAGGAGGAGGCAGATATGTGGCACATATACAAATATCTTTTGACTTATGACCCACTTGTGGTGTTATGGTGATCCAGAGATCCTCGCATGAGCTTTCATTACTGCATAATCTACGTGACGTTAATTTATTAGAAACCGCGATCATTACGCCCCCTCCCTCTTTTTTCTTATTGAAATGTGTTGTGGATCTATCTCGCCTATAAACAACAAATTGTCCACTGACGATCTCCGAATCATAAACACCACCATTAAGCCACGTCTCTGTTAATATTATGACATCATAGTCGCATATAGACCCGGGTACGTCTTAAAACTGCGACCAGACACCGGAGGACGGGCAGCAGCGTCCTCTCACTAATCGGTGAACTACTGCGATCCCCAAGCCGCCTGCCAAGCGTGGGGATTATGGCAAACCCCCCTTTGGGGGAGGCCTTCGTTCAGCAGTGGACGTCTTCTGGCTGATGATGATGATGATGATGATGTATCCATATAAATGTACCCATGGCTACATAAATACGCATAGGAGAAAAATAAAAAATATAGAACTTGGGTAGGATCTTATGTGCGATGATATTTATGTAAAAGTTATTATTAATCACAATAATGAATGAATAATGTTGACCGAATTTCGGTCACGGCGGTCAATCTCACCGGAGATTAGCCAACTACGCAGGAGGTATTCTAGAGCACAAGTATGTGCGCAAACACAGGTGATCTCTTTATTTCTTCCTCTCATAGTCCGAGATCAGGCGCAGGATCAACGGCTTTACGTGCTTTCCGTGGCACGCTATGTATTCACAGATACAAAGACCCAGACCCGAAACAACTATCTGTATATCATACAAATATGTATGAGTTCCATGCGTAGCGCAGCAGTCGATCCCTCAACCACTGCGCCAACCGTGCCATCAATTCAATTAATCACAATACTCACCAACCTGCAATAGATACTCTCAATCTCCTGGTACAATACTCAGGGGAATTATTTAAAGGAAAGGCTGCATGTCAAGCGTTATCCAATTTTAAATTACTTCCGTCTAATTCCCTGCCCAGTCCTTCAGAAACTGAAAACCCGACCACATTTCAAAACCCTTTGAAACTCAAACTATAAAGCGGATTTTACTAATCTGTGTCAATTTGCCGAAGTCAATGAATATAAGATTAATTGGGGTACGTATCTCGACGATCGGGGGGCCTCTTTTGAATAATTAATAGGGATGTAGTGCCGTCTCGTTCTGGTATATACTTTTGTCTCTATCGCACACTTTAATTGGATAAGGAACAGGTACAGGTCTGTTCTTAATATAAGTAATGTAAGGGGCTGTTAATGCCTGTTGGACAGATGGAAATTTCGTCTGTTCCGACTGTATAGCTTTTTGGTCCTACTGCCTTTTTTTAAGGAAAACGGAGATTCAAATGTTAATTAGAACGAAAATGTTCCGTTTCGTATTCATTCTGTTTCAAATATTTGAAAACACGGTAGACGCAATATTACTTTTAGGTTATGATAATGATACACGTCTATATTCTTCAAAAGGTTAGAGGTTTTGTTTTGTTTACCGATATTCCTATGGTACAAGGAGCGGTTTTTTTGCAATTTACCGAACACATTCGAAACTCCAGTGTGCAACTTGCATTGCATTGTCCCATATGATTATAGAACTCAGGATCTCATTATCAGCAGCTAAAGTTTCCCACATCTAGACCTATTGGTCTAGTCAGCAATATATTATTGAAAACGACGACACGATATCCAATAATGCCTATGGATTGGCAAACGTTGGAGCCTATTTGTGTTACCCACAATGCCGTTTATTCTTGACGCACATTTCCAAATACACAATGAATTCTGTGTTCATTTTGCAGGTTAACTCACTAGTGACGTTCCAAAATACATAATGTTGTCTTCTCAAATCTATATTGATAGTGATATTATTCTACAAATGTTAATACATTTTAATTATTTTATTTTGTATGTTTGATAATATTTTATGCCCAGCAGATAGTTATTGAATTTATTTATTATGTATGATTGGAACTGAAATTATTGGTCCTTATCATACTCAAAGGGATTACAGTTTTTTTAGTATCTACGAAAAGGAGAAAATATTTACTAAATTAAATTAATAATAATAATTTAATATTACTAAAAAAACTGTGACCCCTTTGAGTATGATTCGAGTCAAAAAATAAAATCAATTTTTTTTTTCAAACAAATTGAATGTATTCTATAGAATTTTTATTCATAAGTTAGTTTTTCAAGGTCTTGTATCATTACGGCGACCATTACGGCGAGCAATCGCATGAAAGCACAGTAGAAAAATATACCAGTCAGCAATTTTTGTATCGTAGTAAACAGCCCTGAGTGCGCCAGTCTCCTTGCTCTTTTGTATTATACGTCGTCCAATATCTATTCGCGCCCGTCGTGAATGAAAAGACGCTTAAATATAGAAAAAATAATCAGCTGTTTCATATAATTGGGTAGAGTAGGTATTGCATTTTTGTAATTTCATTTCTGATAGTACGTTGTATAATTTATGATGAATAAATAGAACATAATTTTAAAAAATGGTTTTTAGATGGAATTCTTAGAAATAAAGTCACGCAGAACACAATGCATTCGCACTCTAAACATAACATTTCTTACTTCCACTAGTCAGAACTAAAAATGGGGTTCGGTACCTTTGTTACACTACATGAAACTCGCATCTTTACGGTATCTTGTCCCATCTTGTGGCAGACACTGACATGTTTATTTTAGTGTACCTTTGCTTTGGTCCTTCGATCCAAGTGTCAAAGGACTGGAAGTGGTTTTTCTGTTAAAAAACGCTCAGTTGCAGTTGGAGTTTGGAATTATGCTCGATAAATTGTACTAGGCACGCCCTCTGTTACACCTTATACTTCGCTATTACATGAAACTTAGTAACTGCATTGCCATAATCCAGGTGTATATTGTACTACAGTACAACTCTTCTGTTTTTATTTCAAAGTTTCTTTTAAAAAACAAACTTTTCCCCTCACTTGTTATAATTCATGTATCGTGGGTGCGTTTACAAACACATATGAGGCCATGAGAACCATAGTGGCCTAACTACATTATTTACAATATTGAGTTTATGATTTCTTACAGTTAAAATTGATCATTTTGGTTTCTACCAAAATGTTTCTCCAGGGTGGCCTAAAAGTGATTGAATAAATATTCAGATTGTTAAAATGGCAATTTGTAGATACCAAAATGATCAATTTTAACTGTAAGAAATCATAAACTCAATACACAAACACCCAGACCCGAAAAAACTGTATGTAGATCATACAAATATTTGTTTCGCATGGGAATTGAACCCGCGAGACGTAGCGCAGCAGTCGATCTCTCAACCACTGCGCCAACCGTGCCGTCAAATCTGCCTATCCCTTCGAGGAATACTGGCACAATGCTAAGTGAAATAATTCTATACGTCCCTAATTTCTGTCATCTGCAACTACACCCTTTATTCTCCATATAAGTTGGTGGCCAAACAAAAACACCCTTTGACTATGAGCCAGCAAAAACAGTTGTCTCGTCAGCAGAGAACTAAATTAAGAGAAATCTCCTTAGGGAGCCGAGTAAAGTATAGCTAATATCTTTCGTATTAAAAGTTTAAGTTAAACGAGTAAGCGAATTTTAGGAAAAAAGGGTATATTCGTTTCATTTTGGTCACTGAAACAAGGACCCTACTGTAAATATAGTGCAAACTAGTACAGGCGTTTAAGAACACTAATTAGTACTATACATCACAATCAGTGGCGCGCGGTTCATAAAGACAAAAAGACACTGCCTACCCTACATAACTCAGATAAATATTTATTATAAGATATTTGAGGTGGCAAATCACATACATCATTATTTAATCGACAAGACGACGAACCAATACCAACATGCAGTAGGTATTATTGATAAGTAAGCTTATTTATGACGACACAGTTCGCGCAGTGGCTGAGCGATTAGCTTTCTGCGCTACGTGTCGCGGGTTCGATCCCCGCACGGAACAAATATTTGTATGATCTACAGATAGTTGTTTCGGGTCTGGTTGTGTGTGCATGTGACATGTTTGTAAACTGTACCCACGATACAGGAGAAATCCTAGTGTGGGACGTTTTTTAAAAAAGATGAAAAAAAAGATGAAGATTTTAAAAGTTTCTACCTACCCTGTCTAAAAACTCTATGCACGCCGCTGATCACAGTGTATTAGAGTCAGGTATTCCATTGTGACGTAGAAATAAATAAAAAATAAAATAAATATAGTCTAGAAGGACGGACGAAATATCAACGTGAGTTTGGTCATCGTCGCCATGTCACGTCTAATTTCCAGTAAATGATATGGGCATAGACTAATTGACATGTCTGAATATTTCTGTCTTTTTTCAATTA
Organism: Shargacucullia verbasci; assembly: GCA_947562105.1. Taxonomy (NCBI): domain Eukaryota; kingdom Metazoa; phylum Arthropoda; class Insecta; order Lepidoptera; family Noctuidae; genus Shargacucullia; species Shargacucullia verbasci. The sequence goes on from OX387283.1 coordinate 1,783,213, forward strand.
TATTTACAAGAAAGAGATGTGATTACAATTAGTTTAGTGCAAATACCAAATTTCCTACAAGCCTTCAGCTTTCATTGTCATACAATTTATGTATAGTTTTTATTTATTTCCTTAGAAATTATATTATAAGACTACCGTAGTGAGTCTAGCTGGTATGAGTCCGGCATACTCCTCCGTCCCCGAGGCAGAGGATAGCCTATGATAGGTTCTCCACGCTAATAAAAAAAGTGTCTCTCAACATCAGGTGAGATGGTGGCCAGATGCAGTATGTTCTTATAACTTGCACCATATAACAATATAAGGTAAAGTCTTTGACTGCGGGTCACTCCCAAGGGTCAACCTCGATGTTTTATGATAATCGCCTTGTTTAATTTATGTAGGCCGGTTATAATTGACGCAAACTAATTATAAGATACATGTGATTAAATTTACCGTAGGTAGTCCTTGTGGGACGAAACGACAGGTGGACTCCTAATTCCAGGGAGTTGTACACCTGAAGCATATTTAGTTTTTAGTTTAACCATTTTCGAAATGGTATTGTTATTGGTACAAAATTTATGAATGTTATTTTTTTTCCTGTGTATTTTCTGCCTTGTTATCAGTGTTGCCGCTGCCTTGATTTAGGGATACCGTACACCAGGGTAAAAATTGCCGTATTCTAAAATAAATTGCCGTACATTTACAAAAAAAAAGAAAAGATAAAAAATTACGTATACTGACTCTCTCGTGTACTGAGTAGAGTAGCTTTACTCTTCTTGTTCCATTAAATGTGAAATAATTAGGCTGGAGGGATTTCCCGCCTCAATCCTTTCTAAGGACAATAAATACGGATAAAACAATAAATATTTATGGTTAACGCAAAAAAGTACAGATTATCTAGTTCAGGCAGTCTGACTGCCTCATTAATTTAGTGGTCGTCAGCGCAATTGTTGAGCGTAAGGTCCTGGGTTAGATTCCTTGGTCGGGCAAAGTGTTTTTGGGTTTTTCTCTATGGAAATACTCAGTAGCATCACGGAGTCTGGAACTGCGCACGACAGACGGCAATAAGCTCGCCCCCCTATTACATGGGTCTCAATAACGGCATCGGCAAAATGTGGGTGTGCAATGGTACACCTGTGCCTAACCCTTCGAGGAATACAAGCGTGATGCTATGTTATATGTTTATTACGTTATCTAGTTGCAAGACAAGAAGCAAAAATATGATACTATGGGCTAAGCTTAATTTTTTTAAGAAAAAAAAAAACAAATTAATCTCTTTTCATCTCTTGATTTTTTCGACTTTAAAAGATTTTTATTCAATTGCCGGATTGCCGTATTTTATAGTACGGTAATGATCATCCTGCCGTATGCCGTACATTGGGCGATTTGGCCTAATTGCCGTACTTTCGGCAACACTGCTTGTTATTCTTTAGTCCTAAATAATTAATTTAAGAAGACCTAGTCAAAATTTATAATATCGCCCAGCTAATTAGTGTGTTAACAAATACAAATATTTTGTGTGCTTGGGCACCCCAGTGTAGTAACAACGTAAGTACTTTATAATTATTGATTTTTAAGCTTATTGCGATTGATAAACTATCATAGTCAATGTTATGATTATAGTTTAAATAATTGATTGTTTATGTTATGTTATACAATAAGAGTTAACCTATAAAAATATATTTAGGCTATTTTATCGTTTTGGTAAACATTTTTATCGCATTGTCTGCTGTGAGCATGGGTTTGAATGATGAGGAAATAAATCTCATAATAAATCATGAAACAAGTGATGAGAAAGACCTGGTTAATGGCCTGAATACAGAAGAATCTGATGATGAACCTGTCGGCGTTATAGAAGATTTGCAAATGCCAACTTTGAGGAGGGATATAAAAGAAAGAATTTCGCCGATCCTCAAAAAACCTGTGTCTGTCGATCCTCTTGAGTCTGAACATTACTCATACGGACATTGTGGTTTCTGCCCAAGAAACAGGGATCGTAAAAGCAAGACCCGGTGCAATAAGTGCAAAATTCCAATTCGCTTGGAACATCAAGTAAAAGTGTGCCAAAAATGTTCAAATTGATGTCCTACTGTTAAAATTATACGGCTGATTTGTGATCTCCATGTTAATTAATATTAATAAAGGTATAATTTGTAAAGCGGCTTTTATTTACATAATTTATGGACTATTTAGTTTAGGGGTACCTCATCACTCCTGTGTAGGAGCACTGTATACGCCAGATAGTGTAGGGTTCTAGAGTTAAGTTACATTTTAAATCTCCACGCAATTGCTGATCTAACTCACTATACTAAATCAAAATAAAAATATTTCAATCAAGAACGACTGTTTCACAATCATCCAGCCAAGAGTGGTCATAACGGGAACTTACATAAATTGTCTGATCACAAACAAGAGTTGGTGTTAAAACTCGCCAAAGTGTGATTGTAGATCTGTGGTTAAGTACTTGTTGTGTACGGGGGTGAATGTTGTCCAACATGTTGGGTACTAGACTTATTTGGGTTAATCCTACTAATATTATCCTACTATCCTACTCGGACCCGGGTGGACTCGGGTACGTCTTAAAACTGCGGCCAGTCACCGGGGGATGAGCAGCAGCGTCCTCTCGCTAATCGGTGAGCCACTGCGATCCCCAAGCCGCCTGCCAAGCGTGGGGATTATGGCAAATCCCCCCCTTAGGGGAGGCCTTCGTTCAGCAGTGGACGTCTTCTGGCTGATGATGATGATGATGATGCTACTAATATTATAAATGCGAAAGTTTGTGAGAATGAATGGATGGATGGATGGATCTTTATTACTCTTTCACGCAAAAATGCTGAACGAATCTGGATGAAATTTGGCACAGAAATAAATTATAGTCTGGAATAGCACATAAGCTACTTTTAATCCCGGAAAAATGTACGGGTTTGTAAACCACGCGGGCGAAGCCGCGAGCGGAAGCTAGTTAAGAATAAAAATAATATAACATATCATCATGCCTGTATGACCGAAGGGTTAGGCATAGGTGTTATTAAGTCCCATGAAATAGCAAGCCTATTGCCATCAACCAAGCACATTTCCAAACTCCGTGCTGCTACTGAGAATTTATATAGGTACAGAAAAACCCAATAACATTTTTCTGGAAATTGAACTGAGGACCTCACGCTAAGCATTCGTATTAGCAACAATTAAACTAATGAGGCAGTAAAAAGAGTTTCAAATAATTGAATTATCGGTGTTGATGAAACTTTAATAATTTTCTGCATTAAACAGATAAATTTTATTATTAGACATTAGATTTTTTACATTTGACAGTTGCTACAACGTCATCTAGTGCTGAATGCTTCAACAACGAATTGTAATTTTTTTTTTTTCAAATATAACTCATTTTTGTGTCAATTTTAACCTCGTAAACATTCGGTTCAATAAAATGTACATTTTAGACCATTAGTCATAGTCAACTAAAAAGTACCTATATGTACCCTTTGTTTACATAGAACGATGGTAATATCCAATATGATACACGATTTGCATAGAGGCTAAGCGATTAGCTTTCTGCATTGCGAGTCTCGGATTCGATTGTTCCACAAAACAAATATTTGTATGGCCTATACATAGTTGTGCCGGGCCTAGGAGTGTATTTAAAATTTACGTATGATAGGGTGGTGCAAAAAGAACATGACATACCATCACGCCTATTTTATCTGAAGGGATAGGCAGCGGTCTTACATTTTGTCGATACCGTATTTAAGTCCAATTTAATAGGGGCATACCTATACCTATTCCATATTTCGGGCTGTTACTTTGAATTTTCTATCACGAAAACCCAATATCACGTTGCCCGACCCGGGGATCGAACTCAGGACCTCACACTCAGCAATCACGCCGATTACCATTTCACCAATAAGGCAGTAAAACAAACCATGATTATACAGTATAATATTGCAGTGGTCAGCCGAACAAATTGCTCGGTCAACAAGCTCGCTGTTTGAAACGCCCATGTGCAATACGACGGTAACCATCCGTCCCGTTTTGAAAGTTTGCAACTTAACTTTAATCCCGACTAACGTAATTGCTAAAGTTGGAATACAAAACCTTGTTCACGGAAACGCGATTTAGTGTCAGACATTTTGTAATTGATGTAGTGGTTTCGCACTTTTGCAGTGAGGCCGAGCTGCACCGAAACTGAGAGACTGAGAGGAGTGTTGGTGTTTTGTCTCTGATTGGTCCTTTTGCTCGTGTTTGTTGCTGGAGGCATGTATGAAAGGTATACGTGCACTTGCCCGGCAAAGAAGGTCGAGGTCAGCAAATGTCGTGGGCCAAGCCTGGTGGGGGTTCCGTGAATGCCAGAGTAAATTCGGCGCAATCATAGATCTGTCGGAAAAATACCGTGCTGTTGTGTTAGCCCGGTCTAACCCCATGTCTGCCCGATGGAGAATTAATGTTACCGTGAGGTTTACAGCAAGAAAAAAAGGTGGCAGTTAATGCAGGAAATAATTGTTTATTCTTGCCTTCTTACATTGTGTGAGCGGCAAGATAAAGCTATTTTTTTTTGTAAAAAGGTTAGTCCGTCATCAAAGTTCTGAACAACGAAACTCGGTCTGACCAGTACTTCTTACTTGCGTATCGTTTCTTTCTAGGCTCAATTTGTGTACCCCTTTTTTGCTTGGCTCAAATGTCCTAAGTCCGGGCTGTAGGAAACTTAATAGGCTTATTATGATGAACGCTGGTAAACAGTAATCTGCACTGCTTTAAAACACATGTATGAAATTATTACGTAAACATACAAATTTGGATAAAACAACGTCTTTTGATCTCACAGTTGTATGAAATCAGATTGCGAATCATTCGTTTTATACGACACATCGTACTCTGAAAACGGGAATAAAATTAACATATCATTAGTCAGTGCTGCATTTATTATTGTCAAAAATCTTTTTATTAATTAAAATTTAAAACCGATTGGTAGTATTCAAAAATATGTATATTTTTAGAAAACCAGTTCATAAACACTAAGTGATATGAAAGATGCGTAGGTGTTTTGTGTCCAGGCGTCATCCAGGCGTCATTAGATTCATCATTGACATCATAGTGCACAACCCTACTGACATACATCGAGAATTCCAACCGATGCACCGATTCAAAAATTTAACCCAGGCCTCACCCCCAGCTGCATCACTAGGAACCACTATACCTTTAAAGCAGATTTCAAAAAGTAATTTAAAACTAAAACAATATATATATATATATATATATTGTTAACACTCAAACAGCGCAAATATAATAATCTCATAGGCTATTATTTATTTGAGCCTTTTGGCGTCGAAACGCTCGGGTCATGGGGTCCGAATACACGTCTCTTTTTTAGAGACCTTGCTAAACGCTTGGTCGACAATACACGTGACCATAGGGCTAGCCTATTCTTTGGTCAAAGAATAAGCATTGCCATTCAACGTGGTAATGCTGCCAGTCTTTTGGGCACGTTACCATTCGACAGCGATGTGGAGGAGTACTATGACGCCCAAGTATTCGTTTAGTTTTTTTCATTTTTGTTTTTTTTTTTTATTGATACATTAGTGTAAGTAGGTAGTTAGTTTTAAAATTAGATATAAGTTTAAGTTGTTTAAAATTAAAAACAACGTTAATTTATTGAGAAATAAATAAATTAAAACTTCATAAGCACATGCAGCTAAGTCAGGGGTTTATTCATATAAATTTTAATGTAGGCTTTTAACATTTGTGATATGTTATTTATACTGATGCGTTTATTATTTACGATATTCAACGTAGATGTCCTTCCCTATCTGGCACTGACAACTACCGTTTGGGACTGCAAAACCAAGAGAGAATGAGAATGACCCTACAGCTGGTGCCATAATAACAATTGCTAAGAGGAATAAGTCCTAACAAAATATTTCATTTTTTTTTTTTGGCCAGCACTTTCACATTTGGTCTAAAATGTATTATGTCCTTTACTAATTTACTGTCTGGTTCAAAGTATTGCACAGGTTGATCTGGCACTGATACCTGAACAGAATCCACCCGCAATTATTCACGGTCACTATTCAGCGTTTCCAAAATAAAACACAGATACTTGGCCGACCCAAATTAGTAGGTATCTAACATTTTTTAGGCTTTATCGTTCGGATATTTTGGTATTTTTGGCAACATACGCCAATTTCTGGGGGAAAATGCACCCCAGGGGCGGTCGATAAAAAATTACGACACCACAGGGACTCCAGTTTTTAAAAGAATTCAATCGACACCGCAGACTACCGATTCTTTTTTTGAAAGCGCCGGACGCATGAGCAATTTGTGAAAACTGGACTGGAATTTTGAATAGCTCAGTTGGTTTTCCTGCACTCCAACGAATAAAGTTGGAGTGAATTTTCGAATTTTTTTCCGGGTTTTTTTTTTTGTATTTTTAGGAGTCTACGAAATAGTGTATGTTTCTATTTTCAACCGACTTCAAAAAAAAGGAGGAGGTTCTCAATTCGGCTGTATTTTTTTTTTTTTTTTTTTTTTTTATGTTTGTTACTCGATTTCTCGAAGACGCCTGGACCGATTTCAAAAATTCTTTTTTTATTTGGAAGGGTATGCTTGTCATTTGGTCCCATTGTCATCAGGTCAGGACCTGATGGTGGAAACCCTGAGATATCGAGGGCATCTCTTGAAAATTGTAGGCGAGCATGGGGTAAAAACTTGATATTTATGTGTATATCTGATGAGACTACAATACTATGGAGGTTTAGGGCAGATCTGATGATGGAGACGACAGAGGATCGAGGGAACTCCTCAACGGTACATCTTAACTGCCTCGTGTTTGGGCTTATTTTATTCGTGTTGACAAGATCTTTACACCGAGATGGGTAATGACTGCCACTGCAAGGTCCGTAATGCAGGTGCAGTACAGTTTAGGGAACTCCTTAATGGTTGATAGCAGCTACATAGTGTTTGGGCTTATTTTATTCGTATTGATGCGCACTTTAAGCCGAGTTGGGTAACATTGCAGATTCGATGGTCGGCTAAGTAATTTATTTGATTTTAAAATCACAGTGCAATACCGTCTAAGGTTTTCACTCGACTTGGGGCAACATACATTTGACCTTTGTAAAGTTTTTCAAGAGAATCGTCTTTACTAGGTCTACCCATCACTCAAAATTGTAAAATAATTAAATTTTTTAACAAAAAATAAAAACCGACTCCAAAAAACTCAAAAACAAAACTAATAACTAAAAAGCAAAAAATAAATCTTTTATTATACAATATAGTAGTTGAAGAATATTGAAGTCGGTGCCAAGTAAAACATGCAATGATAAACCAACACAATTGGCGAAGTACATTTGTCGTGTCCGACGCATAATTCGCTACGCACTCGACAATTTCTACGTGAACTCGTTGTTTCAATGTCGCTATTATAGCAGCAAGGTATATTACTTTTATGTTTTACTTGGCACCGATTTCAATATTCTTCAACTACTATATTGTATAATAAAAGATTTATTTTTTGCTTTTTAGTTATTAGTTTTGTTTTTGAGTTTTTTGGAGTCGGTTTTTATTTTTTGAAAATATTGTTGCTGTGTTGAAAAATATTTCTATATGAATAAAAGTCTGGTGCGCAAATAGGTACAGGATAGTGTAAAAAAAAGAGGCTCATTGTCAGCAGTGGGGAATCCTAACGTTATAATGAGAATGTATCCCCGGATGATTTTAGTTTTTGGTTGACATCTGTTTATCATAAAACCTATAACTTAGATACCTAGCTATACTGAAACCTACGTTTTAATAGATACACGTAGTACCATAAAGGTGACATGGTGGAGAGGCCCAAATAGGAAACGCCACAGAGGAAGACCACGTACGAGATGGGCGGACGACATCAGTAAAACGGCTGGCTCAAGCTGGATGCAAACAGCCCAAGATAGAGAAAGTTGGAATTCTTTGGAGAAGGCCTTCACCTGCGGAGGGGTTCTTGCAAAATAATAACTCATATTGTATATAGGTTAAGATTAGTTTACTTTTATTTATTATTTACACGTAGTACATTGTTCATTGTTAGTTTCAGTTAACAAATCAGCACTTAAAGATGATAATGACCCATCACGTTATTCTGTTTAAAAAATTCAGTTGCATTCGGGAGTTAAGAGTAATGGCTAGTGTGTGTAGAATAGAACGCCTCTAATTGACCCTTCGAGCAATGCAAGCGTGACCTATTACGTTAAAATAAACAAGAATAATTTAAGTAATGAATAACCATCTACACAAAACTTGTAATCAGCACTAAAATAATAATTAATCCATCAGAAAAAATACAAACTGTTCAAAGTGAAAATTGAGCAACAGACCTGAATGACAAAATTAAGCAAAAAGCAAACGACGAATATCCTTCAGAATTTTAAATCTATATTTTTATTCAAACAGAATTGATGATACGTTTCCGGACGCGGCATCTGTTACCATTGATTATGCGGATTCAATCCTGTGCCGATTTTTACTTTTACTTTATTTCGTTTTGATTTTTATTTCACGGATTTTTTCTTGATCATTCTGTTTTGAGGATTATAGAAGAATATTGTTCCCCGTTGGAGGGTAGGTTTTAGATAGTGAAGCAAATAACAGTTGTGTTTGCATCTGTCTGTGAATCAGCGTTACCTTAAAACTATTCAATTATGTGCAAATAGAAAACGAAAATAATGTTCAGTGCAATAGGCATATGATTTTAATTGTAACTGTAAATTAACCCTGATACAGCAAAATGTATATATATACATATATTAAGGTCGTGACGCTCCGTGACGTCACTCTAGACTATAGTTTTAGATTTTATTTAAATATTATTTTTTATTTAATTCAGGCCCCAACTGAAAATCAGCGTTCATCATGCTGAGTTGGGGACCTATTTTGATCCGTTCCTTTGTTAATTTGTATGTTTTTTTTATGTTCTGGATGAAATTTTTGTTTCATAATTATTGCTATATTTGTTTGTTTTTTTTTTGTGTGGTCAAAAATAAATTATTTTCTTTCTTTCTTTCTATCACGGCAGACCGCAAGAGAGATGGTACACAGCAAAACACCTTGGAAATCAAGGGAGGCTTTTCCCCAACAGTGGGATGTAATAGGCTAACAGTAACAGTAACATTAAACAAAACAATCCAACCAAAGTCAAAACTCCTCTATCGCAAAGGAAAACACATCGCAAAAATGCTCTATTTTATTTTGAAATTATTCCACGAAAGCGAACCATTCCGTACAGTGTTTTGTGTTTTATGGTAATCATAACTCGTGGGAACAATACAGGCCGAATATTCTGTGCCGAGGGAGCTGTTGTAAATCATTTGTGGAACAAAGTGTGTCCGCTACGACGGTGATTTGTCAAGCGACTTGCAACGGACTGTCTCGATGTAGATGTGGAGACATCTGAGCAGGTAAGCCGTTACATCGGGTAGGATTTCTACGTAAAAATGTGTTAGAAAAGAGCAAAATGAAATGAAATTCGTGATGAGTATGGGTTGAAATAAAGGTTCTATCTAAACATTTACTTCCTCATTGGTCGCGACTGCTGATCGTGAAGTCCTGAGTTCGATTCCCGGATCGAGAAAAGTGTTATTGGGTTTTTCTGTATGGAAATTCTCAGTAACAGCATGGAGTCTGGAACTGTGTCCGTTAAATGGCAATAGGCTCGCCACCTATTACATTTATTTATTTATAACGTTACAACATCTTACAGATTATTCCAAGGCGATGTTATAAGGACATATTCAAATTTCATCAATAGCGGGATCGGCGAAATGCCTTATAAAAAATAATGCCTGATAAACACATCTCTGCCTAACCGTTGGGCGAATATAGGCGTGATGCTATGTTATGTTATGAGCAGTTCTGCTATTGAAAAGGTTTTCAATGATGGTTGACGTCAGGTAGCCGTTTGGTTTCTTCAAAACAAAAAGTTTTAATAATTAATATAAAGTACAATTGTAATTGTAAATTTAACCGTCAAATTTTGCAAATGAAACAGTAGAAAATGCGTTGTATGTCGATGCCGGGCGCCACCTGGGCGTTTAGGAATAAAATACTAAAAAAACCAATTAATTTTGTTTAAAATTCCATAACATGATAAATATGAAAGATGCATATATTGTAATAGTTTTTTCGGAAAAAATGTGATTTGATGCAACCGGTCGCCACTCTTACACACGTTGAAAAAGGATATGAAATATTTAGAACTGCGAAAATAGTCTATGCTCTTGTCATTTACGGGAATATGTCAAGGTAAAATGACAGTCGACAACACGGTTGGTGTAGTGGTTAAGAGATCGACAGTTACGCTACGTGTCGCGGCTTCGATTCCCAGCACGGAACAATTGTTTGTATGATCTACAGATAGTTGTTTCGGATCTGGGCGTTTGTGTATGTGAATATATGTGTCTGTAAACTCACCTACGACACTGGAAATATACCAATTGGGAGCAACGTTTAAAAAAAAAACGTAAATAGTAGGTAAATTCACTTTTATATGAAAATGGATATCTTTAATTTTTTTCTCGTGTTTTTGGTTACAAGGAGACATAATAACATCATCATCATCATCATCAGCCAGAAAACGTCCACTGCTGAACGAAGGCCTCCCCCAAGGGTTTGCCATAATCCCCACGCTTGGCAGGCGGCTTGGGGATCGCAGTGGCTCACCGATTAGTGAGAGGACGCTGCTGCCCGTCCGCAGGTGTCTGGCCGCAGTTTTAAGACGTACCCGGGTACATAATATAGTGAGATTAAATTAGGTAAGTTTATAAACAACAGAATTAGTGTATATGAGAGGTAAACAAAGTAAATAGTTACAAAGAGTTTTGAAATAAATATAACACCATTCAGTTTTGACCATGATAAATCTCTGTATTGTGGGGCAAATATATGTGTATTGCATTTTTATGCAAAATACTAGGACAGGACAAAAGAGAAAAATGAGTTTTTGAAGAATCCTATTATATCAATATTTTGTTTTTCGTCTCTAAATATTTATCTAGAACATATAAAGTATTAGTAGGCGTAAAAGTAGATATAAAACTGACGATTAATTTTTATTTTAAGTGTAAAGTAAGGGTGTAATGTAATAGTATGTCGTAAAATTTAATTAAGTATGAAGAAACGGGCTGTTAGCATCACGCGTGTAAGCCACGAAGAGTTAGCCAGAAAAGTTACTATACCTACTCCAATTTCGCCTATGCGTCATTAAATATCGGCGAGCGTATTGCTATTAAATGGGCACAATTCCAAACTCCAGGCTGCTACTGAACATTTTCTAAGAGAAAAAACGATAACACTGTGCCCAACTCGGGGATAGAACCTAGGACCTCACTCAGCATGGGCGCAACCACAGGACCAATGAGGCTGCTTACGAGTATGATAAATCTAGAACCATAAATAAACTTCTAAAATATCCCAATTTAAAAATATTCAAAATTATTGACTTATGATGTTGACTGAAAACAATATATAACAACATCTGCAGGATAATTGGCAGCAATTTTCACTAATACCTGTTGTATAATGATTAATTCATTAATTACCGTGGTTTCATAATGTGTGTGCGGTAATACAGTCAGTCGTGAAGGCAAATAGGGTGTTAATTTACATCTTTTATATATACACAATGGTAATAAGTTATGGGGAGATGTTGGATAATGTTTAGTTGACGGAATAAGTAATTGAAAATTATTTGCAAATACTTTACAAAACAACACATCACGCTCTTCTTCTTCAAAAGTTTAGGCAGAGTTTAATTGTTGTTTACATGTATTTCGCCGATGCTGTTAAAATTCATAGTCGCGAAAAACTGTCAGAATTTGCATTTCTCCAGCTTTGCCAATTTTAAAACTATTACTGTGGCCATTGTTAGTTGTTGAAAAGTTCTAACACGAAGTTTTACCGAGTTTTGAAACTAAGTTTGTTTTAAACTATAAGTTCTAAACAAGTGTTGACCGCACATATTAAAAACCATGAAACGGGTCAGATTAAACCCGTTATCAGGGTCACCCGGTGCAAAAGTTTGGCAACATAAATTCACCAACTTAAACGATCGAATAAAATTTTATTGTTGCCTATCTTGTTCGGGTTGACCGGGGGCAATTAGGCATTGTTATGCCCGGCTTTATGGACAAATACCCGGGTACGTGGCACTTCGGCCAGGCCTCCATGATTTATTGGCCTACGTGGCTTCGGCCGGCCATTGTTCGATATTTCCGAGATTTTCGAGTTTGATATTCCGATTCAGATCGGATCGTGATGTTCGCTAGATTATTTTGTGGGTAATTTGTCACGTGTTTAGCGAGTTGTGTGATTTATTTCGCCGGTTCCTTGTGGAATAATTGTGCTTTTTCGGGTAATAGGTAAAAGGGAGAATGTTTGAGTTTGGAATGTTTGATCTTGTTTGATCCAAAGCAGTGGGTAAGGGACTGAATTAAAATTGTTTTTTGATGTAGGTATCTCGATTTACGTATTTATATATATGTATGTCTGTCCTGTACAAACCTAAGCGTACATTTTTTATATTTCTATTATAATATTTGATAAATAAGTAAAATCTGTAATACTGGCCGTTTGTTTTGAACATATCAGTAACTAGAACGCCACACCCTGTATACCAGAATTTAAGCATAAAATTAATATCTAGAACTTGAGATTGTAACACTTCACCTACCGATAAAATCTAGAGGAAATCCTTCAAAAAAGCGAGACACCTCTGCGATTGACGGGCGTTTGATAAATTACTTTTATTAGAAGATTTGTCATGGGGGCCATCCATCATGCCCCATAACGATCGAACAACGAACTTATACCGTTAAATCCAGATTGATTTGGGAATCCGGGGGCCCTTGCAAATTTTATGGTAAACATCTTTCAGTGTTCAATTATGTACCTACTTTTATTTTTCTGTTTTAGGTGAGACGGGCAGTGATTTTTATTTTCGTGCTTTATTTAAAAACTGCCTTATTGATATTAGTGGTCGTAAGGGTGCTGACTGTGTAAGTTCGATTCTCGGATCGTGCAAAGTAGACATTTATAGGTTTAAAAAAATAGTTTGGACTAATGATTGATGGCAATGGGATCAACGTGTGGGTGTCAGTACCTACAGCTCTACCTGCCCTGAGTAGTACGAACGTGATACTACGTTATTTCTGAAAGCAGTTCAACAGAGGAATAGGTAACATTATTCCATTATTCACAGAGTAACACGAAGATTCCTGGTTACGTACACTATTGTTACAGTGAGTGAACCTATGCCCCTTACAGAAATACACAATAACACACTTTTCTAGGATTGAAATCCTAGACTTCAAGCTTGATAGTCGCTTGCAAAACACACCAGCGAGGTTTCTATGTAATACTGAGTAAAACTTTTACAAAACAGTTTTGTTGCATCGTATATTAGCAATTTTTAGATGTTCTATTGTTCAAAAAGTCCTTAAAGGGGACATACATATTAAGGACGTATTAACGGGACACTGGAAATAAAGGTCACACAAATATTATATATGTTTAATTTTTTTATTTCTACTCAAAATATATATAAATATATTCTTCTGCCTATATGATCCGTATACATACAGTTGATCCAACAATTAACATTTCAACATCAAACCTTTCAAGAATTAACCATTCAACATAATTAATTGACGACACGGTTGGCGCAGTGGTTAAGCGATTAGCTTTCTGCGCTATGTGTCGCGGGTTCGATCCCCGCACGGAACAAATATTTGTATGATCTACAGATAGTTGTTTCGGGTCTGGTTGTGTGTGTATGTGACATGTATGTTTGTAAACTGTACCCACGACACAGGAGAAATCCTAGTGTGAGGCAACGTTTAAAAAAAAAAAAAAAAAAAAAAAAAAAAAAAAAAAAAAAAAAAATTAAAACACACTTTTAACCTTATCTTTTTTCCTCCTCTTCATCATTGTACCCTTAACATCCATAATAACATCATTCCACTAAGACTAAATCTAGCAGAAAGCAAAAGAGAAACAAGAAAACAAAGGCGTTACTCTATTTAAATCTACAATATTGTTTTGAATTCCTGTTGACAAAAAAGCTTATTTAATTTGATGGTAAACCTAAATATATTTGACGTCACTCTTAATAAGCGAGGCGAGAATATTGTTGCGACGAGAGTTTCAATAAAATAGTAAACATTTTCTTTAAATATTATTGATACAACTACACATTGACACAACTATGTATTAACTAATAGCAGCTAACCATGTATCTATAAAAGCATTAACGACATAATGATAAATTGCTATTGGAGGCATACAAAGCTGAATTTAATTCGCTGGTTCTCCGACGTAGGGAGTAGATCCAGTCCAAGTAATCTTCGCGTCTTGCCATCTGAAAAATTATAAATATTACAAAAAAAAAAGTCGATCGAGTATACACAGAAACGATTGGACAGTTAAGATAAGATAAGATATGTTTTTATTCATGTAGACCATATACAGGTACTTAAGAATAGTTACGACTCTAGGTGCCACGTTCCAAAATGTTGACTTCCAATAAAGAAGAACGGGCAAGAAACTCCATGGTTACTCTTTTAAATTAAGAATTACTTACAATATTTTTTAAAAATACATTATTCTCGAAAACTTACGTGAGGACAATGTAAAAAAAAAGTCTAAACTAAACAAGCCTGATTTAACAAATATTCTGATAATATTTACATGGCAGCTATGAGCTGACCAGTCCCATCAGACGGCACCCGTTTACGAATATGACGCGCGTCTCGGCATCGTTCAACTCAACCAAATTGCAGAGAACTCAACGACCCGACACACACGCCACCATCAGCAGGACAGTTAAGTACGAGGAGTCGTGCCCTTGTCAGTTGTGAAGAAACGCACCGCATCAGTACTTTGTTTCGGTCAGACCAAATTCGACCGTCTATTAGTTATTTTTACAGTAGAGTTCCATTATAATGAGGTAGATTGTTATTGTCATAGAACATTAAAAAATCCGGAAATGAGGCGTATGACCACAGAATTATGAATAATAAGTCAATAGAAGTGATAAAACTTCGTAACCTTTTCGCCACGTTGAGCAAATTATGAGTATTACAGCACAACAAATCATCAGTAACTTATATGTAAATATATGACGTAGGTATTTGCACAAAATTAAGCTTAATTTATATTACACTAGCTTTTGCCCGCGGCTTTCGCTCGCGTTAATTTAGAATTTCACAATAAATTCGGATTGTACTCTACTTACGAAAGACACGTGGCGCCATCTATTATCAAAAGAACGTTATTGTTGTTTTCCTAGGGAACAGTACTTGTTTTCGGGATGCAAGGTACTATGTCCATTTCTGTACACCTGACAACGTATATGCAAAATTTCAGGATGATCGGTTCAGTGTTTTAGGCGTGAAAAGGTAACAAACAAACAAACTTACTTTCGCATTTATCATATTAGATAGGATTAGATGCCAAATATGTGCACACCAGTGACACATATCCATGGTAAAATGTAATATATCATTTTTAACTTATCATTTATATTACTTGGAAATTTACTTATTATCTGCCAGGAACAACACGGCATTAAATCAATGCAATAGATAATTCTTGCGTGTTCTAATTGCCAATGCTTTAAATCTACTAAAAGGAGTTTTGTGAACAGTAATCACTCTGTAATTAGGTCCTATCTGGTCGCAAACAAGCTAATACATTCCATGTTTGACAGTTATCCTCGTAGTGCCCTAACAGTCCTGTCTCGTCCCTTGATCTAGTAATAAATGTCAAACACCAGACAGTTGGGTACACACATAAACACGACGGTTTACACACAGTGTGCAAACTAAAGTGTCGTAAAGTAAATCTGGACTTGAGAGTACTTCGTGACACATTAATCTGAAGTTCTATGTTCACGCTGATTAGTTTTATAGTGGTTTTGTATTGAGTCGTATTAATAACTTTTAATATCACTTCTATATTCGTAAATGTTAGGCAGAGATGCTTTTATTATTATTTCATAGAATGCAGGTATCTACACATATAATAAAATTATAACTGGCCGATGTCTGTACATTATAAATATTGGAGAAACACTAATATGTGGGGTCTTTATTAGAGCAACAGAAGCTAAAACAACAGTTTTTTTTTATAATTTTTGTCTGTTTGTCTGTCTGTATGTTTGTACACGCATCACGTAGAAACTACTGCATAGAATTGAATGCAGTTTTCACCGATGTATTGCTAGATGTATTATTTAAAAATATAGGCTCCATTTTACAGGAAAATATCGGATTCTAAATTCCACGCGTACGAAGTCGCGGGCAAAAGCTAGTTTATAATAAGGTATCAACAGAGTAGGTACATACAAGATCCTTGTACATTCTACCATTTAGGCATGTAAATATTAACTCATAACGAATTTTTATGAGTTATTACAATAATTTGGAATTGACCATCTTTCTTTGGTGGTCAATTTGATGATCAATTTCTTTATGCCCGGTAGATGGCAATAGGCTCGCCCCCTATTACATGGAACTGAACAACGGCATCGGCAAAACGTGAATGTACAATTAGTACACCTCTGGCTAACCCTTCGGGGAATACAGGCGTGATGCTATGTTATGTTGAGATCGTCTTGCGACCACTGGTCTTATGAAACAGATTTAATTTAAAGGAGTAACCGGTTAGTTTCTTGCCCGTTCTTCTCTATAGGAAGTCAACACTGGAAAGTGACACCTAAAGACTGTCTATTCGTAAGTACCTGTTTAATGGTCTACACATATGTGAATTAAATACATATTTTAGTTATACTTCGTGTGTATCAGTTTCTCAAGCGGTGTAGCACTGATGTCATCCGTCCGCAATGTTCCAGCGACCTCGTCATGGGCTCGAGTGTCCACATTCAGCAAAACGCTACAACCGCCACACGTGTAGTAATGGATATCGAACCTTGTAACAAAAGAAATAAAGTTGAGTTTAATGTGTAAGAGAAATGAAACCTTACCAATACTTAAATAGAAACTGCAAAAGTTTTTTACGTAAACGAGGCAATCTGATTGAGGATGTATCGAAATAAAACCATGAAATATTTATAGAAGAATTAAAAGTTGATGAAGCTTGGAACACTTGAATTAGTGGAGTATAAATCGTAACTTTTGTACTGACTTTGTTATACGTTACGTTATATTTCAAAAGCGTTGCCCCACACTAGGAATAATTCCTGGATCGTGGGTGCATTTACTAACACAAATATTCAAATGTACCAACATCCAGACCCAGAATAACTATCTTTAAATAATAATAATAATAAAAATAATTTATAAATATAATTATATTAATTATATTTATAAATTTAAAAAATAAAATATGTAATTAAATAAATAAAGGAGATAAAAATAATAAATTCGGCCCATTACTGTCCCACTGCTGGACAAGGGCCTCTTCTCAGATTGAGAAGGGTAATGCCTTAGTCCACCACGCTAGCCTGGTGCGGGTTGGCGAACTACACACACCATCAAGAACTATTGAGCCCGCTCAGGTGTGCAGGTTTCCTCAAGATGTTATCCTATACCGTTAACGCAAATGATAATCAAATTCTGATCCGCACATAATTCCGAAAAGTCAGAGGTGCAGGCTGGGTTTGAACTCGGACCCTCTTGCATGGAAGGCAAGCGTTCAACCACTAGGCGATCACTGCTTTTAAATAACTATCTGTACGTTGTGCGAAAATCGATCTTGCGACTACCGTGGTAGATATAAAATATTAAACTGATACCTTCGTTCAGCATGATAATTCCTCAGCAATTCACGATTGGTATTGAATAGAACTCCATAGTGGCCAGAGCAGCTGGTGACCTGGTTTAAAAACAAAAGATAATCACGATGAAAAATTATATATTAAAACAGGTGGTCTTTACATAAATTATCTTTAAGAATTAGTAACAGACGGTAAAGCAGCAGAATTCTCGCCACTTTTATACGTTGCTATAACATAACATAACATTGCGTCACGACTGTGTTCCGCGAAGGATTAGGCAGAGGTGTACTATTGTACACCCACATTTCGGCGATACTGTTATTGATTCCCATGTAATAGGGGCGAGCCTATTGCCATCCACCGGGCACAGTTCTATACAGAAGAAATCAATAACACTTTGTCCGACCCGGGAATCGAAGCCAGGACCTCAAGCTCAGCAGTCGCGTTGTTATTACAGTCTATAATATAATATTATGTGTATTAGCGCAAGTTACCATTGGCTTTGTTTATATATTCGCATATCCAGTTAGACTATTTAAACGACAGATATATCCAAGGATATGACTGACAATGTAAATATAAATAAAATACTATAAGTATTTTATTTATATTTACATTGTACACATACACAACAAAAAACTAAAAGCTTTATGAATATTAAAATTGTAATAAAAATGTACACAGTGTGAAAACAGTATTGCGTACGTAACTGCACCTATTGAATGAACTTATTATAGATTAGGCAGGGAGGTATCATTTGTTTTCCATTTTTACTTTAAAGCTGGGTTAGGACTGGCAAAGATAGCAATGGTGTATTTTATCAGATAATTAGGTAAAATATTTAGAACGAGAATCGAATACTTGAATCCTCCAGTAAATCCATCGTTTATCGAATCGTATCGCATACTGGTTCTTCGTTGCAGCGATCTATAGAAGAGTTTTCTGTGCGGTGTTAATTTACAAACCCATATTGGCAAAGCTGGAGTCTTCAGCCGTGACCCAGGGTATTGTTTATTGATATTATTCTTGGAGTTCTCTTCACCACCATACCACACAAGAAGACCCACTGGACTGCGTGCCAGTATCCCAAATTGGGGCATAGCCTGGAAAAAGAAAATCCTTCAAAGATTGCGATCAAATTCTCAGAAATTTAAAAACAAAGTTACTCGACGCTTGTATTTCTCCTATACCTATTGTAGGCATAGTTTACAAACATACATGTCACATGCATACACAACCAGACCCGAAACAGCTATCTGTAAAAAATACAAGTATTGGTTCTGTGTGGAATGGTTCCCGTATATAATCATCATCATCATCATCAGCCAGAAAACGTCCACTGCTGAACGAAGGCCTCCCCCAAGAGTGGGGGGGTTGCCATAATCCCCACGCTTGGCAGGCGGCTTGGGGATCGCAGTGGCTCACCGATTAGTGAGAGGACGCTGCTGCCCGTCCTCCGGTGTCTGGCCACAGTTTTAAGACGTACCCGGGTCTAAATCTACCAGTACATAATGTATGGCCCATATTAAAACAAATATCGTAGTTAATGGAGATGTTTCAAAATTTATTAAGTCATGCCAAGTCTCTATAAACGCCTCTATAAATAGGGAAACATGCGTAAAACAGATTTTAAGTGTATGTTTTCTTTAAAATATCGCTTTAAGAAAAATAAGTAGACAGAGTCACTAGATACAGACGATTATCAGACGTAGTTAGATAGTCGAAAAATCCATAATTGGATCTTTAGGGTCGTTGGGTTCCCTACAATATGGTTGAGCAAAGCGACGCTGATGCACGCGTTATACTCGTGAACGGGTGTCATCTATTGGGACTGGTCAGCTCATAGCTGCCATGGCAATTTTATCAAAAGTAAATATATTCTTCATAACTATCAGGCTTGAGTTTCAGACTTACATAAGTTAGACTCTTTTATACTACATTGTACTCACATAATTATTGTTCGAGATCAATGTATAAATTAATATTGTACATTTAATTCCGAGCTAAAAAGAGTAACCATGGAGTTTCTTGCCCGTTCTTCTTCATTGGAAATCAACACTTTGGAACGTGGCAACTAGAGCCTGACTATTCATAAGTGCCTGTAAATGGTTTACATGAATAAAAATATATTTGATTTTGTTTTGAATTTTTAGATATACGCACCGATCTCATTGTTCCACTGTGCAATAGCAGCCAGGGTCTAGGTGACCTTGACCTCTATTAGCTAAGCCTAGCTGCTTGTCTAAGCAAATGTAACAGTTTACTCACATAGTGGTCTTCATCACCAACATACAGCACTCCATTATGAAGGTACGGAGTAGCACGACCAGTCAGCAGTAATGTCACCACATTGATAGACCCTTCCACGTGCGCGGAAACCAGGTGAGTCAGCTTCCCATCCAGGTCTTTCTTGATGCTTAACAAAATTAGTACACTTATTATTAGTGTCACACGCTCAAAAAACAACTGATATCAGCGGGTCAAGGTCGAGTTTTTCTTAACCTTAAACGTCGTTATCGTTAAGCCAAAAATGTATGGAAAAATCGTGCGCGCGCATCTTTCATATTATTTTCGGCTAACTTTAATTATGTTCGTGATCTCTTAGGCGACGGCACAGC
The DNA here is from genome assembly GCA_947562105.1 of Shargacucullia verbasci. Classification (NCBI taxonomy): domain Eukaryota; kingdom Metazoa; phylum Arthropoda; class Insecta; order Lepidoptera; family Noctuidae; genus Shargacucullia; species Shargacucullia verbasci. The sequence goes on from OX387283.1 coordinate 1,803,565, forward strand.
ACTAGGCAGCCCAGTTGCGCTGGCCCATATTGTCATACAATTTATTGCTCTTTTCTGTTAATAGTTCGTTCTTTATTACTTTTAATATTGCTGTTTTGATGGTTGGTTAGCAAAACTTTGATACAGCAGCCAGGCGCCCTTGTTTGTACCTTGCCTTAAAGATGAGAAAGTCTATACACGTACCAAGCAAGATTATGGACTCTCTATGGATTTTATCGCTTTTAACTAAAATAGTATAAAAAAGGATAATTAACAAAATATATTTTTTAACAGTATTGAACGACTTACTTTTCACATCCTCTTGATAGCACACATGCGTACAGCAAAAGCAAAGCTCCTATCCCATCTTCAGTTTGGAACTGTTGGGATCAAGATAATTACATTAAAAATAGACATGATTACCGAAGTGAAAATATTTTAATATCCTATCTTATGAAATTTGTAAAAAAGGAGAAAATAAACTTACCAAATACAAGTACCGCTTCAAAAATATTTGAAGATCCTCCAAAGTCTTGAATTCAAAAATATGCAGCTTGCAAAATAATTTAATTTATTAATACGTCTGAAAATAGAATATAATCATATCGCTTTGTATAAATCAATTACTTGAAGACTATAAAATTCGTCTGAAGAAATGTACAAGACAATGAGCCGAGCAATTTTTGTGAGCCCTCACAACGTTAGACGACGTCGCGGCAGGCCCATAAGGAGATAGCGTGACGAGCTGGACACCTATTTGAAGGATTGGCTATAGAGAGCTATTAACCGAGAGGAGTGGAAAGAGGGTAGGGAGGCCTTTGCCCTGCAGTGGTACGATTATGGATAATAAAAAAAAAAAAATGTACACCTACAGTTTTCTAAATATAAGTTTGAAATGATTACTATCTAGCATAATAATATTTTTCGCCGATCGTATTCGGTCCCATGTAATAGCAATCGATGCTATTGTCATCTAGCGGGCAAAGTTCCAGACTCTGTGCTGCTACTGAGAATTTCCATACAAAAAAAAACTAAATAATCGCAATAAACTTGGCGAACACTAAACCGACGAGATATGACGAGATATGATAATTTAATGTTTTCGGGTTCGGTAAGAATACCCATTTATGTTCGTATAACAGACAAAAAATATTTTATATAATGGTACAATCAAAATAAATGTAAAAATAAAATTAATAGGAACCTTCTCAGTAACCCCATCTTGGTAGTACTGTGAGCTATGCTGCACGTAGTTATTTTCACTAGGAAGAGCCACTAAAGCCCGAGGTTCCGCTCCAGCCTGACCAGAGTTTCCACTTCCACATCGCCAGATTACCTCACTGCAAGCACGCCATAGAGCTTCCTCTTGACGCTCCTCTGAAGGTCGAAGATATCTGTAGATAATCAAGGAGATGATGTCATTTTTACTTTGAACTCATTTAATGGGTTTACGATCTAACTTTGTCCATATTTTCAAATTGTTTTTACAGTATTTTGACGTTGCTAAACTTCAGTTGTTTGAAACGCTCCATTTGAGTCTAGATTTACGACGTTAGACCTGTTTATGTACGCCAATTTGTATCTCAATTTATAATACATAAGAGCTAAAATATAAATGTAATAAGATTTTTTGCAGTTACCGCCAACTGAGATTTTATGGGCTCGAAAATTTGACCATTTTTTTAGTGTCTATCTTAGGAGTTATAAAGTATTGTAAAAAAAAAAAACAATCGTTACTAATTTCTGCTATTTTTCATACCCTTCTTTGTAATCATAAGCATTATAAAGGTTGTGATAAAGTTCAATGATTAATCAAAGCAGATTTGGGCCTGGATGAAGAGAGACGATAAATTTGGAACAGATCCATGAGCGATTACAATAAATTACAATATTGATAGAGTAATCCAACTTTGCCATAGAATTGTTAGAAGATGTATGTTACCACAATACATAAATATATTAAAATATTCATAGTTAACAACAGTTTTGGATTGATGAGAAAAAAATATCTTACATTTACGTGATTCGCCCAGCGAGGATTTTAATGTTGAAAAATGGCATAATCTACAAATATTTGCATTTGATGGCACGGATTGGTTTGACGGCACGGTTGGCGTAGTGGCTAAGCGATTAGCTTTCTGTGCTACGTGTCGCGGGTTCGATCCCCGCACGGAACAAATATTTGAATGATCTACAGATAGTTATTTCGGGTCTGGTTGTTTGTGCATGTGACATGTATGTTTGTAAACTGTACCCACGATACAGGAGAAAATCCTAGTGTGGGACAACGTGTTAATAAAAAAAATAAAAATAAAAAATGTTTCCCTTCTTTTGCAATATACATAGATATTGCATTTGTAGAGGGATAGAGTTTCAAGAAGTTCCTTGGTTATAGCAAAGCAAAGTTCCCTGGTAATGCCTTAAGGTATTTAAAAAAAACTGCTTAAACAATGCATCTATAAAAACAGAACATTTCAATACCTACTATGTGAAAACCAAGCCAAAACGCTTTATTTTCAACAAATCTTAGGTCACCAAACAGTACTGAATTATTACGTAATATCCTTTACTGGGTTGGTATTGGAGTACTTTGAATAAACAGCTATGGTTGGACCATAAAATCGACTATTTGGGCTAAAATATTGTCCGCCGATGCATAGTGCAGATTTATGCTGAAACACGTGGCGTTCTCGAGAATTATGATCGGCATTTTGAAGCTATGCTGTATGCCTTCAGCACAAAACTATAGGTTTATTCAGAGGGACGATATTAAAACGGTTTTATAATTTAATAAAAACTAAAGTTAAGTACGATGGATGTCATTAAACTTTTCTGTATTATTAACACTCAATCAGTATAATTAAATCAGCATGGACCGAGTTAATTATCTTCGACTGATTTAGATCTGTCCTAGGTTCGATTACTGGGTCGGGGAAAGAGTTTTTGTGATTTTTTGTTTAGACATTTTCAGTAGCATCTCGAAGATTATTTATGAGAATCATCACCGTTAGATGGCAATAGTCTAAACCCCTGTTATGTAGGCCACAACCACGCATTGGCAAAATGTGGGTGTACGATAGTACACCATGATCTACCTTTCAAAAATACAAGCGTGAAGCTATGATGAAGACGAAAGGTTCTACGACCAGGAAAGTGTTACAGACCATCCACTACCCAATGTATTTATAATACATTAATTACACACGGTTTAATGTTGTTCCATTATTTAAGCTAACCACCAACCCAAATGTTTGTTAGCGGTAATTTAATAGGTTACCCAATTAAATTACCCTTGTTTAACATTGTTGCATTCCCGCATTCAATGGAAACACAAATGCTGTTTATTTTGCTATTGCAATACGAAACCTTCATATATAACATATCATATATAACATAGCCCGTATTTCCCAAAGGATTTCCCACAGAAATGTTGTACATCCTCATTTTCCTGATGCTGTATCAACTACTACTCGCAACATGGCAAAAAGTAAAGCGCCATCTATCAGTTTGAAGCTACCATAACAAACCCTGAATCGCACTATGAGAGTTTACAACGATTCTAACATATATACGAATGTCCGACATCAATCGTGGAGCTTCGGCCCGCCAGGCTGACCACCTTGCCTGGTCAGAAGATCCTGCCTTTCCAATCGAGGGACACCATACCTCGTTCCTCCATAATGCTATTATTAAGTCCCATGTAAACGGGGCAACCCTGCTGCAATTAGACAATCCAATCTACGGTTCACTACTGAAATTTACCTAGCCAGTAACACCTTGTTTGACCTCGAAATCAAACTCAGAACTCTCGCTCTGTTTAAAATAGTAATACACTGATATTTACTCACATCTGGTTGGTCTGGGAGCCGACCACACCGTGGTTGGAAAAAGCTATGCACACAACAAACATGATCTTGCAACGACTAAACAAATTCATTTTTATATTAATGTGAATCCTTATTCAACTTAATATCAGACTATTCTTTAATGGGAGAAAGCAAAAACTATTAGACGAAAATCGCGGTACTTTGTAAACTTTGTTAGAGTTCTCTGCAGGTTCTATCACGCTTAGGAACAGCAATGAATAAATAAGACTTGTTTACGAATTTTACAGTTTCATGTGAATGAGAGGCTGCTCGAACCATCTAATTTATGTTCCGTGTTCAACTATTAGATAATGCAAGGCTCTGCCACAGAACCTGCAATTAGTTTCATTAATCGAAAAAAATATATAACATAACATAGCATCACGCTTGTATCCCCGAAGGGTTAGGCAGAGTGTTGCTGATCCTGGTATCAAGTCAATAAATAGCTGGCGAGCCTATTATCATCCACCGGGTACAGTTCCAAACTCTGTGCTGCTACTGTGAATTTCTATAGAGCAAAACCGAATAACACTTGACCTGACCGGCAGCCAAATTACGTAAAAAAAACGACAGCAACGCGACAGCCACGCAACAACAGTCTCACCTCTTTCGAGCAATATATCGACGGTCCCTACGTACAAAGCGACATATCAAAAGTCGAGGTTAACAGGAGAGCGTTTTAAAGCTTCTAACCGATGTGAAATTAATACTAAGTGATATTTTTTATATTTTATTGCTGATATGTCATATACGTATAATATTAATGTTAACTTTATGCGTATGGATAATTAGAAGCTAATTACGAAATAAAAAAACATGCAATTTTGGACATGATTTTTATACGTAGGGGCCGTCGATATGTACGAGTACGTATGACACAAAAATAACATTATTTTGACAGTAGCTATCGCGCGAAATACGCCTGTCGCAAACTTATTGCTACATCGGTAATTAGGCAAAAGTAAAGTAAATATTAATTATATTTGATGTACCATATCGTTCCTCAAAATGACCTCATTTTCAGTACAAACTTCATCGTATTTCAAAACAGCCATCGTTTGTTATAACCAGGCATGAGAATGAAAGGGAATGCCTATAATTTTAACACCAGCGCTTCTAGGTCAGAACAATATATTTGGCACATTTTTATATGTGAAAGATTGATGATATAGTTTTTGATCGCTTTTATTTTTATTAAAATTGATGATTGTATAGAAGTTTATTTTTTGTTATTATAATTTAGTGATCTATTGGCTGAAGTGAATTTCGGTGTAGGAAAATATGTTTTAAGAAGGGTTGGACTACGTATAAGATTAAACAAGATTTCCACATAATGTCCTCCTGACCGATTTCGGTCACAGCGGCCAATCTCACCGGAGATTAACCAACTACGCAGGAGATATTATAGAGCACAAGTGTGTGCGCAAACACAGGTGCTCTCTCTATTCCTTCACTCTCATAGTCCGATGGGACGGCAATCCGACACGACCGGAGAGAGATCAGGCGCAGGACCAACAGCTTTATGTGCTTTCCGAGGCACAGTATGTATTCACATACACAAAGACCCAGACCCGAAACAACTATCTGTAGATCGTACAAATATTTGTTCCGTGCGGGAATCGAACCCGCGACACGTAGCTCAGCAGTCGATCTCTCAACCACTGCGCCAACCGTGCCGTCAACACTTCCACATAACAGGTCTGTCACTAGTCAATTTATCAATTACGCTTAGTTTTTCTATATATTTTTTTTTCATTGCTCCACGCTCTTATTAATGCCTGTATCATGGGAGCATTTACAAACACAAGTATTCACATAGACGTACACCTAAACCCGGAACAACTATCTGTAGGTCAAATAAATATTTGAAATTTGCGGGAATGAACCCGCAACACGTACATAGGTCAGAAGTCGATCTCTCAACCAACGGTGCCGTCGGTTTATAAGTTACAGAGAGACAAAAAATTTCTGTGACATACATACATATATGTAGGCAAATGAATACATTAGATAGTGGACGGTAAAAGTATCAAGTAAAACTTACTTTTAATTTCATATAGGTACTTTGAAAATGATACCGTCCAAAAAAATCTTTACTCTTACCAGATTAAGTAATAAAAAATCAGCTTAATCCAAAATATAACTTGGCTTATTAGTCAGGATATTTTAGTGATATCCGACATTGAATTTTTTTTAGCCCTAGCTGTCCCACTTCTGTTCAAAGCACGGCACGGTCGGTGAAGTGGCTGAACGATAAGCTTTCTGCACTAAGTGTTGCGGGTCCGTATGTTTTTTTTAAAGAAGAATTTCTTCCACAATCTATTTCCTGTGCCACCTCGAACTTAGTTCTTAATAAAAATATGATTCTACTCACGTATCGGGCGGTACATCGCACTTATTGTCCTTAGTCTGTGGCCTTGAATCGAACAACAACCACTTGATCACATGCGCCTGAAGAGCAGACAACAATGACCTGCCAAAACAATATTTTTATTACATGCAATTACACTTCCATAGTACCACGCGCTATTAGTTAGGCAGAGTTATTGTAAACCCTCATTTCGTATTAAGTCTCATGCAATAGGGGGTGAGCCTCTTTCCATCAATTGGGCATAGTTCCAAACTCCGTGATGCTACTGAGAATTTCTATACAAAAAAACCTAATAACACTTTGCCCGACCCGGGAATCGAACCCAGGACCTCACGCTCAGCAGTCGCTCTTACGACTACTAGACCAATGAGGCAATATATTTATATGACGTTTTAGGCGGTAATAGTTTAGTAATTGTACGAAGAGATCAGATCTTCTCTTCTTTTTCTTGGTCTATCAGTGAAGTATTACCTCTTGAAGAAACCTGCACACCTGAAAGGGCTCTATAAAGTTCTCTTACCGTGTGTAGTTCGGTAATTCACTGAGACGTTACTTATACTAAGTAGACAAGAGGCTCCGTCCTTACAACTCCATACGATTGTAACGTAATTATGGCAAAATTATATTTGTTACCTGGTTCCGTTTCGAGGTGCTGCCAGACCATAACCGAGGGGCTGGTCAGGGGCCCTCATCACCAACGAAGTGCGGATCCATTCGCCTCGAGGTGGGCAGGAGGTCGAACTGAAGCAGGTGACGCGAAGCTCCTGACACGAGAGTACAAAATCGTTTTATTAATTTATGGTTAAAGAATAGTTGAAGTATGCGATAGGGAGAGATTTGACTGTACAAACCATCTCACTAATTTTAGACATTATTTTACCCGTTACAGAAAATCGTTAAGATAAGAACAAAAACGCCCATTAAGGCGAAAGCCATAACTGCCAGGAGCGAGGACATCCACAATATACTCACAGCCGCCAACTCCTCACTTATCGGCTTCCCGCCGACCACAGCTGGTCTAGCCCCATTCAATAACTTGTTCCTGGCGTACAGAACGCGTTCTGAAAAGGATTTATATTTTCATTCCTTTGCTTCATTGTCGGCTTACGATTTTGTCTGCGAAAATCTAGTGCTAACATTTTTTGGAGAACCATCACTGTTACGAGAAAACAATTGGATTGGATTTTGAAAAATGAAGCAACATTTTTTTTTTTGTCTTAAAATAATATATTACAATTCACAAGAACCAATAAACTAATAAATATGAAAACAGTTTATCGATAACAATATTTTATAAGATACTTTTATTTAACAATATTATTTTAATATTACATTTCTCCAATATTCCCATATCCACTTTCTTCTATTAAATAAGTAACTTAAGCTTTAAACAAAATTGCGAATATCACGGCGCCATCTACGAAATTCTCAAAGTTATTCAAGTATCACATTTTCTTTTCCCATACCTGTCCAACAAATCTTTACTTTCTCATATAAATGGACCCCCCTTTAAATCCTGTTAGCTCTACCATTGTTGGGATCACAATACATTCCAATTACGAAGGTCTCGTACCAGATTTTGTTGCTGCCTCCGTAGCTTGGAACGAATTTGGAAGAAAAAATAAAGAAATGAAATGGACGATGGCATAGTAATTTTTTTCTTGTTCTTTTTATTCTTTATCATTAAAATTTATTACTTTTTTGAATGATGCGCATATTTATACTAATTTACATTATAATGAGATCGCATGATATTTTTAAGAAATTACTATTTATTTATAATTCTGTACATAAACATACATGTTCCTGCGCCGATTAATCAGTGAACATAGTATACTTTTATTAAGATTCTATTAAAACTTGAACATTAACCCGTAAACTGTCTGCAATTTTTGCAAGGTAATGCAATAGCCCATCAATTACCTAAAATGATGAGACAGTTTTATCTTAAGGCACCCAAAGATTCAATAATAATATAAAGTCGTTGAACGAATAAACGTATTTCTGTATCAAAGGACGCACAATTCCAATCGAATTTAGAGTACCTCAATTTGTCTTCATTTGTTTTGATCTTGACCTGAGAAGCTTGAAGCGACTGTAAATAAATTGGATGTAGGGATTTAAATCATTCTCCCCGTCGCTCGTTCGTTTACGTTATTGAGTGGGCTCGAAGATACATACTACCACGCAGATCAGACGATCTGCGAGGTTAAGCACACCCCTCTCTGCCTTAGAAAGCACGTTAAGCATGTGGGTTTCAACAATCGTTATGGGAGACAGCAGCCTAAAAATTCTGTCAACTAGTCTAGCCTTAGAGTATCAAGATCTTCAAGTAATTGGGCGGCAAGTAAATGTAAAAATATTACAACATAAATTCCTACTTGAGGTACCTATGTACCGCCTTTTACAAATTTTCTATGATACCAAAAAACCGGAGTGGCAAGTCATTGTTTACGGCCACCACAATAACCCTTGCCTTCAGATGGCTCACGATGTCCGTGGGAAGGTGGGCAGGTGAAATATTGTACCAAAGTGATACTGCAGCTAGATTAAATATCGCTATAAAAACATACCTACTTAACTGGAAGCATAGGCTACTTAATAAGAAGCTGATAAATTTATTAGAAGTTGATAAATTGACTGCCACATTGGTCTAGAGATCATAAACGCGGCTACTGACTTGAGATCCTGTGTTTGATTCCCGGATCAGACAGTGTTATTGGATTTTTCTGTTATAAAATTGGCAATAGCAGCAATAGGTTTACCTCTTACTACATGAGACTCAAACGATATCGTTGAAGTGCGTATGTAAATAACACTTGAGCCTCGTCTTTCGAAGAATATGAAATACGAAGGCGTGATGCTATGTTATGTTGATGAATTAAAAATTATCATATACAATCTATAGCAAAAAAGAACTGAAAACGAACAAACTTAAACCATTGTATACATATTTCTACTACACAAGAAAAAAGCATTTTAAAGAAAGGAAATTTTTTTAATCAAAATATCGCACCATATATTTCTTCCTGGCATGTACCAAGCACGTTCTTCCTAAGCATAGTATCTCCCAATTGGTTACGGAAAGAGAAGTGTTGTAAGACACTCATATGTTCTGGTGTCCAGTTGTAACAGATCTCGACAAGTTGAAGCGCACTTGTGAATAACGAAGGCAACGAGCCCCGCTCTTGAAGTCCAATGAAATTGGACGCAACTTGGCCGAGTCGAGTTTGGTTTTGGTAAACTAAATAGTTTGAAAGGAGTGAATGTTGTTATAGTTAGATAGGCTTACGATTTCCCCTTGAACTTGTTTGGGTTAATGATACGCCTGTTCAGTTGAAACGAGCAAAATTTCGTATCGAGTTTAGAATTTGATAGATGCTTTAAAATCAACGTGATTAATAGTTTTACTGATTTATTGGACAACGCATTTATCAAGAAAGACTCTTAAAATTTTGTTTGAAATACAAACAAATAAATCCACACCATTTGAATGTGTTTTTATGAAGTGACTATAAGCCAATGGAATCGTAGAATTTATAAAAAAAAATAGTTTTTATACATTTTTATCACTATCAATCGAATTGAAATATAAAGCAATATTGAAATTAAATTAGAGAAGTTATAAAGATTTATGTATTCAAATATTTCTATTCCATTTAGTTTGTTTTTATAAAGAAAATAACTCATCTTTAAATCGAAAATTATTTTCGTTTGACTAAGCAGTTTTTTAACATATCAAAACTCTCAGAACAGACTTGTTTTATTAGATTATTTTATATATTCGAATTTTCTTTCCAAAAATTTTGTGTAATGTAAAGAAACTTCACAGACAGTTTTGATGTTCGCAACCAGTACCGACACCACACAGAGCAAAGAAAATAGAACAATTGAATGCAGAACGGACTCACTTTAGTATGTAGTGTGAAATAGGTGCTGTAATTGTATTCGTGCCACACGCTCGTTCAAGGGCAAGCAGACATAAGCGATATATTGGCGATTGAAGGTTGCACAAATAACGTGGAAGTACAGTTAGATGCAGTAGTAGAAAAGTGTGAAGTTTTGAAATTTCGGTAAGACAAATGAGTAACGGATGGTGAAGAAATTAATGAGATACAATAAGATACAATGTTTACAAGATCACCTTGATGAGCGACATGAGCTAAAAAATCTAACTGAAATAGTATTTTCTGGCAAACTAAACACAAAATATTCAGAAACCAAACAACAAAGAAGTGGAGTTATATATGAGTACTTGCTGATAGTATATTAATTTAGTATTTCATAATAAAATTTGTATTATTTAAGACAACATTTTTATTGTATAATACTCATTTACTCATCACTCGTGTAGCCGGATAAGATAGACAATAAAATTTTCATATTGCTTCGTTATTAAAGATTTTTAAATGAATGTCAATCAGAAAGTTGTACGTGCTCCACAATCGATTAATACTAACGGCATCAATTATAATGAAGCTAGAAGTGAAACGAATGTAGACGACGATGGAAAAACAACTATGTGCGTTATTATAGCATACAACAACGATATGATTTCAAGTGAATATTCTTTATTTTCTGGATTTGAATGATTTTCAGTAGATACATACGTTTTGGTGGATTTACCTTCAAATGGAGCAACAATACCGTCACGGTTTGTCCGATGCATTTTCCAAAATAGCTACAATTATTACAAGAATATAATTATTTGATTAATCATTTTATTCAATTCAATATTATTTTCTTTTTGTGAATTGTGTTCTACTAAATATATAAATCAACTAGAACTATCAATTCAAAGTGTACTTTATTAGTGTGCTTATTTATTAAATTTTATTAATCATGGTTTTAAGACTTTTTTTTGGAAAACAATATACCTAGTAAGATTTTAAACAATTTCAGAATCTATTCACACAATCATCACTCGTTATGATGTCAGCCAATCAAACTGCACAAAATCACAATAAAGCCGCAGTGAGAAATAACTAAACTCACCTTTGCCAAGTGAAAATCGTTCTTAATACAAGTGCAAAAGGTTCACTAGTATAATAAAATGATGCAGAAATAATGCACGTCAAACCACCGTAGGTGATTGTTTGGAAATGGATGCATTTGCTTCACGCCGTTCCCTTGCAATAATAAAGTAGATAAGCTTGTGTTGTACCAACGTGTTAAATAAAACTGCAGTGAATCAGTGGATGAGGCAGTTGGAAAACTTAAAGCGCGCAAAACAGTGGCATATTCTGTAATTAACAAATCTTGATAAGCATGAGAACTGCAATTATGGTAAGAAAACTTATAAGTATGTTCCTACTAAATAAATTGGTAGAAGGAATATGTTTTTTGTTTGATGAAGATGACGTTCGTGGCATTAGAATACCTATAGTACCAGAACCTTTAGTTGTCCCACAAGTAGTAGAAATGACCATTAATAATAATAGCGTTTTGCTGCAATAGTAAAAATAAGTCCTACTCCAGGTCGCAGACTACCTCTTATTAAAATTTCATAACGTTAAATTTTGTGGTTTATATCGTGATGAAAAATAGCAAAGGGACAGGCAGGCTACTTAATTTAGCATTTATGAAAGTGTGGCTTAGATAAATGACGAACGGAAGGGAAACGCCATTTTTTTGAAGACCCTTTATGAAGATATTTATCAATTTATTAGCGAACAACGTCAAACAATATACAACGAAAGAGTGTTGAAGTTTTTGAAGTAAATTAGTGATGAGCTGTCAGTATTTACAATTGCAAAATATTATTAGAAACCTATTATCATATATGAAAGCACAATCAAACTGGTTCCTAAAAATAACGTTTAAAATATTATTATATAATGTTCTTTTTATTCTGAATTCAATAGTAGCAATTTGATTCGGTCTATTGTTGAACTGAGAAGAAAGAATAAATAAAATCATAAGAAACAAAACGCAGACTATAAAATAATAATAAGAAAAATCTCATCAAAGTTTCTAGTGTTCAGTGGTTCAGTGAACTGTGGTTTCTAGTTAAAAGTTAAGTTTTAAAAACCTATCACATAAATCTGAAACCAAAGTGTTCCTTACATCACTATTTTAGGTTGCCACCGTGCTACCTACCGACCTCATAGGAAATTAATATTTTATTTTTAGTACCAATATCGAGCGTGTGTTCGTGTATCCAAGCCATAATATGGCACGGCCATATTTCAAAATGGCGTCGGGAACGATTTAAAAAAAAACACCGTTACGTTCGATACGATTTTAGAATTGTTTTCTATGTTGATTTACGATATTTCATTTTTTATTTGTCAGTTTCCTGCATTTTTTTTTGTGTTTAGGAAAAAAAATATTTAAAAAATGTGGCGTTAGTTTTATAAACTCATATGTTACTATCGCTTTATATTTTTCAAGCAACAGCTGCTTGTATTCAGTTTGGTATTGTATATTTTAGGGTTTATGCAGATGCTGAACAAATTATCTAGCGTTTGGTTTAGGTTTTGCAATACTATAAGTAGGCTTTAACAAGCAAATGACATAAATAAACAAAATTCACTGGTATCTTAAAAAAGAAACAGGCAAATTTCCCTTTAAATACAACACTAATTTGGAAAGCACGTGTGCAAAAGAAAAAAATTAAACACGTAAGCCGCATGAAATGGAGATATTTTAATCTCGGCTTCTAGACAATCCAACATGTTTCTAGATAATATAACATTTAATAGGTTTGTAAATACTTGGACGAATTTTTTATTTAGTATCTAGAACTTCGTATGTAGTTTGACAATCGACACTTATGACAATATTTAAGTATAATATTCCTACCTTTACGTTCCTTTCTCTTATTAAGTCGGTTCTGCATATTTATTGCAGCTAGTACCACTGTCTTAGCCGACAATTAGCTAACTAAACCGATGACTTCACTACTGCCGAAAATGTTAACTTGTTTCTTCACAAGTCAATGACTGTAAGCGGTGACCTTAATTTTGATAGTCGAGATGAACGGGTTTTAGATGATGTGTTTAATGTTATACACTGTATATGGTATTTCATTATATGATCATGATTATACCCATTTTTTCGATTAATAAACCAACTGGGTATTAATTAATCAATAATATTAGTTTTATAATAATACATTTATATTTGCCACAAGTGTTGGTACAATTTAGGTCTTATCATAAATAATACAGATACGTAGCACTTAGGCATAATATTGTGACATACAAATATTTGTGTAATATTTATTTATAATTATATAGTCATAATTCAATATACCATATAATCGCTTCCCACAGCATTTAAGGAGAGAATCAAGGAAATTAATTTTAAGCCATACGGTGCATGATGATACAGAATATAAGTTACTGTGTTAAAACTGAGTTAAAAATTTATACCTAGAAGTTATTTTATTTTGAGTAACTTTCGCTTCTTTCTTAAACCAAGCCCGAATTATAAAGTGCGCTGTTATGCATTCATCAAACTAATCAACAAGATAAGCATTAAACTTGCAGCTTTTGTTCCGAAAGATCTTGAGTTTCAATGTTTTGTTCGCCTTCACTTGTTTTACCTGAGAATTTTAACTATAGCCAAAGCGATATTATCAACTCCTTCAACAAAGTAAGGATAAATGATGAGATTGTAAACCGGTTCTTGGTTATGTTTATACAATATTGTGCTTGGTAGAAGATGCTAAAGCAGTTCCATTAATGACACGTTACACTACAACTCAAAGATTAATTTACAGGTTGCAAAGGAAATAGAGTTGGTTAAAAAAAGGGTTGATGAAGTGAAGCAATCTTGAAACAGAAACACACACGACGCAGGTCGTCCAGGCAAATTTGCCTAAAGCTATATGTTCAGGCAGAAAATTGTCCGCTGATCTTCTAAAATACTGAAGCAGGAGAATACTGGATTGAATTAAATAAATGAACGAGTATTTTACGGCACAAAATACAAACAAAGTAATCAATGTGAATTTTTTTGTACGGTCAGCATCAAAGAGATGAAATTCAAAAGCGATTTTTAGAGGAAATAGTGATTGTAATCTTGACCAATTTTACACATAGTATCTACAATTACTTAAAAATACATAGTCATTTAAATTTTATGATTTTAACCAATAGTTTTCCAAGAATATGCGTTTAAATTTCGCTACGTGTATACATATTTTTGATGCTGACTATAAAGATTCGGACGGATTATTATTAAAACAGCTACCGGACATATAACTATCATATTCATTTAAATAGTCGCGAAATCAACTTACCTTGCTTTTGAAGTCCGTATATATCTTAAGACAGTAATACACTAAATCTACGAATAGTGAGCGACATTTTTATATTTTTTATTACAATGAATAAACTAGGCAAATGTTATCATACCTTTACAAGGTATAGGCGAGGATACAATATTCAAAATTTATAATGATGTCAGAACCATTTCAAGTATCAAAACCAAGTAATCAGAATACGGTAATCTCACTGAACTGATAAACGATTTTAACCCCGAAGGTGATCCGAAGGTTATTTACGGTGAATACGCAGAATATAGCTTAACATAGTTCAAAATGACTGGATTTCATGAAAACTTATTTACTTAAATAACATTTGATAGATGAAATGGAATGGACATAGATTACGACGAACCCGACGTATAACGATTTAACAATCATAATTTGCTTTCCATTATTTCCCCTCTTCCTGTCTATTGAATTTTAGTATTATTTTTTATAATGTAGATCTGCATTCCATGACATGAATCACTTAATTTATTATTACAAAATATCTGACGAATTTAGTAATAAAGGATACCTATTTATCAAATAAATTTCCTAAGCAGTTATATGAGTGATTGTCATCCCTTTATTTAGAAAAAGTGCTGTTCACAGCATTTTAAACTATAAAACCAAAATTCATACAAAGTTGTAAAAATTTACTAAATACTTTACCTTCATAATCTCTTTCCATATCTGGCGATAAGAGAAGCATTCTCTTGTCGATAACTCCACCTTTCTCTTTTCTTTCTTTCTCTTGTGCTTTTATTGCATCATAGTCCATTTCATCACGGCATTTTGGTGTTCTATTGTATACTAGGTATTTTGTTAGCTGATCCATTATAACCTTTATTTACTTCGCCGGTGAGTTTGGATTTATTTCTGTACTTGAATTTTCAATACGAAACTCTTAGTATTTATTATCTTCCAATAAAAAATGTATAGTCGTCGAAATAATGTTTTCAAAGTATTGGAGATAGACGAGCACTGATTTATTTGCTTTTTAACAAATTAAATAACCAATTTTATTTCTTAAAAATAAATGAAATAGGCTGACTAGCTTTTATCGTTGTTGAGTGTTTTCAATTAATTTCACATAAAAATGAAAACACTCAACGAACATTTTCAAAATGTACATATGCAGATTAAAAAACTTTGACATATGGATGTACAGGCTAAAAATGTAACACTTAAAGATACTTAAGTCTTCACGAAAACATCCGTAATTACCGCGTGAATAATCATCAAAACATAAATTTTATACCACAATAAAATTTTTAGACCGTACCAACTAAATCCCGCAGCACCCACTGATTCTCGCGACAGAGTAATTCGGCTCGCGTCAAGCAATGCTTATGCAAATCGCAATTTACATTTACCGGATGAGTGGGCCTTGGTAACGTCGCTTATCGTGTGACGACTGCTAATCTGTTCATCGTTAAGATGTTTGGGAATTTCAAGGTGTATGTGTAAGTCTTAGGAATCGGCTTGGTGCATATAAGCTTTTCGGACTTCAAAACTGCTTTTAGTTCTTTCCGTGTGTTTTCTCTTAACTGCTTTGTTTTATATAACTAATTTTTGCCCGTGACTTTGTACGCGTGGAATTTAGAATCTGATATTTTTCTGCGGTAAAATGGAGATTTTAAGTTAGACCTCTAGCAATACATCGGTGAAAACTGCATTCAATTCCATGCAGTAGTTTTTGCGTGATGCATGTACAAATATACAGACAGACAAAAATTCTAAAAACTGTTGTTTTGCTCTAATAAAGACCTCCCATGTTAGTTTTTCTCCAATATCTATAATGTGTACATACATCGGCCTATTATAATTTTATTATATGTATAGATATGAATAGGTTAAACAAAATGTTGTATAATGAGGCTAAATACACGGCATGACTGGCGCAATGGTTGAGCGATCGACTGTTGCGCTACGTGTCGATTCCCGCACGAAAATAAATAGTCGTATATAGTCAAAGATCTAGAAACAATTCCTGTATCGTGAGTGCTAACATGGTACTATGTACACATTGTTGTTCCGGGTTTGGATGTATGTCCATGTGAATATTTGTGTTTGTAAAGACACTCACGATACAGGAGTAAGAACAGGTACGGGGGAACGTTTAAAAAAAATTGGACCCTATGCATCAGTATTCAGGTGTAGGCATAATCAAGCTTAAATAATAAATTTCACTTAACTAGATGAACCAAGTTGATGAACATGTTATTGGGTTTATCATGTAGATTTAAAATGCGTTCTCTGCTTACAACATCAACATCATCATCAGCCAAAAGACGTCCACTGCTGAACGAAGGCCTCCCTCAAGGGGGGGTTTGCCATAATCCCCACTCTTGGCAGGCGGCTTGGGAATCGCAATGGCTCACCGATTAGTGAGAGGACGCTGCTGCCCGTCCTCCGGTGTCTGGCCGCAGTTTTAAGACATACCCGGGTCAACGTCATACCCGGCTTACAACGTTTAATACTAATTTAAATATTTCAATAAGGTTTCTCGTTCGAGAACTAAATCAATATTAAACAGTGAATTCATTATTGAATGCTTGTATTTTACATAATAAACTTGCATTATTACACAAATTATTGATATGTTTTTTTTATTTTTTATGTAATTACTGGCATTGACGATAATATTTCAAATAGTTTTCTTCTTAATTTAAGCATCTTTTTTTTAAAAAGAAAAAAAAAAACAAGAAAAAAGAAAAAAAAAATCTTCCTGGCCTATTCTCATAGCTCTTTTGTTTCAATCAGGTATTTCTGTATCAATAGCGCTATCATCCTCATCTATGATATTGTTATGCATAAATTTTATAATGGATGGATTTCTACCATTTACCATGTTTGTTTACTTTAAAAAGGTAGCTTTAAACCACCCTAATCTTTTGAGTAAATGGCAAACACAGTGCAACATGTTGCAACATAACCCAATTTCACTAACTTTTAACCTACCTCACTCATGCAAAACCTAGTTTTAATTAGTGCTTTAAAACTAATTAGGACTCCGCATACTGCTAGTGATCCTAAACGTGATTTAATGTGTGTGTTATGGTAACATTTCCACAAAATGTACTAGATAATTATAATACCAGTGATGGTTGAAATGTTAATGCAGTATGTAGATATGTACGGGATTCATAATAGGGTGATTTTGTATGTAAAGCGAACACCTGCATCGCTCGCTTATCGCTGCTAGGCTTTTGACAGTGATGGCTTTGTAGTCGGACGTAACATCATAGATACTTTTGAACAATAGGTATGGAATGACAATAGCGTAATAGCTATTTAATGCATGAAATGGCAATCGAGAGATTCCGTAGACTATAGAAGCCTTTGTAATGGTATTTAGTTGATTTAAATGAGCATCGCACATTGCTAGTGATAGTCAGAGAAAGCTGATTTTAGGTATTTTTTTCTTAGTTTATTCATCTTTTTTACTGAGATTATATTTTATTTACAGATAAAAATAACTACATACTATATCGGTTATTTTCATATTATTATGTTAGTTTTGCCCAATTTCCGCAATATACGTTGTCATAACATGTCGCTATCAAGGACAACATTGAACGTGTTTTTCTTTCATTTTCAGATCAGTTAAGGAATCTCTGAACAAATATTGTGAAGCTTACATTCAAGTATCAAATCCGCTTAGGCAGTGTTGACGTTTAAAATTAGAATGATTTGTAATTGGTTCGTACGGCGAAGTATGCCTTCAGTTTTGCACACATCTGCTACATTTACGAGTATGTGTGCATGAGAATGGTGATAGATACTTTTGAAAGTATAATTAAACGTTTAACTTTACTATTAATTATTTTACAGTATATTTCGTTTAAAGTTCATGTTTTAATGTAAAAAAATTATATTGTTTATTAAATTTTCCTCATCAATCCCTGGCGCAAGTTTTTTTTGCGGTACAACGGTGAAAATATTGTTACATAATAAAATAGGTTTTTTTTTTCTTGTAGTGTAATTTTGTTATTTCGTATGTTAATGTTACCAGCGACCATCTTGTTCAATCAAATCCATTTTCAATAAACAAACATTAAACAATAACAAATTCGTATTACAATAATTATTATATTTTATTAAATAGAAACACGTCTAAAACAAGAGTGCCGCAAGCAACAGCAAAAGTCAGCATGTCAAGATGTCAATCTACTTTTTACTAAACGTTGAATTCGTTGGGTAAATATTAAGAAGCGAAAAACAATCATTCAGCCGCCACCTACAGCGCTCTTGTTTTCTTTTCGAAATTAAATTACTTGTAAGACTCAAAAGATAAAATAACAAGACGAATAAAAAAAAACTCTAAAAAACTAACTTCTAGCAAGAGACTTCATAAATGTTATAATAACTTTTACAAAGTTATGTTTTCTAAGTACCAAACAGTTTTTTTATTGAAAGATATGTGATAGACAAGCTTATTCAACTTTTCTCACCCCTACAAAAAATAAAGATGTTTGTTTATTATGTTTCCAATGCACGCCAAGTCTTTTTAAGGTAGAAAGAGATAACACTACAAAGTAGCCTAGTATTTTGGACCACATTTCTATGTATCTTACCCCAAGACCTTACTTTTAAGAACCTTTTGAAAGTTGAAAGGAAATTAAATCATGATAACATCGGGGTTGTCTTTTGTTCCTTTCGCTTTCGGAATAGTTCCGGATACCGGAAGGTTTAGCCTCACCTGTCTCACTCTCACATTGACTATCTCTGTCTATTATATTGAAATCTAAATCAGTTTTACAAAAATTAGAATTATAAAAAATCTTACCAGCGTCACTCAAAAGTGGATTAGGAAACGTCATCTGCATCTCAGGATCAATCATCGCGAGTCCAAATATTTTTTCACCGTTTTTTTGTCAATTTAAATATTTTTCTGAAATATTTTACGCTGATATCCGACCAAACACGACACTCGACTATCGTGCGTCGCGTTCTGACACCATTAGGCTTAATAACAATATAATATCATATGCCTACGAAATTTTAGAGAGGCCCGTTAAAAGTAAAAGTTTGGACGGCATCAGTTTATTGTAAGAATTTAAACAATAAATGGGGAAGTTATTTGATTACCTGCTGTTAAGGGTTTCGGAGTCATATTAAAATTTTTATATGACACACTAAGGGTCAATTCACACTGAGCGCGCAGCGGCCGGCAGCGGCTTTTTGAGGCAAAATATTACAAATCATTTTGTACCTTATGTACGTGATGAAAAAGTTCATAATTATTTGAAGACAAAGGAGGGACAGCGCGGCGCCACGAAGCTGCACGAGCCTTCTAGCGCCGCACTGCCCCTTGCGGCGCCGCGCTCAGTCACTTGCTCTTAAGGCCGCTGCACGCCGCTGCTCTTTCAGTGGGAATTGACCCTAAGGCTCTAGCAGAAATTTTCATTTTATGATTTTTTCTTTGAGACTATAGGACATTCGATTGTTAAGTTTACGGTCTAAGCCAGGCTCCTTAATATTGCCGGTTGTGAATACGACAAAGTTTTGACAGAAACCAAATTAGTTTAGGTGTTTTAAATAATATGCCTATGTTATAAAGTTGATGTTAAATGTTGTGCCTTGTGGAAATGAGTTGTGAGTAAATAATCAAAAATCTCAAATTAAACATGTTTATGAAAATGAAAAATGAAAAAAGTATTTATTGAAAAAAAAAAGTACAAATGTTTAACTTTACCTATGAGACCAAAAAAGAAAACTTATAGAATTTGTACATTTTTATGAGTTGAGCACAGTAGTTATTAAACGTGGTCCCCACACTAGGCATGCCTGTATCGTGGGGTCCCAGGAATACGAGTTCACATTTCAGTATTGCCTCTAGCACTAAAGATTAAAATAGATCATTAATTACTCATTAATATGTATTATAAATTTGAGTTAAGTGATCAAATTGTTTCTATTAATCTCGAGTATAAATAAAGGGGCAAAATAAAAAAACGCACGAAAACAACATGTCTTCAGTTCTTTTTTTTTTTGCTACACAACATATACTTTTTCTCAACTAAGAAAACTCAAATAAGAAGGCAGTAGTTTCATTCAACTGAACTGAATCTAGCACTGTCTAGTGTCCAATGTCCATTATGTACAAGAGTCATCAGAAACAGTGACAAACAAAACTGAGACTTATGGCTATAAACATAAGGTTCTTGGTAATCCGGATGTCGCTATAACGAAGATAAATTGAGATTTTGTATTACGTCTTGTGAAGTTGAGTTGGATTAGTTTCCCAATTAATCGCTCTGAAGGTTGTGTTATTGAGACCAAACGGCTGTAGTCCGAAAAGTACTTGCCCCATTCACTAAGCGATGAGCTTTCTGCGCTGTGTCGCGGGTTCGAATCTCACACATCAAAATTATATTTTTATGATCTGCAGATAGATAGTTGTTCTGGGTCCGTGCTTATATGCATGCGAGATGATTTGTTGTAAACTGTACCCACAATACAGAAGATAGTGAGGGCAGTTCAATAAAAAAGCCAAAGTCAGAGATGAAAAACTACTGAAAAAAAAATCATACTTGAAGGCAAAGGCTTTGAATCCAATTCATTACATTATTTTTTAGGTTGCTTTCTTGATATAGTTAACATCAAAAGTAAGCGATGGTGAATCAAATTACAAACGGCTGAACTTGTGTATTTAAGTTTAGTAACACATTAGTTTCAAAATCTGACTGTTCATCATCATTACGGTTACGACACGGTTGGCGCAGTGGCTAAGCCATTAGGTTTCTGCGCTATGTGTCGCCGGTTCGATCCCCGCACGGAACAAATATTTGTATGATCTACAGATAGTTGTTTCGGGTCTGGTTGTGTGTGCATGTGACATGTATGTTTGTAAACTGTACCCACGACACAGGAGAAATCCTAGGGAGGGGCAAGTTTAAAATAAAAAATTAAATAAAAAAATGTTTTAGATTTTGACTGTATTTTGTGTTTAAGTATTTTGATAAGTTAAAGGGGTTGATATAAAAATATTTATAATCGCAAGTAACATGTTATTACCACAAGAAATGAACTTAACCAAGTCTTTTGAGTCCCGCAAGTGCAAATTAAATAACTCTCACCTTTCTCTTTAGAAAGATTCACAATTTTCGTTATAGATGGCGGCTGTTCATTTTTCTCTTCTGTTTTGTCTTGTGTTAAAGGTTTAACATTTTTCCAACGGTTAACAATGTTTTTACTCATTTTTGCATTACGTCACAGTTTTTAGTTTATATTTTTATTCTCGCGTGATTTCGGTCGTTTAAAAGGGTACTGTCTCGACTTCAGGTTGAACTCAATATGTTTTTACTACTTGAAAGTGTTAAGCGATTTTGGTGTTTTATAGTAGCACTGAATGGTTTTGATACTTTGCGAAAAAAATATCCTATAATATATTTTAGAAGTAAGGAATAATATTCGTAAGGCGTTTCTATATCTTGCATTTTTTGACGATTACAATTAGATTTACTGTTATACTGTTCCCTTCGTATCACGTATTTCGATTGTGCCAACTTTTTTTGAATACCTGGGCATATGCATACTGTACATGTACATTTTGTTGACAGTATTATTCAGATAAGCTATTACATTCAATAATAATATCGGAATACCGTCATCGTATTACTCAATGTAATAAAAAAATATGAATTATTTTTCGATTTCCGTGTTGACTTTAACTATTACATAAAAACTATGGATAGTTTGGATGGATCGCTCTTACAAATCTTGTTCCAACAAGATTTGTAAGAGCTGACTGCCCACAGTGCGTTGGTCTTACCTTTTATCTTCTTGGCTAAAGTAATGCGTAAAACGTTAAAAAAATTAGAAAACTCCATAAAATCTATAAAAAAATACACTAACTCAAACTGCACTCCTCACGATCCATTAGTCAAAGTATCAAGAATTTCCGAACCCATTATAAATCGATTTAAAGTGCTACACAAAAGGATGTATTGTTGCACACAAAGGTCACAGGGGAACCTATTATTGCCTACAAATTGTATGCATAGGGACATATAGGAAACTATTATGTTATTCACAATGATTCTTGATTCTTTGGAAATATAAAGTTTTGAAGTAAATCGTCGTCGCCTGACTTTGCGGAATTCATTCAGGTTTAAGTACTCCCAGTAATATTATTTCTATAAATGTATTTGGTGTTAGTACATACTGTATGTTACAATATCAATTTAATTTACTCAGTTAATGATAGCTTACTTATAAGCCTGTATTCCACGAAGGGTAGTGTTCGCGACGAAGCGTCACCATAATGTTATTAAGTGTTTTGTATATACGTACCTGCCTATATAGGTGGTAAAGATAAAGACTATAAGTAAATATAGTGATTTGTGAGATTTATAAGTAAATAGTGTCTATATAACAGTAGGATTACGCTTTAAAGAGAAAATTTTATAACCATTCATCAAAATTTATACAGTCATTTTTTCATTAATGGTTTTAATATAAATAAAGTTTGAAAGTAAAAAAAAAAAAAATTCCGTATATAAAAATATCTACATAAATACAAAAATAACATTGCAAATTATAACTTAAAAAAAGAAATCACGAATTCAATTCACAAAATAGCATCATAGAAAAACGTGAAATGGCCAAACAATGGCAAAGCGTTTTCGCCATCAGTCGTTATTTGGGCAACCGGCCAGCACCACCCGTATCTATATCAATACTTCCTTATTGCATGATTCTTGATACACAATGTAAATATCAATAGAAGAATTCATTCAACAATTTTATGTACTATACATACATGTTGCTTAGTTTGTTTACTGCAGTAAATCAGATGTAATTTAATTCTCGTTTTTTTGATAGATTCATAATGTAATTGTTGTATATAATAATAATAACATTAGTCTGGAGTTTGGAATTGTAGCCGGCCAAATATCAATTACTATTTTGTCTACAATAATGCTTAATTACTTAAGAAAAATCAGCCTGTATGCGCCGAAAGGTGTATCCTAAACTGCATAAAACATTCAGAGGTATTTTTTATTGAGCTTAGCAATCTGGGAACCAAATTAAACCACTTGGTGCCCTACGTCTCTACCTAAGGACGAAGACGCAGAGACAAAAAATACTATGATCTCTCAACTTAATATTCCAGTACATTGAAAATATCTTATTGGCTAGTCAATTTAGACTTCATAAAGGCCATATTCTTGAACTAATATGATTAGTCATACTTCAATTTACTTCGATATCTGCTATTAAATAGGTGATTTGGCAATTTTCTTACAAGTTCAAAGACTCGTTAGGGCTTTTGAAGGCTTGGGGACACAAACAGGTAGATTATGGATAGTAACGTTCCTTTTAACTTGCGATGTCCAGGTCCTTGATTTTAAGCGGTATGCATGTGGAATTAAAATAAATTTATGCTCAAATAACACCAATACGCTTGCGCTTCGCGTTTTTGTAGTTGATGAGGTTGATTCCATATAATGTATGAGACATTTCTATAGAAATAATAAACATGACTCTGGGTGTGCGTTTGGCTAAACTCAGCTTAAAACATTTTTAAATGATTAGGGACAGCTTCGACTAATATCGTCACTGTTAGTTGAGATTTGTAAGCATGTTGATAATGTGAACATCACATCATTTACACGTTTGACAATCTAATTCACAAGGTAGTGACAAATTCAATCAATTCCTAAACATATAATACTAAAAAATAGTTATAAGTGCAAATATTTGTAATAAAAAAAGAATACCTGGCCTAGCCGCTTTTTGGACATTCTCTTATATTTAACACCTCTTAACACACCATAGTAAATGGAAATTACTAATTAATTTTTCGACTATATTATTATATTTGCTACATTTGTACTATACAATACTTCTTCAGCTGATATAGCTACAGTTTCAGCCTTATAAAAACAATTACCAAAAAACCAAACAAAACAAAAAATGTGCAACACGTCCCCAATAAAGCTGTAATTACACTGTAAATCCGGCACGGACGTGTAATACTTCACGGCAACTAATAAACTGGATATTATGTGAACGAAATAAGTTCGACTCGCGCGGATAAATGCGGCGCCTCAATCAACGTCTGGCTCACAGTCTCGGATATTTGTTATCACAGTTACCACAGTGGAGTGGAGTTGCTTTTCAGGGAATTTTGTGCATTGGAAGAGCGATGGAAGCCTAAAAACATATCAGTAAGGCCTTGTTTTAAGGAGTTTTGGTCATAACGCTAGCTAGCAATGAAGTGGATATCATTTAGACCAAAACGTTCCAAATTTATAACTACACATTAATAAAGTTGCTCTAAATTTAAAGCTTTTAATAAAATAAAAAAACAGTACCCCGCACTCGGATTGCTCCTGTATCGTAGGTAAAATTTACAAACATACAAAATATCACATGCACACACGACGACCCGAAACAACTATCAATAGATCATCCAAATATTTGTTCCCAGCGGGAATCTACCCAAGACACTCAGCGCCGAAAGCTGATCGCTTAACCACTGCGCCGTGCCGTGGGCCTTCTATCGGATCAGTTCAAAACCACCTGTAGTGAACTAGTATAAATTATGTTGGTAATGTAATATTAATTACACCCGGTCTCTTTAACTACACAACCAGGTAGTAAAACGAACTGTTGAACTAGTACAAAATAATATTTCGTGACACAACTGTTTTGGAACAGAAAAGTGTGGAGAGGTTATTGTTCGTATAAAAACGTCCTTGTTCTGTCAAATGTGTGTTGCATTTTGTTGAGTAATTGAGTCTCATGCAGGCATGCCTATTGCCATCTATAAAAAACAGATTCAGACACCGTGCTGCTGCTGAGAATCTCTATAAAAAGAATCCCTGTAACATTTTGCTGGACCCCTTCATCGAACCCAGTATCTCACGTTCGGCGGTTGCCTGGTAACCGATGGACGGTCTCCTAAATAAGCAGCACTATGATTACAAAACAGTTTGAAGGTTCTAATTACGCATCATATTATAATCGTAGAATGTAGCAGTGATAGCCTAGTGGTTGAAAATGCGCCTTCCATGCAAAAGGGTCTGACTTCAAACCCACCGCGTACCTCTGACTATTCAGAATCATGTGCGGATTAGAATTTGATTATCACTTACGTACTTAAACTGTGAAGGAAAACATCGTGCGGAAACCTGCACACCTAAGAGGGCTCCGTAACGTTCTCGATTGTGTGTGTAGTTAGCCAACCCGCACCAGGCCAGCGATGGACTAAGGCCTAACCGTCGTTGGAAATTTAATTGAACAGGGCAAAGGTTACGTTGAGATCTTAACTTCGTTAACTCAGTACCGTGGTTAAGAACTGTACCTCTATTGGTCATCAGCCAGAAGACGTCCACTGCTGAACGAAGGCCTCCCTCAAGGGGGTTTGCCATAATCCCCACGCTTGGCAGGCGGCTTGGGGATCGCAGTGGCTCACCGATTAGTGAGAGGACGCTGCTGCCCGTCCTCCGGTGTCTGGCCGCAGTTTTAAGACGTACCCGGGTCATACCTCTATTATGTGTTTTTTACTATTTACTTTCATAGTAAATGTAAATTTTCATGCAAGCGTTTTTAGTTCTTAAATTGATTACATTAGGATTAGAGTAGTTAACATGAAATCTATATAATATAGTAAATCAAAACTTTACTATGACTAGATGTCACATAAGCGACTCTAATTCCTACTGTAACCAAATTAAGAACTAAAATTGCTATCATGAAAATTTACTTTACTTTGATAGTAAATAGTAAGAAAACTCGTGATAGCGGTACTGGACATTTGTTTGATTATAATGGAACAATTTCATGCACAACTACATTGAAATCTAACATTGTCAACAGCACGGATTTCAGTACATTTAATACTACTACTACTGCACATATTCTTGTTATAATTTAAAGTGAATATTGCCATAATATGGGTATATGTACCCAGGTCAGCAAGAGAGGCAGTAGTGGGTTTTGCTGCTAGAAAATTCTCAATAGAATTACGCTATTACCTCTGCCTAATCTTTTAGGAAATACAGTCGTGATGCTATAAATCTACATATAAATAAATTTCCTATTATCTTTCTACATATCGACGATGAAGTAACAAGAACTATCTGCCGAAACAGAATTTTACGGAAAACGAAAAAAACGTCTAATTATTTTACCACATAGAGTATGAAACAAACAAAAAATGCTAATAAATAACAAAAAAGTGGTGACACGCACTTTGTATAGTTGTTCGGGATGTATGAAACTGGCAGATAAATTTAAAATCTATCTAAAAGTAATAAGTTTAAAATAGCCTAAATCTCAGTTTGGAGTTCTTATCACTTCACCAACGATATGCAGTTTAAAATTTATATAAAAGTTGGTATTTTATATTATTTAAATAATAAATTCAACCCATTACTGTCCCACTGCTGGGCAAGGGTCTCTTCTCAGAACGAGAAAGGTTAGGCTTTAGTCCACCACGCTGGCCCAGTGCGGGTTGGCGGACTACACACACCGTCAAGAACTTTATGGAGCCCTCTCAGGTGTGCAGGTTTCCTCACGATGTTTTCCTTCACCGTAAACGCAAGTGATAATCAAATTCTGATCCGCACATGATTCCGAAAAGTCAGAGGTGCTGGCCGGGTTCGAACTCAGACCATCCTGCATGGAAGGCAAGCGTTCAACCGCTAGGCTATCACGATATTTAAATAAATCGCCCAAAATAAATAACCTGTCTCCAAACGTTACCCAGTTCTGTAGCCCATAAACTACGGATGCAATGCACAGCATTGATACAGTGCCCGCACAACAGCTGAATACCAACTATTTCTGTATTGGTTAAATAAAACTAAGGGGAACCTGTGCTAGGTGAGGTGGGTGCATGGAGTATTTAAGACTGGAAATGATTCAAATCACTTGAAAGAATGTTTAACTTTATGTCTCATTTTTGTTTGGGATTTTGTGAGTGTGGATTCCGCATTTAGGGGTTATTCCACGGTTATTCCGCGGGTGGAAGCTAATAAAACAAAAATAACAGTTTTAAACATCACGCCTGTATTCCCCGAAGGGTTATACAGAAGACAACACACGCTGAAAATTTGACGACATCCTCATAAAAGACAGATTCCCACTAAAGACATCGACCATAAAATTCTCAATATAAATCATCCAGCGGTTCAATATCCGTAACCATTCCGATTTTCAAGGCACCAGCGCTGATGCGACACTATAATGAAATATGGTGGACAATTCACAGTTACTTTATTGGATATCCTGACTCCGTTTCGACGATCAGCAGAGTTATTGAAGATGTGAGATTGTGTTCTTTAAAGTCGTTTAGTTGTGTAAGTTTTAAAGCTTATTTTGTAATGAACTATTAGTAGTTTGATCGTTTTTTATTTACTGTTATTATAAGCACAACTGTCGAATGCTTGATTTTCATGCATTACCGTCGGAGTTCAAATCTATATACTCCAGATCAGAATCCTAACTTAATATTATAAATGCGAAAATAAGTTTGTTTGTTTGTTTGTTACGTTTTCACGCCTAAACCACTGAACCGATCATCATGAAATTTTGCATATACGTTGTCAGGGGTACAGAAAAGGACATAGGGTACCTTTCATCCAGAAAAAATGTACGGTTTCCGAGGGAAAGAACAATAACTTTCGGTCACAATTGCTTTAGGACGCTAGATAGCGCGATGTGTGACCCGAAAAAATGCACGGTTTCGTAATCAATGCGGGCGGAAGCTAGTTTTATTATAACTTGCTTTAGCGATGAAACAACATCGGGGTGAAACCTGAGTGCTGCCTAATTATCTGTATAAGTATATGTTCCTTCTACTTCTATGCAGGAGCATGAACATTCACGCCGTAGTAAAAAGGTTTACTGTACAGACAGCAAATGTTACGTCGCACATACACACATCATTATCATAAATGTATAGGGTCTCTTTCAATACAGGTATAAACTCTTGAAGTCACAAAGCACAGCGTTATGTCTATGTTTCAATTTCTATCTCGACGAAACTGGGCTTTCTTACAGGCTATAGCCAGTTAGTAAGTATATAATTATGCAAGTATGACAACAGGTTATTAAGAATTCATATCCTATCTTTATATATAAAATTCTCATTGGACGGTCTAGTGGTCGCACCTTGTCAACGTGACGTGCTGAGCGTGGGGTCCTGGGTTTGATTCCCGATTCGGGAAAAGTGTTATTGAGTTTTTCTGTATGGAATTTCTTAGTATCAGCACGGAGTCTGGAACTGTGCCCGGTAGATGGCAATAGGCTCGCTCGCTCCCTATTACTTGGAACTCAATAACGGCATCGGCAAAATGTGGGTGTAAAATAGTACACCTCTGGAAATTATCCACCTTCGGGGAATACAGGCATGGTGCTATGTTATGTTATCTTATATATAAAATTACGGTGTGCGTATGTTTTTAAGTCTACTCCTCCGAAACGGCTTGATCAATTTTGATGATTTTTTTCCTACTAATGTGTTCACCCGGATCGTTCTTAGCTATAGTTTTGGACTCGGTAGGCGCGCTGTTGTCGAGGTTCGGAGTTATTTTTAATTTTCGAACCATATTTTTTGGATTTCTTACATAAAAAACATACTATTATAAACTCAAATTATATATATGTAGTCACGCAGATTAAGTCACGAGCAAGCTAGCTATTATTAATATACAAAGTGAATATATTTAAAGCTAACTTCACATAAAGTTTCACCCACCGAACGCACACATAATTTGTAAGGTTTGACAGCAATGTTAAAAGCTAGTGATCTCCCCATTACAACCGTCTTAAACTTAAACTCCATCTAAGTTCATGAATATTAATAACCCTTTCACAGCGAATCATTCATAATATAGTTTAGTTAGTTTAGGGCCTGTGCAGATGATATTAGACAGTTTTTTTTAAACATTTGTACACAGACTATAAAACATTATTATTAGTATACACGAAATCTGAAACACGTGTTAAATATTTTCATTTATAGTGTATAAAAAAATCAAATATGTATAATTTCAATCCATAAAGTTACAAGCTTGTGGTGTTGTCTTGTCGTACTCCCATAAACATGGTTATACCTAGTTCCCGGGCGGCGCGGCGGCGGCGGTGGTGTGGGGTGGCGGGGTGACAGCGCTAGCGCATGCCGCTGTGTTACGTATTAGGCTATGCGCCAATGCACGCGCGTATGAAAGTTCAGTCAGTTAAAGAATTAATATTTAGACAACATATAATGTGGTCTAAAAAAAACAATAGGTTCATCAAACATAACATAGTATCACGCCAGTATTCCCCGAAGGGTAAGGCAGAAGTGTACTATTGTACACCCACATTTCATCGATGCTGTTATTGAGTCCTATGTAATATGGGGCGAGCATATTGCCATCTACCGGGCACAGTTCCAGACTCCGTGCTACTGAGGATTTCCATACAGAAAACCCCAATAGCATTTTGCCTAACCCGGGAACTGAACCCAGGACATCACACTCAGCAGTCGCACTTCGATCACTAAACCAATGAGGCAATAAAGTATACTGAAACGCCTAAAAAGTAGGAAAGTGTACTCGAGTATTTACTATTCTAATGTAAATGCTCCCTTAGCGTGAAACAGTGACTGAACGAGTACATTGAAGTGCACTTACACCCAGTTTTCAATTCTCTATATTTTGGTCTACAATATTATGTCTCACGTTGTTGAACTTGTGTGGTCTTCAGTGACAGAGAAGACATTGTTTATTGATCCATTTGGGCTTATAAAGAATAATGAAAATAATCAAGAAAATAACACAAGTAAATTGTATGGAAACCCAAAAAGGAATTTTAAAACAGTTGATAAAAAAAATTGTACAAAAATTTTGACAGATGACGTTGATTTTAATGTTTCTTACATCTTTGTTTCAAATTTCCTGAATTTTTTTCATAATACTCTTAATTCGGACTAACGTTTTTCAAGTAATTTTGTCGTTCATTTTTTTTCAGAACCTACGACGCTACTGTTTGCAGATACGAAATGTAATGAAATGAAATGAAACGAAACGAAACGAAACGAAACGAAACGAAACGAAACGAAATGAAATGATTTATTTTGCAATTAGGATTTTTCAATCACTTTTACACGTCTTTTTTAAACTAGATGCAGATTTAAAATTCCTTTATCTCTTTTACACTCAAATATGTATACCTACATCCATGGAACTTAGCTTCTTAATAAAAGGCTTTGACATCGTCACATTCATCTAATTTGAATGTCGTAAACCAACAGAATATAAAACTGCTAGAATATAGTAATACTTTTTTCTTAAAAAAATATTCTTTAAAATTATTCGAAACTTTTACGTGACACCTAAATAAGTTGAGATTGTGAAAAATATTCCATTGATTTAGATTTATTTGGTGGAAACACACGCACCTATAGTCTTAAGAAAATGGTGGATGCACTGGTATAGGTATTAATATTTTCTATAGTTCCACAGTAACCGAAAACTTTACGTCAACATGTAACAAAATTCGATGTCTTTGGCGCCAGATTATGTGCAACTATAATCGATTTGTTTAGGTATTTAATTAAAGGTACTCAGTTTAAAACTCAGTTTAAAAATAAAACGCTACTAAAACCAATGTAAAACAACAATAACGATTACCAAATAAATTGAACCTAGGGTTTAAGCAATATTTTATTTGTTTAATATGTGTTTGTGTAAAAAGTCACATCAAGATTGTTTACCTTTATTTAAGTACCCAAACAAACCGAGTATGGAGTAATATTAACTTTTCAAAAGTGCCTACGCAAAAAGTTTATTTGATATCAAAACTTATTCTATTGAATTTTATAGGTAGAACACTTGGCAATACATGGCTAACGACTATCAGAAAGACTCCCAAAACGATGGTAAGAAGACCGGATGACTCATATATTTTATCACCAACGAGCACTTCTTGTCGAAAAATATATACTTTTTCAAGTAAGCTTTTCGTGACGTGCGTTCAATAATATATCAAATTGTTATTAAACATTGCCCCACACTAGGATTTTTACTGTGTCGTTAGTACAGTTTACAAACAACCAAACCCGAAACAACTATCGTAGATCATACAAATATTTGTTCCGTGCGGGAATCGAATCCGTGACACCTAGCGCAGGAAGCTAATCACTTAGCGACTGCTCCGACCGTGTCAAATATTTCTCAAGCATAGCCGCCCCGTAAATATTCCTCTATGTTTCCAAATCGCATTAGACCACTAGAGTAACTTTAATGTAAATAAATTAAAATAGTTTTGGCTTCGTGCCGGTGCGCGTCATTTCAAAATCAATTACGCTTAAGTGCTAATACAAAAAAAAATACGAATAAAGTCTAGGTAGCATAGATTTATTTTATTACTGCGTGAGGACCTGGCAAACAACGCATTGTTAAAATTGAGATGGGCTCCAAACGTAAGTTCGGGCTCGCATCAATCACTCGATATTTTTAATAATATATGTATTTTAGCCGACATAATACATAGAGGGGCTCGTAGCTACATAGCTAATGCTGCGGTCAGTCCTTGGGTGACCGTTTTTTCACACACCTAGACTCCTCTATGCTTCGGTAACCACGATAAGCAGTTGGTCCCTAGCGTTATTCTAATATCTATGGCAGTCCTTATGGGTGTCAGCTGCCCAAAAAGTCTAACAACTAGTCTAACCTTAGAGTATCAGTATCTCCCGGTAATGAGGTGGCGCAGATCAGACGGCAGTCGCTCCGTGTAAAATACTGATATTCAGCCGCAACCATTCAGACTGGAAGCCGACCGTATTGTAGTTAGGAAAAGGCTAGACAGATGATACCAATAGGATTTATAAAACATAAAGGTAATACTGGTGTTAATACCTTAGCCGTTCAATTTCAAGTAACCAAATTTCAAAGAAAGGAACATAGGATAAAGACAAATCTCCTACTCCAAACGAAGCTAAATTTCTTTCATCTAGTTTCCAGACATCAGCCTAGACTAGAAATATATCCTCCAAGAGAGACAGACCGTAATTTAGGAGATAAGATGGTACATCTAATAACAGGGTCTCTAGCTGCAATATATAAGGGACCAACCGCCAAGCAATAACGGTTGGGTCCCCGAGAAAGTTAAACTGTCTTACAACCACTAACTGCTCAAGTTTTCTTGATTGATCGTTATGAAATACTTGCGTTTACTTTCAAGTGCCTCACTGGTCTAGTGGCATGCGCGATGGCTGAAAGGTCTCAGTATCGATACCTGGTCGGGCAAAGTGTTATTGATTATGAGAATTTTCAAAAATGTTGCCCTAGGTTTCAAAATTTGTCCAGTTGTCCAGACCTATTATTCTTTAACCCTTATGTGAGTGACGAGGTACCCGGGTACCTTTAGCATTTACAAATTTAAAGAAAAGTATGTTTTACGCCCTGTAGGTAGCTGTGATTTCCTGAGAGCTCTTAACTATTTATAAATTATATATTTTTTAATGTTTTGACCCAGTCAACTTATCACAATGTTTTGTGAAAACCAAAACATATTTTAAACTCACAATAGAGTGACAAGGTACCCGGGTACCTCTTTGTGTTTTGTATGAGTGTGAAAAAAGTATTTATAATTTCGTACAAAAATGAAATAATAAACATTTGTTAAAATGTTTTATTTCTATAAAAATTACAAATTCTTCGTTTATACGGAATTAGCACAGCTCTCGAAGCAGGTGTTACATGTTGGACGAGTTACTGCATGTTCATCACAAACTGGTTTTCTGCAGTTAGTGCAAGCTTTTCGTGTTTTTCTTTGTTTGCGTTTGAGTTCTCTGCATATGTAGCAACTTCCAACGACTGCAACACGCCCTGTAGAATCTCGTCTAGTCTGACTTGGTGTAGATCCAGAAGTCGAAAGTTTTAGTTCTTGGCCAAGCACGTCCTGCATTGCAGATCTCACATGTAATTTTGATGTCACAATGGAATTTTTTGATCTTTGTTCTATATTTTTACCACACAGTTGTAGACTCAATGATTTCAAAAACTTTCTACGTCTGTCACTCGAGACAAATTGTGGGTTATGTTCCATGTAAATGATATACGCTGCCAAAGCTGCAATGTCAATGATATTGTAAAAAAGTGCTAAAGGCCACCGATTCGTTCTGCGTTTTACGGTATATTCTGCTAACAGCTTATCCATGTTGTCCACTCCACTTTTGGTTTTATTATAATATAAAATTATTTCTGGCTTAGCAGTTTCCTTATTACTTTCAATAACTGGTGACATGTGCATTGATGACAACATTATTACCGCTTTATTCTTTTTAGGTACGTAGGAGCACACAGTTGCTTCTTTGCTAAAGGCGAAGTTAGAAGAATAAATCGCCCTCTCCTTGTGTGCTTGCATATTTGCAGGAAGAAACCGTTTATTTTTTCTTACCGTTCCAACTAGTGTCATATTCCACGAATTCAAGGAATGAGCCAATTGAAGAGACGTAAAAAAATTATCCGTAGTTACATTCAGTCCTGAATTTTTATATTTAGCCACGAGATCTAATACAGTGCATTCTCCAACATTTGTTTGACGATTGCCATCACTAGACTTTCCTGTATATATTTGTCCATTTAGGGGGTAGGAATTATTTGCATCACAAGCCCAGAATATTTTTATGCCATACTTTTCAGGTTTCGATGGCATGTATTGAGTAAAGCGAGTCCGCCCACGATATCCATATAGCTGTTCGTCAACGGTAATACATTCACGAGGCTTGTAGATTTTATTCAAATTTGAAATGAACATAGTCCAAATATCTCGTAAAGCGGCTGCTTTATCAGCTAACAAACGTTCAGGACGCGTTACATCATTATCAAACCTTATGAAGCGTAACAGCATTTTGAATCTATCATGGGACATCGCAGCCCGAAATAATGGTAAGTGACTGGATTTCCACAGTTCAGTCAAATGCTCTTTATTAGATCTATGCACCCCACTAAAGATTAGAATGCCAAAAAATGCATCCAATTCTTGTTCTGTGAATGGTTTGAATATTTTTTGTTTCGGTCGCTTGCTAATATCAGGGTAATTTTCCATCTGTTTATTATTGTATGCTTCAGTAATCTTAGTCCCTTTCCGATTAGTTTCCCTCAAGATTATGTCACACATTTCATTGGACAATATATTTTTGAATATTTCCATTTGATTGTAAAGTTTACTGAAAGATGCAGCTCCGCCCCGTTGACGAATAATGTTTCGACTACTAGTTTGTGTTCTGGGAAGTGGATCAGACTGCCATCGCGTTCCATCTTTTGCAATAAGAATATTTTCAAACGATTCCCCTTCAAAACTCGCATCGGAATCGTAAGAGTCAATCTCATTTTCGACTTCAGCTTCTGGCTCAACATCCGAAATTTCCAATCCACCCTCTTCAACCAAAGGAATATAATCATGTTCATTATCAGAAGCAATAAACTCACCTTCGTCACTAGAAGATTCTGCTAATATCGCTTGTAATTCTGTTGAATTATATCTTCGAACACGTGATCTTTGTTTCGAAGTACTCGCTCCAATATTCATGATGAAATAATTATAAACTCACAAAGTATAAACAAACGTATACAGTCAAGTGTCAATATCAAGCACGATGCATTGAATGGATTCAGTGTTTCTTGCGCGCCGAGAACCATGTAACACACTCCACCCCTCCTCCGCTATGGTCGCCGCAGATCGTCAACTGTTTAGCTTAACTAAAATAATAATATTCAAAGTATGTGTAACGTAAAAGCAGATCTTGATTGTTTACATTACGTACAAACTGTATGAAGGTACCCGGGTACCTCGTCACTCTGATAAAGGTGTTTTATTTGTCACTCACATAAGGGTTAATAAGGATTAAATTAATTTCGTATTAATACAGTACAAGAGTAGGAGCATTTCTGCTTAACACATAACTAAACAAATTGCAATCTTACACCACACTTTGGAAGTCTAAATGATATCTAACACATAATACAAATATCTGGCATTAACCGTTATGCTTTGGCCTGCTTGGCCTACCACCTCCCCTGGTCGGAGAATCCTACCGGTTCAATGTAGGATCACCAAACATTGTCTTTTCATGATTGCACACAAATCGTCAATGCCTTTAATAAATATCTCTGACGCATGACCTAGCCTAGGTAGGTCCAACAGTTATTTCAATGCGGGCTTCTGAAGAATATTCGAGGAAAGTAATGACGTCATCATCAAACTTCCATACTCGAAACCTTACAAAACGCAGTTGTAATCAGAATTCATACCACAAACGCAATCAAATTTAAATACGAGTTACGCAAAATCTCAACATAAAAGGATCCCTAAGTAATTCCAAACAATTCGGTGGCATATCAAGAAATGTGCTTTCTCACTTCTGAAACGAGAAAACCCGCGAACACCCCGCGAAACGAAATATGCGGGCGCTTTGTTTCGCAACAAATGGATTGTAAGACGGTTGGAAATTCGCACTGAAGATATTTGGGAGCCTGGAACACTGGCTATGACATGGTCCGTTGGCTTTGCGTGTAATTTTGAGTTGAATTATGTCTTTTGAATGAATATTATGGATTACCAATGTTGGTTCGTTCGGCCAATTATCTGAATTTTTGGGCTCATGATTGTCTGTAAGTGTAACGACTCAAGTATTGTTGTGACAAACGGAACCGACTTGGCCTTTTTATTACAAATCTTTGTGTTCGTTTTAGGAAGCGTAGCTTTTTAGCCTTCTACAAATGCATTGAGATTGGTGAACATTTTTAGGCTAGTTGTTTCTAAAATAGATTATTTAATTTACAAAAATCCCAAGTTTGTATGTATGATGAATATACTTTTTTGTGATATCTCTATGCTCACTGATGAATTGTATATTAAAATTCGAACATACAATTGAATGTCATTACGTCAATAATTTTTCTATCAAAGTTATTACGAGTATGTTGTACTCTTATAAATAAAAATCACTTTTGGTAAGTTCCTTTTACGTACAATTTTAACAATAGGTTCCGATATCCGAAACAATTAAAGAAAAAGAATTTTAGATGTAAAAATCTACTTAACAAAGAACATCACAAAAAATAACACCATAGCGAGTAAAGATCTGACACGCCTACTTACTTTGTCCCATCGAAAAACATCTCACCTGATCATGATAGACTACGGACCCAACTCAAACGAAGCATAGACATCCACAAGTAGGGTTGACAGACGATTTAGATCACCAAAACGAATGCGGCGTCTCTCCGTAGACAATGACTCATCTTCCATTCTACGCCAAGTACTACCATCTCCACGATTGAAAAGTTGTCTGCTACTAACAATGCAGTCTGCTTGGCGGAATACTAGGCTGAACATAATATATTTAAAACTTACCATCTAAGAAGAAGCGTATGTTACGACATGATGAGTAGTTCTCTGATGGAGTGGTAGCCGAGAAAAAACACAAAGAAGGAAGCATTAGAAGACCGATACCAAGATGGGCCATCATTCAATTTTCTTGTCTTATATCGGTTCGGAGGAAGACAACAGGGTATTATGGTGCTCATTGGAGAAAACCTGCGTTCAGTAGTGGATGAGAGACGGAGTTGATCAATATTGGTCGTAATTCTTAGTTTAATTAAAAATCTTTCTTCTATTGATTTAAATGAATACTATTTGATATATTCTGTTATACAGTTTACAAAATCAATTTGGAAATTGAATTTTATAGAAATTTGTTTTTTTTTTTCTTTTTCAGAAATATCCGTATCAGAAAAGGTGATATTTATATGGTGAAATTTCATTCACTATACAGATTATAACTTGAACTGTCGTCATGGATAAACGTGATGAGAAGTATGATTTTAGCGCCTCAAGGTCATATTCTTTGACCGCTGGGATAACTTACGAGGACCCAAGATTTCATTTGAATTTAGTACAAAAGGTTTGAACAATGGTTGTCTTTTAACCACAATGGCCTCACCATACCAACCCATTGAATTCCCAAAAGACATGGAGCACAGTGCTATTCGGTTCGTGTATTAAAGAATTATCAGCAACTGCCCGGAGTTAGGCATAGCGCTGAGTAGATGGCAGCAAGCTTACTGTACATAAATGTCAAAATAAAAAATAAAAAAAATATAACAAAATTTTACAGAAAGATCAGCCATCTGAACGCCCTTTTATATATTCAACGAAAGCTGAGAGACTTTCGTACTACCGAGCGTTCAGTGCATCAGCTGTGAAGACTGGTATAATTATATCAGAACACATAGAGCTTAACAAGTTAGCAACGCACTTTTTTTCTGTAGAACCATCCAGTAGATTAGGCTATATGACTGCATCAAAAATAAATTCTGTAATATTGTTTGGTAAATAGTTTTCCTTCTAAAAATTTAGTAAAACTTAATCTCTTGCTTTACCTGCGGCGTTTTCAATTTTTAATTTATCAAAATCACTTAATATGTCAATGGCAATGAAAAACTATGACGTCACGCTTTTGTATTCCAAACCATACACTTAGAATTTCGGTCATTTCAAAGATACGGAGTGGGACAGTTTCGAGTATCTGTAAAATATGTTTTATAGTTAACCATTGACGAGATATTGTCTTTACTTTTAATATGGTTTTCTGGAGAAACAATAAGATGCACGTTAGGTAATATGGGTTATGTTCAGCATTTACTTTTACTCGCTACTGTCAACAGTAAGTTTAAAATAAAAAAAAATTACCTCAGTCATATCCGATTTTTTACGGTACCGAAGGAAGTTAAATTATTATTATTATTAATCACAAAAGTTGATGATATTAGGTGTGATAAATACCTTTCTCAAAATATTTTGTCGTAAAAAATTGGGTTCAGAGGGACGATCATTGACGAATCAATCATAGGAATAAATCCTGCGCCAGTAGACAGTAGTGTCTTTATAGAAAAAGCCATGTTGAATGCATCCGACCATTAGTTGTAAATATGTATATGGAGCGATAAAAGGTAAATATATCTCTAATGTGTTATAATTCGGAAAGAGGTAAGCGAGCGATATCCGCGATAGTTTTTTTGATATATCTCGATTTTGACATAATATGTAATAGCTCGATAACCCTATGTCGAAATCGACATCACATAGCAAATATGTCGCAAGCGCGACTGTTAAGCCTGAGGTCCTGGATCCGATTCCCGGGTCGGGCAAAGCGTTATTGGGTTTTACTGTGTGGAAATTCTCGAAAGCAGCACGGAGTCTGGAACTGTGCCCGGTAGATGGCAATAGGCTCGTCCCCTATTAAATAAGTCTCGATAACTGCATAGGCGAAATGCGGGTGTATAATAGCACACCTCTGCCCAACCTTTCTGGGAATACAAGCGTGATGCTATGTTATATATTATGTTACCTTTTTCGAATTCCCGTAGTATCACCACATTAGATATATCTATACTTTAAACGTTCGACATGAAACTAGTGAACGCAATCAAGATTTCAGTGACTCTTTCTCTAAAGGGTGAAATGACATCTATTGAAATTACGTCTATATTATCATCGATTCGCATTTAATCTATTATGATGATTGACGAGTACGCTTTTTTACATGTACCTAAAGCAAACCGACGCCGGTGTGATTTCACCCCATCTCTAAAATAGACTTATATCGAAACTCACTAGAATCTGAACCCTTAATCATTTCCACAAATTATCTCTCTTTATTTCAGTTTTCTGTGGTTTTATGCCTGTAATGTGTTCTTTAAAACGTTGCCGCATAGCTTCGTTCACTTTTTTCTCTCTGTATATGCTCCCGAGGAACACTTTTTTGTCACTAAAATGGTCCCCTTTTGTCACGGTACGTACATAATGGAACTAATAAAAAAAACTGCATGAAACTGTTTTATAGTACAGTCCATAAGCTATGCCAACACCACTACGAACCAGAAGTTCCTTGCCGGTTCTATTCCATAGAACGAAGAAGAAATGGCAAGAAACTCAATGACTTGTACTAAGTGCCAGCATTCAGCCAGCACCACCAGATTATGAATTTTACTATGGCTCACTTGCTGTTGTCTGGTGTTCACCTGAAACACTTCAAAGCTTACACATAGTTGTTATTATCATAACAACTATGTGTAAGCTTAGAAGCCTATTTCACCTATCGGTGAAGTAGGCAGAACTAGTACTGCCCCAGCCTAGCTCGTCGTATAAAACTTCTAATAACCACTAAAGACATTAAAATTAATTAAAGCCAGATTTCTCTAAAAACTATCCAGCACATTTTAAATTTGGAATTGTTTTTTATGAACTTATCACTGGACTGATTTATCTGAGTTAATTCAGCCGTAAGAAACTGGTCCTAAATTAAGCGAGTTTTTAAAAAAATTTTGACGTTAACATGCATTTTTTTTTTTTAGGTTTGAAGTATCTATACGTACTAACCGGATTTATAGAAGTAGTTTCAAATATGGACTGGATGATGATACTGGCACATTATAGTGTCATGGGAATTATATACAAGAATCCATGGAACAGGTTAATATTTGGCGCCTATACTTCTCACTTATCGGTGGAAACCGTGGATTTATAAATGAAACTATGAAGAGTCAGCATCAAAAAGGTGTATACACTGAAAGAAATTCAAAAGCGAGTTTTAGAGTGATTGAAATATTGACAAATTTCATACGTAGTATCTGCGGATACATAAAAATACAGGTTCATTTAAATTTTATGATTT
Source organism: Shargacucullia verbasci (assembly GCA_947562105.1). Lineage (NCBI taxonomy): Eukaryota > Metazoa > Arthropoda > Insecta > Lepidoptera > Noctuidae > Shargacucullia > Shargacucullia verbasci. Next base: position 1,843,728 of record OX387283.1, read on the forward strand.
TAACGAATACCTTTCCAAGAATTAGAGTATTTGAATTTCGCTACGTGTTAACATCTTTTTAAGGCTGACTGTAACATTTGATGGGCGGAATATAAGAAAATTGCGAGAAGTCGTTGAATGTAAACGGCCAAAGTCCTTCGATTTGAACCTTATTGATTGATAAGCTGATAATGTTATGACGATGAATTATTAATATATATCCAATTAATGTAATAACGCTGTGTATACCATATCCATTGTTGTTAATGATTAATTTGGTCTTATAATGTAATATGTTAATTATGCGCGTTAAAAATTGATATCTCATACATACGAAAGACACAATTTTCGTCATCTAACTAAAAACCGGATTATGATTCTATCAAAAATACTACCTATCTTTATTTTCATAGTGCTTTCACAAGCTGTACTCGCGATTTTATACATTTAAATTTATAAATTATAAATTTTCCTGAAGAGGTTTTACCTCCGGATGCCCAAGTTAAATTTAGACAGTTTCTAATAATTGCTCAGTGTGCTCCCATGAGTAAATAATACAACATAGACTTAAGAGCTTAAATAAAGAATTAAGACTTATTATTAAATAAGCTTAATTAACAATTTGTTGCATAATGGCGTCGATCTGACGACCTATCAGGTAACGCCAAAAATAAACTAAAGTATTCTCACGAGAGGACACTGGCTCACTGAGGCTTCTATTCGCTATTTACACTTGGGCTTTAATCACTATGAATTATGTTCTTGACTAAAAACAACTGGCCTCAGGAGGATAATTTTGGAAAATTCCTTTATTTTTAGCGTATGCCTACGACATGCAAGTTTTTAACCTTAATAGTTCCTTACGTTTTGTAATTAGCAATGAGTGAATGAGAGACTGGTGTTCACTTTTAATTCAAATTTTTCACTTTATTACAGGTGTACAAATACTAGTTATTATGACAGTGCTATTAACCTTACCGTGCATTGTTATACTGTACCGCAATTCGCCCAAAAGTTCTTCAACCAAACTTACAAGGCTCTCGATTATACATACGTTGATGATGATGGAGAGTTTTTCCAAATCTCGCAGCTGGAGTACTATAGGTTAGTATTGTCCACCCAGTGCAATCAATAGGCAGGCAGGTCCAGAAATGTAATGCGATCAAAATAAGTATAGGATTCCACCATATTGTCACATCTTAGTTAAAAAAACAGTCGAAATTATTATTAAAGCCAATTAAAATTTCAATATACTTCTTTTATCGCGTCAACGGTTCGACACAGTGGTTAAACGATAAGATCGATCTCCTCATAGTACTAATCTTCTAATATATAAAAATCAATGTTTGTTTGTTTGTTCGTATTTTAAGCGCTGCCTACCGTTGTGATCATCTGTATCTTTGTTTTTCATGTATCTTGTGCAAGCTGCGCACATGGTCTACACTTGCCATACGCAAGATGCAAGTATCTTCGTCATTTTCATTACGATGGTTGTCTGGACTTGTATTAATAAGTATCTCATTGGTGTTATTGTTCAATGATCTAGGTTCAGGCAAAGTATTATTGATTTTTCTGTTTGACAATTCCGAGAAGCAGTTTGATGTTTGGAACTGTCCGGTAAATGGGAATAGGCTCGCCACATGGGACTTAATAACGGTATTGGCAAAATGTGGGTGTGAAATATACCTATGTGCTTGGGTTGGATTCATCATATTCATATTCATAGTCAATAATTTAACCCGTTACTGTTCTACTGCTCTTCTGCTCTTTTTATTCAATCACGTTGGTCTGGTATCCGTTGGCCTTAACTGGGGTTTGGGGTTTGGACCTTGGTGGTATGATACAAGATAGCTGCTTAAGTGCCAAACGGGAAAGATCTCCAATTTATTTTTTTATTAGACTTCCAAAAGGGTTTTGGTCTCGCTATTACGAAAAAGGACCAAACTCCCTTTTGGCACTCTAGTGAAAAATAAAAAAGGGAGATTTACCCGTTTAGCACTTAGGCGGATAGAATTCTTAAAGCTTATTTTGTTCAAGGAGGAATATGTACAAAATTGCCCGACGCTCGCATATAATAATTTTTGCTATTTTGTGGGGTATTTTGCAATTTCTAGTACATTATGCTACGAAGCCGATTTTTTGGAAGGTAATATTTTTGAACTGTTGACCTCCTCATTGATCTAGTGGTCGTAAGCGCGACTGCTGAGCGCAAGGTCCTGGGTCCTATTCCCGGGTCGAGAAAAGTGATTGAGTTTTTCTGTATGGTAATTCTCAGTAGCAGCACGGAGTTTGGAACCCTGCTCGCTAGATTGGGTCGGCCCCATTACATGGGACTCAACGGTATCGACGAAATGTGGGTGTACACCTCTGTCTAAGTCTTCGGGGTATACTAAAGTGATGCTATGTTATTACTTATTATATATTTGGATATTTACACGAATTAAATCCTAGAGGTACTGAAACCCTAACTGAATATATTATTTGGTTGTTAAACGGAGGTATATCAGTGGATCGTTAACCAAGAATTGAAAGTGTTATGAGTAGGCATCACGTGAGAATGAACTGGGAAGTATTTTTTGTTTTACCTATAGTAATACCTTTGTGGGAAGTTTTTTTTAGTGAAGGTACTTATACAAAATGTCACAACCGAAAGGGTTTTTTGATTACAATCAATGTATTATAATGAATGGCAGAGCTGAGGAATAATGATATTGATAATGATTCCGTTTAAAGGATGATATATACTTGACCGTGCCTCGTCGGTACGTCCGAAGATGCGGGCCCCGCAGTGTAGAATGAAGTATTTCATACAAAATATTCGTAAAGTTTAAACGCGTGCCTCGCCCGCGCCTCGTACGTGGCACGGCTCGCGACCGTTCTAGCATAAATAATTAAATCTTTTTATTCACAGGCTCAACACAAAATCCAAATTACAGTATGTGTGATAGACGTAATATGTTTCATAAATATAGTATCAGCGTACTATAAACGTGGTGGTCAATCAAATATTGTACCATTGCCTGTAAACAAGCAGTTACAACAAGAACCAATGTGGGTAAGTAATATATATATGTATATATGTATTGTTTATGTAGTTTATATTTTTATTTATGTTGCACCGCGAACTACCCTTTCTCTTTTTACCTGCTACTCTGTTCATCCTAAGATTGTCTGGCACAAATCGCCAAGTGCGATAAGACCGCCCCTTGTACATCTCTATTGGTTTCCATTTTGTATATTTTTTTTCCTACCTACCACTTATTATTGTCACACAACCACCTGCCATACGTCTGTGGGACCCGGGAGTAAAATGTTATTTTTTTGTAAAATGTAGTAAAGTAAGGTTTTGTTTTTAATCAAAAGTCAGTTTAGGAATACATTAAACTAGTCATTACAAAAAGAAAGGCACATAAAAATCAACAGTCTTTTTTGAAATCTTAATTAGCTATCAACATATCTTATTTTAGGCTTATAAACTAACATATTTGGAAATTGAGGCCTAAAAATAATCACATATACATTAGGAACTTTTTTATATTTTTTTTAGATTATTTAAATATCAACAAACATAATAAAATTTAAAAAATATCAATAAAATCATAATTTTAATAAAATTGCAAGCCCTAAACATAATTTTTTCACGACAGTGAAAGAACAGCTTGTTTGAGCATTCGAGGCAAATTGGTGCTTTGCATTCGAAACATATGTATCGTGTTTTGCGTTTCTTTATGTAGCTGGAAGTTGAACTCTTGCTCTTCAGGTAAAATCGAAGACAAATCATTCTGGGGCGGAGAATTTTCACTATTTTCCACTGCAGTTGGCTCTTCGCATTCGAAATCGGACCAGCAACTTTCTTCTAGTACATTTTGTATTCCAAAATCAGTCTCCACATCGCTACATTCATCGTTTGGTATATTATCTTTGTCTGACGGATCTTGTTCAATCCAAAGCTCGATATTGATGACATTAGAAGCCATTTTTAAACAATATAAAATACACATTTAAAAAAAAGTCACGTAACCACCTGCCAGGGGTCTCTCAGACTTACGACGATAGTTTTTTACTTATCAGAGCCAAACGCATGCACGTACGGCCTCGACAAGCAGTTGCATGGCATTGAGGGACGTGGAGAAAAGGTACAGGAACGAACAAGTTTACGCGAAACTCTGGCGCAAAAATATTCTCGATTTTAAATTTGTCAGGATCTGTGAGACGTATATCTTCAGGGAATATCAGCATAATTCTATGTATGAGCCTATGCGAGCAACATATTCCCATAAACATACGTTATTCACTTGTGTAAATAGTCCAGTTAAAATCTGTATTATTCGCAGGAAACTGACCTGGAAGTGTTATCAGAATCGATAACCGCACCACCAATAGTCCACGTGTTGACTTCTAGAAGCACTCAAGAGGTAACATAAATTCGTATATATCTGTTGGGGTTTGTCCTGGCTGGTGAGCTGGGTCCAAGGAATTAGCTTACATGAGTGTCTGGCGTACCCTGGGCAGTCAGCCTCGACACCACCATTGTTGGCTAAGCTTTACAATTCGACATGAGCGCTGAAGCGACGGACGGCAGAACGATCATAGCAAGGTAGCTCATACATAACATCGTTTCAATGTATGTAAATAATAATGTCCTCCTGACCGATTTCGGTCACGGCGGCCAATCTCACCGGAGATTGGCCAACTACGCAGGAGATATTATAGAGCACAAGTGTATGCGCAAACACAGGTGCTCTCTCTGTTCCTTCACTCTCATAGTCCGATGTGACGGCAATTCGACACGACCGGAGAGAGATCAGGCGCAGGACCAACGGCTTTACGTGCTTTCCGAGGCACGGTGTATTCACATACACGAAGACCCAGACCCGAAACAAATATCTGCAGATCATACAAATATTTGTTCCGTGCGGGAATCGAACCAGCGACACGTAGCGCAGCAGTCGATCTCTCAACCACTGCGCCAACCGTGCCATCATATAAATATGTAAATATGTGTGTCCCATATAGGTTCTACGATGCATCTACTAAGTACGTAATGGAGAAATAAAAAAAAAACCTTGCCTAATATATTGGGTTCGGCTCCCAGTCAAACCGTTGCAGCCTAATATCAGTTTTAGACGGAGCGACTGCCATCTGACCTTCGCCACCCAATTAATAGGAGACATTGATATGCCAAGTTTAGACCGGTTGTAACACTTTTTGGGCTGCCGACACTCGTAATGACTGTCATAGATCTTCATATAACATCCAGGACCAACCATTTAACGTGATTTCCGAGGCATGGGGTGTCTCGATGTGTGAAAAATTGTCACCCATCTAAGGATTGACCGCAGCAAGCACTGTTTTACGTCGCAGATCGACCTGAAAAGGGGTCATTGTATTCGTCATTATAAACAACTTTTATTACAGAATCAACGAAGAAATCGCGATGCAAATGGTCAAAATAAAATTTATCGGTCCCTTTGGATTGGACAATATTAGAAACAATTAAAAATTCATTTTTATTTACAGATAGATCCAACTACAGACAGCTCAAATATGGTCGTGTCAAACGCAATAATGTACATATTTAGAGGAATCTTGGCTCATAATGTCCAAGTTCATTGTGAGGAGATGGTTCACGCGAGGATACCTATCACTTCATTTAGTTAGTTGAACTCCATTCAATTAATCAATTATATGATAAACATCACATATAATCTATACATATAATAAAATTATAAGAGGCCGATATCTGTACGTTATAGATATTGGAGAAAAACTAATATGCCCCCATATTAGTTTTTCTCCAATATCTATAATCTATAGTCTTTATTAGAGTATCAGAAGCCTAAACAACAGTTTTTAGAATTTTTGTCTGTTTGTCTGTCCGTCTGTATGTTTGTACATGTATCACGCAAAAACTACTGCATGGAATTAAATGCAGTTTTAACGCAGGGCAATATCAGATTCTAAATTCCACGCGTACGAAGTCGCGGGCAATAGCTAATCTTTATATAGAAAACTAGCTTCCGCTCGGGCTTCGCCCGCGTGGTTAACGAACCCGTACATTTTCCCGGAATAAAAAGTAGCCTATGTACTTTTCCAGACTATAATCTATCTCTGTGCCAAATTTCATCCAGATCCGTTCAGCCGTTCTGACGTGAAAGAGTAACAAACATTCATCCATCCATCCTTATAAACTTTCACATTTATAATATTACTCGGATTCCAGTGTGCGCGTGTTCATAAATCTCCTCCTCATTAGGATTGATCGATTTTGATGATGTTTTTATACTTAGGGGGTCACTTGGGGTAGCTGGCGCTGTTGTCGCGATCCAGAAAAGGGCCCGCTGGTATAAATTATAATACACGTGGCTTATCATGACATATCTTCCTATGTTGCGATTCAAATTGCATTAAGAGGGATATGGCGACTTTCAAATTAAACATAATAGATGAGGTTGCAGGAGACCGCGCAGCCTGTAAAAAAACGATAAAAGGTGGTACCACTACTTACAATCAAACGGAACCGTGCCAAAAGACATCTCACTAACACTTACTCATCATTTATTGGAAGGATCCCACGTCAATGTGGAGCATGGGGTCGTTTGTTTCGTTTCTCTATCTCCACTAAGGTGGTAACAAGCATACCCCGCCTTACTACTTATTTTGATTTTTTTACACTTATAATTTCTACTTGAAGGCATTTTTTGTTAGTTTTAATTTTTGATCAGGTAGTAAAGTCGTTAGTATTTAGTAAATAACACTAAATAATTAAGTCTAATAAAGTTAAATTTAAATTGCAGATCAACATTCTTGGATATTTTTCTGGCCCATGTTCTATACATCGTTCTACTTGGGTGATATATTCAGTACTGTTTACATACTAATAAATTTATGCACCGAGTTCTTAGTACTTGTAAGTAAAATTATTATCAAACTGCTTTATTAAATTGTTATCTAGCTATTTAAATAATAAAGATTTATTATAGTATAACGGAGTATCCCTCCTGTATCCCTGAAGGGTTTGGCATTAGCCCACATTTCCCTAATTCTGTTATCAAATTCCATGCATTGAGGGGCATAGTTCCATACTCCGTGCTGTTATTGAGAATTTCTATACAGAAGAACCCAATAACACTTTGCCCGACTCGGCAATCGAACCCTCAACAATCGGACTTGCGACCACTAGACAAATGAGGTTGCTAGATATTTAAATAGGTATTTATAGTATTTTTCTTTATATGTTACAGGTAGTCACATATCTATGTCTATTGGAATCAATGATTTACGAATGGCCCAAGCTTAAACGATGGATGATCAATGTCGGATTTAGTGTTGCTGCTTGCCTGTTCCATCATTTCACTATTTCTAATGTAAATACATAACTGTTGATATATAATCTATCCATATATAAAAAAATAAATGTGTGTATATACGTTCCCTGGACTCGAAAACGGCTGGAGCGATTTAAATGAAAGTTTTAGTAATCTTCAGATTAGCCCAGCGGATGATCCTGTAAAGTTTGGTAGCGATCGAATCAACAATTTTTTTTTTTTCGGCTTTTTGGTAATTTTGCGCGATACCCGTGCGAAGCCGAGGCGGGTACAAATTATATAATAAATAATAAAATAGGAAATCAATAGGACTTTTTACATCAAGAGAGTATCGTATAATGACGCGCGTTCATTTGTTACATTATGTTAACTGGTTGTTGGTTGATATATGGAGGAATTAGGGTATGATGTTCCTCTCTTCGTGGTTAGCCTTTTTTTGGTAAGCATGGTTAGAACACATCATAGGCTATCCTCCGCCTGGGGTGGTGGAGGGTTGTGTGAGTAATAATGAACCCTCAAAATGCGTTTTTTTAACTAAAAATATTTCTTATACTTATCTCGTGATATATAATTATTAAATTAATCAAAATTTTGAAAAAACAAATCTTGTCGACTTAGTTTATAATCTGACAAAACGACAGAGACCAAAATCAAATTAATTCATAAAGATTTAGATGTAAGAAACATTCACGCCCAAACACCTATTTTGCGCGTATTTCAAGGCAATTTTGTTGGAAGCCGGTACCTAAACGATACTCTTCGAACTGTAGAAAATTCACTGGCTTTTAAAGAAAGAAGATATAAATATGCTGGTTCGATGAAAGAAAGCGGATTCTTCCAAAAGTATCAGTGATATAACAAGTGATATTATTTTACTGAGACGTGCCTAAATCGGAAGTCATAATTAATATAAGAAAAAAAAATCGTTGTCTATATATTTTCAATAATAATTTTATTAGAGATCATGTCGAAATCGAGATATAGGTACATTATATTGTGGTTATATTTTTCGGAATTCGTGAAATATCGATGACGACACGGTTGGCGTAGTGGATAAGCGATTAGCTTTCTGCGCTAAGTGTCGCGGTTTCGATACCCGCACGGAACAAATATTTGTATGATCTACAGATAATTGTTTCGAGTCTGGATGTTTGTGTGTATGTGAATATATGTGTTTGTAAACGCACCCACAATACAGGAATTATTTCCTAGTGCGGGGCAACGTTTTTTTAAAAAAAATATAAAAAATATATCACATTACAGAAATCTTTATCTTTAAACGCTTGACATGCAACTGGTTTTTATTATAATTCACGCAAAAATATTGAATAATAACAAACAAAAACAGAATTTTAGCACAGCCACTTATACACTACATGTACCAAGAAAAAGACAGTTAATGATCGGATACAGTCGAGATTTTAGTGACTTCTTAATATTATTTTGATTGATTAGTAGCGATTGTATTTTAATTTATTATCGTTATGTAGTCACCAATCAAACTGAGAAACGATCTCTAATAGAGATTTATTTCTAAACACGACAACTGGCCACCTATTAGCTCCATAAGAATGATGACGGTTGAGGATTTAGGTTTACCTTGAGAATATTCTAACTTTCGAGTAGCGTTTTAATGTCTCATTTTTTTTTTCAGTCTCGTATTGTTCTTTGGGCTTATGGCAAAAGCTTATCAACTTTGGCAGAAACAGTATTTCTTTATTTGTTCTACCCAATAGGAAGACTTATAGACGATTTTACATTCCATTATGGCATTGCACCCACCCGACTACGGATTTTAAGTTTGCAGTTGGTGGCATTTTACTATATCGTAAGTTTATACTATGAACAAAACCGTGAAGATCTCGACACGGCACTACCTCTGGGGGGCAATTCTCGAGCTATTAGAGATTATGTCGAAATAGAGATACATCAAAAATCATCGCGGATATCGCTCGCCTACCTTTTTCATAAGTCAACACACTAGTGGTTGGATGTCGTTGATAGGACGTGACTTTTTCTATAGAGGAAGAGACTAATAGAGATGTATGTCGAAGAATACGAGAATTGCCTCCCTGGCGTATCTTAATTTTGTCAATCATCCCTAAGTCTTTTTTTATATTATTTCTACAAATGTGGGCTTGTCAGTACAATAAACATAACATAACATAGCATTACGCCTATATTCCCTTAAGGGTAAAGCAGGTGTGTACTATTGTACACCCACATTTCACCGATGCCGTAATTGAGTCCTATGTAATGGCGGGCGAACTTATTGCTGTTTACTGGGCACAATTTCAGACTCCGTGCTGCTACTGAGAATTTCCATACAGAAAAACCCAACATTTTGCCCGACCCGGGAATCGAACCCAGGATCTCACGCATATCAGTCGCGCTTGCGACCACTAGACCAATGAAGCAGTTTAATATTATAATAAATAAAAAAAATCTGAATATATATTATTAATAAAAAAATATCGCAAGAAATTTTTTGGCAGGGAACTTTTAAGAATATATGAATGTTATGCTTATACAGACAAAGCTCATAATTAGGTATACCTTAAACCATATACTGTTGAAGAAAGTTCCAATTTAACATGTTGAGACGACCCGGGTACGTCTTAAAACTGCGACCAGACACCGGAGGACGGGCAGCAGCGTCCTCTCACTAATCGGTGAGCCACTGCGATCCCCAAGCCGCCTGCCAAGCGTGGGGATTATGGCAAACCCCCCCACTTGGGGGAGGCCTTCGTTCAGCAGTGGAGGTCTTCTGGCTGATGATGATGATGATGTTGAGTTGACGCGCACTTTTAAAATGTATTTCAACGGAGTAAGACTTCTATTCCCTTACTAACACCGTATGACCACGCTATTGTTGTGTACCCGCTTGCATTTAATTTCTAATTTACTTTTACAGTTCAAAATCTACGTCATGTTTCAAGCTATCTGGGATGTGTTGATCAGTTCGGGTGTCGCAAAAAATGTCACGCACTTCCGATGGTCCTGGGCAATTATGATTTCGCCTGTCTTTCTTGGCAGTCTGTTTATTGTCTACAGATACCTCATCGTATACAGAATGGTATTTTTTTTTATAACATAACATTACTTCACGCCTGTATTCCCGAAGGGTTAGGCAGAGGTTTACTATCGTACACCTACATTTCGCCGGTGCTGTTATTGAGTGCCATGTAATAGGAGCGAGCCAATTGCCATCGCCCCGTAGGGCACAGTTCCAGACTCCGTGCTGCTACTGAGAATCTCCAGATAGAAAATCACAATAACATTGCCCGACCCGGGAATCGAATCCAGGACCTTACGCTTGCGACCACTAGACCGATGAGATAGTCTATTTTTTTTATATATAGGTATACTACACAGAATTGCGAAATTTTTATTTGTGATCAAATAGGTATCACTAACGCAGAGGATTGAGAGCGGTGGTGATTTGTCCACCGTCAAAAGCAGAGCTCATAAGTTAAAAATCTTTAGCCAAAGCATTTAATAAAATACATAAACCATGTAACCAGTAACCATGGAGTTTCCTGCCCATTTTTCTCCATAGAAAAACAACACTGGAACGTGGCAACTAGAGTCTGACTGTTCCTTGCATTTAACTGGTCTACATGAATATAATTATATTTTATTATTATTACTTTTGGAAGGCGTGCGTGGTGCCGATGCTAACACGCAGAGGCTTTAAGAAGAGCACTTTAATAAAATGTGATGGAGATATAACCAGAGATTATCCCTGTATGCGCTATAGAAATGCACCCAAGGACAAACCCTGGTTGGTGTAAGACAATTGCAGATGTGGAGAAAAACTACTTAGGCTACTCTGATAGGATGGTAGTGGACTGGGTTATTGGGAACTATGGAAACCTATGGCTCCTGCCGAAAAAATGTAATAAAACGCGTAAAAATGGCAGACGGAGACTTGCCAACTCACTAATTGGGCCCCTCAAATAGTTGCTCGGGTCGCAACAAGAACCTGAGCGGCTGAAGGATGAAGAGGCTTCGCTGGTCTTTAAACTCAAATCACTTCTCCGGGCCCGGTACTACTGGCTCATTCGTCACTTACGCTCAGCATCCACCCTGCGAGCAGAGCTCTGCTCTAACGTCTCCACTCTGGACGGCCAATGAAGGTCACCCAGAGTCGGGGAACTTTTTAGACTTACCATCCATTGAATTCGTTATTAATTTGGGCAATTTATTATAGAATCCGACACAATGCACTAAGATTTATTCGTTTCGGTTAATCTAAATTTGGGTACTATAATTTTTTGATTTTTCTAGTATTTTTCGTCATGATTAAATCACTGTTTACTTTATATGATTGCAGATGCTTCTGAACATACGTTGTATTTTCAAAAATATACAGATCAAGGCTCTAAAGTATAGGGCTTAAACCGTACCAATAAAGAAACGAATACAAAATAGTGGCATTAGTTAGCTTAATGAATCACAAGAATTTACAAGCCGCCATTTTAGATTCTTTTGTATATTGATTCACGTTAAAACAATATTTAATTTTCAGACGTGGACCTACATATTCCGCCCATTACCTAAATGGGGCCCCCGAGATTTTTCAGTGCGACAATTAAGAAAGCAGTTCGATTCAAGATTTGTTAGTACATTATTATTATAAACTCTAAAGATCACTTGCCTATTCTACCCAATTATGTTGACTTTAATATAGTTTAATTGTATTAACTACTGGCTGACCAGTAGTTAATACAATTAAACTATATTAAAGACGTGAAAAATATATAAACATTACCTACACGTCAAAATACTCCTCCACATCACTGTCAGCCGGCAGTGTCCCCAGAAGACTAGCAGCATTGTCACGCTGTATGGCAATGCTGAATCTTTGTCCGAAGAATATACCAGCCTTTTGGTCGTGCGTAGAGTCGACTAATCGCTTGAAACTTTATTAAAGTAAACATTATCTCCAAAAGGAAAACTAACAGTAATTGGACATATTTATCATTTCATACCATTATATTTTTCATTATGTTGGGGTCGACTTTTATTACGAATGGTAACTGACATACTCCCAAACTGAGAGATACACGTATTAAGAAGTTACGATAGATAAAAAATTGCCGTTTTCTATGGTACAACTGTTTGGTTGCCAACAAAGCTTTTCTAACATCATCTCCCTAACCATTTCCCAACTAAGTTGTGGTCGCCTCCCAGTCTAACCAGATGTGGCTGAATATAAGTATTTTACACGGAGCGGCTACCATCTCGCCAACGCCACTCAATGACTGGAAGAGCGATTGTCCGAGTTTTTGGGTTCCTGATACCAATTGCTTAACGTGCTTTCCGAGACACAGAGTGGTCTCGATACGTAAAGACTGGTCACTAATCCAGAGACTGACCGCAGCAATCGCTGCTCCATCTGTGGGTTTTAACTATGTATTTAAGAGCCCCTATCAAAGCTACTTCAACATCATTTGACAAAGAAAAACATTTTTCACGTTTTCCAGTACATCGGTTCTGAAGTTCCAAGACTTCTCAGCCGTTACCTGATGTCGAAGAGAGAGTCCAAAGTCTATAAGGTGGATGTTCGTTATGACTTCGCTAGGAGATCCACCACACTGGCAGCGTCTATGGCGGTCCGATTTGGAGACCCGAGCGAGAAAAAAGAAGAATGAACATTCATAGTGATAAACAATATTATATTCTAGTTTGTTCTTAGAAGTATATTTATATATCGGTAAAACTGAAAATTCTCTATTTCAGTCTAAGATTCTTTTTGATTATTCTTTTTATTGATAATAACCATTATTATTATTTTTTTCAAAAAGACGGCATGTTTGGCACAGCGGTTGAGTGATCGATTGCTGCGCTACGTGTCGCGGATTCGAATTTCGCAAGGAACAAATATTTGTATGACCTACAGATAATTGTCCCGGGTCTGGGTTTTTGTGCATTTGGAATATTTGTGTTTGTAAACGCACCCACGATACAGGAATAATAAATAGTGGGAGCAGTCTGTTTAAAAATATAAAATAAAAAAATTACTCTTATTCTGAAGTTTTATTTAACCCCGTGGTTCTAAAAGGTTAGGCTCTTTCCCCTATATTTTATGGGATTCAGTAACGGTATCGGCAGAAAGTGGTTGTACAGCAGTATATCCCTACGGGAATACAGGCGGAGATATGAGTGAGTTGCTATCATCAATGACGTAGAATTATGCATTACACGGGGAACAATTTAGACCTGTATATCACCATTTTCATCTCATTTTAGACGTGTTGTTGCGCGTTGACGCGCGTTGGTACGTTCAGATAGCTGCTGACTTTTCCCGCGTCGGACCGTTCAGATGGTGAGAGGCAACGCGCGATGCACGCAAGTTTTTGCTGTGAATATTCATATCTCAATCTGCTTCGGTCGAGTTTCATATCATTTAATGGTTGAATAATATATATAAAAAAAAAACATACATAAACCTACATTTTGAATCCATCTTCTTATAGAAAATAGATCTTGTAATATTTTTTCTAAACGCGGCTGTACCAAACGTAAGCGCGCGTCAAAGCACATAGATACATCTGAACGAATGTACCTATGTAAAATATATAATTATATAAACGCGTAATAAAAAAATGGACGTTCGATTTTTGTCATCTAAACATAGCCTTAGTCCACCTGGTGCCGTAATTATCGCAGTACGGGCGTAGCATGTGGAAAAGTCAATTAAATAGTCCGATGAGCTAGAAAGGCTATGCTGATGATGATGAAGCTTTTTGAAGACCGGGTGACAGACAACAGAGGCCGACACTTCACTAAAACACTGCCAATACGATTGGTATAACTGAATTGAATTTATTTGCATTTGACACGGTTTGAGCCATCCCTGATAAATATTTATGTGTCATAGAGTAATTTCCTTAAATTCCGTACATATTAAAAAGAGTAAGACAAGAAGTGTTTATGATTAAATTGCTTTCAATGTTTTGTTATTCCAGTGTTGCACTGGCTAGTCTGCAAATTTTTATATTCAACTATGTATTTAATATATATAAAAAAGAATATACTCAATGCAGATGCACATCATCCGTTAACGAGATCATAAAAAACATCATCTGTTTCACCTAAAGCCATCTATCGAACTTGATGTTAAACTTTGCTTCCCTGTTAATTTGACAAACAATGAAAGCACAAGGGTGAGTTATAAAAGCCATTGGCCATGTGCACCAGAAAATTGGGTTTATGATTTGTTAGTTTAACACGCGTTAAGTTACGAAACATAAACAAAAAAAATCGCGAGCATCGATAAATAAATCGAATCGTCATCTTAAGTGGTCTCAAGACTATCGCAATACCAACCTTTCATCGACCACTTAAAGTATTAATTCGTTTGCATGCGTTGATTCAGATGCCACTACTAAGAAGTACATTAGGTACCTATTTACTTAGAATAGTATAGAAGAGGGTAGAATAAAGTTTATTTCAAGTCTCAGACTCAAAAAGGTCAGTAAAAGTAAAAAAAAAAATGCACTGTAGTACATGCAACAGGCAACAGTGAACTATGGGCAATGCACCCTGTCAGCAATCATATTCAAGAGCCTGTTGGAACTGACCCTAACTCGTCGCGTAACGCGTACGCATTCTGGTGTAAAAGCAGTTTACTCGCGCCGCCGTAAACATGGCTGACGCACTACAACGCCATGGCAGCCCCATCAGTCTCCGAAATTAGTTATTATATTAAATAGTATATAATATTATATAGTAACACTAAATAACTATAGTTACGGACTGCCTCATTCTCATTCTCACTCTCTCACACGAATGAGACGTAAGAACAGGGCCGTCAAAGAGCAATCAAAGTAGTTGACAAGGAAAACATTGATTTATTCATGAACTAGCGACCCGCCCCGACTTCGCACGGGTAGCAGAGCATGAACACCTACTTTTTTTCTGTCGTAGTGTCGTATCAGCCTGTTGTGTAGAGCATTTAGGCGGCGCCCCCCAGTAAAGCTCCCAATCGGCATGATTTTTCCGACATCTTCAACAATCAGCGTAATATTTCAGCCAATTTACACAAAATCTTATCAAATTATACACCTAAACCTTCCTCATGAATCACTCTATCTATCGGCCAAAACCGCATGAAAATCCGTTCAGTAGTTTTTGAGTTTATCGCGAACCGACAGACAGACAGACGTGGCAGGGGACTTTGTTATAATACGTAGTGAAGTCCTCTCATACTTTCCCATTCGCATTATTTTCTTCCTGCACCAACAATAGTGGTTATTTGTCGGGAACATGGCCCCTGGGGATTCAACCGTGATATTAATGGGGACACTTCATCACCACAGTATGATGACCGGACTCCAATGTATTGATGTAACGCATTTGCTACTGAAATTGCTGATAGGAATTTCCCAAAAATATTATGGATATATTGGAATTTCGGTTAATAATAATATCGAATATACGATACTCTTTAAACAATATCAAAGTAAAAATACAACTTGTAATTGAATTATATGGAGGAAGGATAATGGAAACTATTTTCAGGAAACAAGGTAATAAGTAATATTACATAGCATCACGCCTATATTCCCCGAAAGGTTAGGCAGAGAATGCTACTGCATACCTACATTTTTCCGATTCGGTTATTAAGTCCCTTGGATAGGGGGTGAGCTTATTACCATCTACCGGGCACAGCTCCAGACTCCGTGCTGTCACAGAATTTCCATACAAAAAATTCTAATAACACTTTGCCCGACCCAGGAATCAAACCCAGAACCTCATGCTCACCAGTAGTGCTTGCGACCACTAAACCTAGGAGGCAGTCCACTGATGGGTCGGCTGATCACTTCAGATTTAATTTTTTATTTTTTTTATTTGTCTCTCGCAGTTAGCTCAGGGAGCTTTTACTGCTTAACCGGGCAAATGGCGAGACCAGAAGGGCCTCCAGCCGAGCAAATTATATAATACTAAGCAACACTGCTAAGGGTGTCCCATAGTGGGACTCGAACCTCGGCTTAGGGCGTTGCTGGGGGGCAGACAAGAGAGGACTTGCTGGATCTGATTGTGAACAGATTTAATTAGGCATATATTTGTTTATATGTCACCGTACACCGTATCGTATGATGTATGGCAGTGGAAATGACCCAAGCGCCAGGGGAATGATAAAAACCAAGCGATGACGTCCAACGTGATTGCGTAAACGAAAATTTCCAATTATTGCACCATGAAAAATCGTGTAAGCTCGGTTTTTTATTTTCTGTTTTTTATTATTTGTATGTCTTTTCCTTGCACGGGACTACATAGTCCCGGACTATTGGAAGGCGTGCGTGGGGCCGAAGCCAACACGTAGAGGCCCTTTAAGACAGCTTTAATGAAATATTATGGTGACATACCCAGCGATTATCCCTGTATGCACTATAGAAATGTTGTGTATTATTGTGTTTTTTATTATTATTGTTTTCATTTGTGGATCTATTAAAAGACTTTCGTGTAATGTGCTTTAAGTTCGCACCAAGGGCAGTGACGATTTATAACAAAACTATGTTTAATGATTATTTTATTACTTATAAAGAACATAGTTCATTTACAATAAGCTTAAAATTATTATTTATAACTAATTTTAGCTATTACACGATTCAACCTATAACAGAGATCAAACGGTTTTAAAAGAAATTATCGTAGACATATTTCTTCAATCGGCTTTTAAATATAGCAATTGATTGACTCTCCTTGATATCATTTGGTAAATCATTATATAATTGTGCTCCTTCATATGTAATGGTTTTCTTACCGTAATTACTTCTATGCCTTCTTAATTTGATTTTGTTTGTATTTCTTAAGCAGTGATGGAAAGTTCTTTTAGTAAATTTTAATTCCGATTGTATTTGTCCAGTAAGTATTTTTCTCACTAGTATGCACATTGTGTAATTGTACATTTGCTGCAGATTGAATATTTTGGTGGTTTTATATAATTGGCATGTATTCGTAAAACGGCTGTAATTAAATAATGATTTTATGACCTTATTTTGTGACACTTGAAGGTCTTTTAGATTGGACTTTGCGGCACATCCCCATATTTCGATTAGGTACTCAAAATGAGGTCTCACTAGACAATTATAAATAGTCATGCGTATTGTATGAGGAATACATCCCGCGGCTTTTCTAAGAATCCCAGTTAGTGACGATAATTTTAACTTATTGACTATTCTTCATATCATGACGATTTCATCAATTCTCATGACTGTTAGTGCTTTAACTGATACAATAAAAGTGGCTGTCAGAATAAACCTCAAAAGCGTGTCGTAAAAGATACAAAATTTCGTCTTTGAGACACGTTAATTGTGCCGTTACTGGGCTTCGGGCTATTACAGACTTCAAATGGGTGGGTTAATATATGGGCCACCGTCTTAGGTAGCTGCAATTTTGAGAGGATAACTATTAAATTGTTTGAGACGTAAAACAACTAAGTGGTCATCTACAGAACCTAAGCACAACCTGAAAGCAAAAGTAGCGATATCGATAAAAAAAACCGAAACTGTAATGCAACGAGTGCATATTTTGACGTAAAAAGTGGACGTCCTAAGTACGAACATTGGTCATCAACTTACCGTTATATAGGGAAATTTATGATAGATTAGTAGTGAGGACCTGGTATCGATTCCCGGGTTGGGCAAAGTAATATTGTTTTCTTTTTTCTGTTTGTTTATTCTCAGTAGCTGCACGGAGTCTGGAAATATGCCCGGTAAATGGTAAAGGGTCACCTTCGATTACATGGGGCTCAATAATTGCATCAGCGAAATGTGGATGTACAATAATACACTTCTCTGCCTAACCCTTCGGGAAATACAGGTGTAATGTTTTTTTTGATGTTCGACAACCTTTTTTAGTCTAAATCAAAAATACCTTACTGAATGTTGAAAGAACAAGAGTTCACATTATATATCATACTAGCTTTTGCCCGCGATTTCATCCGCTTAACCTACGTGCAATATATAATTTTATTTATAGCCTATAGCACTCAGGAATAACGTAATGAAATGAAATGAAATTATGAAATTAAATTATTTATTTTGCAATTAGGATTTTTCAATCACTTTTACACGTCTTTTTTAAACTAGATGGCGTCGGAATTTCCTTTGACTATCCCTGAGAAGAAACGCCGAAACAAACTCAGGGCTCAAAGTCTATTTTAAAGTCCACACAGATTGTAATGATGTAAGGGTTTATGTGAGACAAATATAGGGTGGAATAGCCTTTTGAAGAAAGTGCCATAACTATTTGAGCTAACCTGTCGCAACAGAGTGCAAGCTTTCTACCAGTGAAAGAATTTTGGAATCGGAGAATATCCATACAAACAGATTTTACCTCTCTATAATAGTAATATAATTATATAGAAGACTGTCCAGCAGTTCCTAGTACAATAAATCCAGAACATCCTAGCTTCAAAAATGCAATTCAACTCCATCTCCCAAGAAATTCGCAACAGATATCGCTCAGTGTAACAATTTTCTCATAACCAACTCCACAGTGGGAGATCGTAAAACGGATTTATACAACGAAACCATTTCCCATTTAAAAGTTTATTTTAAGGACGAATGAGACAAAAGAGTGGGGAAGACTGCATAACGTTTACCCCGAAAAGTTTAATTGAGAATAATTCTGTGGTAATTCTAAATGGGTCGTAACATTTGTAAGTGTTCCGCTAATTTGTTCCTGGTTGTAATGAGTTTTTATTTTAGAAACATTTTTGTTCTTTTTGGGGTGAGTTCTTAAGTGGTTCTCACTTTTATGGAACAGATAGGAAAAGTTCTTACTTATATAATCTGGCTTATTAATGACAGATTTGATTATTTATTTTATTTTGTTGC
Source organism: Shargacucullia verbasci (assembly GCA_947562105.1). Classification (NCBI taxonomy): domain Eukaryota; kingdom Metazoa; phylum Arthropoda; class Insecta; order Lepidoptera; family Noctuidae; genus Shargacucullia; species Shargacucullia verbasci. The sequence goes on from OX387283.1 coordinate 1,862,887, forward strand.
AATGCCTGATGTTATGAAACTATTTTTCAACGCGGGACTTCACTACATATTATAAAACAAAATCCCCCGCTGCGTCTGTTAGTCTGTTCGCGATAAGCTCAAAAACTATTGAACGGATTTTCATACGGTTTTCACCAATAGACAGAGTGATTCATGAGGAAGGTTTAGGTGTATAATTTGATAAAGTTTTATGTAAATTGGCTGAAGTATGACGATGATAGTAAGATGTCGCTTTACTGGAGTGCGCCGAATAAATGCTCGACGTAACAGGCTGATACGACACTACGACAAAAAAATTAAGGCGTATACTCGCTCTGCTACCCATGCGAAGCCGCTAGTATTATTATAAAATATATTTAGAAATTGTTTTCCGAGATATTAAATAAACTTTGTCAAAATTGCAATACTATTAAATATAAAATCGTATCATCGTAATATAAAATACAAAATAGATTTTTATGTAATTTTATACCTACATTTATTTTATAAAAATAAATACATTTCGGATCCACTATTTGTGTTTTTGTATTTGCGCAGAACTCACAGTCAGAACGCGAACTTTGTGTACCTACCGCACACTAAAAAGCAAGTAACATGGGCTCGGAAACTCGGAAAACCCAGTAACTCACGGTCGTTGGACCTTAAAAATTCAAACGTTGGAAAAACCAAGAAGCCATTTCGTCTTCACCCCCCATCTTCCGTACACCGTACACTTACTAGCAAAAGTATCGCCCCAGGCGCAATTTCAGCAATTTTGGCGCACTATGTTTACACAACGCTGATATTAGTTCTGGGGCGAGATACGAGCCGGCGAGCTTATTTATTTAGGCTTATGCACCAACGCTACAGTTGCAAAAATGAAATTCTGCCTGAAATTCAAGAGAAAATATTTATACGTATGTGGTATAATTTTGATAGATTCGCGTTATTTGATATTTTGAGTTATGGATAGAGAAATTATGTTTAGTGACGAGAATAGCAACCAATTCGGTGGAGCAAGCACCTCTTCACTTACTAAAACTTACTAGAATAATTTCTACTTTGTTGCCAATGTACCAATAAATGCTAGCGTATTATCTGAATAAATCTCTCCCTTTTTTACATTATTCAGTATCGTAACAAGCGGCTATAAGGTATAATAGATGAAGGGTTACATTAAGCTGTACAATACATGATGAACAGAAAATAAAAAATAAAACATGAATATTACCTGGCACATGGAGTAACAAAAAATGCAGAAAAAACGTCTAGGCGCTGGAAGGTATTAAGCAAAGTTGTTCTTTTCTTCATCAATACTATAGATTAGTATTTTTTACTATAACGAACATTGTGCTGGTTGAAGTTAAGGTCTCACCATCATCTTCTCTGAATCTATACATCTATACAAATAAATAAAATTGAAGTGTCTGTTTGTATTGTCAAAATAACAGCTTTTTATAAATGATGAATTTTAAAATGTTGTCTCTCTATCTGTTTGTTCCGGCTAATCTCCGAAACGGCTTGACGGGACCTCCACTGGCAGATAGCTGATGGTATAAGGAGTCATCATCATCATCATCATCAGCCAGAAGACGTCCACTGCTGAACGAAGGCCTCCCCCAAGGGGGGGGGGGGGGGGTTGCCATAATCCCCACGCTTGGCAGGCGGCTTGGGGATCGCAGTGGCTCACCGATTAGTGAGCGGACGCTGCTGCCCGTCCTCCGGTGTCTGGCCGCAGTTTTAAGACGTACCCGGGTATAAGGAGTAACTACTTTTATTTTAGAAAAAGAATTAGGGTTCCACGAAAAAAAATGCACGTGTTCGTGAACCACGCGGGCGAAGTCGCAGGCGGAAGCTAGTGGTCAAATAAAATGTAAAAGTTGTTAGCTGGATACAACTTTAAGTAATTTTTTTTTTTTATAATACGTGTCACTTTTGTCGGCCTGCAGTGTAAGTGCAGCAAAGAAATATACTCTCATTTGTGTAATGCGGTTGCAGGTCTTGCAGGTGGCTATTTACATTGGCGGCCGAACTACATTGTAATTTAGTTAAACTTATATACTTTTGGTTTGTTTTCTTGCATTACATGGACTTTATTTAACTTAGATTGTTTTATACTTTCCATTTCACAGTCGCGACATTAAATTGAAGTACTTTTCTGCAGCAAATACCGTTTCAACATATCGACTGTTAACTGGCAACATGTCCTATCTCGATTTTATGAGGATTTTACTTGGTTATACCATTCTAAACTATTTCATACCCGGCAGCGCTGCAAAAAGCATATTTTACTTCAATCAAAATTAGACGCCTACATCGTTTTGTACTAACATCGAGCGCGTTGTATGCACAATGCGGTCGATAGTTTCTTCTCAATCCTGTAATTTTGTCAAAAATGAAATATACCAGTTGCCAGTTCACAGTCGATATGCTGATACAGGCACTTTTTTGCCATGGTAAGAACTTTTATTGGTACTTTTAATATTCTCTTTCTTGTGAAAATGTAAAATAACTTGACTGCCTAGTCTAGTGGTTACAAACGCGACTGCTGAGTGTGAGGTCCTGGGTTCGATTCTCGGGCCGGGCAAAGTGTTATCCGGGAATACAGGCGTGATGCTATGATGATGATGATGTAAAATTCTCTCTCAACTCTCGTGGCTTTTCGGAGAGCACTTTTAGCGCAGTGAGCAGTCGATCGCTCATCGACTGCTGCGCTTCGCGTCATGGCTTCGAGGCCCGCACGGAACAAATATTTCTATGACCTATAATACAAAATAGTAGTTCTGGGTCTGACTGTTTGTGCATTGAACATTTGTGTTTGTAAACGCACCTACGATACAGATATTATTCATAGAATGGGACAAGGTATTAAGAAATAAAAAATACAACTATTTACAAACAGACAAGGAAACAGTATTGGGATTAAGAAACCAGAGCATAATATGGAAACTGGTATATTCGTCCACAGATACAATATTACAATCTTGTAAATCTAACGAAAAGAATCTAAAGATTTGACCAGCAATATCAAAAAATAAAATGAACCAAAATACCCTCCAACTATTACACCAAAATCTATAACAGCCTTTAAACTTCCGAAGCTAATAAATACACATGCGTTCAAAAATACTATACAGTATTTCATAGCGTGTTCAGTGACCCGTGCGATAGTACAATTGGGTACACCTGCGGTATCGTGTTGTGAATTTTAAAGCGGCGCAACATCTCCCGCAAACTCCGCCCTGAATAGTAATATTATAGAACGGAGTTAGCGCTCCCCGTTTTATTGCACCGAAGTGTACGATTGCGTTTCGTACTGATTTGTGAATTATTTGTATTTGGATTTTATCTTGGATATTTGAGTATGTTTAATATAGGGTTGCTAACTGTCCTGATTTTTGGAGTGTCCTGAGTTGTCCTGGATAGTTATTAAGTAGCGTCTTGGGCTTTTTAAAGAGTCCTCGTAAGGTCTTGTGTTTTATTATTCGCGCACCACTACTGCCTCAAACCAAGGACGTCGTCAAGGACCAGAAGACGTCCACTGCTGAACGAAGGCCTCCTCCAAGGGAGTGATTTGCCATAATCCCCACGCTTGGCAGGCGGCTTGGGGATCGCAGAGGCTCACCGATTAGTGAGAGGACGCTGCTGCCCTTCCTCCGGTGTCTGGCCGCAGTTTTAGGACGTACCCGGGTCACAGGGTTATTTCATAATTTTTTAATTTAATTCTTCATTTCATTTCTTATATAATTTAATTGAAGATAATTTCATAAAACATTATAATTGCTATTCATTGAGTTTCATTGGCACTGTTTTCTTATACTTTTCTTATACTGCGTACTGTTTATAAACCGAAATTTTCTGGCATATCCACTTTCAAATCCTGGTTTTCAAAATTTGGGGATGGCATCCTTAGTGTAATATAAAGTAGTACAAACCTGTATTCTTAACTTAACTACTAATGAAATTTAGAATAGTAGTATGTGAATAACTTCGGATTTTACGACTAAAAGTCATCGTTGCATAACAAAGTAGGGAACAAACCTTTGAAATAAAAGTTTGAACAACAATTTTCAAAGTTGATCACCCATTATAACTGCATTTCATGAAATGCGAATGAACCGGAGGTTTTGTTTCCGGCCGCGTCTGACATGCCGGAGCCGAACAAATCATGTAATAACCGGAGAGAGGTCGAAAATGCTCCAATGTGGATTGTGAACTAAAATATTTATTATCTCTGGATTGTTGTAAAATAAGTTACAAAATTATTTCGGAAATATTATACCGTCAGGCTTATAATAGTTTAATGTCACTTGTACATACATAGCATCACGCCTGTATTCGCCGAAGGTTTAAGCAGGGGTGTACCTACTATTGAACACCCACAATAGGCTCGCTCCCTATTAAGTACCTGATAGGGGGCGAGACTGTTGCCATCTACCGGGCATAGTTCCAGACTTCGTCTGCTACAGTGAATTTCCATACAGATAAACCTAATAGCGCTTTGCCCGACCCAGGAATAACTCAAGATCTCACGCTCAGCAATCACGCTTGTGACTATTAGACCAAAGAGGCAGTCTCTTGTGTTCACTATCAAAACATGATGTCATAATAACAAAATAATGCTCGAAAAGTATGTAAAGCCTTTGGTCCTGCGCCTGATCCCTCTCCGGTCGTGTCGGATTGCCGTCCCATCGGACTATGAGAGTGAAGGAATAGAGAGATCACCTGTGTTTACGCGCACTTGAGCTCTATAATATCTCCTGCGTAGTTGACTAATCTCCAATGAGATTGGCCGCCATAACCGAAATTCGGTCAGGAGGACATTATTAACAAAATAATATAAGAAAATTAAAAGAACAGTCAAATACCTAATTCTAGGTAGTCATAAAGAATCACTATCACTGGCCTACGAACAGTTGTCCCGGTTCTGGGTATGTATGATACAGAGAACTCCAATGTAAAGACAAAATTTTACAAAAGAAAAATATCATCAATGTCTCAGTGACACGTGGTTCAAGGAAATAAAATTTGACGACACGGTTGGCGCAGCGGCTAAGCGATTAACTTTCTGCGCTACGTGTCGCGGGTTCGATCCTCGCACGGAACAAATATTTGTATGATCTACAGATAGTTGTTTCGGGTCTGGTTGTTTGTGCATGTGACATGTATGTTTGTAAACTGTACCCACGATACAAGCCTGAAAATCACATGCCTAAAATATCCTCAAAAACCCAAAGAAGCAGCTCATCCGTATACCAACCCTCCAACTCAATCCAAACAACACAAATACCAAGCAAATTGTAACAAAGCAAGAGAAACACACATTAATAGCCCATCAGAGGCTTGCAAGTCACGCCCATGATTGATGGCCGATCAGTCGGAGCAATTTTTCAGATCTGACGGCTACATCAGCATGGTATACTGAAGATGATTTGATCACATCTGAGATGTTTGATTGTTAGGCTTGTGTAGGGCCTATCCCCTAAGATATATTGAAAATCTCCGATGGTTAATGAATAGAATCGTGTTTTGGTGTAGTGGTCACAAGCGTGACAGCTGAACGTGAGGTCCTGGCTTTGATTCCTGGGTCGGGCAAAATGTTATTGGGTTTTTCTGTATGAAATATCTCAATAGCAGCACGGAGTCTTGGACTGTGCCCGGTAGATGGCAATAGGCTCACCCCCTATTACGTGGGACTCAATAACGGCATCGGCGAAATGTGGGTGAACAATAGAACACCTTAGCCTAACTCTTCGGGGCATACAGGCGTGATGCTATGTTGTGTTATAATTGTCTTAATTATTATGCCTCCCTCAGAATATTTTGGTAGTGTTTCTATTTTCTGGCGGGTATATACCGTAACCCAAAAAAGAAATAAAAAAAAATCGTCGTTTTACCTACAGACTCTATTCTAACACGTGTTTTGAACTCTGCATCAACATAAAGCTTCACACCTAATTTTGAAGTAGATTGGCTCAAAATCATTTACACAACAATGACGCTGACGCTTAGCATTAGAAACATTGTTAGTACCTACTAAAGCTCGTATAAATAGGTTCTACATGTAAATTTTATATCATCATCATCATCATCAGCCAGAAGACGTCCACTGCTGAACGAAGGCCTCCCCCAAGGGGGGGGGGGGGGGTGCCATAATCCCCACGCTTGGCAGGCGGCTTGGGGATCGCAGTGGCTCACCGATTAGTGAGAGATCGCTGCTGCCCGTCCTCCAGTGTCTAGCTGCAGTATTAATATGTACCCGGGTCTAAATTTTATATACAGGCTTGAAATAACAAGTTATATAAATGATTTCCTTCCTTAGCTTTTTTTAAAAACGTTGTCCCACACTAGGAATCATTCCTGTCCTGTATCGTGAGTGCTTCCCAAACACATATATTCACATACACAAAGACGCAGGCCCGAAACAACTATCTGTAGATCATACAAATATTTGTTCCGTGCGGGAATCGCACCCACAACACATAGCATAGCAGTCGATCTCTCAACCACTGCGCCAAACGTGTCATCAATATTATATGGCATTTCCTTTGATACAAATTCTCTCTTTTTATAAATCGAGAAATCGAATGCAGAATTTTTTAAATCCATTGCAACAATATAAAAAAGGGAAAACAAGGAAAAGTAAGCCTTTATAGTAGAATAATTAGAGCAAATATGTTCACTAATTAAGACGAACAAGACTCATTAGTATCCCTAACATGGCTCTTCGTGTCTAACAGTTAGGGGCTCAGCAGTAATGCGGGAATTGATGTACACGCTAACAGAAAGCCTGGGGGAAATATAAAAAAATTACCCATGCTTGTACTAGTGTTGTGCAGAGAGAAGACGTAAACGTTATCGATGTTTAGAAGAAACTTCCCGATAAGTTTAGTAATCCACTAACGCTACCGAAAATAAATAAAAGACCGTGATAGTTCAGTGAAGCCGGTTTTGAAAGTTAGTATGGTAAGTGAATGAAATACTTGTCCTTTTTTCTTTCCCAATGTTGCCATCATTTACGTCGATATAAATATCCCGTAGATAGTCAATTATAGTTGACTTTTAATGCCAGAGGCAAGGTCTTTTTTTTGTGTTACCATGAGTACTACAACCACATTTAATGAAAAATAATGAGTAATCAGAAAACAGGAAAAACATCAAGTGTTTATACATCTCTAATAACTACTTCTGTGATAACGAATTTAACGTCAAGTCCAACTCGCAATGCTTACAATATGCATAAATGCTTATGCTTTTCTATAATAAATAAATATAAATAATGCTACTTATAATTATTTATTTTATTGGAAATTATTGGATTGAAACACATAACCCCCTCTTTTTACCTGTTACTCTGTCCATCCTAAGGTTGTCTGACAGAAATCGCCAAGTGCGATAAGACCGCCCGTTGTACATCTCTATTGGTTTCCATTTTGTATATTTTTTCTGTTTCTGGTGTGCAATAAAGTGTATTGTATTGTAACTACAAAATTGGTAAAAAACACCGAATATATTGTATCATAGATTTCAGAACACTGCTATCGATATCAATACCGTCACATCACTAGATTTAAGGAGACATTCTCCGTAATCCGTATTTATTTTATTTAGTAGCTAAGTACGAGTAATGGGGTTGACAGCCAACGTAGGAGGGGGTTGGAGATTCGGATTATTTTACGACAAACGTTACGAAACGGATTTACGCTAGTTGTAGCGTTGCGTTTACATTTTAGGGTGCTGTTTATGTTAATTCAAAATTGTATAGGCGTGTATGTGATGCATGGGGAATTCGGCTTGTTACTTTATGTGCGTGGTTTCTCAAGTACTTCTGGTCCTCGGGGTACTTGAGGCTACAGTCTAGAATCTCACCAGATGGAATCGTAGCTAAAGCTCGGACAACATCTCATCCTAAGATAAATGTTGATTGGGAATAGTATTATTTTGTGGGCGTGGTGTTTAGACTTTGCAAGATATCACTGCATATATTTTCAAGTGTTAGTGTCTAAATTAAGATTTTATTATAGATTGTTATGTGCATGTTAGTCTTTAGGGATTTATATACTATGGGTATTTAGTATTTATTATATATTTGTCCAACGAATTGCAAAAACTTAGTTTGACTAAATTTTCATATCTAAGATCAAACTGCATGCGCTATAAGTAAGAAATTTGTTCAACATTCTCAGTCAAAACAAAACCTGTCCAGTTTCAAAAACATCAAAGAATCCATTTCGTAAACACGCACAGTTTTCAACGGGTCTCTCAAAAGTTATCCCTGTAGATTTCTCGTCCGCATATCTTCGTTTTGATTTATTCCTTTATCCTTTATCCCATTTTGGGGTCGAATAGTCCATGACCTTTTCTTACGAAACGTTTATACATTTTTAGCGGTTGATATTTTAGAGATTTTGTTTGAAATGCGAAGAGTTTTTTCTTGGAAGGGATAGTTTTGAAGAGAAATGTTTGGTCAAAGTTGAATGATATGGTTTTTGGGGAACGTTTGCGTTTATATTATGGCAGAGTTTTCCCTATTGGGTGAAGTTTCAAATGATGTAAATATTGGAAGTTAAAGGATTGTCTGAGGGTCTGGATTTCAAGGTCGAGATTGCTTGAATTTTATCGGGATGAAACGACAAAGGGACTCAAATGAAACAAGAAATCTGACTCCATACACGAGTCGTGCAACTTGCAATACATAAAACGTCAAACACTACTTTTTTTACTCCTACATTTAATACATATGTATGTATGTCTGCGTCAATTAATTATTCTACCATTGCAGTAAAAAGAAAAATAAATATATAATCACAAATTTTGTCCAAAATTTTGTCCAATCTGATTGTCACTAGCATTCGCGATATTTGCTTGCACTCGCCAAACAAGCATAACACTCTTATTTTGTAAACAATAAAGTCTCATATCGATAGTTACTTATTTTGATAAACGCAAACAAACGTTGGTATTTTCTGTACAATTGTACACATCAACGTCATAGAGGCTTTGTGTCACATGTCACGTTGGTAATTACCGCTTTCTGTTGGTGACTGTACAATCGAATTGGGGATGATTAATTTAGCGAGAAATACCCGTCTGTTCACTAATAATATTGCTTTCACGCTATATTTTGTTTAAACATTTTTTTTTGGGACTTCTACATTTGGGTTTATGAAAGTAAAATATAATGCAGTTTCTTACTTCTTCTTGCGAGAAAATTGAATGGAATAAGTGTGTCCCTGTTAATCTTATAACAAAATATGTATAACCACTAACGCCATCTATGTCCATATGTAACATAAGAAATTTGACAAATAAACGTCACTCTATTGAAAACGTCACACTGTGTATTATTAACAGTCCCGGCTTTTTTCTCTAGTTTCAATGAGTTGTTTGAGAATGAGCTTCTTCGATGGTCTGATCCGTGATCAAAGCACGACTGGTGAGCACGAGGTCCTGGCATCAATTAGCGTTATCGGATTTTTTCCGTATGGAAATTCTCGGTTTACGGGTAGTGCCTGGTAAACAGCAACCGACTCACTGCCTATTATATGGGACTCAATAACAGCATCAGCGAAAAGTGGGTATATAAATACACCTCTACGTAACTCTTCAGAGGATACAGGCGGGATGATATGGTTTGAGAATAATGTAATCTCATACTGAGTTTGTGATCTTCAAGACATTAAGGCCACGTGTGGCTGCAACGTGTGCTGCATCTAGTTCCTAATGTTGATATTTTACGTGCAACAGTCGAACAAAGACGGCACGGCACGGTTGGCAGAGTGGTTGAGCGATCGACTGCTGCGCTAGGTGTCGCGGGTTCGATTCCCGCACGGAACAAATATTTGTATGATCTACAGATTGATGTTTCTGGTCTGGGTATTTGTGTATGTGAATATACGTGTTTGTAAACGCACTCACGATACAGGATTTATTCCTAGTGTGGGGCAAAAAAAAAGTAACCTGCATCACCAGAATAAGAGTATTTTTTCGTATGATATATCTATAATGGATATAAAAATTTAATCATATAAAATTTAATAATTAAACTAATATTTAAATAGACTGATGATTGCCGTATTGGTATTGTGATCGCAAGCGTGACTGTTGAGAGCGGGGTCCCGCGCTCGATTACCAGGTCGGGAAAAATGTTATTGGGTGTTTCTGTATGGAAATTCTCAGTAGCAGCATACAGTACACCTCTGCCTAACACTTAGGGTAATACAGGCGTGATGATCAATTATGTTTGGCATTCCAATTTCAGTCTTAGGTATAAAACTCATATTTAATATTAAGTTGTGGATTTTGCTTGCCATAAAGTGAAAGGAAGATTCAATAGCCATTATATAAAAAAAAAAACTAGAAATCAAAAGCAGTTCATATCGATATTCAAACCTTTTGAAATTAACGCTTACAATTAAATTGGATATCCTCTACTTAGTACAGAAACGGATAACGAAACAATAATTACAGACACAGGTACTTTTTAACGTTTATTGTTATTGTGAGAGACACTTACTAAATTAATTGCCGAGTGCCGACCGAGATTAAGTAGACATTTTAGCTTCCAAAACACGTCGAAACTCCGCTAGAAGTGTGAAAGTGTTTTATGTAATGCCTTTTAGCTATGATTGCCTAGTACTTGACTGTCTCATTGGTATAGCGATCGCAAGCGCGACAGCTGAGCATGAGGTCCTGTGTTCGATTCCCCGCAGCCTAATTACGTTAAAATAGCAACAGCAATGTGACAGCCACGAGACAGCAGCCTCATTGTTGGACATATATGACACAAAAGTGACGTTTGAAAGAAGATATTGCCCGATCTACGCCTATCGCCAGCTGTACATCGGTAACTAGGCTGCGGGTGGGGCAAAGTGTTATTGGGTTTTTCTGTATGGAAAGTCTCAGTAGCAGTACTAATCTGTGCTCGGTAGATGGCACGCCCCATTAAAAATCTTGATTTCATAAAAATAAGGAAAAAGAGAAAGAGAAGACATAAATATAAAGATTTCTACTTTAAGAAAGTAGAAATTCAGTTGTATTAAGAAGTCAAAAAGAAAGCAGAAGAGGACCAGTAGCGATGGCTCTAACGACGACAATTGAGTTCTTAGAGAAGAACTTTTCATCTCTTCTTTCTTTCTTCTCACTATTAAAAACCAATGCAAAGAACATTCCGTTATTTTACTACATGTCATGAGAAAACTGTAAAAGATGTTTAAATCGATTATTCCATAAAGAAGAGTTTTTAAACGTACATTCAACTGTATGGGCGTTCAAATTGCGCATCCACGATTGTGTTACATCAACAGTAAAATTTCCCGCAGTAAAAACGTTCACAGTGGAGTCAAGATTTGTGTTATTTTATGTATCGCGGCTCTTGGTAATTACTTACGATGTAATGGGGCGAGATAGAATTACACTATGGGGATAACGCAGAAGAATTATAGGGAAATTCTATGGTGAGATGTTTCCTGATTCTCACCTGTCGCGTTAATGGGTTTAATTTCGTTCAGTCTGATATATAGAGTGCGAAGGAACCTATCGTTAAAACGATACTGATTGCCAAATTTTAATTCAATGCTTATACAAATATTTTACTAGAATTAACTGCATTAACATAACATAGCATCACGCCTGTATTCCCCCAAGGGTTACGCAGAGGTGTACTATTGTACACGCACATTTCGCCGATGCTGTTATTGAGTCCCATTTAATAGGGGCCGAGTCTATTGCCATGTACCGGACACAGTTCCAGACTCCGTGCTGGTACTGAGAATTTCCATACAGAAAAATCCAATAACACTTAGCCCGACCCGGTAATCGAACGCAGGCACACGCTTAGCAGTCGAATTAACTGTCAATTTCCAAAGTCTGCATAATTGGTCTAGTGGTCTCAAGGGTGGTTGCTGATCGTGGGGTCCTGGGTTCGATTCCCAGGATAGGCAAAATTTTATTGGATTTTTCTGCTACAAAAGCTGTGGACGAACTGATAAGATAATAATGAACAGCTGCAAGTAAACCCGTTTTATTTAAAACTCAGCCACAGATTTGTGTTTTTTCGTATTTATGGTTGCTTTGGAGCCGTAATTACGTAATTCCTGGTCGAAACCGCGTCTCTTACACCATGCTATAATGTGGTGCAAGTTACAGAATTGAAGATGAAAGAGTAATAAATATTTTCATGGTTCAATGGTCTAAATGAGTCTAGAGTTACACCAATAATGTACGAAGAAACATTCTATTGATAAAAAAATTGAGTGTAACAATCACTTAAAGGTAAACACCACATGCACTAATAAAAGTAAAATAATAAACAATGACAATGCAGACAATGCATGCAAACAAGAACAGTATTAAATTTAAAAAGAGATTTACAATAAAAAAAAGTAATAGTCATTGATCTGTCAAAGAGGACGTAAAACATTGAATTTTGTTTTGTGAGTGAATCAAAGTGTACATCAATTAGGATCGATGAAGAAGAGATCCTAACATTTACATTGATTCAAATTATTGTATATCCGTCAATAAATTGCTTTTCGCTAGTCACTTGTACCAAGAAGCCACTGATCGTAATCTTTTCACTAAATTAGAGTCGGGCACGGCCAAAAGGGTTTCAGTTTATCTCGCCCTTAATGTGAGCAGATGCGGGTACATACTATTGTTTACTTTAGATTCCAGGCACTTTGTTCTTATTCCAGACCTTTAGGAAAGGTCATCTTAAGTATTGGTATTTGCTCCATTGTTACCAAAATATGTAGTTTGTATGAGAAGTCTTATTGTTTCTGGAGAACAAGTTCAAAATTATATGTCTTATATTACAAATTTTGTGGGAGTATCGCTTGTTTTACGGAGAAAGAGGAATTCAGTATAGAGTATTGTAAGTAAGTAAAGTTATTAGGAACACGACATGTAAAACAGCACGGTAGCATTTCCCGTAGGTAGGTAGGTAGAATATGTATAGCAATAAATCCACAATGGTAGAGCAATATACTTAAATACCAAACAAACTTAATGCGCCTGTTAAGAATGTTCTAACTCAAAAACATTTTGCGCCAATTAGAAATTGAATTCACAACATCAAGTTTAGGTAGCCTCGCTTGCAAAATCAAACCCAATATTGCTATGATATCGTGATGATTAAAGTATCTGAAGATAATTAATGGAATCAGGCGTTACTATGTGGAAATCTGTGATATCCAGATACACAAGATTTACAACTAGAATATTTAGTTATAATTCCACCAAACTAGTTCAGGTTTGGGTACATGCAGCACTGCCCTCCCATCCACAGATATATGCACATGCAGAAGGTGAGATTGGTATAATGTAGCATGTTACATCATATCAATCGCACCTTCTGCTTCTGTAATTAAAACTAAATATTCTAATTGTATAATCTTGTAAACGCTCTTAATTTCATTAATTCTCACGATAACTGATCCATGCTTGCACTCTGTTGCGACAGGTTAGCTCAAATAGTTATGGCACTTTCTTCAAAAGGCTATTCCACCCTATATTTGTCTCACATAAACCTTTACATCATTACAATCTGTCTGGACTTTAAAATAGACTTTGACCGCTGAGTTTGTTTCGGCGTTTCTTCTCAGGAATAGTCATAGAACATGCTGACGCCATCTAGTTTAAAAAGGACGTGTAAAAGTTTTTTTTTTTTCAATTCAAATATATTTTTATTCATGTAAACCATTTACAGGCACTTATGAATAGTCAGGCTCTAGTTGCCACGTTCCAAAGTGTTGATTTCCAATGGAGAAGAACGGGCAAGAAACTCCATGGTTACTCTTTTAAACTCGGAATTAACTTTAACTTTCTTTTAAACTCGGAAAGTGATTGAAAAATCCTAATTGCAAAATAAATAATTTCATTTCATTTATGTATATATGAAGATGTTAAATACTCGATTTACGTAACATTAATGCTTTTGTTTTAATAAAATCCAATCAAATAAACCAGTTCACCCGCAAGGTGGATTCCTAAAATATGAAAACAATGTACGCTCAGGGACGAAAGTGAAAATTAAAAATCATATTTACGATTATATTTTTAATTCTCAAAAACAAACGAAGTAACGGTATAAGAAGTTGGATTATTTAGCTCGTTCCCGCTTCCCAGTACAAGTTGTCATATAAATTTTCCGGAGCATTCACATTATTTATAAGAATTTACTGCTGCCTTGAAGTTTTTGCTCCTCACTTTTGAATTCTAGGAGCGCGCTTCGAATTTGTCTTAAGTCTTTATTTATATTTTTCAGTGGAACGTAAAGAATTTTTACAAATGATTTAATGGTTGAGAGTTTTGCTTTTCTAGATTACTACATACAAGGTTTATTCGTGCACTATTTAAGAAGGTGACAGTACGTCCTACCCGAATCAATAAAAATAGAACTTAATTTTCCTTTTCTAATATAGTCTCTATTTTCTGCCTTTGTGTTAACCTCTTGATACGACTTTACCCCTACTTTCTTCTTTACTTGTTGGGCAAAGCTTCCTCTAGGTAGAAAATAGAGAGCAGTGGCGATTGCTCCAACAAGAGCTAAGTTTTTAAATTACAGAAGAAAGAAGAAGAATGCTGTCTCAATCCTAAGGACTCGTTTATGGAGACGCGGTGCGTTGCGCGTCTCGTGGTGTATCGTGTCGCGTGGGTAATTCATTCGTTTGGCCATGTGTGAGAGCGTTGATTGACGCACCGACGTGACGCACAACGCTCTGCGACACCATAAACGAGCCCTAACAAGTTCGCAGACCGTTGACTCCAAGTAATAGGTAGATCTACCACGATGGGCCAGCATATAATAATATAGCAATTGCATTATTGCGTGATTATTTTATGGGTACGAGTCTTTTTTCATGAGTTCGGTTCTTCACCCCGTTGATGTATTGCAGACTACTAAAGCGCCACCCTGTATTTATAAGAGGCTACTATAGAATTAGTCGTTTCAAATACAGCAACATACAAACATACATTAGACAATTTCACTCAGATTTTTTCAAATCTAGAACCATGAAATGATCTGTTGGCCGTACAAATATCTATGACTTTGTTGATGTTAAACCCGCGACACGTAGCGCAGAAACCTATCCGTGCTTAGTTACTGTGCCAATGGTGCCTTCGAAGCTAATTAATATAATAGAATCGTACCACAATATTATCGTGTACAATAGTACACCTCTCCTTAGCCCTTTCAGTAATACATGCGTGACGCGTTATGTAAATATCATTTTACTTTTTGCTTACAAAAAGAATTAAATTAAGAAGGAAAGGTGAACTTCATCCAAAATATATCCTAACTAATATATATGTATATATATTTAATAATAATATTATAAATGCGAAAGTAAGTTTGTTTGTTACCTTTTCACGCCTAAACCACTGAACAGATCATCATGAAACTTTGCATACACGTTATCAGGATTACAGAAAAAGACATAGGATACCTGAAAAAATGCACGGGTTCGTAATCAATGCGGGCGAAGCCGCGGGCGGAAGCTAGTAAAATATATTTCTTTTGGTCCCTCTAAGGACACCACACTAACGTGAATATTGGTGATTTGACTCTAGGTATGCTGCTTAATAAGACGAAGATATAGAGAAAAGAAAGTCTTTTGAGTCACAGGCCACAGCCCACGAACGATAGTGCAACATAACAAACTTAACAATCTTTCTAAAACACCTTTTAAAACCACCGCTTCTACCCACCTCTCTTTCTTTCCTAAACATTAAATAGAGAGAGAAAATAATCGAATTCGAATCGATTTCCGTACAAGCATTAATACTCCGCCCTCGATATTGGAGACCAGATGTACAAAACCATTTTATTCTTTAATACTTCGGCCTCACGATCCGCCTTGTTAACTTTCTAAAGTTCTTTCTAGCTTATGAATTTTCATTTTCCATAGTAAAAGATTGTATGTACATTCTAAGCTCACCCAGATGAAAACAATTACCTTAATCTAAGCCAAGCTGAGTAGAAATGGAAGGAACAAATGGTTCCTTTCTTTTATGAAATAATCTCAGAAAACGGAACTTCAATATCTGAACATATTATTAAGGAATAGGTATTGTATTTTTATTTTACTGCATCATTGGTCTAGCGGTTGCAAGCATGACTACTGAGCGTGACGTCCTGGGTTCGATTCCTGGTTCGGGCAAAGTGTTATTTGGTTTTTCTGTATGGAAATTCTCAGCACGGAGTCTGAAACTGTGCCCGGTAGATGATAGTAGGCTAACCCCATATTAAATGGGACTCCGTAACAGTATAATGTAGGTATAGAATATTACAACTCTGTCTAACCCTTCAGGGAATACAGGTGTGATGCTATGTTATGTGATAATATCCTTAAATTAACTGTAAGCTAACTAAAAAACAAAAAACAAGTTACGATAAAATTTGTTGCAATTGCAACAATAGAAACGAGATAGATTCGAACATAGAAAAAAATACCAGTAACCATGGAAATTATAAAATAAGTCACTTTTTTTTCTGCACCACAGCTTTGTATTCTCCATTTCACTTCGCGAAAATAAACAACTTATGTAAATCAGTAGCTTTGCATTGTTTTCGAAAAAGGCAACTTTACTTTCAAACAAAACTGGGGAAAACCATTAGCATTTTCAACTAAAATCTCAATGCTCAGATTTCTCTTGGAACTGCGCTAAAACTAGATTAGAATAACTATCATCTGAATTTCTGAATGAATTCCATTTCTGCCTAGACCTTAGCTAATGTGTCTAATGTTAGGAATAAACGAATATTATTTTGGTAACTGCAAATGGAAATATTTGACTAAGAGAATCTATTTAAAATTGTTTGCTGTGTAATATGGTAGAACGTGTATGGGGCCAATTGTCGTTAAGAAATAAAAATATTAATTTCTACACAAAAATGGTGTATATATAATTAAGACCAGAAAAAAAGCGGGAACATAAAAATGATGATGAATCATTTAGATGGTTGGCAGTCCACAACTGTGCGTTTCTCTAGAAACTTTCTGCCTCGCACAACAAAACTGTGGAATGAACTGTCGCCTGCGGTATTTCCGGACGAATACGACCTTCAAACCTTCAAGAAAAGAGCGTACTCTTTTTTAAAAGGCCGGCAACGCACTTGTGACTCCTCCGGTGTTGCGGGTGTCCATGGGCGACGTTAATCGCTTACCATCAGGCGATCCGCCTGTTCGTTTGCCGCCTACCTATGCCATAAAAAAAAATTGAAAATGTAATTAGAAAAAAACCTGGGCATAGATAATTATAATCAGCCTAACATTTGATTTTCAAAATCAGAAGATTGGAAATTCTTGTCATCTTTATTTTGGAATCGCAGCCGTACATTTGGTAGAAAACATGGGTAAGTATATATTATGAATTAGTCTTTTTCTACTTCGTGTTGATTTTAATTTTAAATTCAAAAGATTTTTGACCAGTACCTGGCCACGTGAACAGTTAGTAGGGGTATGATTGTACCCTTGCAGAAGGAGGATGCGTCAACTAAATTTTGACGACCATTTATGGGTACCAAACGCCCATATTGTAGAAATAAGCCTGCACTCTAATGTAATACAAAAAACATATTCTCAAAGCCTATAGAGTATTTCATATTTTAATTTTCTCATTAGCTGATAGGTAATGAGAACGAAACGGTACTTGCATGGCGGTTTAAAAAACAATTGAAATAACAGATGACGATATAGTGCATGTAAAGAATGAGCTGAAACTTCGGCTGGAGGCCCTTCTGGTCTCGCCATTTGCCCGGTTAAGCAGTAAAAGCTCCCTGAGCTAACTGCGAGAGAACTCAATAAAAAAAAAGAGCTGAAACAGAGAGTTTTGGGGATTTTCGTTGCTTTGGTCTTGGTAGGAAGTGATAACAAAAAAGTTGTAAACAATCGAACTGTATAGGTAAGGTTCTCCAACTACATTGGGGTCGGCTTCCATTCCAACAGGTTGCTTCTGAATATCAGTATTTTACACGGAGCGACTGCCATCTGACCTCCGCCATCCAATTACTTGGAGACACTGATACTCTAAGGGTAGACTGGTAGTCAGATTTTTTGGGCTTCTGACACCCGTAACGACTTTCATTGATCTTTATGTGGCACCCGGCACCAACTGCTTAACGTGCTTTCCGAGGCACGTAGGGGTCTCGATGTGTGAAATATGGTCACCCATCCAAGGACTAACCGCGGCAAGTGCTGCTTAACGTCACAGATCGACCAATCTGCGCAATAGTTATGTAGCTACGATATGTATGAAAATTCATATGCCAGTATCGGTGTCGCGTGGGTGTCGGTCTGTGCTACAGAGTATATTTAGTTATATTTATATTAATAATAAAACAATACCGCACTGGCATGACAGAAATTGGCCTAAGGGTAATTTTACACGAAGAAAGAATTTAAAACGAAGAAAGAAAATGGTAGTGACAAATGAAGATTATTTTAAATATATGTCTCTTATTTAGTCAGTGAACATCGCTCAAGATGAAGATTCTTAGTAGAAGATTGGAGTCTGAAAGTGTGCTCTTCTTTATCATATTGCATCGGTGAAATATGGAAACGTTTATAACGGTAGTCCCCTGTGATGTCTATTTTGTTACGTGGGACTTTGGCTTGGTCTCTTACGAGATCCCGAAGCCCAACATCAGGTGTACCGTGGTAGGTTTATTCGATAACAGTCAATACCCCTCCATCTATCAGGATGTTCACCTTTTAAAACAAAATAATAATATCTACAATAGCACACCTCTGCTAAACCCTTCAGTGCTACAATTGTTACGTGAAGTGATTAAAAAATGAATTAACATTACTAGTCAAAAACAGACATCACTACTTACCTTTTAATTCCGCTTCCAATCCAGTAAATAAAAACCAATTTAATTCCAATTTAAACTCATTTCACAAATGAACATTTCCATTTTACTTCAGGGACGGCACAAACAGTTTTCATTTCCCATTTTGTGGCGAAACAAAACGTTACGTGTTTCAAAAGTTAATAATGAAATATTCATATTCAGAATCGAACGTAATCAGATGATAATAATAAAATTTGCATTTGCGTGTCTGCTTCGAATGTATGTAAGATTACATAGCATCACGCCTGTATTCCCCGAAGAGCTAGGCAGAGGAGTACTGTTGTAGCTACACCCACATTTCGCCGATGCCGTTATTGAGTCCTATGTAATAGGGAGCGAGCCTATTGCCATCTACCGGGCAGAGTCTTCAGACTCCGTGCTGCTACTGAGAATTTTCATACAGAAATACCAAATAACACTGCTCGACCTAGGAACTGAACCCAGGACATCACGCTCAGTAGTCGCACCTGCGACCACTAGACCAACGAGGCAATTGGGTGTACCTTTTTTGTTAACGTCCAGTTGGAAGAATTTCACACAAAATTCGGTTACTTCTTTTCAACCCAGAAATTGAATTTTAGAACATCCTTTGCTATAGAATAATCTTATAAAAAATCTGCTAATATAGGAGTCTACTAAATGTTTTTTTATGTCCCATGCACACACTCAGACCCGCAGGCTAATTATGTAAAAAAGCGACAGCAACACGACAGCCACGCGACAGCGGCCTCACTGTCAGCCAATACATATTATGACACAAAAATTACGTTTGACAGTAGATATCGCGCGATCTACGCCTGTCGCAAACTGATTGCTACATCGGTAATTAGGCGGCCGAAACAACTATAGTGTTATTTAGGTATTTATTTAATTAATACACATACAGCATTAACTTTAACATAAAACACTTTTTAAACGTATAGACAAATTATAGCTGCACACAGCATTCACATAATACGATATTAGACAGAATTGAAATGAAGCTATCTGTAGGTCATATAAATATTTGTTGCGTGCGAGAAACGAAACCACGACACGTAATTCAGAAAGCAAAGCGACTGCTTACCCACTGCGCCAACCGTGATATTAACATAAAGATGATTGATAAATAGGTTAAGAAAATTGAAAATTAGTTCACACAGTAACACAACCTTCTTGTAAGACAATTTGTTCAACTAAAGTCTTGACGATATTGAACGCACTTACCTTTTTTAAACGCAATTTTTAATCTTACCTACATATCCTACTGCGTAGACCATTATTACCTCACATTGAGTACGATACAAGCAAACCATTGTCTCATCTAGTACCCACATGAAAACATAATTCAAACATCCGTTATGCAACCAAAGGTTTCTGCAAACACGACGCAGGGAATGTTTCCAAGCATTTTCTTCTATCAATAATATCATTCATGCACCACAGAAATCTCATAGGTCATATATAAACACCTTTATAGTATATATTTTCAAATACTTTTACCATTCATTTTTAAACTTCGGATAGGAGTGGTCATATTAGAAAATGTTCTTAGAGATTGTTTATTTGACTTTCGGTTTAAATGTTTTGCAATTCTGCAGTGCAAGGTTAAAATACGATGAAATAGAAGATATGAAAGGTACGGAAAAACTTTATTTTGCAATATGGTTTAATAAAAGGAAAAGGAGAGATGGAGATCTGGAGATCACCTCGCGCATAGTGGGCTTGTTACCACCATTGCTGACTGGCTAATGTGATAGCTCTTATTGGCACGACAAAAGTAAAATTCAAGAAAAATAATCCCAGTGATCTACAAAAGTGAGACATCATCTGCGAAATAAAAAAAGTGAAAATTGTGAATATTCAAAACATATGGTATAACCAAGCATCATCTGCCCAACAGTATACCAATCTTTCGTGTATTTTCAAAGCGAGAGGGAAGATTTAATAATTTTGAGAGAACGATTGACACTGTGGTTGAGCGTTCGACTGCTGTGCTACATATTGCGAGTTCGCTTCCCGCATGGTAAAAATATTTGTATGACGAGTTAATTAGTTCCGGGTCTGTGTTTGTGCATGTGAATATTTGTGTTTGTAATCGCATCCACGTTACTGGAATTATTGCGAGTGTGGAGCAATGTTCTCTTTATATAAATATACTTTGTTTTGCAGCTGGAAAAGCGCCTTTCTTCGAGCTACCGTGCATGCGAGTTGGAGGCATTTGTGCAAGAGGTTTTGCTTGTCCTGCTGGTACGAGAGTGGGAGATAGAGGCCTATGTCCCGAACAGCAACAACACGGCATGGAGTGCTGTAGACCTTGTAAGTTCGTAAGAAAGTAGAGGAACCTATTTTATGTAAAATCATCACAAGCGTGCTCCCAAGTGACCTGATGGTATGATCACCACCACGAGTGAACATCCGCAACCTAATGAATAGAGAAGTTAGCCAACCGATGAAAAAAATTTGTATGCCTTGTGTTCCATGAGTTACTCTACCTGTTCCTGAACTTCATCAGGAACACAACTTCGATTATACATCGTTGTTATATCGGAAATGAGGGAAGAGGCAGGATCTTATAAATAGGCTGGTAACATGCTGCTAATACCCTATATTAGTATCACAACGCTAGATTAGGTACGGGTGACTACAGAGCCAGTGCTCCTAATCCTGCAGAGGCACTTGAATTTTGTGTGTTCACAGGTCCACACCTTTCTGTTTTCGACATCGTATGCTTACCAGAAAAGACGAAGCTATCCGTCACACCAAGGGTTGGCATTTATAAGAAGACAGTAAGGTAGTCTCTCTCTTTACGACCAAGTGAAAACTGGTTTAGATTTAGGGATGAAGCCCATTAAACTTGACCTACCCTAGGAATCGAACACAAACAATACAAACTCCTTAAAGCACAAAGTCCTGTCCTGATATTTATAGTATTTTTTCTATGTAGTTCGTATAACCGAAGCTTTTTTTTTTTCAGTGCGTTTAGACCTAAGGTGCCGAGCGAGAAACGGTGACTGCGTTCCAAAATCTTTCAAATGTCCCAGAGATTTGAAGGTTAGAGATACATCAGATTGCAGTCCGAAAGAAGTATGTTGTATGTATATCCAATAAACGTTAAGAATATTTTGTTTTCTTTATTTTTAATATTCATTGTCACCGTTCATTTCCTCACTGGTAGGAATAACGCCATAAATAATTAAGAAGAATATGTGTGAACAAGAAAAAAATATCACATGTCACAATGTTTTCCTTAACCGTGAGAACAGTGTATGAATTAAATCTAACCAGTCGGTGTGCGCCTGCCTGGCGCAAAACAAATCGTAAGTAGCCACGATCACCGAGTTTCCGCGGCAGCTGTCAATGGAGGACTGAATGTTAAACGAGCACCTGTAGACAAGACAAGCCTAAATTCAGCAGGGGCCTACAATAGGTTAAGACTTGGTATGCAACTAAGAACTTTGAAACAAAGAAACTCATAAATTAAGTAATTTGCCCAGGAATCCACTGGGAATGTAAATTTTAGGAATCATTAAGTCCTTAAGTTCCTCCTTCATTATCGAAATAGCTTATAAGATAGACATTTTCATCACGTAAATAATTATAAGCCACAAGCACGTCGTCATATAATTATAATATCATATACGTTACGAATTACCATCTATACCCATCCTCTATATTTAAACGATAGGTGTCAACTATGTTGGGATTGGCTCCCAGTTCAACAAAATGCGGCTGAATATCAGTATTCAACGAGCGACTCCGATCTGACCTCCTGGATGAGGAACAACTGTTGAGACCGGTTGTCAGACATTGCCAAATATATCAAAGGTGAATATGAAGACCGAGCCGTACTGTATAGGGATCTCGAAGAACAGTCACTTATCCAAGTATTGACCGCGACACGTGGTTAGTCCATGTATGATAGTTGTAAGATAAGCTGGTGATAATAAATGATAATTTATATACCAGCGTTACTCTACGTTACTCTAAGTGAAAGGGAAATCGTTTTTAAAAATTTCTTTGTTCACATAAGTTTACAAAACCGCTTCATAATTTTTACTTTAATAGACTGAACTAGTGAAGCATAAAATATAAGTCAAGAAACTCCTGCAGTTTCCTTTAGATTCCTACGAGGCTATTTAGTTACTAAAAGAACAACGTTTACAGTTTTTGTTCAATTCGAAGACGAGCTTCCACAACGCAGATTTATTTGCTCCAGATATACCATAGATTTAAAATTACTTTGGTGATCTATGGTCTCTTTGAAGAGCTAGAACGGTGAAGGAAAAGTAAAGACCATCAATCCTAGTACACAACGGAACACAGTGTTGCAGCAGAGTAGGCTGATGACACACAGGCTGAGAACATGTGGTGCTCGTGGAAGGAATGATATTAAAAAAAAGAAATTGTCAATGTAAGTAGGTATTATTTGACGAGTCTCGTCTCCTTTTACGGTTTGACTTGTGGAATATAGATGGAGTCCTAGGAGGAATAGACAGAGGAGTACTGTTGTATACCCACATTTTGCCAACGCCACTATTGGGTCCCATGTAATAGGGGCGAGCTTATTGCCGTCTACCGGGAACTATTCTAACTCCGTGCTACTTAGACTTATCATCTGCCTAGCCTTTTCCCAACTACATTGGGGTCGGCTTTCAATCTAACTGGTTGCGGCTGAATATCAGTATTTGACACGGAGCGACTGCCTTATGACCGCCGCCACCCAGTAACGGGGAGACATTGATACTCTAAGGTTACATTACTTGTCAGACTTTTTAGGCTACTAACACCCGTAGCGACTGTCATAGGTCTTCGTATGATACCCGAGACCAACTGCTTAACGTGCTTTCCGAGGTATGGAGGAATCTCGATATGTGAAAAATCGTTACCCATCCAAGGACTGATCGCATCAAGCGCTGCTTAACCTTGTCAATCGATTGATCTGCGCGGTAGCTAGGTATGTAGCTACGAGCCCCTCATTTTCGTGCTACTCAGAATGTTCTAACAAAAACACCTAATAGAACTTTGCCCGAACCAGTAATTTTTTGAATTGTAACTGACAACATACAAAAAAGAAGAACGCAAGTTCCACCCGAGTCGCACAAACGACCTCAAACAACTGTATTGAAACTGCATGGAGCCCACCTTTAATTTGCTTTTAATAATTTTAGTTCTACAATGGCGGGAAAACAGATAAACAAAGCTTTAAATTAATTCAACTATCTCAAATCTGATATTGGATAAGCTTATAAATGTTATGGGCCCCAGATGCGCTATAGAAATTACATTTACAAGAAAAGTTAGTCATGTTTGCCATACCTGGGGTAAACCCAACAAAGCACCTTACTATCAGCTGCCTAATATGGAACAAAAAAAGGTAAAGTCGCAAATATAACCTTCTCATAGTAAACAGATGCAATAGGAAATCCCGCTAATTTTACCTCCATGTGGGAGTACCCGCCACTCACTTATTTTGTTTGCGTTGTACTGCGTAAAGTCTTAAGGCCGCGCTTATTCGTGAGACGCAAACAAAGGCCATTGAATAAAATTTGGGTCATTATTAGTCAGCGTTTGGTTACATAATGGCAGAACTGAGTCATCGTTCTATTCAAGCTCTAATATAATGAAAGAAGATTATAATGATGTTCTTAGATAAACAACTTGGGATTTCTTGATTTATTTATTTTTGGACTCATTTGTTTAGTGGTCGGGAGCGACTGTTGAATATGAGGTCTTGGATTAAATTCCCGGGACGAGCAAAGTGATCTCGGTAGCAACTCGGAGTTTGGCACTGTGCCCGGTAAATGGCAATAAGCTCACCTCCTATTCATCATCATCAGCCATAAGACGTCCACTGCTGAACGAAGGCCTCCCTCAAGGGGGGGTTTGCCATAATCCCCACGCTTGGCAGGCGGCTTGGGGATCGCAGTGGCAGTCACCGATTAGTGAGAGGACGCTGCTGCCCGTCCTCCGGTGTCTGGCCGCAGTTTTAAGACGTACCCGGGTCAACCTAATATTACACGGGACTAAATAATCCTCGGCCCATCATAATATCTAACTGTGATATGTGATTGACATGCCGTCAGCTTTCGATTAGTGAGGAGATTGGCCTGAGAAACCAAACCTATTACCGCGGCCTTATAGCCTTGAAGTCGCCTAGGTAGAAAAACATGAGTTGGCTGATCTGAGCTCCACGTCAGCCTTTGATAGATAGTGAGCTGAAGAATTTAGGGATGAATTGGAATAACATCAAGACCAAACCCAAAGACAGTATTTCTTACGCCGATATGGTACCCGCTGGATAATGGAAAAAGCTGACAGAATTCGTCTCGGTAACGTTTGGCATTTTTTCTTCCAGGATCCAGTTTGTTTAGACTGTAAACGTAAAATTTATAGGTACCAGTCTGAATCACACCTGAATCCTCCGAAGGGGCGTGGAGAGATTCTCGATTCAATTCAAGTTAAAGAGAATAATTTGTTATGGCTATCTCATTTAAATTACAAAACGCTGTGACCCGACACTCGATGCGTTATCTGCTACAGGTATATTTATATAACATAACATAGCACCACGCCTATATTGCCCCAAGGGTTAAGCAGAGATATAATAATGAACATCCAAATTTCGCCGATGGTATTCTTGAGTCCCTTGTAATAGGGGGCGAGCCTCTTGCCGTCTACCAGGCACAGCTCATGAAAATTCTGAATTCCCATACAGAAAAACCCAATAAGACTTTGTTCGAATGACATAACTCTTTGACTATTTCACAAAAAATATCTGAAAATGTACTCAATTAATGCTTATTTGTAATTTATTTTGATTTGACTTATGACATCTTATTGTTTCTTTTTATTTTGTAATGTAATGCAGTAAATTAAGAATTTCGAGGTTAATAAGACTTTGCATACCTTATTGGTGGAATGTAGCTGTACTCTGATTTACTTGTAACACCTTTGTAAACCTATGTTCGCAAATAAATATTTGAATTTGAATTTGAATTTGAATTCGACCCGGGAAATGAACCCTCCCTCACGCTAAACAGCTGCGCTTGCGACCATTAGACCAATGAGACAGTTTATTTGTATATACACTGTGATAGTACGCTCCCACCATTGTCTAACCTGCCCAAAAACCTACTCCAGTCTCCAAACCAAAATGCATTAACTATTTGCTTATTTAAACATCCGTTACTTAATTACATATTTGGGTTTCGCAAACTCTCTATAGAGGAAACATTATACGAGCCGTTATCATTCACACGAAAATACGCTTATATGTGCTGTATATATATGCATATAAACAACATTTTGTCAATGAGTTTTATCATTCGCCTTAAACATTTAGACAGGAGTGGTTGTGTTGAGTGAAAATGTTCATCAAAATTGCTTGTTTGGCTATCGTATTGAACATCGTGTGGTGTGAGGCGTCTTTGAGTGATGAATTTGAGGACGTGTCTTATAATTTGAATTGTAAGTTCAATTGTTTATTTTGGAGCTCAAAACTGAAGCTTGTCAGATAAGTCTCACAAAACCGAGTATATAAATAAATACTTGGATTTTTAACAACTCTGTCAACAATGTTAAATCATAACATTTAATCTACGAAGAAAACATGAAAAAAATATGAAGACGAACGGGGTATGACCCCACTAATTCTGGCGCTCATGTCAATTATTTTTCCAAGTTTTATTTGTAGTACACAAAACGCCGTCGATCTGATAGAAAACTTCTGTACCGCCATAATACATATGTACTTTAGAAACAGAGTAGCAAATTTTAAAACTTGTTTTTTCTACCAGATGTCTCGTTGTCGTGTCATACAGACTACCAACCTACTACTACCGCGCGCCTAGAGTCACGACTTTTTAAAAGTGCCTGCAAAGGTCTAGTTGAAATAAAAATACGTTGACTTTGAGTACGTTCTAAGAACGATATGAAGGTGCTTTAATACGTTTTTTAGAGCATTTTATTGTCTTGACCAGCGGCGTGTACAAAGTTTTTAGACAGGGTGGGCAAAAATTTTAAAAGCTTACTTATCAAAAATACCTACTGCATGTTGGTATTGGTTCGTCGTCTTGTCGATTAAATAATGATGTATGTGATTTGCCACCTCAAATTTCTTATAATAAATATTTATCTGAGTTATGTAAGGTAGGTAGTGTCTTTTTGTCTTTATGAACCGCACGCCACTGGTATTGACTATGGTCTACGTATTATATTTCTTCGTTCCTGGGTTTCCGACAGCGATTAAACCGCTGATCTCCACCAATGAGTGTAGTACTAAAGGAATACGTCTAAATAATGCCTAGAAGGGCCCTTTGTTCTGTTACCCAGCTAAGTAATTAGACTACCTCATTGGTGCAGTGCTCGCAAGCGCGGCTGCTGGTCATGAGGCTTTGGGTTCGATTCCCATCCCTTTCTCGGTTATATATATTTTTATAAGAACGTACAGAAATATCATGATTGTTGGCGACGGCATCTATCACGTTCTTTTTACATAATACTAGTGCCGGAATAACTATCATTTTAGAGGCCTTACAAATATTTGTTCCGTGCTGGAATATAACCCGTGATACGTTGCGCAGAAGTCGAACGCTCAACCACTGCGCCAACCTTGCCGCCTTGTTCGAGATCCTATCTTTGAGGCGATACTCTTTATACTATAAACATTATTCTGCCTACCCTTTTCCCAACCATGGTAGGATTGACTAATTATTCAATCAGATGCGACTGAATACCAGTATTATAAACATAGCATTTACCATGATAATATAACCTTCACAACCCATAACCAAAATTGGAGACATCGATATCCAAAAGTTAGACTGGTTCCCAGGCCTTTCCAAAACGACTGCTTAATATACTCTTTGAGGAACGGAGGTGTCTAGATGTATCAAGAATGGTCACCCGACCAAGGAAATACTGTTGCAAACACCACTTAACCTCGATCTGCTTGTTAGCTATTTAATCTATTGTACAATCTCCTTAAACAACACTTGTACGAGTTTATCCAATACGAGTTTCTGTTTCTGTATCGTTAAAACAACAAAACTGTTTACTCTTTTCACAATATATCTTGACAAGTGTTAAGTGTTGTTTGTGTAAACAAACGTTGGAGTTTGTAAACATTACTGATAGGTTAAGTAACAGTAATTTATATAGATCAGTTAAACATATTAGCGTTTCACAACCCGTAAGCAAATAGTAATCCTACTAATATTATAAATGCGAAAGTTTGTGAGGATGGATGGATGGATGGATGGATCTTTGTTACTCTTTCACGCCAGAACGGTGGAACGGATCTGGATGAAATTTGGCACAGAGATAGATTTTAGTCTGGAATAGCACATAGGCTTTTATCCCGGAAAAATGTACGGGTTCGTAAGCCACGCGGACGAAGCCGCGAGCGGAAGCTAGTATATAATATTCCTGTATTAACTTTCCTTATTACACGACTGTCCAAAGAAGGAGTTTCGAGGAGAACCGTTCTATGGAACAATTTTTAAACTAAGAGGTCCCCCGACTGCAATGACAAATTTATTTACCTAATACAACTTATTTTTTACTTTTTAGTTTCGTTTTTGGCAGGGCAGTCGTGTTTTTTAATATTTATATATTTTTTAATTTATTTGAGTAGGATTTCTTTGGTAATGTTCTTGGGTACAGTTTTATTTGCTGTCCCTTCTAGATAAATATTGGGCTCAATGATTGACGATAAACACTGGGTCCACACTATACTAGATGGTCTGTACTGATTACTGACAGTACTGATTACTGTTCCGAATGTGAATGTGTTATGAATATTTAAATAAAATAAACTTGCAACAGATACGTTGTATTGAAATTTTTTGACGATTTTTTGTTTTTAATCTTAAATTAATCGCCTTTTGTTACTTTTCTTACTATTCGCGGGCCGAAATCTGCGGACCACCCACGAAGGTCGCGCCGTTCCGCCATTTTGGCAATTTGACAGCTGCCACAAGAGAGGATAACCTTTGTACAAGAAATAAAGGCAATATGGAATTACCAATGATTAAAACCCTATAAGGGAAAAAGAAATTACAGTTTGAAAGAGCTCAACTATATAATAAGCTACCTAAGAATATAAGAGATTCCTTATTTCTTATTATTTTTTTAAATAGATTAAAGAAGCCTGACTGCCTAATTGGTCTAGTTGTCGCAAGCGGAACTGCTGAGCATGAGGCCCTGCGTTCGATTCCCGGGTCGTGCAAAGTGTTATTGGGTTTTTCTGTATGGAAATTCTCTGTAGCAGCACGGAGTCTGGAACTGTGCCCGGTAGATGGCAAATAGGCTCGCCTCCTATTATATGGGACACCTTTGCCTAACCCTCCGAGGATACAAGCCTGATGTTATGTTATTTTACAGCTGGCAACGCTCCATTCTTTGAGCTACCATGTATGGTTGTTGGTGGAATCTGCGCAAAATCTATTGCCTGCCCTGAAGGTACCATAGTTAATGCAAGAGGCCTGTGCCCGGTACAACAAAAATATGGCATGGAGTGCTGCAGACCAAGTAAGATTATTTATATCTTTTTAAGAATAATTATTTTAATTTAAATATATATTCAAACTTTGAACAGCCAACAAAATCACCATTTATAAAGATCAAAAAAGTTTATATATTTTTTTTACTCCTATAAAGGGTAAAAGAAAGAAAAATAATTTAAGTTACGAATTATTTGACATTTAAAAATCGTAGGTATAAAAATAAACTATACTAATATTATAAAAAGGTAAAATTTGTTTGTTCGTATGTAGGTAATCTCCGAAAGTAATGATCTGAATCTGAAAATTCTTTCACCAATAGATAGCTACATTATTCACGAGTGCTATAGGCTATAAATTTTATGTAGATCACGCCAACGAAGTCGCAGGCTGAAGCTAGTATAAAAATAAACCTTAATGACCAATTATTGTAATAGGTATGGTAAACGTTTAAAACAGATTTCAAATTAGGATTTTGGACTACGTTCATTTCAAAACTTCGGCGCGATAGTCCGCGAAAGAGATGGCGGATCGAACTGAACATATTTGTAACACTAGTCATCTTTGGCACAGAACAGAACGTTCTGCAAATCAAGAGGGAGGCCTTTGCCCAGCAGTGGGATGTGATAGGCAGGTAAACAGAAAACTTGAATTTCTGCCATCTCAAACTTATATATTAAGAGTAATACTGGACACTCTATGTACGAATCATAAATAAGAAACGGTAATAAAAATTAAATAGGACCAATCGGCGTCACGTGGTCCAATATGTTCCTAACCTACAATATGTTTTATAGTACGGCAGAAGGTGGTGACGGTGTCGAGTACAAAAACGGAGAAAGATCAGTAAACAGAAGAGTACAAGAGCAAAAAAGAGTCACTGACGGAGCATAGTTTTATTCACTAAAATAATAATAATTCATAATATTGACGGCACGATTGGCGCAGTGGTTGAGAGATCGACTGCTGCGCTACGTGTCGCGGGTTCGATTACTGCACAGAGCAAATATTTGTATGATCTACAGATAATAGTTTCGGATCTGGGTCTTTGTGTATGTGAATATATACACATATGTGTTTGTAAACGCACCCACGATATAGGAATTATACAAAGTGTGGCGCAACGTTTTATAAAAAAAAAGCTGTAAAAAGAAAAAAGATGCTAACCAACTAAATATTTAAGACTGAACACAATTTTGCTGCTCGTTTATTTTATCATCCAATTCTATTGTTGATATTTAACTATGAATTCGTTTATAATGACACTGAAGGGTTATTACAATACAATTATGTCATACTAAGCAGGTGTCATAGAAAGCATAAAGATTGATTCTTAGAAAATAAAACAATGTAATGTTAGACTGAAAACTCTTCACTAAAAAAACAAAACAAAATCGAGCAACGCGCTGACCACACACTGCAAGAGACTAGGGGAATGCGAAACCCGTCTCGGCGTCCGGTACAAGTATTAGAAAAACTAAAACGTAAATGTGAGTGAGATCTAGGCTGAACGCTCTTAATTTCATTAATTCTCATGGTAACTGATCCTTGCTTGCTCTCTGTTGCGACAGGTCAGCTCAAATAGTTATGGCACTTTCTTAAAAAGACTATTCCACCCTATATTTGTCTCACATAAATCATTACAATCTGTCTGAACTTTAAAAAAGACGTGAAGACGTGTAAAAGAATTTGAAAAATCTTAATTGCAAAATAAATAATTTCATTTCATTTAATTAAGAATTAATTCATATTATCACTATAACCGGACATATTTTGTTAAAAATAGGTCATTACTTTATGCCACGTTGCGAGTAGTCGCTACACTGAGAATGAGTCTAATGAACGCACGAGCTAGGGAATATTGCCAAGAACAATATCGTATTACCTTTGCCAACATCTGGCAAAGATTTTTTTTGATTAGCGTGGTGAACACCCATGAGCTGTCCTCAGTCAGAGGGGTGTGCCGGACTCCTACCGGCTAAACTCACCACGGAGGTCCGCCTCGACACCATATGGTGGGCTTCGGGAATTCTTAGAAAACCGCACGAAGCCCACCACGGTGCCACGCCATCAAGGGTACTTCCCGAAGGGGGTGACTGTATCTGGCAAAGACCTAGCACTGACGGGTGCTAAAAAAAGTGACTATTGTTACAAAATCTGACATGAATCTTCGGCAATTTATTAATTTTTAAGCGATTTTAGACCTTACGTTGAGATAATACGGTACTCAAACAAACCCCCTCCGCTCCACCGATCGCTCAAAATACATGTTTCTAACTATAACCCATGATACCAATGTTTTGCAATGGAATATAAGGAATATTATTATGAATTATATTGACTTTGCTTGAACCTCATCTTAGTCATAACACGACGCTAGACCGTCGACTATTGTGTTTATATCGGATACAATAATAATTGACCCGGGTACGTCTTAAAACTGCGGCGAGACACCGGAGGACGGGCAGCAGCGTCCTCTCACTAATCAGTGAGCCACTGCGATCCCCAAGCCGCCTGCCAAGCGTGGGGATTATGGCAAAACCCCCTTGGGGAAGGCTTTCGTTCAGCAGTGGATGTCTTCTGGCTGATGATGATGATGAATAATTGACTCGAATTCCTTAATCAATTCCCGATGCATAACCTAACATTACATAGCATCACGCCTGTATTCCCCGAAGGGTTAGGCAGAGGTGTACTATTATACACCCATATTTCGCCGATGCTGTTATTGAGTCCCATGTAATAGTCTAGCCTATTCAGATCTACCGGGTATAGTTCCAGACTCCGAGAATTTCCATACAGAAAAACCCAATAACACTTTGCCCGACCCGGGAATCGAACCCAAGACCTCACGCTCAGCAGTCCCGCTTGCGATCACTAGACCATTGAGGCATTCCCGATGCAAACACTCAAATATAAGATTTATTTTTCATTCCAGACTTTGAGTTAGAGATCGCAGGAGTGGCTGGTGTACGTGATGTCTTGGAATTCAATTCCCAGGTCTGGCAAATTATGATGTTGCAAATGGTATTCGAAATTTCTGTTAGGAAAACCTCAGTTGCAGACTTAAGTTTTTAAAGTGTGCTCTATTGATGGGTTGCCCCATTACATGAACGCACAATATTTATTATACCTCTGCCTATCCCTTCGAGGAATACAGGCATGATGCTACGTTATATTACATACCATATTTTAATTTTGATTTTATATCCGGTATTTACGTTTTTACATTATTATGTAAACACTAGTTGTTGCCTGCGATTATCTGCATGTAAGATGGTAAAAATGGTAAAAATGTCCTTGTCCAGATGCTTTAGTGTAAGTTTCATTCGACAAACTCGATTTACTACATCGAACGCGTTCGGCGCTCCGATTGGTCCGTTTCATGCTCTGCACCAATCGGAGCGCCGAACGCGTTCGATGTAGTAAATCGAATTTGTCGAAAGAAACTTACACTAGGGCCTCTGGTCCCAAGATACGTTTTTGTAAAATTTCATAACGATTGGTTCTATGGTTTAGTCGTGATGAGGTAACAGACAGAGCTACTTTCGGATTTATAACAGTGTGGATATATAACCAATTATTTTTTTGTTTCAGCCAGCACGCAGCTAAAATGCCGGTCAAGAGGAGGTGACTGTGTATCTAAGACAGTGAAATGCCCACGATCGTTGAGGGTCAAAGATGCAACCGACTGCAACAAAAACGATATATGCTGTGTATTTGTCAAATAAATGTCAGCACATTTATTTTTTATAATATCCCCTTATGTAGCTCCATGTGTTACTTGAATGTATAAGCAAAAAGCTAAAATTTGTATACTCAGCACGAATAATGCTGAAATTTGTCGTTATTTTTTTTTTTAAGTTTCTTTATACTATGTCCCACACTAGCAATTCTCATGTTTGTGGGTACAATTTACAGACACGTCACATGCACTCACAACCAGACCCGAAGCAACTATCTGTAGATCATAAAAATATTTGTGCCGTGCGGGAATCGAACCCCACCACTGCGCCAACTATGCCGTCAGTCCGTCAATTCTCTGACGAATGTTCTCCAAGTATCAGTTTAACAATTATGATTGAAAATAAAACACCCTATATAATAAGTGACATTAATACATAGATGAAGAGTACATAAATTATAAGATTGTGTTTTATGTTATGTTATTTCTTAATATAATTTATAAGATATATTGTAATTGTTTTTTTTTTATGTCCCCCTCCCTTGCATTGGCCCTCGTAATCCTGAGTACAGTCGTTAATGTAAGAATCATAAATTTGTCAATTCTTGAAAAATGTATTATACATCCTAGATCCACAAACAGGTAAAATAGATTTCTAGTAGGCCATAGGTACAAAAATTGTTCCGAAACAAACTTGTGACACGAAACGTGAAAAACCAATGGCATTTCTTAAAAACATGTTTTACTTGATTTCTGAGACTACATAAACGTTAATTCGTTTAAAAACACTCGTCCATTGGTGAAAACCGTATAAAATTCTGTATAGTAGTTTTTTAATTTTTCTCGTTCAGATAGACAGACAGACGCGGCGGGGGACTTTGTTTTATAATATTTAGTGAAGTGATTATGCAACAATACATTAATTAGATAATAAATACAGAGTACACGCTGACAAACTCGCGGGAAACAGCCAGTATATATTATAAATTACATAAAGTTACACGTTCCTGTACCTCCATTATGGGTTTTTTACTATTTACTCTCATAGTAAATGTAAATTTTCATGCAAGCGATTTTAGTTCTTAACTTGGTTACATTAGGGATTAGAGTCACTAACATGACATCTCTATAATATAGTAAATAGTAAATCAAAACTTTACTATGACACATATGTATGTCACATAAGCGACTCTAATCCCTAATGTAACCAAGTTAAGAACTAAAATCGCTATCATGAAAATGTACTTTACTACGATAGTAAATAGTAAGAAAAATCGTGATAGAGGTACTGATGAAAACTACAACCATCCTAAATAATAATATTGTGTGTGAACGAGACGTATGTCATAATAACAAAACAGTTCAAACTGAGCGATGTTAAACCTAAATAATTTACATTTATGTTTAAAATCGCTCGCTTTGTGCATATATAACAACGATTTCTGGGAAACTAGGCGGCGGTATACATAAACATTAAATTTCACTGTTTATAAAATAGTTGGATAATTATTATCAAATAAATTTCGTTCGTTTCGTTTCGTACGTTTCAAGTGCAATAGCATACCGTGGGACAGAAAAATATATCAACTGTATGAAATTTAAATTCCAGTCATATATACATAATATCTTTTTCATTTATTTAAAAAAGCTTATAATATCTTTCTCTCACGCAGCACGGAGTCTAGAACTATACGCGGTAGTTGGCAATAAGCTCCTATTACATAGGCAACGGGCATCACACATAGCTGTGCATATTTACGGAATTCATAAACGTGTGTAAGCTGTCACAGGCCATCACAGTGCCGATAGTATGGACTATACTACGGACTACTTCGTGTTGATGTCTAATCTAACATTTTTTTTCTTTTTTGTATCGTGGGTGCGTTTGCAAACACATATATTCACATACACAAAGACCCAGACCCGATACAAGTATCTGTAGAATATTTGTTCCGTGCTGGAATCGCGGCAAGTAGCGCAGTAGTCAACCTCTCAACCGTGCGGTCATTCGATTCAAATTATTATCATGAACATCGATAGCGTGTTACCACCCCGGATAAGGTACTCAACATGTTCTTTGATGTTTGGCACAAAAGATTCAACAAATATTTATTTGGCGTCACCGCCTGTGAATAACTTAAAAAAAGAAGTCTCTAGTCTCTAAACTCTAAGAATATTCAACAACAAACTGACAAGTATTCAACAAAATTATAGACATAATCAGCAGAAATGTTGAATACCCAACAAGGGAAAGCATAATATCTTTATACATTACACCCATAAATTACTTAAGAATTTTCCTTATTTGGAAGTTTGTAGGATCCCCCAGAAATTTTTAAGTAGAAATGATGTTAATGAAGTTATGAAAAATTACATCAATTACGTACTTTTTTAATTTGGCGCTAAGAATTAATTGTATTTTTTTTAACTTAATAAATTCAGATGATATATTGGTCCTTTCTTAAGATTTTTTGGAAATTATGAGCTCACCTTCAATGTCGTTTTATAGGTATATCTTATACTAGCGGACCCGACTGACGTTGTCCTGCCCGAATCTGTTTTAGAACTCGATCGCAGCGCCACTTACCGGATCCACTTGTATTTTCAAACCATCCAGGAACCCATTGAAATATAAACACAAAATTTCATCCAAATCGGTCCAGACGTTTAGGAGGAGTTAGGTGAATTATATATAGGTAAGCATTTTTTATTTTAATAAAAAATATTAACTGTTCACTTATTAAATTTAAGTCACCCTCATCCATATTAATAATACTCCATGGTATTTTTTGCAACACCATAGAGTAGATTAGCGTGTACATACTTTTTATATCATGTAATCTATACATATAAATAAAATTGGAGTGTCTGTTTGTAATATTGAAATAACCGTTTTTTACTACATGCATATGAATATATATATATATATATATATGGTACATACACCAAAATTACATTTTTTCCAATTTTTGTCTGTTTGTCTGTCTGTTTGTATAGGCTAATCTCTGAAATGGCTGGACCGATTTTGACGGGACTTTTATTGGCAGGTAGCTGATGTAATAAGGAGTAACTTAGGCTACTTTTATTTTAGAAAAAATCTATTATTTTAGAATAAAATAGGGTTAAGTGCATTTGGTCTCACTAAAAAATACATTGTTAAGTTCCGACATCCACGCGAACGAAGTCGCGGGCACAGCTAGTTTATTTAATAAAATGGAAGCTTTCTATTATATTAACTATTCATGCAAAAACAGCAATCATTGCGTAATTTACATTGTGTAATTATGCCTCAGTGGTCTAGTTATCGTAAGCTCGACTGCTAAGCGTGAGTTCCTGGGTTCGATTTCCGGGTCATCAAAAGTGGTTTTTTGAGTAACAACACGGAGTCTGGAACTATGTCTGGTAGATGACAATAGGCTCGCCCATATTACATGGGACTCAATAACTGCATCAGCGAAATGTGGGTGTACAATAGTACACCTCTGCCTAACCTTTCAAGGAATACCGGCTCATGCCCGTAATTATAACAACATAGCAGTGATGCTATGCTATGTTATAATTATGTCAAAAAATCTACTTAATTAGTGACTCGTATTTTCATTAGAATAAGGTTCAAATTCAACAATAATCTGGACAGTCACTAAGAGATTCCTTGATAAATTACTCGATTTGACGTTTTAAAGGCCGCTGGTCGTCACGACACCTATTCTATACGACCTCGTAAGTGATTTCCTCGGTAAAATATTTTATGTGTAAATATTTCACGAACACCCGTTTCTATTTGCTGCGCTTTTACTAAATTCTCACAGCTCGTTTATAATGATAACCAGTTGATGTACAGCGCTGAATGTTACGTGGTTTTGCGGAGACAGCTCGTTAGCATATTTTTGGCTGGCAAACGTTATATTTTGTTAAGTGACTACACACTAAAGTGTGAAGTTTAGTCTGCATTTTGTACAACGCGTGCCGTTTTGGGGGTTGGGCAGTTATGATTAGTTTTTTTTGATGCCATTTTTATTTTACTTTTCAACGAATTTTTTGCTGCCTGTTACAATAACAATGTTTTTTTAAAATTAAAAACCTAAAATGGCATCACGCCTGTATTCCCCGAAGGGTTAGACAGAGATATACTATCCTACATCCACATTTCGCCGATATCAATATTGAATGCTAGTTGATTTTGACTGTGCCCGACCCAGAAATCGAAACCAGGATCGCACGCTCAACAGTCGCGCTTGCGACCACTAGACCAATAAACTACTTATATATTGGATATTTTTGAACGAACCCATAGTTTATCAAATTTTCATCAGCTCGGAAGCGTCTCCGATTCAAAATCAATTTCCTTGTCGTCTTCAAAGCATCGTAATTGATTTATTTACTTTACTCTGTTGACTCAACGACCCAAAATGTGTCTTGGCCTCTGATACGAAAGAACGCCACTCGTTTCGGTCTTGAGCAGTTTCTAGTTAATCGTGATAAATTGAGAGGAATCATCGCCATAGTTATCATGATTTGCAAACCGACTGAAGGTCACAGGAAACTGCTAAAGTTCGCAAGAAGATACTAAAACCTTCTTAATTAAGAATAATCATGTTCTGTCAACAACAAATGTAATTCTGTGTAATCTGTAAATGAAAACATTTAATAACGTGACTTTAACGTCTATG
Source organism: Shargacucullia verbasci (assembly GCA_947562105.1). Classification (NCBI taxonomy): domain Eukaryota; kingdom Metazoa; phylum Arthropoda; class Insecta; order Lepidoptera; family Noctuidae; genus Shargacucullia; species Shargacucullia verbasci. The sequence goes on from OX387283.1 coordinate 1,900,564, forward strand.
GTAATTGTTGAATTAATATTATATAGGTTTACAGTCGAAACCCGAAGGATGCGGGCAGCACAGGACCGGTAGACGTGGCGATACCTGTGTCCAGCAGTGGGCGTCTTTCGACTGAGATGATGATGATGATACAGACAGACGGTGCTGACATTATTAGAGTATTCACTGCCTAGAGAAGTAGCGAAAGAAACCATTAAAAAAAAAATTGTTACTGTATGAAACGGTAGAAGTGTTTGACTTTAATTAATAGACCTCAAAAACGCTCAACACATGATCAAATTATTCAAGCGTTGCTTATATTTTTCGCAATTAATTGCCCTCAATAATTCCCCGCTTTAATAAAAAATGGCTACAGAAAAAAAATAAAACCTTCACCGTTCCTTCATCCGGAACAAGTTTCCGATAACGGTCGGCCGATCTCTAACAAATCACCAATCCAATTAGTGCAATCGTCAAATTGAAACAAAGTGCAGTTTATCAAACGGTCGTCTGCCTAAAAACAAGCTAAAAAAAAAAACACCGAGTCATTCCGCTGAAGATTTTAATTCAAGTGAAAGGAAACTTTCCTTGTTTCCAACGAGTTTCACGCGGACCGGGGTCTGATTAATGGTAGTTGGCTGGAGATAAAAAAAAAGAATGCTGCCTTGCTTAGTTGTGTTTAAAAAAGGAACATAAGTCACAATTTGGTGACGTCAACGTGTTATTGATGTGTTGCTCCTCCGTGTGAGATTTCGGGACGAGTGAAAAATGGTTGGCCGCAGAGTCAAGTGAGCGGTCGTGGACGTGTAGCTTGTTAGCGATGCTGCAACCCGTGTCTGTTTTTGGACAGTAGTGATCTTTATTTTGACTCGTTACGTCTGCTTTCAACGACCTTGTTTGAAATTTTGCGACAGCAACATATTCGTGTCAGTATTTTTGAGAAAGTGGCACAAAAAGACTGTGTGTTAAGCTGTTTTTATTCGCTGTGTCATTTCATAAGTTGAATATTCTTTTACATGTCAGATGTACGTATTCAAGATGGCGCCGGCGTTATTAGGTAAATGACCTCTTGAGGCAAACTTAGTAAAGAGGATGAGAGGAGGAACCAATTTTCAACTACTATACTGCATGCCAATACAAGCACGTACTAAGCGCAAAACTTTTTGACTATCTGTTATCAAATCACATTCGTTGCAAGAATTTGACATAGCACTAGCACTTCAAAGTGCACGCACAATAAGAAATGCGTGCACACTGATTTCATACAAGACATCTGGGGAAAACTCACAGTTAGAGTAGATACAGTAAATCATTGTCAACGCCCTTGAACAGGGATGCAATTAGTCTCCAGGTCCTTGGAACTACGCATGATAAAGACGAAATTGTAGTACGTCTTAGTGATAAATTGCCATACTGTTGGCTTTCTACCCAAACACCATGCCTTCTCTAAGATGCCCTTTATGTCTTGCATAGATAAAAACCACTGACTAATAACTAAACGTATTTACTTTTTACTAATATTTTCATCCTTGTTTTTACAAATTCGATCTTATAATCAGTGTCTTAAGCTCGGATCTACAATGGCTAGATATATTTATCTGCGAAATCGGAACTATGTTGTGTAAATACGAACTTCAGGGGTACAAAAAGAGGTTTAAATAATATTTATTGTAAATTCGGCTTGATTAATATATTACAGAAGAGCTAAACTCGAATTCCGTATTTTCCTTGAACTCGACCATAGAAACTTTCAAAAGTATTTAATACGCTTTTAGCATAACGCCATGCGCGCGGGTTTGAGAGAACTTCTATTGAAACTGTGCCTGGCGTACAGAACCAGAGAAAAGAAGAGATCGTGTATCCAAAGCCCCGTTATTAAAGGTACTTAATTGTAAGAACTATCACAACATTTTAAGGAGGTATTTCTTACGCGATCAAGGAATGTTTACGTTTGTATACGGGAAATATGTATACAGTCACTCTTTATTATAAAGTAAAATATAGTATAGTAAAAATAAAAACAGTAATAACACAGACGTTTTCCCGAATCTATGTTTTAAACGCTCTAAATGCAACAGTGGTTGGATGCAGTCGAGTTTTTAACGTAAAATATTCAAAAGCAAATAGAATAATCATCATCATTATCATCAGCCAGAAGACATCCACTGCTGAACGAAAGCCTCGGGGTGCCTAAAAATATTATACTCTTTCGTTTCTGGCGATCAGTGGCTGCTTTTATACAATTACATGATCCCACGACGACATGTACAAGCATTTATTTATACCGAGAGTCGGTGTGTTTAAATAGCAAGTGTAAGGGTAAGCGAAATTATGTTACATTCAAACTGACGCTAACGCGTTCCACGTATGCGCTGCAATTGTTTTGTAAGTTTGAGTTCACCTGTATGTGTGAGTAAATTAATCATCATCATCATCATCATCAGCCATAAGACGTCCACTGCTGAACGAAGGCCTCCCTCAAGGCGGGTTTGCCATAATCCCCACGCTTGGCAGGCGGATTGGGGATCGCAGTGGCTCACCGATTAGTGAGAGAACGCTGCTGCCCGTCCTCCGGTGTCTGGCCGCAGTTTTAAGACGTACCCGGGTCCCAATATAATATAGAATAATATATCCATAATATACGATAACCCCCTATGTCTCTTATGTGAATAAAAGGAGTCATAAGTTGCTTCAATGCTAGAATTAAATTAGTCTACATAAAATCACCATAGTAATATTTTCCCTCCGAATTCGCCCATCATTTTGGCGGGCGAACTGACAAATACCGCGTCCGCATACATTATCCTCGGAACGGCGTGCGAAGTGCCGTAAAAAAGAAAAAAGAAAATAAAACCTGGACACGCGGTGCACGGTTTAGCAAACTTGTCTAGTGTTACAAGGTTTTTTAGTTAGTTTGAGGCTCGTTTTCATAAAATCTGAGATTTGGAGTTATGTATGAGATAGCATAGTATTGTGGGGGAGGCGGAATCAAACTGCTATTAGAATATTTGAATACTGTAATATCTGCTACGAGTTCCAAAATACAATTGAATTAAATCACACATCCAATATTTTTTACCGTGACACACATTGACATCTTATTTCAAATACTTTATTCTTTTTCATCGGTGACCAGTCTTTGTACCAAAGATTGTATCCTGCTATGTAAAACCTCTACAATATCACGCCTGCATTGCCCAAAGGATCAAGCAGAGGTATTTTATTGTACACCTACATTTCTTCGATGCCGTTATTAAGTCCCATGTAATAGGCGGGAGCGCGGGCGAGCTTATTGCCAATATAATGTATGTATAAGAATTAATCTGTATATTTTTACGCATGTAAGCTAGCTTTTTCGACTATTTTGATTTCAGTTGTGTGTTGGTGAAATTTTGTGTTGGATTGTGTGTCACGATAGACTGGTTGTCAGACTTTTTGAGCAGCTGACACGCATAACGATTGTCATAGATCTTAGTTTGACACACAGGACACAGCACGGAGGGGTCTCGAAAAAATGATCACCAATCGAAGGAATGACGGCAGTAAACTCTGCTTAACTTTGCAGATCGTTTGATCTGCGTTGTACTATTTAGCTACTAGCCCCTCACTAAATAAATCCTACTGTATAGATCCTTTAACGTACTTCTTCCAACATAGGAGCCATCCTTAAGCTAAGAATAGCAAAGAATTTCTTTATTTGCCTAAATTATGGTATCTTTACATATCTTTCAAAGATTAAAAGTGTAGTACTCTACTGATGATACTCAAGCGACTAACACACAATTGTTCACTCATTAAGCCAGTAAAACAATCCTTTGTACGCACGTGGACAATGCAAACACATCTCTAATCACGGTTCCGTATGAACACAAAGGTGAATAACTACAATTCTGAATCGAAAACACAAGTTCAATGTTCGATTTCTTGTTCAAGTTGAATGAGGTCAAAAAGACTATACTGTAATGTGTAAAGCATTGAAAATATATTATGAGTATTAAGTCATCCACCTAAGGACGAATATTGTTTGAATCATCTCTTCAAGTAGGTTTGTGCTCATCTTGTATGACCGTTCAGGTTCATAAAAGCATTTTGTGGTGAATTTCTGCTGAAAGGAAACACGTCGTTTATGTTCTAAAGATTTCTGTATTGAAATGAGGTTTATTCATCATCATCATCATCATCAGCCAGAAGACGTCCACTGCTGAACGAAGGCCTCCCTCAAGGGGGGGTTTGCCATAATCCCCACGCTTGGCAGGCGGCTTGAGGATCGCAGTGGCTCACCGATTAGTGAGAGGACGCTGCTGCCCGTCCTCCGGTGTCTGGTCGCAGTTTTAAGACGTACCCGGGTCAGAGGTTTATTCGTTTTAGAGATTTTTTCACAGGACACAGACACACACAGCATTATTTTTCTTGTCTTTAGTCTATTGAACTACTCCAAGACTGTTCCCAAAAAAAAAGAAAAATGAGCAATGTATTTTGTTATGTTAAAACATGTTTATGTTTAACTTTAAAAAAAAAAAAAAAAAAACTAGGTATCGGTAAAAAAAAAAACAGATGCGGATCATTAGTTCTGGAGATTACCCCCTACATACAAACCAACAAATTTTATCTCATTATAATATTAGTATAGATATAAACAAAGAAAAACATGTTTATGTTTAACTTATAAATGTTTTATAATGTATTTTTTTAAGTAGGAACTGAAACGACTGCCTTTAGAGTTGTTATTTTATGTTGATGATGATCCTATGAACCCAATATCCGGAAAACCACTCATTTAATTTGAACCATCTTCTAACTAATTAGTGCCCAGTCATCCTTTACACACATTCGGTTTCCTAAAACCACTATCATTCCGTTTGAATTCTCCATACGTATGTACAAGTACGCTTAGACTTTTATTCACCCTTTTCTGGATCCGCTAGCCAGACTCCCAATATAGCTTGAAACGGGCAAGTCATTAGTTTCTGTGGTTCAGTCTGTCCCGTATTTTCGGATCCGCAACAAGTGTTAGCGTCAAAATTGTAGGATAACGGTTTCTGGTGAAATGTTTATCGTGTTGAAGTAGTATTTTGGAGGTGCAGTGAGATTATGAGAGTAATAAATCCACACTTATTATGAATAAATGGAAAGTGACAAAGTTTGTCTGTTTGTTACCTCATCACGACTAAAACATTGAAGCGATCGTTATGAAATTTTAGAAATAGCCTGCGTTATTTTCGCTTATATTTTTACAAGCACGCAGTGATAGCTTAGCGGTTGATAGCTTGCCTTCCATGCAGGAGGGTCCGAATTCAAACCCGGCCCGAACCTCTGACTTTTCAGAATTAGGTGTGGATCAAAATTTGATAATATAATCACCTGCGTTTACGGTGAAGGAAAAACATCGTGAGGAAACCTGTACACCTGAGAGAGCTCCATAAACTCGATGGTGCGTGTAGTCCACCAACCCGCACCCAGCCGAGAAGAGACCCTTGCCCAGCAGTGGGACAGTAATGGGTTGAATTTATTATACAAGCACACACTAGTTAACATTTAACATTACAGTCATACTCACCATGGAAAACCATAAAATATGACGAAAAGTCCGTTGGAGCTATTAAATGATAGCTTAGGTATTTGCTAAATTGTTGAACTAAATCACACCTAATATGACAAACACGAACAAACGTAACTTGAAGGTACAAAACAGATACAAATCATATTTAATATAGATATAATGTGACCTACGAAATATTTTAGAAGAACCTCTAATAATTTGGAGTTATAATAAATTCAACTTTATCTTGTAAGGGATTGTCTAAGTTTATGGCTAGGATTTGGCTTTCTTTAAGGAGGCAATAGTTAACTCATTACCGAGACTGTTCTCATTTTTTTCGCGTGGACTTGGTAATAAAGTCTCATGATTCACCTATGTTAATCTTAAAAGACCAAGGACGAAAGACGAAGAGTTTTTGCTAACTTTTCACCGCAGTCTCTAGACTTAATCCTTTGGGTGGCTAAGGATTTCAACGTTGTGTATATTGGCTCAATATAGAAACTAAGTGAAGAATAATTCTATAATATTATACCAATATTATAAATGTGAAAGTTTGTGAGGATGGATGGATGGATCTTTTTTACTCTAAAGACGAAATTGTAGTACGTCTTAGTGATAAATTGCCATACTGTTGGCTTTCTACCCAAACACCATGCCTTCTCTAAGATGCCCTTTATGTCTTGCATAGATAAAAACCACTGACTAATAACTAAACGTATTTACTTTTTACTAATATTTTCATCCTTGTTTTTACAAATTCGATCTTATAATCAGTGTCTTAAGCTCGGATCTACAATGGCTAGATATATTTATCTGCGAAATCGGAACTATGTTGTGTAAATACGAACTTCAGGGGTACAAAAAGAGGTTTAAATAATATTTATTGTAAATTCGGCTTGATTAATATATTACAGAAGAGCTAAACTCGAATTCCGTATTTTCCTTGAACTCGACCATAGAAACTTTCAAAAGTATTTAATACGCTTTTAGCATAACGCCATGCGCGCGGGTTTGAGAGAACTTCTATTGAAACTGTGCCTGGCGTACAGAACCAGAGAAAAGAAGAGATCGTGTATCCAAAGCCCCGTTATTAAAGGTACTTAATTGTAAGAACTATCACAACATTTTAAGGAGGTATTTCTTACGCGATCAAGGAATGTTTACGTTTGTATACGGGAAATATGTATACAGTCACTCTTTATTATAAAGTAAAATATAGTATAGTAAAAATAAAAACAGTAATAACACAGACGTTTTCCCGAATCTATGTTTTAAACGCTCTAAATGCAACAGTGGTTGGATGCAGTCGAGTTTTTAACGTAAAATATTCAAAAGCAAATAGAATAATCATCATCATTATCATCAGCCAGAAGACATCCACTGCTGAACGAAAGCCTCGGGGTGCCTAAAAATATTATACTCTTTCGTTTCTGGCGATCAGTGGCTGCTTTTATACAATTACATGATCCCACGACGACATGTACAAGCATTTATTTATACCGAGAGTCGGTGTGTTTAAATAGCAAGTGTAAGGGTAAGCGAAATTATGTTACATTCAAACTGACGCTAACGCGTTCCACGTATGCGCTGCAATTGTTTTGTAAGTTTGAGTTCACCTGTATGTGTGAGTAAATTAATCATCATCATCATCATCATCAGCCATAAGACGTCCACTGCTGAACGAAGGCCTCCCTCAAGGCGGGTTTGCCATAATCCCCACGCTTGGCAGGCGGATTGGGGGTCGCAGTGGCTCACCGATTAGTGAGAGAACGCTGCTGCCCGTCCTCCGGTGTCTGGCCGCAGTTTTAAGACGTACCCGGGTCCCAATATAATATAGAATAATATATCCATAATATACGATAACCCCCTATGTCTCTTATGTGAATAAAAGGAGTCATAAGTTGCTTCAATGCTAGAATTAAATTAGTCTACATAAAATCACCATAGTAATATTTTCCCTCCGAATTCGCCCATCATTTTGGCGGGCGAACTGACAAATACCGCGTCCGCATACATTATCCTCGGAACGGCGTGCGAAGTGCCGTAAAAAAGAAAAAAGAAAATAAAACCTGGACACGCGGTGCACGGTTTAGCAAACTTGTCTAGTGTTACAAGGTTTTTTAGTTAGTTTGAGGCTCGTTTTCATAAAATCTGAGATTTGGAGTTATGTATGAGATAGCATAGTATTGTGGGGGAGGCGGAATCAAACTGCTATTAGAATATTTGAATGCTGTAATATCTGCTACGAGTTCCAAAATACAATTGAATTAAATCACACATCCAATATTTTTTACCGTGACACACATTGACGTCTTATTTCAAATACTTTATTCTTTTTCATCGGTGACCAGTCTTTGTACCAAAGACAGTATCCTGCTATGTAAAACCTCTACAGTATCACGCCTGAATTGCCCAAAGGGTCAAGCAGATGTGTTTTATTGTACACCTACATTTCTTCGATGCCGTTATGAAGTCCCATGTAATAGGCGCGAGCGCGGGCGAGCTTATTGCCAATATAATGTATGTATATGAATTAATCTGTATATTTTTACGCATGTAAGCTAGCTTTTTCGACTATTTTGATTTCATTTGTGTGTTGGTGAAATTTTGTGTTGGATTGTGTGGATTTAGTTTTTATCCTAATTAATTTCAATTATGATTGAAATGAACTTAAAATGCATTATTATACAACTTCTACAAGACGTGACCACAGAGTGACGAACTACAGACATGGCGCCTAGGTATAAAAATTGCTAGCTTAAATACGTACTCCAAGTTTAAAAAAGACGTGTAAAAGTGATTGAAATATCCTAATTGCAAAAATAAGTAATTTCATTTCAATTTCATTTTATTTCATTTCATTTCAAGCCAGGTAGCTACTTAGTTCGTCATTATAAACTTTAGCATATTACAATCTATTGCTGTAATTTATATATTTGTAAGTTGCATCACAAGAGTGAGTATAGTACAGCAATATAAGTAGATGAACTCGTAATTCGTAATTTTTAAATTAATTTATCGACGAAGATAATTTATTATTAGTCTGACCATCCTAAATAAATAAGTAGTTGAAAGTTTTCATTCATAGTTTATAATTTTCTTACAAAATTTTCTACAATAAATAATCAGCTATAATTGTCGCTGACTTTACATTGTACATCAATACTATTGTATAATCATCATCTGCCTGAGATTTTTCAAACTACATCGGGGTCAGATACCAGGTCTCTACCAGGATATAACCGGTTGCGGCAGAATATCAATATTTTACTCGGAGCGACTGCCATCTGACCTCCACCACCCAATTACTGGGAGACACTGATACTCTAAAATTTTTGGGCTGCTGATACCCGTAACGACTCTCATACAACTTCGTATGACACCCGGGATCAACTGTTCGTGCTTTCCGAAGCACGAAGGGGTCTCGAATCGTCACCAATCGAAGAATTGACGGCAGCAAACGCTGCATAACCTCGCAGATAGGTTGATCTGCGCTGTACTATTTAGCTACTAGCCCCTCACTGAATAAATCCTACTGTATAGATCCTTTAACGTACTTCTTCCAACGTAGGAGCCATCCTTAAGCTAAGAATAGCAAAGTTATTCTTTATTTGCCTAAATTATGGTATCTTTACATATCTTTCAAAGATTAAAAGTGTAGTACTCTACTGATGATACTCAAGCGACTAACACACAATTGTTCACTCATTAAGCCTGTAAAACAATCCTTTGTACGCACGTGGACAATGCAAACACATCTCTAATCACGGTTCCGTATGAACACAAAGGTGAATAACTACAATTCTGAATCGAAAACACTAGTTCAATGTTCGATTTCTTGTTCAAGTTGAATGAGGTCAAAAAGACTATACTGTAATGTGTAAAGCATTGAAAATATATTATGAGTATTAAGTCATCCACCCAAGGACGAATATTGTTTGAATCATCTCTTCAAGTAGGTTTGTGTTCATCTTATATGACGTTTCAGGTTCATAAAAGCATTTTGTGGTGAATTTCTGCTGAAAGGAAACACGTCGTTTATGTTCTAAAGATTTCTGTATTGAAATGAGGTTTATTCGTTTTAGAGATTTTTTCACAGGACACACACATCATTATTTTCCTTGTCTTTAGTCTATTGAACTACTCCAAGACGGAGGCTGTTCCCAAAAAAAAGAAAAAATGAGCAATGTATTTTGTTGTTAAAACATGTTTATGTTTAACTAGCTATCGGTGAAAAACAATTCAGATGCGGATCATTAGTTCTGAAGATTACCCCCTACATACAAACCAACAAATTTTACCTCTTTATAATATTAGTATAGATATAAACAAAGAAAAACATGTTTATGTTTAACTTATAAATGTTTTATAATGTATTTTTTTTAAGTAGGAACTGAAACGACAATGCCTTTAGAGTTGTTATTTTATATCATTGATTGAAGATACATATTAATTTCCAAACAGCTTAGAATAAATATAGTTCATCTGAAGTTCTATGATACTCTTTACTTTCCTATTCTCGCTAAAGAACTCCTAATTCCCTCATTTAAAGAACTTAAACCGCTCCCAGCCATAGAATCGCATCTTCCTACTTATGCAGTATTCAGACCAACATGTTAGTTTCGTACGTGACCCCAACCAGTGCCAGCACAATTCTCACTTAAAGTTCTACTTCGTAATGGAATAGAGTGCTTCAGTATACGGATGTTCTGACTTAAAATGAGAATAAACGGTAAAAAGGTGCTAATAAAATGTATTCAGCTGTTTTCAGTTTTGTAACACCAAGTTATTTGGGATGCGTATAGAGGAATTAAAAACATGCCAAAATGGAATCGTTTTGTGATGCAATATATTTTCTTTAATCCTGAAAATACTCTCGATATTACTAGAATAATTCTGTTGGTGCTGTAGCTAAGCGATTCTCTATCTGCCCTTTGGATGGCGCGTTTGATTCTTGCAAAATACAAATATTTTAATGACCTATTTGTTCCGTGTGTGAGTGTACTTGTGAGATTTCTGTCTGTAAACAGAGAAAATTCTAGTGCAGAGAAAAAAAATATACAGTGAGGAGTTTTGCCTGGCAGATGGCATATGGCAACAGCTACGCTCCCTTTTACATGGGACTTGATAACGGCATTTCTGTAATGTAGATGTCCAATAGAGAAGGACATATCTGCCAAACTCTTCGAAGTATAGGGGCGTGTTGATGATGATCCTATGTACCCAATATCTAGAAAACCACTCATTTAATTTGAACCATCTTCTAAGTAATTAGTGCCCAGTCATCCTTTACACACATTCGATTTCCTAAAACCACTATCATTCGGTTTGAATTCTCCATACGTATGTACAAGTACGCTTAGACTTTTATTCACCCTTTTCTGGATCCGCTAGCCAGACTCCCAATATAGCTTGAAACGGGCAAGTCATTAGTTTCTGTGGTTCAGTCTGTCCCGTATTTTCGGATCCGCAACAAGTGTTAGCGTCAAAATTGTAGGATAACGGTTTCTGGTGAAATGTTTATCGTGTTGAAGTAGTATTTTGGAGGTGCAGTGAGATTATGAGAGTAATAAATCCACACTTATTATGAATAAATGGAAAGTGACAAAGTTTGTCTATTTGTTACCTCATCACGACTAAAACATTGAAGCGATCGTTATGAAATTTTAGAAATAGCCTGCGTTATTTTCGCTTATATTTTTACAAGCACACAGTGATAGCTTAGCGGTTGATAGCTTGCCTTCCATGCAGGAGGGTCCGAATTCAAACCCGGCCCGAACCTCTGACTTTTCAGAATTAGGTGTGGATCAAAATTTGATAATATAATCACCTGCGTTTACGGTGAAGGAAAAACATCGTGAGGAAACCTGTACACCTGAAAGAGCTCCATAAACTCGATGGTGCGTGTAGTCCACCAACCCGCACCCAGCCGAGAAGAGACCCTTGCCCAGCAGTGGGACAGTAATGGGTTGAATTTATTATACAAGCACACACTAGTTTACATTTACCATTACAGTCATACTCACCATGGAATACCATAAAATATGACAAAAGGTCCGTTGGAGATATTAAACGATAGCTTAGGTATTTGCTAAATTGTTGAACTAAATCACACCTAATATGACAAACACGAATAAACGTAACTTGAAGGTACAAAACAGATACAAATCATATTTAATATAGATATAATGTGACCTACGAAATATTTTAGAAGAACCTCTAATAATTTGGAGTTATAATAAATTCAACTTTATCTTGTAAGGGATTGTATAAGTTTATGGCTAGGATTTGGCTTGCTTTAAGGAGGCAATAGTTAACTCATTACCGAGACTGTTCTCATTTTTTTCGCGTGGACTTGGTAATAAAGTCTCATGATTCACCTATGTTAATCTTAAAAGACCAAGGACGAAAGACGAAGAGTTTTTGCTAACTTTTCACCGCAGTCTCTAGACTTAATCCTTTGGGTGGCTAAGGATTTCAACGTTGTGTATATCGGCTCAATATAGAAACTAAGTGAAGAATAATTCTATAATATTATACCAATATTATAAATGTGAAAGTTTGTGAGGATGGATGGATGGATCTTTTGTAAATCACGCGGGCGAAGCCGCGAGCGTAAGCTAGTCTTCTTCTTATAATATGGGTCGATTCATGTAGCCGACTCGTCACATGGCGCATAGAATTAGAAAACGGTAAAATCACGGCTAAAAGTAAACGAAATCATAATAAGGGTTATATACAGAGGTGTATTATGGTAAATACAACAAAATTTTCGGACCATTCATTGCCATCTACCGGGCACAATTCATAACATAAAAACGCACTTTGCTCAACCAGAAGAGTCCAGGACCTTAGCCGGCTATGCTTCGGTACATGGTCACATAATTCATTTCAGAGTTATCGTTAGAATTACATCTTGTATAAATAGGCCTTTTACTCCAACGATACATACCTCAAATTCACTCACTATACATCCTAACAATTCCTACCTCCGACACCAGGTGTACACAGAAACAGTAATTGTTGCTCCCATAATGATAATGTTATTAATGAACGGAATCAGCTGTGCGAAACGTCGAGTAATCATGTTCAAACATGGCGCTACAATTTACATGTGTCGCTAATTTGTTAGAATAGCTTCGTGTTCACACAGCAAAATACTTAACCACAATGCTGTGTTATATTAATGATTATTTGATGATTATTTATGTACCGGTTCGCTCCGTTCGCGTGATAATTTTGATTGAGGTACACACTATAAATTATAATAATTCAACTCATTATAGTCTCACTGTTGAGTACGGTTTTCTTCCTAACGGCTTTAAACACGTTTTTTTAAACACGTCACGTTGCCCAAGTGCAAGAATTTTTGTATCTGCAGGCTTTATCACGTTGTTTTGCCTCGCCATTAACGCTAATATCAAGTCCTAATCCTCTCGTGAATCAGAAAAGTCAAAGGTACGGTTCGGGAACGAACCCAAGCCTGTTACATGGAAAACAAGAGTTAAACCGCTAGGTTATTAGTACTTAGAACCGAAAAAGCCTAATAATCTGGTGTATTGACTCAGTCAATGAATTCCACTTCATGTTTACCGCCCGTTGAAGTACATACATACATCTGATTGATCGCCAAATTAGACCAGCTTGGCGAGAACTGGCATCCTTCGAGGCGACTGACCCCCATGACACAAACATATGAATGATAAATATTCAAACATGGATTGTGCTTTGAATGATTAGTAACTGTAAGTATCTACGTTATAAAGGTGAGGTGAACCCAACGCGAAACTTTAAAAATCCTAACTAATATTATAAATGCAAAAATAAGTTTGTTTGTTTGTTGCCTTTTCACGCCTAAACCACTGAATTGATCGTCGTGAAATTTTGCATATATCATTGTCAGGGGTACAGAAAAGGACATAGGGTACCTTTTATCCAGAAAAAAAGTATGGTTAGCGAGAGAAATAACAATAACTTTCTTAGGACGCTAGATGGCGCTATGCGTGACACGAAAAAATGCTCGGGTTCGTAATCAATGCGGGCGAAACCGTGGGCGGAAGTTAGTATCTTATATTTTTATAAAGGTTTTGTTTGGTGGAATACGGAGGGCGGGTTGTGATATTCAAGTCAATCGAATTGAGAAAAAACAATAGTACTTGTAGAAGGCTTTATTATTTCACCAACAGTGAGCTGTAACAGTAGAATGAGATACTGCAGTTCTAACAAATTCTTTTAAAGGTAACTCTACGTAACTTTTTGTTATATGTGTTGTGTTTTGACTGTATTGATGATATATATGTCATAGTGTGGAGCGTCGATGTGTGCGACCCTTATTACCTATATTCTGCGCTTTGCTGCCGCATAAGAAATACGTTACGACACGCGCGCCACCTACTGTAAGTTAATTGTACTATACCTATAACCTTCGCATCAATGCAAGCAATAAGTTGACAAAGTTTCATCGCAAGATGAACGGCATGGTAGCGCAAAAAATACGAACAAACAAACAAACAAAAATTGTTTTTTATATATTAGATTAAATTGATACGTTTCTTTTTTACTAACACCACAACAGAAACCGAATACTGATTGCCCCGAAAGTTCTAAAAGAAAATCTGAAAAACCTCTCAAAGTAGAACTAGTAACACGATATAAGTTTCTTACATCGATATCATAACGCGACGTACAAATTGAGTGGTGACGACGTGCGGGACCGCTTGCCTCGTTAGCCAAAGTGAGTTTCGATGTACCAACACAACGTTTTATGCAGGCTTCTGGGGAATAATTGTGGATTTTGTGAGAGAGTTTTTGTGATGGACTCGCTTTTGTTAAGGGATCTAGGGAGCGGCCTTGGATTGTGAAAGATTTTTGGGTGTGGTTCAAGACAAGCAAGAATTAATATTGTATTTAGGAGATTATTGAATAAGAATACAACATTATATAATGGAGATTTGGATAGTACAGTCAACATAATGAATAAGTGAACTTTTGTAGCAACTGCTCGTAACATAGCAAAAAGTAAAGCGCCATCTATCGGAATGAAGCTACAACAATAAATTCTGAATCGCACTATGAGAGTTAAACACATATGACGAATGTCCGACATCAATCATTGGGCTTCGGCTGGCCAGGCTGACCACCTTGTCTGGTCAAAGGATCCTCCCTTTTCAAAGGAGGAACATCATACTTCGTTTCTCCATACTTTTAATATTAATTATGCAAAGGTTTTAAGAAGAAGGTCAGCATCGTTTTTTGGAACTTCAGCTACTCGCATGGATGAGGCAATTCCCGTCATCATGACTATATTCCCGAAGGGTCAGGCACAGATGTACTAGTGTAGGTACCGACATTTCGACACAGCTGATTAAGTCCCATGTAATAGGGGGGTAACCTATTCCCATCAACCGAACACAGTTCCAAACTCCGTGCTGCTACTGAGAATTTCAGTACAGAAAAAACCCAATAACACTTTGCCCGACCCGGGCATCGGATCCAGGACCTTACGTTCAAAAGTCACGCTTGCAACAATTATACCAATGAGACAGCTATTTATTTATTTCTATTTATTATATTTACTCACACTTAAAGATGAGCTCAAACTTACAAAACAATCACAGCGCAAGCGCAGCACGCGTTAGCCTCAGTTTGAATGTAACATAATTTCGGTACTGAGTATCATGTCACAATCCATACTTGCCATTTAAACACAGCGATTCTCGGTATAAATAAATGTTTGTACATGTCGTCGCGGGATCACGTAATCGAATAAAAGCAGCCACTGGTCGCCAGAAACGAAAGAGTATAATATTTTCCCGAAAACATTACACTTAATCCATAGTTTGGAAATACTACAAAATAACAATCAATAATTCGGTAGGATCGCGTATCAAAGGTACGCCTTTACGCTCTATTCCGTGCTTTCGCGAAATCCCGCGCGATTTTCGCGAAACTACAGAATTACGCGATCATACGGCAAAATATACAATTTTATACTAAGTATAATAAAATATGGTGTATATTGTAGTAGTATAAAGTCAGCTGTAATTAAAGCTCTCGATTTAGTCCAAGCAAATGATTATTTTTACAGCAAAATAATGAAAGTATGATGCATTTGTTTTAAAACACTCTTGCTCAGGAGATCGTTCCAGAATACAACTTCTAAACCGTTTGCTCTTAAACTTCCCAAGTGTCTGCCATTGTTTGGCTCATAATATAATAAATTGGCTGAAGTTATTGCGATTTATTTGTAGAAACAGGGTAGTTTTGCAGAGTACGCGTATCTTAGCAATTTTTTTGTATTGCTTCTTAAAATATAATGCTTCCTAGATAAGATTGTTTTGTAAATATCATTTATTCTCACCGACATTGCTCTTTCTAGGGTCTAGAGTCTTTACATAATAGTGTTAATACTTAGTTACTAAATTTCCAATCAAAATTCGTTACTAAAACGTTTAGGTATCTATGCTTATGTCGTATTTTGGTTTTGAATCAATTAATATTTCTTTAAAAATCGTAACAGGTTTTTCTGAGAAAAAATTCTCAGTAACTAACCGAAAACTTCAAGAGAGGGGATTCAAGATATTTATATCCAGTACATTCTAACGATTCGGACCATATGCAACATGGCATCAGCTAAATTTGGATGTGCAATAATTTAATTAGGCAGAGGTCTGCCTAACCCTTTGGAGAAAGCAGGCGTGATGCTATGTTAACTTATTATTGCAGGAATCATTGATACTAAAGTCTGCGTTTAAGTAAAAACATTTCCATATAACGCTGTACATTCCCATTTCTGAAGTCGTTAAGTCAAAGTCAAAGTTTTTTTATTTCAACAAGGCCTTTACACTTTTCAGCAGTTTTAAAATGTCGAGACTCTAGGCACACGTTTCCAAAGAGGATAGGTCTTATGGAGAAGAGACCGGCTAGAAAATCCATGGATGCTCTTTACAAAAAATAAAAAGTTAATTAACAATTAAAAATATTAAATTAACATGCATTATATAAGAAAAATACAAAAAAAGTTCTTCTCCATAGGACCAACTTTTTGGAACCGTGCAACTAGAGTCCTATAATGTTTCATAAGTGCCTATATCATATTTATTTGAAATAAAAACAATTCTATCTATCTATCTATCTAAAAATATTAAAACGTTACTTACATAATCTCCAAAATCTACAAAACTATCCAGAAAAATCCTACCGAAATCCTCTGCAAACTCTAATCCGCCAACTATCTCTAAGTTTACTACATTAGGTGGTACTAAAACACTTAATACCGTCTAATACCCACTTATGCCTAGCCTACTCAGAAACTGTCTCCAGAGCATTAGCGGCACTCGTTACCAACTTGAAACTTGGGTAAGCAGCAACTACAAGATGCTGCAAAACTTTTAATGCTATGAGAAATGATATCACGCTGCTTGTATAGCTGTTTTGGTGGAGGAAATTATTTTGGGTACAGTAAAGTACAACGTTGGTAATTACTAGTATCTAAGTGACGAAATGTCTCAATACTTGAACTTAAATTTTTTGAGTTTTTTTTTTTTCATATTCCTTGTCCTTGAATTTCTCCTGTACCGTGGGTACAGCTTACAAACATACATGTCACATACACACACAACCAGACCTGAAACAACTATCTGTAGATCATACAAATATTTGTACGGAATCGAACCCGCGACATTTAGCGCAGAAAGCTAATTACTTAGCCACTACGCCAACCGTACCGTCAAAATTCGACTCATCATCACCTCATTTGATGTTGATTGTACAGTTTATTTTTCCTTTTAAAGCTTTTGCAAGAAACTCTATAAAAAGAGGATTATTAAGAATACCTATAGGCCATTTGGAGAGTGTGATGTATATTTTAAGTTGAATTTTATAAAAAATAATCATTATGCTCTTGACCAGAAACACATTATCATAATCATGTTCTCTTTTTACCAGGTTGGCCAACTTTTTGGGGCTGGGTCTAATCTATGATATTTTTTTAGCTGTAATCTTCAATATTGTAAACAAATAAATGACAGTAAATATTTTACCCGGGTACATCTTAAAACTGCGGCCAGACACCGGAGGACGGGCAGCAGCGTCCTCTCACTAATCGGTGAGCCACTGCGGTCCCCAAGCCGCCTGCCAAGCGTGGGGATTATGGCAAACCCCCCCTTGAGGGAGGCCTTCGTTCAGCAGTGGAAGTCTTCTGGCTGATGATGATGATGATGATGATGATGATGAAGTATTTTAGTATGATAATTACTGTGACGACTTTGACGGCACGGTTGGTACAGTGATTGAGAGATCGACTGCAGAGCTACGTGTCGCAAGTTCGATTCCCGCATGTATGCTTTGTATGATTTACAGATAGTTATTTCGGGTCTGGGTCTTTGTGTATGTGAATACACACCGTACCTTGGAAAGCACGTAAAGCCGTTGGTCCTGTGCCTGATCTCTTACCGATCGTGCATCGGACTATAAGGGTGAAGGAATAGAGAGAGCACCTGTGTTTGCGCACACACTTGTGCTCTATAATATTTCCTGCGTAGTTGGCTAATATCCGGTGAGATTTGCTGCCGTGACCGGAATCAGTCAAGAGGACATTATTATTATGATAATTACTAAGTGATGATAAAATCCTGAAGCTAGATTGGTCCTTAGATTTTCTGGCTTGTAGCTACTTTCAATAACTAGCATAGCTTAATACAGTGGTTCCCAAAGTTGACAGGACCGGGACTCACCTAACAAAAAATTCCAAATTCGGGACTCACCTCTTCGTTTTCATGAAGGAAAAAGTGGTATAACTATATGAATGAAGGAAAAAGACATTCAGCTCCGATTTAAAGTGTAAATATTTAAATACAAGGAGTGCTATTTTGTAATGAGAAGGATGCATTCGTTTCCTATTTTTGTCATTATAGCCTTAGCATCAACTTCAGTTTTCGCCGCCTGGTCGGTCGATCTGTCAACCTATTTTTCAGGGCCCACCCAATATTCGCTCGCGACCCACCAGTGGGTCGGGACCCATACTTTGGGAACTACTGGCTTAATATATTCTCCTAGCCAAAGCGAGGTTTCGATGTGCAATTGTCTCACTGGAGGATGATGACAAAATAGTCTTAAAAACATTAAGGAACCTCAAAGCAAAAATAAATCCATTTACTTTGTACACCGTACCTCACAAGATTACGTAAGGCTGACACTTATCTTGTAAACACCAATTTATATCGGATTAGCTGGGTACGTTATAGGTAAATAAGATTCAAGGATAAACCAACTGAAGTGATCTTTAAAACGGCCTGTATGCTCGCGCTTATTTCGCTAACAGGTAGATCGGGGCCTTACTCTCGATATAATTACGTTCTTGGAATTATGTTAGTATGTAGAAACACTGAATTTATACTGAATTTATATAATACTAGCTGTGCCTGAGACTTCGTTCGCGTGGATGTCGGAACTTAACAATGTATTTTTTAGTGAGACCAAATGCACTTAACCCTATTTTTTTCTAAAATAAAAGTAGCCTAAGTTACTCCTTATAACATCAGCTACCTGCCAATAAAAGTCCCGTCAAAATCGGTCCAGCCATTTCAGAGATTAGCCTATACAAACAGACAGACAGACCTAAAAAAATTGAAAAAAATGTTATTTTGGTGTATGTACCGTATATGTATATATTCATATGTATAAAAAAACGGTTATTTCAACATTACAAACAGACACTCCAATTTTATTTATATATATAGATGAGACCCGTTAGAACTAAAATGTATAGTATTTTTATGTTAGTTTTATAATGTATTATTTTATTGTATTTATATGGGCCTTAATGCCTGAAATAAATAAATAAATAAAAATAAAGTAAAATCTAAAAATAGTTAAAGCAAAGCCAATGGAAAGAGGGCTAGTGGTCGCAGGTGCGACTACTGAGCGTGAGGTTCTGGGTTCTATATCCGGGTCGAGCAAAGTTTTAGTAGGTTTTTCTGTATGGGAATTCTCAGTAGCAGCACAAAGTCTGGAACTGTGCCTGGTAGACGGCTTGGCTCTTGAGGCCCAATAAAGGCATCAGCGAATTGTGGTTGTACATTTTATAGTATACCTCTGCCTAATCCTTCTTTCACCCTAGGCGTGATGCTATGTTATATTTAAATCCTCTTCATGTTACGTCATATAATATTTGGAATCCCAATCTTTCCAGAATAGTCAAGCATCAATCAGTCGCACAATACCCAGTTATTAATAAGTAGGTAAAGCTTTGCGTTTAAATAACATTGAAAAAGGTATCGGTAATCCGAGGCAGGCTTGAACTTCGAACTAAAACTGATTACTATCATATCGAACACAAAAGATTAAGGAAACCTTTGAACCATTTTTCATTAACTTTTTTTGTTCATTGGCTGCGCTCGTAGCTTCATATGTGTGGATTTAGAATATTCGTAAAGTAATTACTACCTCATCCCATTTTCGCGTTTCTACCATAGATCGTCCCGCCATCGCGAGTAAGTCCACCCACACATTGTAGATATCTGGTCGACCCACACATCCCGTTTCCAATTATTGTTTTTACCTCGTACTTGCAAGATGTGGAATGGGCTGATCCTGGGGTGTTCCCGCTGAGCAGACAGTTTCAAACAAAAATTGAAGGCTACAGGCTACTCCAGGCTTTGTAGGTCTTCATCAAAAAGATATTATAATGTTCTCAAAACGAATCAGTAGCTGACAAAATTATAAATCGTTGCTCTCGTTAGTATTTCTCCTGTAGTTATGGTAAGAACCCATAGTCCTTCCTGATAGAAATCTGATAAACATACTGCGTCTATGCTTTGTGTACGTATCGCAGAGAGCAAAACTAAATCAATCGTGCTGGCTTTATTTCCTTTGTTTGTTATTGCTTCCTTCTGTTCATGCTCTTTTGAGTAGATTTCTCAAATTCAAACTCAACGAACATTTTTCATAAACATATACTATTTACAATCAACACAAACGGAATCAAGATTCACATCAGTCTATAATAAACTTGAACAGCATCTCAACAGATCGGAGCCTGAAAGCTTAAACTTTCTTGTACCAAAACGCAACCGCAACCCCTTTTGCTTACCTCCCTGTGTACATAGCGCAATACGTACGTAGCTACTGTAGATTAATTAATGATATAATCCTCTTAAAACTGTGGTATTAAGTTAGGAACTGGAGCGGATTAAGGTTAGTTAGTTCATAATGTGATGAATAGATGGCGTTGTTACAAACTTTTATTTTTACAATGTTGTTTTTTTTTTATTCTATTAAGACTATTGCCAGTGTCTGTCTTTTTTTTAATACATCGAATTTTCATTCATTTAATTGGCATCGATTATATACTACATTACGTAATGATTGGTCCGAACATGCATCAGATGGTTTTCAACAAGGTCCAAATCTACCTTCATCATCAAGAATCGTTTATAGCGATCGCGCAGTGAAAAGAATATCCAGTCAGCATTGGTGGTATCGAGACTGACGGCCCAGGTGTCAAACGAGGTTACATCTTCGTTACTCGTGGAGGCTTAAAGAACCAACACATATAAAAATTTACCTACAGTGTAAGAATCTTTTAAATCGTACCATACCCAAATATTGTGCATGCCATTATAGTCCTTAAATATACTTAATCGCGTCATCAGCACCTATCTACATACATTATAAGTAATCTCTGCTATACAAACACAAGCTTAGTTGATATAATTTATGCTTGGTTTACGTAACAAGGTGGAAATAATATTCGATATTAAATAGCATCGTGACTTATTTACTGATAATGGTGACGATAATTCAGGTCAGTAACTATTGCACTAGTATTCTTCGTTTTAATATAATCTCTATTTCATTGCTATTAAAGTCCATATTGAAATATAAAGAATAACACAATACAAACGCAACAGTTTTGTTTCCAGCAAACGACTACAAGTTGACTGAAAGTTCCTCTTTTCGGATGAGGGTACTTAAAAATTGAACGAATATTTGATTATAACTGATGATAAATTCTTTTTATTACCTTTTTTTTCAATTTCGGCTAAAATTCTCAACTAGTACTTGAACTATAGGCCACCTGAATGATGTGTCAAATTGACCACTAACTACCATTGGTTAATACTCGTAATGATCTTTATAATGGCGAAATACTCACTCATTTTTTAACTCATCCACTGACTAATGACGATATCTCTAGATCCATAAAGCTTACAAACTTGAAATTTTTCTTTCCGTTTACCGTTCAGAAAAGATTTTCAAAAATTCAACCTTGAGGTTCGAAAAATGTCGTAAAATGGTGGTTAAAAGATTGCATGATAAATCATTCTACGAGATCGGAGTCAGCTAATCGATAATAAGACCTCAGAATGATGATCAATTTCTTGTTGAATAACAGTATGGTGATTGATTGTGAGTCAATAGGCTCTCATAGTGCATGCATACATACAAAATGCATAAATACAAATGACAGTTGCACTATTGATACCCAAACAGCAATCGACTATCAATACACTGACACTAGATGACGACATAGGACCAATTCAATTTACACGAGTATAATGAGTCGGTATGGTACCAACGTATATTCAATGTGGCAGCCAATAATACTTATGATACTTTGAGGTGCTCGTAGTTACACAGCTACCGAACAGACCAGTCAATCTGCAAGGTTAAGCACCGCATGTTGCGGTCAGTCCTTGGATGGGTGACCGTTTTTCACACATCGAGACACCTCCGTTTTAGTTTATATTCGAAACAATTGTTTAACTCATGTTGTATTGCCTCATTGTGTAAGTAGCATTCTATTAAGTTTGTATTTTTTCTTATATAATGCATGTTAATTTAAGATTTTAATTGTAAATTAACTTTTTGTTTTTGAAAAGAGTATCCATGGAGTTTCTTGCTGGTCTCTTCTCCATAGGACCTACCCCCTTTGGAACCGTGCGCCTAGAGTCTCGACTTTTTAAAAGTGCCTGAAAAGGCCTACTTGAAATAAAAAACTTTGACTTTGACTTTGACTTTGACTCCGTGCTCGTTAAGTAGTTAGTACCAGATTTCATACGAAAACCTATGACTTTTAGAGTATCAGTGTCTCCTAATAAATTGGGTGGTGGAGGTCAGATGGCAGTCGATCCGTGTAAAATACTGATTTGTAGTCGCAACCGGTTAGACCGGGAACCGTCCCCTATATAGTTGAGGAAAGGCTAGGCAAATGATATGTACTTTTGTCTTTAATTTAATTACTAGTCAATAGTTCTACATTATGCTTATGCTTGCAAAGATACAAATGATTTTGTTGCCCAAATATCTTTACACCAGCAAACACTAATTGACTTAATTTGTAAGAACAGTTCCTTTAAAAAGAGAAACAAAATGAAAGCTTATGATATCAAAGAGATCAACTGGAAAAGTTCGTTGTGTCAATGAAATCAGTTGCCGGCTCCAACAGAAAGTAATTACTTCTACGATGGAATCAAAGTTAGTAATAAAAGTATAGGAAATAATTTGTTGCTCGCTCTAGGTGCTAAGTCAACCATAGACTTACGATATGAATTGCTAAGACAATCATTATATGTATAGTTCCCCTTATTACTTCAACCGATTACTGAATCACTGATGAGAACGGGCCTCAAGTAGAGAAGGGTCTGGCTTTAATCCGCCATACTGGCTTGGTGAGGACTGGCAGACTACATATATCATAAAGAACTTTATAAAGATTTTGTATGCAGATTTCTTCACCGATATTAAAACTGTGATGCTCTTCAGATTTTGACCGTTTTGAGCCTCCAGTATGTAAAAAAGCGTTCTACCGCTATGCGTTCAATTGGTTTATATTATTTTTTTAACAATGAGTATGATTTATTAAAACATTTGTCTCAATTAGATTTTTGAGCCAAATTCGTAGCCAAAATGACGTAGATTTGAGGAAATCCTCCTTTTTTTTCAAATATCCTCTAAAATTACATAAACAATAATAGTAAGAGGTCTAAGAGTCAATGGTCTACATAAGAAAGTATTGGAAGCAAGAGCAGACAGACGCAGTAATTGATCGATGAGCTCGGACGGTGGACTGTGAGCGGATTCTGTAATAACAGTAATAGTCTTCTTGTTGATACACTTTTAGTAATAACTTTGCTTTGGACTTTTGTTCTTAAAGTATTCTAACAAATAAATAATTTGATATCTATAGTTTTCACATGTCTTGAAGAATTTGCTTTCGTATTTAATACATTGCATAAATCAAGATAATAATATATTAGTAGTATTCACAAACCCGGGTCCGTCTTAAAACTACGGCCAGACACCGGAGGATGGGCAGCAGCGTCCTCTCCCTAATCGGTGAGCCACTGCGATCCCCAAGCCGCTTGCCAAGCGTGGGGATTATGGCAAACCCTCTTGGAGGAGGCCTTCGTTCAGCAGTGGACGTCTTCTGGCTGATGATGATTCACAAATAGTATTTTTGTTATTAATTAATCTAGTCTTCGCAAGCGCAAATCGTGAGCCCTGGGCTAGAATCCTTGGTCAGCCAAAATGTTATTGGGTTTGTCTATATGAAAATAATCTTGGAGTTTGGAATTGTAACTGGTTGACGACAATAGGCTCATGGGACTCAATAACGGTATCGGCGAAATGTAGGTGTACCTGTACAACAATATGCTTCCCATAACCCTTTGGGCAATGTAGATTTGATGATGATATTTAAGTATTTATTCAGTGTTTGATGGGTACACGTACAGTGTAATTATGAATTGCAGCAATGAGGTACTTTGAAACTAGAATCATTGTTATTAGATTGATCAGTAATATTTAACCATTACTACTCAATTGAGTGGTATTCCTTTTTAACCTTGGATTTGTTGCCTTAGTTTATATCTTTAACTATATCAACATTTTGAAATCACAACTTCACAATCATTCTCGCTTTAGCCTTTGAAACCCAAACATTTATTTTTATTCCTTCTTAAAATAAATTCTCTTCAGAATCAGGCTCCAAGATTTCTCGAAGTGCATTTTCTTAGCAACAAAATGTATCGAAGCCGGGTGCAGATTAAAAATTATTTCTTTTATTTCTTCCCTCTGTTTATTTCTTGTTTGCGTCTCCTCTTTGCTTCTCATCCAAGTTGACAGCAGATTACTGCGGCAAGTGTAGTGAAAAATTGTTGGGTGACTTTAATAGATATTATAATGGAGCTTCTATAATGATGTAAGGACAAAAAGTTAAAAGGGTGTCGCTTAATCTCTAGGAAGATTCTGTTCTAACGTATGAAGAATATAAAATATTAAATAAAAGCTAAAATATACAGTAAACATTAAAACTGAAAAAGATGTACTACGTTATTCTCATAGATATCGGAAAGTATAAAAAAGAAAAAAAAGGGAACTTTCTTTTACTGCGTCTGTATGATGTTAATATCCCTATATTTATAGTCATGTCAACGAACAACAAAGTGATTACAAGAGAACAAAGAGATTCGTGAAGCAGTAATGACATAAGTTTCTCATCTCGCATAACAACCGTCATCCATGCAAAAATTTTTCACAACAGATAGTTTAAGACGTTCTACTTTCTTCCAATCTTCCAGACTAAACAAAAAAATAAACCATCGCGAAACTTTAAAGGGAATCAAAGAACTAGACTGGTAAAGAAAGTATCAAAACTGACAATACCGAAGTTATTCAAGCGCGTGTAAGAATGAATGAACGACAAACTTGTACAGATGCAATCGGGTCTCTGCAACGCTATTTAAACTTAGACTTTTGTTGTGGGTTCTAGCAAGTTCTTGTTTGTTCGACGGTTGCGGCGAAGTGTGGAATAGTTTTGAAGCGAATTTTGATGGATGCGATGATCTGATGAGTTTAAGATGGAAGTTTATAAACTTGTGCGAGTTTTAACTTACAAAAATTGGGGTTTAGTAAGGTCTAGTTTTAGATATAGTTACGGTCCCTTTTGACTTTTGTATGAGGTAGTTTGACTTCAGTAAATATTTTATAAAGAATATTTACCGTAATTAATGTAACTGAATCTCCAGGCTGGTACTTGGACCGTAGGATCTAGTTACTGGTATCATAGGTCAAAACAGTAAAACAAAGGTGAGAGAGTAAGAGAAAGGTGATTTAAGATACAAGGTGGTTTCTGTTCATAATCGCAATTATAATGTGAAGTTTTTCCTACCATCTTAAGACGAGCGATAAATTTGTGGCAGTAGGTATAAGTAAGCTTACTACCGAATACGAAAGTCAGAAGCATAAGGAAACTAGTCCCTTATCGTGGGCACATAAATAAGAATTTTAGCGACCGATGTGATGCACGAATATCCTTTATACTATCACATAAGCAGGGATTTATCGCGTTCAGCTTGATCACGATTTACGGGTGTGCGTGAGATGTAAACTGAAGCGGTTTATAATAAGTTTTGGTAGTTTTTTTTCTGTTTTAGTAGAAGTTGGTATGGTGTTATTATTTGAGAAGTATTGGAATTGTTTTAATGTGTGTAGTGTGTGTCTACAATTAAATACAAGTCATTTTTTCCTGAAAGAACAAAATGCCACAATCTTTCTTTGAAGGTTTAACGAAATGAACAAAAAAGTGTTAGTAGTTGCTTGATCATATTATTAAGGTACATAATTGTGGGTACTTACCTCTGCCATCCCTAACTATATTGAAGAGATGGGATGGCGGTCCATATTAGTGACAATCATTCATCTAACTGATCAGTGTGCCCTTTTTATTATTTTTCTTTATCTTACACTTGTATCTTTTTATATTCATACTTTTGTCCTCTGTCACAAGCTCTTTATATTTTTGCGAATATTTTGGTATATCGTGTTGGTCCTCGGATTCAACCGGCAATTAACTTTCTTAATCATTTATCATCTAATGAGTCTTTTGTGTGATTATGTGATTCCATGACCTTAAGGCTTTAAAATTGGACTAACGGAGTGCTGTATTTTAATTCTAGACTTCGAGTCACTTATAACTTGCACCATCTAATAAAAGAAAAAAAAAAAGCTTGGCAAGGAAAAACGTAACAATGTTTTTGTACTCGCTTCTTATGTTGTTGTCCTTGCTAAACGATTTTGATATTTTTATGTTTCTTTGTAGCTTTCAGATTCCTTTTTGTTTATTTTAGGTACCCTTTGTAACAAACAACATTTAGTTTCGTTTGTAGAATGATTAATTTCTGCTTAATTTGTCTTTCAATTGATTTCTGCTCTTAATTGTTAGGTGATGTGTACTTTTTGAATATGGGCGAAGTCGTAACGAGAACGCGAACGAGAATTATCATAATAATTGTCACCATAGTTTAGTAATAATGAATTTGTGGACGAACGACGTATGGTGTATCTCTATTGAAAAGGGATGATCCTCTAACTA
Source organism: Shargacucullia verbasci (assembly GCA_947562105.1). Classification (NCBI taxonomy): domain Eukaryota; kingdom Metazoa; phylum Arthropoda; class Insecta; order Lepidoptera; family Noctuidae; genus Shargacucullia; species Shargacucullia verbasci. The sequence continues at coordinate 1,927,458 of OX387283.1, forward strand.
GTGAAGTATATTTCCTAGCAGGCCGAAACCTGGAGGTATATTTTTGAAAAATAGGGAAGCGGGGTCTGTAGTCGATTGAAGGGGGCAACAAGCTTTATGTTATTCGGGACCAAACGACGTAATTTTATACTACACACATGTCACAGACATGTGCCTTATTATTGTTATTTAAAACAAAGTGCCTCATCAAATTCTACAAAAACATTACAAACATCACTAGAATCACCTTTTCAACTTTAAAATGAAAACACTATATGATTAACAAAGAAAAACTTCAGCTAGTATAAATATTTTACATTTCCCTCCTCCTCCCTCCTCCCCGCATAGAAAACGTGGTAACTTATTCCACGAACTAATTTCCCTCCTTAATAACTCGCTTACAGAACCACTGGATGCCACGTAGGAATTCTAGGAGAAATTTAATTAAACTGCCGGAAAACGCAGCCTGTAAAAATAGGGAAATCTTTTAAAACTCCCAAAATGAAATATTATTGCAACTGAGTGCAAGTGGTGGCGTGAAATTTTGAGCCCTACTGAAAATAATGGTGATGATATGGGCGTTGTTTTCTCAGTGTTAATTCTATGGATATTTTAAGGAAGTTAAATATTGTAGATAGCTAGCTATGTTATTGTTATCTACCTATATTTTACAAATACATTTATCTATATCCCAATTACTGTGACAGAATTTTAATGGTAAAAAAATGAATGCACCTAGTTAGAGAAAAAATATTACTCGTTCGTCTTTTCATGGATGAGTAACTGCTAGTATTTTACATCATACTTCTGGACAAAGGACTCCGCAAACACCTACTTGCTGATATCGGTGTGTATGTAAATACACACCATGCCTCGGAAAACACGTAAAGCCGTTGGTCCTGCGCCTGATCTCTCTGCGGTCGTATCGGATTGCCGTCCCATCGGACTATGAGAGTGAAGGAACAGAGATAGCACCTGTGTTTGCGCACACATTTGTGCTCTATAATATCTCCTGCGTAGTTGGCTAATCTCCGTTGAGATTGGCCGAAATCGGTCAGGAGGACATTAGGTATGCAACATCGTCAAAACTGCAGCTAAATGAAGTTTTTTTTTTTTTCAAAATGTAAGCTTATTCTGTTGTATTTTATCCTCATAAAGCATCAAAAATATTCAACCATTTTCATCAATAGGATATGCCAACGTAATAACATGGCGCGTACATTCCAAAATCAACACTGAATATGGAACATAAATGGCCGACCATAATGCAACTTTGAAATTAAATTTCAAACCAGAAATTCTCTGTAGAACGAAACAGGATGAAGTTTTTAATAGTTCCAACAGAATTACGACGGTATTAACATTTCTGTGGCGCAACATTGCAAGATTGTATTTGCATATTTAATAAAATATTACATTTTGAACGACTCGTTGGGCACGTGGTAGATAAGACAGCAGTAGAGCTACGTGTTCTGGGTTTGATGCCCGCGTTGCTGTTGTCATCTGCAAGCATTTTTCTCGGTTCCCAGTCTAACCAAATTATTACTCTAATGAAATGAAATGAAATGAAATTATTTATTTTGCAATTAAGATTTTTCAATCACTTTTACACGTCTTTTATAAACTAGATGGCGTCGGCATTTCCTATGACTATCCCTGAGAAGAAACGCCGAAACAAACTCAGGGGTCAAAGTCTATTTTAAAGTCCAGACAGATTGTAATGATGTAAGGGTTTATGTGAGACAAATATAAGGTGGAATAGCCTTTAGAAGAAAGTGCCATAACTATTTGAGCTAACCTGTCGCAACGGAGCACAAGCATGGATCAGTTATCGTGAGAATTAATGAAATTAAGAGCGTTCAGCCTAGATCTCACTCACATTTACAATAAGAACACTTGGTTCAAACGCACTTTACAAAAGAAACTTTTAACGCTTCCAACAAACGCGATTACGATTTATTAACGTTGCTCCCCCTACCAGATCATAAAATGGATTTGCATAGTTAACATTTTGATTCGCCAGTGTAAATGAAATTACTTACTTCTATTTTCGCGAAATATTAGAGGAATAGAATATGATTCTAATGCTTTTTTAGAGGGATTTCTCTTAAAATGTTATCTTGACGGACAGAAAAACAAAAAACAATGCTAATATTAATTAATTTTCTTAATTATTAACTTTTTGTAATATTGCATTGTGTAATGTAACTCAATGTGAGAGATGTATTTTTTAACGACTGCCTCAATGGTGTAGTAGTTGCTAGCGCGACTGCTGAGCGCGAGGTCCTGGGATCGTTTCCCGGATTGCAGCACGGAATCTGGAACTATGCCCGGTAGACGGCAATACCCTCGCCCCCTATCACATAGGATTCAGTAACGACATCCGCGCAATATGGATGTACAATATAACAAGCAAAATATAAAACTGATTCATTCTAAACTACTATTTTGAAAAGAGTATCCATGGAGTTTCTTGCCGGTCTCTTCTACATTGAAACTATGCACCTATATTCTCAACGAGTGCCTACAAATGCCCATTTGAAATTAAAAACTTTGAGTTCTTCTTTAGGAATATTCGAAGTTGTTTTGTTTCGTTTATGTGGTCTAAGCCCTCAAAGAATATATATTCTAAAGGTGTCATCAATGTTGACTTAGGCCAGAACCAATAACTTATCTATCGACGGATTATCTCTGTAGCGACTACTCGCAACATGGCAAAAGGTAAAGCGTCATCTATCAGAGTGAAGCTACAACAACAAACCCTGAATCGCACTATGAAAATTTACAAAGATTCTAACACATATGCAAATTTCCGTCCGAACCTACTGGATGACATTCGTCGTATCGCCTTTAACGCCGTGCACAATGCAAGTCATCCTGGTATCAGAATAACGCGAAGAATGATGTAACAATGATGCTTCTGGCCATTAATGAACATCGCCGGGCTAACCACCTTTCACTGGTCGGAGGGTCCTCCCTTTTCAATGGAGGAACATCACACCTCGTTCCCCCACCCCATTTATATAACGGAGCTTCAATCTTTAGCAGATTAAACCACCAATATCTAAGGATAATATCTAGCCGTGGTTGCCTTATTGGTAGTAAGCGCGACTGCTGAGCGAGAGAGGGTTCGATTCTTGGGTTGATCATAATTTTTCAGTACCTATAGAAATTCTCAGATGCAGTACGAAGTGTCCGTTTATTGGCCATCAGCTAGCTAATATTCAGCTCTCAATAACGGCATCGTCGCAATGAGGTTGTACACCCAGTAAGTACATTCCTGTATAACTTTCTCTATGTATATTGGTAACGTAAATACCAACACAAGGACATTATTGGTATTTGTAATATATGTATACCTATGTGAGATTTAAGTCAATATATCCACAGCATACTGTAGGCTTTTCGATTGTATTTTTTTCTTAATTCATAAATACATAGACGCCGTACATTATGTCTACTTTGCGTCACGCGATGCGTTAAAAAAGGACACGCCTTAGAATTAGCCTTTGTTAAAAACGGGTACTTTTACTGTAGACTAGCTTCCGCCCGCGGCTTCGCCCGCGTGGTTTTCGAACCCGTACATTTTCCCGAGATAAAAAGTACCTATGTGCTATTCCAGACTATAATCTATCTGTGTGCCAAATTTCATTCAGATCCATTGAGCCGTTCTGGCGTGAAAGAGTAACAAAGAACATCCATCCTCACAAACTTTCATATTTATAATATTAGTAAGATTCAGTTTCAGTTCAGTTCAGTTTACTATAAGTAAGTACGAGTACATGCAGATGTATTTTGATCGTAATAATTTACATAACAAAGCATCACGCCTGTATTCCCCGAAAGGTTAGAAGGAAAGGACCAACCCTTTTTGGAGCCTAGATTCGTTACGTTTTAAAAATGCCTGCAGAGGCCCATTTCAAATAAGAAACTTTGACTTTGTTAGGTAAAAGTATTTTTTTTTCCACACCCACATTTCGCCGATACCATTATTAAGTCCCATATTATAGAGGGCGAGCACATTGCCATCTACTGGGCACGATTCTAAAATCCAGGCTTCTACAGAGAATTTCTAAAAATTTCAATAACACTGCCCAACCTGGGAATCGAACCTGAGACCTGATGTTCAGCGAGCACTAGACGAATGGGGCAGTTTATATTTAACGTAATTACCGTGTGTATTTTTTTTTTTTTTTTTTAAACCTGAACTTTCTGGTGCTCTAGCTTCGGCCGGTGGCTTCACCCGCATTGATTACGAACTCGTGCATTTTTTCGGAAAACACGTAGCGCTATCTAGCGCCCTAAAGCGATTGCGACCGACAAAAGTTATTGTTCTTTCCCTCGGGAACGGTACTTTTTTCTGGATGAAAAGTACCCTATGTCCTTTTCTGTACCTTTGACAACGTACATGCAAAATTTCATGATGATCGGTTCAGTGGTTTAGGCGTAAAAAGGTAACAAACAAACAAACAAACTTACTTTCGCATTTATAATATATATAATATTAGTTAGATTACACTATACGTGAACCGTCACCTCGTAACTTTTGGGTGCAAGGAATGAGCCTCTACGTTTAACGATACCTGAAATCATCCACCGCAACCTGAGCAGTCAGCCTCGATACGACCATTGCTGACTGACTGATCTTTCCACTACGGCATGAGCGACAGAAGACCTCTTATTGCCAATTATTCCTTGTTCTTCATCATCACAACCTTTGTTACTATCGACGGCTATCCAAGACTTTATTGAACAAAACATAATGGTTAATAATATGCCCTTAATATAGCGTTCTTAGCAATAAACTAAAAGTACAGTCGGGTAAAAAAGGCGTTGAGGAAAAATAATAAAATTAACTAAAATAATCAAATAAATGCTTCAAATTCTTTTTATGTTCAAATTGTTAATTAAATCTTTCCTACGGATTGCCCGTCGCCATTTTCCTGTTTTAAATGAAGTACATGTTTATCTGTATACTTAATATTTATTTTTAAGTACCACGTTACTTTACACTAGGATTGTTCCTGTATCTCAGATCCAGTACTAACAATCTCGAAGTCATAGTAATATTAAAAAAAATGTATTATTATTGAAATTGAGATACCTGGCGCGGAAAAGTATTTAGCCAATATGTCAATCACTTAGGTTTGTCACCTTTTTTATTTTGGGCAAATAAACTATACCTAATTTACTTTTCTAAGTTAAAAAATAAATAAAGTACAATGTATAAAAATAAATTATTAAGTAATTATTCGATTTACTATTTTTTCCATACGTATTTTTTGTTAGAAGACGCACGAAGGTTTTTCACGTTGGAAAGCGAGTAATGGAACTCAAGTGGAGTTGGGCAGGACACCTGGCAAGGCGTGGTGATAACAGATGGAGCAAAGCTGTGACCGAATAGCGGCCAAGAACTGGGAGAAGGAATGTCGGTCGTCCCGCGGCGAGCTGGGCGGACGATATTGTTGCCATCGGGGGTCGGACATGGATGAGACCGCAGGAGCGTAGAAACTAGCACTTTCAAAGAGAGGCCTATGCCCAGCAGTGGGCGAAGTCCGGCTGTGGATGATGATGATGATGATTTTTTGTTACTTTTACTAACATCTGTTATTTGATGAACACCTTAAAAAAATATCTACATTCTATTGATTCAATAGGTTACGTTCAAAAACGAAATCAGTGCATATCATCATTTTCTTGAGTTACATTTAAAAATCGCTTAAAACTTTTGTTGCTTTTGGCATATTATAGTAACCATAAAAAAAATACCAAATCATAGTCATAGTCGGTAAAATAAAGTATTTTTACGTACTTTATTGCTCTTAGAAAGTATAAAGTACGTTTGCCTGAAATAAAGTACAATACTCTAATAAAGTACGGGTGGCAACCCTGCGACATCCACTCGAACGACATCTGCTGATTATGATTATGATCTGCTAATTAATTAGCCTCCAGAATAACTCCTGGAGCCTAATTTATTTTAGTACGTAGTTACTCCTTTCTCCCCCAACTAAGGTGGGGTAACTAGTAACTTAGGCTTAGTATCCTTTAAATTGAAGAGTGGTATCGCTTCACCAGAAGAGGTGATGCGAAAATAGTGAAATCTTAATATTCATTCAACTCTAAGAAAACGTGAGTAGAAAATCGACTGTTTGTCATCATCGTGTTGGATGTGTTGTCTGATAAAGTTCTTTCTTTCTTTCTGTGTCTTAAATCGCTTAGTTTATTCTCAGTCTATAGTCTCCTTTCTAATTTGAAGATCTCAAGCCGGAGTGGATTTCGCCAAGTATCCTTTCGGTAATTTCGTATACAACCTAATACTGGGACCTATGGCTAACAGGTGCAGGGTTTCACAATGATAATTATTATACATATGTCTACTTGTAAAGTAAACTTTAAACATATGCATGTTCCCGTGAGTATATGCCATAATGTGCCGGCGCACTCGGACATTCCCGACAAGAATTTATAAGCCACGTAATTTTTGTTAGTCTTCTTTTTAGCGAATCGAGTTTGGTAGTTGTCTGATAGTATGTCAGAAAACGGAGCGGTGCATGGGTGAGTAAGAAGGCACGTTGTTTCTAGGAAATTAACCAAACTTGACAGTTAAATGAATCACTTACCGAAGCTGCTTGCGGTACCCAGCATCATATGATGACCATCACGAATCACCTCACTAATCACTTCACAATCACAAGTGGTACACGGAAAGAGCCTCCACGAATAACGTAACTAGAGACGGTCTGGCGCAACCTGGGCAAACGGCTGACTAGCTAATCATTCCACAACGGCATAAGCGATTCCTGAGTGATAGCTCAAAGCGATTCGACAGAAGAACACTTCGCAATCACGATTTCCTCACTTTACTTCATGAACACTTCACTAAACAATTCTTTCTACTAGCCGCACTATTGTCATCACTTACACCGCGGGTCATGCGCAGACGAACACTTCACATGAAATCATTTTAGTCTAAAAATGCGCGGGCACTACTATACCTTCAGTTCAATCCGTAACTAAAGCATACAAAAATCCCGTCAGTTTATGAAAATAACGCACTTCAGCTCACGTTGCCACTGCGCAGTCGATGAAATAACTAAAATAATACGGGTAGAATAAAATAGTTATTCATATTTTTGTACCCACATTCCAACCTCATTTATTTATTTGGATACGTGTCTTTTAGCCTAATTTATCTGTTATTAAAGTGGAAGTTATTTTAGACACGAAAATTAAAATAATTACACGTCCCTAATTTTAAAAATATGGATTTTATTTTTTACTTACTTTGTTTATATTTGTATAATTAGCTGGTAATATAATAGAAACAAAAACATGAATGCTCGGCAAATAATATTATGATCATTATCATGAGATCAAATCACGAACGAACCACAGATATCAGATCGGCTGGCGAGACGAAAACTCAGGACAAAGCTCCGGCAGCGCTACTGCCCGGAGCGCTGGCATATCCGGCATCACACCACTGCGCCGGTGACACCCTGGGCCAGCGCTCCGGCGGAGCCACTGAGTCTGGTGTCTGATCCCGTTCTGAGTTTCGCCCGCGAGACCCGTGCCCCGCGCTATTTTCTGTTATCTGTGGTCCGTTCGCGCTGGCGACAACTTTTTTTTAAACTGTTGAATTTCCATTTATTTATATTTAGAATTCGTGATTTTTCTAATTTTTACTAAATACGTCCATCGTGTGTTTAGTGCGTCATTTTTGGAACCTGACGGAATTAGTGCATTCATACCTTCTAAAAACCTTCAGTAATGGAAACCCGTCAAAGAATAAGAGACTAGTAGAAATAAGTGTAGTTTGGGGTAGGGTTTATGTGTTATGTGGTGGTGAAAATCATGACTATGAAGTGATTAGTTTGGTGGTTTGTCCAATGGGTATTTGAAGCAGATGAATGATGCAGGCAGCTGCAAGTACGTTTGGTAAGTGATTCATAGTATTACTTAGGCTCGATTTTTCAATGCCCGGATATAAGTTATCCAACTGTTAATTTTAAATCAGAACAGTTTTTGTGTGGAATTATCAAAGGAATAACATATTTGAGGTTCATCGAGCTATTGAAATATCAGCGTTTGAAACGTTGAATTTTACTTACAATTTACTAATTATCGGATTCCTTGTCCGCTAAGAAGGCACAATAGTAAAATAGTACCAATGTTCATATGTGATTCACAGGACATAGAAACGGTTAAAATTGATATTTTATCCTAGAATACTTACTGAAACTTCAACATAACTTACCCTAAAGTGCATAAAACAAAACGAGTCAATACAAAGTTGTCACTCGGATGTGTTGACCTATTTATCGGAGGCATTCTACTCTGTACACGTCCCAAACGTTTCGAACACGAGCGTCGAATGCGAAAAATAAAAGTTTTGGCGAAACACGACGCGATATTGTGCCTACCGACATTTAAGATTTAAAAGGCTTTATACTAAGGCTGAATCTTTGTTCAATGCGCAAATTGCAGCACTCTGATATATAATAATTATTTCCTTCAGATTAGAAGTAATTGTAACAATAAAGAACGAGACGCAGTTATCCTAAATACATCAGAGAAAGAGAAGATAAGACAAACATTTAAAGATAATTTTTGAATTGACTATAGTGTCAACTAATTAGCCACAATTTTTTCTTAAGATTCACGATTTAATTTGCGTACATCATAATTATTATATAAACAAGTATGCTCTGCTCAAGGCTTTTAACTTTTACCTACTAAGTAATAGACTGGTTTTCTAGGTCAGCCTGCCTAGTTAAATTTAGATCAGCCTCTATATTATGTAATCCTTATACTGACTCCAGATTCATTAATACTGTACAATGATTAGACTGAAATAGGGCTACGCCACTATCTAAGTTGTGTACAGGTCACCGCTTAGTATTTATTATTGAGCCCATTCTGAAGTTTTTTTTTTTTTTTTTAGAAATGTCAATCATGCCGTTACGACTGCATCATTTTACCCGTGTAGTATATACCTGAGAAGCATTAATCTATCGTTAATTACATAGGACATAATTTTATTCAAAGAAAATTAAGTCTAATAAAACAGTTGTTGTCTGTGGAGACTTTAATATAAATATATTGGAAAATTCGTCTAATACTAGCAAAATTTTAACCTTATTTAAGTCATACAACTTGTACAATATCTTCTTTGAACCAACTAGAATAACTGCTTCTAGTGCTACTTGTATTGACAATATCTTTACAAACTTGAAACCTTGTAATAAATTAATTATAAATGAGTTAGACTCTGATCACTGTGGTCAGTTAGTCACTTTTCCTAGGAATCAAGTTAGAGTACAAAGAAAACTTGTAAGTGTTGTTCCTGTCAATGAAGGCCGTTTGGAACTATTCAAATGTAATCTTATAGATAAATTACCTTTATTGCCGTATGACATCAATCCTGATCAAGCTTATACTTTGCTGTTCAATATGATTAATAGAGAGTTTAGTAACGTTTTTACCCCTAAATCACTATCGGTCAGTGATCAATTTACTTTTAGTGACTGGGCGACAGCTGGCATTTTTAAAAGTAGACATAGGTTATTTCAATTATATTATGAAAAAACGTACAATCATAGCGCAGATTTTAAAGAATATGTAAAAAGATATTCAAAAATATTTAAACGAGCCTGTTCCTTGGCCAAGTCAATACATTTAAAAAACAAGATAAAAGTATCCAGTAACAAAATCAAAACTACATGGAATATTATTAATTCTGAAACGGGAAGATCCACAGTACGTAGCCGCGATTTCCATTTGAAAATTAACGACATAGATATTAGGGGGGATATGGAGGTGGCAACTGAGTTTGAAAATTTCTTTACTAATATTCCTATTTTAACAACCAAAACTCTCTTGTCTTCTTCCACTTCCGCTTATACTATACTAAAACAAAGCGTATCTGAATATAGCACACCTTTTGAATTTTCAGTTGTTAATGCGAAAGATATTAAAGAATCTTTTAAAAGTCTTGATGTAAAGACAACTGCAGACCTTTGGGGACTGTCAGTACGAACTATCTCGTCCATAATTGACGTGATTTCACCTTACTTGGCAACCGTGTTCAATTCTTGTATTGCATCTGGTGTATTTCCTGACTTGATGAAACAAAGTAAAGTAATACCACTGTTCAAATCTGGTAGTTCTACGGATCCCACAAATTTTCGGCCTATTTCAATTCTACCCACTTTGAGTAAAATTTTTGAAAAATTGATTTTAAATCAGATGTTAAGACATTTTAATAGACACAACCTACTTCATAAAAAGCAGTTTGGCTTCACAAGGGGACGTTCAACGACAGATGCGGGCGTGGAATTGCTGAAACATATATTCGATGCCTGGGAAGACTCGCAAGATGCTCTTGGCATATTCTGCGATTTGTCAAAGGCTTTCGATTGCGTACACCATTATACACTCATCAGGAAATTATACCACTACGGCATAAGGAACAAGGCTCTCGACTTCTTATCTTCTTATTTAAGCAATAGAATTCAGAGAGTCGATATTAATGGCAAGAGATCTTCGGGATCTGAGGTCACCATGGGCGTCCCGCAGGGTTCAATTCTAGGTCCATTTTTGTTTCTAGTTTATATTAATGACTTGCCATATTACGTACGGGATAATCACGAGGTAGTATTGTTCGCGGATGATACTTCTCTAATATTTAAAATTCGACGACAATTACTAGATTTTCGCGAAGTTAACGTTGCACTATCTCATGTAGTTCATTGGTTCAATGTTAATAATCTTCTCCTTAATGAGAAAAAAACCAAATGTCTTAAATTTTCAACGCCCAATGTCCGACAAGTACCAATCAATGTTAAATTGAATGGAGTGGAACTGGACATTGTGGATTCGACTGTTTTTCTAGGCATCACTATAGATTCCAAACTGCAATGGGGCCCGCAAATAAACAAATTATCGGGTAGGCTTAGTTCTGCCGCGTTTGCTGTCAAAAAAATTCGGCACTTAACTGATGTGGATACAGCCAGAATAGTTTATTTCAGTTATTTTCATAGCGTTATGACTTACGGCATCCTCCTCTGGGGAAACTCTGCAGACATCAATACTATATTCGTCTTGCAGAAAAGGGCTGTCCGAGCTATTTATAATCTTGGTCCAAGGGTGTCGCTGAGACACAGATTTAAGGAAATTAATATTCTAACTGTAGCGTCACAATATATTTTTGAAAATTTAATATATGTTTATAAAAATATTTCGAACTTTGTCAAACTGTCTGATACTCATTCTTTGAACACTAGGAATAAACACAACCTTGCTGTACATGCTACGCGCCTCCACAGAATAAGCAACTCGTTCATGGGACAATGTATACGCTTTTACAATAAGCTTCCCAATGATATACGTAATTTAACATTAAAGAAGTTCAAAATTGTAATTAAATCTAAACTTTGTAAAAAAGGATACTATAAAATTTCGGACTATTTAGATGACAAAAACGCTTGGGATTGAGCCGCTCTTTAGCCTTTCCTTTTTTTTTTTTTATATACAAATTTTGCCATTAATTATTATATTATTTACTTCATTATTTTGTTATTGTAATGTCGTTTAAATTGAAATTATTTCTTATATATAACCGCTATACATTGTAAATGTGAGTGAGATCTAGGCTGAGCGCTCTTCATTTCATTAATTCTCACGATAACTGATGCATGCTTGCACTCTGTTGCGACAGGTTAGCTCAAATAGTTATGGCACTTTCTTCAAAAGGCTATTCCACCCTATATTTGTCTCACATAAACCTTTACATCAATACAATCTGTCTGGACTTTAAAATAGACTTTGACCCCTGAGTTTGTTTCGGCGTTTCTTCTCAGGGATAGTCATAGGAAATGCCGACGCCATCTAGTTTAAAAAAGACGTGTAAAAGTGATTGAAAAATCCAATTTGCAAAAATAAATAATTTCATTTCATTTCATTTCATTTCATTTCAATTTCATTTCAAGAAGCGACGTCGTATAAAACTCTTTTCTGTTTTGTTTCACACATTTATTAAAGTGTAATTAAAGAATCCTACTAATATTATAAATGTGAAAATTTGTGAAGATGGATGGATGGATGGATGGATCTTTGTTACTCTTTCACGCTAGAACGGTTGAACGGATCTGGATGAAATTTGGCACAGAGATTGATTATAGTCTGGAAAAGCACATAGGCTATTTTTTATCCCAGAAAAATGTACGGGTTCGTAAACCACGCGGGCGAAGCCGCGAGCGGAAGCTAGTAATTTTATATTTAGTGGTACTGCAATGGTACCAACTCTTAAAGAATTTCACTCTAAATCACGTTTCTTAAAATAAAATTCGCCATTGTTTTTGTTATAATGGCATACTAGCTTTTGCTTGTATCTACGTCTGTGTGGAATAGGATTTGTTCATTACAAATATATTTTTTTTATTAATAAAATAATAATAGAATACTCTGTGGTACCCGGGGGTGCAAGGACAGAGTTTTCACGAGTGACGAACAGTGGCGTGCGGTTCATAAAGACAAAAAGACACTGCCTACCCTACTTAACTCAGATAATCGGTGGCAAATCACATATATCATTATTTAATCGACAAGTCGACGAACCAATACTAAGATGCAGTAGGTATTTTTGGTGAATAAGCTATTAAAATTTTCTGAATACCCAGTCTAAAAACTCTGTGCACGACGCTGGTGATGAAACATGAGATTGTCTGGAGCACCCTGTGCAGTTACCCTTGATACCACCATTGTTGACCCGCCCAATCTCATGTGGTATCTCGTACCGACATTATAGAAGAATAAATCTATAATTATATATGTTTTATACGTCTCATAGTGGATTTAGTTCCACTCTTCCATTTATGTTTGTGAGATAATTCTAACGCTTTTCTCTTTGACTATACAGAATATTCTTATAAAAGCGATGGGATATTTCACGTTTCGCTCGCTCAGCAAGCGGTTAAGCCTAACAAACCAATTACTGGAAGTCTCTGTGACCGCTCAGCCGTAACCCGACATGTTACGGATTAAAGGTGTTATCTATACAATGCGTTTTTACGTAGCTTTAGCGTTTATATGGTGATTATATTGTGGCACTGTTATGCTAAGGTTATTCGTCCTTAGAAATACTACAAAAAATACTTACAGATCCAAGTAATATTTCTACGAGTTTAGGCTTAAAAAGTACTGCATAGTTCTAAAACCAATATTTATGATAACCTCTTTGTTATTTCTATATGTAGATATAAGATTAAGTAGGTCTCGGTAAAACTCGACTAGAGTACTATAACGTTTCATAAGTGCCTCTATTAGGTTTATTTGAAATAAAAACAATTCTATCTATCTATCTATCTACTCAGTGAATTTTGAACAGGCATTTGCGGTATCTAATAATAATGTCCTCCTGACCGATTTCGGTCACGGCGGCCAACTACGCAGGAGATATTATAGAGCACAAATGTGTGCGCAAACACAGGTGCTCTCTCTGTTCCTTCACTCTCATAGTCCGATGGGACGGCAATCCGACACGACCGGAGAGAGATCAGGCGCAAGACCAACGGCTTTACGTGCTTTCCGAGGCACGGTGTGTATTCACATACACAAACACCCAGACCCGAAACAAATATCTGTAGATCGTACAAATATTTGTTCCGTGCGGGAATCGAACCCGCGACACGTTGCTCAGCAGTCGACCTCTCAACCACTGCGCCAACCGTGCCGTCATTTGCGGTATCTATACAAAATTTGAATACTATACTCGTTTTTTTTAGGTATTTAACTAAAGGTAAACAATCTTAATGTATCTTTTTAATATTTTTTGTTTAAAAACTCAGTTTAAAAACCAATTGAACCACTAGTTTAAGCAGTAGTTTATTTGTTTACCTTTATTTAAATACTTAAACAAACCGAGTATAGGTACATACTAGTAGTGTTTATACAGTCTCCAGTTCTGGTACAATCCAACAGAATTACCGTTTCACTGTCATAATATCGTTATTTGATAATACACGAAAAGTCCAGATATGAAAAAATATAGACTTTGCGGGTTATTCATCACAATAAAATTTTAACGAGACTTATAATCAAAATTTTCTACAAACATACGTTTTCATATAGGCCACTGTAGACAAAACATCTGCAGATGGAGAATGCTCCTAATATGAATGTGATACGCAATCACATTCATACTAAGAGCATTAAATCACATTTCACAGCTTACAAGGAGCTCCCAATAAGTCCACGCCCAATTTAATCTGATGCTCCTTCTGCCTTACCTTACATGGAACAGTCTCGAAAAATTCGCGGGTCCTGCTGTAGAAGTGTAAAATTATGTCGGTACAACGATCACAGTATCTACAGATAATTGTTTCGGGTCTGGGCGTTTGTGTATGTGAATATATGTGTTTGTAAACGCACCCACGATACAGGAATTATTCCTAGTGTGGGGCAACGTTTTTTAAAAAAAAGAAAGAAAGAAGAAAGAAGTATACCGGTTTATTTTGTTACTTCTACGGTTCTTCTTTTCAAGGTTGACACAGTGATTGAGCCATCAACTGCTGCGCTACGTAAAGCTGGCTCGGTGTCCGCACGAAACAAATATTATATGACCTACAGATATTTGTTCCAGGTCTGGATGTTTGTGAATGTGAATATTTGTATTTGTAAATGAGGACAACGTTAATATAAAAAAACGTTACTGAAAGATCAAACTCAGAACCACATTCCTTCTAAACAAAAATGACGTTTAAAATATTACCTGTACTTACGAAATTAATTCAACGAACATCTCAATTTTGGATTAAGGTAAATATAATTAGTTCTCCTTTGATATTCTTAATGATGTCCCTAAAGATATACAATGAATGGGAACCCGATTAAGGCTTTAATAACGAGCTTCCTAATTAGATCCTTCAATACCTCCGCAATACTGAAAGTTAATTGAATTATGCTAATTAATATTTGGTTTTGATGTAACATGGTTTCTGCCTGGCTTTTCCTATAATGATTTCTGTTTTCTGGGAATTGGTGTTAGTGTAAATTGAAACTGATAATGTAAAAAAAAGTTGCCAGTTATTTGATTCGTCTCCAATTAAATCGGACTCGGTAACAGTTCGGCGAATTTTAGGCTTATCACCTTACGATCATTCATTCTAGGAGTTTAAGAGAGGCCTATATTAAGCAATAGATGTTTAAGTACGAGTGATAGTTAGAGTTTTATTGTATATACCTACGTATCGCTACAAATATCAATTTCTCAAAGAAATATTTACCATTTAAAACCTTTCGTTACACCTAAAATACGCTATTAATAAGAGTTTGCTAGCTACTACGAGCACCATTAACCGTCCCGTTTCCCTTAATTATCCCATAAAACTTGAGGGTCAATAAAGTGCTGGCTTAATTTTCTATGACTCCAGAATTAACTTAGGAATTATGCCAATATTGTTTATCTTTGGAAACAATCATATTTTTGTAACTCGATGATATCAGGGATTATTATGGAAAGCGTTTCTCCGAGACGAGGAAGATAATTATGTCTATATTCAACCGATTCCAAGGAAAAAGGGTATGTATTCGGGATTTCTCCGGGATTACTGGGGCGATTTATGTGATTATTTTTTCATTTGGTAGTAGTTGGCAAGAATATCATACTAAAATTATTCTAAACTAAAATTATTTTTCACTTTGTAGTCGCTTTTTGTTTCTTTTTTGTTAAATACGGGTATGTTTTTTTATTCTTTTTTTGAATGCTCTTAATTATTCTAGTAGGTGAACGCTTGCCTTTCACCTAGAAGAGTCTGAGTTCGCGCCGAACTCGTAACTGACTTTTCAAATTCTTTTTCTTTCAAATTTCGTTGGGAAACTTGGACACCTGAGAGGCTATAAAATGTTCTCCATAGCGTGTGTAGTCTGTCCACCAAACACTTTTTCATGCTATGGTGGTACACCAGTGTGTAGGATAGTAATCGGCTGGGTTTATTAATTTTTTTGCAAGTTAAAATGAAAGAAAAACCAAATCTTAAAAACTCTTACAAAATATATTTAGAACTATTCAACCAATATACAGCATGTGGTATCTTTAGGACAGTCGGTAGCCTCCTTGAACTGCACATGCTTATTGCAAGTGACTGGTCCAGACAAGCAGGCACCGCCTCGCCGATGACACCTTGTTTCTTTCACAGATACTGTAACATAAATTTTATTATTATTTTCTTTTAAGAATACAACATGTATCGTAAATTCCGAAAAATCTACTAAACTTAATTAAGTTAAGAAAAATTTTGGTGGTTCCCTAAAATTGGGTTGAGCTACACGACAGCTGATGCATGTTTGTCATCTGTCGTGACAGATAATTCCTATGAAAGTCCATTCCAGTTATAAAACCCTGTTAAAACCTCCTGAACGTTCTTCTCTCACCTCCATAACAGCACTCAACTCCAATGATCCGCTGTTCAGGACACAGGCCCCTCTCTTCCGTCAGATGACCTTGGGGGCAATCCGCTTCTATCGTGCACATGCCTCCTTCAGAGGTGCAGGGTTGTTCTTGGCGAATAGAATCCAATGTTTTGACTGAAAAGATATACATTTGGCTCAAAATCATTTTGATCAAAAGAGTCATGATTATGAATTTGTGATGAAGAATATTAACATAAAATTAAAAATTTATAGATATCTGTAAATGAAATATAGAATCGATTAAGATCTTTAGTCGGACATATGGAGAATTTTCTTTGAAAAAATTTCATCCATTAGGACTTAAGATTAATCAGAGTCGATAAATTGTTACTCAGTATTAAGTAGGGACTATTTTTATGTTATGTGTACGAAAATTGTATTTTTGCGTACCGTGAATATGAACTTAGATTTGGAGGCGATTCTCAAGTTGTTTACCCACCAGAACAGAGAGTTCTGTTTCCTATAACTGGGTAATATATAATGACAAAATGAATTCAACACTTTTTACACAATTTTAGTGAAATTAAAAATTAATCTAGTTTGTGATTATTAGTCCAGTTTAAATAGAATCGAATAAATCGTGGCAATAACTTGCGAATTAGTAAAAGGTGGATTAATAAATATTTAATTAACCGCTTCATTGGGCCAGTGGTCGCATGCGCAGTACCTAAGCTTGAAGTAAAGAAGTGATGTTGGCGTTTTCTAAGATTTTCAGTAGCAACCTGGAGATTGGTATTGGTGAAATGTGGGTTTACAGTAATAATTTTAATAATTAAACTTAAAGTTACCTGCATAGTTAAGAAAAACTATTCTTTTTCTCCCTGTAATTGATTTAAAACTGGTTAACCTATTGGTATATATAACAATACTACTAAGTGAACAATGCAGGTAGCACAAAAGTAGCTAAACACTGTTTTGTGTGTTGTAAAGTATGATGTTAATCAGTGGCGTGCGGTGCATAAAGACAAAACGACACTGCCTACCCTACAAAACTCAGATAAATAGTTTATCGATTCATTATCATCTAGCATCGATTGCTATATCGATTAATGAAATGGCAAGTTAAAAAAAATATCACTGATAAATCAATATCAAAATTAAAAAGAAGTTCATTTACTTATAAGATATTTTAGGTGGCAAATCACATACATCATTATTTAATCGACAAGACGACGAACCAATACCAACATGCAGTAAGTATTATTGATAAGTAAGCTTTTAAAATTTTCTGCCTACCCTATCTAAAAACTCTGTGCACGCCGCTGGTGTTAATGATAAAATGACCGACATTGTTTTGCCATTTACACGTATAAAATTATAATAGACCGTTAATTATTTTATACATACAGCGTGTATCATAATTGCGTGGTCGTATTAAAATTATCAGCTGTTCCATACATTTGGGTCATACTGGTATTGAAGTTTTGTATGGGATAGACGATTACGATGTTGGGGTCGTAGAGAAAGTTGTTTAGTCCGATCCACACCACTTTTTTTTTTTGTTTAATGTGGTGATAAAAACGAACCCACGCAACGTAAGACGACGTCGCGGCAGGCCCAGAAGGAGATGGCGGGAGGAGCTGGACACCTACTTGAAGGATTGGCCACAGAGAGCTATTAACCGAGAGGAGTGGAAAAAGGGCCTTTGCCCTGCAGTGGGATAATTAGGGATAAAAAAAAAAACCTGGTGATAACCCATTATGGGCTATCCTCCGCCTGGGAGGCGCGGAGGGGTGTGCCCAACTCCTACCGGCTAAACTCACCACGGTGATCCGCCTCGACACCATATGGTGGGCCTCGGGAACTCTTGATCCACACCCGTACACATGACCACACATTTCTGATACACGCTGTATGTATAATCAACTTCTAAAAATTATTACTTAGAAACTATTCAGAATAAAATATTTTAGTCCCTATTAGTTCAGTAAGTAAAATAACTATCATCATCATCATCAGCCAGAAAACGTCCACTGCTGAACGAAGGACTCCCCCAAGGGGGGTGTTTGCCATAATCCCCACGCTTGGCAGGCGGCTTGGGGATCGCAGTGGCTCACCGATTAGTGAGAAGACGCTGCTGCCCGTCCTCCGGTGTCTGGCCGCAGTTTTAAGACGTACCCGGGTCTATAAGATAATATATAAAAATAACTATAGGTGCATACAATTTTCGAAACTTTTATAAAGTCTTTTATGAATAAAAAAATTGACAATTTAATTATTTTTTTGTAATTAATTATAAAAGAATAGTGTATCGATTCATTATCATCTAGCATCGATTGCTATATCGATTAATGCAATAGCAAGTAAAAAAAAATATCGTCACTGCTATATCAATATCAAAATTAAAAAGAAGTTCATTTACTTATAGCTGAAGGTACTATACCTAATAATATATAAATTCTTATTCTATAACTTAACCAGTATCGATACCTACCATAATCGATTAACTCTTGATTGTCTGTCAAACTTACATAGAGGATCGTTGAAACACGCCGATAGTTCACAAGTCAAAGTTCATTAGGTCTGACCAATGTTGTAGTTATTATTTGTTGTATCTATACAGCTAGTAATTATTCTGGGTCCTGGGTTCGACTCCCGGGTCAGGCAAAGTGTTATTGGGATTTTCTATATGAATATTCTCAGTAGCAGCACTGAGTGTGGAACTGTGCCCGATAGATGGCAATAGACTCGCCCCCTATTACATGAGAGGGACAACGACATCGGCGAAATGTGGGTGTACAATATTGCAGTACAGTACAGTATTTATTTATTTATTTTGAAAAGGTTTCCCACAGCTTGTGTGTACAAGTTACTTATTACTATGTTTTAATTAATAATCTCGGTCTTACACACTAGCCAATTACGGGCTAACCAACATTCGTAAAGAATAGTGACAATAACAAAAGCTTAGAAAAAAATTGATTAAATTACTAGTAAAAAAATGTAAAATAACAATACATTTGAGCAAATAAAGAAACAATACAAATGAGTTGAACATTAAAATAAAGATAACATGTTGTTTACTTAAATTATGGTAAAATGGAATTAAAATTGTGAAATATAGTTGATTGTAACATTATTTTGCATATTTTTAGTATAATTATGATTAATCTTATTGATATGCATCCTGGTATTCTGTCTTTCATACAACAATAGACAAATGAGGCTAAATTCATGGAAATGTATGGAATTAAACAACGCGCTTGATTCCAGCTTTTAACGCATTACTATTTTTATGAACCTATCAAAATTAGCTGAAACACTACTTAAAGATATTTGTACCTTGACGACTTTTGTATGGAGACTTTTTCTACCTTTTGTTATTTTATACTAGCTTCCGCTTGCGGCTTCACCTGCGTGGTTTACGAACCCGTACATTTTTTCGGATAAAAACGATAGTAGCCTGTCTGCTATTCCAGACTATAATCTATCTATCATATATCATACTATAATCATATTATACTATAATCTATCTATCTATAATCTATCTCTGTGCCAAATTTCATCCAAATCCGTTCAGCCGTTCTGGCGTGATTGAGTAATAAAGATCCATCCATCCATCCATTCTCACAAACTTAATCAACACACATTACTTTTATTTCGGCAACATAAAGTTCAAAATGCAATGACAAATTATTTACGAACCGCAGCTGTTAGTGACGCATCAATACGGTAACCGGAGACGATAGGAAAATGATTGCCATGATCATTTAGTGAAGTATCAATACATGCTTTATGTTTGTCTTTGTTCCAGCTCTATCGATACAATCGAGATTATTGCCTGTGTTTACTCAATGACTAGCATTGACCGTATTTGCCGACCGTACAAGCATTGTAGGACTGTAGTATAATAGGCTGTTGGTTAATCTTTAGTGTCAATTAAGGCTATATGGTCTGAGGTTTGTATTCTGTCTGAATTATATTGGTATTTGAACATTAGTATAAATGTTCTTGTTGGGGATGTTCAGGGGGACAATATTTTAAAGAAAGTCTCTCTCTCTCTATAGAAAGAGTTAGAATAATTGTTTAGTTACTGCCACAGTGTAATTTAGAATCGAAATTGATTCAATTTTGACGGTTCAAGAATGCCCATTGCGTTACTCCAAATGTCGATCGCCGTGATATTTAATGCATATTGCGCAATGTATTACTCGTAAATTCTCGCATGTTCGACATATATTTGTAAAGTTACAAGAAAAATCTTAGTATCAACATAAATAATAACAATAAACGAACACAATCACTATTTCACTCAAAATAAAATCTATAATTGTATGTTCCTAGCCGACATTCATAGTAATTTATGAGTTTTCGATAACGCCGATTTTATTAGTTCAGTAGCTAACCACTTAGCTGCAAGTGCTACAAGTTGCGGGTTCAGTTCCCTTTGTTAGATATTTAATTAACGCCATGATCGATGGGGAATGTGATTTTTTTAATACTAAAATAAATCTATTGAAAAATAATAATGTGATTCAAACTTAAGTATCTAAAAACACCACAAACATTTCTTACCTCGAAATGAAAACTAAATTATTAAAGAAACTAAACCTAACACATTAAACAGCAAACGATAATAAAAACAAAACACGACTATACTTACAAATATCATCGGCCCACACAATTCCAACACATAGGACAATGACAATATTACGATACATGATTACACATATATTATTACACACGACTGAACACCGACTGTTACCAATACGGAATGAGCCGTTGGTATTCTAAACATGTTTGTTATAATATCCCTCACAGTGTCACTCGTGTCTGATAATGACGGAGTTTCCAGATAGGTTGCATATGAAGTTCCGAACAATAATATTGGTTCCCATACCTGAAAGGTTGTACAAACATTGTCGTATAGGGAAAGTACGTAATCATATTGTCTACCTATGTATGTCTACTGAGTTAGATCTTTGTATATTTTAGTCTAGGTCACCTGCATCAAGTATACAAGCGTTCATATCTTAATTTTTACGTTTCATGGTCATCACTCATCATTATCTTTTAAAAATATTTGTTCTGAACTTATCAGAGTCAAGGCAATTGAATCTTTAAAAATTTTAGTTTATTCAACAACTGCAGTTTTGTTTACTCTGATTCTGATTCACGTCTTTGAATAAATATCTCTATTTTTTCTTGATAGAATATTCTGTCGCAAACCTCTGCCTACTTTTCCTGGTATCTCGTGATTCCAAACAATTTCATTTCAAAAATACATGCACAAACAACTTTCCTTAAATATTTTCTTCAATTAGCAATCAACGTCAAACGTAATAATCCAAAGGTAGAACAGCAGGTAGCTCCAGCATCCGTATAAAAAAATGTGAAAATACAGCAACAACGGGAAGTGAAACAGAAACTCCTTCGTGTGTAACATTCCTTAATGAAAATGAACGTAAAGATTAAAGATTACCTTGGTATGCTATTCACGTGAGTCGTTCATTCAATTGACATCAGTTATACTTAGGTTGGCAGGTGGGCAGGTAGGCCGGACGGTTGGAAACAAACATTAAACTACGTATGTTTACGTTTGACTCAATAACAATCGTGGCCATTTTATTACACAGTTTTATGCCGTTACACGTTTTCGATAACTGTTTGATTTAGCCAGACGATCGACTTTTCATCGCTTTAGTCGTACGTTCAATTTGTTAAATTTTACTACATCATGTGAACGCTTCAATATATTCTCAATTGACAGAATACTAAAGCAAAACTGCGTTACAGTGAATTGAATAATAATTCAGCTACAGAATACAGGTCATTTTCGGTTTATTATAAGTAATTCAATAGATAACTTGGAAAAACGAGCAAAGCTTACATCAGTTATGGCTTGGTAATGATTTTTTTGATATTATTTTAGGAACATTTTAAATGCCTCGGATAGCTCGTCCAACCATAGGTTCGTAGTACAACAAATCACTGATGGTATAGTCAGATATAAGTCCAATAGGTCGAAAAAAGATCTTGCGACTAAATATTATGACACATATTATTGTATGGTTAAATCCCCGAAGAGTTGGGCAGAGGTGTGCTGTTGTAGACAATATCTTGGCTTTGCCGTTAAGTCTCATGTACCTAGTTGGGGCCGAATCTAGTGCTATATAGATCCCGGGCACCATACCAAGCTGCAGACTGATACTGAGATTTTTTCTAACTAAAAAACAATATCACTCCCACGTCCAGAAAATCTAACGCAGACCTCACCCTCTATAGCCTATTGCATGCATTAGACCATTGAAAAAAAATAATGTCCTATAATAATAGGTAGACCAAAATTCAACATAACAGAGTACGAAAAGTCTGGGATATTAAATAAAGACCGATCAAAAACGTCACGGCATTACGACATAGACATAATAAAACATTGAAGCCAATGAATTGTCGATTGTTTGTTCTAGCCTTAGAGGTTGCTTATCATCCTGCAATTAATAATACAATGACTAATTTACAATCAAATAAGCGTTATTATAGGCAACAATAAATTAATCAATTTAAATTGATTTGACAAAATAAGTATAATGACAACATCATTGGCGTAGTGTTTAAGCGATTGGCTTTCTGCGCTACGCTTCGTGTGTTCAATTCCCGCACCAATCAAATATTTGTACGGCCTACAGACAGTTGTTTCGGGACTGGTTGTGTGTGCATGTGACATGTGTGTTTGTAAACTGTACCCAGGATACAGGAGGAATCCTAGTGTGGGGCAATAAAAAGAATAAAAAAGAAAAGCATGACGCCTCTATTCCCCGGAATTGTTTGTGCATGTAAATATACGATACAGGAATTATTCCTAGTGTGAGGTGCAAAACGTTTTGAAAATTAATTAATTAATAATAAGTGTCTATTTTGAATTTTACATATACATATAGTAATTTTGCTAAACAAATTTAATGTTTGATAAATCAATTAAAGAGCAACAACCACGGACAGACCAATGCAAGTATGAATAAATAAAATCATTTGATATTTTCCTAAGTATCTTACTTGTATCATGGAAAGCCTTAGCAAGGCCATAGATAGTGAAATTAATGTGGCTGCCATCTGGTTAACATTATTGGGAGTAATCGAATACTTCTAACAATCTTTTTAACGTGTCACTGGCAAATTAAATATGTTTTACCCAGAATTTCGTCACGTTTACTGCAATTTCAGTAGCAGAAATGCTCCTCAGCAACAGCTGCCTGCAGGTGCCAAGTTGGGAGGATAGAAGGTAGAGGTTGTCTATGAGAAGATGCTCTATCCTACATAATGACATTAAGACAAATACCAGAACTTCTCAACAAGCTTTCACTATACTTGACTGAGAAGCGGATACCTAAATGACCACTTTAAGTCTTCAAGCCTCAAATATCTCCAAAAGCAGTTATTGCACCCCTCTTTAACACTGTCCAGAAAAGCAAGATAGATGACAAAGGGGCTTTGACAGCAAATTAAGGCTTCCATCATGGTTACATCAAGAAATAGTTGCAGCTCAACACCCGTATATATCAGTAGTGACATAATTGCGGACTGTAATCCCTTATCGTTGGTGACTGATGGAGCCCGCATAGTCTTGTATCACCTGAACTGAGTGATTAATGACCGTCGCTGTTGGTTTGTGCGCGCGAGTGGGACAGATGATGTTTTTATAAGGGTATGGTGATAGTATGGTGGTTGGGAAAGCGATTTTAAATGAGAGGATTTAGGAAGTAAGGTTTTTTTGCAGGTTTCGTGTAAAAAAAAAACAAGAGAATGTTTGAAGTATTTTTTTAATTTTTAAGGACATTCCTAAATCGAATGGATATTGTCAGTAGCTCTTTATTAGTTACTTATTAACTTATTTTATGTCTATGTCTAATACCTATTTCATGAATTTTTAACATTTTGTATATGCAACCCGTGGTGAGTTTAAGCTTCTCTTTATTATTATTATTAACTAGCGACCCACCCTGGCTGCCATTTACAATTTCACGGGTGCGATTTACAATTTCAAATATCCAATGTTCCAAAAAAAATCTTTATACCAACCTTGTCCTGACAATTACAAACACAACAAAAAAGAATTAGCCAAATAAGTGCAGCCGTTCTGAAGTTATGCGCTTACATACATTTTTGGCAATTGTTTTTTATTTATATAGGATTTTTGTCGTCGTTATTGAAAAATTTTCATGAGGAAAAAATTGTCACAAAGTTTTAATACCGGACTGTGATTGAGTTCTAGATCCTATTTTGCCCGATATTTGACATCATCCCTAGTATTCTTTTTCTGTTGAGTCATCAATTACCGTTGTGGTCAGTGTGCACAAAAAGCTGACCCAGGGTGCACAAAACTATCTCATGTTTCGTCAGACGTAGAGGCTATTTCGTTGGAATTCCTCGTATTAAAATAATATTCTACATCAAGCCAAAATTGCGACGCCCAGTACTATGGCGATGGCCTTAATCTTCTTACTAGTGACATGGATAGAACAAAGAGCCGGCTTACATCTGTAGCTATGTCGGGTAGTGATCTCGTGTCATAACCAAACTCGGGTAACATGTTGTTTGTGTATAGTCACGTGTTTTAAGAGTAAACATACTTGGGCAGGACGCATGTATAGGATCGTTTTGGAACTAAAAATACGTACACGAGTTATACGTCCTGATACCTACAGCAAATTTCCAGACTAGAACAGAACGTAGCCTAAATTCTATCGGTCTGTAATCCTTGGATCTGATTGACATAACATAGCATAACGCCATTTTTGAGTCCCTCGTGAGCGAGCTTATTACCAGCTATCGGGGACAATTCCAAACTTTTTATTTTCTGAATTAAAAACACAAAAAGACTGCTCTATCCGGAGATATAATTCAGTATCCTCAGCTCCGCAGTTGCACTAATTAGATACTCAATTAGCGTTTGATTGTACCGAACAAATAGCAGAAGACTCGCCCCCGATCAAGTAATTACAACTTCTTTTTTTCATTTATACTTTTTGCTATCCAGTCAAAGCTGATGGTGTTCCAGATAAGAGTTCTCTTGCGTTCACCGTGATGGAAAACATCGTGAAGAAATCTACACACCTAAAAGGGCTCCATAAAATACTCGATAGTACGTTTATGTGCCCTTTCGCACCAGGCTAGCATAGTAGATTAAAACCTTACCCTTCTTATTATAAGAAGAGGCTAGTGCCTTTCTCTCTCTTTAAGACAATTTGCCGTGACGTCACCCAGAGTACACCATACGTGCTTCCATCGTCACATTGTTAGGCGCTTTCTACATCTAGTTTCATGATTATCTATGTTTGAAGTAGTTTACCTCATTATGTTGCTACTTATGTAAAACAGAAGTCCCTAATTATCTGTCAAACTGGCACAAATTCAGGTAAAAGACGTAAGCTTGGCATAGATACTGGCACATTGGTTGTAATAACTGACGGCATTTATGATAACAGTGGTTGAATGATATTACCACATACGTAGTTTAAACAAAATTATTACCGTACTACTGAGTCGACTTAACGGCACGGTTGGCGCAGTGTTGGAGTGATCGACTGCTGCGCTACGTGTCGCGGGTTCGATTCCCGTACGAACTAAATATTTGTATGGTCATTTTCAGGGTCTGGATGTTTGTGCATGTGAATATTTGTGTTTGTAAAACACGATACAAGAATTATCTACTAGTGTGGAGTAGTCATAGTGTTATTTAAAAAAATATAGATATTATCGTATCAGTACAGTTTACAAATATTTATGTACAGTTATCATGAAAAATATGTATACACGTAGCGAAATTCAAACGTTTATTCTTAGAAAACTATTGGTTAAAATCATTAAATTTAAATGACTAATTACATTCATGTGCTCGATACTATACGATAAAAGATACTATGTGTATAGATGGTCGAGATTTCAATCAGTATTTCCTCTAAATATCGCTTCTGAATTTCATTAAGCGTATTTGTACATGTTTTTGATGCCCACCGACTGATTATGACAAAATATACAAAGCCGGCACAGTAAAATAAAATACGTTTTAATAGTCCGGAGTAGTTTTTATTATTGACACGAATATTACGTACCCTCCAAGTAACCTTTGCAAAAAATCAGTAGACAACCTTATTTTATAACGATAATTGTAGAAACATAAATAATATTATTTACACCACATTATTCTATGTAACACGAATTTACATGATTATAAAAACAGTTATTATTATTCCGGATTAAGTATTTATATAAATAGATGGCCTTAGAGCTCCGGTAGGTGTAGGTAGGTGAGGATAGATGTTACATGATATTCAGCCGCATCTGGATAGACTGAAGACCGACCCAGCGTAATTGGAAAAAGTTTAGCCAGATGATGATTCGCCAATTCATTGGTGGCAACCATATAGCCATCAGAAACAACTTTGCGTCATAACTTTCAGTGTTCCTAACTCACAGTCTTAATTTCTCTTGAAGAAACATGAGAATTTGTGTTATATCTTCCAAATGAGAAAGCAACTATTCACAAACAGAGACTCCAATTATCTTCGTTACCACGTTTACACGTCTCTAGAGATTTATTTGTGTTTTGAATTATGTGAAACGCTTTATGTTTATTAGAAACGACTCTGTTGTGTTTGTTCGTTATTAAATGATACACCCTGTAGAATTTCGTTTGAAGTTTGAGAGTACGTGTTTTACGAATTATTTGATGAATTTGAATAGTTTTTTTTTTTGTTCTACTCTGGATTTCTCCTGTATCACTCGCACAGTTTACAAACATATTTCATTCATACACACACCCTGATCAGAATAAACTATCTGTAATCATACAAATTTTTGTTCCGTCCGGGAATCAAACCTGCGATACATAAAGCAGAAAGCAGTAAGTCAACCGTGCCGTCAAATATCAAGATGTATATTATATTTGATTCTGTATCATGAGTACACAGATAATCCTTCTATCCATACACCCAAACTTGGAGGAAATTATCTGAAAGCCATACAAATATTTGTACTGGAATGATAGTCATCATCATCATCAGCCAGAAAACGTCCACTGCTGAACGAAGGCCTCCCCCAAGGGGGGGGGGGGGGGGGGGGGGGGTTACCAATGAATGATAGTATGCTCTCCGATTACGACTAAATTCAGGTACTTGAGCTGAACTGAACATTGCATTTGCGATTCAGTTTGTAACGTGGTTTTGAGAATCGAACATGCGACCCATAGCTCCTTAAGCAAATCTCTTAGCCATTGCGCCTATCAATCCGTCTTTAATTAAAACATTAACATCTAATACTCTTGTTTCAGTTAAGGTAAACACAAAACCCTTACAGATAAGCCATAAGATGGATTGAAAGACGATCACCCACACAAATTTAGAGTTTAATATACAGGAATAGAGTTCAAACTAAGAACAATAACAAACCTACAATAATATAATTTCAAAGCAATTTAAACTTATGCACTCGTTTTCCATGTTTAAATATAGAGGGTGAGTTTTTTAAATAGAGAATTACCTTATTTAACATACGTCAAATTATTTTTATCTATATAAATAGAAATCAATTGCCG
Organism: Shargacucullia verbasci; assembly: GCA_947562105.1. NCBI lineage: Eukaryota > Metazoa > Arthropoda > Insecta > Lepidoptera > Noctuidae > Shargacucullia > Shargacucullia verbasci. Next base: position 1,955,443 of record OX387283.1, read on the forward strand.
CATGTATGTAACATCATCAGATGAGAACGGTTTGACCGATTTGTTTTTTTTGTTCGTAATTGTCAGGACAAGGTTTGGTAAGTAAGATATTTTTTTTAAATCCATCGGAACGTCGGAAATTTAGATAGTATTTTTGTATGAAAATCATAAATTGTAACCGTGCGAAGCCGACAGTTCACTAGTTCCCGATATAAATTACCCATTGCTAAAATAGCTAAACACTTATGTAAATTAGACATAAAAATGTTTAAAGATTTTTGGATATATCATGTACCATAAATTAGTTAACTTTTTTTTAACATGACTCCCTCATTGAAACAATCGTCACAAGCGCGGTTTCTGAGCGTAGGGACATAGGTTTGGTCGGGCAAAGTGTGAATAGGATTTATTGTTAGAAAAAATCTCAAAAACAACCCAAAGGTTACAATTAGGCTTCGTAGACGGCAATATGCTCGCTCTCTCGACTTAATAATGGCATAGGTGATAGTGTATCTGTACAATAGTAAACCTCTGCCTAACCCTTCGAGGAATATATTCGCGATGCTACATAAAAAAGTTTTTTATCTGTCAAAACTTGGCCCGCTATTAACATTTGTCTTGTGTTGGAAAGTGTTCAAGTAAAGCATTGCATAGCAGATTGCGAACTGAATAATAATGAAATTCGCCGCGTATACCAAACACGTTAGCGAGTTGAGGAGTTATCACTGTTGGATGCGGTATATTTTTTTCCCCTTTTTTGTACCTAATAGTTACATGCATCATGGCTGTATTACACTAAGGGTAATGCAGAGGTGTAGATACTTGTAGTATATACACACTTTTCGGCAATACTGTTGTTAAGGCGTATTGTTACTTACCGGCCATAGTTCCAAACTCCGTGCTGTTATTAACAACTTTCATGAAGAAAAACCCAACCCAACCCAACCCAACACTTTCCTGGACCAGGGAATTGAACTTATGGAACACACCGATAGCTTTAAGATTAAAAAGATGTAAGAAGAAAAACGTTTTCTTACGCTAAAATATGACGCTTAAAAGTAATGACACTGCTTTGCTTATTTTCATTTTCCTGGTTTATTTTCATATCTAAATAATTAATTTCCTAACAAAAAATAATACATTACGTCATAATGACAATTGCTTTGTACTTGCCGTCTATTCTATGAATGCTGTGTGTACCTGGTATGGGCAAACATATTTTGTATTTTGTTGATATACCAATAATGAATAAATAAAATACATAAACATGTGTGTGTGTACTTATGTACGCACGTTAGAAATTATACTTCTTATTTATGTTTTTATTTCTACTGATATGAAACACGTGTTACACGAATATTTCAGTAACTGCCTTGAATATAGCTATCAATTCCCAAGAAAATTTAAGAGACATTAACCAGACAACTTCATGGTGTCGCTTTTTTCTGTCGGTGTGTGCGTGCATCGTAAGAATTCACTCTCATCAAGCGCGCAAAAAAGTATAACTTCAAAATGACAAAAATAAACAAAACAAAAACATCCGGCCGCTTACACTAGAAGCTTGTGTCAAAAATACACAGATTTTCTCTCTCACTCTCTCTCACCTCGTAATGTTTTTGGTATAATCATTGTTAACATTACCACATCCATCCAATCAGACATCTGCAATCATCTTACAATGTCTTATTCCACAATGTAATATGCAAATTATATCACAAGTAGTTTGCAGAGACGTTGTGACAATGTAGGAATAAAAGCCAGTTTTTATGACTCTGATTATCACCAAATCTTTATACGGTGCTCCGGCAGCTTTCTGATACAAAATCATTTTATGACACTATTTTGAAGTGAAGTCATTCTAAGCGTGTCGATGGAAAATTAAATATGTATGGCCCAGTATCTCATACTGCTCCTTCAGTAGCGGACACCTGTTCCTACTGAGTGCATGTGGTAGCATGGAAGGTGGAGACGCCGCACCTGCCTTTGAGGTCTGAGCATTTGTGAAGATTGTCTTTACAACAGCCTTCGTAGTCTTTGAAACAAGAACAAAATAATTGATGTTCAGGTGTTTTATAGTTATTTTTCCTTTATGTTGTAAATGTAGTGAGGTGTACATCTAACGCACCCTAGCCTAGCTAATATTCCCTTCGGCATTAGCAAAATATTCCTCAAGACACGAGAAAAGTAAATTAGTGTAGCGCCACATCATTACGGCGCTATTTATTAGCTTTTATACTATCAAATAATGTCGCTATAACTAGTAACTAACCGAACCAGAAACTGATACGCTATATTTTGTTACATAAATTGAAAAACGTTGCCTACCTTGGTACGAATATCTTTTAAAACAATTCTCCAAGTACCCAGAGTTTCAGCTTGTTTTGATATATTGATAATGTTCGATTCCCGCACGGAACAAATATTTGTATGATAGTTGTTTCGGGTCTGGGTCTTTGTGTGTGTGAATACACACCGTCCTCGGAAAGCACGTAAAGCCGTTGGTCCTGCGCCCAATCTCTCTCCGGTCGTGTCGGATTGCCGTCCCTTCAGACTATGAGAGTGAAGGAATATAGAGAGCACCTGTGTTTGCGCACACACTTGTGCTCTATAATATCTCCTGCGTAGTTGGCTAATCTCCGGTGAGATTGGCCGCCGTGACCGACATTATTAATGTTCTTAAAATAATGATTCGGTGTTGAATCCTTACTGGACGAAAACCAGTTGTTTATTTCTATACATTGGCTTGCCAAAAGAGGCCTTAATTATCTATTGTTATATGACATAGAACAATCAATAATTCAGAAACAAATATTGCAGTTAGTGACCGTGACAAACAGGTACCTACTAAATGCATATTTACAGCAATTCCCTGATTACCCATTGAAATGAGACGTGTTTTTGGTATGAAACCCAGTCTGCGTGATTTCATTGATATAATTTTATTATTTCCCGAAGCATGGCCGTTACCACGTGCGGTCATGCTCCGATTAATCCCGATGTAAGGGTTCGGTGTTGTGTTGTAATTTAATCTTTGAGCGAAATATCACAAGGAAAATAAAACTGGACTTTCACTTAAGTGAGGTATTGGTGAAATATATTGTTATTTTTTTCTTATTTCAGAACAAATTGGGTAACGTTATATCTTTATATGGATTCTGGTTGATGTATAATAGTTTTGGATAGAAATAGGTCACAATATTCTTTATAGGCCAATTCAAACAAATGGATGTTTATTATCAGGATATGGAGTAGAATAAGTAGCTATCTAACTATTCTAAAACCTTATTTCAGTATAAATTGGGTTATGTTCTATTTTATTTGCATTATAGTTGATGTGTTTTTGTACCTATATGTTATATATTTTTTATTAATAAACTTAAAAAAAATATTGACATACATGTTCGTTCATAAATATAGAAATTTAACATAATTATTTAATAAGGCTTAATTATAACTATTTCATAATTAAAATTAAAATAGGTACAAAACGAAAAGTTATGTCATATCAATAACTATTAGCAGCCTGAACTACGATAAACCTGTGTTTCAGACGACAAAGATAAGACTGGAAACAAAAAGGTTAGAAAAAAAACCTCCAAGTGTCACGATACCTGATATTATCTAGCGCACCCTGAGCAGTCAACCTCGATACTACTATTGCTGATTGGCTAATCTTTCCATTACGGCTCGAGCAATTCTCATGTGATAGCTCCTGCCGACTCAACAGAGGAAAATTTGTAATTTCGTTCTTATGTAATTAAGTAGCCAGGTCCTTAAAGCTATTAGAAGGAAATCACTTTGAATTTATTTATTCAGCAACGATATAAACGTACAGTACTATAATATTAAGATGCTTATTAGGGTGTCCCATAAATTTCAAGTGCGATTTTTTTTTACGCATACCTTCTAAAAACTTTCGTAATAACCCAATATAGTCTAAAAACAAAAGATTAGCCCATTTTATGAACGATAACCCGTGCCGACTTGCGATTTAAACTCGCCCATACAAATTGCGCGGGTACTGCACTGCGACCTGTAACTACGTGTTTTATTTGTCATTTCATACGTGATTTTTTAGAATATTAGTACGCTGTTATTTCTTGCATAAAGATGTCATTTGAATTACGGAGTGATAAACAAAGTATTTTTCTTACAGGACTTCCAAAACCATTTAATAAATGGTGTAAAATTACCATCTAATCGACAAGTTCTCGCTGTCTTGTTTGACAATATTCGCGAAGTCAAACGACTTTTAGTGAAAGTGCTAATCTTGTGATTAGGAAGTGCATTATATTTTGGAAAAACATAAGAATTCCTACAAAAACCACGTTTGGAGAGAGCTGCAAAAAATTGTAAAACAACTGAGAAAATAATTGTGAAAGACACCTTGATAACTTATTTGATATTGCACATGCCGATGCCTTTGAAATAATGAAAATAGAGGAAGACAAAGTATTTTTGAGAATCAGAGAGAGCCAGGTCGACCGGAATGCTTACCGTACACAAAAACCGTACCGTACACAAAAACTTGGCGGAAAAAGACAAAAGAGCTAGACTAAGACGATTAGAGGAAAAGGAAAGAAAACTAAGAAAAAAAGAGTTACTGGCTCTTGCATGGACTTATACTACACATTACTTGGAATATCCACATGATTCAGACGAAGTCAGCTTGCTAGCGGAAAGAATCTGATAACACCTAAACTCGTCGTAGCTTTAGATCGATGCCAGCTAAGCATAAGAGACTCCGTTTACATTCTTCATGCGCTCGTAGAAGCGCTTGGTCTGAACATCGATCACATCTCCATTAACAAACCTCGATTCAGCAAATTCGCCAATTCGCTAAAACCATCTCAACTACCCTCTATAACTGGAATGTTAATGACAAGGTACAAATAATGTGTTGCGACACAACATCTTCGAATATTGGAAGTTTCAATGGAGCTTGTGCTCTTTTGGAGCAGACTTTAGAAAGAGAATTGTTACTTTTCGCTTGTCGTCATCATGTTTATGAGTTGGTTCATAAAACTGTAACAAGATAAAGCAAATTACTAGCACTCCAGATATTCCGATCTTTAAAAAGTTCAGATACAATTGGAAAAACATCGATTCAAATAACATTGAAAAATGCCTTGATTTCGTAAAATACCATGTTGCTGAGACAAACATTACATCTTTGTTAATGTTTTTTATAGCACAACTGAACAAAGCTTTAATAGACGATTATCACGAATCGGTCGAACTATGCGTAGTGTTTTTGAGGGGGAAATTCGGATAGAAAAGAAGAAAAATAAAAATCTCGACTGAAGATCGACGACATTTTTTTTCAGGAATATGTGCCTTGGGAAGATAATGCTGCTTTTCTGGAAACTAAAAGAAGAATAACTCGTTTGAAGATTTTAAATGACACTGCTGAAAGAACTGTCATATTAATGCAAGATTTTACGGACTTATCACGGCTAAAGAAGAGCAAAAATAATTCCTGTTATGTTGTATCCAGGAACATAGAATTTTTTATCCAGACTGAAAAAAACATACCCTAAAGAGAAATTACCCTGGCTGATTGTTGTTATTTTATGTGTTTAAATAAAGATAAATATTTCTCTAATTTAATTTTGTCTTTTATTTACTTCATTTATTGCATTTTTATTAATTTTATAGGAGAACCAAATATTAACATTAAACATGAGATTTGATAAACTTTGTGGCTTGGTCGGCACGGGTTGCAATCATGCTAGAATGATAAAATTTCATATTTGAGTATGGTTTTGCATTTATAAAAGATATAGGGGGTATGCATTTCAAAATTCGAAAAAATTTTTTTTTTTTGTCATTTTTGGGACACCCTAATGCTTATATATTAGACAAATATAGATAATTTGACGACACTTTACACTCCGATACATCATCAGCCAGAAGACGTCCACTACTTAACGAAGGCCTCCCTCAAGGGGGGGGGGGGTGCCATAATCCCCACTCTTGACAGGCGGCTTGGGGATCGCAGTGGCTCACCGATTAGCGAGAGGACGCTGCTGCCCGTCCTCCGGTGTCTGGTCGCAGTTTTAAGACGTACCCGGGTCATGATGTACTCCGATACATAATTAATAAAATATTCAAAGAAACATATATTTTTTATATGAAACACAAATAAAATGCAGACAAAAAAATACAAATTATTTATGTTAGTAACAATTTGTGGACGCCTTTTTATTGAGTACATGGTACGTATCGAAAAATATGTCGGCATCTGGATCACTTTCCACGAATTAATTTACTAGAGAAATTGCTCTGGCAGTTGGACTGTTGCTAGCTTGAGGTGAGCGTCACTCTGGAGGGCATGCGAGAAGCCGACGTTGCCTCCACCCTGTACCACGCAAATATTGATTAAGTATGTACATATTTAATATTAAATCACCATACAAATAGATTCGTAAATAGGAACAGGCTTGTCTTTAACTACATAACATAGCAACACGCCTGTATTCTTCAAAGGGTCAGGCAGAGATGTACTATTGTACATGTACACCCACATTCCACCGATGCCGTTGTTGAGTCCCATGTAATAGTGGGCGAGCCTATTGTGGTCAACCAGGCCAGCGTCGTGGAATAAGGCCAAACCATTCTCATCAGAAAAAGAAGCCAGTGGCCAGTACTGAGACGGTAATGGGCTGAATATATTTATTTAATAAAAATAAAAAAAATGCTTTGCCCCACACTATGGTTTCTCCTGTATCGTGGATACAGTTTACAAACATACATGTCACATGCACAAACCACCAGACCCGAAACAACTATTTGTAGATCATACAAATATTTGTTCCGTGCGGGGATCGACAACAAATCGAACCCGTGACACGTAGCGCAGAAATCTAATCTCTTAGCCACTGCTTCAACCATGTCGTCAGTTTTTATTTTGCATGTCTCAATTATGGTTTTATAGTATTTTAGGCCTTGCATTATAGTCATATTGTCATTACAATAAAAACTTAGATTTTATTCCGTGAAAATCTACGTTATCAGGCGTTCAGACATTGGTATAATGCACTTTAATATAATATCCCCTCTAGGAATCGAATGTAATAGGGGCAGCTCATTAAAAAAATACATGGCATACAATTAGTCTCGATCGGGAAGGTATTCGCTGTATGTGCTGGAGCTCTACGCTGAGATTAATAGCTTTGCAAACAACGAGAGCGGAGCGCAGAGTAAGGTCGGGGCTAGACGGGTACAGTACCTACTAAAATTTTTATTTTTAAGAATATCTATACTAATACTAACTGCCTGATTGGTCTATTGGTTACAAGCGCGACTGCTGAGCGTGAGGACTTGGATTCGATTCTATACCTATAGAAATTCTGAGGAGCCGTACGGAACTGGAACTTGGAACTGTGTCTGGTAGATGATAATAGGCTTGCCCCCTATTACATGAGACTCAATAACAGCATCAGCGAAATGTGGAATTACAGTAGTACACCTCTGTCTAACCCTTCAGGGAATACAGGCGTAATGGTATGTTATGTTATGTTATATAGAGGTAAAGTTTGTAAGTTTGGATGTAGGGGGTAATCTCCGAAAATAATGATTCAAATTCGATTAGACTTTATTAGACACGTTCAATTTGTAGCCGATAAGACTCTTATGATCGGCAGATGACAGGTTATGCGCATGTCATAAAATATTGTTATAACTAACTTGTTTCTATATTTGAGCGATAGACTTCAACGCTTTTTGATACTTATAATTAACTAGCTTCTGCCCGCGGCATCCCCGGCGTGGTTTACGAACCCGTACATTTTTTCGGGATAAAAAGTAGCCTATGTGCTATTCTAGATTATAATCTATCTGTGTGCCAAATTTCGTCCAGATCCGTTCAGCCGTTCTGGCGTGATTGAGTAACAAATATCCATCCATCCATCCATCAATATTAGTAGGATGAGATAGGATAAGATTTAGTATGAAAACTAAATCCTATCCTACTTAACGCAGTCTAGAGCTTTAAAACGGTATTATACCTGTTTCTCACTGCACTCTGAACCCGTCCTTATCCTAGCACCTACCTTCCAAGCAGTTCTATAGAACATTATTCGTCTCTGTAACTCCACAAAGTGCTTTTGAATCTTTACGAAACAAAGGCAGGGTAGAAATGTATTCCATTGGATTACTTGGTATGCAGGTGAAATATCATCATCAGAATCGTATAGTGTACCGGCCTTTGACTTTGAAGTACTGATAACTTTGTACATGTATTCGTCTTGATCATTCTTTTTTAGATTCGGCTGTTGAGCGTGAAGTCCTGGTTTCGATTTTCAGGAAGGGTAAAGTGTTATTGGGGTTTGTTAGAGAATTGTTGATAGCGAGTCGGAGTATGAGATTATCTCCAGTAGATGGCAATAGGCTCGCCTTTTATAATACTAGTAATCGTAAAATACTACAAAATACTATTTTATAGTTTTATCTCGGTCTCAACGGCAGAAATATAAGCATCATAATGTTCTCCTGACTATTTTCGGTCACGGCGGCCAATCTCACCAGATATTAGACAACTACGCAGGAGATATAGAGCACAAGTGTGTGCGCAAACACAGGTGCTCTCTCTATTCCTTCACTCTCATAGTCCGATGGGACGGCAATCCGACACGACCGGAGAGAGATCAGGCGCAGGACCAACGGCTTTACGTGCTTTCCGAGGCACGGTGTGTATTCACATACACGAAGACCCAGACCCGAAACAAATATCTGTAGATGATATAAATGTTTGTTCCGTGCGGGAATCGAACCCATGACACGTAGCTCAGCAGTCCATCTCTCAACCACTGCGCCAACCGTGTCAAGTTTAATAATAAATTTGTTTAAATCCGGCTCATATTAAACTTATCTATCCCCGATAACAGTTGTATCCTTACAACTATGAAGCAACCCAGTTTTGTGCTATAACAGAAAATATTATATTGTATCGCTCAAAATATCAGTGGTTCCGTCGAGATTGTTTTGGCGCTCGCCTTTTTTCCAAAACGACGGTCCTTTTATCGTGACACCTAAGTTAAGACGATTCTTTCAAAAAGCATGAAATTCTCCGTTTGAAACAAGGACTCATATTTTTCATTTCTTGTCAAGATGTTTTATCTTTTCATAATTTGTTTTTTAATTTACAATGCCTAATGAACGTGAATTCATGTCAATTCGTGTGAAGTTGGCATTGAATAAAATATTTACTTTTTATTATATTTAGTACTCAACAACAAATCAAAAGATTCATAAAGCACTTCTATTTTTTTTTAATATTGCCTCTCCTTTTTCTCCTGTATCGTGGGTGCATTTTAAAAACATACATATCACATGCACACACAACCAAACCCGAAACAACTATCTGTAGGTCATACAAATATCTGTTCCGTGCGTTGCTCGAACCCGCGACAGGCAGCGCAGAAAGCTAATCGCTTAGCCGCTGCGCCAACCGTGTCATCAATATATAATGCAGACATGGAAAGGGAACGCAGGTCGTTGGCTGTCCGTTGTAACATGCTGGCCCGCAGGTTCGCACGGTGTACGAATTCAGTTAAAATCACGCTTTTTAAAGCATATTGCCAATCTTTTTACACCTGCAGCCTGTGGGTCAGTTATTCGCAGCGGGCATATAGCGACCTGCATGTCCAATATAATAATGCACTCAGGGTACTGTTGGGGCTGCCATGGCGTTGCAGTGCGTCAGGGATATTTGCTGAGGCGAGGGTGGATGGCTTTGCCGCTATCGTTAGGAAAAGATGCGCCTCCCTACTCGCTCGCGTTCGTGGCGGTACCAACACTATACTGGGTGTTTTTACTGATCGGTGGGAGTCCCCCATGCTGCAAAGGTGGGTGCTGCTTCATGTCATAATTTAATTTTGTTGCCAATAATAACATTAGTTTAAGTACATTGTTACTAACAAAATATGGACCTGGTCTGAAATAAATGATTATTATTATTATATACATCAAGTTCAAACTAATTACATCATGTTCTACAAATATGAGGACAGTCTAAACTTTTAACAAAATTGAATCGAAAACGGTACCCCGAAACAAACATCGGGGTACAGCAGGTACGGAAACAATAATCCGCCTCGAAAGTCAACCTGGCGGGGGCGCGACGCGGAAAGGGATGTTTGTAGATATTTAAAATAAATACAGACTAGAGGACCAACGAAATACGACGTCATATACAGGATGGTTTTAAAAACTGTGGGAATATTGACCAGAAACTTAAAATCGAAACAATGAGTTCCCGAATACAAAAAGATGGCGGTAGATTTCAACTCAGTATTATATAAACCGAAAAGCAGCTTCCTCGCGGAAAAATATGCATATCTCGGATGCGTTGCGCCTGCTTGCGAGTGCTAATTGCATATGGATTTTAGTCACTGGCTATTGGTAAGTATACCTATAATACTTATATTCCAAGTGAAATAATTATAATTATTGACTATTTTATTCGACAAAAGTAATCTCATGAGTACTATCATATCGTCGTTGCAGTTTTAACAGCACGTAAGTCGTTTTTTTGGCAGTTTTGACATTTTGATGCCATTTGCTAGAGAATCGGAAGACGCGTTGTTTCAGCCAATTAGAAACAAGCATCGTCCAATAGAAACTCGTAAAATGAAATCAATATAAAAGGGTATTGTACTGGTGTCAATGTAAAATTATGCAGGATTTATCTCTCCTGAAAAGTTGCTATTTTTGACATACATACGTGATGTTAGAACTTCAACAACGATATGCTAGAAAATGCGGATCATTCGACCACCCCGTATATTATTTCAAAAGAGTTAGGACATTGTTACCTGAAAGCCTCGTTAGCTAATGGACAGCGGATATTTTTGGATGAGTTTTTTTTTCGGATTTCATTTTTAATAGTTCTCTGTATCTGGTCTGGAAGAATGTCTTTGTTTGATTTATATTAAGAGATGTATTATTTCTTATGCATGAAATTTTTGTTTTGAAATGAAAGATGACAGTTTGTGTGTGTACCTGGGTATCGAACCTGCAACCTCACGCTCAGCAGCAGCGTATGTGATCACTAGACAAATGAAGCAGTAAGTTATTTATTACAAGTATGAAAGAATCCAAATCCCATATAAACATGAATATAATATCAAACGAAATAAACACAAAAACTGCACCGATATCAAACATAATCTCGATCAAACACGACCCTTCTTGTTGATATATTTTCATAAAAAAAATATCCGAATATTTTTTCAACATTTTCCCTTTCCACATAAAACTGTTAGAATCGTATTCCGATGACTCTTCAGCCGTCATGAGTGGCCACTCGGCCGTCCCGTCCCGTATTTTCGTCCGACTGATCAATATCCCTCGTATTATATGGCTACCCTATACATCCGTATGTTACGGATAAAGTATTAAGACGGTTTAAAATCGAAAATCAAAAGGGTATTTTTATTTTTTAATAATTCTTCGAATATTGAATATTCTTCTGTCGTGTCAACATGACCTATTGCATTGAAATCGGATTGCCACAGTGCATGTCGTGGTGGAAAGATTAGCCGATCAACAATGGTATTACAGAGACTGACTGCCCAAGGTGCGCTAGACGATCTCAAATATCGTCACTCGTGGAGGCTTTTTCCTTGCACACCAATGTTTCACCCTATATTCTATGTTGAATTTTGAATGTATACGTATCTGAGAATAGGCTAGATGACTGCATCAAAAATAAATTCTGAAATCTTGTTTGGTAAATACTTTTCCTCCTAAAAACTCAGTAAAACTCAATCTCTTGCTTATCTTTGACGTTTCCAATTTTTAATTTATCAAAATCACACTGTAAGTATGTCAATAGCAATGAAAAACTATGACGTCACGCTTTAGTATTCCAAACATTTTTAGAACAAAATGTCGTTTTTGTCACTTCATAAAAAGTAATCTATTGTATATTGACGGCACGGTTGGCGTAGAGGTTGAGAGATTGACTACTGCACTTCGTGTCGCATGTTCGATTCCCGCACGGAACAAATATATTTCGTATAATCTACAGATAGTTCCGGGTCTGGGTGTGAATATTTGTGTTTGTAAACGCACCCACTATACAGGAATTACTTCTACTAGAGCAAGTTATTAAAAAAATATACATACCTATAGTTTTAAATACTATTCGTTAGTGAATTGTCAAGATTTGAGATTTTACTTTGAAAGTTTGAATTTTGCAATGTGCATGTAACATTTTGGAGATGACTGTATCAACTATTTTCCTCGCAATTTCTAAGTAAATATTCACCAAACACTCACAAATCTCAAAAAATAACCCACGTGTTTGAGAAGCGATTGGACTGAATTCTTTTGATTGTGAAATCCAATTCATGCTCAACTTCAAATAAGGGATTATTTGAATCAAAGGAATACCATACATATGAAAACACAAAATGAATAAAGAGACTGTATAAAACTATATTATGAGGAATCATTTTCATGAGTAGTATGAGTTAGTGTTAGTTGGTTATGTAGGGTGCATCGACACTTAGCGATATAAAAAAGCGACCTATTTTTATGTCTTGAAAATAATCACAAACAGTTTTTATTTATAGCAAGCAATTTTATTTCACGTTCTATACTAAGTTTTCTCCTGTATCGTGGGTACAGTTTACAAACATACATGTCACATGCACACACAATCAGACCTGATACAACTATCTGTAGATCAAACAAATATTTGTTCCGTGCTGGATTCGAACCCGCAACACGTAGCGTAGAAAGCTAATCGCTTAACCGCTACAGACTGATGTATTGTTAAAGTAACTACATTAAAAACACAAGTTGCAATAACAAGGCTATATGCAAGCGCAGCTGTTAAGCGTGAGGTCTTGCGCTCGATCCCCGGGTTGAGCAAAGTGTTTGTGAGTTTGTAGAAAATTCTCAGTAGCAACCTAAGTTTGGAATGACTGGATGACAGTAGGCTCGCCACCTATTTTATGGGGCTAACTAAGAGCATAATTGAAATTTGGATGTAGGTACAACATATCTCTGCCTAACCCATCGTGGATATAGGCGTCATGTGATGTTACAATTGAGAACGACTGGTAACATTTACAAAAAAGTTTGATATCCCAAGAAAAAATCGGCTTTCTGTGTGCTTGTATCGCTACAGAAAAAGTCAGTGTATAATAACTGTTCGGACCGATCCCTGCCCGCCTTACCGCCATCGTTCTACGCGACAGCAGTTCCATCACCAGCATTTAGATGGTTGGCAGTCCACAACTGTGCGTTTCTCGCGAAACTTTCTGCCTCGCACAACAAAACTGTGGAATGAACTGTCGCCTGCGGTATTTCTGGACCAATACGACCTTCAAACCTTCAAGAAAAGAGCATACTCCTTTTTAAAAGGCCGGCAACGCATTTGACTCCTCCGGTGTTGCGGGTGTCCATGGGCGACGGTAATCGCTTACCATCAGGCGATCCGTCTGCTCATTTGCCGCCTGTAACATAAAAAATAATAATATATGTATTGATTAAATTTAACTTATTATAAATATTTATAACAAGACCTAACGATGGAGTATATGCAACACTAACTTTATACCGACATATCCTTCCTAATTTTATGCCTTATTTGAAGCACGTCCTAGTCAAAACTATACGGGGCCACTCTAAGGTGAATTAAGATTAATCACTGTTGACAGTAGTTTGAGGTGGGATCGGATAATGGCTACCCTCGTTGAACGTCCAAACTTGAACAAAGTCTGTCTGGTACAATGATTTTGATGCTTTGTTAGTGAAAGGGTGATGTGAGAAGAATATATACAATAATTTAAAAGGGAGTGTCATATTCGTGTTACAATAATTGTAGGTATATGAAATAAACATAACATAGCGACACGGTTGGCGCAGTGGTTAAGCAATTAGCTTTCCGCGCTACGTGTCGCGGATTCGATCCCCGCACGGAACAAATATTTGTATGATCTACAGATAGTTTTTTCGGGTCTGGTTGTGTGTGCATGTGACGTGTATGTTTGTAAACTTTATCCACGATACAGGAGAAATCCTAGTATGGGGCAAAACTAAAGAATAAAAAAGGTTAGGCAGAGGTGCACTATTGAACACCCACATTTCGCCGATGCCGTTATTGAGTCCCATATAATAAGGGGCGAGCCTATTACCATCTATTCGTGCGAGCGAGCCTATTATCATCGTCCATAATTGACGTGATTTCACCTTACTTGGCAACCGTGTTCAATTCTTGTATTGCATCTGGTGTATTTCCTGACTTGATGAAACAAAGTAAAGTAATACCACTGTTCAAATCTGGTAGTTCTACGGATCCCACAAATTTTCGGCCTATTTCAATTCTACCCACTTTGAGTAAAATTTTTGAAAAATTGATTTTAAATCAGATGTTAAGACATTTTAATAGACACAACCTACTTCATAAAAAGCAGTTTGGCTTCACAAGGGGACGTTCAACGACAGATGCGGGCGTGGAATTGCTGAAACATATATTCGATGCCTGGGAAGACTCGCAAGATGCTCTTGGCATATTCTGCGATTTGTCAAAGGCTTTCGATTGCGTACACCATTATACACTCATCAGGAAATTATACCACTACGGCATAAGGAACAAGGCTCTCGACTTCTTATCTTCTTATTTAAGCAATAGAATTCAGAGAGTCGATATTAATGGCAAGAGATCTTCGGGATCTGAGGTCACCATGGGCGTCCCGCAGGGTTCAATTCTAGGTCCATTTTTGTTTCTAGTTTATATTAATGACTTGCCATATTACGTACGGGATAATCACGAGGTAGTATTGTTCGCGGATGATACTTCTCTAATATTTAAAATTCGACGACAATTACTAGATTTTCGCGAAGTTAACGTTGCACTATCTCATGTAGTTCATTGGTTCAATGTTAATAATCTTCTCCTTAATGAGAAAAAAACCAAATGTCTTAAATTTTCAACGCCCAATGTCCGACAAGTACCAATCAATGTTAAATTGAATGGAGTGGAACTGGACATTGTGGATTCGACTGTTTTTCTAGGCATCACTATAGACGCCAAACTGCAATGGGGCCCGCAAATAAACAAATTATCGGGTAGGCTTAGTTCTGCCGCGTTTGCTGTCAAAAAAATTCGGCACTTAACTGATGTGGATACAGCCAGAATAGTTTATTTCAGTTATTTTCATAGCGTTATGACTTACGGCATCCTCCTCTGGGGAAACTCTGCAGACATCAATACTATATTCGTCTTGCAGAAAAGGGCTGTCCGAGCTATTTATAATCTTGGTCCAAGGGTGTCGCTGAGACACAGATTTAAGGAAATTAATATTCTAACTGTAGCGTCACAATATATTTTTGAAAATTTAATATATGTTTATAAAAATATTTCGAACTTTGTCAAACTGTCTGATACTCATTCTTTGAACACTAGGAATAAACACAACCTTGCTGTACATGCTACGCGCCTCCACAGAATAAGCAACTCGTTCATGGGACAATGTATACGCTTTTACAATAAGCTTCCCAATGATATACGTAATTTAACATTAAAGAAGTTCAAAATTGTAATTAAATCTAAACTTTGTAAAAAGGATACTATAAAATTTCGGACTATTTAGATGACAAAAACGCTTGGGATTGAGCCGCTCTTTAGCCTTTTCTTTTTTTTTTATATACAAATTTTGCCATTAATTATTATATTATTTACTTCATTATTTTGTTATTGTAATGTCGTTTAAATTGAAATTATTTCTTATATATAACCGCTATACATTGTAAATGTGAGTGAGATCTAGGCTGAGCGCTCTTCATTTCATTAATTCTCACGATAACTGATGCATGCTTGCACTCTGTTGCGACAGGTTAGCTCAAATAGTTATGGCACTTTCTTCAAAAGGCTATTCCACCCTATATTTGTCTCACATAAACCTTTACATCAATACAATCTGTCTGGACTTTAAAATAGACTTTGACCCCTGAGTTTGTTTCGGCGTTTCTTCTCAGGGATAGTCATAGGAAATGCCGACGCCATCTAATTTAAAAAAGACGTGTAAAAGTGATTGAAAAATCCTAATTGCAAAATAAATAATTTCATTTCATTTCATTTCATTTCATTTCATTTATTGGGCACAATTCCAAACTCCGTGCTGCTACTCAGAATAAACCGACCCGGAAATCAAACCCAGGGCCTCATGCTCAGCAGTCGCGCTTAGAGACCACTAGACCAACATTGTGTTATATTTATGTTACACACGATGAATGTAAATTCGTTACACCAAGTACAGTTGGCAAGATCGTCAGATTCAAGCTAAGTACCAATTATCACATAACAGCTTAAGTGTTAGGGTCGAAGTAGCTCTATTAAGTTGAACACTGTTCAAGTTTCATACAATAACGTGCATAATATTATAAGTAATGCTAAACTGCCCTTCGGAAGTTGAGAGTAATTTTAAGAACACAGAGTAGGGAATGCAGTGGGTCAATGGGATTAGTTTTCATAAAGATACATATAGTGTAGTGTTGATTTTAAAAGGAAGCTAGAACTATATTAGCATTAAATTAAACTAGTACTGATTACTATTGTACTAATTATAATTTTTTTATTGGAGTGAAAGTATATAAATGAAGAGCACAGATTAATGACGCGTATATAAAAAAGAAGTCGCATAAAGTAATTGAAAAATTCTATTGTAAATAAATTAATTAATAATCATCATAGTTGTACCTAATTAAGATTTGGAAGATACATGTTTTTTATTCAATAAATCTTTCTTTGTGGAATAATTTTTCACAAAAACTTACGGGGACGAGATTATTGTACTCATCTGTACCTCTATTATGAGTTTTTTACTATTTACTCTCATAGCAAATGTAAATTTTCATGCAAGCGATTTTAGTTCTTAACTTGGTAACATTAGGGATTAGAGTCGCTATCATGACATCTCTATAATATAGTAAATAGTAAATCAAAACTTTACTATGACACATATGTCACATAAGCGACTCTAATCCCTAATGTAATTAAGTTAAGAACTAAAATCGCTATCATGAAAATGTACTTTACTATAATAGTAAATAGTAAGAAAACTCGTGATAATCCAACTTTAAGTCACTTTACATAAACAGAAACTTAAAATAGACTTTGACCCCTGAGTTTGTTTCGGCGTTTCTTCTCAGGGATAGTCATAGGAAATGCCGACGCCATCTAGTTTAAAAAAGACGTGTAAAAGTGATTGAAAAATCCTAATTGCAAAAATAAATAATTTCATTTCATTTCATTTCAAACAAATATAATAAAAGCCAATTCCGAACATTCGAATATAAAAATATCATAATAAGCTTACATGTAGAAAATTCACTTTCACCAAAACCAACAATATTTTATGTGGTTCCCTACTCTGTGTCCCCGTTCTCCAGTACACATAATCTGCTTAGTTATGGAATATTAAGTTTGCTCTCACTCGAGACGGCCTATCGTGAGGCTTAGTCGCTGACAGATGACGTAATCTCACCTAATTAGAATAATTACGTTTATGTTTGCGACTGGTATACAATTATAGGGGCTGTTAGATTTGTTCAGTAAATACTGGGAAAATGATGACTTCAAGTGTGCATTAGTACTTTACACGACGTGGTATAATTATCAGTAAACTAGCGACCCGCCCCGGCTTCGCACGGGTAGCAGAGCATATACGCCATTTTTTTTTGTTATAACGTTTTTTTATTTATTTAATAATGATATATATGTAACTCTATTGTCCATCTTATACGGCGCATGCCAGTAAAGCTCCCAGTCGGCATGATTTCTTCCAACATGTTTAACCAATTTTCGAAAAACCTCAATGAATACACCTTAACCTTCCTCATGAATCACCCTATACCCCTAGTGTAAGTTTCTTTTGACAAATTCGATTTAAAACGTCGAACGCGTTCGGCGCTCCGATTGGTGGAGAGCACGAAACGGACCACGAAAGAAACTTACATTGGCGAAAACCGTATAAAAATCCGTTCAGTACTTTTTGAGTCTATCGCGTTCAGACAGACAGACGCGGCGGGGAGACTGTTTTATAATATGTAGTGTTTTATAATATATTACTTGATGTTTAAGATTGTTTTATAATATATTACTTGATGTTTAAGTAATAACTTAACGGTGGTACTCTTGCCTCCCATAAAGATACTTATTACGAATCGTTAACTTGAGAATTTGATGTAAGAAATATATGCGGAAATTTGTACGCCTAGGACGGCTCTATAAAGTGCCTGATGGTGTGTGTAGTCCACCAACCAGAACCAGACCGGTGTGGTAGACTAAGGGCTAACCATTCTTATTTTGAAATAGTATGTTGGCTTTGGCATATTTGTAATTATAATCTGGCTGAATACTATATAGCAGAAGGTGTATATTCCTGCTAATATCAAGCAGAGATGTATTTTCAAGAAGCACAATTCAGAGACATAGTTACTATAAAGGCTCATTGTAGTAGGTGGCGATCCACTAAACTACGGGGATTTACTGAAAATTATCTGACAAAAAAATCATCATCGTTTTGAGGGCGTGGGAATTGAACCTAGGATATCATGTTCACGCAACACCGCTCTTGACCTTGTTGACCTATGAAGCAGTCG
Source organism: Shargacucullia verbasci (assembly GCA_947562105.1). Classification (NCBI taxonomy): domain Eukaryota; kingdom Metazoa; phylum Arthropoda; class Insecta; order Lepidoptera; family Noctuidae; genus Shargacucullia; species Shargacucullia verbasci. Next base: position 1,974,040 of record OX387283.1, read on the forward strand.
CTATGTACAGAACAAAAAATAAGTTCACCAACTTGCCGAAATTTAATCTCTCAAAACAGTTTCATTTCTAAAGAAACTCTCATTTGCAAAACGACTTTAGGAACACGTGCCAAATTCTGAAGATGTTTCTAGTAGGTATAAGAAAATCTTAAGAAATATAGTGTGTCGCAAAATTGAATTGTAACAGACGTTAAGCCGAGAAAGGAATTCCGAATCGCTCATTATCCTGCTCACATGCCAGTCGGGGAAATTTTGGAGTAGGCTTGTACAATCATGCGGTAAATATTTCGAGATTCTGTTACTGAAATTGTCTGTGTTTGTTTCAATTTCGTTTTATTGTATTTGACTTTGAAATCAGTTAAGTGAAATAACTTTTTCGTGCCTTTTTTGTTATTACGACGGCAAGTTTGGCGAATTGAGACGACGGTTGATAGATCAGCTATTGCGCTACGTGTCACAGGTTCGATTCTTGCACGGAACAAATATTGGTTTGGTCTACAGGTACTAGAATGGGGCAGTCAAAAATCTAATAGATAATTATTATGAAAAAAATATCACTATCACCTATTCAAAAAGGAAAGAGCTAGAGCATTGGGGCTGTGAAAAAAATTTACTTGCTTAGGTAACTATCCAATTTACATTGTAATTAAAAGATTTAAGTTAGCTTATGTTTAGTTGTGTACTTTTTCATGCCACTATCACAATATATTTGTAAACTTTCAAGAACGAACAAAGACTAATGAAAAAATAATAACACTTTCTCTCACAAGTGTACCCCAGCAGTATCACAGTTGGCAGAACGAGTCACGCAATTTTTATTCTTTTCTTTGGACAATTTTTCTTTTTTCTCCTAATTCGTTAAAATTCACTTTGATGCCATGCCCCAGTTGAAGTACCCTCAAATGCTCATTCCGTGACATTTTTATATCAACTAATTGGACTGTTATTAAGGATCGGGTAAATTAGAGGGTATTGTTGTTTGGGCGTAACTATACTTCCGATGGATGAAAGGGGATAATTAATTGAATTTATTTTATTCTGCACCTTAATGAATTTATTAACACAAACATGGCATTGTATTCTAAAGTTTTTGAAACATCTTCAAATTTTTGGGACAAAGAAGGACAAATATTATCTAATTTCATGAATTTAATAAATCTTAACGGATATATTACATATTTATGTAATTTATTTCAGACTAGCGTTTGCTCGCGAACTCGTTCACATCACAGGCCTTACAGGCACTATGCGATATAATTTATAGCCTTTAGCACTCATAAATCATCACTCAATAATTTTCAGAATCAGAACATTCGTTCCTGAGATTACTACATACATCCAATCTTACAAACGTTTTTATAGTATTAGTATAGGTAATACACTTGCATAAAACAACGTCACAGAGTAGAGAGAAAAGAGTACCACACAGTATAGTCAAGCGTGAGTTGGCGTTGAAGGCACGAAATTCAAATAATATATAACACTCTTCCTAAATTTAACCCTCTCTTTAGATGAATAGATAAAAGAGAGCCAATTAGTTTACTTACTTACTGACACAAAAAAGGAAACTAGCTCACACAATATTTAAATAGAGAGAGAGCTTTCTAAACACATACCGAGCTTAGATTTTATAAATTTAAATTGGTCTACTATTTTTATTCGAAATCACCAATTGTTTTACTAATCATAATATTTATTTATTTATTATTAACACATCATCATAATAATAGTTATATGCTTTCTTTACCGCATACTGCAAGCATTTTTAATCAACATCTAAAAAAATAGAATCAAACTTCAACGGAGTCGCAACTTGGCTCAGTTTAAAGTAATAATTAAACACTTAGTGACAAACCGTTAACTGTAGATATAAGCTCCATTTAACTCTTTCCTGACAGTTGACTTTTATCGCTAAGGTAAGTACTTGATATAATTGTTTTCTTTATTTCAGTCATAATTAAGCGAGAAGACGGGAAAGATAGAGCATGGAGGCCCGTTGCCTGAGTAGACGAGTTTTGGGTTTGAGTATAATAAATATTGGGATGATTTATATTATTTTTCATCATCACAACTTTAACGGTAAGGGAAAACATTGTGAGGAAATTGGTATATCCTGTCTAATATCTACCAACTCACCTTAGACCTACGTGGTAGTTTTCGGCTCGTCTATATCAGTAAAAACGTCTCCTAGTACTGACAACATTAATAAACTGATTATTGTTCTACATTTGAATGACTCATGCCGTAGTGGAAATAGCCAGTCAGCAACGTTAGTGTATGCCCAGGGTACGCCAGACAAACTAATCTTTTGTCACATGTAGAAATGTAGAAGCTCTTTCTTTGCATTCATAATAGACTGATGATACTCGTTGAAAAAGTAGAAGTAAATATGATAAAATAGCCAACCAATCTTAATCTCAAAATCTTCGAAATATACAATGTCAAATGTTCAATATTTGACATATTCACATTCGTAAGTAAAGTGAAGTCAAATTCGGAGCCACCTACACTAAAATCAATACAAATTAATATGTAACGGCGTACCGCTGCACGCTGTTGCAATTTCACTGCGTATTCAAAAGTGGAATATTGGCGCTAAAGAGAACTGCTAGAGCAATTAATGTATGTATATCAATGTCCTTAAATAAGGAAAATGTATGAGATGAGCAAGCGCATCCTAACTAATATTATAAATGCGAAAGTAAGTTTGTTGGTTACCGTTTCACGCCTAAACCACTGAACCGATCATCCTGAAATTTTGCATATACGTAGTCAGGTGTACAGAAATCGATATAGGGTACCTTTCATCCTGAAAAAAATATTGTTCCCGAGGAAAACAACAATAACGTTCTTATGATAATAGATGGCGCCACGTGTATTTCGCAAGCAGAGTACAACCCGAATTGATTGTCAAATTCTAAATTAACGCGAGCGAAAGCCGCGGGCAAAAGCTAGTTGCTGAATAAATACCCCAGCCAGGTTCTAGCACATGCTTTTCAAGGCAAATAGAGGTGAAGATGAGAAAAGTTCAATCGTTTCAATATTTGTGGTAACCAATTATTAGAACAAAAATCAGTTTCAAACAAAATTGGTCTCTATTATCGCGTCTAAAAAATCAAAAGAAGTAGTGAAGCCATTAACAATAGTAAAAAAAGATCGCTCACGCAAACTGATCGCAAATTGGAAACTCACTTTGTACGTAGCTATTTTTTGCCGGTTCTCCAACGCGACGTCTCGACAAAGAGTAAATTCAATAGATGTGACAAAATTAGGTGAAATACCTCCAAAAAGAGATATTTTTTGGTTTACATAATAATATACATATAAGCGGCTCTATTACTTGAATCAATTTTATAACCTTAAATAAATATCAAAACAAAACTAGCCAGCATGCGTTTCGATAGAGATCAAAATATTTCACAAGAATTTATTTTTTAAAGACAATGTAATTTGAATATATTTATATCTAGCGCTGTTAAAATAATATATTACGCAATTATAATCTCGCAAAAATAATCAACCCAATAATAATTTATTAAGGCACATTGTTATTAAGAATGCATTAAAACGTCCTATCTGATTATTTCCAATTATTTAATCTATGTCCTATTTTTTCTTTTACCAGTGCGCCAAAGCAAAATTCTGAAGGCTCGAACGCTTTTCATATCACGCCCTTTTTATCTTTTATGCCCATTCTTTCTTTTATGAGGGAATTTCATTTGATGCTCTTTTTGAGCCATTTATACGGAATGTTTGAACGTATGGGGAATATTGTATCGGTTGGTATATTTTAATGTATTTTTAATAAATCTTGAGTGAATCCAATAATGATCGATGGTAGGTTCTCTTCTCCTCCTTTGAAAGGATCACACATTTCTTGGCCCAACATTTTCGCTATATTACATTAAAATTGAGATTAAGTTTCTTGTTTATAATTTATACGAGTATCATTTACTGTAGCAATTTTTATCAATTGTTATCTTATTTTCTTAAGTAGCATGATTTAATTTTTAAACACATTTCAAAACATCTGTCCGTGTGAAATGGTTTTAATTAGAACGACATTTTTTTTATAGTGTAAAAATTTATTACCTAGTTGGAGACAGAGTTTGTGGAACCATAAAATAACATTTTCTGTTTCAAACCTATTCAATTTTTGTTAAGCAAGTTCTTCTTGATTTCATACTAGTAAACTAGATCCGAGCTAGGCCAGGTGCGAATATAAATCTCAATCCACAGGTAGCAGTTTCGTGTTGAAATGGGTTTCCAGATTAGGTCTCCTATTCATCATTGTGGTCTTGAAAACCAATTGGATAGTACATAGGCAGGGGATTTCATTTTATCAACGGTGACAGATACTGTCAATTTGTAATCGTTTCTATCAGTTTCTATAAAACGTTCTTTGTTATTCTGGTTAACGAGAAAAATGATGCATGTTTGAAATTATTTATAATTATCGTGTTTTATTATAAACTAGCTTTGGCCCGCGAGTTCGTCGACGTAATCTATGTGCAATATATAATTGATAGCCTATAGTGCTTAAGAATAATGTAGCTTTCTACCAGTGGAAGAATTTTTAGAATCAGATCATTAGTTCCGGAGATTATCAACAAATTTTACCTCTTTATAATATTAGTATATAAATATATAAATACAAATTCAGCCCATTATTGTCCCACTGCTGCGCTGGCACTTTATGGAGCCCTTTCAAGTTTGCAGGTTTCCTCACGATGTATTCATTCACCGTTAAAACACGTGATAATGAAATTCTGATCCGCACATGATTCCGAAAAGTCACAGATGCGGGCCGGATTTGAGCTCAGATCCTCCTGCATGTAAGACATGCGTTCAACTACTAGGCTGTCATTGCACCTGTTATATTGTGTTTAATTATATTGATACCATAATTGATTGTATTATAGATCTGTTAAGCCCTTCAAACATCAATTGTGTATGTGATTTTACAAAAAATAGATTCATGAAACATGCAAGTCAATTAAAACTATGAATTAGAATGGTTTATTAGACTAACTTTTGCAAGCTTGGCTGCTGCAAGGTCATGGGTTTGATGTTCGTGTCGCGCAAAGTTATTCGGTTTTTCTGTTAAAAACAGTGGCAGTCCAGAGTTAAGAATTCTAACCAAAAGCTAGCAAAAGGCTCCTACCCCACGGGACTTAATAACAGCATCGACTAAATGTGTGAATTTAATGTTATATTTATGATAATTAAAATGCGGATCAATGTATTTAGTGTGATTTCAGCTTAAGTCTTTTTCAAAAGTGACTTGAGGTTTGACGACACTGTTGGTGTACTGGCTAAGCAATTAGCTTTCTACGCTACGTGTCACGGGTTCGATCTCCACACGGATCAAATATTTGTATGATCTACAGATAGTCGTTGCGGCAGCCTAATTACAATATCAGCAATATCACTGTCAGCTAATAGATATATGACACAAAAATAACATTGGACAGAAGATATCGCGCGATCCACGCCTGTCGCGAACTGATTGCTACATCGGTGATTAGGCTGCCAGTCTGGTGGTGTGTGCATATGACGTATATGTTTTTAAATCCTAGTGTGGGACAACGGTTTTTGTTTTTTAAGAAAAAGGAATGAAAATTCGATAATTCAAATGCGAACAACAGGTTTCTTTATAGTACTATAAACAAACTCATTATCAATCGACTTACTTCATTCCTAATTCCCCCGTTAAGATAGTGAGTCGTTTATAATTTCCTTATTCAATTAACTTACGGAAATATAAATGTCCTTGGGTTCCGCTTTAAATTTTATCTAAGTATGACAATGATACGACGCTTTTATTTGCGTAGTTTAGGAACTAAAGCCAGGGATGATGCTTGTATTTATGTAGTAATAATTTTGAGCAAATATTTGACTGACATATTTAAGCATAAACATCCTTAAAACGAAAGAAACAGTACCGCTATCATGAGATATTTACTATTACAGAGTCGCTGATGTGACATCTGGTCTTAGTAAAGATTTGATTTACTATTTATTATTTTATAGAGATGTCATGTTAGCGACTTTGTTAGGTATCATGAAAATTTACTTTTACTTTGAAAGTAAATAGTAAAAAACTCATGATAGCGGTACAGGCCATAATTTTATGTACAAATAGCTTACTACTGTAGGTACTAGACGCATATCGTTATATCTAAGACAATATTTACGTTGTAATAAAACATAACATAACATAGCTTCACGCCTGTATCCTCCGAAGGGTTAGGCAGAGGTATACACTATTGTACAACCACATTTCGCCGATACTGTTATTGAGTCCCATGTAAAAGGGGGCGAGCCTATTGCCATTTACCGGGTACAGTTCCAGACTCCATGCTCCTACTGAGAATATCCGTACAGAAAGAACCAATAACACTTTGCCCGGCCTGGGAATCGAACCCAGGACCTCACGCACAGCAGTTGCGCTTGCGACCTCTAGGCTGATGAGGCAAGCACGATAGAAGAGAAAGAAGAAATATAATATTATTATTGAAGGCTTAGGTTTGAGATTGAACCTAGCCCTTGATAAATTCAAGTTTGTTCAAGGAACAGAGAGAGCACCTGTGTTTGCGCACACACTTGTGCTCTATAATATCTCCTGCGTAGTTGGCTAATCTCCGGTGATATTGGCCGCCGTGACCGAAATCGGTCAGGAGGACATTATAATTGCCCCCAGTTGTCCCTAAGTCACAAGTATGAAAACATGCCTTTACTCCACATGAACCTAACAAAGTAGGTAATAGTATTTCGTAACCGTCTCCTGAATCATCCGGTCTTTGGGTTCTCAGGAGCTTGCCTTTGTGTAAATTCTAACAAAGATGGCCCCTAATTGAAATCTATTTGTTGGTACAGACGGGAAAGTGTTCATTTTGGAATGGTTGTACTCTTGTTTTATACAATACTAGCTTTTTCCCGTGACTTCGTACGTGTGGAATTTAGAATGATATTTTCCTGAGGTACAATAAAATGGAGCCTATATTTTAAGTTAGACCTCTAGCAATACATCGGTAAAAACTGCATTCAGTTCCATGCAGTAGTTTTTGTATGATGCGTGTACAAACATACAGACAGACAGACAAAAAATTCAAAAAACGGTTGTTTTGGCTTTTGTTGCTCTGATAAGGACCCCCATAATAGTTTTTCTCCAATATTTATAATGTACAGACATCGGCCTGTTATAATTTTATTATATGTATAGCTTTAGCCCGCGACTACGTCCGCGTTATCTACATTTTAAATTTATAGCCACTAGCAGTCGAGGATAATGTCTGGTAATGGTCTATCTATCGGTGAAAGACTTTTCAGATTCGGATCATTAGTTCCGGAGATTATCCCCCCACATACAAACTTACAAACAAATGTCACCTCTTTATAAAGGTATATAGTGTACATATAGCATCTTGCCTGTGTTCCCTAAAGGGTTAAGCAGAGCTGTAACTAATGTACCATCTATTATAGTACTATGGTATAAGGTGCCGAGCGTTATGTCGTTTACCGGACACAATTCAAATTTAGGGCTGCTACTGAGAATATCCGTACAGAAAATTCAAATTAAACATAGTAAAACATAGCATCACGCCTGTATTCCCTGAAGGGTTAGGTAGAAGTGTACTATTGTACACCCACATTTCACAGATGCCGTTATTGAGTCCGATGTAATAGCGGACGAGCCTATTGCTGTCTACCGGGCACAGTTCCAGACTCCTTGCTGCTACTGAGAATTTCCATACAGAAAACTCCAATAACACTTTGTCCGTCCCGGGAATCGAACACAGGACCTAAAGCTTAGCAGTCGCGCTTACGACCAAAACTAATGAGACAGTCATCAACATTAAAATTAAAATTCAAAAAATTATTCGCAAAAACCCAATAACACTGCCTGACCTAGTAATTGAATGTTATTTATTGTTATTATTAATTGCATAGCGTGATTTTTAATGATAATTGATCTTGAGTTTGATGAAGATTTTTTCCATGTAATATTTGGATTCTTTGCAGTAGCGTAGCTTGCCCTAGATGGGCCCCGTGTCAAAATTTGTTGTGGGGGGGGGGCTTTCTACCTATCTGCTGCTTTTATTTATTCCACCTGACTGAAGATTAAAAGTTCAACTTTACTCGGTAATCTTACGGATATATTTTTGTGTTAGCTCCAGGCGCGAAAGTTTGTGAGGATGGATGGATGGATGGATCTTTGTTACTCTTTCATGCCAGAACGGTTGAACGGATCTGGATGAAATTTAGCACATAGATAAATCATAGTCTGGAATAATACATAGGCATTTTTATCCCGGAAAAATGTACGGGTTCGTAAGCCACGCGGGCGAAGCCGCGAGCGGAAGCTACTTTAATTATAATTATCTGTATTTATAATGGACCACACATTATTACACATTACTTCTTTTATTTTAATTTAAACATTACAACACCCATTTTTTTTTTACATAATTATCTTTCTACACGGTTTTGGGGCCCCTGTAGCTGGGGGGCCCCGTATCTTTGATACGACTGATACGGCGGTACCTACGCCCCCCTAATTCTTTCCGTTTAGTTAAACGCAGATATCATAATAAATCATTTTCTCCAATAAAGTCCCTTGGGTTCACTATCAACCCTTTTATAACTAAAGTTAGATAACAACACTTCATTTGTATGCGCATCTTTTGAATATTAAACAGGACTGCATTGACTTTATTGACTGGCTGCTCCGAGATTGAGATGAGAATATGAATTAGTTAGAAACTGTTTGAAGCTGTGAGCGGTGATTTGGAAACGATTAGATTGAAGATGTTACTATTATATATGTTTAACATACATTTCTGAGCGTAGGCAGAAACTATGAAACCTCACGATCCTGATAAAACACTTTTACTTCATATAGATTCATGCATCTCTTCATACATAGACGCCGATTGTGAGAATTACACGCCTGATATTTTTAAAGTCAGTATAATAATGTCCTCCTGACCGATTTCGGTCACGGCGGCCAATCTCTCCGGAGATTAGCCAAATACGCAGGAGATATTATATGATATTATATATTATATATGTGTGCGCAAACACACCGTTTGATGCGACGGGACGTCCGATGGGACGGCAATCCGACACGACTGGAGAGAGATCAGGCGCAGGACCAACGGCTTTACGTGCTTTCCGAGGCACGGTGTGTATTCACATACGAAAAGCCCCAGACCCGAAACAACTATCTGTATATCATACAAATATTTGTTCCGTGCGAGAATCGAACCCGCGACACGTACTCCAGCAGTCGATCTCTCAACCGCTCTTACTGTAAAGATTATTATAATAATAATAATAATAAAATAATCAGAAAGCGGTACTCCTTGATACGGCACGTATTGTGAGGAGGTTTCTGTCTCTGGAGCCCTAACTACCGGTACTTTGGACCCTGTTCCCAATGCCGGTTGGTCCCTATTTTTTTTTTTTTATATTTATAAATGTATTTTTTATTATTATTAATTATGTTTATAAATTAAAAAAAAAAAAGATATGTAATTAAATAAATAAAGGAAATAATAATAATAAGGAGCCCTAACCACCGGTAGCTTGGACCCTATTCCCGATACCGGTTGGTCCCTATTTTTTATATTTATAAATGTATTTTTTTATTATATATATTTATAAATTTAAAAAGATATGTTATTAAATAAATAAAGGAAATAATAATAATAATAATAATAAAATAATCCCCATTATAATGTCATCAACAGGTGTAATACCTAAAACGCTCAGTATTGCCCTTAAATCACTAGAACTCCATGAAAACACTTTCATACCTCTGCAAAAATCCGTAGTAATCGACACTTGCTCTATAGTCCGCCGCTTCTTAAACCCAACTTCTATCCCACTCTCGCTCGCACACAACACTCCACAACCAACACAAACACAAATAGATACAGAAACCACAAATCATTATACTCTCTCATTACACTTACAGACCTAAATGAAGGATACTTGGCACATGCCCGACCTTCATTTCTCTATTCCGACTTTGTGTCGAGACTGAAAGTAAAGTAAAAATAATAATAATAATTTATTCAAAAATCATTACAAGATAAAATTATACAGAGGTGCTTAAATGTTAATTATATTCCTAATTCTTACGTGCCTGAACTAGGTAAATCCTGTGTTTCAGGCAAGAAGAGCTAAAACAGTCTAAAGTAATTAATAAACAATCAAAAAGTTATTACATAATGTTCAAAAAGAAAATAATCCTAAATTATACAGATTATAATTTTAAATAGGCTAATTTTTAGTTCCTAAATTAACTAAATGCTTAGTGTAGGTGAAAATTTGTATACTTAAATATATTTACTTCGGCACAACTAGTAGATTCTCTGTATCTTCGTAGGACATACTTTGAAGAGAATCCTTGAGAATTCTCTTACAATTAGTGTGATTCAGGGAATAAATATTCGCTATAGAGTTTAATCTATTATAGAGGAGAGGACCCAGGAACATGTAAAATTTTGATGTAAAAGCATGTTTTGTTTGATTTTGAGGACAGACTAGATCTTTACGTCTTTTATTAGTATGTTCAGTGCTGTATGGTAGAGCTGCGTGTTGTTTTAATACAATGCCCATTATAAATAGCTGTCTAACTGTTAATACTTCACAATATTTGTATAGGAGGTTAGTGGGAAAAAGGAAAGGTCGGAAAGTAGACACTTTGAGAATCGCCCTCTGAGCTCTCTCAATGGTTAGTAATAGTGTTTTACCCGCTCCTCCCCATGTGGTAATACAGTAAGTTAGTAAAGATTGGCATAGAGCAAAGTAGACTTGTCTAATTATTTTTGGGTCTGCAATATTGCGTAACTTTTTAAAAACAAATATCAACTTCCGAATTTTGTTATTTAAGGCTTCTATATGTTGTTTGAATGAAAGTGTTTGATCAATTATAATACCAAGATATTTTATCGTATTTGACATTTTAATGTTGGGACAAACACATTGGTTATTTGTGGGACCTGTGCAGTGATGAGCAGACAATTTTGACTTAGTGCCACTTGATTTTTGCTTGTGCATCGAAAACTTAATGTAATTTGTTTTGTCACTATTTAGGGTTAGTGAATTTTGATGAAGCCATTCATTAACAACATTGAATCCGTGTTGTGCAAGCCTGTAGACATTATTTTCTGAGTCAGCCGAAAATAAAAGAGCAGTGTCGTCAGCATAACAAACGATTTGGCCCTGATCTAGATTTAGATTACAAAGATCGTTTATGTATATCAAAAATAGTGTAGATGCTAAAATACTTCCTTGAGGCAGGCCGTAAGACGTGTTTTTCTTATCATCGCTGAGAACATTATCAATCCTTACACATTGCGTACGGTCTTCTAAGTAGCATACATTTCAGGGCGTTTTTTATAATACAGCAGACTTTTCACACTTATAATATAAGGGTTTTTATTTGACCTTCTCATTGTTCTATTGGTCGCAAACGCGACTGCTGTGCGTGGGATCCTGGGCTCGATTTTTCGGTCAAGTAAAGTGTAATTGGATATTCTGTTTGGAAATGTTCTGCCGGTAGACGGTTAACCCCCTATTACATGGGACATAATAACAGCACCAGAATGTGGGTGTACAATAGTTCACCTCTCCCTAACCCTTCGAGGAATACAGGCGTGATGCTATATTCTGGTAAGTGTATAAGGGCACTGAACTGTACCTATCTAGCGTCTTTAAAATACTTTATTACGAAACTTGCAGAAGACATCATTATCACAGAATGTTGATTTTGAAGAACCCTCTCTTCAAAATCAATATTCTTTTATTAATATTCTATTGAAATAGCATTGACAGAATGTATAAACTTTCTCCATAAATATTCTACTACTAGATATATCTATGAATTCTAATCTATAGCACCTATTTCATGCCAAACATTCTATCTACGGTATTGAACCCATAAAATATAAATCGGTGGCACGCATCAGTTAGTGTAATCTCACAGGTGAAAACTTGTGTAAGGCGAGTCAACACGATAACGTCACAGTGCAAGGGCAACAGTAGGCTAATAAATATATGAGGCCATGAGAAGCAAAGTGGCCTAACTACATTTTTTGCAATATTGAGTTTATGATAGGCTCTTATGGCCTTATATATATGTTAAGATCTATACCGGGGTGATGAATAAATGTTATGAGAAACGTTACTGTGGGCTTGTATACTGATATATATATTTTACTGGCACTGATGGTGAATGACAATGCTACCGAGGATCGATCACGCAAGCTCAAATAATGCCTATTCACTCTTGCCTTAAAGATTCCTAAGTTATACCTATCGGGGAATACTTATAAACGCCAGCAGATAATTTTATTCCCTAGCCGTTCGTATGAGAAACGATGAAGCAAAACGCTTAGTGCGTATAAAAGGAATATCAACGACAATATCAATTCAATATCAATATCAATATTACTCTTTTTTTCTTTTTTCTTTGTCATATAAAACGTTGCCCATCACTAGAAATAATTCCTGTATCGTGGGTGCGATTACAACCACATATATTAACATACACAAAGATCCAGACCCAAAACAATTATCTGTAGATCATACAAATATTTGTAACGTGCGGGAATCGACCCCGCGATACGTAGCGTAGCAGTCGATCTCTCAACGACTGCGCCAATTGTGCCGTCAACTCTGTATGATTAGATTTCTTGGATTGTCGCCAGTTACTCCCAAAAGTTGTTTATGTCTGGAATGATCACAGATTGAGTAGTTGGTTATGAAATGCCCAATTTCGTAAGCGAAACACAAATAGCTTGATAATACTATGAAGACAAATCGGCCTTGATCCACGCTGCTTTTTCTTGGTTATGTATTTATTCAAATAAGTGTAATATTTGAGCGCTATCTTATACAAGTATTTTATAAAACAATATACTGTACCTGTATTATGAGTTTTTTACTATTTACTTTCATAGTAAATGTAAATTTTCATGCAAGCGATTTTAGTTCTTAACTTGGTTACATTAGGGATTAGAGTCGCTATCATGACATCTCTATAATATAGTAAACAGTAAATCAAAACTTTACTATGACACATATGTCACATAAGCGACTCTAATTCCTAATGTAACCAAGTTAAGAACTAAAATCGCTATCATTGAAATTTACTTTACTATGATAGTAAATAATAAGAAAACTCGTGATAGCGGTACTGATTGTAAATTGGTTACGGCAAATAGAGATTGGACCCATAATTTTTAAAATTTACTTCTTCATATTTTTACAAGTAGATTCCTACTGACTGCTCTAAGTTCTGAAATTAATAATATTTTCCTTTTGTGTCTGAAAGTCATCAACAAAACACAAAGACTGTTAAAGCCTATACTAATATATAATGTCACTCCTTTTTGGGAGTAGGCAGAAACTAGAGAACGCCGCGTGCTACGATCCTTACACACCCCTTTTACTTCAACTACATTCACGCATGATAAAATCAGTCTATTATTTTTTTTTTAGGTAAATTCTTTATAATGCTGTTGTTTGAAAGACACTGTGAACTTGATTCTCTGTCCACTTCGCATCTACTACCTCATAACTCAACCGAAGCGAGCTGGCACACAAAACGATAAAACCGCGCGCTTTGTGGCGATGCGGTCTAAAAAATAACAATACAGCATGGCTCCCAGGCTTCTTACAGTTTGTGTAACACGAATAGAGGGTATATTCCAAAGAATTTTTACTTTTTTTATGAAAACTTCATCTGTTTCCTCGTTCGCTGTCTAATAACATGAGCAGTACGAAATCTGTCTACTTAAAATAATTATTTATAGCGCCACATATTTTGTAGAAAGCAAGAACATTGTCTGTTTTAGCCAGACGCTAAGATGATATTTTTTCGCACATCATCTGTGCTGCAAATGACCCATTGAGCTTCTGGTGGCATTAGAATTGATATAAACATATGATGAAGGTGACACACATGCGCTTGAGATACCCATGAGACATGAGATTATGGAAGAACAAGTGTCCCTCCATTGAATAGGGGGGGCCTGCGGCCAGGCATTAAGTTTAGCCTGGCGGGCCGAAGCCCAACGATTGACGACGGACATTCGTATAGGTATGTGTTAGAATCGGTTGTAAACTCTCATAATGCGACTCAGGATTTAGTGTTGTTAATTTATTCTGATAGATGGCGTTTTTTTTTTACTTTGTGCCATGTTGTTTTTATTAGTCACTACAAGTTCAAAGCGCGTCAGGGGCTCATTTATTGCGCTATAAGATGTGGTATGCAAAGGCTCTTACTTCCGTATCTTACCACCGGCCAAGGTTTCTTGGTCACACCGTGGTATAAGCAAAAAAAAAACGTGGCAATGTCGCCAGCGTTCTGGGCACTTTTCCCGTTGACAGCGATGTGGACGAATTTTACGATGCCCTATGATTTCTTCCCCTCCCCGTTTTTAACAGTTTGTACTTTTATTTATATATTTTTAGCTTGTATATATATTTTAATAAGTCTGCATTTCCGCCTGTAAATATTTTACATTATTATTAAATTTTGAATTATATCCAGAAAAAAAAAAAACAATGCATCTCATACGACACTTTACTAGAACATTAGGGAGCTAGGGATTTCACTCGTTTGTCTTCGTCAAAGCCCGGGGGATTCGTCGTTCCACTTAAGAGAGACACCGTGAGACACTTTTTGTGTAGCTTAATCTCTTAAAGCCAGCTTTTTGTTGGTTAGAAGTTTTTAATACGGTGATAATCTTTTTAGATGAGGTGATTGGTTTTGGCTTTTGAAATATTGAATGAGATTTTTTGTTTTGAAATTTGCAGAGAAAAATGTTAAGTAGGAATTTGTGTGTGTTACTCTTAATATTTGTTGATTCGAGATTCTCTTTTGTACTTTACGTAGCTTATTAAAAATATACACAGTAAAAGCAGATCTATTTATTAATAAAGCACTTTTACAATAGCCTTACATTATTAAGAACACTAATGTTAAGCTAAAATCGACATTCTATGCCTATAATTATTTACAAAGAGAGCATTTATAAATTTAAAATTTCTTAACTTAATGCCTCCTTGGTCTAGTGGTCGGACTGAGGAGCGTGAGTCCTGGGTTCGATTTCTGGGTCGGACAAAGTGTTATTAGGTTTTTCTGTATGAACAATTTTCAGTAGCAGCACGGAGTCTGGGACTGTGCCCTGTTACATGGGACTCAATAACGGCATCGGCGAAATGTGGGTGTACAATAGTACACTTCTGCCTAACCCTTCGTGGAAAACAAGCATGATGCTATGTATGTTTCTTAACATAAATCAGATACAAAATTATTGAAGAAATAATATAGAGACATATATACATACATACATAAAGTCACGCCTTTTTCCCGTGGGGGTAGGCAGAAACTACGGAACACCACGTGCTACTATATAATATAGAGACCTTGTTACTAATAAACACGATATAAAGTAAACGGTTATAGTGATGTTATTCATAACATAACTTTATTACGCGTTTATTAGTGAAGGAGATTTTATAGGTTACTAGCAGTTCTCACAACTCCGTCTGAATGGAAAGATTTTTGATACAAATTTTGAACCCACATCTCACCCGCAGCCTAATTACGTAAAAAAGCGACAGCAACGCGACAGCAATCTCACTGTCAGCCAATACATTATATGTCACAAAAATGACGTTTGACAGAAGTTATCGCGCGATCTACGCCTGTCGCCACATCGGTAATTAGGCTGCCGTTCAGGGGATGAATTTTGAAAAACCTTTCTCAACATATATTATTACTAATATCCGTGGGTCGCAGAAAGAAGTCTTGGCTAGGAAATAAAAGAGAATGGACGAGAGCTGCGAGTGCTGCCCAACTGTTCCACCCCGCAAGGAACAGAGAGGAGTTTGCAAAGCTGATTGCTGACCTTCGCTAGTCAGAGAGGAACCTTAAGAAGAAGAAGAAACATATACTTACATCTTATAAAGAACCTACATGTCCAATTTCAATTTTGTAAGTCTTATACTTCCCAAAATTTCGTGATATGTCGGTCAGTGACACGGTACGGATCGACTGCTGCGGTACGTGTCGCGGGTTCGATTCCCGCACGAAATAAATATGTGTATGATCTACGGATAGTTGTTTCGAGTCTGGATATTTGTGCATGTGAATATATGTGTTTGTAAACGCACCCACGATACAGGAATTATTCCTAGAGTGGGGCAATGTATTTAAAAAAAGTTTGTGGTATTTTCAGTTCTATATATACCTATATACCTAGCGTGATAGCCTAGCGGTTGAACGCTTGCCTTCCATGCAGGAGGGTCTGAGTTCAAACCCAGCCCCCACCTCAGAACTTTCGGAATCATGTGCGGATCAGAATTTGATTATCTCTTGCGTTTATGGTGAAGGAAAACATCGTGAGGAAACCTGCACACCTGAGAGGGCTCCATAAAGTTCTTAACGGTGTGTGTAGTCCGCCAACCCGCACCGGGCCAGCGTGGTGGACTAAGGCCTAACCCTTCTCATTCTGAGAAGTGACCCTTGCCTAGCAGTGGGGCAGTAATGGTTTGAATTATCATTTTATAGAGCATCACACTCTTGCTCAATCGAGCCATGGGAATGTTTTCCCCGAGTAACAAGTGTTTCCACTTACCGAAGACATATTCGGTAGCTTCCTCGTCCTAAATCAACATAAGTGATTAAATAAAACATATTTTGCGTCATGTCTTACAGTTTGTCGTGATGAAATATTGGCATATCAGCTTGTATATCTATTTAATTCACGAGTTTTTCTTTATACTTATTTACTCAAATGGCTCAGCGACCCGAAATGTGTCTTAGCCTTTTATACGAAAGAACTGGTGTTGGTTCGATTTTTAGTTCGATTTTAGTTCGATTTCGACAATCGTTAGCTTGAAGTTCCCGAAGATTATCCTCCATCGAATAATTCCAGTGATATCCAGGTCAACCCATGGGTCCTCTCATTGGTCAGTACAGATAATCTCTCGTAACATCTTCTCCCATTTTATCGATGTGACCGACCCAACAGAGTCAAATTTTCAAAGTTCTTCTGTCGAATCAGCACGATCTATCGAAATTGGAAAATGCTTATGCCATATTAGACAGATTAGTCAGTCAGCAATGGTGTCGAGACTGATTGTCCAGGATGCGCCAGATGATCTCAGTCAATTTTTTCCTATATAGATTGGAATTTTCTACAGAGTGTAACATGCAGTTTCCCCGATGCAAGTTTAAACTGCATGGTGTAT
The DNA here is from genome assembly GCA_947562105.1 of Shargacucullia verbasci. NCBI lineage: Eukaryota > Metazoa > Arthropoda > Insecta > Lepidoptera > Noctuidae > Shargacucullia > Shargacucullia verbasci. The sequence continues at coordinate 1,991,317 of OX387283.1, forward strand.
CTTATTCCATCGCTTGGTATGCGAGGCGCTTTTGACTGATTCTGCTTTTTCTATAATTATATACTATAATAGTAGTAGCTCGGGAGCTATTTTTTTTTCTTAAGTTAAACGTTGCTCCACACTAGGATTTCTCCTGTGTCGTGGCTACAGCTCACAAACATACATGTCACATGCACACACAACCAGACCCAAAACAACTATGTGTCGATCATACAAATATCTGTTCCGGGCAGGGATTGAACCCGTGACACGAAGCGCAGGAAGCTAATCGCTTAGCCACTGCACCAACCGTGTCGTAAAAAAAGTTATAATAATCTAATAGTTGAATGAACCATCTTGGTCATTCAACAAAGCTTGTACAATCATTGACTTTCCATACCAGGTACTTTCCATGTCACTGATAAGAAACAAACAGCCTCTCACTCCACAACCCGAAAAGTAATAAAATTCAAATCCCATCACGAAGCTTTGGCCAATAAGCCGAAACACCATAAACTGCTATCTGCACAAATGATTTTCTTTGTAACATCTCATTTATGAATTCATAAAAGAGAAATTCATATTACGAAGCTATTTGCTCACCCACAATCGCGGCATGAAATCTGGCGCAGTGAAAAGCAAACACACTAGAGCAATGTTTAAAGCTTTAATAGCCGGAGGCTTTGCACGCCTGAAATTAATGCATCATAACCTTCCTGGAAGAACGGTGTTGAAAACTGGGAGAATACAACCGATAATGTGTGGATAAAATGGTGCAGAACAACGTGTGATAAATAATTAAGATATATTTAAAGTCGTGCTGATATCCTAATCTTCTAATATTATAAATGCAAAAGTAAGTATGTTTGTTTGTGTGTTACCTTCTCACGCATAAACCACTGAACCGATCATCCTGAAATTTTGCATATACGTTTTCAGGTGTACAGATATGGAATAAAAGTACTGTTTCTTTGGAAAACAACAATAACGTTCTTATATCATAAGAACGTACATAACGAACGAACATAGATGGCGCCACGTGTCTTTCGCAAGCAGAGTACAACCCGAATTTATTGTCAAATTCTAAATTAACGCGAGCGAAGGCCGCGGGCAAAAGCTAGTTTGCAAATTAATTAGGTAAGTACGGTAGCGAAAGTAGCTGATCATTGTACAAAGTTCGATTTTTTTTTATAATAACTGAAAACTTGCCTTTTTCATTACTTTTTCTAATTGATTATTATGAACTAGCTTAACTTTATAGACTCATTAAATGGATAGTTAAAAGTTAAAACGACACAACGATAATTGACTTGTTTTAATTTGTCAGTAATTACTAAAATATGTTTCCGATTAGAATACACTCGCGTAGACATGTTTTCGTACGTATATATCAACTGTCAAGGAGTTTTTAACACACACAACAAATAAATAAAAATAAAAATCACTATTTGTAGATCTAAATTTAACTGAATATTTGGATGCAACTGGTGCAATCATAATAAAAAAAATTAACGGATAAAAGTTCAAAGAGCTTCTATTTAAACTGCAATAATAAAAACCGCTCAAGAAATCCGAAAAAAAAAACCGCACCATTATGAAAAACAAACATTCATTTGGGTTTATATTAAAACAAAGAAAGATACCAATCCTCCGTGTTTGAGTAAGCGTGAAAGTTGAAAAAAGGCGGGTAGTACAGGTTGCAAGCAAAGCACGGAGGCCCAGAGACAAGGCTGCTACAAAAGCAACTAAAAATACTAGTTAAAAAGCGTAGTTTTAACTGGGGAAATGTTTGCCCGACCCACTTTATTAGGCCCGGTGAGCTGTGGGGCCATGACGTCAAGTGTATTAACGGGAATGTGATGGGAATTTTATGCCAAAACTACAAAAAATTTTGATACAAGACAAGAAGAAAGCTCATGTATTTAATTAATCAACTGAAGACACGGTTAGCACAGTGGCTAAGCGATTAGCTTTCTGCGCTACGTGTTGCAGGTTCGATCTCCGCACGAAACAAATAGTTGTATGATCTACAGATTGTTGTTTCGGGTCTGGTTGTGTGTGCATGTGATATGTATGTTTGTAAACTGTACCCACGATACAGGAGAAATTTTAAAGTGGGGCAATGTTTTTAAAAAAAAAACTGACTGATTATGGAGCACGAGAAAATAATCGTTAAAGACGAAAAAAGACATTCAGAATTTTACGGAAAATTAATAAATAACATAGCATCACGCCAGATGCTGCTCTTGAGTCCTAATAGCGAGCAAACCTGAATATTTCCACACCAGCAGGCACAATTCCAAACTCCGTGCTGCTACTGAAAATTTCCATACACAAAATCTCAATAACACTGCACTGTAAAAGTCTGTAGCAGTCTCCAAAATAATCTCTCAATATCTAAAAAATATACAACCAAAATCCAACAAGATCATAAGAGCACTGCATTTGTTTTTTTTTTAGAATCACTGTCTAGATCCATTTACAGTGTTACTTTTTCCGCTCTTCTCATGGCCAAAAATGTTCGCAGAGTAGTTTCCGCGCATCCACGGTTTGTTTATTTAAAACTTTTTTCTCCGTGAGGTGTGGTCGTCCGTTCTGCAATTTGATGACGTCGACAGACGAGATATGACGTACGCATTCGTAATGCAACGCCATGGGTAAAAGGATTTTTTAGTGTATTTGGTTTGGTGAAACTGTATCAGGTCTGGATAGAAGTTAATACATTTGCAATCATGAAGTGGACTGGCAGCATAATCTTTGCAATGATTGTAGTATTATGAAAATTTCTTGTCTTCCAAAATCAAATTAATTCGTCAATAATTAGATGTAAGAAACGTTAACGATCAAACCTATTTTGCGCGTATTTCAAGACAATTTTGTCAGAAGCCGGCAGCTAAACGATACTCTTAAGTAACTATTTTTGACGCAAGCAACAATGTGAAGAGACAACCATGATAAAAAATAACATGAAAAACTTTGGAATTAATCTAATAAATCCAGCCTACTTATGTCTTATTTAGGGGCATGGATCTCGTCTCAAAACGAGTATTTAGGGCCATCTCTGTTGTGCATGTTTGGTCGCGATTGATGATCGACCGATCGATTATAATAACAATCCTAACTATCCTAATTAAATTCATTTATATTAATATTATAAATGCGAAAGTAAGTTTGTTTCTTTGTTTGTTACCTTTTCACGCTTAAACCACTGAACCGATCATCATGAAATTTTGCATATACATTGTCAGGGGTACAGAAAAGGACATAGGGTACCTTTCATCCAGAAAAAAGTATTGTACCTAAGGGAAAGAACAATAACTTTCGACAGTCACAATTGCTTTAGGACGCTAGATGGCGCTACGTGTGGCCCGAAAAAATGCATGGTTTCTTAATCAATGCGGGCGAAGCCGCGGGCAAAAGCTAGTTATTTATAAAAGTAATGTCCATTTATTATTCATTGCTATTTAACAAAATGGAACAACTTTAAAACATTACAAACTATATTCAATTTTTCTACTTGACAATCTCCTGAGGCAAAGAAGAAAATACTTTTGACAAGGTCAAGAACTCAAAAGTTTTATACAACAGAAAAATATTCTAAATTGTTAGTGCTTTTGTTTTAAGTTGATGGACTAGAAATCTCGGGAGACTAAAAGACTTTTAGGAGAAAAGTAGCTCCGATTTTGTAAGGCAACATTTTTTTTCTCGGTTAGACGCTACATGAATGTGGCGAACGTCTAATTGAGTGACAGACCTATTGAATATGTGCAAACACTTTAACTTCACTTCTGAAGTCTCGTCTCGTTTTTATACCTAGCTATCGATAGTTCGATATCGAATGCTCGTGAAGGTATTGAACAAAAACACAAGAAATATGTTGCACCGCTCTACTTTTATAAACAATAGCTTAATGGTAGGTGCATATTTATTACTAGAGCTAAACCTATAAGCATCACTACTATGAAACTTCTATCAAAATCGGTCATCTAAGGGGTTTATATATTTTTATACGAGCAGTGATAGCCTAGCGGTTGAACGCTTGTCTTCCATGCAGGAGGGTCTGAGTTCAAACCCGGCCCGCACCTCTGACTTTTCGGAATCATGTGCGAATCATTATTTGATTATCTCTTGCGTTTACGGTGAAGGAAAACATCGTGAGGAAACCTGCACACCTGAGAGGGCACCATAAAGTTCTTGACGGTGTCTGTAGTCCGCCAACCCGCACTGGGCCAGCGTGGTGGACTAAAGCCTAACCCTTCTCGTTCTGAGAAGAGACCCTTGCCCAGCAAGTGGGACAGTAATGGGTTGAATTTTAAGGGCTTTATTATATTTTTATAATTATTATAATAGTTTTAATTTATTCTGAGTTCAATAGCTCTAAAAAAAATTCTCTCCTTCAATCCACAGGAATAACTTTTTGTGTAATTATCAGTAATCATCATTTCATTTGCAAGTCGTTGTGATTTTCCACTGCTTATACATAATTGCAACAACACAGAAGCTTCCGATTGATGCTTTGATGCTTCCATCACGCGAAGAAACATAAAAGAAAATCAGCTTATAGTATACAGCTGTTTTAGTAAGAGAAAACTTTATCATGAAAATATCGAAGTCTCCTATGCAAAACTTCGTCGATTTTCACCTAAATCAAATGTTTTCTCCCGGACCAGGTAATATTTCTTCGTAATAAAATACTGTCAACTTGATTTATACGCCGGTGTACTTACGTGAAAAATACTCTGGCGTTGAACCGGTCGTTGACCCTGCGATCAATCTTCGTCATTCGCATTCAGATCCTCTAATTGATTTTTTTATTGCTATGATTAACGTGAAAGATTTTGGAAACTAAGATTTGAGATTTTGTTGGGAATTAAATGAAATATTTTACTTAAAATATAACAACATCACGCCCGTATATCCCAAAGGGTTAGGTAGAGGTGTACTTACGGTGTGTCGCCGATACTGTTATTGAATCCCATGTACTAGGGGCCGAACCATGCTGCTACTGAAAATTTCCATATAGAAAAAACCAATAACACTTCTAAGGGAATCGAATCCAAGGCCTTAGCAATCGCGCCTACGACCACTGGACCAACGAGGCAGTCTCAGGATCTTTGGAATTTAATTAAATATTTTCCTTGAAATAAATGAATCCATGTGGAAATGAACTAAAAATTGAGGATAAATCTTAATAGATTTATTCTCAATTTTGATTCCATTTGGGATATCAAGTACATTCTCAAACTAAGAGTTTTCCGCTTTCCTTGTACATCCAAGATCTGAAAATATCAGTGCTGTCGAACATTCACGTTGTTGATCTAAGGATAACACAAAATTTAACCCCATTCAAGTTGCATGCAGTTCAGTTTACATATTGATTTACACAAAACCTGTACTCAAAGCATCACGCCTGTATTCCCCAAACGGTGAGACTGATTTACTGGACATCTACATTTCACCGTTGCTGTTTGAGCCGCATAAAATAGGGGCAAGCCTATTGCCATCTACCAAACTAAATGCAGTTAGTATGCACGAGTTTCAACCAACGCAGAATAGTAACGAGAGTTCATGGCAACCAGAAGTAGAGCACACAAAACAGAAAGAACAGAGTCCACTGCAATAAAACACAGATATCTTTGTGTCGTAGAGCTGGCACCGCCTAATGCTTTATAGGGCTATCGCTCCACTATAAATGCTGTTGTGAAATACTGCACGCCTTTGTTTTGGACTTTCGAATGGCGATGGTTGAAGTGTGGTCTGTATGGACGAAATTGTTGGGAAGATATATTGGAAAGGTACGAGTACTATGATGATATTGAACCTATAAAAGTTCTCACTAGATTTTAAAATCATTTAAATGAATTATTTTGCTTTATAATAATAATAATGTCCTCCTGACCGAATTTCGGTCACGGCGGCCAATCTCACCGGAGATTAGCCAACTACGCAGGAAATATTATAGAGCACAAGTGTGTGCGCAAACACAGGTACTCTCTCTATTTATTCACTCTCATAGTCCGATGGGACGGCAATCCGACACGACCGAAGAGAGATCAGACGCAGGACCAATGGCTTTACGTGCTTTCCGAGGCACGGTGTGTATTCATATACACAAAGACCCAGACACGAAACAACTATCTGTAGATCATACAAATATTTGTTCCGTGCGGGAATCGAACCCGCGACACGGAGCGCAGCAGTCGATCTCTCAACTACTGCACCAACCGTGCCGTCAACACACAGTTTTTCTTTATACATAAATTAGGATATGACACACACATAGTGCGAACGAGAAAAAAGAAATTGTAGCAAGGAATTGTTATTTTCGAATGAATGAAGAAAATCTTCATATTAAGAGTGGTAAAATAAGATAAAGTAGGATATAGGATTTGGTCATATGTATATAACCAAAATAATACAGTACTACACTTGCCTCTTATGCAGGGGGGTCTAGTTTAAATTTAAGATTCTATCAGAAATTAATTATCACTTTCGTACACTATAGAGGGCTCCATAAAGTTGTTTGTAATCTGCCAACCAGTACCAGCCCAGCAGAGTGAAGGTAAGCCTTACCTACCTTTCTCATTCCCTGCCAGAGTCTGTGTTTCCTGATATCTACAACCTGGGAGTCTTTAAGTCAAGAGTGAATAGGTTACTTCTAGGCAATCGTGCTGCATCTTCGACCACATCATCGCTTACCATCAGGTGAGATAGTGGCCAAACGCATACCTATCAAGAATAAAAAAAATGGCCTGTTCTTAGGAGCCTTAGGAGCGTCACGAAATAAAAAAATAATGTGAGGTATTTATGTCTTTTGTAATTTTCTTTATCTTTGATATTCTATTCTTTTTAAACCTCAATTTTATGGAGAACACAATAAGTGCTAGATTGCGTGTTTTGATTGTTTCCGAGACCATACATTTTAGGCTTTATGGAATATAACAAAGATGACTGTTATCACATTAAAACATTAAATGACAACACGAACGGCACGGTTGGCGCAGTGGTTGAGTGGTTCGATTCCGGAACGGAACAAATATTTGTATGATCTATAGATAGTTGTTTCGGTTCTGGCTCTTTGTATATGTGAGTATTTTTATTTTATACCCATGCATGCACCCATGATACAGGAATTATTCATAAGGTGGGGCAACGTTTTTTAAAAAGCAAAAATCAAAACAAATGATGTCATATATCGTGTTCTCTCTACGTACTAGTTTAAACTACACAGTACATGCCATTTAATCGAAACCTACTCAACCAATAAGGCAGACGAGTCATATCGTGTAGACATGTAATATCGGTAGCGAGTTCAAACTCCTGAGGAAACGATGCGGAAATTCACTTGTTTTTAATAGAAAGCGTGCGTCTTGAGAAGACACGTGATGTAAGAGGAGGAAGATATTCCGTAAAATAGCATAGTATCACGCCTGTATCCCCTGAAAGGTTGAGCAGAGATGTAGTAATGTATATGTCACCGTAAAATTGAATTTTACAATCTCGCGAGATTATAAACTGACGGTATTTACAATTTTACGATGACATATACATACATCCCAACTTTGCAGATGCCATTATTGAGTTCGATCTGCTACGCACAGTTCCGACACAAAATCCGAGCTCCTACTGAGAATCCTACTAATATAATATTAATATATTAATTTAATATTATATTATAAATGCGATAGTTTGTGAGTATGGATGGATGGATGGATTTTTGTTACTCTTTCACGCCAGAACGGCTGAACAGATCTGGATGAAATTGGGCACAGAGATAGATTATAGTCTGGAATAGCACATAGGCTACTTCTTATCACGGAAAAATAAACGGGTTCGTAAACCACGCGGATGAAGCCGCGGGCGAAAGCTAGTTACCTATAAGAGCTAACAAACAGCAGTTATTAGGTGTCCAGCAGCCTAATTACCGATGTAGCGAGACGCGTAGATCGAGTGATAACTTCTGTCAAACGTCATTTTTGTGACATATAATGTATTGGCTGACAGTGAGATTGCTGTCGCGTTGCTGTCGCTTTTTTACGTAATTAGGCTGCGGGATTGTGCAATAGCCTCGCCTTCGATTACATGAGATTAAAAAACAATATCCTTGAAAGAAATAGTAGATACATGGGGGAATGAATATTGGAAATCTAAATTCTGTCAAGAGAGTATCAGAATCAGAATTGTTGCATTCTACAATTGAGTATGGAAAATAAAATAATCCTATGCTAACTAATATTATGAATGTGAAAGTAAAGTTGTTTGTTTTTTTTGTTACCTTTTCAGGCCTAAACCACTGAACCAATCATCCTGAAATTTTGCAAATACGTTGTCAGGTGCACAGAAATGGATATAAGGTACCTTTCATCCCAAAAAAAGTACTGTTCCCGAGGAAAACATTAATAACGTTCTTGTGATAATAGATGACACCACGTGTCTCTCGCAAGCAGAGTACAACCCGAATTGATTCTCAAATTCTAAATTAACGCGAGCGAAAGCCGTGGGCAAAAGCTAGTATGTAATAAAATAAGTCACAATATATTATGTACTATTTATTCGCTTTTATCATCCCTCGCTTTCTCTCTAAAGAAAAAAATCTACACCATAAACTAGACTTTTTAAGTCACTTTCATGTTGGCCTATCAGTAGATAAACCTATTAGGCCTTTGTTCGCCCATTATCTGTTGTTAATGGCCGAGATTGGGAACACAGTGATTTAGTACCATCATCTAAAAACACAATGAGATAATAAAGGGGATAGTTATCTTTAACCAGAAAATAAATTTCACTCTATCTGAAAGAGATTAACGGTGTTTTGATTTTTAGTAACTATAATATAAACTGTAATGAGGGGCTCGTAGCTACATAGTTATATAGGTTAAGCAGCGCTTGACGCGGTCAGTCAGGATGGGTGACCATTTTTCACATATCGAGACCCCTCCGTGTCTCGGAAAGCACGTTAAGCAGTTGGTCCGGGTATCATACGAAGACTTATGACAGTCGTTACGGGTGTCAGTAGCCCAAAAAGTCAGACAACTAGTCTAAAATTAGAGTATCAGTGTTTCCCTTTCACTGGCTGGCGAAGGTTAGAAGGCAGTCGCTCCGTGTGAAGTACTGATGTTCAGCGGTAACCGGTTAGATTGGAAGTCGACCCCAATGTAGTTGGGAAAAGGCTAGGCAGATGATAATGATAATATAAACTGCAGCAACTAATATTTTCATATATTGTCGCGTGTCGCGGGTTCGATCCCCGCACGGAAGAAATATTTGTATGATTTACAGATAGTTATTTCGGGTCTGGTTGTCTGTGCATGTGACATGTATATTTGTAAACTGTACCCACAATACAGGAGAAATCCTAGTGTGGGCAAACGTTTAAAAAAAATGGATTTTCTTTCAATGAATTTTTGGCAATGGTTTCAATTCAATAAAGAATTCTACCATTATATTTTTCGTAAGGTAAGGTAAGGTTCAGCCTCACTCACTCACATTTACAATGTATAACGGTTATATATAAAATATCATTTTAGCTTCCCCCCGCGGCTTCACCCGCACTGATTATGAACCCGTCCATTTTTTTGGGTCACACGTAGCGCCATCTAGCGTCCTAAAGCAATTGTGACAATAGAAAGTTATTTTTCTTTCCCTTGGATTTATTTTTTTCTGGATGAAGGGTACCCTATGTCCTTTTCTGTACCCCTGACAATGTATATGTAAAATTTCATGATGAACGGTTCAGTGGTTTAGGTGTGAAAAGTAAACAAACAAACTTACTTTCGCATTTATAATATTAATTAAGATTAGGATTACTTATAATGTGTCATTACTTCTTATTGCAACTATGTAGTACCAGGTATTTATGATATTATTATAATTTCAATCAACACAACCGGCCAAACGTAATCATCAAAAAAATCATGGCAAATTAATTTTGGAGCCGAAATTTACGCTTTTACCTTATAATAAAAATCTCAATTACCCATTCATTGCCCTACAAAATCATAAGCCTATTAGTAAAAAAAAGCTCTTCGCTAACGGAGATGAGAATCACCCATGTATCGCAATCAATCATTTTTGGATGCGTGACGTAGACTCGACTGAGGTTTTTTAATATGAAACATGACAACGTATTTTGTCGCCGATATAATGAATTAATGGGGACATGAATTTGAATATAACGGCTATTTGGAATATTCGGGATTTGGTTGAAATTATGAGGTGTTTATTTTTAAGAGCTCACGGAAAGCTCCGTCGATGAATCAATTTGGCAAATGTTATTGTAGTGGGTACTCTACCTGGACATAAGCTTTTCATAAATTTGCACACACCTGGATTCGCGTCCAGATTACCTCAGATGCCGGATTCAGGTCATCAGTTCATCTTTATGACGCCATCGAATCCAAAGGGTACGCTGCAGTATATCAAAGTAGGAAGAAAAATGTTGCAACATAAAGTCTTATTGCAGAACGAAAAGCAATCTACGTATGCTCAACTGAATCATAAGATTATTTCTTCAATACTTTGGTATCGTTGGATTTATGTTAAGAAACATACATAACATCATGCTTGTATTCCTCGAATGGTTTGGCAGAGGTGTACTATTCAAATGAAATGAAATGAAATGAAATGAAATTATTTATTTTGCAATTAGGATTTTTCAATCACTTTTACACGTCTTTTTTAAACTAACGATGGCGTCGACATTTCCTATGACTATCCCTGAGAAGAAACGCCGAAACAAACTCAGGGGTCAAAGTCTATTTTAAAGTCCAGACAGATTGTAATGATGTAAGGTTTTATGTGAGACAAATATAGGGTGGAATAGCCTTTTGAAGAAAGTGCCATAACTATTTGAGCTAACCTGTCGCAACAGAGTGCAAGCATGCATCAATTAACGTGAGAATTAATGAAATAAAGAGCGCTCAGACTAGATCTCACTCACATTTACAATGTATTGCGGTTATATATAAGAAATAATTTCAATTTAAACGACATTACAATATCAAAATAATGAAGTAAATAATATAATAATTAATGGCAAAAATTGTATATATAAAAAAAAGAGGAAAGGCTAAAGAGCGGCTCAATCCCAATCGTTTTTGTCATCTAAATAGTCCGAAATTTTATAGTATCCTTTTTTACAAAGTTTAGATTTAATTACAATTTTGAACTTCTTTAATATTAGATTACGTATATCATTGGGAAGCTTATTGTAAAAGCGTATACATTGTCCCATGAATGAGTTGCTTATTCTGTGGAGGATTCTACATCCACATTTCATCGATGCCGTTATTGAATCCCATGTAACAGGGGGTGAGCCTATTGGCATCTACCGGGCACAGTTCCAGACTCCGTGCTGCTACTGAGAATGTCTATGCCGAAAAAACCCAATAACACTGCCCGACCCGGAAACCGAACCCAGGGCACCGTGCTCAGCAGCCGCGCTTGCGACCACTAGCCCAAGGAAGCAGTGAAGATTATAATTACAAATAACGATAAACTAGTAAGAATATAATGGGCAATGGCCCAAACGAGATCTCGACAGCATACAGACATTCCGACCCAGAACAACTATCTGTTGGTCATACAAATATACTTTCGTCGTGATATTAATTACTTGCATTATTCCATAGACAAATCTTGGCTTAAGCTCGAAATTGAGTCAGAATAAAGCTGAACACAGCCGAACCATTATCAATTAAACTAAGCTCAAAGAACATTCTAAAATTAAAACTCGGTTCTTGAGTTTCGTTTTTTAAATACCGTAGTACATTGATGCTTTGTTCCTATTAAATTCTCTTCAAGTCTTCACCTTTGTAGTGAAGTGAACTCAAATTGAAGTGAAATACTCGTAGTAGTAATTGAAACAAGCGTCCCGTTATTAAATCAAGTTAATTTGTTATTTAATAAAGTCAGAGGTGCACTAACAGTATGTTCACGGCTCGTTTGGTACCTGCGCAATGAGCATAAAATGCTTCGTGTCCATTAAGCTTGCTAAGGTTGCTTGGTAAGGCCTTGCTGCTAGTTGCCAGGAAATATGAATGTATTCTGGTTGGCTTAGAAACTCATTTGGTTGTAAAGCTTTATTGTGGATTGACTAGAGTGAGAGTAGAAAGAGAGAAAGAGTAGAAAGGAAATTGAATGAAGTTCAAGAGAGTTCCTGAAGTGCAGCTTCCTTATGGAGTGTCGTGGGGTAGATTCCTGTACGGAACAAAATATTTTATATGACGTGTAGACAGTTTTTTTTTTCGAGTCTAGGTGTATCTCTTTTACATTTATAAAGAAGAAATCTCATAAAAAAATCAAAAACGCATAAATTATTTTATCTGGTGACTGAATCCGCTCAATTTCTTAAAAGGTTTTATGCCTTAATTGCACGTTTATTTACAATTGATTCTGGTTTATTAAATCACTGCCGGTTGACAGCGATGTGGAGGAGTATTTTGACGCGAATGTAATGTTTTAACATTTTATATATCTTTAATCTGTTTAGCATTTTTAGTCATCATCATCATCAGCCAGAAGACGTCCACTGCTGAACGAAGGCCTCCCCAAAAGGGGGGGTTTGCCATAATCCCCACGCTTGGCAGGTGGCTTGGGGATCGCAGTGGCTCACCGATTAGTGAGAGGACGCTGCTGCCCGTCCTCCGATGTCTGGCCGCAGTTTTAAGACGTACCCGGGTCCTGCATTTTTAGTAATTAGTAAAATTAACAAATTAATCAACCTAGCTAAACTTATTTCAATTTTGAAACCATGTTAACTACACCCTATATGTCTCGAGAAAAAATATGTTCATTTATTAATTCTGTTGCCAACTCAACAAATAACCAAACCATTGTCCAAAAACATAGATCCATAGTCGTTGACGCAGCATGAGGTTGTACTCATAAATTGTTCCGCAGACTACAGTCTGTTGTTACATAGCTTAATGGTTGTAAACGTAATATTTAGTGGCCAGTTGCCTTTTAAATGTGTTGTTCATGAAGCTCCTAATGGTCCTTGTTTTTATAATTGCTTGGTTTTGTTACTCAGTGTAGTGTTTTAAGTCAGATTCTGTTTTTGAAGTGGTCGTTTGGTCGTTTTGTTTGATTAATGGCAAGGGTTATAGGGAAACAGGAAATCTTGAAACAAAAGAGAAAAAATCAAATGCTTTGTTACAAGAAAATGAAAAAAAAAAACTTCTAAGTAACTTACTTAAACTGTGTGGAAGAAACAAAATTCTTAAGTTGCTTTTAAGCTTGAAATATGTGATTGTAATGTGTTGTAACTTATTGCCAATTATCATGGAATAACTACTCCATTTCTTTTTTGCTCCAATCTTCTCATAAACTTCACAATTAATTCCAGAAAAATAACCAAGATAAACGCCAAGAATATTTTTATTATAACTTTCCAAGAATATTCCGAAATTTTCTCACAAAAACCGAATACCTACAATGTTTTTCCTCCAGTTTTCCATGAAAAGATTCACGTTTTCTCACAAAATTTTAACATCACGAAAATATAAAAGGCCGCACCTAGGTGACAAGCTTTAATATCGCATTAACATTACTCCCAAAAGCGGTTTAAGTTATAATCTAGTGTCTTGAGAGGCCCACATGAGCCATTATTGAATTTGGAGAGGATCCAAACTTGAGATTTGTGTCAGCCAAGTGGCGGTGCCAGATTTACGCTTTGCAATCGTGTTATACACCATTAATTCCCTTATAATTGTTGGTATGTGTCTTTGGGTTAGGCTCCCTGAGAGGCAAGCAGGAATCTGGATAACTTTAGACATTTGAACAGACATAAAGGTAGCGCTGGCGCAGGATATCATTATAAAACATACCTAGTTCGTTCGGAGATTGCGAAATAAATTGATTGGACAGACATTCTGTTAGCTGTTGACCATTGTTTGAATTTAGCATTAGTCTTTTAAAGATCCTACAGCAAGGACAGACCGAAAGGAAGTAAGAAAGGAGGTACAAAACGGATTCCTCACAATGTTTTTGTTTACAGTTAGAGTATGGGTAATAAATCTGACTCATCGTCGTGAGTCTTGTATGAAATGGAAAGTGGAACCATCCATTTAATGCACGACTCACGACTGCAAAAATCGCCAAGAACACTCCGCAAAATCATTTTTCAATGCATAGTTGAAAATGTTATGTGTTTTTGTCTATTTATACTGGATATTGTATTTTAAACTTAGTATTCAGTTGGCTTGATACTCTGTAGTCTGTCACAATTATTCTTTGTAACTTCTTGTCGTACGTTGAACGTTGACGTTCGAACATTGCTCCACACTAGGAATAATTCCTGTATTGTGGGTGCGTTTACAAACACATATATTCACATAGACAAACACTCAGACCTGAAACAATTATCTGTAGATCATACAAATATTTGTCCCGTGCGCGTGTGCGGGGATCGAACCCGCAACACTTAGCGCAGAAAGTTAATCGCTTAGCCACTGCGCCAACCGACTACGTGAATTCTTTGAAATAAACTTCGGTATATTTACAATAATGTAAAACATTATTCCTCTACTTATTTTCAATACCTTACGCTGTAAAATAAAAAAACTAAACGTAACAAGAAATGCAATATTAAAAATAAACGAATAGAATAGAGAACGCGAAGTACAACACAAGAAAAATACAATGAAGATTGCATCTAAGCACCTAGTTCTTTATGTTACTACCACAGAAGCTCTATTAAAGACAGAATATAAGAAGAAAGTTATTACACGCTCGAATAGCCTTATAAAAAAGAATGCACCTAAGCCTCTGGAGAACTCACTTCAAATGTAATATACAAAGAAATGGTTTCAATTGCTTTGTACAATATTATTGTTTGTTTAGTCTAGACTTAGCACTACATTTTCCTCACATAATTTTGAAGAAATAATGTATTTATCAAAATATTGAATTTTAAAAAATCAGAATTTAAAAGAGTAACCATGGAGTTTCTTGTCCGTTCTTCTCCATAGGAAAAGAACACTTTGGAACGTGGCAACTAGAGTCTGACTATTCATAAGTGCCCTTAACTGGTCTACATGAATAAAAATTTATTTATTATTATTATCTCCTTTATTCATTTAGTAACATATTTTTTTAAATTTATAAATATATATAATAAAAAAATACATTTATAAATATAAAAAATAGTAGCCCACCAGTATCTGGAACAGGGTCCAAGCTACCGGCGGTCAGGGCTCCAGAGAAAGGAACCTCCTAACAATGCGAGCCGTGTCAAGAAGTACCGCTTTCTGAATGAGGCCCTTGACCCAGCCGCCCAACGAGAGCCTCCTCAGGTATTGGTCGAGGCTCTTGGCTATCAAGCCATTGGCTGAAATGACTATCGGCACAATGATCGCTGAGTCCACATCCCACATGTCGACAATCTCGCGAGCCAAGTCAAGATACTTGATTTCTTTATCTTTCTCGGCTTTCACGAGGTTCCCGTCATGCGGGACTGTTATGTCAACGATCATTGCGCGCCGCTCTAGTCGATCCACCACCACTATATCAGGCTTATTGGCTACAATAGTCCTGTCAGTGATGATGGATCGATCCCAGTACAGTGTGATATGTCCATTTTCGAGAACTGGGTCGGGCACATACCTATAGTACGGCACATCCGATTCCACAAGGCTGTATTTCAGAGCAAGTTGTTTGTGGATAATCCTGGCTACGAGGTTATGCCTATGCAAGTATTCTTCGTTAGCTAGACGAGAACACCCGGAGATTATGTGTCTAATGGATTCTCCCGGACGGTGGCATGCCCGACAGATGTCAACCGTGCCGTCTTTCACAATAAATCTCCGGTAATTGTTCGTCATCATAACTTCGTCCATAATTGCACAGACAAAACCTTCAGTTTCCCCAAAGAGGTCACCGAAACGCAGCCAGGCTACGGACGCTAATAAATCTACATCGGGTCCATGTAGGGCCCGGAAAAAGCGTCCGTGAAGCTCCTTGCTCTGCCATACCTCCATGCGATCATTAGTGTCAAGCACTACAGGTTTGCGCCAGTTCTCTTTAGCCAAGGAGAGCGGGGTGAGGCCCTTGTCTACCGCAACCATATCTCTATGCATCCCCACGACGTCTTGTAGGAAATATTCCCTGAGACTGCATATCTCGCGATTGTGGAAGGTCTTAGCGTTTAAGAAGCCTCGACCTCCACACTTTCGCGGGATATACAGTCTCATTACCGATGATCGTGGGTGATGCATTCGATATGCAGTCAGCAGCGTACGGACTCTCCTATCCAGGGCGTCGAGTTCGGTCTGAGTCCATTTGAGTATGCCGAAAGAGTACATCAAAACCGGCATGACCCAACCGTTGAAGGCGCGCACCTTATTTCCGCCTGATAAAAGACTATTAAATACTTTCTTCAGGCGGCCAAAGAAGCGCTCCTTCAACGATTGCTTCATGTCAGTAACATTGATGCCCAGTGCTTCCGACATACCCAAATACTTATAGGTTTCAGCTGCGGAGAGGGTTCGAAGGTTTATGGAATCCGCGAGTTGGGTTCCCACGGATTCCACGATCTCCCCTCGCTTTACATGCATGACCGCACATTTGTCCACACCAAAACCTCTTGTATCTGTTCTGTGCCAAAATCCATCCTGATGGCGCTACTGAAGGTTTCTGTTACTTTCAGTAGCTCCATCAGTTGCAAATTGTTGGGCGCAAAGAGTTTTAGGTCATCCATGTAAAGGAGGTGAGATATAATCTGACCACCTCTCCTCAGCCGATAGCCTATACCTGAACCCTCCAGCAGTGTGCTTAGGGGATTCAGGGCCAGGCAGAACCAAAGCGGACTCAAACTATCGCCCTGAAATATTCCTCGCTACATCCTGGATATCGAAGGACCGTCCTCCATTGCCCCATACATGACATCAGGAAGGTGCGTAGTGTTGTATCTACTTTATACAATTCCAGCACCCTCATGAGCCATGTATGTGGCACCGAGTCATAGGCCTTCTTGTAATCTATCCAACATGTCGAAAGATCCTTTCGGGAATGACGAACCTGTTGGCTAATGGCCATATCAATGAGGAGCAGCTCCTTAGTACCGCGGGACCCGTTCCGACATCCATTTTGAGAGACAGACATGATGGCGTTAGTCTCTATATGATTGTATATTTTAGCTCTCAAAATGGATGTAAGAACTTTATAGACCGTCGGTAGACAAGTGATCGGTCTATAATTCTTGGGATCCGCGGTACTACCTGATTTATGGAGCAGGTGGGTAACTCCTGTCGTTAGGAACTCGGGTAGCGAACCAGACTCCAAAGCAACCTGGTACTGAGCCGCCAAGCGAGCGTGCGACCCTTGAAACCATTTAATCCAGAAGTTGTGCAGCCCGTCCGGCCCTGGAGACTTCCAGTTGGGCAACGGACGGACTGCACGGGCTACATCTTGGGGGCAAATGGTAATTGCCCCCATTTCTGGTAAAAGATCGCAGGCTCGCTCGACTTCCCGAACCCAATCACCTTCGGTGTGACTGACAGGCACCGACCAGATACTACGCCAAAAAGAACACATGGCATCATCATCCGGTAGGCGCGTGTCAGCCACACCTTGGTCTGGTCGCTCCCAAACCCTATATACCCACCTTTCATCACTTTGGAAGGTGCGGTTCTGGATGTAACGATCCACTCGCCGCTTATACCTACGAATACGGTTCGCCCATGCATACACTTTCTGCTTCAGGAAGTCGATGCGCTCTGTGACACAGGACATATCGCACCCCCCACCGAATAAAGTCGTAATATCAAAATCACAACTTTTCAGGAAAATTAAAAAACCATAATTTGTGAATAAATCAAGAACCATACGTCCTATCAAAATAATTGAGGTCTCAATGAAAAGCTGTTTTTTTGTCCATTAAAATTATATATTTTTTAAAGAATTAATAATAAGGTTCTCTTAAATATTAATAAAAAAGTATAATACCAAATAGAGAATTGATTATCATGTTGGTAAATATCTATTACCACTGTATTCGGGAAAAATCGGCATCTTCACGTCTAGCATAATAACCTACAATCACTTTTTTCGGTAAAACTTGCTCGTTTTATACTTACATTAATGTGATATAGCCACTTTTTTGCATCAAAAGATAAAGCAAGCTTTGTACGTTATGATTAATAACACTTTATTTACTTTATTACATTATTACCCAATCTGTTTACCTTTGTACACGTGGTAAGAAAAATAAAAGGCTGAGCTAAAAATTATAAAATGTATTTGAAAACCAACAATAGACATGAAAAATCACATAGATAGTTAATGCCCATTAAATTTTAGTTATTAGGTAATATACGTATAATATAATAACTATTAGGTATTTGCAAAAGTTCGTGCGTATTTTTCAATCATTTTATTGTTTCATAAATTATTAAGTAGATAGTAATATTTAATCAAAATATTTTCCTTTATTATCTACCACCTTTGCCCATCTTTCGGGCAACAAAGAAATACCACGACGAAAGAAGTTCTCTTGTTTGGAAGCAATAAAGTTGTCTACTGTTTTTCTGACTTCTTCAACATTTTCAAATCGCTGTCCGGACAACACATGCTGCATCGATCGGAACAAGTGGAAATCTGTAGGTGCTATGTCGGGACTGTAGGCCGGATGCGGTAAAACCTCCCAGTTCAACTCCATTATTGTATCTTTAGTAACCGAAGCGACATGCGGCCGAGCGTTGTCGTGAAGCAACACTACTGGACGTGGTCCATGACTAGAAAATGGGCGTTTTTGCTGAATTTCTTGACTCAATTTGCGTAGTTGTTGGCTGTAACGAGTTGCGGTAACTATTTCACCAGGTTGTAGCAACTCAAAATAAAGTACGCCTTTTTCGTCCCACCATATACAGAGCAGCACCTTTTTTCCGTGAACTTCACGTTTCGCGGTTGATGTTGAAGGGGCACCAGGGTCTACCCATGCTTTTTTGCGTTTGGGATTGTCTAAGTATATCCATTTTTCGTCACCAGTGACGATTTTCCATAAAAAAGATTTTTTACGATGTCGAGCAAGCAACGAGAGGCACACGCTTAATCTGTTCGATTGCGCTCTTTCGGACAATAAATGCGGGACCCATTTTCCTTTCTTAAGAATTTTGCCCAGAGCATGTAAATGACGATTTACTGTAGACTGGTCCACACCAAGCTTAGCAGCCAATTCTACGGCCGTTTGAGACGGGTCTTTTTGCAATAACACCTCCAATTTGTCGATTTCCATACTTTGAGGTCTACCGGATCGAGGTTTGTCGTCAATGTCAAAATCACCGCTTCTAAATCTTTGAAACCACTTTTGACACGTACGTTCGGATATACTGGATTCTCCATAAGTCTTACATATTATTCTTGTTGCTTCAGCTGCTGTCGATTTTTGATTGAATAGAAATAAAAGACAATGACGAATGTGCACTTTATCGATCTCCATATTACGATACGTATATGTCTATTCTGAGATTCAATTAAGACTGATAAAATTTATGAATGTGAAACAATATAATCAGTACTTTAATTTAAACTGAAAATGTAATCTCAAATTGTTATAGTTTTTTCAGAGGTAACACCTACATGCGACCGCACGAACTTTTGCAAAGACCTAATATAATAATATTTATTTATTGGTTATGACAGCCTTAATTTGACTTTTAATACAATTTTAAATACTTAGCTGTAGTATAATCTAAATAGTTTAAAATATTGACGTACATTTGTTCAAGTGTATCAAAAATTTTACTGAATGTATCGAATCTCCTTCAAACTGGCTATGGGCACTTCAAAACATTTGTGCGTCTAATGAATCTTATACTTTTTGGCCAAGTACAGGTCAAAAATAAAACGGTTCTTATTTTAATTAATGAAAATTTATGAATACCCTGAATAATATAATAATAATTATTGATTTCAGATATAATAGATTTTAGCAGCTTTTTGATAATGCCACACATAGCAATGGCCTTGTCCGGTTAAGCTATTATGTAAAGTAAAATCATATAAAGGATAAAAAAAGGAGATTCAAATCCTCCAAAAGTTAAAGTCGTTTTGACTGTTGTCTTATATAAGATTCTTTAACTGGAAATAATTTGATGTACTTTATAATGCTTTCTACTGTTAAAATATCTATTTTATGAGGTCGATTAGAATGAAGTCCTCTTTTTCAATACCTGTATATACAAACTTTTCTAAAATGGATAAAGTATTGACAAAAAACTTTTTGCAAACTTGTACTGATTCATACTTAGATGGTAAGCAGTATTTAATATGTAGTTTGAGTCCTTTTCGTATTACTTTTATTTTCTTGATATCTTCCGTTTTGATATATCTCAAAATATATTGCCATTGATTTTCGAGGACACTTAACTTCCAAAAATATTGACTAGGTATGTCTTGTCTCTCCACCGTGTTGAATGTTTCATTGCATTGTTTACTACATGAGCTAACATTTTTGATGATTTTGGAAGTCGACTCTTTTTAGACTGATGAGATGTATGTATTGCCAGAATCTTTAAGCATTTTTCTTTGTCTACCCATTCCTTTTCACAACATACGCGTTTTTGCGACGGTGGTAAAGTAGGTGTATCCGGAGACAGCTCTTCATTAACACATTACACGAATCATGCTAATTTACTGCTAATCGATTGTTATTTCTCGAATAAAGAGGTCTTATGTTTAAAATATGATAATGCCAAGTTCTGTAACACTCACTTACCGATAATCTACGTTAATTTTTTTACGCGAATAAAGTGGTAAACACTCATTACTGTTCAACACGATTTATTTTATTCCAAAGTAAAGAATCGCGATGTTTTATAACAAGTTCATAATGTACTTGTTGATACGTATGTGTTGATTACGGCTTTGTTCGACGTATTTATATTTATATGTTTCTCCCAGGAATAAAGAATTCCTGTTAATATTTTGATCAAAAATTATTAAAAAAATCTGAAATAATTCTAAGATGTGTATTTGACTTTCTAGATTAAGAAACCGCAAAAACACGAAAAAGGTCGTAATAGCGCTTACGACTTTATTCGGTGGGGGGTGCGATATAGTCTTGAGGACTGATTTCAGTCCCCGAGAACGCCCGCCTCACAAAGCGCATCACTCTAGGGCGAGTATTGCCCTCCCTGAAGCATATTAGTTTGCCGATGAGGGCTCTGGCCCCACCAATACGGCGTTCAATCCTGCACTGCCAAGCTGGTTTGGTTGGTTTCGGTCGTGTAGCTCTTGAGTCATTAGGAAATTTGACGTGAGCTACACGACATGCCGCTACAGCCGCGCAGTACAGAATCGAATGAGCATCGGTGAGGTCTTCGCAGTCATCAAAATAGTTTGTCAACTGCGAATCGAGAGCCGCCACCAGCGCCCTATTTTTGTTATGCATGGGCAAACGAGGTAAGCGTGGTCTAAGTTCGGGTGACATGAACCGATATTCCCGAATCGCATCGTCCAAAGCACTCCTCAATTGCTCGTTGCACTGGGTACTTACGTTTATAGCCCTATCATCAGTCTCCTCGTCGATTTGACCTGGGTTGAACTGTGGTGGTATTTGTGATACCACCACATTCTGTAACGGGAGAGCGATGACATGGCTACTCTGTATTTCACTTCGCAGGCGATCAAGTACTGTGTCATCCAACATATGATTACGTTGGATGACCCGCACCTGATCCGATAGTCTTTGTGCCGAAACGTTGACAGCTGGCTCAAGCACCTGAAAAAGAGAGAGCATCCTAACACGGTACGCGGTCAGGTTGTTTCCCCCCTCTGTAGCCCCATAGTATGAGCGCATGACATTTTCATTCATGGATCGTGTCCATCTCATGCGTTGCACACTTCCGCCGGGAGCTGGGACCCTATCAGAGGCCGGTGGGCCTCGAGGTCCTAAGCCATCCGGTGGCCGGCGTCCTCCCCGACGACGAGCAGGTGGTGGCGTCGTGGGCGGAGAGAAATACTCATCACTTGAGCTCGACGCAACTACTGCGGCCGGTGTCGTCACAGCGTCCGCAGTGGGGCTGGGTACCGGCGGCAGCGAGGCGGAGCTGAGCGATGAGTCCGGAGGTGGTGGGCGTGCTCGACGTGTCGCTGATCTTGTCAACATTTCATCAGTTTCTCATTGAAAACACAATTTTTTTGTTCATTGTTGTTCGGAGGTGACATCTGTCATTATTATTATTATTATTGAACGAAATAATATTTTCTAAGTACCTACCACTATTGCGGTTCATACATCTCCGTTTACTTTCATTCCTATTGTTGTTGGAAAATATGAAAAGATGAAAACAAGTGAATGTAAAAATTATTCAGAATGAGACACTAGGTCGCTAGTGTTGTGTAAAATATCTTGTCAAGTTGGTTATATTAGAACCGAGATGGATCCGTTTTTATTAAAATTAAGATTTTTTTTCATGAATCTCCCGAAGTTGTGTCGTACAGCCATATAGTTAAAAGAGTATTTATTCTTAGAAGTGGAAATTTGTAGTACGTGTGTTCAAAATTTAAAAAATAATTAATATTTTTGTTTTAGTCTCATATACCTAATACTGGGTAAGCTTACTAACTTACTTAACTAAACTTACCTTTTTTACTGGTTTATTTTAAATGAAGTTCCCCTCACTAGGATTTCTCCTGTACTATGGGTACAGTTTACAAACATACATATCACATACACACACAACCAGACCCAAAACAACTATCTGTAGATCATACAAATATTTCCTTCATGTGGGAATCGAACCCGCGACATGTAGCGCAGAAGTTAATCGCTCAATCACTGCGCCAACCGTGCCCTCAAAATTGTTCAGAATTTTCTTATAGAATATACCAATAGCTTTTTGTTTAGCTTGGTAATCGAATTTAGTACCTCTAAGTAGACACATAGCGTTAGATACCCAAAAAATTGTTTAATTGATCATTGGTCATCCAATTGTTGAAGACCCAGACGGACTTTCTAATCTTAAAAAAATAAATTTGGTTTCTTGTTTTTTAAATACAATTTTAGATAGTATACGATTCAAATATTTCCAAATCTAGAATATTCTCGAATATGCGCAATAGGGTATATTTGATAGGCCACGGCTTCTGTTAACTCAATACCCGTTCGGGAAGTTTGCCCGCCGGGATTCAAACTGGCAACCATCAACTCGTACAGAATCCAATTTGTTAACTATTTGACAGGTGAGCGACATCTACAACGGTTGCACAAGGGTTAAACTCAGTAAATTAAAAAAATAATACGTACAACTGGGTGTCAGCTATATAATTTAAGGGTTTTTTTTTTTTAATTAGGATGGCTGTTTTTGTCACAGTCTATAAAGAAATCATGTTTTTTTCTTATATCAGCTAAGTACTCAGTTAAGACCTATACTCGTTTTGTTTAGGTATTTAACTAAAGGTAAACAATCTTGATGTGTCTTTTTAATATTTTTTGTTTAAAAACTCAGTTTAAAAATAAAACGCGACTAAAAACCAATGTATCAAATCAATTGAACCACTAGTTTAAGCAATAGTTTATTTGTTTAATATGTGTTGTGTAAAAAGTCACATCAAGATTGTTTACCTTTATTTAAGTACCTAAACAAACCGAGTAATAGGCTACATAGCTAGCCCAATTTTTTTCTAATCCGATTACCACGTTAACCCGAAATTAACGCCCTCTATCCAACGACGCGTCGACGTTCATATTACAAGTAAAAGACCAAACCCTACAACGTAGGTCTGGTATAATCGACCCAGTTATGAACGTTTGAGTTACGACTAGCAAGAGTATTAAGGTCAGGCAAGTTGAGACCGGTACGAAGCAATCGACTCAGGTGCATGCACTGACATTAAAAATTCAAGATACAAAGAAGTAAGCAATTTTAGTTTAAAAGAAAATAGGTTTACAATATCTCATACATGAAAGAAAACAGCTATATTCTTTATTTCTGTGACAAAGTTTTTAGAATTATTGCGATTCATAATACAATATTACGTTTTACTACTATAATTTAGTTTATTCCCTATTCGCTGATGTTAAGTACGAGTACTTTTCCCGCGCACCGCGCTGTCAAAACTGTCAAAAACAAACTTCACCGCTCGGCTCCACAACCGTTCGGTATTGCTATGTTTAAAATCTTCGACCACATCATCGCTTACCATCAGGTGAGATAGCGGTCTAACGCGTGCCCATCAAGAATAAAAAAAAAATCGCTAAAAAACATAGATCATAAACTTACTTAACCCTGTGTCACCGTCCGTCAAAATGACGACGCGCACCTTGGGCATACGGTAAGGTAGATTTGAAATTTATTTCGTTATTGTTTTTTATAATTGTGCGGTGTAGGTTATTTCTAAAACTGATTATGTTAAATGATTAAGAGAAGACTAATACTGCTATTTAAGGTCGTTTTGTGTTATAAATAAAGTTAATTTAATAAAAATTCATGTTTAATCCATAGTAAAATTTACGAATGGTTAGTGATACTACTACGTTACTCGAAATTAAGGTTAGTGAGCTAGGGTTAAATTAATCTACCTTTACCACACTGCAAGGAATACTTTCAAGAGTGACAAAACAATAATATAATTGCTGACTGGCTAACCTTTCCACTACGGAATACTAGCCATATGCTTGAAGCACGTTATCGGAACGGACCTCGAAAAAAGACAAGAATCCATGCAAATATTTCGACATGTGCGCGTATTTTCAACGGACGTTTCGAGTTTTTGATATTGATTTTAATTTTTATATTAATGGAAGAAAAAGACCGCGTTTGAAATGTAAGGGTTAAGTGCCCTACTTATATTCTATTACTTTTATTACAGTAGACAGGAGTTTTGGGGAAAAGGATTATGTTTAAAAGATGGTTCTAGAAATTATTTGTAACAAATAAGATGCTATTTTATATGAGTATTTGTAGGAAAGCCGCTTCCAAGATTTGGCACGGTTGAAGACGGGTGGTTTTGAGATTGTAACATCTTAAGTATAGTCGACGATATTTCAAAAATGTAATAAAGTGTTGACCATTTTTTGAACAAATTCACGTATTGTGTCGAACTCACATGAGTCTCTTTCACACGAATTAATTCGTTATTGTTTTAGGCATAACTCAATAACAGAATCGGCGAAATATGGGTGTACGAATAGTACATCTCTGCCCACCCCTTCGGGGAAAATAGACGTGATGCTATGTAAATAAATATAACACAATCTTCTGCTGCGCATTATTAGCATCCACTTCTGTGTTAGAGTCGATATCTAGTCTTACCAGATGCGACTGAATACCAGTATTTTGTATTTAATTATTGGCTCCACTGACCAAGGTTCAGTGTCTATACAAATGTTACCAATTTAGAAACGCTACTAATTGCTAAATATCTCTAGACAGAATTAAATTTATGAGTATGAAAATACGAGAAATATATTTTCAAAATAATCCTTTTGCATGAACAATATAATGCATCAATAGGTTTGTATACTTTGAAGGGGTAGGCAGAGGAATAGTGTTGTAATACAGTCAAAATAACTTGATAAACTTTCCATAATTTTGAAATTCTGAAATAATCAAAGAATACAGAATATCAATATTTTACACGAACTATATATAGTTGATCAAAATTACAGAAAATAATTAATTAGACAAAGATTTGTATTATAAAAACATTTCCTATATCATGGGTGCGTTGACTAACACAAATTTGCACTTAGACCAGCCATACTCCAAGTTCTTTTTTCTTGGGCAACTTTCAGTTTTTAGCTGTGTCCCGCGGGCCGCTACATAAATCATAAAATCTGTTATTTAGGTGTTAATGAAAAAACCTATTACGGTCAATTTTTTATTTAAATTTTAGTGAGAATTATGATCACGCATCGTGTCACCTGTGCAAACAGTGCCCTACGCATATTCTTCCCGCGGACTTTTTAATAGGTAATTGGCTTAGTAACGTCGTTTTTTTTTTATGGCATAGGCGGCATTCGAACTGATGTATCGCCTGATGGTAAGCGATTAACGTCGCCCATGGACACCCGCAACACCGGAGGAGTCACAAGTGAGTTGCCGGCCTTTTAAAAAGGAGTACGCTCTTTTCTTAAAAGTTTGAAGGTCGTATTGGTCCGGAAATACCGCAGGCGATAATTCATTCCACAGTTTTGTTAATAGAATTTAAAGCTACAACGAATGGGCCACTTTCGAAAGCCTGGAGACATTGATTTTTATATATTAGATTTACATAGAAATGAGATACTTCTTTATAGATAGGTTTAAATTCAACTCAATAACCTTTTAATGTGTAAGTTTTGCATTGTAAAAAAGATTGACTTGATATGACCTTAGAATATCTTTTTGCGTAGCTATAAAAACATACAGAACATCACGTTGCGCGAGCATGCGTTTTGGCATGAATAACAATTTAAGTACTCCATTTTTCCATTTAAAAAGTTGCTAGTGTCATCTCCATAGCCCAACCCACTTTTAGAACCATCTAATCAGTATCACAATATTTTAAAATTACTTGTAAAAGCCCAGTTGAAATTAAAACATTTGACTTTTGATTCTGTCCGTGAAACTTGATACCAATGACCTTTTCCCTTAATTAAGACTTTATCCTCAAACTATATCTTAAAAATAGCTTCACCATAGGAATTTTCCACGTCTGTAAGTTTCCAACAAATTGCTTCAGACGCGTGTCGGGTTACGGCCCGTAAACTTTACTAATTAACGGCGCCTCTAGGTTGCTAGGTGATCGATGCGTTGCCTTTATTATTTTGTATAATATTTTAGTACTCACTGTTGTAGAGAGGCTCTTAGCTACATAGCTTCCGTGCAGATCAGCCGATTTGTTAGGTTAAGCAACGCTTGCTGCGGTCAGGGGTAGGATGGGTGACCGTTCTTCACTCATCGAGACCTCCGTGCTGCAATAAGCAATTGGTTAATTGGTAGGTACACATTTATTGGTGTTTGATTCTTATATTCAAATACCTGTATTACTAGCCAATGACTTCGATCCAAGGGTCGGGCAAAATGTTATTGGAACTTTTGTGTGAGAAATATTTATTTTTAATGTACAGACAGCCTCAAAACAAAGAAGAACTATGTAGTTCGTGAATTTTTTTGAATTTTTTTACACAGAATATGTGCGGATATAAATTACTACGTTTTGCAAAAATCTCTATTGAATTTCTCATGTGTTTTGATTCTGACTATACTCAGCCCTAAGTAAGTATCCCTCTCTTGTATCATGCGTATAGTTTACAACTCACATGGATACACATCCAGACCTGGAACAACTATCTATAAGCCATACCATATATTAGTTTCGTGCGGTAATCGAACCCGCGGTACTTAGCAGAGAAAGCCAACCGCTTAACCACATCGCCATTCATGACATCACGTTTTTAGTACGAAGCGTATACCCATATTAAATAACCTATATATTAGGTACAGTCAGCCTTAAGAAGATGTAAACACGTAGCGACATTGAAAAGCGAGTTTTAGAGGAAATAGTCATTGAAATCTTCAACAATTCCATATGTAGTATCTGAGGATACATAAAAATACATGGCAATTTAAAATGTATGATTTTAACCGAAACTTTTCCAAGAATAAGCGTTTAAATTTCGTTACGTGTATACATCCTACTTCCTACTAATCCTACTAATATTATAAATGTGAAAGTCTGTGAGGATGTATGGATGGATGGATCTTTGTTACTCTTTCACGCCAGAACGGCTAAACGGATCTGGATGAAATTTGGCACAGAGATAGATTATAGTCTAGAATAGCACATAGGCTACTTTTTATCCCGGGAAAATGTCCGGGATCGTAAACCTGCTACCGTTCCCGAGGGAAAGAACAAAATTTTCTTAGGACGCTAGATGGCGCTACGTGTGACCCGAACAATGAACGGGTTCGTTATCAATGCGGGCGAAGCTGCGAGCGGAAGCTAGTCTTTTATAGGCCGACTGTACATACTTAGGTATATGCGACGTTCAATTTCACTGGCGAAGATATACCCCTGTCTTAGTACCTAATGTATATCTCTGTAGTACTGATGGAAATCTGGATTATCCCATATTAGGGAAGGAGGGAATGTTATGAGACTGGAAACTCCCTACGTCATAATATAATTTTTATATTCGTTATATCTGTTATACTTATGTATGTTTTGGACTCGGCAATTCAATACGTTTGTTTAAGAAATCGATCTTCGAATGTAGACCAAAAAAAAAATTGGAATTAAGAATCTTAAGAACTGAAAGAATTTCAGAAAACCTTAATAACACTTTACCTTGCCTGAAAATCGAACCCAAGGCCTCATACAGCAACGTCAATGTTTTCAATAGGACTTTCACAAGTTCTAATCTTCTCTATAAATATTATTAGATTAGGTGAGGTGAGAGACGCTAGGTACCATATGACCACGAAATAAATAAAATTAAAAATTCATTTAATCACACTTAAATAGAGTAAATGCTGGTGGCTCTACATGTAACATTATTTAATCCTATTTTCTATTTACCCCGTGTTGATTGAGTGTGAAAATTAAAAATGTAAAGAAAGGTTATAATAAATAAATTCAACCCATTATTGTCCCAATGTTGGGCAAGGGAAGAGATCCTTGCCCAGTGATGTACCCTCAGGACCAGAAGAGTTAGGCCTTAGTCTACCACGCTGGCCCTGTGCGGGTTGGCGGACTACACACTTTATGGAGCCCTCTTACGTGTGCAGGTTCCTTCACAGGTGCCTTCACCGTAAACGCAAGTGATAGTCAAATTTTGATCCGCACATGATTCCGAACAGTCGGTGCGGGCGGGGTTTGAACTTAGACTACCTCCATGGAAAACAAGCGTCCAACCGCTAGGCTATCACTAAAGAAAGGTAAAAATAGAAACTTAAATTCATAATCAATAGCACCTATCTCTAAAATTAATAATGCCTAATGTAAATAATGTAAAAATAGTTTCTTACAAAGTCCAATTCAATAAAAAGTGAAGATAATATATTAAATGATACTAATGAGATAGGTACTTGAATACGATGGGTAGGGTAAGGTTTTGTCGCGTTTTTCTGTCAGAAAGCTCTTAGAAGCAGCATGGAGATTGCAACTGTGCTCGGTAGATGGCAATAGCATTACCATCATCAGAATTCAGGTGTACAGCAGTACACCTCTGTCTAACTCTTCAGGGAATATAAACGTAATCTTGTGTCAAATAAATAGTATTCGTAGTACATGACATTATACTTTAACAAAAAAATAAAGTACAAAATACACTTAAAAACCCCTTCTTGGACCCAACCAAACATTGTGCCAATTCAAACCACCACTTTCACCCACATCCTAGAAAACAAGTCTATAATAATTCAGTTCTAACTCGTACAAATTACTTCACCTGCTCAAGTTGTCGGACCCGGTCCAAGTTTTGCAATTACGCAGTCTAACTGGAACACCATTAATGGACCACCGCTGGTACGCTGGTACCAGTGGGAAGGGTTAGTTAAAACAGCTAAACAATCAGGGCTAAGTTAAATTGAGAGGAATGGAATACAAGACTGCATGTGTTGTGTACATTTTGTATTTATTGTAGTAATACTGAGGGCCTATTTCAACAGTAATTGATATAGTGTCTGATAGGAATCCGAGAGTTAATCAGCTAGATTTTACTAGCTTCCGCCCGCGGCTTCGCCCCATTGATAACGAACCCGTTCATTTTTCGGGTCACACGTAGCGCCATCTAGCGTCCTAAGAAAATTTTGTTCTTTCCCTCGGGAACGGTACTTTTTTCTAGTTGAAAGGTACCCTATGTCCTTTTCTGTACCCTTGACAATATATATGCAAAATTTCACGATGATTGGTTCAGTGGTTTACGCGTGAAAAGGTAACAAAGAAACAAACAAACTTACTGTCGCATTTATAATATTAGTTAGGATTTGTGGAACAGAAATTTGAACCCATTCCGTTAGGTAAATTGTGGACAAACAAACAAAAAGGCCCATAAACTCCCGTTCATTTGTTTAATTCGATATTTTCTTATATTTGATTACAAATACATATATGTATGTACCCATTTTAATCACATCATTTATTGTTGATCATTGAATTGTGTTTTGATTTCGTGAAAAATTCAGGGCCTTGTCCCTGTTC
Organism: Shargacucullia verbasci; assembly: GCA_947562105.1. Classification (NCBI taxonomy): domain Eukaryota; kingdom Metazoa; phylum Arthropoda; class Insecta; order Lepidoptera; family Noctuidae; genus Shargacucullia; species Shargacucullia verbasci. Next base: position 2,021,422 of record OX387283.1, read on the forward strand.
ATGTCCATGGGCAGGAAAGAAGGTTAATCATATGGACATAGCTTGTATGGCAGTCATCACCATGCATTGAAATCAAATAAATTGCATGAGATTTCAGTAACTGCCTCACTGTAAGTTAGTTTCACGGGTTGAAAAAAGTGTTATGGGGTTTTTCTGTATGGAAATTCTCAGTACTAACACTGAGTCTGGAATTGTGTACAGCACTAGGCTCGCCCCGTATTGCACCAGCGAAATCAAGGTGTACAATAGTACAGTTCTGCCTAATCCCTCAGGGAATACAGGCGTGATGCTATGAGATTTCAACTCAGACTCACATTAAAAATCCGTAACACAGGCTGCTAAAAATCATCATCATCATCATCAGCCAGAAGACGTCCATTGCTGAACGAAGGCCTCCCCCTCAGACCACCACATCGAACGACATTCCGCCACTTGCATCCATCGGTTGCCCGCGATTTTCACAATGTCGTCAGTCCACCTAGTAGGAGGCCTTCCTACGCTGCGTCTTCTGGTTCGTGGTCGCCACTCGAGAACCTTTCTTCCCCATCGGTTGTCCGTTCTTCGAGCGATGTGACCTGCCCATTGCCACTTCAGCTTGCAAATCTTGAGAGCTACGTCGACATAGCTCTGCTAAAAATACTTACTTGTAATTCCACAAAATTGCAATTTATTAAACAACAAAATATTAACATTGGAACATTATCTAAGCAATATTATAAATCATAATCCGAACAATGGTTTCCATAATAAATGGTGTTATTTGACGGCGTATAACTTTCGCTGAGTTTATTAAATGTAATTGTTTCTCTTCGCCATGGCTATGATAAATGATACACACTGCTTCTAAGGGCACAGTATTTAGCTATCGAACTAATCATAATGAACACTGGAACTTTCTTCAGGAACTATTTGAAACCTGAGAAGAAATACTCTTTTTTTTCTTAATTAAAAAAAAAACTTTTGTGGAGGATTAGCATTAGGAGATACACTGGGATTTTCTCCTGTATCATGGGTATTTTATAAACATACATGTCACATGCACATACAACCAGACCCGAAACAACTATCTGTAGATCATACAAATATTTGTTCCGTGCGGGGATCCAACCCGCGACACGTAGCGCATAAAGCTAATCGCTTAGCCACTGTGCCAACCGTGCCGTTCAACGCATACGCTACTAGAATGTTTGACTTCATCAAAAAAGGCCATTTAATTTTTATAGCGAACTAACGCTTCTGTCCGCGCCTTCGCCGCATTGATTACGAACCCGTGCATTTTTTCGGGTCACACGTAGCGCCATCTAGCGTCCTAAAGAAATTTTGACAGTTAAAAGTTGATTTCCCTTGGGAACAGCACTTTTTTCTGGATGAAAGGTACCCTATCCTTTTCTGTACCCCTGACAATATATGTACAAAATTTTATGATAATCAGTTCAGTGATTTAGGCGTGGCTTATTTCACATTGATAATATTACTAATATTAGTTAGGATTAGGATAAAAGATTACAGTCATAACATAATATAGCACCACGCCTGTATTTCGCGAAGAGTTAGGCAGCATGAAGCGCTGAGTCTATTGTCATCTTTCAGGCACGTAGACAGTTTCCATAGGTACAGAAAAATCCAATAAGACATTGTCCGACTCGGGAATTGAAACCTTGTGAGATCCTTAACAGCCATGCTGAGATAGTTTAGATATATATATAGATATATATAAGTATTAGTAAGTACTGGTCAGCTCATAACTGTATTATCAGAAATTTTCAGATATTATAGTTATCAGTTTGTTTAGTCTAGATCTAGTACTACATTTTCCTCACATAACGTTGAGGGAACAATGTATTGTATGAAATGTTAAACAATGGTAACCATGGAGTTTCTTGCCCGTTCTTCTCCATAGGAAAACAACACTTTGGAATGTGGCAACTAGAGTCTGACTATTCATAAGTGCCTTTAATTGGTCTACATGAATAAAAATATATTTTATTAGTACCTGTAAATGGAGTAGTACTATGACGCCCAAGTATTCGTTTAGGATAGGTTTTATCAGTTGTTTTTTATTTTTTATTGATACATTAGCATAAGAACCTAGTTTTAAAATTAGATATACGATATTTACGCCTGTAAATTGATGTTAAAATACATAAGTCCGCATAAGTTCGACTTCACACATAATCCCCAACAGTTGTAGCCAATCAAGACCCATGCTAAAGCAAAAATTCCCTTTTATAATAAACAAAAATAAAAAAATCATTCAAAAGTATCGAGCGTTTTGTAACGAAAACTGACCCAAAAGAAAGGCACAAAATGAAAACGTAAGAATGTCACTTAAATGAATTTCAGTCGATTTTTAAACATGACAGGCTGTTGAAATACAATTTATTAACGTATCGGGTTTTAAATTGGTAACACGTGACGTATTGTTTGCCATAGCACGCGAGCGCGATGAAGTAATCCGAATCGCCCAACGAAAATTCTCGTAAAGATTATTTTTTCCCAGTGTTTTCAAGACTGGAGGCTTCGGTGACAAAGCCAAAAATTTTCTAGCCGTTCTGACATACGAACGCGTCGATTCGCATTAAGGCCTCCACACATCGTCAGGGAGTTCATCCACACAGCCCAGAACCAGAATGGTTAACTCGTAACGTGCTGTTTCAGAGGAGTTTTCTCCCACGTACGCTCATGATGTAAAATCAGCTCCTCACTGAGGAGTTCTTCAAAAAGGGCGTGATTTATTGTACCTTGTCTGCTACGCACCGTTTACACTCATGGTTTTGCAAGCGTCCACAGATATGTATAATTGTTGTTTTTTTTAAATAGCCCTAACTGTCCCACTGCTGGGCAATGGCTTCCCCCAAATTCTTCCACCCATTTCTATCCTGCGCCACCTCGAACCAGCTCCTCTGGTACGCGTCTAGGTCATCTCATTATATAGCGATAAGGGACTTTTTGGTCGTGACAGTAAAAGTGAAGACAGATATAAGCTTTTTGTTCAGACATCAGATAGACGGATCACATAAAAAAAAAACAGTAATGGTAAAACAAAATACAACTTATTACATATTCGTAATACTTAACTATACAATAAGAGCTGTTATCCTTAAAATATCAAACTTTCATTCCTCTAAATAATATGTTCAGTCCCTTTCATCGTAATAATATTGGGCTTAAGTAAGGTACTCTACCTGACGTTTTACTACCAAAGTAATTCTTATACAACTTGAAATATGAACTAGGTATCAAACTAAACTAGAGTATGAATGTGGAATATAATTCTTTTCAAATGTAATATGAATAAATCACATTTGTGACTTTAAACGTTTTCCCCGGCACTCTTTTATTCAAAGGCCCCTATTCATTGCAATTTACCACCATTTTGAATTTGCTCACTATAATAGTTAACTAAGTAGGTGCATTTTTATATTTATATGTTTTCGTTTACATATAGGTTTCATCATAACATCATCATCAGCCAGAAGACGTCCACTGCTGAACGAAGGCCTCCCCAAGTGGGGGGGGGTTTGCCATAATCCCCACGCTTGGCAGGCGGCTTGGGGATCGCAGTGGCTTACCGATTAGTGAGAGGACGCTGCTGCCCTTCCTCCGGTGTCTGGTCACAGTTTTAAGACGTACCCGGGTCAGACGGCAGGGTCATAACATATATTATAATAAATATACAGGGTGTCCCAAAAAAGCGTGTTAAGCCGAAATTCAGATAGAGAGGACACTTAGAGGTACCCGTATGTACGGCCATAGTTTTCAATTTATTAATTATTTTTTATGGTTTTCAAACAAACTCTCAAGACAATATTATCAAAAATATTACATTAAACATAGTACATGTATAAAATAATCATTTTTAGAGTCATAGGAGAGGTATCCTAGCGATAATCTCTCAATTTATATAACGTAGGTCGTAAATTCAAATCTCTTAATAAAAATACTTTCGTCCAAAATGCTTTATCACCAAACCCATGCCAAAGAAGTAAACACCCTTTCCCGATAATGTGTGTGCTTTTATAGTTTCAGTGTTGATCTTTCTCACCAGTATGTCCCAAACTATTTTTTATAAAACTTATGGCATAAATTTAACTTTTCGACAACAATTTGGAAGTTGCCAGTTTTGTTACTGTCACCCTTTCTGTATTATATTTACGATATATCAGCGTTTATCCCTTATTTCTGAACGTATAAGGTCTACAATCAGTTGGCATTCAACGATAGTATTGTTAAACCTTACTAATTGATTGCTTTGAGAAATTCCAGCGTTTGCAATGAAATTCTGACGGTTGCGAGAGGTGTGGAGGAGTCTATTGCAATTAATTCCAGTGGTTCGATGACAGGATGAAATGTTTACGTAGAATTAAGACTCGATTCTAGAGTCCATTGCAATTTATTTGATCGATTTCTTACGATTTTAATCGAAACGTGGTACCAATTTGAATTCGATTTTATTTTAATCTTTTTCGAACTTTTCGACGTAATTTTGTTAGAAAAATATATGAAGGAACTTTGTCCGTTACGTGAAAATTTCTATTGTATCTTGAATTTAAATCCAAAATTCTTTTCAAAAATATAAAATTGTAATCAAAAACGCTGTCACTCTTCTTCCTTTTTTTTTGTTGATTAGTTGGTGAGAACCCATCATGGGCTATCCTCCACCTGGGGGGGCGGAGGGGTGTGCTGGAGTCCTACCGGCTAAACTCACCACGGTGATCCGCCTCGACACCATATGGTGGGCCTCGGGAACTCTTAGAAGACCGTGAACTCTTAGAATAAGTGTTTGGCTCAGCTTGAGAGATCGGATTATTAGGAACCTAAGAGTATGCATAAGTCAAGCAATCGAGAGCGAAATATTTCGCCTGTTGTGCAAATTGTCGCTATATATTAGGTAACTGTATAACTGACACTTACTTCTTTAAAAGGTGAAGAACCTTCCTCCCGTCTTTTTTTTTTTAAAAAAAACGTTGCCCCACACTAGGATTTCTCCTGTGTCGTGGGTACACTTTACAAACATACATGTCACATACACACACAACCAGACCCGAAACAACTATTTGTAGATCATACAAATATTTGTTCCGTGCGGGGTCGAACCCGCGACACATAGCGCAGAAAGCTAATCGCTTAACCACTGCGCCAACCGTGTTGTCACTTCTGTCTTTGTGTGTTCATTGATTGAACCAATAGGATCAAATGCATATACAATATGTATAAACTTAGCAGTGGTTTGTTTTGAACATTCGTTGATTAGTCAATATATTGTATTTATTCAACACAACTCGACACGATTGAAAAAAAAAGAAGTAAAACTACACGCATTTGGATTCCTTGCCAAATGAACTCAAGTGTGTTCTATAGCTTGTCTCATTCATACTTAAAGACAGTCCATCTTCATCAGAATTATATTATTCTATTGAATGTAATTGGATCAAATGCAAGCCTTATAAACCTTGTGTAATTGAGGATGTGATAATTATGATAATCTTGCACAAGATTATGATAATTAGAAATTATGAACTGTGATGGAATTGGTTCATGTGGGGATTATAGATAATATGACTTAAAATATAACTTAACATGACGCCTGTATTCTCCGAAGGGTTAGACAGAGGTACACCCATATTTCGCCGATGCTAATATTGAGTCCCATGTAATAGGGGGCGAGCCCATTGCCATTTACCGAGCACAAATCCAGACTCCATGCTGCTGTTGAGAATTTTTATACCTACTAAAAATCCAATAACACTTTGCCCAATCCGGGAATCGAATCCAGGACCTCTAGCTCAGCAGTCGCGCTTGCTACCACTACACCAATGTGGAAGGTACTGTAGACATAATAGGGATTTGAACGGCGAATAAAGCTACGCAAACCAAAAACTGACAGTCATTTCTGGTAATGTCTGTTGTCAGATTTTGTTAGAGTTTTACCTTTTAAGATGGCGGATTTATTTTCACGTCGGTTTGACTCTTATTACTTAAGACTTTGATATAAATGTAGCAGTGATAGTCTAGTGGTTGAACGCTCGCCTTCCATGCAGTAAGGTCTGAGTTCAAACCCAGCCTGCACCTCTGACTTTTCGGAATTATGTGCGGATCAGAATTTGATTATCCCTTGCGTTTACGGTGAAGGAAAACACCGTGATGAAACCTGCACACCTGAGAGGGCTCCATAAAGTTCTTGATGGTGTGTGTAGTCCGCCAACCCGCATCGGGCTAGCGTGGTGGACTATGGCCTAACCCTTCTCATTCCGAGAAGAGACCCTTGCCCAGCAGTGGGACAGTAATGGGTTGAATTTATTTATTTATTTATAAACATTTGCCTTGTAAATACTTTGAAATAATGCTTCTTGATTCGAATAAATTTTAGCGCGGCTGCTCCGCGTGAGGTCCTGGATTTGATCCACGGGTTTGGAGAAGTGTTGTTAGGGTTTTGTGTCAGAAAATTCGACAAGTACCTAGTACCTCTAGAGCTAATAATTCAGCCCGGTAGATGGCAATATCTTCGCCCCCTATTACAGAACGATAGACAAAATGTACAGCAGTACACCGCTGCTTATCCCTTCTAGGAATACATTACTTGTTTGAATCAAGTGCATCAATAATTTTTGTGAGATGCATTTATCGTAAAAAGAAATTTAACTCACATTATTTTTTATTTCCTCCCCGTGATCGTAATGTATGGAAAAGGTCGGATAATTTGCCACGGCTAAAGAGAAATTGCTAGTCTACGCGCATCACTTGCTTATGGGCCCTGTGGATTTTACTTTAATTATTTTGCATGTTTTATAATACATTACGACTGCCTAATTGGTCTAGTTTTCGAAGTACGACTGTCGAGAGCTAGGTCTTGCGATTCCGAAGTCGGACAGTATTAGTAGGTTTTACTCGGTTGTTTCGGGTATAAAAATTCTTAGTTGATACTTTCGGAGCCCGGAATTGGGAATTGTGCCCGGTAGATAGCAATATGCCCCCTTATTATTACATGGGACTCAGTAACGGTTTAGCGACTCCTACTCGCAACATGGCAAAAAGTAAAGCGCCATCTATCGGACTGAAGCGACAACAATAAATCCTGAATCGCACTATGAGAGTTTACAACGATTATATCAAATATACGAATGTCCGACATCAATCGTCGGGCTTCGGTCCTCCAGGCTTACCACCTTTACTGGTCGGAGGATCCTTCCTTTTCAATGGAGGAACACCATACCTCGTTCCTCCATAACGACACCGACGCACCTATTATTTAATGACATTTTGTGTCATCACCCGATAAGTAGAAATCTATCTACAAAGTCATAGCAAAATTTTTCAAATAAATTATTATTCTCAAAAAATACATATGCTTCGAATACCGAAATCCTTCCATTTTTTAGGTCGGTTAAAAATATCATTATAACCTCCACAACATTTACTATAAGCCTTTAAGAAGCTATAAACATTTGCTCATTTTCTGAAGGTGATCGTAATTACGTTAGGATACACTCGCCGTTTACATTGGTACCTATTTTATGGCGTTTTTACGACATATATAACCATGGATTAAGTTGAAAGTGTAATAAAATATCAGCTCTGAGACATTTTAACTTATTGCATTATTTTATACATTGTTGTGGGAGTTAATTTGATGTGTAGCTTAACTTTTTGTGTTGTTTTTTATGACGTAAGCATGTGTATAAGCTAGGTTTGTTTATGATAACCTATGAGGCTGGCGTAGTGACCAAGCGTCACTGAAATCTCTACAAAAATTTGGATGAAAAAGCACGTATACAAGGTGGGTTTTGACAGATTTTTAGGATTTTTTGTGCAAACACAAAGATTAGTTCTTAGAAATCATATATGACGTTTTGAATTTTATAAAACTGTATTTTTTTCTTGAAAATATGTTTGTATTTGTGACTTAATTCGATAAATGACTTATAATATATTTTGAATATAGAACGCTCTGTATATAACGAACAAAAAATTGGAACGGTACGTATTTCTACTAAAAGATGAAAATTTTAATTTTAATTATAGTTTTGTATTTTCCGTAATTAATATTTGAATTAAAAAATACTGTTCAAATAGAAAAATATTTATTTATTATTTCAAACAACACCATTACAATAAACTTTAGATATACAAGAAAAGTTCAATGTTCGTCTTTCCATAAATATATTTTTTATTTCTTAGTTTTTTTAAACATTGCCCCACACTAGTATTTCTCCTGCATTGTGGATACAGATTAAAAGCAAATCACCAGTAATCTAACAAATGAATGCAAATTAATTTCAATTTCGAATGCTGTGTCTTAGTCTGAAGACCAAACGTTAATTCCTATTTTGACATGATTCAATACATTACAAACGACTTGAGCATTGGTTGAGTAGTAAGTACACTACTAACTTAATGTCAATACCCAGGTTCTAGGAACGTTAATGTGGCGTGTGTGAGGTATTGATTACCTAATCCGAGTAACTTTACTAGTGTGATGTCGATGACAGACATTGGTTTTATTAGGGATTTCATTGTGTGATTTGTCTCGACCAGACACTTATATTGATGGTTTTATTTTGATGTATGTATGTCGTGTATTAACGACGCTTAAGGCGCATTTTTTTATACCCTTAATAGGGCAAACGACCCGCATGATGTAAGCAGTTACCGTAACTTATTGACGCTTGCAATACCAGGGGCATTACTCACTCGTTTCCAACCCTGTATAAATGTTATTACTCCCTTTTTGATTATTGAAGTTGCGTTTGTTGATCAACGTGTTCGATTCCTGGCTATGTAAATTGTTTTTTTAAAAATCCAATGATGCAGTTTTTGTTTTCATCATATTCGGGTTCGAGATTCCTTTGAGTATTTTTTGCTATTCCGGTTTAGTTTCGGATTTGCCCATCCACGCCCACTTGAAAAATCCACCCTGTGTATACGTATATGTAGTACACTTCTGCCGTGCCATTTCGGTATCAGATTTTGCTTAATTTATCCCTACTTAAAATTCCTAAGCGCGAGTCCAGCGTGTTTATATTTTTTTTTGGGAAAGTCTATTAGTTTCGTTTCTCAGATCAGGCAAAAGTTATTGGGAATTTTTCAAATTCTCGCTAATTTGGAATTGTTCCTAGTAAGACGGCAATAGGCTCGCTCCTATTACATGAGGTTTATTAACGGTTTCGTATGGGTGTGCAATAGTACACCTCTGCCAAACTCCTCGGGGTATACAGAGAGGACCTATATGCCGTCAATATTTTGTTCAGTGACGTTCAACTTCAACAATCTACCACAATCTTTTCAATTACCCGAAACGTCCAAATCCAATTCATTAGCCCAACTTTACAGCTCCAGATTTAGCTCACAATTTGAAGTTAAATCGTAAAACCCGTAGCAGTAACGAGCGATCGGTGTACGCACCGAATGGTATGTCGTTTGTGCTCGAGTGACATATTGTGGTAACTCCGCCGGAATAAATCACGCACTGTACCTGAATGGACGCGGAGGGGCATGAGTTAGAGACACTGGAAGTGACTGCTCTTAATGAAGTTGGAAATAGAGGAAATTAGGGTGACAGGTTTTATGTTTGAGGGGGAGGTTTGTGTGTCTATTTATTAGAGTAGGGTTTGCATAGCTTTTTCTGTTCATCATTCATCATTCATTCTGTGCATCGGCTTTTAAATGAAGCTCAAGCTCTATCAAGACTGATACATTTTAGGTAGTAAGGAGCATTATCGACACACACCTTACTAAGGCAAGCACTGGACAAACAGGCATATAACTCCAACATCACGCCTGTTATCTCTAATAGTATAACATGCGACGGGTTTATGTGTACTTAAAAACAAACTAATGGTAACAAACTTAGTCTGGATCAGCTGAGTCAGCTCATATATATTTGATTTTAAATTTGTTTCAATTTATAAGATTTTGGCTACAAATCATTATATATTTTGATAGGACGCCACTTTGAAATATAATACAATAAAATAGCAAAATGATATTGCCAGACTATAAATTGGAAATTTCATATTCATTGACTTATTTTGTCCCATTATATTGCATTTTATGGTTATCAAATTAAATAACAATAACTCAACATTTCATGGATTTAACAGGCCCTTCTAGTGTTCGAGTATCTTGGTCGCTAATAGAAACACAGCCTACGCTATATCCTGGGTATGTCGTACGGCTGATCCATTTTTTCCATGAATTATGGCACTCCGGGGGAAATATGAAAAAATACGACTGCGCAGTATGACGTCATGTAACGACCTGACTTGTTTAGATGTTTTTGTATGTTCAATCAAATTTGTGTCTTTGGCTAAGATTAACTTTATCTCATTCTCTTTTCGTAGGTCGTTAGAAGCTACTGCTAATTAACTTGATTTGGACAGTAGCCGTTCCGAAAATGGAAGTAGGTAGGATTAGAGGTAGACTCGACCATAATAATCATTATCGAGCAAGAATTAATAACGATGAGCCCAGTCTGCTTCTAGACACTTTCTTCTTTCTTCATCTTTCTTTTTTAAAAATCGTTGCCCCACTTTTGTAGTCAATACATAATTCCTGTATCGTGGGTTTGTTTACAAACACAAATATTGGATATGCAATGCAATCCAATGGAACCCGCGACACATAGTTGTATGGTTACATAGCCAAGACGTAGGTATTGTTATAATTTACTACCCAGTATGAATCTACAAATACAGCATAAATATTCGATTTAGTAAGTCTTAGTTTATATTTGTAAAACTTAGTCGATTATTTGATTGCACCGAATGCGAGTTAACTATGGCAACACTGTGAATGATGATTATTTTGTCGTGAATATATGGCGGTATTCTATTTTGTGCGATTGTACCGAGCAGTTGTCAGAAATTAAATCTCTTTATATTTCAACAATCAGTGTTTCATTTGAGAGATAAAGCATAGATCCTTCATAGTGCAGCAGTTGATCGCTGAAGCATTTCGACAATCGCCCCGTCAAACTACTAATATCTTTGTATTGTATCGTTTTTGACATAATTAACTAAACAGTAAAGTTTGTAACGGAGGTTATTTCCACATGCCGTGATTCACTTAGGTATCCTCACTCGGGTCCGGTCTTTCGGTTTACAATAATGAAGCAAAAGTCCGTCTATAGTCATCATAGAGTTCCCGAGATGGGAAAAGAGTTGTTAAATTTTCTGTACGGATTTTTTCTGTAGCTAGAGGACCTCAATTCAGCATATTCGAAGACATAAATGATGCAACTGATATAATTTTATTACTAAAAAAAATGCCAGATAGCTAGCTGAATATCGTGATTACCCTCTTGTTCTAAAATCCACTCGTTATTAACTTTATTATAATTAACGAAGTATTTTTGCAATCAAAACAGTATTGTAATTAAATTGGAAACGTCGGTTTGATGGCTACTTTGAATAGCAGCAATTGCGGTCAGCGTCAAATTAACCTTTTCAATTTTGTTTGCCCCAATAACAGGGAAATAGCTTGGAAACGCTTTTGGAACCTCAATGAGCTTAGAATCATTAACACTAACTTCAAGTGCGCCATAATCTATTCTGAAAATTAACTTGTAGTTCCAAAACTGAGCAAAAAGTTTAGACGCCTGACTGCGTCACTGACATAGCAAATGAAACATAGTTCACTGATATATTGAAACTGGCTAAAAGGTTTAAAGAGTTAAATATAAGGTTTGTATCTCTGTGAAAACCTATATCAGGTTTGGGTCCTTGAAACTCGACAAAAGTGTTTTTTGATAACAACACAAAAGGTTCTAAAAAATGTTAGGAAAATGTAAGCCTACTATACCTAAGGCTAAGGGTTTTGGTTAATATAGTAGGATATTTGAAACCGTGTGTAGTAGTAAACTATTTGATTATTAAACTCTTTACCTTTCATAGCCTGGGCTGATCAAACTTTTTAACTGGATTGATTGTTTCATTGACAATATGAGAAAGCGTCATGATCTCTAACAGCGCTAGAATTACCATTGGAGGGATACAGCTCGCGAACCACTTTCTAAATTTTTATAGTATCCGATTAGAGGTATCTTTACTTTAAGCACTCGAAATGCAATATTTTAGAGAAAATTTTCTACAGACAAAGAAACTATATCTAACATAAATGCATATCAAATCGCGAAAGAATTACCTCTGTGATCTTATCGATTCCATCGGTTAATTTGTCAATAAGACATACTTCTCTTAAGATTATATTATTTCTGTAGTTCCGTATTCGACAAACCAGTACGCATTCCTTCAAATGCTGGTTTGTTTCAAATTTATTACAGACACATATATACCAAACACTTTACTATAACATATTACTCTTGTAAAACTACTTAAAATTCTGTCCAAACCATAAACATCTTTCAAAGTGCGTACATAAATAACACTAGCCTCCACTTGCTTACCCCAAGCACCAGTTATCATTTCCCCTCAATTGATTTCTATTTATGTTGGGACTCTTTGGACTGCTTCATTGGACCAGTGGTTACAAGTGAGGAGGTTTCGATTCCCTGGTTGAACAAAGTTTTATTGGGTTTTCTGTATGAAAATTCTCAGTAGCAGCTCGTAGATTTGATATGTAAGCTGTATATATGTAATATCGTAGATGAATAAATGTGGGTATACAATAGTACATCTTTGCTTAACCCTTCGGGTTATTATGGTATTCGAAACTGTTCAGTTCAGTTTCAGGCCGTTATAATTTAATGGACCAAGGTCAGGCCCTTGAGGGATCCCTCGAGTTTTATATTATAAGTCCCTTAGAATCTGGAGTAGTATAATGAGGGTTACATTATGTAAAATAGTTTCCGAGTCGAAGTTTATGAAGAACATATGGGATGAAATTTTGTATAGAATTGATGTAAATGAGTTTAAAAAGAGAGAAAAACACTAAAATTAAGTTTTAAAACATTCTGATCGAAGGCAAAGCATTTTAATCCTTCAAAAACACTGTTGAAGACTTCATAATTATAAAAATTGAAGGATAACACTGCACAGTGCTCGTATGAACACAATAATTACCAGTTATCCTCTAGCTAGAGGGTCCAGCATCGACTCTCGATCATATTATTATAGGATATTAATATCAATCAGTAATTGGGTTGCGAAAATGCGGAACTCAGATGGCAGTTATCCCAAGTTAAATACCGATATACAGCCGCATTTAGTCAGAACGTAAGTTGATCCCAACATATTTCGGGAAAAGGTCGGCAGATGATAAACTTTGATGACACTCATGATAAAATACATAGTTCTTCTGTCGACTTGGCAGGAGGTATCACATGGGAAATGTTCATGACATAGTAGAACGATTAGCCAGTCAGCAAAGGTCATATTGAATCTGAGTGCCTAGCGTGCACCAGATCACTCAGAGCATCCCAATATACATGCCTCAATATCGATTAAAAACTACAAAGCTCGGTGACAAAGCCAGATATTCGTGCGCGATCAGAAACCTTAATAGACTTCCTAAATGATAGGTACCTATTGTGAATATTGCAAACGTTAATATAGTGTCAAAGTTGGAAACTGGAACTATGTGGGACTATACACGACTTTGGCAATAAATCATAGTCACAAAGTATGGCTGGCTTAGTGTGGATGACGGTCAAACCGTAGTGGAAGCTCTGTCATGACTTCTTATTATGTACTTATAGTAATTGGTTCCACAATTATATATAATTATTCGTACTATATTTTTATGTCTTTTTCTGGCCGGTTTGAGGAGAGACGTATCTACTCAATGGTTGACAGCGAAAGATATAAATAAAAGCTAAAAAAGAATACATTGTAGCTACAAAAAATCTAACAAAATAAACTATGCGAAGCTACTCAATCGCGGGCACAATAGACATGATACATTTCAAATTCTCAGAAACGGTTTTTATCTATAATGTTAGGCACTATTTTACATAGTCCTTAACTCTATAGACTTTTCTATAGACCTTAATCTATTTATATATTATTAAAATTTTAATAAATCATTTCCACTTGTCTCGAAAAAATCAAGCACACAAAATGGAAAATCAACAGACAAGAGCGTTAAAATTTAATATTGACAACGTTTAAAACTTAAAAGCTTTCACGTTATTTTATTAACACATTGAATAAAACATGCAGGTAAATGAAATATTTTATTCAACATCAATGTGTACATTTAAAATATTAATATTCAAATAATTCGTTGCATGTCGGTGTGATTGAGGAATTGAAGATATATTTAGACTGTGATCCTTCAGTTATGTTATCAAAAGGCAGTGATCCCAGAATACCTAGTATATTCATGGCTAAATAGTATTGCGGTCACAATAGCGGCTTCTAAGCACGAGTTGATTTGATCCCTGGGTCGCAAGAAGTATTTTGAGTTTTTAACTTCGAAAGTTCTCATTAGCAACCCGGATTTTGGAATCGTTCCAGTGTCGTCAGTCCTCGTGGTTACAGTATCGGCGAAATATGAGTGTGCAAATAGTAGTTCTGTATAAACCTTCTGAGTATACAGACGAATTTAAAAATTACAGATTATTATATGATTCAATGGAAGGCGTTAAAGTTGACATAAAGTCAAGAAAGGTTTAGTAAATCAAGCTTTGAAAGACAAAAGAAAATTACAATTAGAATAATCTAGAAGACATTTTTTTTTTCTAGTTCACTTGCATTTTTTCCACGTCAAACAAAACAGAAGATTTTGGTTCAAATTAAGTAGCTTGTCATACATGGTGAAGGTAGTACTATCCTCCCAAAATCAGCATTAGCGTTCTATCAGGAAACCAATTTCCAGTCAGGAAAGTGTAGGTACTGAAATTGCGCTCAATTTTACACAATTTAGATAATATTATTCTTATAAAGTCTATTGTATTACAAATCGCGCCATTAACGATATTCCCAGCCATTATTGAAGGCCTAACGTCGACCATCTGCGAGGCTTTAATATATTCAGTGTGCACTAAGCTTAATAGCTTCTAAAGGGAGCGACAGTAATAAATCCTGTTATTCAGGCAATTTGAATGAATAAATGGAATAGTAAAATATGACTTTAGATCAGCCATAATGGTAGAGTTAGTGTTCCTTATTCTTTTATGGCGCCAAATATCAGTCTTGGGGTAAACATGACTTGTTCTGAGCAATACTTTATGATCTGCAATTCCTTGTTAAGCTTTGATTGTGGGCAAATCCCAATTTAATATTTTTTTTCGGAATTGTTTCAGAAAGTACATGTTTTGAAATTAACGTATACAGACTTATATCTCTCTTAACTCACAGTAACCTTTTTCAAAGTATTCTGTCAGAGCCTATGTCGGAAGCAGCCATTTTCGTTTATAAAATAGTTAATAGTTTAGAATAAGTACGTACATATTTAAGTTACAATGCATGGTCTTATGTGATTACAAGCGACCAAATGAAATTCAGATTAAAAAAAATTCACAGTAACCTATAAAGGAAGTAGACACTCATCCCGACGCGAGGATTTGGGTATAGCACACAGAGGCCCTTTTGAGAACTTTAATCCAAACTAGGATGGCCCCCGGTCTCCGTGGATGCAAGACTATTAGAGCCCAAAACGAATACATCTCTCAATGATATTATTACAAAACATCACTTGTTTGTGACACTAAAGAACTTTATTTCATATTAATATTTTTGGTAAGGCTTCGGAATGATTACCTTTTAATTATTAACGACTAGCTTCCGCTCGCGGCTCCGCCTGCGGGGTTTACGAATCCATACATTTTTCCGGGATAAAAAGTAGCCTATGTGCTATTCCAGACTATAATCTATCTCTGTGCCAAATTTCATCCAGATCCGTTCAGCCGTTCTGGCGTGAAAGAGTAACAAAAATCCATCCATCCATCCATCCATCCTCACAAACTTTCACATTTATAATATTAGTAGGATAGGATAGGATAGGATAGTAGGAAGTAGGATAACGAATCATGAAAACAATTTCCTGTTATTTATTGTTACAATTGCACAGAGTATCTAAACACTGACAAAACGGCTCGCAATCTGTGTCATAATAGCAAAATGGTTGCGCCGAACCTCTTCCTGAAAGAAAAACGTTTAAGTGTAGGAACAGATAAAGAGAAAATAAAATGTGGTCGTGTGGTGACAAAAATTTGGGTGTCACAGAGACCTAAAGGGTGTCAAGTAAGTGGGCAGAAGCATGTTTCTGTGTTATGAAAAAATTGATGATCTAATTCTAATCAATCTATACTCATTTTATAAAGAGCTAAAATTTGATTGCAAGTTTGTATGTAGGGGGGTAATCCTCGGAATTATTAATCCGATTCTAAAAATTCCTTCACTGTTAGAAAGCTACATTATTCTTGAGTGCTATAAGTTATAAATTATATATTACACATAGGTTACGCGGACGAAGTCGCGAGCAATATATAGTAGTAGATAGTATAATATATAGAGCCTCAACCAGTGACAAAACCAACATCGTCTCGGCGTCCTGGGCATGCGCAATTATCACAAACGATACACGATAGTAGTAACAGTAGTAATTATATGGTTATATCAGGTAAAACCTTCCATTGGTCCTTTTGAAACTTACCACGAAACACGTGTTCTTGTTTTCGTAAACGCAAAGACAAATAGTTATTTAATAAAAACCCACAGAGCAAGCCAAATATAAACAGGTATTTCATGATTGATACCAAACTAATTTCTGCGTATTTCAGTCTTAGTAATTACATACTTTTGATAAAAAACGTATTTTGTTACCGTATCAAATGGAACATTAATGAGAATATTAAGTGCGATATAATTATATTTTTTTGTGTTTTTATTAACTGTGTAAATGTTTTGATGAAATCTATTACATTGGCCCGGTTATAATATTCTTTTGATTTTGATTTAAATTGACTGCCTCATTAGTTTAGTGGTCGCCAGTGCGACTGGTGAGTGTGATTCTCGGGTCGGGTAATGCATTATTTAGGGTTTTCTGTATAGAAATTCTCAGTAGCAGCACGGAGTTTGGAACTGTGCCCGGTTGGTGGCAATAGGCTAGCCCCCTATTACATGGGACATCCTATCCTACTAATATTATAAATGTGAAAATTTGTGAGGATGGATGGATGGATGTTTGTTACTCTTTCACGCCAGAACGGCTAAACGGATCTGGATGAAATTTGGCACAGAGATAGATTATAGTATGGAATAGCACATAGGCTTTTTGTCCCGGGGAAATGTACGGGTTCGTAAACCACGCGGGCGAAGCCGCGAGCGGAAGCTAGTATATAATAAAACAGCATCATAGTATGTAATACACCTCTGCCTAACCCTTCAGGGATATGAGCATGATGCCTAACATTAAACTAGATAGCGTAGCATCAGTAGTTCATCAAACTTCCAGAATGTAAGTCATACTTCATCAATTAATCTACACTTGATTTTACTCCGAAACCAATTCCTCTACACAGTACAGATACTAAACCTTTCAAATTGAGCGCAATTTGAATAGTCATAAAGCTTTGTGATTAATATCGTTGGTAGCAGACTGTGTAGAGCCTACTAATTTGCATGGTGAGTTACTGAGATTGAAGTGTCTCATTATTCTGTACAACCACGCTAAGTCTTTACGAACTGCTTCGTACAGCTGCTATCGAAATAAGTTTAAATATTGACTAATAACAGAAAGAAGGTAAAAATGAATGAAAAATAAATAATATAACTTAGGATCAGGCATTTCTTCTGAGGAATAGTCATAGGAACTGCCGATGCCATCTAGTTAAAAGAAAAAATTGACCTGTAGAAGTGACTAAAAAATCCTAAATCTAAAATAAACAATTACATTTTATTTCAGGGATTGTATTCTCACAAAGAGTCTAGAAGAGGACAGGGTGTGCTTGCCGATATCTTTGTTAAGTCCTATGAAATAGAGTGAGTCTATTCTCATATTCGAGCCACAATTCGAAACTCAGGGCTACTACTGACAATTTCAGAAAATTTCATTAACACTTGGACCCAAGAACGACCAACCCAAGATTTGAGGGATCAAGTACAATTTTTTCTCGTATAGTCCGATATAATAGACCCTTAATCGGTCTATTATATGCAATTGTAGCGTCTGTGTTGTTTCCTGCAGATTAGGGTACACTGTAAAGTAACTTAATTCTACGACTCCTTTGCCGTTTGACAAACGTGACCAGCTTATTTTATACCAGTTTACTACCTGTTTGAAAGACGACTGCAATTTTGGTTTTGGAATGTAGTATCGAGTTCACCAGACTGCTCATTGGCCAGCCCCGGGTACCTACGGACTTCTGACAAAGCATCTATAAAGTTAAATTTCTTCGTTATAATATACCAATCAATCTTAATTTTCATTACGTATCCTACTAAGGCTTCCTTAATTAAACCTGACTTACATAACGCGTTACCTTCTGTATTAAGCCATTGGCACTCTTGCACATACCATTAAAATCCATTTTACTATCATCTAAGCGGTTTTATTGGGCAGTCGTAAATCGCACGAAGTTACCCGAAGTTGGACGATTGAATTGATCGTAAAGACTCGTGTCTTATTCGGGTGGCTGTGGTTCATCAAAAACTAAGGACGTCTTGTTAATTTATGAAAGACATAAACTGCTTCATATACACGCCAATCTCGTTGGAGCCCTTATTAAGCCCATCCTAACAAAAATTCTGTTCAAACGTTGACTTTACATGGAAACTCAAATTAGTAATTAACTTAGTAGTAGAAAGCCAGAAATTGCAGCCAATCAGCAATGTAATGGAATGCCCAAACTTCGTCAAATGTACTTATGTATCGTTACTAGGGACGGCTATATGCATGTTGCCTTAGCAAGGACGCTCACACAATGAAGTCCCGCGGCCCTGCTGAGACTGGGGTGCGACGTGAGCAATGATATTATTACAGACCTATTCGCATGAGTAAGAAGGTGGTGTTCGTGGTTTCGAGGCTACAAGGTTCGCGCTCGACTCCATCCTACACCTCGTCGTTGCCTCGACCTCGCCTTGGCCCAATCTCAACCGCGCCTCAACTTAGCAGTGAGCTCGTGCCCTAATATTTTCTACCAACGTTAGTCTTCTTATAATCAGTAAATAATCTTGACAGCCTAAATTCTGCGGGCAGCCAAGAAAAGTGGTAGTAATCATTTTGTAATCTAGACCACACAGCAAAAATCTTATTCGAAATATTTGATACTAATAAATCAAACTTCGAGGTTATTTTAACAAAATTCCCGTTCTCAATATTCTGGAGCTTATTCGACATAATTTAATAATATTCAAACGACCAAGGCCTGATTAAATAATTATTTATGAGACAATATTAATTTAATTTAAGAATATTACTACCTCGAAATCGGTGTAGGCATAAACATAGCTGTTTATTGTCAATAAAATTGATATTTTTAGTGTCAGGCTACCCAGCCCATTATGCTACAGTATCTTCGTTACCCCTTGATAACCCTTCCTCAATCATCTTAATACTTCAAAGATCTGATCTTTTGGACTTTAGATCCTTCTAAAGGTACGTCAATTATGTCAATTGCCTGTTATGATCGTCATTAATCGTAATGAAAGAGAAGTATTTTGAAGTCCGGATTTGTAGCGACTTATAGACTTCATAGCAAAACGTACAGCGCCATCTGTCGGAGTGAAACGATAGCATAAAATCCTATATCACAATATTAAATTTTGTGGCGATTCCAACACATATTCGAATGTCCGTCATCAATCATCGGGCCCACCAGACTAACCATTACTTAATCGGAGGATCCTACCTTTTTAGTGGAAGAATACCATTCCGTTCCTTCACGGATGCATATAATTATCATTTGAAGTCAGGCTCCAGGAATAATCAGCCATATGCCAGAAGGGTGGACCAGACGTTTTAATTTACCTGCGATGTCACCACATTTGGCTTCAAGCAAAATGTGTATTTAATTACTATGCAAGATTATTTTCTCGCAGTATTATTTTTATTTAATATTGATTGAATTTTTTTCCCAATGTCTTCATCTAATTATTATGTTATTGGATTCCATATTAACATAATTGGTTTCTTACTTGAGATTATCGAAGCCATATTATAATCTCTTATATTAATATTTTAACAGGTTTTCATTAGATTCATATTAATAATATTCCTTCATTTTGGACAAGCAATATCTAACTAAGTTTCTAGTTTCTTTATTTACATTTGATATACAATATAAAAGAGAGATATTCATTCCAGGTAGATTTCGAAATTCATTAGTTCCTGCCCTAATTCCTGGTCTCTACAGTTTTATCACAACACAACATGTCTCACACCACCACAAGATCTACCCCCCTACATTTCATCCTCATTACAGCCCAAACTATTTTTATGGTTATAATTTATATCTGTTATATTGGGATTGGATACACCATAAAAATGTTGCCGCTAGCTTCCCTGTCACATAAGTTTTGCTGAAATTGTTGATCAGTTTTATGGTCTTGATATTAACAGGGTCATCGGTCGCAAGTATGGTTTTGGAATCTGAAAATCTGGGTACGATTCTGTAGTAGGGAAAAATTGCTCTTTACATAAAAAAATTCTATAACGTACCTACAGCTTGGGGCTTGGGGCTTGGGGCTCTTCTAAATACGAAGAATGCACAAGACTACTTCTAGAAATCTTTCATTACCGTCAGATGAATTAAATAAATTTAAAAAAAGATCTTACTAAGTTTCTAATAAATAAAAAATATTATTCGATCAACGAATTTTTAAATGATAATAAAACTGACAGCTATAACATTCTCCAAATGACTGATTTGTTTTTTATACATGTCTCTGATATTTACCTGTGTCTTACAAATAAATGATTTTGATTTGATTTGATTACCTACATGGCAACTAGCGTCAGCACACTTACTCTCCTTTCAAACTATCATTTTGTTTTCACGCTTTGCGTAAAGCATTGCGTTAAAAAATACAAATAATCTCAATATTCTCGTGACGAAAAATACAAATGGCCACTCAATTATAACCGACCAACTGTTCCCTGTTATTAATCTCCCTACACAAGTACCCACCCCAACTGGGAAAATCCGTGAGTGGTCCACGATACACAAACACATACATAATCAATTTCGGATGTCCATTCATCAACTGGAAACTCAGAACCCTAATTTAAATTCATTGGACGAAGTTTAAAAATAAAGGTTTTCCGTGTGAACAGTCGCGTAATCGGATGAAACAACAGAATTTTTCAATAAACGGGATTTCTGGTTCGATGTAGAATGAGTTTGATACCCCTATTACAATTCACAATAGAACTTTAAAATATCAGTTGTTTTTTGTATTAAATAATCAAAGTACTTTAATAGACTACACAAGAGTTTCACAAAATGAAATGACTAACAAATCGGCTTCAGTGATGAATCCTGTTGGATAGAATCTTTCTATTACGGTTTGAACGATTCCAATTCCCTGCCAGAGTTTGTGTTTCCTGATAGCTACAACCTGGGAGTCTTTAAGTCAAGAGTGAATAGGTTACTTCTAGGCAAGCGTGCTACATCTTCGACCACATCATCGCTTACTATCAGGTGAGATAGTGGTCAAAGGCGTGTCTATCAAGAATAAAAAAAAAATTAATAGCTCGTGTCAACACAACAAAAGCAGAATTGCAAGAAAGTGTCCATGTCCTGGGTGACTTTCGGCCAGTATTAGGAGCTAAGGCAGGATATGTAGGAGGAAGAGACTCGGCTCTGATTGAACGTGCGGGCCTTGTAAAGATCGGTGGATGACACACAGTTTTAAGTTTTTTTATTCTAAATTTTCTTTATGTGGTGCGGGGCGGTGTTTGGGGGAGTAGTGTTTGGAGGAGTACATAAGAAATGAATAGGGTTTATAGTAGTGATCGCTTTGAGATTGATAGATTGATGCCTTCCAAGGAGGACTGCGTTAAAACTAGGGCCGCGTAAATGGGAGACTGGATGGACTATAGAGGACTTCATAAAGTTCTCAGTAGTATGTTAAGTCCCCCAACCAGCAAAAGGGCAGCGTGGAGGACTTAAGCTTAACTGAGAAGGGTTCCTACCTAACTTTGGGCCAATATTGAGCTGGATTAATTTTATTGGATTAAATATATCAAGAGGTTTGACAGCAGCATACTCTTCCATGCTAATTAAAATATGATTCGTAATTATGAAAAATAATAACTATTATAAATTCGAAAGTAACTCTGTCTGTTTGTTACCTCATCACAACTAAGCCACTGAACCTATCGTTATGAAGCTTATATAAGGCTTATTTTCACTATAGCAGCAAAACACAAATTAGAAAATAATTATAAAATATACGCAGACGAAGTTACGGTCAACAGCTAGTATACAATATTTCCTCTAAACCATTTATTTTACTAGTCTGGTAAGAGGCCCATTTTTAGTGAACGTTGCAGAACTTAGTTCACGCTAACATAGTAGTGACTTTAATATGTGACGTCACGTTACATTTGGTTTAATTAGAGCTGGCTCTACGTCACTTTATCGACAGGCGTAAGTTCGCCGAATTGGATTTTTTAATCTATTTTCTACTGGAATTTAATTTGTTGCCAACCTTTTTACACTGATTTATTTTAGCTTGCAACATTCTTTTGTTAATTAAAACTGTAAACAATTATTTTTATGTTAAATTATGCAATTATGTGCTGAAATAATGTGTGAGAATCAATATAAATAAAAATCTATTGCCAAAAGTGTATGTAAGCGCATAACTTCAGAACGGCTGCACCTATTTGGCTAATTCTTTTTTGTTGTATTTGTATTTGTAACGACAAGGTTTGTATGAAAGAAAAAGATTGAAAAATTGTACGGGAAAGTGAAAATTTTGTGTTAAAAAATCTTCATATAAAAGAAGTGAGTGAGTGAGTGAAACAGAAGACAGTAGGTACTGTAAAGGGAAGATTTGTTCTCATTTTCTTCATTAGTGCACCCGTGGGAAGCCGGGGCGGGCAGGTAGTGAAATATATTAGGCATGAAGTACTGAGTACAATATAATTATGATATTTACATGATTCCATGATTGCATAAAATCACATTAAAGTTTCACTTCTACAAAAGTTTCTGACATCAAAACCTCCCAAAATTTCTCTAGTAATACCTCCGTAATTTATCACGTAACAACAAGAATATATGTAGACTTCACAAACAGTTTTAATTGAGCAACATGGAGCAATTATATTATACGATATCAACAACTAACTAAACTACCGCGTGGTGTAAATTATTCCTTAATATTTCTTGTTTTATCACTGATCTTTATTCCTCTATCAGCTTAGTATTCAGAAGTCATGACAGAATTGCCCAAACAAAATAGTTACAAAATAGGTATTAATCGTATCGGAACTAAGAGTTAATCAAAGTTGAAACATCTTTACCCATTAGTTACGTTACGGTCGAAAGGCATTACTATCGGTTCTCGATCGTTAAAACTAGTTAGGAGGCAGGGTGACTTTGTAATAAGTTCAGTTTAAGTAGTTATCATGAAAGCGTTGAGAATTATGGTAGCTCCGATGTATACTTTACTTGGAAGGATAAAATTGCTTGTTTTATCACCTAAAGACTACTCATCCTACTATTATAAATGCGAAAGTTTGTGAGGATGGATGGATAGATGGATGAATCTTTGTTACTCTTTCACACCAGAACGGCTGAACGGATCTGGATGAAAGTTGGCACAAAGATAGATTATAGTCTGGAATAGCACATAGGTTACTTTTTATCCCAGGAAAATGCACAGATTCGTAATCCACGCGGGCGAAGCCGCGGGCTGAAGCTAGTGTTTTATAACTCCACTTTTGTTGTGACATCTGGTCGACAAGACGAGAAATTATTACCCCTATTCAAGTTTTTGTCGACCATGAGCGTAGTTACCGTTAAACCAAAATCTTATGAAAACAGAGTGCGTGTTTTCCATAGAATTTCACAAATGCGCGCGCACGGTTTTTACAAACAAATAACGTCCACTAGACAGACAATTTTATTGTGCTACTTTGTCTTGTCTATCGTAAGTGAACGTACTGCAAAAGCGTAAGCATTATGCATAGCCACTTGAAAATACAACGATGTTATTAAAGCCTAACAGTTTTGTGTCTATCTGTTCAAAATCGTCAGCCACCTCTTAATATAAAACCAAATGTTTCCAAGGTAGGGGCGCGAAATACTCGAGAATCACCGTCAAATCGTCGGGCGCAAAACTTTTCGAATCAGCTCGTAACACTACAGCGCCGTCAATCTTTTGATGTATCGGAAACTATTGCTGTTAACGACCTAAACACGTGAGAGTACATTCGGACGTTGCAATAGATGTTTCCACTTCATTATGTCAGTAAAAATCTAGATTTTATCGTCTCAGAGAACTGCTACAAGAATATTAGTGGGCTATCTCTTTCTAAACGATATTGGAAAATACTATTGGGTAAAGCATCTCATTATTATAAAATAACCTTCGTCTATCTTCTGCTACGTAAAACTGTTAGTCTAGTGAGGTCCTGAGTTCGAGTGCCGGGTCGGGTAAAATGTTATAGGGTTTTTCTGTATGGAAAATCTCAGTAGCAGCACGGAGTCTGGAAGTAGTGCCTGGTAGATGGCAATAGATTCGCCCCCTATTGCATGGGACTCAATAACGGCATCGGCGAATTTTGGGTGTACTGTACAATTGCACACCTCCTTCGGAGAATACAGGCGTGGTGCTATGTTATGTATATAGCAACATTAGCAACCGCGCAGATTCTCGATCTGCGAGGTTAAGCAGATCTTTTTGTTGTTAATCCTTGGATGGTGACAGTTCCGCATCGAGACCCTGCACTACCTACCTGAGAAACGTTTTGCAGTTAGTCTCGGGCGTCATACGAATAATTAGTACAGTCGTAATAGGCATCAGCAACCCAAAAAGTCTGACAGCCGGTAT
The DNA here is from genome assembly GCA_947562105.1 of Shargacucullia verbasci. Taxonomy (NCBI): domain Eukaryota; kingdom Metazoa; phylum Arthropoda; class Insecta; order Lepidoptera; family Noctuidae; genus Shargacucullia; species Shargacucullia verbasci. Next base: position 2,046,327 of record OX387283.1, read on the forward strand.
TAATTTCACTCAGTAATAGGGTGGCGAAGGTCAGTTGGCAGTCGCTACGTGTAAAAATATTGGTGTAAAAACACTTCCACAAGGAAACTACTGTTTTATTATTGTGAGTAAACAAACATTTTAGTATCGGCGATCTTGCAATGGCCGTCAAAACCCAATGACGACGAACTAACCATGAAAAATGGGTGATATTTTTGAACTTATTGCAAAGTTTTGTTTTCCTGAATGACACAGCTCTTAGAGATAGCAAGATTAATCACTTTGGCACCGCTCCAGGCCACAGGCGGTGAGGTGTAAAATAAATATCCCAATAGCGTATAGATGGCGCGGATATCAACCCATTATCTAACCGCCGGATAAGCTGTTGTCTTTAAGAGTTCACAGTTTTTAATAGCTTTTTGTGTTGAGAACAGTTTGAGAAACATTAAAACTGAATGTACATATTTTCAAACATCTTTCGACCGTTTGTATAATTTTATTCTTCTTTAATCTTCTTCATTTTTTTATCTTTTTCTCTACAGTATTATAAAAATCTGAAGTTACTTTTTGTCTGCTTGAACAAAAACCAGGAGACTGTTTTCTTCAGTGATAATACGATTGTCAGTCTAATGTTACTTAATAGTTTAACATTTCAAATAATTAGGTATATACATAAGTTATCGCGCGATCTACGCCTGTCGCTACATCGTTAATTAGCGACAGGCGTAGATCGCGCGATAGATTCTGTCAACCGTCATTTTTGTGTCATACAATGTATTGGCTGACAGTGAGATTGTTGTCGCGTGGCTGTCACGTTGCTGTCGTTTTTTTTTACGTATCAAGGCTGCCGGTGAATTTCGTACCACCTATAATTAATTTGATTGTAACTCTTCATCAACGAAGTAATCTGAAGTTGTAATTCACATATGCACAAAATGACCAATTTCAATTTTTCGACTGTTCCTTTGGGTTTTCCTAATTTTCTTTTTTTCCTAAATAGCACCAGTATTGATGCGAATAAAGCAAAAAGAAATATTAAAATCGGTCGAACCATTTTCAAATTTTTGCAAGACTAACGTACGGCCATTGATCTATATATAGGTAGGTTGGTGGGTAGCAACAGTCCTCTCACTTTTCCACCAGCACTGGGTTTTCACTGACAAATCGCGTGGTCAACCAACCTTTTTGATTACTGACGAGGCAATTGGTGCAACTGAGGTTTACGTTTGGGAAAACGTATAACATAGACCGTAACCATAGTAGATTGTGTGCTTTATTTTGCATAAATAGTATTGTTTTCGAAATTACTATACATTTTTTTTTTCAGAATTTGATTAACCTATCTGTTATAAACATGTTACTTTCGATTGATTAATTGTTATCCTATTCACGCCCAAAAAAATATTGTACTCAATTTCTCATTCGTGAAGACTTATAATTGGCTTTCCATCATATTTTTTTTTTTGCATATAATTTACTGTTAGATGCTGCTGGTCTTCCAAATAATAAATATAACATAACAACACGCCTGTATTCCCCGAAGGGTTAAACAGATGTGTATTGTCTATTTGTACACTTATATTTTGCCAATGCTTTAATTATGTTCTGTGTAATAAAGGCAACTCAAATTCCAAACAAACAAGTTCAAACTCCCGCAGCCTAATTACGTAAAAAAGCAACAGCAACACGACAGCCACGCGACAGCAATCTCACTGTCAGCCAATACATTATATGACACAAAAATGACGTTTGACAGAAGTTATCGCGCGATCTACGCCTGTCGCTACATCGGTAATTAGGCTGCCGGTGGGTACTGAGATTTTTTTTTAATAGAAAAACCCAATAATATTTTACCCGAGCTAAGATCGATCCCAATAAATCACGCTCCACTAGATATATAGACCAATGGAGCACTTATATCATACCTTGTTTTTTTATACAACTAAAATAACACCAGGCCAAAATTCCAATAAACAATAATATTAAGGTAAGCATACAAGTACCTCTCATCGAAACACAGATAAACTCGTAAAAATTCTGTGAGATAAACATAGCCATTTTTCTCTATTTACACACATTCGCGTTCTGTCGACCCTACTAATACGATTAGGCCTCGACGTTTATTGGGTAATGAAAGAACACCTGCTTTGGCTGATGTTTGTACTATGACGTATACGGTGTGACGTCACAAGCCTTTTATTGGTCGTAATGGAATTCTGTGTTGGGTAATGTTCAGTGAGGCTTTTTGTTGAATGTGTTTATACAATAAAAAGGGGTCGTGCTACTAGCTTGTGTGGATGTTACTATCAAAATCAAAGTACCTACTTTTTTGTGGGATAACAAGGACCAAGGTTATACGGATACCCGCTGCTATCCTCATTTTGACAGATCAAGCGTTTTCATTGCATTGTTCCAATTTTAAGTGCAGTGATTTTTATAGAATACTGCGCAATGCATTTTGTTGAATTGTCAAAGAATTGATACCGTAGAATAATGTAACTTTATCTGCACTCCTAACTTTGCCCAGGAATAACTCATAATGACTTACTATATCAAATTCCATTTGCGATACTAAATAATTTAGGATAAATATTTAATTAGTAGTTTAGTTAATAATACAGATTTGTACTACTTTACAGAATTAGTACAGGCAAAGTTAGGAGCGCAGGCAAATTTACAGCATTTTACGGTACCGTAAATTACCGAGCAGAGTTCATGGTCAATGCATGACACAAGCAATAATGATGATGGGCTATAAAACCAGACCAAATAGGCAGAGATTAGGGCAGAGGCACGCTGAGATGGTAATGACTGTTTGAAAACTCTATATAAAAAAATATGTTCAACGCACAACACAACTCTGTCTTGGCCTCCATTTACGTCATAACAACCCTAAAAAATTGTAAAGAAAAAATGCAACTCCTTCGACCTATTTATGGCTAAATCGGTTTCGCTCTGTTACTTTACAATGTAACAAAAAAGAAAACGCTACAAGATTGTACCTTGGACGAGTGCCAAATGTCGTCTGACCCAATACTTTTCTGTGCTAAGTGCGCCGTACTTCGGAATATCGGCTATGTCGATTTACGGTACCGAGGAATAATCTTTATGGATTGCCGCCTGATTTCCGTGACGTACGCAAAATATGACGAGTTCATGTAGGTTTTTCATACGAGTCCTTACATAAATATGCATTGGCCTCACAGAGACACAACAATACGTCTCGTTTATTGGCAGTAAACCTAGAAATATCTTACTTAATCAAAATGAAAATCATTATCTGCCTAACTTTTCCCAACTACACTGAAGTCGGCTGGCAATTTAAACGGTTGCGGCTGAATATCAGTATTTAACACGGAGCGACTGTAATCTGACCCCCACCATCCAATTATTGGGAAACACTGATACTTTAAGGCTGTTAACAGGAGGCAGAACACACCTTTTGAGGACTAAGATGTTTTTTTTTTTTTTTTTACTCTTCTTTTCTTCTTCTCTTAAGTCGGCATGAGCTATGCCCATGGTAGAAAGATTAGCCAGCCCGCAATGGCGGTAACGAGGCTGACTGCCCAGGGTGCGCTAGACGATCCCAAGTCGTCACTCGTGGAGGCTCTTTCCTTGCACCCGTCTACACTAGGAATAATTCCTCTATTCTGGGTGCGTTTACAAACACAAATATTCGCATGCACAAATTAAAATCCCAAACCCCATATAAGCGGATCTGCTATTTCGATTTATTCGGACTGCCAATATGAGGCAGCCATTATTTACATGGAAATCCCAGCTTAAAAATCGTAACAAAATAAAAATTCAGAATTTATAACAAACCTTGATATTAGAATACATCATCGCTATAATTTATTAGAATGCACACTTGACTAGTTTTTGACTGGAATGATTTGTTGTATGTTGGCACGATTCCTTTGCACCCAAGACCGATTTCATCGGTGTACATCGCTTGTATTTTAAACTCATATATTTGGTCCGAGCTGTAGTGATGAATAGTGCGCTCATAAATCTTGAAAACAAAGAACCCGACATGGAATCAGAAATTGTATGCAAAAAGTGACAACCACCAATCTACATCTGTTTAAAAAATACGTCACTACGAATAATTCCTGTATCGTACATGCGGTTAAAAACACAAATATTCATAAACGCACGAATTTTGAGGCCCGGTACAACTATCTGTAGATTATACAGGGAATCGAAACCGCGACACATAGCGCAGGAGTTGATCGCTCGCTCTCTGCGCCAACCGTGTCTTCGAATCATTATTGTGCTACCAGTATTGGACCCGTGCGGTGAATTATCCCAACCCCTCTCTCAGAAGACGTCTGAACTACCAGTTACCAGAAGCACCAGTAGGAACAGTTGTTGATGATTTAATTAGGAAGAATAGTTTAGAATAAAAAATATATTTGAACACAACACTATGAGACTTGAGAAGAGAAAGAGAAGTAGCGAGGTATGGTGTTCCTCCAATGAAATGGGAGAATTTTTCAACTAGGCAAATTTGCCGGCGAGCTGATGTGTAACGATTGATATTGTACATGCGTAATGTTTTAGAACCGTTCTAGACTCTCATGACATAGTTCGATTCAGAATATAAAGTTATCACTGCATTCCGACAGATGGCGCTTTACTTTTTGCCATGTAGCTGGGAGTCGCTACAGGGCAAATACATTCATAAAGCTACAGAATAACTGAATCAGGATAACTTAAACGTTTGAACAGGAACCTACTATACAATTTGAACTCAGGATCTGCAAGCATGATTGCATCAGTATAGAAAGAAAATTTTCTCAGAAATTTTGGAAAAGCTTTGCAAGTTGAAAGCTTACGATTGCTTCTTTATGAACTACAGTTACGTCACTTGTTTACCTGAATTAACTTTAATAACTTTACGCAAGTCAGAAAGTAAAAAAAAATGTTAAATCCTGAAGCAAAGTAGAAATACAAGCAATAATATCTTTTCGAAAACTTAAAAAATGTTCGAAGCGTAACCGTGTCTAGCGGCATAATTAATGACTGACGAACAAAGACATGGCCTACCTAATGATGATAAGATGATGGTAGTTCAGTTCGAAGAGCTAAGGCACGGTTTCCTGGAGGTCGTGAGTTCAAATCCCGCTCTTATTTTGTCAATAAAATGTTGACGTATCGTGGTAAAGTTTACAAATATACATGTGACATATACAATTACCTTGTCTTTGAGACAATCGAACCCGCGACACGTACCGCTTACTTACTGCGATACGTGCCAGCCGTTTAACCACTGCGCCAACCATGCATTTTCTTTTTAGTATTTCTACTTCTTTCTAAATATATTTTTGTACTCTATTCCCTATCTCGAAATGATTTGTCAAACATTATCTGCATTTGTATAAAATTCAGTACCCACTACCATATTGTAAATTCAACATGAATTTATGAATTCACGTAGATACGAATCGTTTTCATGAATGTATTGAGATGTAGATCTACGTTCTTTATATTCGCTGCAGATATTGTAGCTGGGGTTTTTATTAGCAGTGAAATAGAAATTATGTTCCCGATATTCCGAAGACTAGAAATGTTTTCTTTGGGTAACGACATAATAGGCTGGTTTTGTGGGGTAGTTTATCGTGGATTTATTGTTTTATGTGGGTATTGGTACCCACCAATCCGCATTGGTGTTACGGCCTAGGACTTCTTTCAGAGAAGAAATAAGAAAAGCAATTTGGAAGAGATCTTAGTCCCAACAATGGGAACAATAATGAACTGATGATAACAGTTAATGACTCATATCTTTAGTCGTATACACTCCAAATTCATAATTACTAGATAAAAGTTCATCATTCCCTTCTTCTTCTTTCCTTGCTCTGTTCATCATTCTATACAACTTTTACTATGGGACCAAGACTGAAATCGAAATAAAATCGACCAATACATACATCATTTCCCATTTATGTATCCACTTTTGTATAAAACAACTCTCTCGATTTTCATTAAAAATACCTACAAATCATATTACACCTTAAGTAGAAGCTTAGCTTAGCAATTTACAGACAAAAATATAGTCGTCAGTGTAACTCAAGTATGTACCTCATCAGAAGTAGGAGCATTGCATCGAATCGAAAGCACCTTACAAGTAACAATACCTCCATTGCTGACTGGCTAATCTTTTCGCTACAGCACCAGCGAATCTTATGATAGCTCGACCTTACTCGATAAAAGAATCCGCTAGATAAATTATCGTTCATCCACCAGTTACCTAATATGTGGTAATGTAACCACACTAACAATTTTCAGACAGAAATTAGTATCATGTCAGGTTCGGGGTACGATTTCTGGGGCGGGCAGTGTTATTGTTTTTTTTTATGGGTATATACTCAGTAGCTTCCTAGAGTTTGGAAATGTGCTCGGAAGATGGCAATAGGCTCACCCCCTAAAACATGGGACTCAATCAGTGAAACGATATTGGAGAAATGTGGGTGCCATTTCTCTGCGTAACCCTTCGGAGAATACAGCCGTGATGCTATATGCTATTATGTTAGTTAATATATAGGAATTTAGCAACACTGGTAACTGTCGGCTGCATCAGGGAAATAAGTATTTTTGTTTAATTATTGTAGAGATACTTCGTCTCCCCGTGGAACTGTTGGACTAAAATTCCACAGTTTTGTGTTAATGAGAACTGTTTCATGTTCAAATTGCAGCTACCTCATGCTTTGTTTTATTTTACAGAACAATTGGTGAGCAATTGGTGCTGATTCTGTAGTTTAGAAACGAAACGAATTTCAGTCTCATTATATCTCTTTCATACAAAAAACATGAGAAAAAGATGGAAGATATTTACTACTATCAAATTAGTTTCCTTGCTTGTTATCAACGTGAATTTTGTCGCCTTTGGGTTGCGTCTAATTTCCCGTAAATGGGCGTTGATTAATTTGAGAAAACTAATGTTTTTGGTCCTTTTTAATTTGACAACACGGTTGGCGCAGTGCTTGAGCGATCGACTGCTGCGCTACGAGTCGCGGTTTCGATTCCCGCACGGAACAAATATTTGTATGATCTACTGATAGTTGTTTCGGGTATGGATATAGATATATCCATGTGAATATGTGTGTTTATAAACGCACCCACGATATAGGATTTATTATTAGTGCGGGCAAAAGTTTAAAAACAAAATTAAGTTTGTAAGTAAAATAAAATGTAACTAAAAATTAACTTACCAAATGCAACAAAATAACGGCTATTATATTTTTCTATCATTCCGCATCTAACAGACCCGTTGTTATGAATTTAATGTCAATCAAGTATTGAAATAAAAAAACTGTTCTAACATTTTCTATGTTTGCGTACCAAAAGTTTGCCAATCAGTTATCTGCGGTATCCCACTGCTGTATTTAACATGTCACGTATCCCGTACACATTTCCCTATCAAATATTAAATATAGAGCTGTTCAATGCAAGTATCAGTTCAGTGCAAAGTTCCATTGAAGCATGTAACGCGAGCGGAACGGTGTCACTACGGCTTACAAGTTCGAACACGTCCAGCGAGGGCGTTGGCCTGCACTGACGTATGATTATAGGGATGGCCTGGTGCACGGAGTATTTGTGGGTATTTTTGTGTCATTGGTCTTATGGTCCTAAGCATTGGTCCTGAGTGTGAGGTCTTAATGCGATTTCGGCGTTGGACAAAGTGTTATGAATTCTCTGGTAGTAGTTCCATCCAGCTCGTAGTTTGGATGACTGGTAGATGTGTTTTTATTGATTTAGTGTGATTTTTTTTTTTCCTTTTACCTAACATTGTTATACACTTTTGTTTTATGAAAATATTAATTCATTTTATTTATAATTTATATAGTAGTCCTTGCGTGTCGTGATTGTAATGTAATATTTCATAGTAATTACATTTTACAACTGCTTTTATTTTTGTAAACCAATATTTGGAAAAGAGTATACATTTATTTTATTTTTTTATTTATTTTATTTTTTATAGTTAATTAAAACGATTAACAAAAACCAATTACATTAATTAACTTAGAAATAATAGGTACATATAAAAACACATTACAGACAAGTACATACATTACAAACTAATTACAAATTATTTTGGAAAGAACACGGAACTGAACTAACACGGAACAGTAGACACTCTCGCATACTTTCTCTCGCAAAACATCAAACACACTCGTATAATTTCTCTCCATCCATCAGCAAATACATCACATTCATGATATTCAATCAGGAGGGCGTTGAGCACCACGAGAGTACGACAGATTGGGGACTGGGCTCTGGCGACTGTATGACATGGTGGCCGCGCGAATAGTTTGTGTTGTTGACTCCTACGACCAAGGTAGTTACCGGGGACATTCAGTCTACAGAAACGATTATGGAGCTCAGGGCAGTCAATTTGTCCACGTAGAGTTTTAAAGGCTACTGTGAGTTGATCGAAGCCTCTTCTTACCTCAAGTGAATTAAATCCCAACGTTCCCAAGAGATAATTAGTAGGGTACATATAAGGGTAATAATGGTACATGGAGTTTCTTGCCGGTCTCTTCTCCATAGGACCAACCTTTGGAACCGTGCACATTCGTAACGTTTTAAAAGTACCTGCAAAGGCACATTTGAAATATAAAACTATTAATATTGATGGCAAGGCAAATTTCTAGGTTAGGTTAGATGTGGTTGATACGCACATTGGAGTCGATATTTTGTTCCGCAACAAAGTTTTTGCAACATGTTCGCGTGCAAACACTTCTAACAGGTGAGAAAGAAAAGAAAATCTATTATGAACAGTTACCCAAGAAAACATACCTACATTTATTATTATTTGAATTATAGTCCTTTTGGGATTTGTACAATTCTTGGTTCATTTCTTGCAAGGAACAAGTGTTTGTATGACTTATAGATAGTTGTTCGGTCTGGCTGATCTGGCACTATCGCACATATGAATATTTGTGTTCGTAAACTCACGACGTCACAGCAAACGAAAGCGCGCGCACACATTGTTTACATACATTTTTTTGGATTTATCCAAGTTACCTCGGTCGAGATGGAAGAAAACTACAGCGCAATAACAGCGCATTCAATAGTTGTTTCGGGTTTGGGTGTACTTATGTCCATGTCAATATTGTATGTGTTTGTAAACGCACCCACGATACAGGAATTATTCCTAGTGTGGGGCAATGTTTTTTGAAAAAAAAAAAACATTTCAAACAACCTTCAAATCCTAACTAGCGCTGAAAATTTTAGTTTTATTTATTTTTATTGTACCAGCTTGATAAAAAAAAGGCTTGTTAAATATTTGCTGCATCAAAAACATTTTGGATCTTTTGTTTGAAACTCTCATTTCTCTTTACAACATTTTAATTTTAAATGAAAAATTCCAGCTATTATTTAGTTTAGCATAAATATATAATTAAAACGAGTCAAAATAGTACAATAGAAAAACCTTAAATGAGTATATAAATTAGGGTTCTTGCGAGGCTTCTTTGAGTAACCGATATGTTTAGATTTTAGTTTCCAATAGAACAAAAACCGTTATCGGGTCTAATTTATAAATAGCCAGACACAATAGGATTTCTCTTGTGTCACTTGATGGGTAAAAATATGGTAAAACGAAGGTAAGCTAGTATATTTCGACGGCACGGTTGGCGCACTGGCTTAGCGATTAGCTTTCTGCGCTACGTGTCGCGGGTTCGATGCCTGCACGGAAAATCGATTTCCGCACGGAACAAATATTTGTATGATCTACAGACAGTTGTTTCGGGTCTGGCTGTGTGTATGTGACATGTTGGCTTGTAAACTGTACCCACGATACAGGAGAAATCCTAGTGTGGGGTAACGTATGTATAGTTCACGAGTATAGTTCACGAGACACTCTAACAAAATGGACCAGTTTACTTTTTTAGGTTTTCACAATACATATTTAAGACTGGACTTAGGATATAGTAGACTTTTATTGAAGATAGTTTTTGTTGGCGCCCTTGATGAAGAATACTAATCGCTCACAAAGTCTCAAGATTAATCTCGCTATAGCTCAGACTGTGAATAAAAATGTTTCCGTGATTATCGTTGGATTGTTACAAAACGAAGATGAAAACTGTGTCGATGGTTCTTTGCTGGCCAGTGATGAAAAATATGCAACTTTGATTTATATGTTGTTCAAGGGTTTATTTATTATGTTATTTAAATGGTGTTTATCGGACACCGAAAAGCCGGAGCCGTTAGAAAGTATATATTTTTTTTTTGTAAATTTTATTCATAATAAATACATACATTTACAATAATACTAAACATCGCCAAATTGTGCAACATTTTGACGTGAAAATGGCACTCTTTTTTTTTATTATATTATGTACTAGCTTTCGCCCGCGACTTCGTACGCGTGGAATTTAAAATTTGATATTTTCCTGAGGTAAAATGGAGCATATATTTTGAATTAGACTTCTAGCAATATATCGGTAAAAACTGCATTCAATTCCATGCAGTAGTTTTTGCGTGATACGTGTACAAACACACAGACAGACAGAGAGACAAAAAATTTAAAAACTATTGTTTTGGCTTCTGTTGCTCTAATAAAGACTACTACTTAGTTTTTCTCCAATATCTATAATGTACAGACATCGGCCGTTTATAATTTTATTGTATGTTTAGATTTTATGTGTACCTAGACATATTACACATTCATCTTAGTAGGTACATAAAATTATTACATTTACAATTTAATACAGTAGCGTATCTCTCTCAGTAGTTCAGTACTAATTATATTCATTCTCAAGTAATTGGTGGTGAGCCTATTGCCATCTTCGGGGCATATTCCCAAGCTCCAGTGCTGGGAATTTTATAACAGAACAGTCTAAATAACATTTGCCCGATCTGAAGATCAAACTCTGGACCTCACGCTAAGTAGCCAGGTTTAGCAACCACTAGATCGTTAAGGCAGTCTACACAAGACCTAAGTAAAACATTATAATTATATAGTCTTATGACCTTAATAGGTCTGTATGCGGCAGTTCCTTTAATCTATCTTCCTCTTCTTATTTTTCTGAATAAATAAAAATCAGTTGCCAAATGTACGACGGAGCATCGATTGAGAACAGCTCGACCGATTTGGCTGATTTTATTTTTGTTGTGTTCGTAATTGTCAGGACAAGGTTTGTGTGAAAGAACATTTTTGGAAAAACCACGGAAAATGTCGGAAATTTTGACAGTATTGTTGTATGAAAGCCAGGGCGGATCGCTAGTAATATATAAACACGAAAATGGTAGTCTCACTATATACATATCGACTGTGAACTGGCAACTGATACTATCTCATTTTTGACAACATTACAGGATTAAGAAGAAACTATCGACCACGTTGTGCATACAACGCGGACGATGTTAGTAAAAATTGAATGAATCCGATTTTGGCGTCTAATTTTGATAGAAGTAAAATATGCTTTTAGCAGCGCTGACGGGTATGAAATAGTTTAGAATGGTAGAACCAAGTAAAATCCTCATAAAATCGAGATAGGACATGTTGCCAGTTCACAGTCGATATGTCATTTACGACATTGACATATAATGTTGTAATACTTTATACCCCACAAGACGCCTGATATTTTATGAAGGCGCATTTACTTCAAAACTCTAATATTGACTTCTGTTTAGTTACCTTTGTATGACACTAGATGGCGTGAGTAGTCTAAAAATTCGTAATTATTTACAATTAATTGTCAATGATGTCATCATTTTGGTATTCGACTCATTGTTAATGTTTTAACGTATAATGTACTCATTAATATGCTTTTCCCTTATTTTAGATTATTTAAATTGTTAACAAAATAATTGTTACATTAAAACTATAAACAAGATTCTATGCGTTATCATCGTAAAACTAAACGTAATATTTTTATGGAATCTGTATTTTTCTAGTTCGTCATCAGAGATGTGTAATTTCATTAGGTCATCCGATTGTTTATTAAGTCGATATCAAATCGTTTACTTTAATAGTTTATATCAAAACAGTGTTTATAATACCTGTTGAATACATAAAATTATGACATATTGTTGTGATATTTTGGTGTCAACGAACTTTCAGTTGTCAAGACATTGTCATACGATTGATTTCGTAAATATTATTAATAACTATTGATCCATTACCTGGATCGATATTAAATCGATTTGTGAGTAGGATCGTACTTGTTCACCCTAGTTGGTGCAACGTAGGTCGCAGTCTCTTTTGTTCCGGCTCCCTTGGAAGAAGGTCGAGGTCCCGGAACAAATTAGCGTGTCATCGACAGTTCCATAATGTGAGACCATCCGTTTCCCATTGGATATAGTCAATACGGCGATGGCGTATAGCCAAAGCACACGTACATTGGCCATTTAGGCAATGTTTTTGTTTAACTAAGTTTTGCTTCACCCACCGACAACGTGGTAAGTCTCCATTTTGTTCCTTTTTCAAAGTGTACATGGTGTAAATCTTCTTGTGAAACAATTCGTATTAATAACTAGGACTTTTCTTTGTTCTAGGGTTTCAATATAAGGTTGAAAAGTTGTACTTTTTAATATATGGCTGGATAATCTCCATGCCAAACCTTTTCATATATGGCTGGAAAATCACCATGCCTTTAACTTTTCAATGTATGGCTGGATAGCTTCCAGACCAATACCTTTTTAATATATGGCTGTGCCATCACTTTTTAGTATATGGCTGGGTAACCTCCATGCCAATACTTAATATACAACTGGATAATCTCCATGCTGTGTTAAGAAATCTTGTTTCATCTACCAAGTATGAGCAAGTCGGATCAAGCTGCAGTATTTATATGATGGATTGATCTCTGTATGAGAGCGAGTGTGGGTTTATGAAGTGACTTCACATCTCTATTTCACATTGTGACATCCTCTATTATTTAACTTGTTGGCGTTATATCTGGTAAAGTACTATTATATTATTTAAAGTAAGCATTAGCATTATAAGATTAAATTCTTAATGTTCCCTGCTAATATTGTATATGTAGCAGTGTGTGTTACGTTAGAAATAATTTATTTTCAGATACCCACTGTTATTATTATTTAACATAATTAAGAGTTTAATTCTCTCATTAATTTAAAGTTTGTCTACTGTTTTTTTCTTCTATTCCTTAAGTGTTAGTCAATATAATAAACTATTATTAATGTTCATCCTGTTTTAATTATTGATCCTAAGCTTTAGATCTTGTCCATCGCGTTTGAGAGCATTAGTTATGGCGCCCTCCTTTTATTTTATTTACTTTAGATATTCTTTTTGTTTTTAACTAATCTCCTCCAGGGTAGAATCAAGTAACTCACACCCTCAGTCTCATTGCAAAATAGCCGTAGATGCATTAACACGCAATTATTACAAAATTGGCGCCCAACGTGGGGCCTGGTAGCATGGACATCTAAAGGATAGGTTCAGTAAACCAAGATGAAAAAATACACATGGTAATAAACATGTTTTGTATATTTCAGTAATCGGTAAGATTTAGCTGACCTTTATATTTCAGTAATCGTTAAGATTTAGCTGACCTTTGTTTATTTCAGTAATCATTAAGATTTAGCTGACCTTTATATTTCAGTAATCGTTAAGATTTAGCTGACCTTTGTATATTTCAGTAATCATTAAGATTTAGCTGACCTTTATAATTCAGTAATCATTCAGATTTAGCTGACCTTTGTAGATTAAGTAATTGTTATAACTTAATTTATCCATAATGGCATTTTATGACTTAGGTTGTAAAATTGAATTCCTTAAGAAAGAGGAATTATCTCATGAACTTTCTGTTCGTAACATTTCAGTTGATACATCCATTTCTTCTCGTGATGATCTTCGGAAGCTTTTGAGAAAAACTTCAAAGCTCTCTCGTCGCGGTAGTTTGAAGACACCGTTAGAATTGATGCAGGTTGATTCTGCTGCTGAATTGAAAACTTGTGGTCCTTTGGTTGCAGAGATTGAAAATGCTGTGTCAAAAGGTATTTCAAGTGATACTCGTGAAACAACTAGGTTGGTAGCTCGTTCCAATTATTTATTATGTCGTTTGTCTAGGATTGAACATCCTTCTTCAGAAATACAAAAGTTAATTTCTACACTTGTTATTTGCATAACTAAATTAGAAACAGATGTTTCGTCTTCCAGTAATGATGAGGAATCAGACAGTGAAGGTCATATTAAAAATATTAGTAATGTTCAAAAAGTAATTTATAGAACAGAAACTATTAAAAATTTAAATTCTTTAAATATTAAATATAAAGGTGATTCATGTGTGCGTGCATTCCTTACTCGTTTAAATGAGTTAAAATTAGCTAGAAATATATCAGATAAAATTATTTTCAATGGTTTTCCTGAATTACTTGATGGTCCACCTCTTTATTGGTATCGTGCTAATAAACACCACTATGATAATTATACAGATTTGTGTAATGCCTTAAGAGAAGACTTTGATTATCCTGATTTAGATTATCAGTTATTGCAAGAAATAAGATCTCGTACTCAAGCTAAAGGTGAAACTATAGTCACATTTTTATCAATAATACTTAGTATGTTTGCAAGGCTTAATAAAGATATATCTGAATCTGAGAAGTTAGATATTTTATTAAGAAATATAAGACCAGAATACATGGACAAATTTTCATTTTTAGAAATAAAATCGATAGATGAGTTAAAGCGATTAGGTAAGCAATTTGAGCTAACTAAAGTGCATATGGATAACTTCCAAGAACCAAACTTAGGAAAGATTTCGTCTGTTCCAGATGTGAATTCCAATCATAATAAAACTTTTAAGTCACAATTAAGTAAAAATAAAAATCAAAGAATTAGTTCTCTTGTTAAAAATGATAATACTTCTAAGCAAAATAACAGCAACTATTTAAAGTGTTTCCGTTGTAATAAAAATAACCATAGTACTAAAGACTGTAGAGTTTCTAAAGAAAAAGTTTGTTATATCTGTGGTCAAAAAGGTGTAACTATTCGAGATTGCACTAAATGTAGTAATAAGAAGGATAATAATTCTAATCTTACAAAAAACTAATAGAGAAAGTCTTTTCTAGTAATCAAACATATCAGAAAGATCATTCCCACACTGTTAAGACTTATTTCGAACCACCTAAGGGAGATTTTAGACCATATATTGTAGTTAAAGTTTTGAATATTAATGTTAAAGGATTGTTAGATTGTGGTGCATCTTGCTCCATTTTAGGAAATAATTGTCATAAGCTATTTGAAGATTTAGGTTTAATGATTTACACATTGGATATTCCAGTGATTATTGGTGTTGCTAATGGACAAGAATTTACTTGTACCAGTTATATGCTATTACCTATTCAATATAAAGATAAGTTAGAGATTTTAAAATTTTATATTCAACCTGAGATTCAATTACCCATTCATTTTGGAATGAATTTTTGGAAAGCATTTAATCTATTACCAGAACATATTTCAAATATACATTTCTCCAATTCTATAGATAATATTCCATCATTGCCTGTCAAAAATGGTCTCATAATTTATAATGACTTATCATTTGAACAGCAACAAGAAATAGATTCAATTAAACTTTTATTTGAAAACATTAATACTGATAAAGTCGGTTTAGGAAAAACATCTCTTATAGAACACTCAATAAATACTAATGATGCTCTTCCTATTAAACAGAAATATTATAGGCTAAGTCCTGATAAACTAGTAGCGTTAGAAAAAGAATTAGATAGAATGTTAGAATCGGATATTGTAGAACCTTCAGATTCTCCATGGAATTCTCCGGTAGTAATGGTTGAAAAACCAAATGGTGATTTAAGACTTTGTTTAGATAGTAGAAAATTAAATTCAGTTTCTAAGTCAGATGCATACCCTTTGCCATATGTAAATTATATTTTAGATAATCTCAGAGATGCAAAATTTTTGACGTCCATAGACTTAAGTGCAGCATATCATCAAATTCCACTTGAGATAAACTCTAAAGAAAAGACAGCTTTTACTGTACCTAGACGTGGATTATTTCATTATAAACGTATGTGTTTCGGTTTAGTTGGAGCATCCGCTACTATGCAACGTTTAATGGATAGTTTGTTTACTGCTGAATTTGATAATAAGATTTTTTGTTACGTTGATGACATTATTATATGTACCTCATCATTTGATGAGCATATTAAATTATTAAAAGCGGTATATGAAAAATTGAAATTTGCTAATTTAACTATAAATACTAAAAAGTCTTTATTTTGTAGAAACGAATTAAAATATTTAGGTTATGTTGTAGATCGTTATGGTTTACGCACTGATCCTTCAAAGGTAAATGTTATTATGAATTTTCCTATTCCCAAGAATGTAAAAGATATAAAACGTTTTCTTGGCATGGCCGGTTGGTACCGTAGATTTATTAAAAATTTCTCACAGATAGCCCGTCCATTAACTAAATTAACTAGTAAAAAAGTAGAATTTATTTGGTCAGAAGAAGCTAATGAATCTTTTAGTCAATTAAAGACAGCACTTATTTCTGCTCCTATACTTAAATGCCCAAATTTTGATATTCCTTTTTATTTACACACAGATGCATCTTCGTTTGCTATTGGTGCAGTTCTCACTCAAAAACCTGATGATAAAGATCATCCTATTGCATACTGTAGTCGTACATTAAATTCTCAAGAAGTTAATTATTCCGCTACCGAAAGAGAATTGTTAGCTGTGATTTATGCATTAGAACAATACAGAGCTTATGTAGAAGGTAGAAAATGTTTTATTGTTACTGATCATGCCTCATTACAGTGGTTTCATAAATTGAAAAACCCCACAGGACGTTTAAATAGATGGTCTTGTAGATTGAGTCAATTTGATTTTGAAATTATTCATAGAAAAGGTAAAGAACACATTATTCCTGACGCATTGTCTAGAATTCAATTAGATTCCATTACCATTGATGTAGAATATGTCACAGATAATTGGTATTTAGATATTTTTAAAAGTGTTTTAAACACTCCACATTGTTATCCTAATTATAAAATTGAAAATAATAAACTATATCGTTTGAGTAAAAACAAATATAGACTTACTTCTCAATTTGATTGGAAACTAGTTATTCCTTATGAAAAGAGATCGGATATTTTAAAACAATATCATGATGATCCTACAGCTGGACATTTTGGTGTAGCTAAAACTCATTCTAGAATTAGTCAATTATTTTATTGGCCTACTCTTTTCCAAGACGTTAAAGATTATGTAGATTCTTGTGAAATATGTAAAACATATAAACCAGTTAATGTAGCTCAAGCTGGATATATGGGTAATCCCCGTATTATTTCAAAACCAGGTGAAGCGCTCTCGTGTGATATACTCGGTCCGTTTCCACCCTCATATTCTAGAAACCAATACTTATTTGTTTGTTCTGACTACTTTAGTAAGTATGTCACTTTATTTCCGTTAAGAACGGTAACTGCTAAAAACATAGTTAAATGTTTAGAAAAAGGTATATTCCTTATACATGGGGTACCAAAAATCATTTATGTTGATAATGGTCCTCAATTCGTGTCTAATGATTTTAGAGAGTTAATGAATAAATTTCATATGCCTCATATCTTTTATAATCCTAGATATCATCCTCAGACCAATCAAACTGAGCGAGTGAATCGTGATTTAGTTCGAGCAATTGCTTCTTATGTGCGTTCCGATCATAGAAATTGGGATAGGAACTTATCTGAGATACAATGTGCAATAAACACTGCAGTTCATGTAGGTACGAAATTCACTCCTTATTTTTTGGTTCATGGCCGTGAAATGATACTAGATGGTTCGTTTTATAACGCAGATTTTCCTCTTAATAGTGAATCTCTTAAAGTCGAGTCTCCTGTGAAATTCTCAGACAGTTTAAAAGAATTGGAAGGTATTTTTAATAAAGTTAGACATAACCTCCAAATTTCTTATCAACGTAATATTAAATATTACAATCTTAGAAAAAGACCCATAGAATATTATGAAGGTCAAATTGTTTATAAAAAGTGTTTTCCTTTGTCTAAGGCAGCAAATTATTTTTCTGCTAAGCTTTCTCCTAAATATGAGAAATGTGTCATACATAAAAAACACTCTCCTCTTGTTTATACTTTACTATCAATGGAAGGTAAAAACTTAGGTAAATTCCATATTAAAGACTTGGTGAGACCAGAAAAATCTCCACCAATAATTTAACTTCGTCTAATGTAAGTTTAATAGTGATGGTTATACTGTTAGTAATCCATGTTCTCATAGGGACTTAGATATTATATAGCCCTGGCATATTATCTGTTTTGTTTTTGTATATTGTTGAGGAAAATAATTAATTTGTATTTTCTCTCTTATAGGTGAGTTGTCTATCGTGTTGTAGTTAGCAATTCATACTCTTATGAGTACCTATTATATTTGCCGTTGTCTAGTATGAATGAAACTAGCAACTGTTGCTCCTTTGAGTGTTTTAGGTTATTATTTGAGTTATAGGTAGGATAAATGTCCAAAGCCATTGACTTTCGTTATCTCTAATATTTAAGGTTTCTTTAGTCGTACTAACTATTCTTAAGTATTTGTGTGTATAACACATTAGTTAATTTTATTTAAAAGGCCTTTATAAGTAGTCATAGTATATCTACCTAGTTAGTTTGTATATGTTTAGTTAGTACCTATACTTAGTTTACAGAGTTATTAATAATTCACTTAGTTTGATACGTGTTCGTAGTTCTGTTACATTATAGATAGTTATAGAAATGCACACATACTTAATTACTTGTAATAAAGTTAAATTTAAGATAAGGATACTTGAAGTAATAAAGGAACTTCACTGATTGTATTCTCTTACTGGATTATTCATTCCTGCAATAGGAATTTGTTCTATTTCGTTCTTTGTTCGTACGTTTCGTCGGAAAAGATACTTGAGATTACTTGGATTGTATTTGATAACTTGCACAACTATTTCAAAGTTGTTGTAGTAGGATTTTGTCCTCATTTTGTTTAATCTGTATTCGATGTTACGCTTTCACTTTCAGAGGATAGCGTAAATGTCGAATTATTTTATTTTAAAATTAAAATTTTAAAATAAAATAATTCTTTACCAACTTAACCGGTACTGTAATACTTTATACCCCACAAGACGCCTGATATTTTATGAAGGCGCATTTACTTCAAAACTCTAATATTGACTTCTGTTTAGTTACCTTTGTATGACACTAGATGGCGTGAGTAGTCTAAAAATTCGTAATTATTTACAATTAATTGTCAATGATGTCATCATTTTGGTATTCGACTCATTGTTAATGTTTTAACGTATAATGTACTCATTAATATGCTTTTCCCTTATTTTAGATTATTTAAATTGTTAACAAAATAATTGTTACATTAAAACTATAAACAAGATTCTATGCGTTATCATCGTAAAACTAAACGTAATATTTTTATGGAATCTGTATTTTTCTAGTTCGTCATCAGAGATGTGTAATTTCATTAGGTCATCCGATTGTTTATTAAGTCGATATCAAATCGTTTACTTTAATAGTTTATATCAAAACAGTGTTTATAATACCTGTTGAATACATAAAATTATGACATATTGTTGTGATATTTTGGTGTCAACGAACTTTCAGTTGTCAAGACATTGTCATACGATTGATTTCGTAAATATTATTAATAACTATTGATCCATTACCTGGATCGATATTAAATCGATTTGTGAGTAGGATCGTACTTGTTCACCCTAGTTGGTGCAACGTAGGTCGCAGTCTCTTTTGTTCCGGCTCCCTTGGAAGAAGGTCGAGGTCCCGGAACAAATTAGCGTGTCATCGACAGTTCCATAATGTGAGACCATCCGTTTCCCATTGGATATAGTCAATACGGCGATGGCGTATAGCCAAAGCACACGTACATTGGCCATTTAGGCAATGTTTTTGTTTAACTAAGTTTTGCTTCACCCACCGACAACGTGGTAAGTCTCCATTTTGTTCCTTTTTCAAAGTGTACATGGTGTAAATCTTCTTGTGAAACAATTCGTATTAATAACTAGGACTTTTCTTTGTTCTAGGGTTTCAATATAAGGTTGAAAAGTTGTACTTTTTAATATATGGCTGGATAATCTCCATGCCAAACCTTTTCATATATGGCTGGAAAATCACCATGCCTTTAACTTTTCAATGTATGGCTGGATAGCTTCCAGACCAATACCTTTTTAATATATGGCTGTGCCATCACTTTTTAGTATATGGCTGGGTAACCTCCATGCCAATACTTAATATACAACTGGATAATCTCCATGCTGTGTTAAGAAATCTTGTTTCATCTACCAAGTATGAGCAAGTCGGATCAAGCTGCAGTATTTATATGATGGATTGATCTCTGTATGAGAGCGAGTGTGGGTTTATGAAGTGACTTCACATCTCTATTTCACATTGTGACATCCTCTATTATTTAACTTGTTGGCGTTATATCTGGTAAAGTACTATTATATTATTTAAAGTAAGCATTAGCATTATAAGATTAAATTCTTAATGTTCCCTGCTAATATTGTATATGTAGCAGTGTGTGTTACGTTAGAAATAATTTATTTTCAGATACCCACTGTTATTATTATTTAACATAATTAAGAGTTTAATTCTCTCATTAATTTAAAGTTTGTCTACTGTTTTTTTCTTCTATTCCTTAAGTGTTAGTCAATATAATAAACTATTATTAATGTTCATCCTGTTTTAATTATTGATCCTAAGCTTTAGATCTTGTCCATCGCGTTTGAGAGCATTAGTTATGGCGCCCTCCTTTTATTTTATTTACTTTAGATATTCTTTTTGTTTTTAACTAATCTCCTCCAGGGTAGAATCAAGTAACTCACACCCTCAGTCTCATTGCAAAATAGCCGTAGATGCATTAACACGCAATTATTACAATGTGATAAGCTTACTGTACTCCATATACCATAAAATGTGTTCGTGGAAACAAAAATTATATTATTATTAACAACACCTACACTCTCTCTTTTCATGAATGTCTAGTCGCCTATTACACGACACCCACAGCAGTGGGTGGCCTATTCACACGGCTCTTCAACACAAGCCTGAAAGTATCGCGGTAAAGTGGTGCACTGAATATGAACAATACACTTATGAACTAATAAACGATTTATAAATTGATGTCGTATATAACGGGAGTTTTGTCCGACCTCGACGGCCTTAAGGAGGGTAATGTTTTTCAGGTGTATGTTTGTATGTGTATCAGAGTCTCCCAGTAATCCGGTGATCGTTACAACCAGTCTAATCTTAGAGTATCAGTGGCTCTTATTAATTGGGTGTCGGAGGTCAGATGGCAGTCGCTCCGTGTAAAATCCTGATATTCAGCCGCAATCGGTTAGGTTAGTACTGGAAGCCGACCCCAATGTAGTTGGAAAAAGGCTAAGCAGATCATGATGATGTGTATTCGTTTTAACGCCTTGTGTATCTCTATTTTTTAGTTATTTTTTTAGGTTGTCGAGATTTTTTCTTCTGACGTTTAACCTTCGCGTATCTTTCGTCAGCGTTTATTACTAGAGAGAATAATAAATAACTAGCTTTTATCTCTGTGCCTTCTGGTATGAAAAACATAAGTCAGTCCCGGATAGCGGTGTTATCAAGTGGCGGCTCCATAGAGTAGTGCCATCAATACTGTTCTATTCAGAGGCCAGTCGATACGTCTCCCCTTTGTTAGGTAAAGAATATTAATTGATAGACGGTGGACAATGCTGATAACTGCGATGTTTGATGAATGGAATATGTCGGTTTGTAAAGAATTGAGGTGTCTGTTATTGTGAGAAATGTGTTATTAGTACTGGGTATTCCACAATCTTGCAGGAAGGTTTGTCTTTTTGAATTAATATTATCTGCCTAGCCTTTTCCCTACTACATTGGGGTCAGCTTCCAGCCTAACCGGTTGCGGCTGAATATCAGTATTTTACACGAAGTGACTTGCCGTCTGATCTCCAAATTAATAAGAGCCACTGATACTCTAAGGTTAGACTGGTTGTAACGACTGTCATAGGCTTAACGTGTTAACCGAGTCATGGACGGGGTCGATATGTGAAAAATGGTCACCCATCCAAGGACTGACCGCGGGAAGTGCTGCTTAACCTCGCCGATCTGCGCGGTAGCTACGAGCCTCTCATATTTTTAAATTTATATGTGGATCAAATATTGATTAGGGGCCATCCATAAATTACATCACACGTTAAGAGGGGGGAAGGGGGTCGACGAAGTGTGACATTGTGTGACAAGGAGTGGGAGGGGTCCTAAGTTTCGTGACATCACATTTCAAAATCTAAAATATCTAAGTATTAAAACGTGAAATTTGAACTATTAACGAAAAACTTAAAAATATTTCCGACTCTGTGTGAATATAAGATTTAAATTGTTATGTTGGCGAGTTCCTCGAAAGCCTCGCCGTGATTTCAAATAAATGGAAATAAAATTAATTCCGGAACTGCTGCTTTAATTTAATAATTTTTGGATATAAAATTGCAAAATATGTGACGTCACACTAGGGAGGGGGGAGTCTCACAAATGTGACCAGCTGTGACAAGGACGGGGGAGGGGTAAAAAAAAGCATGAAATTCGTGTGACGTAATTTATGGATGGCCCCTTATTACTAAACTACACACTGGAGAGGTTTTGATGTGTGTGTCTGCCAACCCGCAGCGGGACAATGTGGTGGGCTTGGGTATGGACCCAAAAGTGGGATAGTGGTAGGCAAGTACAATATTGATACAATTAGTATGTAGATATGTGTATATTACATGGAATTTTCTTCTATAATTTTTACCGAAACTAAGACAGTGTTAATTTTATTGACGAATCATTAATTTTGTCGGCACGGTTGGCGCAGTGGTTGACAGATCGACTGCTGCGCTATGTATCGCGGTTTCGATTCCCGCACGGAACAAATATTTATATGATTTACAGATAGTTTTTCCGGGTCTGGGTGTTTGTGTATGTGAATATATATGTTTGTAAACGCACCAACGATACAGGAATTATTCCGAGGGGGCAAGGTTTTTTTTAAAAAAAGAAACGAATGACTAAGGCTTACCGCTTCTCATTCTGAGAAGAGACCCTTACCCAGCAGTGGGACAGTAATGGGTTGAATTTATTGGGACATCTAACAAAGCGGGGCAGCGGCGCGCACCCACATAACCGTTCGGGACGCGCAGCCGAAGTGCCTCCAGCACCTCCGGGTGATACACTAGACCGCGCAGCACCCTCACGACGTATTTCACCAGCGCGACGTCCCTTCTCACAGCCAGTCTGATGTACCCAAATGGTGGTGTAAAATGTATTAAGATAGTTTGTGGTAATACAGGGTTACAATGTTTAGTGAAGTTGGGTTTTTATTCAAACCTTGTGAAATATTTACGAGTATTTTTTTAATAACAGCACTAGCATCTATTCAATAATGTATTCTCATAGACCATTACCCTCGTCCATTACAAAATCTTTTGATAAAAACTTAATTAAGATAATAAATCCTTCATATTGCTAAAATGTTTATAGAGCTACTTAAACAGTATTAACATAAAAAACAAATTACTATTTGTTACAAAAAGTTTTAGTAGATTCTGTCTAAACAACTATAATAGTCTAAGATTAAAGTAATACAGGATAGGTCAAACGATTTAGTAATTACCTAAAAGTAGGTATATAGTGTAACATCTACCCTCACCTACCTACACCTACCGGAGCTCTAAGGCCATCTATTTATATAAATACTTAATCCGGAATAATAATAACTGTTTTTATAATCATGTAAATTCGTGTTACATATAATAATGTGGTATAGATAATATTATTTATGTTTCTACAATTATCGTTATAAAATAAGATTGTCTACTGATTTTTTTGTAAAGGTTACTTGGAGGGTACGTAAAATTCGTGTCAATAATAAAAACTACTCCCGACTGTTAACACGTAATTTAGTTTTACTGTGCCGGCTTTGTATATTGTGTCATAATAATGAAATGACACCACATTAATAATGATACACCAATGATATCCGAGAAGGATCAAAATGTGTGGAGATGAATGTAGGCAATTATGGTAAAAACCTGTCCCCGATAGCCAATCACCTCTGGATTAGTACTTCAGTTGCTGCCAGAATCAACCTTCTGTTTATCGCCGCACTTCAAATCACTAGAATAAAAAAAAACGTTACCTTTAATACGTCTCAAACAACACCTTTAGATTATACCTTTTTTGAAAATGATTCATAATCCTAAAATAAATACAGAAAAACTTACACGTCTCATAGATTTAACAACTTGCAGTAATCAAACATGATAGAATAGTATTGAAAAATCTTTGTTTTTCTCTGTCCTGCCACAAATATGAGTCGTGCACGTCCTATCCAGTGCAATGATTCCAAGTTCCCAACTCGCCACAAACTAAATGCCGCCTGTTCGCCACGATAAAAGTATTACAATCAAACATATTTTAATGTGCTCCCCTACTTGTAAGCAAGTTGCACTACAATTTTACACAAATGTTACAGTTTGTTCTTAGTTAAACATGTATGTAGTTTACTGCTCTGCCTATTATGTTTTGTGGTGTTGTTTTCTCTTAGAAATATCTTTAGAACGTAGGAACTGAGTATACTTAACACATTCGACGCCACGGAATAAAATGATAATGACGCAGCATGACTCGCGCGGCCTCCTAGAACAGTGTAAACACATCAGCACTCTAAAAATATATATGTTGTTATGTCTGTTTTTCTGATAATATTCTTGCATTAAACATGCATATTTAATAATAGTATTATAAAACAAAGTTGACGGCACGATTGGCGCAGTGGTTGAGAGATCGACTGCTGAGCAACGTGTCGCGGGTCCGATTCCCGCACGGAACAAATTTTTGTATGATCTACAGATATTTGTTTCGGGGCTGGGTCTTTGTGTATGTAAATACACACCGTGCCTCGGAAAGCACGTAAAGCCGTTGGTCCTGCGCCTGATCTCTCTCCGGTTGTGTCGGATTGCCGTCCCATCGGATTCTAGAGTGAAGGAATAGAGAGAGCATCTGTGTTTGCGCACACACTTGTGCTCTATAATATCTCCTGCGTAGTTGGCTAATCTCCGGTGAGATTGGCCGCCGTGACCGAAATCGGTGAGGAGGACATTATTATTATATTATTATTAAAAAACAAAAAGTCGATTTTTTGTCAATTTCAAATCTTTTGTACGGCTTATAGGGAAAGTTAACTATCGCCCAGCATTGTCCGACATGGCGTTAAACGTGTTAACACTTGTATGAGTAGGTTCTTCTTGTCGTAATGTAATGTCGTTATTTTAACGTCTTCTTCTTGACGGCATGGCTGACGCAGTGGTTGATCGATTGACTAATAAGCTACGGGTCGCAAGTTCGATTCCCGCACGGAACAAATATTTTTATGATCTACAGATAGTTGTTTCGGGTTTGATTGTTTGTCTATGTGAATATTTGTGTCTGTAAACGCACCCACGATACAAAAATTATTCATAGTGTGCGGCAACGTGTTTTTATTTTAGAGAGAAAGAGATTTTAGTAGTTGTGTATATTCAGTATAATTAGATCAATTTGTATAATTTACTCCAAATGACTGTCATTTAACCTTCGCCAGTATCTTAAAGTTAGACCAGAGGTCATATTACTTACGGGTTTTAGACTGGCTATGACGGTTTTTATATGTAGAAATATTTGTGTAGGCTTTCTCATCAGTCTAGTGGTCGCAAGCATCTTTGTTGAACACGAGGTCCAGATTGATCCCCGGCTCGGGAAATGTGTAGTTATTTTTCGACCAGAAATTTCTCAGTAATCTAGAGTTTGGAAATGTATCCAGTACATGGCAAAAGTCTCGACCCTTTGCAATGGAGCTTAACGACGGCATCGGTGACATGTAGGTGTACAAAAGTACACATCTCACGAACTCTTCAAGGAATAAAGGCGTGATGCTCTAGTGATGGTATTTGTTTATTCTGTTTTAAAAGAAAACCTTTAGAAAATAATTGAAATTCTAAAAAGTATATTTATTCTCTTGAAACTCAAAACTTTTAGGCTTTTATCAAATAGATTTAACTATCAATGTTATTTTATACATTAGTAATGTTTTCTCTTTTATTAGTAGATATATACACAAAAAAAAATGTCAACAGTGAATGCAATAAGCCTTTTGACAAGTCTCGTAAAGAACGTAATATGTGCAAATAATAAAAATATTTCAATTTTTATTTTTCATGGCTATGCTTATTGAAGTTCTATGTTAACGTTCAGACGCTTTTACTTAAAGTAAGTAATCCTATGTGTGACAACGTGTCACAGACAGTGCTTATAGTGCTAAGTATATTTAAAGTGTCAGAAGTTAGAATTTAGTGTTATAATTATTTATAGGTAAATATGTTATGAGGGGCTAGTAGCTACATAGGTACCGCGCAGATCTATCGATCTGCGAGGTTAAGCAACGCTTGACGCAGTCAGTCCTTGGATGGGTGACCATTTTTCACATATCGAAACCCCTCAGTGCCTTGGAAAGCACGTTAAGCAGTTGGTCCCGGGTGTCATACGAAAACCTATGACAGTCGTTACGGGTGTCAGTAGCCCAAAAGTCTGACAACTATTCTGACCTTAGAGTATCAATGTCTCCCAGTAATTGGGTGGCGAAGGTCAGAAGGCAGTCGCTGCGTGTAAAATACTGATATTCAGCCGCAACCGGTTAGATTGGAAGCCGACCCCAATGT
The DNA here is from genome assembly GCA_947562105.1 of Shargacucullia verbasci. Lineage (NCBI taxonomy): Eukaryota > Metazoa > Arthropoda > Insecta > Lepidoptera > Noctuidae > Shargacucullia > Shargacucullia verbasci. Next base: position 2,073,032 of record OX387283.1, read on the forward strand.
AGTTGGGAAAAGGCTAGGCTGATGATGAGGTAAATATTCTCAATTCCATCCATTCTTGCTTTAGCTTGTCTTTTTGTGTAGCTATATTTAAACTATTGAGAAAATTTGACTGCCTCAATGGTCTAGTGGTCGCAAGTGCGACTGCTCGTGAGATCATGGGTTCGATTTCCAGTTGGGCAAAGTGTTATTGGGTTTTTTTGTATGTCAATTCTCAGTAGCAGCACAAAGTCTGGACCTGTGCCCGCTAAGTGGCAATAGATTCGCGCCTTATTACATGGGACTCAAGAACGGCATCGGCGAAATGTTGATGTACAAAAGTACACCTCTGCCTAACCCTTCGGGGAATACAGGCGTGATGCTATACAATACATTTTATACATCAATTTCAAATCAACATCTTTGCCATTATGCAGATTTTGTAAGAGTAGCATCATCTTATAGAAAAAAAATCTAGGACGAGTATGGAACTGTGCCTGATGTTATAGGCTGGGGCTAATAACGACATCAGTGAAATATAATGGTACATCTCTGCTTAACGTTTCGGCGAATACATGCGTGATAATGCAGTATCAACAGCCAAAAATGTTTTCAAATATTCAATACAGATTCATGTAAGTTTTGAAACCATTCGTTCATTCAACTCGCTCTTCAGCTCATTATCTTTTTAATGGATTCCGTGACCGAGTACTTAATTAAAATCTTTTGTTTTTGCTGCTCCTCCTCAAACTTTTAGTGGTTTAGTGGAATTAACTTTTGCATATTCTTTGCTTTTAGCAGTGATAGCCTAGCGGTTGAACGTTTGCCTTCCATGTAGAAGGGTCTGAGTCCGAACCCGGCCCGCACCTCTGACTTTTCGGAATCATGTGCGGATCAGAATTTGATTATCACTTGCGTTTATGGTGAAGGAAAACATCGTGAGGAACCCTGCACACCTGAGAGGGCTCCATAAAGCTCTTGATGGTGTGTGTAGTCCGCCAACCCGCATCGGGCCAGCGTGGTGGACTAAAGCCTAACCCTTCTCGTTCTGAGAAGAGACCCTTGCCCAGTAGTGGGACAGTAATGGGTTGAATTTATTATATTCTTTGCTAGTGTTTTGAGACACAAGTACCTGATATGATTTTTTTCCTTTTATTTTTACATACAAAACATTGTACCTAATCTGTATTCCTTGAAGGATTGGGCAGAGAGGTAGGTATTATTGTACATTCACATTCTATCGATGCGCTTATAGGTAAGCCTATTGCATCTACCGGACAAAATTCTTAACTGCGGGCTGCTTCTGAGAATTTCCATACCAAAAAACCCAATAACATTTTTCCCGAGAAACGAACTCAGAACCTCACGCTCAACAGTCGCACTTGCAACCACTAGACCTAACACTTAAAACAAAATATTATTCCATTTTTAAATTTAATCAAAATCATATATTATATTAAGCTGTAACTGAAATACAGCCACCAACACAACTGCTATTACTTATGAAATGTATTCTTATGAAAATGAACTTAGAACACTTATGATAAGGTTTAGAATTGCTAGCAAATAAATTTAAGAACGCCCAACCGGTGTGTCTGACTGCACAAAACGTGGATTCTAAAGAAAATTAATCATATAAGCCCCTTATTCGGAATTCCTCAGAGACTTAAATCTTCATTTGAGTTGAAGGCATTTACTCAACACTAGCTTTATTCCGCGAGTTCACGCTTAAATTCGAATTAATTCATCTAGAGGATACTAAAGTCGGAATTTAAATTAAATGTTAGAACTTCAGATAGAATGCTTGATCAAAATTTTTGCAATAGTTTTCAGTGCGATGTTGTAACTAATACAGAAGGTCTAAACAAAAATGGATAATCAGTACGACGATCCCGAGTAAACAAATTATTTTACATTTTACTTTAAAGGTAAACTTCATACATTGTTAAAAGGTGGATGAATGTACAAATAAAAGACAAAAAAGTATATTTAAACATAATAGCATTCTTTCGTATAGTTACGTAACGTTTTGGCTGCAAGGTCAAGGTCCGTGACAGATCCTGTGAACCTTAAGCATCAGACAATAAGTGTTATTTATGAACGGACGTAATATGAGCCGCGCGACCCATAATCGGGTTCACAAAACTATTAAAACCGAAAAAATTTACGTAAAAGCACTGCACCACATCACTGTCAACTGACTCTTCGATATTTGATTAACATGAAATGAAATTTTTAATTTTGCAATTAGGATTTTTCAATCACTTTTACACGTCTTTTTTTTAACTAGATGGCGTCGGCATTTCCTATGACTATCCCTGAAAAGAAACGCTGAAACAAACTCAGGGGTCAAGTTCTATTGACCAAGGTCTGAAGACTTTTCAATCAAAGAACAAGCCAGCCTTCTGGTCACGCGTAGTGTTGACAAACCGTTTTGCAATACCTCTAAACAGGAGACGTGCATTTGAAAATCTTTACTTTGGGTTTCAAAGAAAAGTAAGAGGAATATATAGTGTTCTACAAACGCAGGTGTAAAGGTGGATAGATATAAAACAGTGTTTTATTCTTGTCTTTGTCACAAACATCAATTCCAAAATATCAACGTACAAATCAACATTACCATATTTTTATAAAGCAGTATGATAATTTGTGGGTTTATGTTTGAGATTCGTAAGTCTCATAATCTAGACTTAAACATGGATTAATCTTTGAATTTTAGCAGCCATAAGCTTGCGGTTTTGCTTTGTTGGTCTGTTTGTTGTGTTTAAAGAGATGCATATTAATAGATAAGATTGATAGTACAAAGAGAATGCTTAGGTATACAAATAAAAAATAAACTTATTTGAAAATTAATGGAAGGTTTTTTTCACTTAACCACTAAAAGAATCACATAATTCATAAAGGGATTTATTTGCCCTTTGTGACTCATATCGATTTTTTTCTGTTAGTCCTAATTATACACATACAGCAGTTAGCTACCAATTTGCTTTTGCATGGGCTAAAATCAAGGCTATTTCAACCTCCATTGTTCATTAGCGCTTTCATGAAATTTTCTCACGCCTTCGTAGAAAAATCATCAAGATTAGTGTGGTAGTGATTGTCCAAAGCAAAAAGGAAATACTTAGGTACCGTTGCTCTTTCAATGTACCCACAAGGCTACCTTTAAATATAAAATTCAAATTAGTAGCAGAAAACAGTTCCACAAAACCAACTGCTAAGTATTAAAATGGCTTCCATTTTGAAAGTAAGATCATTTCAGCAGAAGCCTAAATTAATATCCAGCAATAGCGGATCACAATCAGCTCAAAGTAGATTATTACAAAAAGACATAAAGACTTCAAACGGTATGTGTGCACAGAGAAAATAAGAAAGAATAAACTGCAGATTTTTTCAAAGCTTTTCGCCGAAATTGAGTAAGGATTTTTTTGTTACAACAAAGGGATTCGATTATAGGTGAAGGGAGCGGGTGCCATAACACTTGTGTGTTTGAGTGTATTGGAAGAAGCGGTAGCGAGTTTAATATTGCTGAAGGATTCTTTTTGTTACCCGTAGATCTAATAAATTCAATGGTCTCTTCTCAGGCAAGGGTCTCTTCTCAGGACGAGAATGGTTAAGCCTTAGTCGACTACGCAGGCCCGGTGCGGATTGGTGGACTACACACACCATCGGGAACTACCTCGCTGCATGGACGGCAAGTAATCAACCTCGCGGTTTTGTATTTGTATTGATTGCTTACCTTCCATGCTGGAGGGTCTGAGTTCAAACCCGGCCCGTATCTCTGACTTTTCGAAATCATGTGCAAATCCGAATTTGATAATCACTTGCGTTTACAGTGAAGGAAAACATCATGAGGAAACCTGTACACTAAGAGGGCTCCATAAAGTTCTCGATGGTGTGTGTAGTCCGCCAACCCGCACCTGGCCAGCGTGATGGACTAAGTCCTAACCCTTCTCATTCTGAGAAGAGACCCTTGCCCAGCAGTCAGACAGTAATGAGTTGAAATTATTTATTTTATTTAATAATTATAAATTTACTTTTTATTTTCTGAAAAGAGTATCCATGGAGTTTCTTGCCGGTCTCTTTTTTACAGGACCTACCCACTTTTGGAAGCGTCCACCTTAGATCTTGACTTTTAAAAGTGCTTCCAAAGAGCTAGTTGAAATAAAAAATATCTGACTTTAACAAATACTCCCATTTTCACTTTATTTGAATTACAAAGAAAAAAGTTAACAAGTTAAATTGACGCTTTCGCCTCACTAATAAAAACTTACCCTACAAATTTTCGCCTGAGATTGCACGCAAGCGTTGCCGAGTTGCTCATTATATGTCCTGTTACCTATTTATAACCGGCAGGACTCGTGGCCCAACAGGACTTACAATTTATAACTAGTTAACACTTCGCGGATAGATAAAGTTAATTAAGAATATTTTTACTATGGATAAAAAAGATTTTTGATTGAATTGTCTTGATTAGTCTTGTTGTCAGTGTTCAAAAGCGCGGCCGGTAAGCGTGAGGTTCTGCTTTGAAATCCCAGGTCGGGCTAACTGTAATTGGGTGTAATCCCTCTCTTAGTAAAAGTTTGGAGTCTCAAATTATGCCCGGTAGATGGCAATAGGTTGTTTTATTCCATGCCTTCCTGCCAGTCTTTTTTCAGATCTGGCAATCGAACCCAGGTCACGCGCGGAAATCGTAATCATTAAAACTAAAGAGAAAGGGTAGTATGTCAAGGACGACCTTCATTTGAATTAGAGTCAATATTATGATACCAAATGATATAAGAATCTCGTTTTTCTCAATAACACATTATTCTAAAAATATATAAAACACATAATCAGATCAACACAATAAGTAATCAGGAAATATACACAATAAATATAATCAACGAAGCGTACTATAATGGTCAATTAGACGATAAGGAAAAACGAGGGATTAATACAATTAAGATAACGGATTCGTACGAAGCCTTCAAACTGTAAGCAAAAAGTAGTAAGTAGGTCTCAAAGTCAAAGACAAAGTCAAATGTTTTTATTTCAACTGGGCCTTTACGGGCGCTTTTAAAACGTTATGATTATAGTTGCGCTGTTCTACAAGTGGGTTGCTCCTATGGAGAAGAGACCGGCAAGAAACTCCATGGATACTCTTTTCAAAAAACTGTTTAGATATGAAGGATTTAAAAAAAAACCATAAATTAGCGTTTTGATTTCTTACTCGTTGAACCAAGGACTCAGATTCATAGGACTACACAGTACCACACAACTAATTCGCATCGGCATAATTCGTAAAACCGACCACACCCGAACTGAGTACGAATTCAAAACCACGAATGTTTATTAGTAGTGCAGTAAAAAATGATCTTTATGCTGACGCAATAAGTTGCCAAATGCCAGTTGTTGTTCAAGTACATCGATGTAAATTATTTATTGGTACGGCACGCTTGGCGCAGTGGTTGGGGCGTCGACTGCTCCGCTACGGGTCGTGGGTTCGATTGCCACACGAAACAAATATTTGTATGATCTACAGATAGTTGTTTCAGGTTTGGGTGTACGTCCATGCGAATATTTGTGTTTGTAAAACAATACAGGAATTATTCCTAGTGTGATGATATATATGATTTTAAAAAGCTCATCACTACATGATATATAATAAAACAAAGTCCCCCGCCGCGTCTGTCTGTCTGTCTGTTCGCAATAAATTCAAAAACTACTGAACGGATTTTCATGCGGTGTTCACCAATAGATAGAGTGATTCATGAAAAAGGTTTAGGTGTATAATTCGTTAAGGTTTTGTGTAAATTAGCTGAAATATGACAATGATAGTTGAAGATGTCAGTAAAAATCATGCCGACTGGGAGCTTTGCTGGCGTGCGCCGAGTAAATGCTCGACGTAACAGGCTGATACGATACTACGACAGAAAAAAATGAAGGCGTATTTGCTCTGCTACCCGTGCGAAGCCGGGGCGGGTCGCTACTTGTTCATATGTAGTAAAATGAGATAATAATTATTAATGAGGTAATTATTTATTTTGGAACTAGGATTTTTCAATCACTTTTACACGCCTTTTTTAACTAAGTAGATGGCGTGTCATGATGAGCGCATATACTATTAACATAGCTCTTATACTAAACTAATATATGCTTGTGGCTTTGCTCGTCCGGCACGTATGGTGTGCCCCAAGAGACACATAACGTGGTTTTCGTGTTTTCCAACAATTTACATGTAAAATTTCTAACACGTGAGAATTTTTATCTTGAAAATTTTGCATCCAGCTGTTTTGAAAATATTTGTTTGCTTTCGATTTTAATTTTATGTCGCAGTAAATCAATATCTAATAATGTTGGCTTACTGATCATTTTGGCTTGCATCCAGAATATATTTAAGTACGAATATTATAAGTTTCAATGCTGTGTTATTCTACGCAGTTAGTTTTAAGTCAAATGAGGAAGATTTTGTGAGGACGAGCCATTCTATATCGGACTGTGTGACTGATTATGTAATTGTGTAATGTAGTTTTGTTCCACATAACATAACACTTGTTTCCTGAAGGACTAGACGGAATTTTAATATACTATTGCTGTTATTAAGTCCCATTATAAACAGGGTGAGGTTATCCATCTATCAGGCATAATGCCAAACATTCGTCTGCTACTAAGAATTTCAGAAAATTTACAGCTTTCTCTTCTCTTTCATTTAAGAGCTTAGCGCTTGTCGGGGGAATAACAGCTTTACCGATCAGGAAAACGAATCTAGGACCTAATGCTCAGCAGCCACACATGCGACCACAAGACCAATGAAACTTTTAGAAGGAAGATAAGCAAAGACCTTTTGAACTGTCCCTTCTCCTTGTACTCTTTATTTACAACCGCAACTAGTGTAACTAGAATCATAATAACGTTATAAAGTGCCTGCGATAAGTTTATTTGAATTTAAACCTTATTCTATGATATCGTTAGGTATTAAAATGCCATAAGATTCTTCAATAATACCTCGACAAGTAGGAACTATTTATAAGAAAATTCCGTCTAAACTCATATTCCGTTTATATCTGAGTACAAAATAATACGTAATAAAGAAAAAAATACCAACATGCCAGCTTTATTTTTCATCTCCAAAAAGCCTAACTAAAACAAGACTAAATATTTCATCTGGGACACGAGACTTCGTATCGTCATACGTCATGACCTAAAGGTATATATTCATGAACATCGTTGTTTATATAAACATAAGTTGTAGGTGGTTCTTTTGTAAAACCATCTTTATGCATCGGCCTCACTGTAAGCTATCATTTAGCTAAGGTGTTGTTTCATACTTTGATTATTAATGCGAGGTGCAAACCTAACAACAAACATCAGACCCTACAGCTGCGTGAGCTTAATGTTTAGCTTGCAGTATAGCCTGCGCATTATAGTTCTTGTTTCTGGTCATTTTACAAGGAACTCTAGGTATCGAGACCCAGTTACTGCTTCCCTGACAATTGTCAGATCTTCTACGTAACAGAAGAGTGTGTTGCCACTTGATTCAACATGATAAATTTCAAACAAACAGTGCAAGTAAAATTAGGAATGAAAAATTCGAAACATACATACATTAAATCATAAATAGCATAGCGCCTGTATTCCCCAAAGGTTTAGGCAGAGGTGTAGGTACTGTTGGATTCCCACATTCCGCCGATGCCATTACTGAGTCCCATAGAATCGGGGGCGATATTACCGTCAACCGGGCACAGTTTCAAACTTGGTTCTGGTACTAAGAATTTCAATACAGAAATCAGGTTCCCAATAACACTGCCCGACCACCAGCAGGAGGTCAATCTCTTAAAATAAAACCTTACAAAATACCCGAAAGTATGTACCTATCCTAATATTTTGTAGATTTCCACGTAAGTTACCGGGCCGTAAGATCGTAAACAGCTACTCAGTGGGTAGATAAGTAATAAAGGAACCCAAAATTCCACCTCTAAGCTGAAAGTGTTTGTACGTTAAAACCATCTAAGAATTTTCCGTGGAACATTTCCTCGCAGTGGAATTCGATTAATTTGATAGCACTTTAGATTTAAAACCACTGAAACCTCTATTGGTGTTGTGTTTGTTATATGCCTGTACTGTTAGACTGATAAAGGTCCAAATAAACAGTGTGAAAACAGAAAAGCAATCTTCGGTTTAAAGACATTTATTTCTCAAAAAAAAGAACATTACGGTTCACTTACATGTTGAGAAATGTATAGAAAATATATAGTAAAAGTAGATACAGTCTCTGTGATCCTATATAGTTATACAAAACAACCAAATTAAAAGATTAAAGATTCAGTAAGAGTAAAACTTAACAATTAAACGATTTAGTAGGTGACATTCGGTGTTAGAATTTCGTTCTTACGTATTTTTCTAGGGCTTTTTTAAATGTATACCATCTGTTACTGTTAAACACATCATCGGGTATTTCATTATAAAGTTTTGCTCCCTCATATAGTATATTTTTCCTACCATAGTTAGTTCTAGGTTTTCTTAATTCTATTTTGTCTCGTCGTCTTGCGTTATATGTGTAAGTTTTCTTTTTAAAGTTAAGTTGCGAATGTGTGCCTTGTGTTATGATTTTATGTATTAAGATGCATGTTTTAAGTGTGTAGAGTTGGTTAATTTTAAGTATTTTTGTATCATTGTAGATTTTAGTGGTTGGTGTAAGATAGTAGTAGTTGTAGAGTGAATCTTGAGTAAATCTTATTTTGTTGTATTAAGACACATGATGCGATTGCCAGCCAGACTAGACTGGATTAGTGTCTTTGCATCTCTTGACCGCTTAAAAATCGAGCTACAGACATAATTTGTCTCTTTTACACTATTTTGTAAAGTTTCAAGTAGATCTAACATTAAATCTAAAAAGATTTAGAAAAAGATAAATGATATTTTATTTTGTAAATATGGCTACAAATATCTACATAGTCATAAATTCAACCTATTACTGTCCCACTGCTGGGCAAGGGTCTCTTCTCAGAACGAGAAGGGTTAGGCTTTAGTTCACCACGCTGGCCCAGTGCGGGTTGGCGGACTACACACACCGTCAAGAACTTTATGGAGCCCTCTCAGGTGTGCAGGTTTCCTCACGATGTTTTCCTTCACCGTAAACGCAAGTGATAATCAAATTCTGATCCGCACATGATTTCGAAAAGTCAGAGGTGCGGGCCGGGTTCGAACTCAGACCCTCCTGCATGGAAGGCAAGCGTTCAACCGCTATCACTGCACTACATAGACATATCATGCAAAATTACATAATAAATGAAAACAATATACAAACTTTATCATTAAGGTAACATAACAAAAATATAATTTATATGAAGTACCAAAATATGTTGGCTTATACTTTTTATTTTTATGGAATGACAATTTATGATTTGTGACTCTACTTGGTAAAATTCTAATATTCTTATTCTACTAATAATTATTTCTAGTAGGGCAAACGCCGATTATGTAATAGCTATGGCCTGCAACTTCGTCTGCGTGAATTTTTTATATATTAATATTGTCTAACCAATGTTTTGACCCGGGTATGTCTTCAAACTGCGGCCAGACACCGGAGGACGGGCAGCAGCGTCCTCTCACTAATCGGTGAGCCACTGCGATCCCCAAGCCGCCTGCCAAGCGTGGGAATTATGGCAAACCCCCCCTTGAGGGAGGCCTTCGTTCAGCAGTGGACGTCTTCTGGCTGATGATGATGATTTATGATGAATCAATGTTTTGCGACAATGATTAAAATAAGCCAATGTTCCTCTCCAGGTTCCAGGTTTTACTACCTACATATTAGTAAAATTTCATAATGATACATTCAGTGGTTTAGTCGTGACGAGGTAACAAACAGACGGATAAAGTTACTTTCGCATTTATGATAGTGTGGTTAGAGACCGACTGTGTTACATAATATTCTATTATTCATGTTTCGATTAAAAGTTATAATTGTTATTAGTGTTTATAATAACGTCAAGAACAGTTACAAAGTTCCACCCTTGAATTTTGAATAGGCTTGAAAAAATCAACGACACAGAAAACTAAAAGAAGAGTTCAAAAACGATTAATTTTTTCCTTCTATATAATTTGTGTAATGTCTTTGTTAGAAACCTTCCAACATCTACAAAAAACTGTCATGCATGCAATTTCCTCGCTGTGAGAAAAAACGAAACATAATCTAAAAACATGGAGCAACAGCCTTATCGAGATCGTGGAACATTGTTAACAACAGCGACTATCAATCAATGTCGACCTTAGGGTTGTGCTATGTAATAATTTCATAAAACGTTCATTCAATGAAGTTTATTGGCTCAAATATTTGCGCTGATTCGGTTTGGCGTAGTTTTTTGAGCGAAATGTAAAAGCATCTTAGTAATTTCTCTTGTCATAATATAGACTGAGGAAAGAAGGAATGGATTTTTATGTTACGTATTTGGGGGCATTATATATCAATAATGCCACATTTACTTGATATTTTTTTAAACATAAAATTAAAATGCGTACAGTTCTTTTTAAACATTAGCTGCTTCGATTTTTTTTAAGTACCTTAATGCAACAATTCTTTCCTACTCTTATCAGAGATTGAAGTATGATAGGAAAGAATTTACTTTTTTACATTTAGGATGTGTTCATAATGGGAGGCCAGGATTCCTAATTTGTTTTAAAAAATACTCTGCTCTTACTTTGCTATTATATGGTACCATTTACAAACAAATCACAAATACATATGTATATTATTAAAGTCAAAGGCATTAAGGGCATCGGTGACGGTGTGGGTATCCTCTACTTAATGGATGATTCCATGTTATTTCAAACGTGGGATACCTATTTGTACTAACAATATGTCTCCAAGGAAACAAAACATTCAGTCTCAATGCACACTTTAATCCCAATACAGCTCCGCATCCAAATACTGTCGACACGTCCTCGCTCTGAAGCAATTCATTTTGTTCTATTGTCTTGTAAGAACCATTACAATCTATTATGAATTCGAGAGTCACTTGGGAATGTTTATATTTGTCATCTGAAAGCTTTATACTTCGATATTGCATTTCTCACCGAGTATTGGCGTAAAGTAGAAAGATAGTGTTGATGCGTTTGATGGGTGGATAGTGAGAGTCTAGTACTGAAAACTCAAATTTCTTCTTCTTATCACTTTATTTCTCCTTCTTTCTGTATGTGTGCTAATTTATTGTCTCCATGTAACTTGCCAAGGCATCAACGATAGCTTTTGACCTGGGGTCGTATCCTATCGCCTCTAGCGATATCATAAATGAAGAATCCAGATCAAGCTCTATTCAGAGTCCCGGTCAAAGATCTAGTGTGAGTTTTTAGAGTGAGAATGATTTTGCGATCGGCGCTTCGATTGATGAAGAGCTTGGAACAGCCCAATCGACACTAGTGCTTCAAATTACTACTTTGCACCCGTCTGTCATTATAAAAGTCTGTTTGATTTCTATCCCTTAGTATCTGGTGAGTGCCAGGAGGGTTGAAATCGCTTTTTAACGACATGTTTAAGACAGATGAAACATCGATATTTGAGGTACAAATTAGGTTTTTTTTTATATGTGTACTGTATATAACCAATTAGGTAATAAATCATAGGCTCATCTACGATAGCAGATTCTACTGTCAACCCGCTATTCTGAAACTCACCTTTACCTTTAATCTAATCTTTAATCTAATAGGTTCTGGAAAGTTTATGACAACATACTGAATATTTCTTCAGAAAACACGCTGTATACAATAACAGATCCTTTATCCCATTTCATTACGACACCACTCCCAATTAGGATAACACTTTACCCCATCTTGGTATCATAAAACTGGATCGCGCTCATAAAACAAGATATCTAATATTATTAAACATCTTAGCGATATAAATATCCTATATACACCAGTATAACGCCGCATTATGCCGCGAGGGCGTAATATCTAGAGTAATTCAAAATAGAGGCTCACGGAGAAGTATAAAGAATTCTATCAACGCGGTATTCGCGCCTGTTCGCATTTGGCCGGGCGTTTTGAATGGGGCGTTTCTGAGAGCGACAATTTTCATAAGTAAAGCGAATTAAAGGTAAATAAGGTAGCTTATACACGGCTAATTTAAAATTAACAGAAATTTTATTGTTGATACAAGTTAAATCTTTATACGCATAAAAAATTTCATTTACGTATTATTTGCAAAAGGTCGTATTAGGCCGGGCGTTTTTAGTGGGGCGTTTTTGACAAAATTAAACACTTGCCTGAACCGATAAAAAATAATTTATAACCCTTGCCGAAACAATAACAAGGAAAATGATTTTCTTCGGATTACCCAAAATTACGACCATGCGGTATTTGCGTTTAGGTATTAAATTAAACCGAATTGGCATGACGCCATAGTCGCTTATGACTCCAACCACACTTGTACGTACTGGCACCACACCCCACTTCTCACCTCACATAGGCAAGTGTAAATATGAAATGACTTGTCGACTGAGATGAAATAAACTGTACAATCTGAGGCGTCGTTTGTTGTAGCTCTGCAATGATATGAATTTGGACATCGAGTATGGAGACGGCTTGTCCAATAATTATGAGGCTTAAGAGATTGTAGTACTGACTTTTCGTATACGCAGATTAGTCAAACAACGGACGTATTACCACTAGTACAATTTTTTTTGTTTATTTTATTACCCACCTATTTCTTGTTTTGTACGCTAGTTCTGTTGCAATAAAATCTTTTTTGTTCTCTTTCTTTCTTTCTTTCTGATTAAAGAACACATACGATAATGACTGGTGCATGCGTTCCGTCTGTAAGGACAGCTCCGCTCAAATCTGTCATGGCACTGGTACTTTCTTCCAAAGGCCAGTCCAGACGTTGACCTATATTGTTCTTACACATCTTCTATGTACTGTGTCACAAACATAGACTTAGAATTTCGCTTACGCTAAAAATCTATGGTCACAAACGATATTTAAAAAAAATAATCACGGAGTTTCTTGCTGGTTCTATTTTATGGAATGACTTTTTCAACCAGCTATATACGTATAGCCTACTTTGTATGGCCTACACGAGTAAAAAGTTAGTAAAATAGGATCTTAACATAAGATAGCATCTCGCTTGTATTCACCGAAGGGTTAAGTCGCAAGCGCAAGGGTTTGCGCGTGGCAGAATTTAGTATTTAAGAACGTTTAACTATGTGGGTACTATGATCGAAATGATTTAGTAAGGTGCAACAGTGATTTTTTCTTTAAATAATATTTCTAACATAGTTGTACATACTATTATAAAGAATTTCTCAAACGATAAAAAGATGAATAATTACTTCAATACAACTAACTACAATAAGCAATCATAAATAACTTAACGACACACATAATAATGAATCATAAAGAAACTGAAACAAAACTTTTCTTGTAAACTACTAAAGAGGATGTCAATTAATTTACAAGGCCGTTTCACTGTTCTAGATCTTTTGTTTGTCTAGACTTTAAGTACAGTCTGGAATGAAAGAGTTGGATTATGTAAATGAAGACTTTATTTGAACATTGTTCTTCGTTTAAGCTATAACTACATATAGCATAACGGTAAAGTTAATATAAATAAAAATAGAAAAAAAATACAAAGCAGTTAGATAGAGGTGTACTTTTGAATACATTTTACCGATGTAAAGTAATAGGGAGCAAGCCTATTGCCATCTACTAGTCACAATTCCAAAGTCCAGGCTGCTATTGAGAAGAGCCGAACCCGTAGATCAAACCCAGGACCTCATTTTCAGCAGCTGCACTTGCGACCACTAGACCAATAAAGTAGGTGTAATTATTCGTCAAAATTTACTAATATTTTATACTATTGATTTTCATCTGGGAGCCATTGTTGGCCAGCAAACACGAGAACCTACAAATTGAGTCTCAACTATTAGATTAAATTCAAGGAGTACAACTTGATTACTTTTTTCAAAGGTTTGAAATTCAATTTCTTGAAAAGCAATTACGTATTAATGGTATCTATAAGAGTCCTTGAAAATTCTCGGTAAGGAAGGAAAATATTGTATGAAAATTGAAATCTAATCAAAGAGTTGCCGTCTTCGGTTTCAAAAAACCTCGGGCTTATAGTAAGGTTTCACCTGTATTGTGGGTGTAGTGCAATATGAATGAATATCTTTCGTGATTGCAGACTGCTATTATGACGTGGTCCATCGATATTTCCAAAAACACTGTAACATCTTGTGTAACATGTTACAAGCAAATAAAATTACTACTTACGTTACTTGCATTAACAGTACAAGAAAACATCGTGATGAATCCTGCACACCTGAAATGTGTGGTCTCCTATCCCGCACGCCTAACGCCTAAATATTCTCACTCTAATAAGAGGCCCGAGATCAGCATGGATACAGTAATATGATGTAAATTATTATTAGTTTTTCCAACCAAGTTCATGTCGAAACATAGAAGACTAACGGCCTCATTTAAAATTCAGTTGTTCTGGAAATTTCCTAAGCTCATCGGGACCAACACGAACACTAGTTTCGTTTTTATTTCAGAATACAAGTTGTAAAAAAGTTTCTCTATTTAAATCACAAATGTTTCCTTTAAACTAGGAAAGAGTGAAAGAATGTGGACCATCTAGAATATTATTTAAATGTACCTATATTAGTTGAGTCCTTACCTTAGGAATCGAAATAATATTGACTTATGTGTTATTAAGAATTTTAAGGAGAGGATAGGTAAACAAGAATCGAGGTTTGTTTAGAAACTTTGGTAGGGATCGTATCTGTAATACTATACATGACATAAAATAACATAGTGTCACGCCTGTATTCTCCAAAAGGTTATGCAGAGGTGTACTATTGTACACCCACGTTTCGCCGATACCGTTTTTGTATTTTGTCTCTTTATAATGTTCAATATGTGTGTGTGTACAGAGAGATAATAAAAACTTCGAATAGATTAAGTCCTTTATTAAGTTAATATATATTATTTATAGGTTTATAAATACGCGTGTCTGTAGTGCAGGGATACGGGACGAACTAACAGGGTTCCGAGCGCTAGGCGGCTCGCTGATTTATAATTACGTGTCAGCACATTCAACTACACTGTTACTGAGTTCCATATAATAGGGAGCAAGCCTATTGCCATCTACCAGGCAAAGTTCCGGACTCCGTATTGCTGCTACAGAGAATTTCCACACAAAAATACCCAATAACACTTTGCCCGACCTCGGAATTGAGCCCAAGCCCTCAAATTTAGCAGTCGCTAGACCACTTAAGGTCTAGCATATTAAGTATTTTAGTAATATTTTTGTTTTATGATTCATGCTAGGCTGTGATATTTCGTTTCTAGAAATGAACATGCAGTCTTAAAAAATACATAAGAAAAAATAAACAAACGAAATAGAAAAACGTTTGAGTCACAGCTCTTTAAAATGGCTCCCACTCAGTATTAATGCTCCTGCGCGGCGCTATTTGTCAGCAAGAGCCTTAGATACAGATCTGAGTACTCTTCTCTACATTTGAGGATACAAAAACGATTTGTCTACCAAAATTTCGAATCCTTCCACACTCTCATACCACAATTACTTGTAGTACCCTCCCTCGGGTAACACATCCAGTGTAATAAAGAGTAGCGAGGCAACATTATTGCGATCCAAACGGCTCAATGTTTGCTCCAGAAAGTAATTCTCAAACAAATTATGCTGTGTTGTTGAACTCTGTTTTTGGCTTAATGAGTGTATGGAACTCGAGAACTTTTGAGTTTGATTTTGTGGCTTTTTGATTTTTAGATGAATTTTGAGTATATTGTGGAAAATACAACTTGTGCATATTGCGCACATAATTTGTGTCACTTTTTTTAAAGTCCTCTCTGTGCATGGTCCAAGAAAGTTTTTCTTTTATTTCACTTTTTGTTTTTTCTTTCGTTTTATATTACTTGCGCATGTTCTATGAGGGTTTAATACATGACACGATGCCTCAGTCTTACAGACGTCTCCACCGTGTGTCGTTACATTTTAGACACAGAATTGTTTGGTCTTCGTTTCCAGGCTATACGAGAACTGAACTATATACACAATAGTCCCAGTTTTAAGCAGCCTTTACATCACCAATATATTTTAAAGATTATTCAAACCTGCCTCATAAAAATCATTCTAATATAAAATCACATATTCCTTCATATATTCACATAAATTAGGTCATTCTAAAAGTTCTAAAATATTTTTGGCCCTCTTCGTAAGGCCTGAAGTGACACTAAACATTCACAGTGATTTTATTACGTCGGTACTTTTAGTGTTTATTTAGGACGTCACTTTCCCATCGGCAAACAGTAACGTGTATACGAAGTTTTGGAGTAACAAGTGTGATTTTTCTTTGTTGTTATTTTGATGCCTGGAGAAAATGAAAGTTATTGTGTTGTGAACTGATAATATAAAGTGTTACCTTTCTATCCCCGATCCCTCAAGGGATTTTTGTACTCATCAATGGGACCAACTATGAAATCGCGAAAATAATATCAGCTGTCAGTACAGTAAGCCGAATAAAAATTATTTGTATGGAACAGCATTTTCTTTTCATTGGAACTAGAAAGGTATTACCTTATATAGTCGCTTGCATGACTAAAAGTCCTATCTCATTTTTTAGGTTATTTGAGTTAGGACAACTACATTTTTCAATTCGTGACTCTTTACCCATACCCGGGTACGTCTTAAAACTGCGGCCGGACACCGGAGGACGGGCAGCAGCGTCCTCTCACTAATCGGTGAGCCACTGCGATCCCCAAGCGGCCTGCCAAGCGTGGGGATTATGGCAGACCCTCCCTTTGGGGGAGGCCTTCGTTCAGTAGTGGACGTCTTCTGGCTGATGATGATGATGATGATGATGATTCTTTACATTTGTCATTTAGTAATTTTTTTTTTTTTGAGTTAATATGAGATACGTTGACTTTCAAAACCGTTATATTTTAAGATCCAAATAACATAGAGAAACGACAAATGTAAAGAGTCACGAATTGAATAATGTAGTTGTCCTAACTCAAATCAGCTAAAAAATGAGATAGGACTGTTAGTCATGCAAGCGACGATATTGTATAATACAGAAAATCTACACACATCTATTCATAAATTATGTTAATTCCACTTTACCTGTGTCATCATTATTGACGTGTTTCATAATTTTAATTATTTTTATATTTTTTTTAATTGCCCCACACTAGGATTTCTCATGTATCGTGGGTACAGTTTACAAATATACATGTCACATGCACACACAACCAGACCCGAAACAACTATCTGTAGATCATACAAATATTTGTTTCGTGCAGGGATCGAACCCGCGACACGTAGGGCAGAAAGCTAATCGCTTAGCCACTGCGCCTACCGTGTCGTCGCAATATAATATATTATTAAAATATTATTTTTAAAATCATTACCTCACTGTAAGTACAGTCTACAAACATAAATCTATCATGCAGATATTTCATTAAATATTAGTTATTAATATACACCCCACTTAGTCTAACGTTAAGAGATTTTTATTAGATTTTCCGACCATTATTGAAAAAAATTGTTTGTTAACATTCTTTAGATACAAATTACTCCGTAGCAACTTTTTAAAAGCCCTTTGAAGACTTCCTTTTAAGGGATGTCTTTGATGATATCAAGCACCTACGCCTTACAATTGGTTGACAACCCAACTTAAGCAAAAAGGACAAATATGGCACACCCATTAATAAAATCCTTCTTATATGTATGTCTTATATTCTATAAAAATTATCTATAAACCAATATTTGAGGTCACGTTGCTCATTATTTTCTTTTGCCAAAATAATATTTGTAATAAATAGGGTTTAAAAATAATGTGCACATGTGTCGAGGGCAATTATATTTTAATACCAAGAACTGTCAAACGTGTCCTATGGAAAATGATGTCAGATGACGTAACAGATATTAATTTTGTCATTGCCGCTAGAGGTCGCATCGCGTTATGCAGTTGAATATCAGTATTTCACACGGAGCGACTGCCATCTGATCTCCGCCACCCAATTACTGGGAGACCCTGATACATAGTAGGTATATCTGTTTACGCTTCAGTTAACTTGGACTGTTTACACTTCAGTTAATGATTTGGACTAGCATATCCAAAAAAAAGGTGATCAGAAAAACACCTGGCCTTTTCTAGTAAAAGGTCTGAAAATATTTAAAGACCTATAAAATTGGCCAAAATATTTTATTTTGAACATAAAGTGTTAAGATAATATTTTTTGTTTGTTATCCCTCACCTCATATTATAGAAGAATAGGTGTAAAGTGACTACTAATCACAACATAGCAAAAAGTAAAACGCCATCTATCGGAGTGAAGCGACAAAAGAAAATCCTGATTCGCGCTATGAGAGTTTACATCGATTCTAATACATATACGAATGTTCAACATCAGCTGTTGGGCTTTGGCCCGCCAGGCTAACCACCTTGCCTGGTCGGAGGCTCATACCATTTCAATGGAGGAACACCATACTTCGTTCCTCCACAAGTGGTTACAATTATTTACCTTTTTGTACTTCGTATGAAGGTGAAGAAGGCAGAGGATAAAGATCAGCTCTCTTGCACCGAAATGAGCAAAGCTCTTAAAATAAAGAAGAAAATAGAGATGTTCATCTCTCAACCTAACACTGGAATAATATTATTATAAAAACAAATATTTGCGCATTGTTATTTGCACACGTGAGACGTTTTCCATCTGCAGAGTCCTTGCAGATCCACATAATAAAAATACATGATAAGTCGGAGATAATTTTAAAATTCAGCAAATCCGTGCTCCTAAGGATCAAGGCTGATTTGTATTCAACGTTCATGCTGCCGCGTTCGTATTTCTGAGCCAATACCAAATTATGGACCATATTATTTTGATCAACAGATTCGAAATTATAGAAGAGAGTGAGAGACGACATTTTATAATTCTGTCGCTTGTTTGATTCTTTAGTTTAAAATTTTCGGATTAACTTTGGTAATTTGAAGCCTAAAATCAAAAATAAAGTCATTAGGGGCTCGTAGCTACATAGCTACCGCGCTGATTGGTCGATCTGCGAGATTAAGAAGCGCTTGTCGCGGTCAGTCCTTGGATGAGTGACCATTTTTTACAGATCGAGACACCTCCGTGCCTCGGAAAGCAGTTGATCCGGGAAGTTGAAGACTTATGACAGTCGCTGCGGGTGTCAGCTACCCAAAATGTCTGACAACCAGTCTAACCTTAGATTAACAGTGTCTCCCAGTAATTGGGTGGCGGAGATCTACAACGGGGAGTTAAAAAAAAACAATATTACTTCCAGACACAAACCCAGGATCTCACACTCCGCAGTAGCGCTTCCAAACATTAAGCGAATGAGGCAGTCAACATTGTTACTTGTAGCATTAAAATTAAACGTCATTCTCGAATATCTTCGTTAACTTCCAAGGCTCTTAAGTCTACCTAACTAACCTCGCATCAAAATCGCCTTACCTCCGGGAAATTACTTTGGACAATTTATTCATGATAATTTTTTCCTTAACCGATTTGGCTAACGAATTTCCCTATAGCAGAATAAGGACTCTAATGGGAAATGAGATCAATATGAATCCAATACGGAAATTAGTATGGAGGGCTGGTTTTAGAAAAATAAACAAGGATAAAGATTCCGTGAGGATTCTTTATGACACCAAAGTGAATGGTTGGTTGATTATATTTTCCTTTGTGTTTTTTAATAAGATAAATAAAACCAGACACGTATTTTAAATTTGTTGTCTTTGAAAGGGATTTTACAAGAATTTTAAAGGGATAGAAAGGACCAACTTATTGCCGGTCAAAAGTTTGAAAGTACTGTACCTCTATTATGAGTTTTTTTATTATTTACTCTCATAGTAAATGTAAATTTTCATGCGATTTTAGTTCTTAACTTGGTCACATTAGGGATTAGAGTCGCTAACATGACCTCTCTATAATATAGTAAATAGTAAATCAAAACTTAACTATGACACATATGTCACATAAGCCTGTATTCACCGAAGGGTCAGGCAGAGGTGTACTTGTATACCCACGTTGCCGGTGCCGTTATTGAGTCCCATGTAATAGGGGGCGAGGGCTTATTGCCATCTACCGGGCACTAATTTTATAGAATACGAAAAAATTCTGATTCATAATTTTGTTTTATTTGTTTCCAAACTCTCAGATTTTTATAGATAGGTCCATTTTTTTGTAGTTTATGAATTAAAACAAAGTAGGAGCCCAGCATCGACATACAATATTTTATATTGTGTCTCATTTGCATCACTGGACAGGTTCATAATATTTTTATGTGAAAGCATAATACGTCTCTTCTACATCCATTTCCACTGCCTTCCAAATCACATAAACAGATGAACATACATACATATACCTACACATACATACACTACACTTACATTTACGCTATATACACACATTCACATTCATAAATAATATAATTAGTGCTTAAGATTTTATTATTTTTCATTCTCCAAATGTAAAACATATATATTTTGCTTTTCCCGTGTATATGAATGCCTGGAACGCTGTCGTCTCCCCTCTTGGAGGTGGGCGGTAATAGCCGCGACACAATATTTCATATTAATTCGGTTGTTAACGAACACAATTTTTTTGTAAACTGTTTTTTGTTCCAATAAATATTTTTGTTTTTTTTTTTATTTTTACATCAAAAATCCCAGAAACTATAAAACCTAAAAACCTTGTTATTTGGTGGAAGGGATTTTCCGAAATTGAATCACTAACCTTCAGTGTAATGGGTGTTTAAAATTTATATGAAAAATCTATATAGGTACACAAATTTCGCGGCCACAGCTGTATATTATTATTGCTATTATAAAACTCGGCACCAATCATAGTTTGACCCCAATTGTACATCGACCCTTATCTAGTTAGGAAAAGGCTAGACAGATGAATAAAACGACGAAACGCCAACGGATGATCCAACGTCGTTGTTCTACTTTATGATGGATAGATATTTGCTATTGAGCGTAAAACTAGTCAAATGTATATCAGTATTTTACATGGAGCGACTGCCATCTGATCTCTGCCACCCAATTACTAGGAGACACTGATACTCTAAGGTTAGACTGGTAGTCAAAGTTTTTAAGCTGCTGACACCCATAACAACTATCATGCATAGGTCTTCATACGACACCCAAAACCAACAGCTAAACATGCCCGAGGCCCGGAGGGGTCTGGATCTATGAAAAATGGTCACCCATCCAAGGACTGACCGAGGCAAGCACTGTTTCACCTCGCAGATCAACCAATCTACGCGGTAGCTATGTAGCTTCGAGTTAAGTAAACTAAACATATAACCAAAATTATACACAATAGAACTATTTCACTGTTCAAAGAAAATAATACAACAATACCAACATACAAATGCAACTATTCCAAAGTTTGATTCCCCAGTTGAAGTCTCTATCTCATGACAACATATCGTGTTCAGCTTTGAAACTTGGCGATCCATTCAGCACTACACTTTGAGCCTTCACTGAGATGTAGGACAGGTTTGTTTGCGTCGCAGAAATGCGAATGACTTTTGTTTTTGAGATTTTTTTTCTATGTTTAGATGTCAGTGGATTTTTGGGTCAAATTTTATAATTCTCAGATTGAAATCTTCAGTCGTCTTTTGAGATTAATCTTCTGTCGGAGTCGCTTATGCTGTAGTGGAAAGATGAGTCAGTAATGTTTGATGTTTGTTTCGAAGTCGACTGCTGAAACTGCGCCACGATCTCAGATTACATCATCTACAAGAAAAGTTCCGTAACAATTATTATAGTATATCTACATTACATACATACATACATAAAGTCACGTATATCTACATTATTTTAGGTTAATTGAAACACCATAGACACATCTTCTCAAGTATGTCAACTGGAAAGGCTAGACTAACGACGTATATGTAAGTAACAGAGGTTGAATTTAAAACCCTGATTCTTTACTTTAGGTTCGGTCAAACAAACAAAAAGGTATACAAATTCGAATTCGATAAACAAATAAAAAATTCCATCGCCAAAAAAAAATAGCCATAAATCTTGAGTATCCCTTGCCTTGTCCCACACAAGAAAAACCACTTATTATTACTCGGGACTAAGCCTATTTTGCACCATCAAATAATAATTCCACCAAGTATTAAGAAAAGCGTCATAACTCTAAGCTCTATAACTTATAACATCAATGTTGTTTATACCTGTTTCTCGCCAAGAAGAGAGAAAATTAGTATTCCGCACCGTTGCCTCTAAAATTAAATCATACTCCATTTTATTTACCAAATATTATCTTGGCGCTGAATTTTCTATGATAAGAGCTAGAAATTGTTGCGCCGTAAAGTTAGTTGAGATAAGACGATGCTAATTTTGCAGTTTTCTGTGAAAACACAATGGCTTGGAACGTGAGAGCCTGTGGCATCCTGCACTGATTTATTGCTTGGAGAATGCATAATGTATAACATCACGCCTGTATTCTCGAGGGTAAGGCAGAGTTGGTACTGTTTTACACATTTCGCTGATGACTGTTTTATATATGTTTTTATTCATGTAGACCATAAAGAACTCAAGAGTAGACTTAAGAACCACGTTCCAAAGTGTCGGCATTCGATGAAAAAGAACTAGCAAGAAATACTAACGAGCCGCCCCGGTTTCTCACGGGTGCAATTTTTGTTTTGATTTTCATACCAGAATGCCAACAAAGTTTCTGAGTGTACCGGTGGATTTTTCAAAAATAATATAATATATAATAATTTTAAGATAAGGTTTTTAAAAAATTAATATTTATTTGTAAATCTGTGCCCACTTTTCAAAACAAAATTTGAAAGTGAACTCGTACAGACATTTTATTGAAAATTATCACAAGTCTGCCTCAGTCATTCCGGCATTTAAATGATTTTAACCATTACCACAACAAGGGAAAATTGACATCCTAAGCCACTTGTGGCATTTCCTTACCTTTATTTCAATAAGTGATTACTCGACGAATCAATCTCTCTTATATCCCGAACCTGGTTATAATATTTGAATTGGGTAAATAAAATAATAACGCCATCCCTCATCTTTGATGGGGTAACATGATGGATGACAGGGTACCACCAAAATCCGTCAATGTTAAAGGCTTATAGGTAGGCTAAGAAACAAGAATGATGGTAAAAAGATATCGTATATCAAAACGATCTTTCGAGGTTATGGCAGACATCAAGGTATAGTTTTAATTGCCTCCCTCTATGATTTCTCCTGTATCGTAGGTCCAGTTTACAAACATACATGTCACATACACACAACCAGACCCGAAACAACTATCTGTAAATCATACAAATATTTGTTCCGTATGGGAATCAAACCCACGACACCTAGCGCAAAAAGCTAATCACTTAGCCACTGCGCTAACGTGCCGTCAAATTATGATTAAACATTCCAGAACATCGTTCTAGTATCTTTGGAATGGTTACGCAAATGTGTCTTTATACACCCACATTACAATTGATAGGGTTATACGCTTTGCCCTCTACAAGGCACGATTCCAAACTTCGGACTGCTACTGAGAATATGGTTATTCTCAGTAGTAGTCATATATTAACTCTGCCCGACCTAGAAATCAAATTTTAGGGCTATACTAGCGGACTCGATAGACGTCGTCCTGCCCGAACCTGTTATAGAACTCGATTGCAGCGCCACCTACCAGGTCCGATTGTATTTTCGAACCATCCAGGAACTCATTGAAATATACACACAAAATTTCATCCAAATCGTTCCAGCCGTTTTGGAGGAGTTGGTTGACAAACACACGTACAGAAGAATTATATATATTACGATGATTTTAATGGGAAACGACCCTATCGCCAATTCCCGAGTATAATTCTAGTCTAGCGCTAACAGTAATGGTAACCAATTTTAGAAATCCTTCTGACACCCTTTAAAACTTCTCAAAACTTGAAGGTTGAACACAAAAAGTTTTCAATTCCACCACGGTTTTAACCCTTCTCATTCTGAGAAGAGGGCCGTGCCCAGCTGATGGGTAGTAAAACGCTTATTATAATTATTATACATTAGCAACACGACTCCCAAAAGAAATGCAGTTGTTTGCTTGCTTATTAGATCAATTAACTAAGACAAAGGAGGTGCCCGGCGGTGAGAAATAATGGACTTTCTACTGTGTCTACTTTATCGTTTGTTATTATTTGACGGGGTAAAGTTCACACACACACATACTCACACATACACACCCTCATACACACACACATATATCACGTAGCAGTCGATACATGAACTTGATAGATGACGGATACAGTGATCGGACGGAGCTGCGTGTTTTAATTATAGTCGGAACAATGATTCATTTGCGTTACTGATCGATCGGTCGATTAAAGTGACGTCCACACGTGTTTGTGTATGCGGGGACTTTTTAATTATATTATTATACTAGCATTTACCCTCGCATTTGAAGTTTAGTTATCGGTTTATTCACTACGTTCCAGGATAAAAGAATTTAGAAGGATGTAGCTGCCCAATATAAAATTTGGATTATTTTCTCTGGTTATTACTTTGATATACAGATATTAATATCTATATATCTCTTTTTAATATTTGGTGTAGATAATTTAAACTTAAAAGTAAAAGACCTACTCTTTTCCTTTAAAGTTAAATTAAAAGTATAAAATCTACTCTTTTACGATTAAGATAAAAGTAAAAGAACCACTCTTTAACTACACACAGTAAGATGAAAGTACTAGACCTACTCTTTTACTTTCAATATTCTAGGCCTATTAGTAAAGTATGTAGTTCCTGACTGTCTAAAAATATATTTGTCAGCTTTTTGATAGGCTGCTACTGAATACATTAATTCCATTCTCTTAAAATTAATTAAAAATATGTTATTAAATCCAATATCTTGTCACTAATTGCAAACATTTCGAAACAAAACCATCCTCATTAATATTAAATTATGTTCCTACATGATCATTAAAAATTAAGCTGTATTAAAACACATAAAATCCACACAACACACACAGATTCGAAACTCAGCACCCTATACCCGCCATCGCCGTCTGATTAATTATTCGTAATCAACAAAAAACTTCCCTTACTTTTCAACTTAATTAAAAGGCCGAAATATTGAAAAATACTTCAAAATACTGGCACACTGCCAGTACTAGAGATGGCGGCTTAAATAAACAATAATGAATTAGCTTTGTGTAAACGATCATCCGGCACAATTTTGTTTTCAATTAGTTTGAAAGGTATCGTGTTTTGAACATTCGAATCTTGGTTACACTGTCTGGTTGAGAGATATTGTATCTTCACGCATCATTTACTTTTAGAGGGCAGCTGAATTGCATTGGAGTTTCAAGCCTTTCTACATTTCAGTGAAAATAGTCTATTACCATAGGTGTAATAATAAAAGAAGGTGTACTTTGAGGAAGATAATATAACCATGCGTATACCACAGCTTATCCATTTTTACAGGATTTTTAATACTAGGTGACAACAATTTTTTCTTCATCATTCTATTCAACATATGTATAGAATGGGAACAAATTAAATAAATAGGTCTAAAATAGCAAACTATTTTTTGCTTTTTCAAACTATGAACATGCCATTTAATAATAAATAATTATGTGTATATGTATATACACGACTGACAACTCTCTATAGGCTTTATATTATCTGTGCTATAGGCAAAAGCAAGCAGTGCTAAACAGACTACTACAAATAAATAAAATTGAAATGTCTGTTTGTAAAGTCAAAATAACAAATTTTTACTAAATGCTTATGAAAGTACATATATACGGTACTTACTCGTATAACAAAGAATTAATTTTTGCCCGTCTGTTTGTTCCGACTAATCTCGAAAACGGCTGGACCGATTTTGACAAGACTTTCACTGGCAGATAGCTGATGTTTGAATGAGTAACTTAGAGTACTTTTAGTTTAGAACGTAACGTAGAACGTAAAAAAGCGATATCAACGCGACAGAAATCTCGCTGTCAGCCAATACATTATATGACACAAAAATGACGTTTGACAGAAGCTATCGCGCGATCTACGACTGTCGGTACATCGGTAATTAGGCTGCCGAAAAAACTATCCCGTTGACTATACAAATATTCGAAATAGGGACACGTATCACAGTAATTTAATTTCTTAGCCGCTGCGTCACCCGCAGCCTAATTACGTAAAAAAGCGACAGCAACGCGATAGCCACGCGACAGCAATCTCACTGTCATCCAATACATTATATGTCACTAAAATGACGTTTGACAGAAGTTATCGCGCGATCTACGCCTGTCGCTACATCGGTAATTAGGCTGCCGTGCTGTCGGCATTACAAATTATTATTAACAAAGCACATTTAATATTCCACTCCAATTAATAATATTCCCTATACATCTATCAGGAGCTTAGATTTACGACATTATCAACAAAGTTACCGTCTAAAGTTCATTATGTATTCATTCCACTATTCGTCTATAAAAAACGAGTTTGAAAATACATCTACCTACTTATAGTAATAAATCTAT
This sequence comes from Shargacucullia verbasci, assembly GCA_947562105.1. Lineage (NCBI taxonomy): Eukaryota > Metazoa > Arthropoda > Insecta > Lepidoptera > Noctuidae > Shargacucullia > Shargacucullia verbasci. The sequence continues at coordinate 2,099,535 of OX387283.1, forward strand.
ATTTGGTAGTAAAATAACTATCTACTATCTCCAACAAAAAATAACCCATGATTTTCAATATCTGCCCCAAGCGATGACCCAACCAAATGAAAGGTTATAGGTAAATATAACGTATTTACATTGTACTGATATATATTTTTATATTTGCTACATATAAGTCGTTTTTTTTTAAACGTTGTCCCACACTAGTATTTCTCCTGTATCGTGGGTACAGTTTACAAACATACATGTCACATGCACACACAACCAGAGCCCAGACAACCATCTGTAGATCATACAAATATTTGTTCCGTTTGGGTATCGAACCCGCGACACATAGCGCAGAAACCTAATCGGTTAGCCACTGCACCAAGCATGTCGTCATAAACACATAACAACATCCTATATTCCCCGAAGGGTTAGGCAGAGTTGTACCAACGTTTTGCCGATGCAATTATCAAGTTCCATGTAATGGAGGAAATTAATTTATACTGATAGCAAATAGATTATACGAGAGCGCAACTAATTATAGTAAAATAATAATAACCGATTTAAGGCAGTGGCGCCCTGTAAAATTCTTTTTTTTTTTTTTTTTGCAAATTGTAGAGAAACACATGTTTATTGCAATAATAATTGCGAAGATCATCATCATCATCATCATCAGCCAGAAGACGTCCACTGCTGAACGAAGGCCTCCCTTAAGGGGGGGTTTGCCATAATCCCCACGCTTGGCAGGCGGCTTGGGGATAGCAGTGGCTCACCGATTAGTGAGAGGACGCTGCTGCCCGTCCTCCGGTGTCTGGCCGCAGTTTTAAGACGTACCCGGGTATTGCGAAGATACCTATACATTATCAACAATTTCGTGCTAAAATGCAAACTGTCATATAAATCGTGGCTATTTAATTACATAATTAAATATTTTGATAGTTAAACAGAATTTGGACCTTCATAGCTGTGTTGATGGTTTTTTATTAAATGTTTAATACTAAGTTGTTAATATAGTATAGTAACTATCACAATTACCATTGGCATAAACATCAAATGTATTATTGATCTACAATTTGCGAAAAACCAAATAAAATTTGAAGCTTGCGGTCTAAATGAGCGCCTGCGCCTCAAAGTAGAGCAGAGTCGTCCTCCAAGGTACGGACGAAAGTACTGACTTAAGTTGTAAATTGTGGAAAAATTCGACAACTAGCAGGAGAACCTGAGACTTTCAGGTGTACAGAACCAAAAGGTCACGGGTTCTCCTGCTTATTGTTGAATGTTTCTTTCACAATTCACAACATTAGAATTCACTCCGCAAGCATTATTGCGTCACAGAATAAATATCATTGTAAGAAATTTTTTTTGTATCTTTTTTTTTTGATTTGCGTCGTGAGAACCCGTCATGGGCTATCCTCCGCCTGGGGGGGGCGGAGGGGTGTGCCGGACTCCTACCGGCTAAACCCACCACGGTGGTCCGCCTCGACACCATATGGTGGGCTTCGGGAACTCGTAGAAGACCGCACCGAAGCCCATCACGGTGTCACGCCAAATGGCACTTCCCGGAGGGGGTGACTGTAAAGAGGCCACCCCCTCGTGCACGTCCCGGGGGAGACTGTACAGAGGTCCCCCCGTTATCCTCGGGGGGAAGCTGTTGTACCTACATCCTAGTTTTCCCATGACAGTAACATCCAGATTAATTAATTAATCATTAACCCCATTTGTTATGATTTAGGTTAGACAGAGGTGTACTATCATAAACCCAATTCGCCAATGCTGTTATTGAGTCGCATGTAATAGGGGGCGAGCCTATTGCCATCGGGCAGCGGGCGCAGTTCCAGACTCCGTGCTGCTATTGAGAATTTTCATACACTAAAATCGACCCGGAAATCGAATACAGAACCTCACGCTTAACACCAGACACACAGCATTGATGAAATTAACAGGGCACCTCTAGCCTCACCCTCAGCATAACCCCTATGGAAATAAAGGCGTGATGTTTTGTTTATATTATTTAAATTAGTACGGGATAAGTACACTTAAGACTTAAAAACTAAATGAATATATTATTAAGTGCTAATATTAACTCTCCATCCACTCATCCACCCATCCACATTCAATTTTAATTTCTGTTTCTATTCACCTGTGAGGAAAATTCTTTTATGCTTAGTAGTCGCAAGCGCGGCTGATAGGCGTGCGATATTGAGTTCAATTGCCAGCTCGGTAGAAGATAGGATAGGTAAGAAAAAATCCAAGTCTGTTAGAGGTACAGTCAGCATCAAAAATATGTATACACGTAGCGACATTCAAACGTTTATTCTCATAAAACTATTGGTTTTAATCATAAAATTTAAATTATTGTGTATTTTTATGTATCCGCAGATATTGAATGTAAAATTAGTCAAGATTTCAATAATTGTTTCTTCTAAAAATCGCTTTTGAATTTCGTTAAGTGTATACATCTTTTTGATGCGGACTGTACATCTTCATACACCGTGAAAAGACCGTACTATGTTTGTACAAGTACATTTCTGACTATCGCTTCAAGGATTACAAAGCGTGAAGTTACCTGTATTTTACACGGCAGACCAGACCAGACCTTTGCTACCCACCATAAGATTCCATTAAGCCCAACTTCGGGCCTGTGGCTGCCCATAACGACTGTCATAGATATTGGTTTGACAGCAGAGACCAGGCCTTGCACGATAAGGCCTCATAATTCTGTTGAAAATCAATTAAATAGTAAAACGTCAAAGACTAATAAATAAAATATATCAGTGAAACAGTTTACAGTTAGGAATAATTAATTTTCAGGGGTGTGTGACGAACCTCCGTGAGGCGACGTCTGTTCTGCGCATGCGTAGAACGGCTGATACGAGCCGGATTGACTAGGGTGGGCAGGAGTTATGGTGGCTTTGGGACAGAGTGTTTGGGTGTCGGTAGATTCATATTAATTACGGTTGAATAGCGTGACATCTAGGAATAATTAATAGTAGATATATAAAGACTAATTAGTTTAAAATAAAGCTATAACAAAGCCAATCTACGAATCCATCAATAATTTCGAAGGCAGTAAAAGATGTGTAGGTCTAAAACTTTATCATATCTCCCAAAAATGAGGAAAAGTAAGTGTTAAAAGCAGAATTGAACATAACCTTACATTCTACCTAAACAACGCTATCAATTTAAATAAATAAATATTTTAATTAATAAACCCTTTTGCAAACATCAAAACACGACCACATTAACAATATTCCAAATCCAACACCCAAATATACGTCCTCCTAATCAAATTCCCGAAACTCAACTCCTTCTCTGACATAACTTGACACATCCTTACAAAGATCTCTAAACATAGCCACCCTAGCTGCAGCCTCCAGCACCCGAGGAGCTTTCATATTGACCTATACGTATTACGAGTACTCTCCGCACACTTTTAGGGCGCGGAAGCGAGACAGAAGACTTTCAGAACCACCAAACTGGCGTGCTGGAAAGAGACGCACGTAACCGAGCGCACAGCCCGGCCCGCACGTTTCAGTATACCCCGAACGTTTGCAAGCCTCGGTTCGGCGCGATCCTTTACAAAAAACACGTGCGTAAGGGAAAAATTGCCAAAATATAGACACGGTGTTCGGATTTTGATGGTCAGACAGTGTGCAGGCTAGTGCAGTGTTTTCCAATTGATTCAGTGTGTTTAATGACTGTGTTGTGTTAATAGTGCGTTCGAGTGATTTGTTCGTTCCCGCGAGACACGAAAGGATGTGAGTAATTTCATGCTTTTTACGTTTCGTAGAGATTTTGCGGTGCCTTTGACAGATTTTCACACATAGATGGATACCCGACGTAGATGCTTTGAGAAAGAAATACATTTTATAAAGAATTTTCTCCAGATTTTGTAGATTTTTTACAGTTTTGGTCGTATGTGCCAGAAATACGATTACATTTTTAATAAAAGAGAATCAATATGATAATAATAAATAGAGAATTCAAACAAATTATTCAAGGTGTACCTATACATAGCCGCCGGCAAAATAAACATAACTTTTCATTCAATGTTAAAAAACTTTAGAACCAGCATAGAGGTATATAAATAATATATCAGAGTTCCGTTTAGATTTTTTTAATAATTTAAATCGCTACTTTTAAAAAGAAATGGTACATTCAGCCTTCAATGCATACCAGAACCAATGAAATATTCATATTTATGATGCAATTCTATACTACAAAATGCAAATTCAAATCGTATTTTCAACTATACAACTGTTAGTTTATAAACATATTAAAAACAGGAGGTTATTAAATATTACTCATTTATAACAAGCCGTTCTAATTAACATGTCTTTTTAATTGTCTGTACATATTTAATTAAATGATCTAATGGACAAGGAAGATATCCTGAGCTAACTAATGGCATGGTTTGTGCGGCTAAGCGAGCTTGCTGCACTTCGAGTCGTAGGTTCAATTCAGATAGTTTTTTCGGGTATGGTTGTGTGTGCATTTAAGACATATATTGTAATCTGTACCCACGATGTAGAAGAAATCTTAGAGCAGGGCAAAGTAATAAAAAAATAAAATTATCTACGCGTTTTTATTGATCCATTTAAGCGAACTCATTTTATGGCATCAACAATTCTTTACGCGTTAATGGAAAGCCTTGATGTCTTTTAAATCTCTCCTCCTTGGTATTTTACAATCATGCAGAGAATAGGCTTTTAGCTTAATGAGACGTGGCTGAATATAATTGTAATAAAGCTGGTTTCAAAATAAAACCTTGATCTTCTGTCGAGTCACCACTAGCTATTATTACGCTCATGCCATAGTGCAAAGATTGTGTTGAAACTGAATGGATAGGGTGTACCAGATCTCAGGTTTAGGTTCTTTCCTTGTTTACCAAAACTTTGATGAACAATTGTATCTTAATGCCCCGATGTTTTTGCTTAACAAGTCTCAATGTACATAATCAATCAAAGCTTATTCGACACATTACTTGTATTTATATATCACCAGCTGTGCCCACGACTTCGGTCAAATGGATGTCGGAACTTAACAATGTATTTTTAGTGAGACCAAATGCACTTAACCCTATTTATTTCTAAAATAAAAGATTTTTTTCTAAAATAAAAGTAGCCTAAGTTACTCCTTATTACATCAGCTACCTGGCAATAAAAGTCCCGTCAAAATCAGTCCAGCCATTTCAGAGATTAGCCTATACAAACAGACAGACAGACAGACAAAAATTGTAAAAAAAAAATATTTTGGTGTATGTACCGTATATATGTATATTCATATGCATGTAGTAAAAACGGTTATTTCAATATTACAAACAGACACTCCAATTTTATTTATATGTATAGATGTATAGATAACATACCTACATAATGAATGTATATATTAATATATATTTCTTTTGACATGATAACTTACGATATGATAACATACATGTATGACATAAAAATTATACTTAACATCTTTTTTATTACATCAAAATTTAACACCATCAAATTTAGTCTTTATAGGTACAATTTCTCAACTCAAACTCCATAGCACTTTGTCTAAACCAACTTAGAACCAAACAAAGCGGTACGTTTGCAACAATATCAATGAAGTTGTTAATCATATCTTCGCTGCAAATAAAATTGAATTCTAGACACTTTCCAAGCGCTTTATCTTCCGCTTTAAAAGATACTTTTCTAGCTTTCTCTCGAGCAACTTCATGATCTTCAATACAAAAGCGAAGACCTTTAACACTACCTTTAGAAACAAATCTAATTTTAGAATTTCTTGAAACACTTTTAGTTTTATTTTCCCTTGAGCCTTTTGCAGCATTGTACCGTTTACAGTCGAACCGTGACCAGAGAAGTTGGAAAAATAAAAGGCGAACTATAAAAAGGCAATAAAACTTAATGTTAGTTTTTTGGAAGTCGTGATATTATTCGAGGTGTGTGGGAAACGCGATATCGTGATGTCATGCGTTTGATTCTCAATCGACACCAGTGCTTTTCACGCGTTTGTATTTTAAATTTATTATTTATACACTTGCGACTTGCTCACTATATTTGGCAAACTAAGCAATCTTGGTATGATTTGGATACCCAGCACTCTTGAAAGGACAATTTTATGGGTGAAGCATTATAATTACAATATTGCGTTGGTGATCTTGATTAACGGCTGCAACCAGATGCGACACCAGGGCACATGCACCTATACAAGTTAGGACACCAGGGCACATGCACCTAAGCAAATAAGTTAGCTCAATTCTCTATATGTATCAACTGGAAACATTAGGTCCGGTACATTGCAGATAAGGTCATTAGCGGCTGCGTCAGTGGTCGCAAGCAAGGCTTCGAAACGTGAGGAGCTGGTTTCGATTCCTAAATCGAGCAAAGTGTTAGTAAGTTTTTTCTGTGACCAAATTCTCAGTAATACGGTAGATGTCAATAGACTAGCCCACTACAGTATCGAACTCTATAACGGCATTGGTGAAATGTGTAAATACAAGCACTCCTCTCCTTCTTTCTTCGGGAAATATAGGCGTGACGTGCGTAACTTGGTCCCTATCAAAGTTTTTATAAAATGCGCTCTCAATTTTCTTGATTATATTAATATACCGAAAGCTTGCAATGTTTCAGGCGATGGTCGAAAGAACTTCGAAACAATTTTCTTTGTATTTCTTCGAAACCGTTACCACGATACACGTATAGCCAAAATAAATCCCTAACTTGTTTCTTATGACACCAACGAGTAAAGAGGGATTTCCTTCACTAAGCTTGGGCCTACGAGGCTTACAATTTATTGTTGGTAACAAGCTATTAAGGAAAATTTGTGCGTAATACATTATACGTGGAAAACCTGGTGCGTGATCTCGGATGTAAATATCTTTCTCAACATTTTCTGGAAGCTAATTTAGAAATCTCGTCCTCTCGCTAATCGGTGAGCCACTGCGATCCCCAAGCCGCCTGCCAAGCGTGGGGATTATGGCATACCCCCCTTTGAGGGAGGCCTTCGTTCAGCAGTGGACGTCTTTTGGCTGATGATGATGAATTTAGAAACTATGGTTATCAAAGGCTTAGCAGCTACATGGGGACAAATCTAGTTTTAGTGTTATCACACCATGCTCAAAGGTGAATATTATTAACACATTTTAAAACCGTAATATCCTTTTCAGTCTGGAAATTAGGGGGGGAAGCCTTTGGTCATCCATAGGATTTAAAAGGCTAGCAGTAATAATAATAAATATTCGTTATTTGTATGTTGATTGTTGTGGTTTTCATTTATTTTCTGTCTCATGGGATTTCATAATAAAGTTAGTTTGAGATTTGATGTCTACTTTGTAAACTGAGTGAATTATAGTTGTGATAGCTCAGCTGTCGGGCATTTGCTTCTTTTCATTGAGAGTCTGAGTTCGGACCCACCCTATTCTGATTTCTGAGTTCTGATTTTTCGAAATCATATATGGATCAGAATTTGATGATCATTTGATTCAGAATGGAATTTTGGCTGATAATAATGTATTATTCTATAAGAACGACCCAATAAAATGCCAGATCCAAGATTCAGACACAGAAATCCACGCTCAGCAACCACACTCGCGATTTCTAGAACAATGAGATGTAGAGTGAAATTGCTATTACAATAAAATGGGTGGTACTGACAAAGAAAGAAAATATATTTTATTACTCTCATACGTTAGCTATTCACAATTCATACAATATACAAAAGCAAACCAAACCGGACTTACTATTAGAGATTTCGGGAGTTCGTACTCCTTTCCCAATGACATTACGTTAGTTGAACACACTCTCAACATTCCATTTGCACACCAAAATGTTTGTCGATGATTTCCTTCGTTCGGAAATTGAAACGTGCGTTCCCCGATTTTCAATTGGTCGTAATCAAATGTACGTATGTCTTCTGAGGATAATGGAATTCCTTGCTTTAGGGCTGACATGATAAATGTCTCGGATTTAGGAATTAAAGCCTTGGAGGCTTTATGTCATGTGTGAAATTAATGTCTTTTTCTGTTATTGGTAAAACAGATTTTGATTAAATCAAGACCGTTAGTGATCATTTTAACTATTAATAGAGATAAGTTTTGAGCTCATATATACAAAGAAGATACTAAAAACTAAAAGGTGATAGTCGAATCAATTTGCCTATAAACTTTTACTCGAAAATCAGCTTTAGCAGAGTGATTTAAAGACGGATATTGTCTGGCTTAGAATAATATTGAAGAACGTTGGTTCTGAGCCTAAAATAAACAAAGTTATCACTGAAGTTCAGCATAAAGTTCAGAACTCCATCTGGCACGTATCACTTCAGAAAATATTTTAAGTTCACTATTAAAACAGGAACTCAAAGTGGCGCAATAAAGAATAAATTAACGCAGGCCCAGAAGCAATCAAAAACCTATATAAAACGGCCATAAAAACTTAGAGGAATGTACCGCGAGAAGGGCCCCCTAAATAAATGCTCTATTAAAAGTAAAGGAATCAGGAAATTTTACTTCAGAATCTTGAAAGATGAGAACATAAAATATTCTAATTGTAATAAAAAATATGTCTTAAGATTTTAATTCAAAACGTTAATAATGCCAATGGTCTATTGAACACACATTGAACTACTGAAATTTTATATGGCAATAGGCTTGCTCATGATTTCATAGGAATTAATAACGGCTTCGGTAAAATATTAGTGTACAGGACACCTCTGCAGAACCCTTTGACGATTATAGGCGTGATGCTATGTCATGTAGTGTTTCCAATCAAAATAGATACTTATGTAAATGTTTACCACATATTACTAATTAAGTGAACATTGCACTGAATTTGGAGCTTGGATAATATAGTTTAGAATATTACCTCCATCCCCGAAAACATGGTCAGTGGTCACACGTCGTGTTTTATTAATTTTATTTTTGTTATTATAATTTTTTCTTTCAATTTTCTTTGATTCTTTATTTTAATACTAGCTTTCGCCCACAACTTCGTGGAATTTAGAATCCATATTTTCCTGTGGTAAAATGGAGCCTATATTTTAAGCTAGACCTCAAACAATACATCGGTGAAAACTGCATTCAATTCCATGCAGTAGTTTTGTACTAGGTCAATAAAGCTGTGATTCGCATAACAATCGTCAAAATATCCACCTAATTGAGGGCTCTTAATCTTATTCAAATAAGGTTCATATTCAGCAATCATATGTTTAACAGTTACTATGGAAATTCCTATACCTATGAATATAATTATTTTGCCTTTTTAGGCCCCCTGCAGTTAATGTGTGTTGTAATACGGAATCCTATGTTATATCTACAGGATTATAAGAAATACCGAAAATTACTCAATTGATCCAATGATGCAGTTTGCATATAAGTTTTCATCAAAATCGGGTCCGAGACTTCTTTGAGTATTTTGCGCTATTCTCTATAGTTTCGGATTTGGCCATCTACGCCCACTTGAAGAATTCATTATGTATATTAGTAATTATTGCCTCCGTCTTCTTATATCTTGTAATTATTACCTAATTAGTGTTTTGATGCAATATTTTTATCTAATATATTGTTTTATTATTACTTTTTACAATAATTAAAAAAAATAACTAAACTATTTTTAAAACTAACTACTTATACTAATGTATCAAAAAAAAAAAAACAAATATGAAAAAAACCTATCCTAAACGAATACTTGGGCGTCATAGTACTCCTCCGCTGCCAGTCTTCTGGGCACGTTACCATTCGACAGTTCGACAGCGATGTGGAGGAGTACTATGACGCCCAAGTATCCGTTTTTTTTTTTTTATGCTATATTACAATTAAGCTGTCTTTCTCAAGGTCCAAGGTAGCAAGAGATTGCTCTTTGTAAAATGTTGTTAGGATCGGTTCTTTGGTTTAGTCAGACACACAGGGCTACTTTCACATTTATAATAGTATGGATAACCTACAAAATATATTAATTAATCTGTGTAATACAGGTACTCTCAAATCCCTTGTGCTCATATTCGAAAAACCGTGAATATAAGCAATAATACTGAGAGAAATTCGTTCGGATTTATTACAGAAAGAATCTTCTAGAATTACGCCTCAGAGGATTCATGTAATATGAGTTTTATACTTAAAGGTTTTATATATTCATCTTCAGTTATACTCATAATATTTGTTGGTGTTTAATAACATCACAGACGCATCACGCCTCTATTCCCCGAAGGGTTAGGCAGAGGTGTACTATTGTACACCCACATTTTGCCGATGCCTTTATTGAGTCCCATATAATAGGGGGCGAGCCTATTATTATCTACCGAGCACAGTTCCAAACTCCGTGCTGCTACTGAGAATTTCCATACAGAAAAACCCAATAAGACTGCTCGACCCGGGAATCGAACTCAGGACTGACGCTCAGTAGTCGCGCTAGCGACCACTAGACTAATGAGGCAGTCAAATTAATATTTAATAAGGACATAATATAATATCTTTACGCGTACTATTCTTGTCCATCCAGAGATTGTCTGGTCGCCGACTCCGATGAGGACCACCCTTTGACACACTTTTTCACATATCTTTTAATACATAAGTCGTATCCAAAAATTTTACTGGTCTATAATAAAGAGTATTTTATCTATCTATCTATAATATACATATAGATAGTGAAAGTTTCATAAAAAAAAAAAAAAACATTGTGAATAATCCCTGAATAATCCCTGTATCGTAGGTGCGTTTACAAATATATTTATATATTCACAAGCAGCGGCGTGCATAGAGTTATTAGACAGGGTAGATATAAAATTTTAAAAGCTTACTTACCAATAATACCTACCTACTGCATATTGGTATTAGTTCGTCGTCTTGTCGATTAAATAATGATGTATGTGATTTGCCACCTCAAATATCTTATAATAAATATTTATCTGAGTTAGACAGGGTGTAGGGTAGACAGTGTCTTTTTGTCTTTATGAACCGCACGCCACTGTTCACAAGGATATACACTCAAATTCGGAACAACTACTTGTAGATCATACAAATATTTGTTCCATAAAGGAATTAAACCCGCGACACGTCGCGCAACAGTCGATCTCTCATCCACTGCGCCAACCAACTTTTGAATGCACGTAACATCATTACTGTCTTACTGCTGGGCACAAGCCTCTTCTTAAGGCCCTTAAGATTTTACCTCACGGCCTGATGTCGGTTGAAATAAGCTATTGAAATTACTGTACATTGAAGACAGCCAATCACTATGTAGAGGAAGTAAAATCACACACCAATATAAAATAAGTAACTAGCTTCAGCACGCGACTTCTTCCACGCTATCATACTGGGGGAAGAATTTTCAGATTCTAATCATTCGTTCCGGAGATTACCCCCTACATACAAACAAATTTTTCCTCTTTATAATATTAGTATAGATCATAAAACATACCTCTCCATATACCGTGTATGTTTAAGAAAACGACCGTTTTGCGTGTAATAAATATTGTAATACGTATCGTTTGGACGTTCACTGGTGCCCTCTAAAGCCTACCAATTAATTTGTCCCATCAAATACATCGAAACACGTCGCCCAACCCTCCGGCTGCGATCGCCGTCCCGTAATAGTAGGAGTCTCTAATTGGGTCAGATAGACCCTTTGTCGGACCATCCGTGTACAGCCCAAAACAATAGGTATATCGAAATCTGGAGTGATTTTAAATGTTTTTATGGTATCGGATTTCAGTTTTGGTTTTGGACTCATGTTGTTAATTGAATATTGGTTGGACTTAAATTGTTATCTGACTTTTTTAATACTATTTTTTTTTTTTAAATCGCCCCCACTCTGAGAATAATTCCTGCATCGTAGGTGCGTTTACAAACATATATATTCAGTGGACATACACCCAAATCTGGATGTGTAGATCATACAAATACTTGTTCCGTGTCAGAATGGAACTCGCGACACGTAGCGCAGCAGTCGATCTCTCAACCACTGCACCAACCGTGCCCTCATAATAGATCAACTTGTTTTTGGTTTTCCCACGGATAATACAGACAAGTACATACAGTACAAGTACCTGATTGTAGGGTCTTTAGACATTTTTGTACGCCAGGGTTTTGTTCCCATTTCCAGCATTTGTTACTTAAACTGTTCAAAGAGAACATATGAGAAGTGTAAATAATCGAAATTGAAGTTCAATCTTGAACGCATGAAAATGTATCGGTAAAATAGTTTTATAATAATACTAGCTTTTGCCCGCGAAGAAGGGGCTAGGCATTTGTAGGCCCTTTAGGAAAAAAACGTGAGCGTTTTGTGCTCATGTTTATAGTACCAATATAATGTTTGAAGTAAATTAATATTAAATAAAGGTCAACATTTTATATTCCTCTAAAATCTACTGAACAAAATATGTTCGGTTGAAGAATAATAAATATGTATTGTAAAGCATCACGCTAATATTACCTTATGGGTTAAGCAGAACTGTCTCACATTTCGCCGATGCCGTAATTTGGTCCAATGTAATTGGGGACGAGCCTATTACTTTAAAATTTTGACCAATTTTTTGATTTATAATTGTAATAAAAACCGAATATCTGTTACTACTGATTACTTTTGTCTTGACTTTTTAATAAATTACCTACTTAATTTAGTTTGACTAAACATAACATAGCATCACACCTGTATTCCCCGAAGAGGTAGGCAGAGGTGTACCATTTTACACCTACATTTCCTCGCTTCCTTTATTGATTCCCATGTAATATCGGGGGCAAGCCTATTGCCGGGCACCGTTCCAGACTCCGTCCTGCTACTGAGAATTTCCATACATAAAAACCCAATTATACTCTGCCCTACTCGGGAATCGAACCCAGGACATCACGCCCAACAGTCGCACTTGCAACCATTAGACCAATGACAATGCTTTAAAAAGGAGTTCTTTTGACGTCTCATTTTACATATCGAATCAGCCATTAAATACAAGATTTTAGCCTATCTTGTCTTCAGACATAATTAATTCCAAAATATAATTAAGTACATGAACAAACTATTTCAACATTTATTTCGAAAGCTCTAACAAAACCTCTGAAAGACACAATTATTCCACTCCACTCACAAGTACGGCAGTAACCCTTCTCGCTCGGTTGACTCAAACAAATCGCGCGAGACGATAAGAGATTGATCCACTGTTTTCCTTTATTCTCGAATCAGTATGCAAAGTTGTCAGCTCTACACTCAAGATATCAGCTAGAATTACTTTGACGGCCAAATTTTGCCAATTTTTTTGTCGTTAGACAAATATTTTGTTAGGTAGATGGTGTAATATTTTGCACTTGCAGTAATAGCCGAGCAGTTGAATGCTATGCTGAACTTTCTGACTGTAAGTGGAAATTCCACATGAACGGCAGCCTAATTACGTAAAAAAGCGACAGCAACGCGATAGCCACGCGACAGCAATCTCACTGACAGCCAATACATTATATGTCACAAAATGACGTTTGACAGAAGTTATCGCGCGATCTACGCCTGTTGCTACATCGATAATTAGGCTGCGGGACGTTCTAGAAGGACCTACATATACCGACTTCATTGATGATGACTTCAATCTTAACGATGGGTGAATGTAAATAAGGCAAAGGGGCTATGAAAGGCTCGTAGCACGTCGCGTCCGGTACTTTCTGCCTACCCTCACGGGAAAAAGACTTGATGATATGCAGAGATTTTTATACCAATGCAAAAACGTGTCCAGTTCCTATTCATAACATTTTTATAATCCTACTATTAATATAAATGTGAAAGTTTGTGGGGATGGACGGATGTATGTATGTTTGTTACTCTTTCACGCAAAAATGGCTGAAAGGATCTGGATTAAATTTGGCACAGAAATAGATTATCATCTGGAATAGCACATGGGCTACATTTTATCCCGGGAAATTGCGGGCGGCGCCGCGGGCAGAAGCTAGTCTTTTATAAAAATTGTACTGTCAGCGAATATTATCTTTGGTTCCAACAAATAAAATAATGTTACCGTACTCCATTTTACATGCAAAATTCTGTTCAATAACGCTCGTTTTTTTTTTTTAAGCCGTAATAAAGTATGTCTGAGTGTTATTCTACGTGACCGGAATTTGGGTGAAACGTGACGTTAGAAATATGGTGTGAAGGCCAAATAGGCAATTTTTAGTGACGGCAAATTCCGAATCCTAATACGAAAGTAGAGAACTGAAGTGTACTGAATTGAAATACAGCGTACCTTCAATGTCCTTATCGCTTTGCTTTCAAATTACGAATCGGAACATTAGCCGTATCGTAATTGCTTAATGGGATTCGTGGACAAATATTACTTCCGAAGGTTGTAATTATAAGAAAATATGTATCAATCGTTTCTGTCCAGTTGAATGACTTAATGTGTATGGTTTGTCATCCAATTGGACACAAACACGAAAGTATTACTAATTAGATCAGGCAATTTGCTTATGATAGAGATAACAAAGATAGCAAATAGCAGTTTCACAAGTAGCTTTACGCATTTTTTACTAAGGACTTTCATAGTCGTTTGTTAAATCTCATGTAAAAGAACGTGAGACTATTGCCATCTATCGGGCACAGTTCGAAACTACGGACTCTCAGAATGTTTCTGACAGAAATCCGAATAATACTTTTCTTCACAGCGAATACTAAAACGTGATTCTAACGCAATAGTCTATTTCCTCAACCCCTTAAGAAACACCTCTTAATATTACTAACAGTTCTATCAATTCTATTGATGTTTTATTAGATTCATTAATATCTTTAGCGTCTAGACTCTAAAAAACTCCAACAGGGAGTTCTACAACAATTCTCCTGTCTTTACCTTTTTTATTAGTTCTCTTTTGCTCAAATGGAGTACCTATTTAAACTCGGAATCTTTTCTAGATAGTTCATCAATGAGGGTTCTAATTGTCTCAGTGTCTTTTTACGGCGTATCCTTAAGACTTATTGCTACTTTACTAGTATTGTTTATTTTTAATTAGGTGTGTTTTAGTTTTATTTTGTTAGTTTTGTAGTCTAGCAGTTAATTAGTGACTTGTTTTTTCTATTGTATCGTGAGAGGCATCATTCTTAATAAATAATTATGTAACAAAAATATGCAGTAATGTGTGTTTTATAAGTGTTTTATCGAAAAAAACAGAAACTAGTAATGAAACCACACTTAAAATATGATAGAGACGCAAGATAACGTTATATTTAACCCGATGAAGTCCTTTGCTCTAAGGTACGGTACCACAGTACACAGATCTAAAGACTATGATAGTTTATAGAGTTTACGATGACTTCAAAGAGATGACAAGACTCACTGTTTCGTTTCAATAGGTAGTAAAGATATTTCGTTTGATTTGCTTCACCGACTTTGACACGAAGAGAACGAATTTCTAGTTGATCAATCAAGTATTCAACTTTAAATTGATAAATTGGCCATATTATTTATTTACTATAATATTTATGTCTCATAATAATTTTGAATATCATCATCATCATCATCAGCCAGAAAACGTCCACTGCTGAACGAAGGCCTCCCCCAAAGGGGGGTTTACCATAATCCCCACGCTTGGCAGGCGGCTTGGGGATCGCAGTGGCTCACCGATTAGTAAGAGGTCGCTGCTGCCCGTCCTCCGGTGTCTGGCCGCAGTTTTAAGACGTACCCGGGTCTAAAGTCGGGTTGAATATAAACTTACTTAAAAAAAAACTAACGATTTCTTTATTAACATCCTTTAACCACACAAAATTGAATCAAATTCAAATAGGAACAACAATTTTCCAATCTCACACTATTATTAAACAATAAGGCTACTTACATCAAATTATAGTACATAGCCCTTGCCATACAGGGCGGTGTATAACTAGTTAGTGTCACGCACATAATTACAGTCACGCAGGCCTTAAAAACCATTAAAGACCGAACGTAGCGTTGCAGGGTTAAAACTTACAACGGTTTATATGCATCCCTCACGCTTTTTAATCACATGTTGTGTAGCAATAATGTTATTAGCAACGACATCTATACAACGTAATATTAACACACTATACGCGTTTACCACGAAAAGGGTGGGCAAATGGCTAAATTTACCTAGTATTGTTCAGACACAACTTTGTTAACACGTTCAACGTCATGTCGGACATTACTGGGCGACATTTAACTTCTACTAATATTATAAATGCGAAAGTTTGTGAGGATGGATGGATGGATGGATCTTTGTTACTCTTTCAAGCCAGAACTGCTGAACGGATCTGGATGAAATTTGGCACAGAGATAGAATATAGTCTGGAATAGTACAAGCTACTTTTTATCCCGGAAAAATGTACGGGTTCGTAAACCACGCGGGCGAAATCGCGCGCTGAAGGTAGTTCCCTATAAGCCACACAAAAGATTTGAAATTAAGAAAATATCGACTTTTTGTTTAATAATAATATTATTAAATATGCATTTTTAATGCAAGATTATTATCAGAAAAACAGACATAACATCATATATATTTTTAGAGTGCCGATTACATTGTTCTAGGAGGTCGCGCGGGTCTTGCTACGTACAATGTTTGTTTGTTTCCTTGTATTGTTGTCCGACAGCTCAGAAGAGACGTTTAAACATAGCTCTGACTGTCGGACACCATTGTCTCCCACGGCCCGAACAGAACATACAGGTGTCGCTCAACATTGTCCGACATGGCCTAAATAGAAATTTATCATTTTATTCCGTGGCGGTGAACGTGTTAAGGAATTTTTCATTTGACTGGGGGCAACCCTACTGTGAGTTTCGGACTCAAATAAAAATTCTAGACTGATATTGAGATCTTTCAGAAGGAAAACCCAACCACTTGTGTAACGTGAGTGCCGTGACAAAAGTTTGTAGTAATAATAGTTAAAATGCTTGGTCTGCACGAGACAATGCGAAGACAAATTATATCACAGTGCACAGGGCTGGTCACTCTTTCTCAGCAACCACAATGTATTAAAGAAACTATATTTATAAATAGAAAATTAACCTTACGACATCATCATAATTATTAAATTCGTCAATTAAGTCTAATTATAGTACGATCTGTACCTCTATTATGAGTTTTTTACTATTTACTTTCATAATAAATGTAAATTTTCATGCAAGCGATTTTAGTTCTTAAATTGGTCACATTAGACACATGACCTCTCTATGATATAGTATATAGTAAATCAAAACTTTACTACTGTTGATTTTGTGATAACTTAACAACTACGACACATATGTCACATAAGCGACTCTAATATATAATGTAATCAAGTTAAGAACTAAAATCGCTATCATGAAAATTTACTTTACTATGATAGTAAATAGTAAGAAAACTAGTGATAGCGGTACTGACTGCTCGATCTTTCCAAAATTACTTCTGTAGCTGCACCACTCTCTAGCAATAATTACCAGAATGCTTACAGAGAGAACATGTAGCTGATTATCACATAAAAAAAGAATATCATCTACTTTGACAAATGCATAGTGCCTCAATGTAGGAATCACAATAATTATCCTTTCCCTAACTCTGTTGGCGCCAGCTCACAGTGTACCAGGAGTATATACTGAATGGTCACCAGTGTCTTCGTGTAAAAATGCTGGGTATGTTAGTATTTTTACACGAAAACACTGCTGCCTGTTCATGAGAGCCTCGGGAAGAAATGAAGAAGAAAATGTCCTGCAGTGTTAAACCGTTGACTGTATTGCTGCTATTTGACATAAGTGACATGAGGTACTTAAGAAATTTCCTTCTGTAACTCATTTTATGGTACAAAAGGAAGGATGAAAATTTCTCCTGATGAGAATTTTCTCTAGTATTGAATATACGTTTCCAGACACAAATCTTACTGGCACGTTCCCAAACTCGGAACAACTATCTGTAGGTCACACCCTTAACCCGTAGCGAAGAACGTCAACCGCTTAGCCTTATGCCAATCGTGCCATTATCTTTGCACCCATTTGCAGTTTTCACACGAAACGGACAATGGATCATGGCAAAGCTAGGCAATATAAGGCAAAATCGTTTCCTCCGCATAAATCGAATAACCGCATAGTGTAACATTTCTTACATATTTCCAAGCAAACTCACCGCCCTAACTTTTCAAACTTATAATTGCTCGTAACTCATTTGTTATTTGTTACTCCTGTACTAGCAACTTGCTAATTGAATTAGAAAATTACTTAAGTATTTAGTTGAAGTGAATTTCCGATATTATGGCGGTAGAAGTAGCGCTTGGTAATCAGCAGGAATCTGGGGTCTCCTCCTTATTACAAAGGTCGGTAACTATTTAAGACACTACAATAGCGACGGTGTAATGTAGGTGTACAATATCACATCTCTGCCTAACCCATCGGAGAATACAGAAGTGATGATGTTTGATATTTCTGCTGATGCCCACAACACAAACAGATCTGCCGGTAGCGAAGCTGTAAATGGGATCCAATACAGATGCATAGATGATAGATCTAAAATTGTTTTCAAAGGTAATGTTCCTGATTCTGAGCAACTGTTTCATAAAGATCTTTAGCTTAAGCATGGTAACTGGGTTATCTTTCTATGGCTTGTCTCACTTCTCTCCCCTCTTCATGCTGTCATCTGTTGTTGGTGTCCATAATCACTTATGGGCCATGAACATTGTTTTGACTATTAGAGCAGTCATCGATATCTGGCAAGCATTTATAGGTACGAAGGATTGTTTTCTTTTAAAATTGTGGCTGACAGATAGCGTAACGTGGAGCGTCTTTACTTAAAGTCTTAAAACTATCCAGTTAAAATTATACGATGAAAAGTAAATGATATGAATATTGATTATAAAGTCATGTATATCCAACATTGACTTTAATGAACAGTAATTGAAAAACTTTGACTGATCGTCATTTACTTTTGTTTTTGACTTCTTCTATCGAGTCAGCAAGAGTTATTGCATTGAGGTCACTCATGCCAAAGTGGAAGATTAGTCAGTCAGCAATGGTGATATTGAGTATCCCCAGGTGTGTCAGACGATCTCATGATTCGCCAATCGTGGAGGCTCTTTCCATCCACCCATGGTTTTTGACTGAACTTATCCGTTTTCAGTCCATTTCTAATTCTCTCAGAGCATTCACCCGATAGGTTATTAGCCCTCCGTGACGTATGTTCGCCACTATTTGAGAATTGACACTAAAACTACCGCAGAAGATGTATACAACTTACATATTTACAGCAATTTCACTACGCTCATATAACATTGCACAGTAAAACGTTGGCACTCATCCAAAATGGCAATTTTTGTTATTGTTGTCAGTTCAATATAATATAAACAATACATACATAAAGTATTGTAATGAATTGTTAATAATGGTCATACGGCACGGTTGGCGCAGTGGTTGAGAGATCGACTGCTGCGCTACGTGTCGCGGGTTCGATTCCCGCACGGAACAAATATTTGTATGATCTACAAATAATTGTTCCGGGTCTGGATCTTCGTATATGTAAATGTAAACACACCGTGCCTCGGAAAGCACGTAAAGCCGTTGGTCCTGCACCTGATCTCTCTCCGGTCGTGTCGGATTGCCGTCCCATCGGACTATGAGAGTGAAGGAACAGAGAGAACACCTGTGTTTGCGCATACACTTGTGCTCTATAATATCTCCTGCGTAGTTGGCTAATCTCCGGTGAGATTGGCCGCCGTGACCGAAATCGGTCAGGAGGACATTATTATAATGGTCAAAACTTACGCTGTTTTGACCATGAGAAATATAAATATTGTTGATCGTTTCAGTGTAATAATATTACAATCATTACGACTGTATTTTGCGGAGGGTAAGGCAGAGGTTTTGCACCATCCATCAACCAGGAACAATTCTAAATTACTACTGAGAATTTTTATAACCGCAAAACCTAATAATAGGAGTTTCTTGCCCGTTCTTCTCCATTGGAAATCAACACTTTGGAACGTGGTAACTAGAGCCTGACTATTCATAAGTGCCTGTAAATGGTTTACATGAATAAAAATATATTTGAATTGAAATTGAATATTTGAATAGTTTGCCCGCCCCGGGAATCCCAAGATCCCATTTGCAGCAGCGAGTGCGAACACATCTAGATCAATGAGCCTACGCAGACCATAGTCATACGTAAGAGATAGTTGAAAAAAGCAATCTAAGCCTTTTTTTATATCAGCGAGGGCCTCACTTACTTTTCTTCTTCTATTGCTTATCGAAATATTCTTCATCGATGGTCACTTGTACGAATTAATTGTTGTTCAGCAAAACATAACATAACATAGCATCACGCCTGTAATCCTCGAAGGGTTACGCAGAGGTGGACTATTATACATCCACATGTCACCGATGCCATTATTGAGTCCCGTGTAGTTGGTGGCGAGGTTGATGACCATCCATCAACCGGGCACACTTCCAAAACTCGTACTGCTACTGAAAATTACAATACAGGGAAACCCAATAACACTTGGCCAGGACTCGAGAATCGAACCCTGAACCTCACCCTCAGCAGTCTAGGTTATCGTTAAATGATGTTTGATGATGTCTGATGATATCTCTTTGTTTAAGCCGTACAATAGCCACTTAGATATCGTACAACAATGGCCATTAACTAAAAAGGAAGAAATACGTATAGCAGGTCGATGACCGCAAACCCGATACTTTATTTAACAATCCCTTAACCAAAAATAAACCACCAATACACAGCTTCATTAGCGATAACACAAAAAACCAAACCAATCTGACGTCACGAAAGCCATTAGCAGCACAAAGAGCGTTAACCAGCGCTGGTTTAAAACAATAGATATTTTAATTACTGGCGGCCAGCGTTCGATGTATACTGTAGTAAAATGAGGTATCATCTTCGTTGCTGTAAATGTTACAATTTTTATTTATCTTTCATAGGATTGTCTGTGAGCTTTGGTTCAATAATTTGGTCAAGCAAAGTAATCAGTGTATACCCAGAGTACGATGTAAGTACACCCAAATTTCCTAGATGCTGATATTGAGTCCCATTTAATAGGGGGTAAGCACATTGCCATGTACCAGGCACAATTCCAAAATCCTCGCTGCTACTTAAATTTCTTCCAATAGAAAACCTAATAACACACCCCAACCCTGGAATCGAACCCGGGACCTCACGCCCAGTAGGTAATCAAGTTTCAATTCCTACGCAAAAAAAATACAGGGCGGCCTCTTCTAGACAGACAAGATTAACTCCATGGTATCACAAAATTGTATAAAAAAATCAACGCGTTCATTCGCTCAATATCTTCCACAGTTGAAACAAAAGCGCTGTATTTTCCAACTCAGTAAATTAATTTGTGGGCCCGGGTCAATGTAGCGTAACAGCTGATGACCCTAAATCTCAGGATATCATCAATTTCGTGAGAAAAGTTAATGTTACATTCGGTTCAGTGGGCGCCATTTTGGTTTTTCCTCGTATCGGTTGACTGACGCAGCTTGGGTACTTTTCGTCTTACAGGTAAATTATGTTCTTTTAGCTAGAAGGGTTAAAAGCTTATATATTTTGACTTGTTAAAGGCCGAAATGCGAATTGTAAATGACATTTCACTGTCCATTGGACATCAACATAATTATTAACTCTCTATACAGAGTGGCCCAAATTAAGACATCAATAAAGAAACGCGATTTAATATAATCTTAAGGTCTACTAAAATTAAATTATACATGGCAGGAATTTTTCATTAGAACTCTGATTCCAAAAGATCTTCCACTAAATAATAAATAATATTTTCTCATAACACTTTTTTTCAGTCGCCACGAGCTTTACATGGAAATCTCATGTCATAGTGGAAATATTAGCCAGTGAGCAATGGTGTTATCAAGACTGACTATCCAGGATGCGCCAAACGATCCCAGGTTTCCTCCCTCGTGGAAGCTATTTCTTTGCACCCACATCACTTAAGAATATAAAAATGTCCGCGTTTATAATTTCCACATGGACTAATTTTTTTTTTTTTTTTTTTTTTTTTTTTTTTTAAAACATTACCTCACTCTAGGATTTCTCCTGTGTCGTGGGTACAGTTTACAAACATACATGTCACATACACACACAACCAGACCCGAAACAACTATCTGTAGATCATACAAATATTTGTTCCGTGCGGGAATCGAACCCGCGACACATAGCGCAGCAGTCGATCTCTCAACACATTGCGCCAACCGTGCCGTCAAATTCGCGGAAAAAACCGTATTACATAAAATAGGTATATTTATTTTCCTATATTCCTCTCAAGGAACTTTCGTAAATTCTTATATCATTGGTGTAATCAAATTAGCTACAAAGCTACTTGTAAGAGTTTTTATTTGTAACATCAATATTTTCATATTGAATAATATTGAAAAGGAAAATATCTCATTAAGAAGGCCTCGTTACAGCGTTATTATTTTATTTTCATCTGAAACCTTCAATATTATCGACAGTAATCATGGTTTTATGTTTAGATACATTGTTATAAAAACATGAGAAATAAGCCTGTAGAAATATTATTATAATATAGGTATTTATTCCCTGCGTTTATTTAGTTAGTCTTTAAAACTAAACAGAATAAAATATTTTGAAATGTGTGTGTATTGTCCATCTCTGCCTAACTCTGTTGTGAATACAGGCGTGAAGTTATGGTGATATGAAAAATAGAACATTTGCATTTTCAAGCTATTTATAAGCATTAAGAATGGAAGGAGGAATTTCGTTTGCTGGCGACTTTGGTGGACGAAATAGTCGCCAATGAGCGGCCTATGGTCAGCAATACATAAAACTCAAAGAGCTCCCTCCAAAGTCAAGACTGGATAATTGGTATTTTCACCACGATAATGCTCCTGCACATAGGTCGCATAAAACTGTGAGTTTTTTACAAGATTTCGGAGTAAAACTGCTTGAACATCCTCCGTACAGTCCTGATCTTGCACCCTGTGACTTCGGTCTATTTCCAGTCATTAAGGATCAACTCAAGGGAAGGAGGTTTGCCAGCGACAACGAGTTATTAGCTGCTTGGGACCAGGCTTGCTCCGATCTCCCAGAAGAAAAATGGAAGGATTTTTTTAATGATTGGTTTATGAATAAATTTTACTTACGAATACTTTTTTACTTACGAATGAATAAGTGTATAAGCTGTGGTGGTAATTATTTCGAACGATTGTTATAAATAAAGCTGTATTGCAAAACTTATCTAGTAACCTATGTACTAGCAATAATTGAAGTCGAGTGGTGACTGGTGTGATGAACAATTAGAATTTTTAACCTCCTATGTTCAGCATTTAGCTGACGTTGTCTGATAAGAAAAACATAATTTAAAATGCCTCATAGGTCTAGTGATCGTAAGCAACTGCTCCGTTTTATGATCTTGGATTAGATTCCCGGATCAAGCAAAATTTTAGTTGGTTGTTCTATTTAGAAATTCTCACTTGGAATGTTACTTACAATAGACGATATAAGACGGCACGGTTGGCACAGTCGTTGAGAAATCGACTGCTGCGCTACGGGTCGCGGGTTCGATTCCCGCACGGACCAAATATTTGTATGATCTACAAATAGTTGTTTCGAGTCTGGGTCTTTGTGTTTGTGAATATACGATACAGGAATAATTCTTAGTGTGGGGCAAAGTTTAAAAAACTGGCGAATGTTGGTGTACAAACGCACACCTCTGCCTCACTCTTCGGGGGATACAGTCGTGATATTTCTATAAACTACCTCCACCATGTACTATTAAACTATTGAAGAAAAATACCAATCTTTATAACAACGATTACTTTTTTCCGTTTTCCTTCCAAAAGTTTTGCACAAGGAGTTAGCGTGACGTAATATTTGGCATATGTTATGTCGTGACCATCAAAATATGTTGGCCGAAGACGGAAAAACTTTTGCTACTGCGTGGGATCATAATACAGATACAAGATAAACTTTTAACGTAGATGATTTAGTTGCATGTTGGCTTTCATGTCGTCGCCGTGATTTGATGAAAGAATAAAAAAAAAAATGTAGTTTGTTTCACAAATAGATTACATAGAATTTTTGTATGGATTTGTGTATAAAAATGAACTGTAAACTGTACTGATAAAATACTACTGATACTTGAAAAGGAAACGCTATATTATAAGTACCAGCAAATTTTAATGACACGGTTTCGTAATACAAAGACCACGAATCGATCTCAGGGCTTCTTGCTACCTGAAAGCATGAGACTTAATGACTACCTAAAATTGAGAATCGTTTGAGTATTCGACACTGTTAGTTTTCCATCCAACTGTAAATGGTCCAAAGGCTGCCCAAATGTAATGTTCCATACCTATACTTACTCAACAAAGCCTGCCAAACGATTGTCTGTGAAAATAATTTGAATTTGAACCATAGATAATGATTCAAATAAAAAGAGATGAGACGACCTGCTCTTAGGTCTGGATACCCTTAAATAGACAAAAAAATAAATTTTCATCTTCACGAACTTAAACCCTTCTAATATGTAAATTAAACAAAACATTGAGACCGAACGTATTAAAACAATAACTAAGACCATTAATTTAAACCCTGGAGTAATTTCCCGAAATAGCCAGACGATGTTCCTGAAAACATTAATTGGCAACATCAAAGATGTTATTCGTTTGTCGTCACACTAATTCGACCTATTACAGCAGTTGTCAAAATACTCCATTATAAAGTTAATTTAGCTTTGACTTCGGTTAATTTTAGCCTGGGAGATGGGGCCTGTCCTCCTGCAGGTTCTGTTACGTGCGTTGCACGTTTAATTTCATAGGTGAATGAATTTAATTCAAAGGGAATGCCTCAAGGTGAGGTGTTTTAATTTTGTTTTTTATTACGGTCGGAGTAGGTGGCATTTGTACAGGTAGCTTCTATATTTTTTTGGCATTTTATTGTCAGGGCGGTGATGAGAGAAACACCGAAATTCGAATGAAAACGCTTTAGATATGCCAACTCGCCTCATAATAATTAATATCCCTTGATTGTCGGAACAAGGGTTCTGATGGTGTCGTTTGGTAGGTTAAATGTCAAGTAAATTAGCATTGAAACATTTAATACTGTGAAAATAAAACACAACTTCTGAGCGTCTGTTCCTAGGCTCGAGTGAGAAAATTTAGTTGAGATTTTCAATATAAAAATTCTAAGTAGCAGAACGAAGTTTGGATTTATGCCCACTAAATGGCAACAGGCACGCTTACATGGGACTTAATTATGGTATCGGCGATATGTGGGTGTATAGTAGACCACTGCCTAACCCTTCGGGAATGAAATGCATAATAATATGAATGTAAGATTTATTATAGACTAGATGAAACAGTATTAAAAGAACTAGTTTGTCTTTCGATAGCCTATGTTATAATTGGAATTTCTCTTCATTATTTCATCACAATACACGACGAACAATTTGAATAAAAGTACCTACAGCGAATCTCCTACATTTTTGAATTTGAATTTCCCGATCAAAAATTACTTAATATTAAATGGAATTTTCAACAGACCCTTATAATTTAGGCGAGAATATTACAGAATATTGTAGAACATCGCTTTGTTCGCCTACAGACGTCCCATCTTGAATCGTCTGTCACCGCCAAATATTACGCGTTGATTAAATCTTATTGTGCTAAAGATTGAATTATAATGTTAAAGCTATATTATTTTGTGCTTGTAATATCGCGCTTATTTTGTAAGATTTCTTGTTTGTTTTAGTGTTGTAAGTGTGATATTGGGTTTGGTACAAATGTTTAGAAGATGTAATGATTGCCAGAGTGCCTTGTTGGTGTAATGGTCGCAGGCGCCGCTGCTGAGTATGAAGACTTGGGTTTGATACTCGGGTTGGACAAAGGGTTATTGGATAGCACAGAGGTTAATGCCAATATGTTCGTACATGGCACTCAATAAAAGCATCGACAATATGTGGGTGTATACAAAACACCACTGCCTAACCCCTCAGTCAATACAAGCGTGATGCTATCTTATGTTAGAAAACTAAAAAAAAATTATAATCCTAAGCCATCTATATATACAGATTAAATCATGTAAATGCACACACAAAACCGACGCAACCGTTGTCCCCAAAAGAGGAGGTATTATATTGTAACCAATATTCACCTATGACCTACAGGGCCCAAGAGACGGTTCGATTCGTCGATTCTAACGCTATATCGGCCAACATTGGCATTCTGGACAAGGAGAGCTGAATCATACATTTTCATTTATTTTCTAGCTCAAACCACGATCCGTATTTACGTGCCTGTCTTTTTCTGCAGTGTCAGTATGAGCTCCTATTCTGAAATTTACGCAGTCAGGGTTAGCATAGTGGTTCAGCGATCGACTGCTGCGGTACGTGTTGTGGATTCGATCCTCGCACGGAACAAATGTTTGTATGGCCCGATTGTTTCTGCTAAGGGTGTCTTTGCGTGTGAACATTTGTTTTTGTATACGATCCCATGATACAAGAATCAAAGCGCGGGCCAAAGGATTCTTAAAAAAAATCTTTTGCCAATGAAAAAGAAGGTTGAAAACAAGCTTCATGACAGCCAGACGTACTTAGGTATCGGGCATACACTTGCCATTTTGGAAGCTTTTTAATTAGGGTATAAAACATTTATAGCGCGAACATAAGTAAAAATGGTGGGAGGGGTCACCTCAGAAGGACTTACGCGTCCTTGTTGGTGGCATCCTTCAAAAAGGTCAGATGCGCGGAACCTACTCACAACAGGTGTATCTATAAAACGATACATGAATGTAAATGAAGAAATAGGGGTATGAAATGATAGTAGCACTTAGCTTTCTGTAGTTTCTGCTTATCCTCATTGGGAAAAGTCTACCTATACATACATAGTCGTGCAAATTGGTTAATACCGATAAGTACCTATGGACAATTAATGAGACCATCTTGTTTTCTAATATAACATAGCATCACGCCTGTATACCCGAAGGGTTAGGAGGTGTACTATTGTACACCAACATTTGAGTCCCCTGTAAGCAAGCCTATTGCCATCAACCACAATTGCAGACTCCGTGCTGCTACTGAGATTTTGCCATACAGAAAAACCCAATCACACTTTGCCCGACCCGAGAATCGAATCCAACCTCACGCCTAGCTGTCGCTTTCTACCACTAGGCCAGTGAGGCAGTCAATCATCTCCATGTCTCAACGATAATTATCAAAAAGCTACTCATCTAACCTTCAAAAACCTACGGCCTTCGATCCAATTTCAATATTACAAATAGACTGATTGCCTTTAAATAAACCTACCTCAATATGTACGGGCAGGATACACATGACACTTTAATGTGTTTGCTTAGGCGTATAATTGCTATGTGCATCAATGATTAACTCGACTATAGGTACATACTATTGTGTCTGTAACATATTGCCGACCAATGCATGTGGCAATTTGTGTTTATATATGTGACAGCTGGT
Source organism: Shargacucullia verbasci (assembly GCA_947562105.1). Lineage (NCBI taxonomy): Eukaryota > Metazoa > Arthropoda > Insecta > Lepidoptera > Noctuidae > Shargacucullia > Shargacucullia verbasci. Next base: position 2,126,882 of record OX387283.1, read on the forward strand.
CTCGTCAAAACAAAAGGTTTCATGAACTCGTTTAAGGTAACCGAATACCGCAAAAGTGGACGTGAAAATAAAAAAATAAACGGTCGCATCAGAAAAAAAAATATTTTTTCCGAATCATTTTATTTGCTATTAAGATGTGAAGTAAATAAGAAATCAGGATCTTAGAAACATTTCAGACTCCAGATCACTGAGAATTTCAGAAAATCCCAATAATATCATTATGGGATTTTCTGAAATTCTCTAAACTACGAATCGGTACCAGGACCTCAGGTTTGACTGAAATTGATATTGGCCAACTCAATCGCATAAAACTCGAAAGACAACCTCGAAAGACTCGAAAGTCAAATAGAACTAGCCTCAAACAACCTACTAACATAGATCCCAAAGCAAAAACTACATCATCCAACATGTTCTGCGGCCAGATTCAGCAATAAAATCTCAAGTAACAAACTAAAAACACGACCATTTCCTCGCCGAAAACTTGGCCGAAGATAAAACGTAGAAACTATTACATAGGTTTAACTTGGAGCGTACTATAAGTTAGGTGATGCTCTCGGTCCCTGAGCGAATTTCGTTACTGGTTTCAATCCGTGTTTGGCGTGTTAAATGACGTCATAACTCATGAGAGGCAGCGGGATTCTTATGTAATTGAATTAAACGGAATTGATACTTGAAATTCTGATAGCAATGTGATTGTAGAATATATTCCCCTGTGATTGTATATTATGAGTGATGGTGATTACGGGGAAGATTATACCTACTCAGCAGCAATTTTTTTTATAGTCGTACTTCCAGTAATGAGGATTTATGTTTTGTTTTTGATAGTGATAATCGTTTTTTTTAACATGTTATAACGACCGAAGATATTTTGCTGATTGCAAAGAAAGTTTATCATCGTTAAACGTAAACAATTTACTCATTCACAAAGTCAAGCCCCAGATCAACAAATTAGCAGCATAGTATTGCACTTATGTGACAAAATATTATATATGTTTACTAATCACAAAACATTAATATCAAGATTAAGAATGAACGTTCAATGAACAATCTACATTGCGTTATTCCAATTGTGTAGCGGAGTGATTTTTGAAGAATCCGCAATGTGCAGTGTTAAACTATCAAAATTGAATCGATTGGCATACCAAACGTGTATCATCAATACCTACAGATTTTGTTCAATTCATAAAACGTTCAGCCAAATGAAACACAAATATCGGTTTATTGAAAAACTATAACATTACATTGGTAAAGTTCCGAGCAATGATACAGAAAAGAAACTACATTCCTATTGCCAAATCCAATTGCCGCAAACGAATACCGCTCCCGCTTCTACATTTGCCCAACAAAGCAAACCGTATTTGCCGGTAATGGATTTCCAAGCTCACGTGACGACAACACGGTTTCGTGCGTCACGATTTTTAATAACCCCACTGGAACATGCGGAAAATTGTTGACAAAAATATAAAAATGTAAAATGTTTAGACACGTCACATACGTAATATTTGCTACGTAAATATACGTCACGCGTGCACGAAGGGTTAACAAAGGTTAGTGGTTTTCCATTTCAATAACAGAATATATTGTTGGCGATATTTCACCAATAATAATGGTCGGGATTAATAATTATGACGGCACATTTGGCGCTGTTGCTAAGCGATTAGCTTTCTGCGCGACGTGTCGCGAGCTCGATTCCCACTCGGAATAAATATTTGTATGATCTACAGATAGTTGTTTCGGGTTTGAGTGTGCAAGTGACATGTACGAATATTTTTCGTAAAATGTACCTACGGTACAGGAAATATCATAGAGAAAGGGGAATTTTATATAAAAAAAATTGTTGGTTAGAGGTAGACTTGACTATAATTATTCTGTTGTTTTTTTATTCCTGGGACTTTGATCTTTGAAATATGATTCTCCTTGGATGTCTAATGTGCTAGAAATTAAACAGCCCTCGAATAATATTTGGTGCACATTACCAGTGGTAATGGTTCCAACTTTCAAATAATTTCGGCTTTCGAATCACATCGATATATTTTCTCATGCCATATATGACACCTTCAACGATCATGTGTTGCAGACCTAATTATTTAATTTAATAACTGCGTCATTGGTCAGTATGGTCGCAAACGCGACTCTTGCGCGTGATGTCTTGGATTCGATTCCCGCCACGGGTAAAGTGTTGTTGTTTTTTTTTTTAAATAGTAACCCTCAGCAGCAGCAAGCAGTTTGGAACTGTACCCGGTTGACGGCAATAGGCTCGCCCCCTATTACATGGCACTTAATAACAGTATCGGCGAAATGTGGGTACACAATAGTACACCTCAGCCTAACCTTTCGGGGATACAGGCGTGATGCTATGTTATGTTAATTTAATATTATATAGCTTGTCACTGTTGTTACATATACAATTAATGCTATGATAAACCTCGTTATATTAAATGTATAACGTTTAGGCAGGCCGCGCGCTGCGGGACGCGTCGCGGTCGGCCGCAAGTTATTGTGCGGGCGGACCGCAAATGTGTGTACAGCCTTACTACGTATAGTTAGGTGAATTATTACTTGGATGGATGAGCATTGCTGTTGTAATAGTTCTGTGGATATTGTTATTATTGTAGTAAATTTAGAGTTGATTTGACTGTAATGCATCGCTATTATAAATGCGAAAGTAACTCTGTCTGTTTGTTACCTCATCACGACTAAACCACTGAACCGATCGTTATAAAATTTTACGAAGAGGTAGCTTAGACCTTGGATAAGAAAATATGATATTTTTGCCATTGCAGCAAAACACAAATGAGACAATAAGTACAAAATACACGCAAGCGATTCAGAGGTTTTATGGGCTGATAAACGTTGTCACATCCGCAGCCTAATTACGTAAAAAAGCGACAGCAACACGACAGCCACGCGACAGCAATCTCACTGTCAGCCAATAATTTATATGACACAAAAGTGACGTTTGACAGAAGTTATCGCGCGATCTACGCCTATCGCTACATTGTTAATTAGGCTGCCTTTATCTTAGTACGTAAGAAAAATATGACAGTTGTTTTAAAAAATAAACTATATTATTTATTTATTTATTTAGAATAAGCACACCAACAGTACAATCACTTACAAATTAAAATAAACTAACATCTAAACTTGGCATTTCAGTAACCATACAAATAACAGGTATGCATGACATTGAGATAATGAATATTAGAGACAAGAAGAGAAAACAAAAAGTGTGTCAAATAGAACTAAATCCAGAACACAACAAAAACAAAATAACTTGAGCTATAAAGACGTACATAGATCGCACCGTTTATAAAGAGAACGTCTGTATGAAGCGAGACTCATAGAGAAAACATCGATAGGGTAATCCGTCAAATTGGACCTTTCATTATATAGCCTTGCCATACGTGTTAGAGTGCTATTAAAGGTGGTGTTTAGGGTAGATGTAGGCAATTGAAAAATGTGATGATATCTCTTGCTACGTCGGCTAGTCCTAAAGTTAAAATAATGAATCAATTGCACATCTATGGAACCATTTATAATCTTGTAAAGTGTAATTAAGTCGGAATGGATCCTTCTTTCTTTTAAGCTAATCATTTTATAGTGCCTTAACCTATCATGATAATCAGGTACAGTTTTTCGGATCCCATTCTTCAAACATAGATACCTAACAAAACAGGCCTGAACAGATTCAACATTATTAGTGTAACTTGAGTAATAAGGAGACCAAATAGAAGAACAGTATTCCAAGGAGCTCCTTACTAGTGCGTTATAGAGTAGAATAATGCTACTATAATTACGGAAAGGTTTTGACATGCGGATTATAAAACCAAGCATTCTTTTAGCCTTAGCAACAATAGTATCTATATGATCACGGAAGGATAGGGATGTATCAAAGACTACACCTAGATCACGGATGACTGAAACTCTGCTCAGTACAGATCCATCTATATGATAATCAAATTTTGTGTAATTCACTTTATTCGTGAATGTAATAGTCTGGCATTTTTTAACATTGAGCTTCATTCTGTTGTTAAAACACCATTGTTGAATGACATCAAGATCTCTTTGAAGCTTCATACAATCACTCGGGTCGGATATTCTGCAGAATATTTTTAAATCATCAGCGTAGGCTAAACAATTGCAATTAATCAAATCTAAAAGATCATTCAAAAATACCAAAAAAAGCAAAGGGCCCAATTTAGAGCCCTGTGGAACACCAGAGCTAGGAGAAAAAGGCACAGATTCATATCCCGCCAAGGCAACAATTTGAGAACGATTAATTAAATAACTCTCGAACCACCGCAACAGAGAGCCATGAATGCCAGCGCGATCCAATTTCATGGAAAGAATTGAGTGATCAACACAATCAAAGGCTTTTGCAAAATCTGTGTAAACAGCATCAACTTGACCCCTAGCTTCAAAGGTGTTACCAATGAAAGTAGTATAAATAAGTAAGTTAGACATAGTAGAACGATTAGACACAAAACCATGTTGCTTAGAACTAATTATATGACGGAGGTGAGAATAAACTACATTGTATATAAGACCCTCAAACATCTTTGCAAAATGTGATATAATTGAGATTGGTCTATAGTTAGTAACATCATTCATACTACCAGATTTATGTACGGGGATAACGTGCGAGATTTTCCATAAATCGGGAAATGTACCTTCCTTAAGGGATTTATTGTATATTATATGCAGTGGTACAACAAGAGCATCTATACAGAGACGAATAAAAATAGGAGGAAGTCCATCCGGACCAGCTCCTTTATTAAGGTCTAATTTTTTAATGCTATCTCTAACATCAGCTTCAGCAATGCCAACGGAATATATACTGTAATTGGACAAAGAGTAACCTGGAGACAAGTTACTAGGCTGTTGACTAACACCGTACACAGACGCAAAATAGTCTGCAAATAGATCAGTCACACCACTACCGCCCTCACCAACACGATCACCCCACGAAACTTGGTTAGGAACACCTCTAAAGGTATTTTTTGACTTAACATAACGCCAAAAAGCCTTTACATTCGTTTTTAATTCACTCTCAATTCTTTCTATGTAATCTTTAAAACAGGCATCCATAGCCCTCCCAGCCCGCATCCGTAAGGAAGCAAAGGTATCATAGTCTCGGGGGTTTTTGTACCGTTTGAAACGAGACCTGTATCTATGCTTTTCTTTAAGAAGTTTAATCAAGGAAGCTGAGAACCAAACTGGATAACAATTATTTTTATGTTTACGTTTCGGCGTGTATTTATCTATACTTTCCCATAGTAAATTATAGAATGTTAGAACATAATCATTGCAATTCAGACTACAATAATCATTCCAATTTATTTTACGCAGATCACGAATACATGCCTCATAGTCTGTTTTAAAGAAAATATATTTAGGACTTAAAAGATTATAATTTAAATTAGAAATTGAGGTTTTAGTAAGGACTAATTCAAGCGGCGGATGATGCACATCCAATTTACTGATGGGAGGTGCGCGAGAAACAGAAAGACTGGAGTTCTCATCCATTAAGATGAGGTCTAAGATATTATTATTTTCATTGCAGATATTATTCATTTGAACAAACCCGGTGATGTTTAGAAAGTCTCTTAACGCTAAATACTTAGGGTCACTAATTCCCAGAAAGGGATCATTAGAGTCAAGCCAGTTCACACAAGGAAGATTAAAATCACCAAGAATCAAAGTAGTGCAATCCGTATAACGCAAACAGATTTCCTCAGCCCTGGCCAAGAATTGGACAAAGATATGGCAAGGTATATAAGACGGTAAATACACAACACCGATATTCACACAGACGTGACCAGCACGAATACATAACCACATATCCTCAACGGAGGTTTGCCACTCAGTTTTGTTAACAAATTTGTACTTATTACTAATAGCTACCAATAACCCACCACCATAACTTTTAGAGTACAAATCTTTGAACTGTGCACTACGATCACGACGTACGACAGTGTATCTCTGATCAAAGTATTCAGAGGATAAAAACGAATCATCTAACCACGTTTCTGTCAGACATATTATGTCATAGTCAGAACTTAAAATTGACATTAAAACTTCATGTGACTTCGTTTTCATACCTCTCACATTCTGATAAAAAATGGAAATGCTATCCATTAAACTAAATAAAAAGTAAACATGACAATTTAGAAACTCACTCAATAATTAACTTAAATTATACAATTTTTTCCAAACTATGTTCATCCTTAATCAGAATAGTTCCCGAATTTTCACTTTTACAAACAAAAATTTTGCCGTAGCGAACCCAGACAAACTTGTATGATTTTTCTTTGGCCTTAAGACGTGCAGCAGCATGTAAAGATTTATATACCGGAGAAAGGTGTTCGGATATATAAACTGGCACTTTATTACCGCCATAACCCAAAAGACTTGTGTTCAATTTATCCTCAGAGTGGGATTTATTGTATCTAGTTATTGCCGAATAAAATTCATCACGACATCTAGGACTACGCAGCTTCACTATTACAGAGCGCGGGCGAGACTTGTTGTTGTTCATACTGGCCACTCGAACGCACTTCATTATGTCGCAATCTTTCAGAGCATATGACACAACATTAGCCAATTGTGTTACAATGGACGGTAACACTTCATTCTTATTTTCAGGTAAGCCGTGAATTTCCAGATTCGCCTCACGCATATTCTGATCAAGGGAGCAAATTTGCGTTTTCAACTGAGCCATAGTCCTTTGCAAATCGGAGTTCTGAGAACGAAGTTCAGTATTCTCACGTTGCACATTCTGGAGTTCAGTTTTTAAGTCATTAACTTGAGCGATGTCAAAGGATCCGGATAACTTTAACTCATCAATCTGTTTCTTTAATTCGTCCATTTCGCATCTAAGCTCACTAATCATATTCTTCACTTCAATACGCAATGTATTCCGAATTTCCTCCCGTATAACAAGTCGTATGTCACTAATCTGATCGTCCTCACCTTCAGAGCTGTCACCCATTACCTCAGACGTTGATTTATTAGGCTCGTGTACAGACAAACAGCTCGCACAATTCCACTTAGAACGTGCAACTTTACTGAGTCTTTTAAACGCACTTGCACTTAGTTTAACGCATAGATGGTGATAGAATTTATCTTTTTTTTATTATTTATTATTATTATTTATATTATTATTATTTATCAGGTGATAATTTTATTATCTTCTTATCAAAAATTATAAAAGCAAGAAAGGGATGCACTATTTTTGTTGGTCGATTGCTTCCAAATGCGGCTTCGCCCGTGCGGTTTACGAACCCGTACATTTTTCCGGGATAAAAAGTAGCCTATGTGCTATTCCAGATTATAGTCTATCTCTGTGCCAAATTTCATCCAGATCCTTTCAGTAGTTTTTGCGTGAAAGAATAACAGACATCCATCAATCCATCCATCCATCCTCCCAAACTTTCACATTTATAATATTAGCAGCTTAGTAGGAATACAGTTAAAATATTTTCTTGCGATAGTCAAAGGCAAAGTCAAATATTTTTATTTCAATTGGGCCTGTTAGGGTGCTTTTAAAACGTTATGATTCTAGTTGCGCGGTTCCAAAAGGGACCTATGGAGGAGAGACCGGCAAGAAACTCCATGGATACTCATTTTCAAAAAACTGTTAAACAATATACTGATACTGATACTGTCCGAGCTCATAATTCAGGGGAATAAACGACCAAAGTTAACTAATCCAATATATTCTCGTAAAGGAGGGAAGTAGGTAATTACATTCAATCTGTAACTCGATACGTGTTATGTAGTTTGACACAATCGACTTAACTTTCTTGTATGTTAGCCGGGGTTAGGGAGTGTTGCCAATTTTTGTGTTTTCCCTATGTTTGGGGTAAATTTTGGACGTTTAATGTTAACTGGAATATTAATATTTTCTAGTTTACATAAAATTTTGACGATTTTTGACATTTTTATACTCCGTTTAGGTTATAAAATTTATCCGTTTTTATATTTGGTTAAAATAAAATCTCATTATTATCATTATTTTATGTAAAAAAAAAAAAAAGACGGAGCTTTTTTTGTATTTTTGAATACAATACAAAAGTGAACACAGAGATAAGTGTAAACGGATGTAATTCAAGATCAGTATCTGTTTATAGATAAAATTTTAGATTAATAAACATCTGTCTATTTTTTTTTTATCTGCGATTTCTCCTATATCGTGGGTAGTTTTATAATGCACACAAAAACAGACCCAAAACAAGTATCTGTAGATCATACAAATAGCATATAAATATGTATTTGGTCCGCGCGGCAACCAAACATACGTAGCGTAGCAAGCTAATCGCTTGGCCACTGCGCCAACCGTGTCATCGAATATGTTCGTATTGATCATGAATGATCTATCATTTCCTTAGAAAACTCATTCTTTGGGACTTTGAACAATATGTCACCATCATCATCAGCCAGAAGACGTCCACTGCTGAACGAAGGCCTCCCCCAAGTGGGGGGTTTTGCCATAATCCCCACGCTTGGCAGGCGGCTTGGGAATCGCAGTAGCTCACCGATTAGTGAGAGGACGCTGCTGCCCGTCCTCCGGTGTCTGGTCGCAGTTTTAAGACGTACCCGGGTCAATCCAATATGTAACTACTTACATTAACTAATATCAACAGACCAATAACAACATCAAAAACTTTTCTGTTTAATTTAAAACTAATATCATTTAAACGAACATTTAACAGCCGGATTCTTTTTTATCAGTTTTGTTGTTGTATCAAGTGATTCGTTCCTATCTGACCCTTTCCTCATACGATATGCAAAGTCATAGGTCAATACATCGGGGAAGTAGTTCCGAGGGTCGGTAACCCGCCAGCTTGGCAAGGGTCCAAGAGATGGGATCTAGTTGTTACCAAGGACTCAAACGTTTATGAGACCGCTAACCGAAACTATTTGCTTGAGAATCTTTTTATATTATGTAGTTTTGTTTAATTTTGGACGCCTGTATTCACCGAAGGTTTACGCAGAGGTGTACTATTCTACACCCACATTTCGCTGATGCTGTTATTGAGTTCTATGTAATAGGGGGCGAGCTCATTGCCATCTAACAGAGACAGTTCCAGACTCCGTGCTGCTACTGAGAATTTCCACACAGAAAAACTCAATAACACTTTGCCTGGGACTCGAATCTTAGCTCACGCTCAGTAGTCGCGCTTCCGACCACTAGTCCAGTGAGACTATTACTTCTGTATTATATCATAGTATGTAAGCAATTTTTTTTTTAAATAAAAAATTTGCTTCTTCTACCAATATGAACACAGTAACGTACCTACATCTTACGAACACAGTCAGTACATATCATTATTTCCATTTTAGTTTCCTATTTTATATTTCCAAACAATTACTCATAGAAAAGTATTCATTCTCCCCCTCCATTAAGGATTCCCCTTATTCTCCCCTTCCCCAACATCCTTCGCAGGCAGTTCCGAGAATCCTCTTATAAATTCACTGTCGATTTTTATCGTTAAATTAAGAATTTTTCATCACTCCTTTCTATTAGCCGGAATTTCCACTTTTCTATGCTTTTAAGCCTTTAATCTTAAAAATGAAGGAAGCTTTTCAAAAAGATTCTGTGATAATTCGTGGAAAAATTTTAAAGGATTCCGGATGTTTTATTGTTTACGTTAAAGCAGTGAAGTGTTTTTAAGATCTGTTTAAGAATCTTTGTATTTATAATTTTAATTTGGAGGGTACAATAGGCGCAATAATGTCTTTATAATAATAATAATACCTCCATACAAATCTTTCTACACTTATAAAGAGAAGATTTGTTTGCTACATTATGGAAAAATTGTTTATGGACTAAAAATATTTTATGTGGATAATGTAATACCAAGAAATCGGTAACCAATAGATCACGCCACGCTGATCTAGTGTTTTGACACAAAAAGAAGAAGAAGACCAACGATTCAAAGAATTCTGGGAATAAACATCATAGGCCAGTACCGCTATCACGAGTTTTTTTTTTATCGATTTTACTTCTTAATTTGGTTACATTAGGGATTAGAGTCGCTTGTGTGACATATGTGTCATAGTAAAATTTTGATTTACTATTTACTAAATTATAGAGATGTCGTGTTAGCGACTGTAATCCCTAATGTAACCAAGTTAAGAACTAAAATCGCTTTTATGAAAATTTACATTTACTATGAGAGTAAATAGTAAAAAACTCATAATAGAGGTACAGGTGTAGGTACCTTTGCACAAGAAGTAATCTTCCCCAATTTATAGTTGGTACCGATATTTTCCAAGAATATTTTTATACTTAACGAAAAAATCATTCTGAAAACCTCTATTACGCTGTCTAATAAATACCACAGTTAAAAGATGATAAAGTATTAAGGTGGAATAAATATTTATAGAGATAGAGTATTCTTTATTCTTTACGAAAAGCAAAAGGTTATGCCAACATTAAAACTACTTTGAAATAAACATAATGGCAAAATCTAGCTTTCCATTTCATATTTAGTTTCTAAAAAGTGTCACCAAAATAAATCCAAAGCCCTTTTATAACAAAGCTACTTTATGGCTGTTCCTGGAAAAGAAGGATACATTACTCCATAAACGCGTAACAGTACACGGGATAAAAGGGAATAATTTGTTTGAGGACGAACTAGTGATGTGTCATAACAAATTATAACGAAAGCCGAAATCAATATTTTCGGCGACATAAAGACATATGAATTCAATTTGCATTTTAAATAATTACGTGAAATATGTCTTAGGAGGTATGTATCACTGTAGCTTAGAGCACTACAATTTGTACGCTTGGCAAGCGAATCAGAGTTTTTGGTTCAGTCCAAAAGTCAAAGTCAAAGTTTTTTATTTCAAGTAGGCCTTTTCAGGTCCTTTTAAAAAGTCGAGACTATAGGCACACGGTTCCAAAGGGGGGGGGTAGGTCCTATGGAAAAGAGCCGGCAAGAAACTCCATGGATACTCTTTTCAAAAACAAAAAGTCAATTTACAATTAAAATCTTAAATTAACATGCATTATATAATGCATGCTCATTATGTAAGTAAATACAATACAATATGAGTTAAACAAGTTACACAATAAAAACGGCATAAACAGATCAAAGCGGATAAAACAGAAAAGCTAGATGCTTCTTTTTCTTTTTGGTCCCTTCCATCGCGTAGTTCTGAATGTCCACCTGCTGTCTGTATAGCGTGTTACATGACCGGCCCTTTGCCATTTCAGTTTCAGGGCTCGCGTGACATATTTTACTTTTATAAACATCTAATTGTGTACCTCAAATATCTAAAAAATATCTATGTAACATTCGCTAAACTCTTAACTATATCTATATAAATAAAAATGAATCGCCAAATGTGGTTGCTAAGCGCATAACTTCCGAACGGCTGCACTTATTTGGCTAATTCTTTTTTTGTTGTGTTTGTAATTATCGGGAGAAGGTTTTAGGTAAGATTTTTTTTGGAAAATCAATCTGTAACGTCGGAAATTTGAATGGTTGATTTTGTTCATTAGTAAATTGCACCCGTGCGAAGCCGGGGCGGGTCGCTAGTTATTAATAAAAATACATCGCAAACGGACGAAGACGAAAGGAGAAGGTTGACAAGTTACATCCCTATTACTCACGTGTGCCTCACTATAGGTACTAGAACTTATTATAAGGATATTTTTGATACATTCTCCCCTGTAATATTCCTATTTGTACATGGACCCCTGGAGCGATACACATACCTACCCACATTTTCGTAGCTTCAAATATTATATATTTTCCCGTTCGCTCAAAAAATATCGTAGCTTATCTACGCACGAATTAATAATGAAAGGAAAGAGATTCTTTTCTTCTTTTTTCGGCTTGTATTCATGACGAGGCGATGTTGAATAATTGAAGATTAATTTCAATATTAAATTTTATGATTCTGAGCGATAGTGCCGTGTTGAAAAATATGAAAATTGAAAATAATATAATTTTATGTGCATGTTATAAATTCTAATGAAGGGAAATTGTTCACGTAGTCGAAATTATGTGCTAAATACAGAGCTATATAATAATTTTGTACTTTCTGTTATGTACACTAATGAGAGATGTACATTTAGTACATATATATAATAGAATGGACTGTGTTTTATGAATAAGACTGCCTTATTTGTCTAGTAGTCCCAAGCGCAACTGCTGAGCATGAGGTTCTCAGTTCGATTCCCGGGTCAAGTATTGGTTTTTCTGTATGGAAATTCTCAGTGGCAACACGGAGTTTGAAAGTGTGTCCGTTAGATGGCAATAAGCTCGCCCCCTATTAAATAGGGGATACAGACGTGACGTTGCTATATCTAGGTTTTTAAATAACTGTGAGGTGTGCAATTAAAAGTATATCTATCTATCTAGTTTATGTTAAGGGTAACCAGAAGCCCAGAAATCTGTTATACTGTTTTACTTAAGCCTATCGAATTCCAGAATTGAATAAGCTTAAGTAAAGAAGGAATCCGTAATTGGGTTAGACATATCAGATAGCAGTCCTCACATGCAAAACTATTCAGACGCTTTCGGTTTGACTGACAGCCGAATCAACATAGCATCAGGTCCTTAATCATTAGTAATCGGAGTGAAGTTACAACATCAAACCCTGAATCTTACTATGAGAGTTTACAACGATTTCAACACATATACGAATGTCTAATATCAATCGCTGGGCTTCGGCCCGCCAGGTTAACCACCTTGCCTGGTCGGAGGGTTCTCCCTTTTCAATGGAGTTGCACCATACCATGTTTCTCCACACCCACAAAACCGTGCAACCGGTTTGACTGTGGATGTGAGATCTTAATCTTTTGTTTTTTTTTTATTATAATGTTCGTGCGTTTGGCAGCATTTCACCTGATGGTAAGTGACAATGGAAGATGGGTCCCGCAAGCCCAAATAATACCTATTCACAAAACATGTTAGCACATTTATATTAAGGCAACTTTAATGTACCCATTTATGAAGTACCGTTATGTTCCTCCATGGATTTCCTTTCCAAACCCCATACAAACAACCCAGAACTCCGCAGTACCCATACACAAATAACTTCTAACATTCAAACTTACCCCATACACATTATCGATTCCCCATAAACCTCCCCCGTTCGTGATACAAAAATGAACACCATAAGAAACAAACATTATTATCTAGACTGAAACCATGTAACACGCAACCTTAAATGTGGGCGGAAATAGTTGTAAAAGCATGGGAAAATACTTTGGTTAGGAATTTGTCGATAATGGTTGACTCTGGACGAGAAACAGTAGGAAATAAATTGCGGAATCTAATAAGGTTTAACATAAATTTAATGGACTACATTCTGTACAGGTTATGTTGCGTTTATGGTTACAAAATATGAGGCTAATTTTTAGCTCGGGCTTGAAGACACGATGTTAACAATAGATTAGTGTGCATGTAGCAATATGGGTGCACAGAAAGAGCCTTTACGAGTGATGAAACCTGACAAATTCTGGTGCACTCTGGGGAGTCAACCTTGATTACACATGCATTGCTGAGAGAGAGAGAGACCTGCAGAGACCTTTAAGCGGCGAAAATATAATAACCTGATAAGTGGTTATATTTTTGAGCCGTATGGGGTCGAAACACTTGGGCCATGGGGTCACATAAAGCAATAAACTCGCTCTTTATTACATGGGACTGAATAAAAGGATTTCCGAATTGTGTATGTATTAGCGCAACTCTGCCCTCTTCAGGTAATACAGGCGTGATGCTATGTCATTTATATGAAAGAACCTAATCGATCAGGAGTTCTGTAAAGTCATGAACTGTTTCCATTCCAATTTAAGGCAGTCAAAAACATATGCAACTTTTACATAAGAATTTCTTACTTCTCTAACTGCAATACTTCAAGAAAACGATTCGATAATGATCTGCTATTACAAACGTAAACCATTTCTCTCTTTCACTCCTAAATGGCCTGATTAGTGGCATATACTTCAAAATCGTCTGTTTACCCGTACTTCTTAGGTCGTTGTTGTGATAAATTAAGCTATAAATTAAGTGATGTAAAGGCAAAGGCGGTTTTTCATTCAAAATTGCCGCGGTGGAGTTCGGTAGCTAAGAGAAAATGGATCTACAACGTTTAAGTATTTACCATGAGTACTCGAATTTTTTGAGAATTCCGTGTTTAGAGGAGTTCATTTTTGATAGCTTTTGTTTTTATCGACAGACAGTGATAACGTAGCGGTTGAACGCTTGCCTTCCATTTTCTGAGTTCAAACCCAGCCCGCACTTTTCGGATTCATGTGCGGATCAGAATTAGATCACCACTTGCGTCAACGGTGAAGAAAAACATCGTGAGGAAACCTGCACACCTAAGAATTTATAATTTTCGATGGTGTTTGTAGTCCGCTAACCCATATCAGTCCAGGGCGTGGACTAATGCCTTACTCCTACTCAATCTGAGTGGAGGCCCTTGCCCAGTGCGACAGTAATGGAAATATTCACGAAAAAGGATGCTCGGAAGTATTTCTATGAACAAGATTTTTTTTTTGAGCACAACACTATTGTCTCCTTAATAAACCAAATTGCCGAAAACCCAATGTGAACTTAATTAAGGCCAAGTCCAGAAACACCAACCCTTTTTACCCACATTTCATTATTTCAGTAGACAAAAACATTTCACCGGATATGACTAAATATACTTTTTGCTGCCATAAAACACAGGCGACAAATTTGTGAGTAGATGTCACATAGTAGACCCCGTTTTAAGGGTTGTGCAAAAATATAAATGGGACATTTACTTCGTCGGCCTTCGTTGAAGAATGATGTGGTAGATAAGAATTTGTTCTCGCCGAAATTCTTCGCTGGATGCTTTGTTATGTGAAATAATCTACTTGTATTATGGGCCTAGTTTTTGCGCTGTTTATCAGGTAATGAACAAAGAATTTTTGGGTCCCGACATTTTTGGGTAATATTTTTCGGGTTGTGTGCAAAATTTTGTCCTTGGAAAGATTAAAATATTTCAGCATGCTTTCAACATCTTTTAGTTAAAAAAAATCAAGATCTGTCAAAACCGTAAAACCTATAACTATAGGTTTTACGGTTTTGACAGATCTTGATTTTTTTTTTTGTTTTTCACTTTGGCTTGAATTCCCAAAAGTTTTACTTGATATTTTCTAACATATCTTCATTTTGCGTTAAGAATTTTTTTTATATATAAAATCCATTAAGGAAGTTTTATGTCAATCATTCTAAATGGTTTTGATATTTTGAGAGTTACTAATACCTTTACGCTGGCAAAATTGTTTAGGAAACTAACGAGATATTTTTTATAGACATATATTATTATTTATTTTTGTTGTATCGCTTATTTGACGGTAAGATAATTATGATTGAAATGTACCAAATAAAATTGTTTTGTTACTTTGCATGACTATAAAGACGAAAAAATCAAATAAATTTCAATTTTTCAAAATCCATGAAAAAAATTAAGAATTTCAGAAAGATCAAGAAGATCAAGGTATATACAATGCAAAATACCACAAATTTATATATATATATATATTACAACCTAACATTTGGTGGTACTTTCTGATACTTCGTATATAAAATTTTATTTCCATGGTACCTTTTTTTCCTTCACTTTGATTATTTCCTCAATCGCAAAGTAAGTTAACCGCTCTAAGAAAAAAAGAAGCCTTAATTCTCAATAATTTTCCGCCAAACTTATCCAAACTTCTGCCTACCATTAAAGCCCCATAAATTCCTTCTACTTTTCGAGCCACAAATTTTGCTAAACAACTAAGCTTTATGAGCTCGAATCTTAGAAAAGTTAAATTCAACGCAATCAAGCCGAACAATTTTGTTAAAAGAGAACAACCGATATGGATCTCTCGCGTTTTATGTGCAAAAAGACTTTTTTTACTGCCACGATAGAATCGGTGAATGTCTTCGCGTTTTCTTTACGAGCTCCGAGTCTCGCTGAAATTAAAGGTTTTTGTTGGCAAGTATTCCGTTTGAAGCCCTTCGTGACGAAATTCGTAATGATGATTGATTTAAGGAGGCGCTCCTGTCGTTCGGTGTTCTTGCTTTTTGTGTCTCGCATTACCTGTGTGATTGAATGTTTTTGTGTGAGCTTGAATTTGATTTGAATTCAATTCAAAGGTAAACGACAGACGTCTATTTGGGAGTGTTTTCTTTCATACTTGTTGTCTTTGCGACAGTTTTGACATTAGCTCTTTAATGTTTTTGATTGTTGCATTGAAAAACTGTAATTGTAAAAATAAATGACATTATTTAAAGCAAAGATTTTTTTTATCTTTCTACCAAATTCTTGTCTGAGCTTTCATGACTTTCATTTTCCATTGTTCAGAGTGAGATTAAGAAAACCTATGACTACAGAATTGGCTTCTTACTGCAGTAAGCATCATGGGTTTATTTTCCGTACGAATCAATTTTTTTCTGTGATCTACAGATAGTTGTTCGAAGTCTGGGTCTGTGTGCATGTAACGTGTCTGTTTGCAAACTGTACCTACCAAGACATCATAACGTGGGCAACGTTTTAAAAAAACTAAATTAATTTCATATCATGCATCAAGATTTCACTAAACAATTCTCCGAGTTAGCTGATGAATACTAGGAACTGCCATTTAATATTTATCCTAACGCCTTACAACGTTGTTAAGATATGGGTATCCACTCAGGCACCACACAGCAAAACATCACACCACATTGTTCAAACACAATATTTAATTAAAATCGTTTACCATGAAGTCTGAAAGACGTTCTTTGTTCACTAATGGACTCTTAGTAATATGATAGTCGCGTGTTAATGGGAACATACTTTACACTGCATAATACTGATGTTTGTGTTGCAAGTATCTTGTTACGGTTAAAAGACATTGTGGACATGTGAATGTGTGATGTCTTTAATATGTTGTGTGTGAGTTGTCTTTGTGTGTCTTATGTCATGTTATCCGGGTCTGTGTCGTTATGGCCTTCAAGGTCATACGGCGTACTATGTATTAGATTTGAAATCAACTCAATTGAGGTTACCTAATTGAACCAACTCATTAAATATTAAAGAAATTGTGAATTTCATATCTACTATATAAAAATAAGTCGGGTTTTCCTTCCTGACGCTATAACTCCAGAACGCACGAACCGATTTCCACGGTTTAGCATTCGTTGGAAAGGTCTCGGGCTCCGTGAGGTTTATAGCAAAGAAAATTCAGGAAAAATTTCAACAGAAATTTCTCTGCTCAGTTAATTTCATGAGACAAACCGGTATTATAAGTTATTCGTTTCCTAACATTTCAATTGGAAACCATCAAATCAATCACGTGTATTGGGCAAATTTTTATTCAATTTCAACAGCAGGCATTTGTCTTTAAGGTGGTAAGTTGAACTGTGTAAATTATGTGGATCGTGTATTTGAGGTTAAATTCACCACTCTGTCCATAGTCCAAAATGCCTAGAGGACGAAGTGCGAACATCGGCCGCCGCACAAGACATGCAAGCCAGCAACAAGTTTATTCACAGAACATAAGCGAAGAAAGACAAAATATAATAAGAGAAAATGCCCGATTGAGACAACGCGTGAGCACACGAAGATCATTGGCATCATACAATCGACGTCAGTACTAATGAAGCATTGTGGCGATTATTGTCATTTCAAATTCATGAAAGATATCCCACAGTTGTACATTTAGCAGTGCATTTGGAAAATGGCCAATAGTTTACTTCACTGAGGCTAATGCGGCACAACGAGCTGAGAGACCACCATCGACAACATTGACTAGCTTCTTTGCAATGTGTGAAGCAGATCCATTCGCAGCGACGCTGATGTACGTTGAAATGCCCAAGTATTACACTTGGAATCAATCAACAAAGAAATTCCAACGTCGCAAACAAGGAACCCCAGTTCCAGATTGGCCACAGGTGTTTTCCACTGATGCACTAGGTCGCATGTATACTGTTCATCCTAGAAATGATGAATGTTTTTATTTGCGACTGCTGTTGGTAAATGTACGTGGACCAAAATCATTTGCGCATTTGAAAACTGTGAATGGCCACCAATGCCAAACATATCGAGAAGCATGTCAACTATTGGGTTTGCTGGAGAACGATTCTCATTGGGATTTAACACTTGCGGATTCAGTTGTTTCATCAAATGCGTACCAAATACGAACGCTGTTCGCAATTATCATCACCACATGTTTTCCTTCACAACCAATTCAGTTATGGAACAAATACAAAGACGACATATGTGAAGATATCTTGCATCGCTTGCGCATTCAAACGAATAATCCTGACATCCAAATAACCGATGAAATCTACAATGAAGGATTGATTCTGATTGAGGATCAATGCTTGACTATTGCAAACAAGCTACTGATTGAAGTAGGAATGATTGCGCCAAATCGATCGATGCACGATGCATTCAACGAAGAATTAAATCGAGAGCTGCAATACAATGTTGATACATTGCAGGAATTCGTTCGAAATAATGTGCCGTTGCTGAATGAACAGCAAAAACAAGTATACGAAACATTAATGCAAGCGGTGGACAATAATACTGGTGGTCTATTCTTCCTGGACGCACCTGGAGGAACAGGGAAAACATTTGTCATTTCATTGATTTTGGCCACTATTCGATCAAGATGTGACATAGCTTTGGCGTTAGCATCATCTGGAATTGCGGCGACTCTTCTAGATGGCGGTCGTACTGCACATTCTGCGCTTAAGTTGCCACTCAATTTAAACACAATTGATACTCCAACATGCAATATTTCCCGATCCAGTGCAATGGGAAAATTGTTGATGCAATGCAAGCTCATTGTTTGGGATGAGTGCACAATGGCACATAAGAAATCACTTGAAGCACTTAACTTCACACTGAAGGATCTTCGGCGAAATAACAACATCTTTGGCGGCTTGATGATATTGTTGGCAGGCGATTTCAGGCAGACGTTGCCAGTAATTCCCCGTGGAACGCCTGCCGATGAATTGAATGCTTGCCTGAAGGCATCACCTTTATGGAATAACGTAAAAACATTATCGCTAACCACTAATATGAGAGTTCAACTTCAAAATGATCAAAGTGCTGCATAATTTTCCAAACAATTGTTAGCTGTTGGAAATGGAAAAGTCCCAGTTGATGCGACATCTGGATTAATTACTCTTACCAACGACTTTTGCCGATTTGTAGACTCTCAATTAGCTCTTATTGAAAATGTTTTCCCAAACATTAGTGAGAATTATCATAATTATGCTTGGTTAAGTCAACGAGCAATTCTGGCCGCAAAGAATAATGTACACGCACTGAATTTCACCATTCAATCAAAAATTGCTGGCGATTTGGTGACATACAAATCCGTCGATTCCATAACAAATCCTGATGATGTAGTAAATTATCCAACGGAGTTTTTGAACTCTCTGGAGTTACCAGGATTTCCACCACATAACTTGCAACTCAAAGTTGGTACAGTTATTATGATATTGCGTAATTTGAATCCACCGCGACTTTGCAACGGTACTCGACTTTCGGTAAAAAGACTTATGCCGAATTTGATTGAGGCAACCATTATTAACGGAAAGTACGCAGGTGAAAATGTATGTATTCCTCGAATACCAATGATTCCGACTGATCTTCCGTTTGACTTCAAACGATTGCAATTTCCAGTTCGCCTTGCGTTCGCAATGACAATTAACAAGTCGCAAGGCCAATCGCTTAGTGTTTGCGGGATAAATTTAGAAAATCATTGTTTTTCACATGGGCAGTTATACGTTGCGTGTTCACGAGTTGGGAAACCATCCGCTTTATTTGTGTTAACGTCAGACCAAAAAACAAAAAATGTGATTTACCAAAGAGCACTTCAATGAAACGGATAATTTGCGGACACGTATAACGCTTCGATTCAGTATTTACTTTGGATTTACTTTCATTTACTTCGAGAAGTTCAACTAACTAACACTTCATTTTTGTAATCGAAATGAATTCATTACTGTTGTGAAATGAAATAAAATTTTTCCTTTTCAAAAATAAAACAAAAAAAAAATTTTCTTCATCTTTTAATCACCAAACGAAATGTTACATAAAACGAAGCCATCTGGTGGCGAAACGGAGTTCGCCGGGTTTGCTAGTCATTTATATAATTATTATCAAAATTATGTTTTATATTACTGTTTTACTGATTTTCACGGAGGAAAAAAGCCAATTAGTACACATTGGAGTCACGTATTGCACTGCAGAGGGAGGAAGACAGGGGACTATTACGCAGTTTCTCTGGGACGTGCTTTTTATGGGTGTGGCACCGTGGTGGGCTTCAATATAGTCATCTTAACGCTCCAGAGGCCATCATCAGCTACCGAATTAGACCACCGTGACGAGTTTAGCCGATAAGAGACCGACACACCTCTTCGAATATCCCACGTGGTATACAGTTCGTGAAGATTCGCACCATTAGTTACATTTTATAAGTAAGATAGTACTTATATGGTTCCAAAATTAAACCCGGTAAGGGCACTGCCACATAATTACAATAATATATCTACTGTAATAATATTTAAGTATAATTATATTTTCTGTCTAATTTATAAGCTGGCTATATAATAATATTTGTATAATAAATAACTCATAACAATGAGTAATATTTTAATATATTAAATGGTTGTAGGATACTCGTAATCTTATAAAAATATAAAAGTAATTATCAGGCAGATGGCCACCAGAGACAGTATTACGTTTTTTGATGTTCATCACTGATGAATGCCAGCTTGTTAGAATCTGAAGGCCAAGTTTATTGAATTCATGAGTAATAAAAGATTTAGGCGACCACAAAAAAAATATGGATTATAAAAATTGCCTTTTGGGAAAAGAGCTTAGACGGCTAAAAGTTAAGTCTGAGCAATGAATGTGTCTGCGTTAGGGCTGTGTTTCGGATTATATTTAATTCTATTTTATTTTATCATTCTTTAAAGGATGAAAAAAAAAAGAGGATTGTTCAGCAATAATAAAATCTCTCTACGAGTAAAATAAACAACTGATAACTCAGATTTAAAGCTGGTTTAAAAAAATATATTTAATAAAAATCTGGGATTTGTAACTATAAATGTCTCTGCTAAACAATTTTCAACTTTGTGAAATAGTGCGCAAAGTTTAAAATAGGTCAAAGCCGTTAAAGTCTGTTGACACATTATGAACTTTGTTTCAAATTGATATAAAACTGTTGCCATTTTTGTGCAATACTCGAGTTGGCAATTGAAAAAGTATTTGGAGAGGTGACTTGTTTATTTATTTTAATTGCAACATTTAAAAAAAAAGTATCACCTTTGTTAAACTTCCAAAGATTTTTTTTTATATTCAATTGTGATTTCATTTTCTACATTATTTGGAGCGTTGGCATGTCCATATTAAAATGTTTTCCAAAGTCGATAGGAACTGGGTTTCTTCTGACAGTGAATATATTTTTACTGATATTAAATAGCTGATTTCAATAAGATCATAAGAATCATCTTCATAAAACAAAGATTTTAATTAAAAGAGAATATAATGCTTGATACTTTCGCCTGCCAACCCTGTGTTTACTACTTACATCTTGACCTGTTTCTGCTACTGGTCGGGGAGGGAGGGGGCATTACATCGCAGATTTCTGCCGCTTGACAACTTGGAAAGAGTTTTTCTCCCCAGATATTAAACTTGGGACATTTGCCGAGTCACTGGTAGCTATGGGTTTAAAAGCTACGGGATTTTTGTGGGCAATTATGCTATCGAGGCTTACTGTATGGAGTAGGATAGATGATCTCTGATGAACATGTAGAATTTTATGAAAAATATCATCAGCAGCTTATTAATATGACCAAGAAAGAGACAAATCATAAAACAAAACAGTCATAAAACAAAATGTGCACATTGGCATTTGACTTAATTTCACTCCGAACGTGGCACGGTTTCCAGTACTGGATTCATTGAGATTTCAATTTACCTAATGCTTATATATGTCGAATACCTACGTATAATTATACCTTTGGACGGTTTGATGTGTAGGCTTTATACAACTCTTGACTGATATGATGACCTCTTGATGACCCTTTGGGTCAATTCACACTGAGCGAGCAGCGGCCGGCAGCGGCTTTTTGAGGCAAAATATTACAAATCATTTTGAATCTTATCTGCGTGATAAAAAGTTCATAGTTATTTGAAGACAAAGGAGGGGCAGCACGCCGCCGCGAAGCTGCACGAGCCTTCTAGCGCCGCACTGCCCCTTGCGGCGCCGCGCTCACTCACTTGCTCTTACGGCCGCTGCACGCCGCTGCTCTTTCAGTGGGAATTGACCCTTTAACGTGTTCGTAAACACGAACAAAGATTGATGCTTATGCTGAACGATATTAGCTTTCAACTGTTTTCATTCTTTAGTAAATTAAGGAAAAACGTTATGTTTGACAGCAAGTAATTGTTCAATTTAATCACTTGATTCATCAACGGATTCATATACACTAAATTCTTTGGCCATTTTTTTTAACAATCATTACTCCAAGTGAATTTTACAGACATAAATACCTAAAACAACGAACAATTCTAAGAATAGATACCTATTTATAGTTTCGCGTTAGGAACCTGGAAATGTTGCTTTCACATTTTTTTAACTATAGTCACGTAGTACACCGTTTTCATGCCCGTGCTTATGAAAATAAGCCAAACTATAAAACCAAAATTCTTTAAACAAACCTGCTTACTCAATTTTTCCATCTTTTCACCAATGCAAGGTACAGTGTTCTGATCCACCCATATCCGCACAACAGTCGTGAGCCACACATGTAGGCAACACACCCCTAGTTTTATTGCCAGCTAATACGGAAACGCAACGTGAGAAACGCACGTAAGACGAAGCCCTTACGAGTAATGGGGTAGAAGCAGTAATAAAACGACCACATGGGGGCGACAATAATGGCCCTATTTTTGTCGAAAGGTTACAATCTATCATTGATTTGATCTTGGGTAAGTATTTCTGTAAGTGTCGTATTGTTCAGTAGGTTTTAATTGAATCGAGGTATTGATTTCTGTGTTGTGCGTCTATTGTTTTGTTTTTTTATTATCCTCAAAAGATCATATAGTTAGATTAGAAACTGACCCCAATGTAGGTGGGAAAAGGCTAGGCAGATCACGAATAAAAATATGCTAATATCGATCTAAAAATATCTAATAATTAAAACGAGTTTAAAGTTGTTGTCATCATGGTTAATTTATATGAAAATGACAATAACATTTACAATTTATTAAGCTTTTATTGATCATCATTTTTATGACAAGGGTTTTAAGCAAGAGCTATATCACTTGTAAATAGAAAACTGCATACAACAAAAATGAACAACCTTACCTTAGGTACATCTAGCTTTTGGTACTTGAATATCTATACATTCATTCTTTGGCTATTTAAAGAATGCACCAACAGAAGTCTTGCTATACGGAATATTTAACAAACATTTGCAAAATGCCGTTGACATTTTCATCTTCCTTTTTGTTCCGATTATAATGAATCGTTCTATTGCAATTTTCTTCACAATTTACTTCGTACATTGCGTCAGGCTTGCTATTCACAAACAATTCAGGTAACGAAGAAGCAATGAAATGTGAAATGAATTAGCCTTCGTGACTAAAATTTCAATATTTGTGGAAAAAATATTACAGTTAATTGCTTAGGCGGCGTGAAGCCGAGCGTTTTTGTCGTGCGTTTAGGCCGTTTTAATATAGCGTCCGTAAAATAATAGAGCATCACATGTCATCATAAGACTTTTCGCTGTTCTTTTTTTCTAAATAAGCCTTGCATGCATTGAGCAAGAAGAAGCAACGAAGAAAAATGGTAGTGAATTACATCATATTATACCTTCTATTTGTTGAACCAATATTTCTGACGATGAGGCGGGCTAAGAGGTTGGCTTTCTGCAAGACAGGTTGGAGTTTAATGACTGTATTCGATGCAGTTATTTGTTTCAGGTTTGGGCGTGTTTGCTTGTCATATTTATATGTATTTGTAAACTTTAATCCAACAAGTTTTATTTGGTGATAGGTAATAATTTCGCAGGACAGAAAATAAAAGCGTAAATAAAAATAAAAACACTGGCAAATGGTAAAAAAGACGATAAAAAAAATACTTAATATTTTCACTAAACAATATGTTTTAAAGAAATATTAAGGCAACTAACTTTTATAAACGAGAAACCATTTAGAGTTTTATTCACCCCTCATCAAAAGCAATAAAGAAAAAATACGAGGTGCTAAAATATAATCCTCCAACATTAATTTTAACTACAGCGCACAGTCCTCGTTAGACCAACAATAACAATTCATAGTTTGGAACGAACATTTAATTTAGAACATCAAAACCGCGCGTTCCGACCGCCGAACTGTAACAAGCCTAACGGTTGTACTAATGACCTGCCGACTAATCATTCATTTTCATAGTAATGAAATTTAGATTATCCAAAACATTGTTTAATTTTCATTTGCAATATACATTTACATAATATTATTAATCTAACGATAGCCATTACGCTTTTGGTATTGATATTCTGTGGTTAATTGATAAAGCTGCTCTTGCGCTTTACATTGTTTATTCTGTTTGCTATTTTAATTTAATTAAAATTAAATCAGTGATTATTTTGTTCTTTGTTTTATGCCTAGCTTTTTTGGAACATTGCGAACTTTGAACTGCATTTGTCTAGTGTGGCTACTAAGTATAAGGTCCTGGGTTCAATCCTCGGTTCAGGCAAAATGTTATTGAGATTTCTGTTTGAGCTTGGAATTTTGCCCTGTAGACGGCAAGAGGGTCGTCCCCTATGGAATGATGAACTCAGTAATGGCATCAGCAAACTGTGAATGCACAATACTACAAATCTGTCTAAGCTTTCAGAGGATACAAGCGATATGGAATCTTAATGCTCATTTGCAAGCCCATTACCAAATAAGTCATCAATAATACGGTCAACAATTAGTAATTTTACGAGGGTAGGTCCCAGATATAAATTTTTATCGGTGTCCAAATCAATAGCATCTTTTGCACTTCCAATTCACGTTAGTACTCCTGAAAAGTTATAAAATTATCCAGACTTATATTTCCTCATCTCATACACATTCATTGAATCTGTTTTATTCTTCATCACACCGACGCAACGTAGAAATATCACCAATTACATTTTAAATGTGCCCCTCATAACGACACGCACTTGACCGCTTTTAGCACTACACTTCAAACCTCAAATTAAGGCCCGTCCCTCGGGAAACATTGCAGTTTAAAATGCTTTGTATGTGTTTGAATATTTTAGTAGCAACTACCTCGTCAGCAACCAATCAGCGTGTTCCGTTCCATGTGTGGGTTCGCTCGTGAAATATTTTAGTATGTGTATATTTTGAAGGTTACGTAAGAATGGGGAAATTTTAGCTTGTTTTTCTTACAATGCTCGTTTTGTTTATGTGTCGTTTTAAAGAGGAATGTTTGTGACGCAATGTATTTGTACCCGGAATTATGTAATTTGTGGTCGCTGTTTACCTGTGTCGTATGCGTAATTCGCTCTATTATGTAAGTTTTAAGCATTGTTGTTTAACTCTTGTGCGTTTGTTCACAAATTTCAATATGTGATCAAGAAACATTTGATACTAAGTCTTAATTAAGCAATACTATGTTTAGTTATTTGTCATATTTATCTTTCAAAATCAGTTCAAATTATATTCATTACATCATCCGCCTAATCTTTTCCCAACTACATGGGGTCGTCTTCCAATCTAACCGGTTGCGGCTGAATATCAGTATTTTACACGGAGCGACTGCCTTCTGACCTCCGCCACCCAATTACTGGGAGACATTGGTACTCTAAGGTTAGACTGGTTGTCAGACTTTTTTACCTACTGACACCCGTAACGACTGTCAAAGGTCTTCGTTTGACACCCGGGACCAACTGATTAACGTGCTTTCCAAGGCACGGAAGGGTCTCGATATGTGAAAAATGGTCACGCACCTTGAACTGACCGCGTCAAGCGCTGCTTAACCGCGCAAATCGATCGATCTGCGTGATAGCTGTGTAGCTTCGAACCCCTCAGATCAAATTATATTCAAGCATAGTATTTTCATTTGTTTTATATTGTAACATCTTTATCCTATAACTTCCGCTATGGTATTAGGTATCAGTAGAAGTGTAGATACTTATAATATTTTCATCCAAAGTAATTTTAATTTTAAGGCAATATTGTGAACATTACTTGACCCTTTCATGTCATCATGTAAATATTCTGCTCATACGAAAATTGGCAATATCATCACATCGCTCTTTCAACGTAGACAAATTAAATTTATTTCCCCATCAAAACTCCATAAACAAATTGTTCAGTAATTTCGCAACAATTCTCATATCTTACCTTACAAACGCTTGCAAGAGGTGTTTAAACTGAATTACTTCCATACATCATAAGTGTTCGGGCGAGGACACGTTAGTGGCTAAAGGAGCGGGGTTCTAAGAGCTAAACGAGGTATAAATTATAATATATAAGTGTGATTGATATCTACTTACAGCACAAACGAGATGTTAATGCTGGTAGAGGTTGATTTTTGAATGGCTATTAATATAATTTTTAGGGGAATATTTTTGGATTTTGAGTATATGCTTATTCATCCAAACTACAGGATTCAGGTCATATTGGCAACTAACTAAGATTAAAAAGTAATTTTAGTCTTGCTATCTTATAGTTGCTACCTGGGTTTTATTAATTTCTAACTCAAAGCTCCTATACCAGTAACAAACTTGACTTTATTAATTTTCGATCTATTATTTTTGGTCATATCATCTACAGCCCCAAATTAATTAAAATTTCGCTCACTTGGAACACCACTTATATAGCAACGTCTATGGATTCGATTACATTTTTTTCGATTCTCGAAGGTACAGAACACGGTTTTTTATCCGCTTTGTCTATCGAATATGTGTTGATAAGTGCTATGTTTGCCATGTCTGTTTTATTGCCGTCTATTTCATTTGGTGTGTTACAAAATTTGGAAAGGGGAACTTTGTCTTGCATTGTGTTGTGAATGGGAGCCAATCCTAACATAATTTAGAATATGTCATGCACGAGTTAGCCTCTTAAATTATCATTATTACAAATAATCTTCAAGTTATGTACTTTCAAGTTTCGATTGAACAATCGAAACTTGAAAGTACATAACTTGAAGATTCCAAATGATAGTTTTACCGTTGACTAAATATCATTCATTTTTATTGATTTTTTATTTGTAATTATAAGGTTAATTTGGTAATGATTGGTACTATCAAGCCTTTTTCACAAGCAGGTTATGAATGTTAATAACCCGTTAGATGTTCATTTACTTCATAATTAGTACAACGGATGAAAGTGAAATTTCCAAGACAAACTAAAATACCCGCTTATTTTTCTAACAGTATTCCGTAAATCTTTTATTTAAAAGCATCCTTCATCATCGTAAAAAGAAAACTCCAATGAATCATTATCTAAGGAAACCCTTACCCGTAAAATTTACGAGAAGTCGATTAAATAGAGACGAACTTAGAAATGCCAGATGTAACAGGAGAAAATGGCAAGGAAAAAAATGGCGGAAATTATAAACTTCGAAACAATTCATTGTGTAAACCTCGTCCTTTTGGTGCTTCTCAACTTGTAGCTAAATACAGGAAAAAATATCGTAGCTAAGTTATTTGGGCCATTATAGGTACTTCACGACGTTCATCATTATTTGTGGGACACGAAGGAAATAGTGGGTGATATTTGTAACACTCGACTACTTTTATCAGATGTAGCTTCAACATCAAACCGATTTTCGGACTATTTGCGCAAGTTATGACTGATGAAGGCAAAAATGTTAAAGAAGTTCAGATAGCCGTTGAGCATCAAACACAAACTATTTATATACATTTACTTATGATAACCGGTTGAGAGCCTAAGTTGCAGGAACAATATAATTCCGATTGTCTCGCAAAGATCAGCATTTCTGCAGCTAAATGGTTTTAAATAATGACTGGCAAAGATGACTCTGGTAATTATAAAAGGCGTGCCATACACAGACATGAAGTAGTTGAAGAGCATAATAGAAATATGTTGTTTGAATCCTATGAAGACCTAGGCAGAAGTGCACTAGAAGGTGTACTAAGAAGTGTATTGTTTGTGTATTGTGTCTCCTGTAATGGGCGAAGAAGCTATTGATATCCGGGCACAGTCTCAAAGTACGAGAGGCTAGAAAAATTGTCAGAAAAACCCAATACCACTTTGTTCGTACGGAGGAAAACGCTAAATAGTCGTAATTAAATGTTAAACGATACAAAATAAATTGCTTCTTAATTATTTACTATTTGATCAAACCATCTGTTCAAAAGCGAAGGTCCTAATTAAGTTTACTTTGCACCCGACTTCAGGTGTTCCCTCCATTACTGCCTAACCGTTCTCAAGTTTTAAGAAACCTTTATTGGAAAATACTTCAATAAGACACGCGTCCTTACGAACCTTGGTCATTTAAAGATTATAATTTGAATAAATGAAGTAATTTCATATTCATCATGACTTTTTTTTTTCATACAAAAAATAAAAGAGCATCGGTGCAAAATTGTGCAAGTTTAAATTAAAAGTTTATGTCTAGCATACTACTTTACTGAGCACGAGTTCCTGGGTTCGATTCCTAAATCGGGCAAAGTATTGCTAGGTTTGTCTATATGGAAATGCTCAGTAGTAGCCGGGAGTTTAGAATTGTGTGTGTGTATAATAGGATCGCCCCCTATTACATGGGACTCAAGAACGGCATCGACGAAACATGGGTGTAAAATAGTACACCTCTGCTCGAATCCTTCAGGGAAAATAGTGGTGATACTGTACATGCTATAGATGTCGAGTAAATTTTATCCTGTCTTGATACCTAAATAGACAATTTTCTCTTTGACTTATACTTTGTTAACTTTATGCCCTTTGCTTTATCTTTGATATAGAATAGAATAGAATATAGAATATTTCTTAATTCAAGTGACTATGACTCAAATAGGTTAGCAAAACTTACATCAATATTAGTAA
Organism: Shargacucullia verbasci; assembly: GCA_947562105.1. NCBI lineage: Eukaryota > Metazoa > Arthropoda > Insecta > Lepidoptera > Noctuidae > Shargacucullia > Shargacucullia verbasci. Next base: position 2,155,934 of record OX387283.1, read on the forward strand.
CCATTGATGACATTAATATATAATCAGACATACAGGGATGTCACCGCTGGGACATCCCAGGAGAAATGGCATAACAGTCATCATCTGCCTAGCCTTTTTCCCAACTACATTGGGGTCGGATTCCAATCTAACCGGTTGCAGCTGAATATCAGTATTTTACACGGAGCGACTGCCTTCTGACTTCCGCCACTCCGTCCACTGGGAGACATTGATACTCTAAGGTTAAACTGGTTGTCAAACATTTTGGGCTACTGATACCCGTAACGACTGTCATAGGTCTTTGTATGACACGCAGAGATGGCACAACAGTGACCGACGTAAATACAATCCAACCTGCTTGTGATCACGCTTAGGATACTTTGGAGCTGGCCCGCATCCTGCGCACCAGAGAAACGCGCCTTTTTTTTTATGGCGTAGGCGGCAAACGAACAGACGGATCGCCTGATGGTAAGCGATTAACGTCGCCCATGGACACCCGCAACACCAGAGGAGTCACAAGTGCGTTGCGTAGATGTAACATGTTATAAATTCGATAGGCTATAGATCACTTATAATAATATTAACCTCTCATACTACCATATCTTCTTTAAGACAGATGTCTTTTCGAAACACATTAACACTTTCAGCAACTGAAAACGCCTGAATTATCGTCGTTATTAATACAAATGTCAGCGAGACATTAGCTAACAATTCAACAAAGATATATTACATCGATCCATTAGTTTGTGTTCAATTTCTATCATTATGAATAGACTGCGCAAAGGTCGTGGTGTCAGACAATGTCGTCTATTAACATAGAATTAGCTTAATATCTTCGAGAGCAAAAATTTTTGCTTGGGAAAATTATGTAGCAGTCATTTAATTAAGAGTTATGCTTGAAACATTGTTTAACTTTTGAAATACTAATGTTAGTGCAATTTAATTAGCAATGATTCAATTGATATTAATAGATTTTGTAGCTTGAACTTAAATTATATTAAATAACTTTAAATTAAAGGTGATAATTTTAATTTCTAATATTTTATTTTTAATATTTCTGCAATATACATATAATGCAGTCTTTCTCAAAGTGGGCGATAATGTCACCTGGTGGGCGCTAGAGGCCTACAGAAAGAAGGTAAAGGGCCCAAGAAAATGTAGGGTGTTGAAGTGGTTGAGGAGGTTGAGAGGGTTTAAAAGACGTGAATGTGTTAAAATTTTAGAAGGCGCTAGAATATAATTGATCCTCAAAGTGGGCGTAGATGAAATAAATTTGAGAACCTCTGACATAACGTCTCTGCCGATAATACGCCCTATATACTTCTGTGCCATTTTACTTTCATTGACGACACGGTTGGCGCAGTGGTTGAGAGGTCGACTACCGAGCTACGTGTCACGGGTTCGATTCCCGCACGGAACAAATATTTGTATGATCTACAGATATTTGTTTCAGGTCTGGGTCTTCGTGTATGTGAATACACACCGTGCCTCGGAAAGCACGTAAAGCCGTTGGTCCTGCGCCTGATCTCTCTCCGATCGTGTCGGATTGCCGTCCCATCGGACTATGAGAGTGAAGGAATAGAGAGAGCACCTGTGTTTGCGCACACACTTGTGCTCTATAATATCTCCTGCGTAGTTGGCTAATCTCCGGTGAGATTGGCCGCCGTGACCGAAATCGGTCAGGAGGATATTATTATTATTACTTTCATATTTCTTTCCAACGGAATAGAAGGAGAAATATAAAAAAAAATTGGGTGTACAATAGTACACCTCTGCCTAACCCTTCGGGAATACAGGCGTGATGCTATAGTATGTCCGACCAACACAAATAAGTTTTTATGCTATCCACAATGTAAAAAATATTGGTCATAAAAACTAATCCGTACAATTTTCCATTGGTTTTGGCACAGAAAAGTATTTATAATGGCTCCAGTGTATAAAAGAAGCATTTCCATATCTATCAGTTTTGCATACAGAATCAGGCAACGAAGTGAATGCAGAATGGATCACGTTTTGCCCATAAATCTATGAAGGCAAGTTGTATCGAGCTTTGTAACTATTGGAGACTGGAGACTAAGTTTTGCGCGTTGGTTTGTTTACAGTTTTGGAATTTATGTCGGCACCTATCTAGATACTCGTGGATATTTTACACGTTAACGTTTCAACGTTTCCTACATCTAAGTTTTAACCAATTAATTTGATTTTGGTCTTTAGCCTTTTGTCACATAGGAAAATAAGTCGACAGGTTTTGTTTTTGTTTCATTTTGATTAATTTAATAATTTCGTTAAAAACGTGTTTTGAGGGTTAATTATTATACTCGTACTCAATCTATAAACAAAATATAAAAAAAAAAAACAAAAACGTGACGACCTAGTATTTACTTGTGTCTATCTATACTAATATTATAAAGACGTACAATTTTTTTGTAAATTTGTAAGGGGTAATCTCCGTAACTATTGATTACATTCTAAAAATTCTTCCACTTCTTTTTTAAAGACTTTGCCCCACACTAGGATTTCTCCTGTGTCATATGTACCCGTGGGTATAATTTACAAACCAGACACGAAACAACTATCTGAATATAGTACAAATATTTGTTACGTGGCGGGAATTGAACCCGCGACACCTAGTGCACAAAGCTAGTCATGTAGCGACTGCGCCAACCGTGTCGTCACTTGCACTGGTGGAAAGCTACATTATTCCTGAGTGCTATAGGCTATAAGTAGGTTACGCGGTCGAAGTCGTCGAAGAAAATCAGTTCATGTTCAAGTCTCAAGCATGGCTGATAAATCATAAATACGTTTTGTACATCAATAAAAGTCTTTTTGTATACTGTGAACCCATTTCTTTTAACGCTACGTATTAACTTTGTATTTAGAAACCGCGCATTTGCTTAATGAACTTCGTCCTGAGTTTGTAAGTGAACGACAAAGTAACTTTCGTCTGACCTTTCGACATTTATGTAAACCAAGAAGCCAGTTTATGCTGGTCGATAATTGGAGAGTTACTTATATGGCTGTACTTGTACGCCAGGGGTCTATTACAGTGGTAATCGAAAGCTCAATGTAAAAGGATAGCAGCATGGTATTCAAGAAAGCCAATGTGATCTACTTATCATTCGAAATACGTAGAGAGGGACCGAAAAAATGGGTCATTACCCTACCGATGGTATCAACCTTTTTCACTATTTATGCACAATTATGTTATGACCCCACAATCCACTGCCGATAATTCCAGTCACCATGTTAAACTAATAACATAACATAGCATCACGCCTGTATTCACCGAAGGGTAAAGCAGAGGTGTACACCCACATTTCGCCGATGCCGTTAATAAGTCCTATGGAATAGGTAGCGAACTTGTCATCTATCGGACAATTCCAGACTCCGTGCTGCTACTGAGATTTTCCATACAGAAAAACCCAATAACACTTTGTCAAACCCAGGAATCGAACCCACCACTAGACCAATGGGGCAGTTATGTTAAACTAATGTACGAGTAAAAATGTTGATGCCTCGAAAGCTTGTTTTACATGAAACCATATTTCAGACAAAATTGGTACGTGGTACAAATTCAAGTGAACTAAAATATTTATGTGACGGTTAGCGCCACTTTTCATCGTGCCTACACCCTTTGGGTTAATATTTTATGATCTCAGTGACGTCATGGATGTTTGAAGACCTCATTTTTCAAATACCAATATAGATTGCTTGAATAAATAACGCGTTATTTGTGATTTGACATGTTGGGTAATGTAGTAAATATATTTCTTTTGGGATAAGAAAAAATAATATAAAATACGAGAGTTTTGTTTTTTTGTTTGTTTATGGCAAGCGATGCCGTCGATGCCGATGTCGACGATTCTGCCAATGTCAGAAGTGAATTGAGAAAGCAAGTGATGTAAATTTAAAAGGAAAATAAAAAACGGTGAAATTAAGATAATAAAATAGTTGAACTCATTGTAGAACTTTTTGAGTTAGTAGGACATCACTGAAACAAACAAAAATATACATATAATTGTTAATTACATTTAAAGATAAGACATATACCATACCACATACAATTTGTAGTTTAATAACAGTTTCTTGAGATTATCAAGACTGCAGAATTTCTATGTATTCATTTTAAGTGTCATTTAGGAGTGCAAAAGAACCTCCACTGATGCCGAAACCTGAGATTATCTAATGCACCCTACGCATTTAGCCACCAGACTACAGCATACTTTCCCAACCATCCAATCTCATCACAAAAAGCACCTAAGAAATTTGATGATTTCATGCTGTATCGGCATAAATTTTCATTCAAATCCCAGATGAAGAATGCTATGGCTAATTGCCTCTTTCTATTTCGACCCAGATCCCCAGAGATCCCTAGCGCATCACGCGATGCCCCAGATACGTAATAAAAATTAACATACAAACTCGCAGCTTCCGATCGATTCAAACGAGCTTCAACCCCAGGAGACATTAAAAAAGATGACAAATGACTTATCCTATTTTCGTTTCGAACGCTTGGTATAAATCAATAAATGTACCATTAAAGGTGATGAATACTGATGGGAAAATAAAGAGGTCTAATCAAGTGCTAGCCTTAAAGCGCTTTACGCTGGAATGTAGGGTATCTCTAGTACTTTGTTATTCAGCTTTGTGGAGCCAGTTTTTCAGCGCTTAAGTGCTTTTGATATCGAAACTATCGTTTTAGTCAAACGATGCTTGGTGCTTTTTTGTGTTTGCAGCTCTTGGCTGAAGAGGAAAGCGTTAAAATTGTTTGTTAACGGATTTGCTTGGAGTGGATTAATCTAAGGAAAGAGGTAACTGAGATGGTGAAAATCCGAATACTTGTGAATAAGTAGAACGTTTATAACTACACTGTATTTATTTCGGCGGACCCGGGTACGTCTTAAAACTGCGGCCAGACACCGGAGGACGGGCAGCAGCGTCCTCTCACTAATCGGTGAGCCACTGCGATCCCCAAGCCGCCTGCCAAGCGTGGGGATTATGGCAAACCCCCCCTTGAGGGAGGCCTTCGTTCAGCAGTGGACGTCTTCTGGCTGATGATGATTTATTTCGGCAGCTAAAAACATTTGAGGTTTTTGTAATACATATTTCAACGAATACTTTAATTAAATCTTATCCCTTGTCATAAGATAAACTTGTGACAGTATTACCTCCAATTGGCTCAAGTCCTGGCTGATTGCCGAACGTGAAGCTTATTTTATGAATGAGTCAAAACCGTTGCCAAGCCGTATGTTAATCTTTCTACAATAAATTCCTAAACAATGTAACTGACATCCTTCACTAAATGTTCTACAGAACAGGTCACAATAACATCTGTCATGACGTCACCCCAATTATACAGAAACAAAAGAATTTGTACGCCCATTTACATACGAAAGGCGCTAAACACATTTTTCACAGAAGAAAAATTAATTCGCACGCAAATAAAAAAAAAACAAAGAGATTCAACATTCATGAATTATGTTTTCTAAACAAATGTACCAATTCTTCCTGTAACCCTAAAAAACCATCAGTTTTCGTATTCAATATCTATATACGTGTATAGGTGAAAAGGGTACATTTTTGTCCGATCATTAATTCATATTAACGAGGTACAGGGCAAAGGCTATCCGGTTTTTCTGGGATGAAAACGGTCAGATATCATCACCTGGTAATAACAACACGAATTTGGTATTTTTTGTTTGTCGTTGAAACGCCGTGCCTCTGAATTTAATCAGCCTCTTTCTGATGTTGCTTATTTTTTTGATGTCCAGATTAATTAATAAGGTGCTATAATTGACGGCATAGTTGGTGCGGCTAAGTGAACTTTCCGTTCTAAAGGTTTTCAGTTCGATTCGCACACGGAACAAATATTTGTATGATCTACAGATAGTTGTTCTATTTGCGTGTCTGTGAGATATATATCTGTAAACTTTACTCAAGAAGAAACACGTAGTAAGGTAGAGCAACATAAAAAAAGTAATATTATTTATGAATAATATAAATATGACCATTCGTCTAACCACTGCACGGTTGGCGCAGTGTGTTGAGAGATCGACTGCTGCGCTAGGTGTCGCGGGTTCGATTCCCGCACGGAACAAATATTTGTATGATCTACAGATAGTTGTTTCGGGTCTGGTTGTGTGTGTATGTGACATGTATGTTTGTAAACTGTACCCACGACACAGGAGAAATCCTAGTGTGGGGCAATGTTTTAAAAAAAAAAAACAAAAAAAACAAAAACAAAACCATATACTTGTTCATTGGTTTAATGGTGCGACTGCAGTGAGGCGCTGGGGTCGAAACTCAGGTCGGGCCAAAGTGTTATTGGGTTCTCTTATATGGAAAATATCATTAACAGCAGGGAGATTAGAATTGTGCCCGGTAGATGGCTTATGGCCAATTACACGGGACTCTATATCGGCATCGGGGAAATATGGGTGTACTAGTAAACCTCTGCCTAACACTTCGGGGGACACAGGCGTGATGCTGTGTTATATTATGTTATGAACATCATAATTTCAAAAACCAAACATAGTACTAATGAAAACAAATAAAAATTAAATACGACGAAGTTTTTACAATAAAATATTTTCTTAAGCTGGAAAAACAGAACTTTCTTAAATACTACCTAAGTGCGTCGGAGTCTGAATACTTATATAAGAATAATCAAGTTATATACTATTAAATCTTGAGAAATATGTCCAAGGTTTTCAACGAAGTCCTTGTGTTCATCGTCCCCGCATCTAAGTTGTTTGTCGCCACGGCACGAGGCTTTTAAACCGTCGTGCAAAATTTAACACATAAAAGTTTTGTCTGTAACGACGCTGAATATGCTATCAACGATAGGTACTTTAATATATTTGTCTGGTTTGTTTCCTTTTAGTACCAAGAAAAGCTTTTATCTATAGATATAGTTTTTTTTTTTTAAACGTCAACCTATAAACATGACATAGGTAGCTTATTTATCCGAAGGGTAGACAGAGGTGTACTATTGTATATGTTATTGAGTTCCGGATAATAAAGGACAAGCCTATTGCCGTCTACCGAGCAAAATTGCAAACTCCGGGGTATTTCTTAGAATTTCCGTACAGAAAAACCTAATGACACTCGACACACCCGAATCGGAATCAACTCCAGCAGCTCACATTCAGGAATTACGTTAACTTTATAAAAATAAAAATAAATGTTATCTTTCTCATTTCATATCTCTGAAGTGAATGTCGGTTCTTTCGTCTAGAAATGTTAGCTCCAAATCTTAATTATATATTTTAATTAAATCGAGTCTAATGTGTACAATCCAGGTACCAAAAACCATTTCAGTTGGTTAACTCTAAGATTAAAAACAATGCTTTTTGTTTCAGGTTTCAAAATGGCGGTAATTGGGTGCCAACCAAATAGACGCTGACCAAGTATGACATAACAAAAAATCAAATGAATTCCAAAGAAGATAACAGAAGAACATAATAAAGAAATGGGTGTACAAAGGTGATATTCACAGAAAATGGACACCAATAAACTGCCACTACACATTTGCAATTCAATAAAACAGTATATGGTAACGATAGAATTAATCTCTCAAATAGTAAATATATTCTACAAGAAGATACATGAACGAAAAAGAAAGTTGGCGATAGACTTGAGATTGCAGGAGAAGTTAAAATTAATCATACTGCTATTATTACTGATGAGCCAAAATTCAAACTGCAACGGATTCGGTGGGAGAAATTCTATGCTGAGAACAAGGGTCATTGGAACTCGATACGGGAAGCTCCAAGGGGTAATACTGCCGATGGATCAACATAAATACTTGAAACCGGTTGAAGCGTACCTCGGGGTTCCTTATGCCACACCACCGACTGGGTCAAACAGGTATGTCCTCTATTTTATGGTTGGTCAGTTCTATCTTATTAAACGCTTGGCTAGGTTCCGACGAGTGTCTAAAGTGGAAATGTCGAATTTAAAGATCGGTTTCTTAAAACGAATTTATTTGTGGAGACGTACTTGGAGACAGAACTGTAAGAGTCTTATGCGGCAACGAGACCAGTTTTAAAATATTGTTCCAGTTGCAGTTAAAGTTACGTTGTCACTTTATAATCATACAAAAAACTTGTTGGGAAAGTTATACAATGTCGTGTTTTGGATATTCGTTGATATATTGAAACAAACGATGGAAATTCGTTAAGCTTAAATTATTTCAATGTCTGACATATGTATAAACATTGATTATTATATAAAATATGTACTGCCTCACTGGTCTAGTGGTTGTAAGTGCGACTGCTGAGCGTGAGGTCTTGGGTTTGATTCCCACGTCGAGCAAAGTGTACCAGCACGGAGTCTAGAGTCCGGTAAATGGCAATAGGCTCGCCCCCTATTACACGGGTCTAAATAACCTCACTGACGAAATGTGGATGTAGACTAATACACCTCTAGCTAACCCTTCAGGCAATGCACCCGTAATGCTATTTTATGTTATATTTAAATAATCAAAATAAATCATCATCATCATCATCAGCCAGAAGACGTCCACTGTTGAACGAAGGCCTCCCCTAAGGGGGGGGTTTGCCATAATCCCCACGCTTGGCAGGCGGCTTGGGGATCGCAGTGGCACACCGATTAGTAAGAGGACGCTGCTGCCCGTCCTCCGGTGTCTGGCCGCAGTTTTAAGACGTACCCGGGTCTCAATAACCACACTATATAGTAAACAAATATCGCATTTTTGTAGTACTAATAAATGGTAGAAGGTCTTATAAACAAGAAACCCAACTATATATGCCTCAAGCCAAAGCAGGGCAAACACAAATTATCGGTGAACGCAATGTTCGTTTGATAAAAATGAATGAATATTTTACGTAAAAATATTTAAGGAATCATTATTAACAAGAAAATGGAATGTTACAGCATATTATATTGAAGACGTGAGTTTATTAAAAAACTGTCATTTTTTCACTGCGCTTTTATAGAAATGTGTGTATCTTCGATATTATTCTTTGATTCTCACTGGTCTAGTGCTCGTAAGCGCGACTGCTGAGCGTGAAGTCCTGGGTTTGATTGCCGGGTCGGGAAAATATTATTGCGTTTTTCTATATGGAAATTCTCAATAGCAGCATGGAGTCTGTAACTGGTAGATGGCGATACTGAGCCTGATGTTCTGGTTTCGATAAAGTCGGTCGGGTAAAGTGTTATCAGGTTGTTTTGTATGGAAATTACCACTAACAGCAAGGAGTTTTAAAACGTACCCGGTATCAATAGGCTCGCTCTCTAGTACATTAGACTCAAAAACGGCATCCGCGAAATGAGGGTTGGTATGCCTTTGCCTATCCTTTCGAGAAATACAGGCGTAATGCTATGTTGCATGATATTTAAGTTTGGAGTAAATACCGTTGTATATAAAAATGTGTTTTTATAGTTAAAAGCTTAACGTTTCTCGGCCTTTTTGTCTTCTTATTCGTAGTTTCTTGGCCTACTATGAGAAGACATGTTTCGATATGCTCAATGGCAAAGGCAACATAGATTCGTTCAACCACAATATGGCGTGTTTAAATTTACAAAAATTAAGAAAGATATTTTTTCTTAAACTTTACCAATTTTTACTATGATATGAACCGGCCGAAACCCTGGCCAGTTTCTGTTGACATAGGTGACATGTATGACGAAGAGAAGACAAATGAAACAAATGCGCATCTAGTCTCTTGAAAAATTTAAATAATAAATATGTAAAAAAAAAAAACATACATCGTTTGCATTGGCATCCAGTTCTAAGCTATGTTTAAAGTTTCAAGTCTCTAGCTCATCGAAAAGTAAGTTTAAAATCGATTGCAAAATTTGTACCTAACAGATTAACAGACAGACAAAAAATCGATTTAACAGAACCGTGGTAATATACTAATATTCCTAACCTTTTTAATTCCACGTTAGCTGTTTTCCTTTCTTCTTCCGTGCCTGCTAATACTGCTGCCGTATATATACATATTCTTTTGCAAACAATTTGATGACTATAATAATTCTTCTTTTGTTTGTTTCTATGAAGTGTCAGCAGTCCAAAAAGCATGACCACGGCAGCATAATTACGTTAAAAGAGCTACAACAACGCGATAGCCACGCAACAGCAATCACACTGTTTGGCCATACATATATGACACAAAAATGACGTTTGACAAAAGATATCGCGCGATCTACGACTATCGCAAACTGATTGCTACATCGCCAATTATGCTACCGAGTCTAACTTTAGAGTCGTATCTGTGTCTTAGTGTCACCCAGTAATGGTGGAGATTAGAAAGCACTCTCTCCGTATAAAATACGTCGAATCCACCGTAGTTACAAAACTACTGCGCAGATCATGGTTCATTCTGTTTTTTTTATTCAGTGCCATGTCGATTCTTTTTATAAAATACGAAGTTCCAAAATGGCTGATATTATCATTTTAATGACATTCCACGCAATGTTTTACTATACATAATAAATGAATATTATAACATCGTATAAATGTAACATCATTTAATATTTAAATATTATGGCAATCTGTAATGAAAATGAACTCGTACTGAATAAAATATGGGGTAATAATGTGCAATAAACTTCATTTAACATTGCCCCGATTCAATCAGTTTTAATTACTTCTAAATACCATTTATTCAAAGAATAGCTTTTTATATAAATGTATAAAAGTTTTTATAATATATACATATATAAATAATCAACGAAAACTAATGGACTTCAAATACTGTAATTAACGATCATCTTTCAGATACATTCAATATGACAAAATTAATATACCAAAAAACACATAAAACTGAATCATATTTGCATCAGCCTGTATTCTCTGAAGGGTTAGGCAGAGCAGTCTCGTACACCCACACTTCGCCGATGCTATAGGAGCCAGGCCTATTGCCATCTACTGGGAACAGTTCTAAAGTGATACTGAGAATTTTTACATGCAGAAAACTCCTTTCCCGACCCGGGAATAGAACTCAAATTTCTATTCTTTTTTATTCTCTTCTAAAAGTTTTTATGTGTCTCAGGTTTGCACCAACCAGAGCGCCCGCTCCATGGGATGACGTGAAGACTGTAGACCAAATGGGGCCCGTCTGCCCTCAAAGATTACCAGACATCTCCAACGAGACACTGGCTTTGGAGAGGATGCCTAAAGGCAGGCTGGAGTACCTGAGAAGATTGCTGCCACGGCTCAAGAATCAGAGTGAAGACTGTCTTTATATGAACATCTATACCCCCGTGCAAGGTAAGCCTGAAAACTATTAAACCACGATGTAATATTACTGATTAATATTACTGCAAAACAATTTAGGAAAACAAGGGTTTAAATTGTTATGTTGATGTTGTTAAACATAAACTATTTGAAAATGATTCTATAACTGCCATTGGGTTAAATGGCTTTTATGCCTGACAAAAACACGAGGGGTAATAAGTAGGTTTTAAATTTTGAATGAATTTTTAGTATCCGTTTTCACGGCTATCGGTGTATAAAAATGAAGTATAGCGTTTCATTTGCTCCAATCTATATGAACGTAACTAGTTTTACGAATAAATACTTTTTAGTATACATACACTGTTCATCACTTTAATTTCCGTTTAGATTTCTGATCTGCTGGAACAATTATAATTATAATACGGTAGATGACTACTGGCATCTGAGTTACTTTTTAAATACGGTCAAAAACGTCATTTTATTCTAAAAATGTTTGGAATACAAAAGCGTGACGTCATAGTTTTGCATTGCAATTTACATACTTATAGTGTGATTATGATTAATAAAAAATTGAAAGCGCCAAAGATAAGCAAGAGATTAAGTTTTACTGAGTTTTTAGAAGAAAAACTATTTATCAAACAAGATTTCAGAATTTATTTTTGATCTAGCCTATTAATCCAAAATTAAGAATTTTGCGGTTGAAACATCGATGCTGCTCATCCATCTATTATTTCACATTACCGTCGGTCTATTTCTGGTTGAGAATCACAAACACTTTACGTTCAATAAAACATTAATACATCTGCAGCACTTTAACTGATGAGTAAACAAAATTCAAAATAATACTTAAGCCGCTCAGACATAAACGTCGGATAACAATAACAATGCAATATAATAAATCGTCAAAGAAGCCCTCTTTTATTTATTATTATAAAGGGAACAATATAACGTTACAAAGGAAATATTTACCAAAGAAAACCTTCGATTTTAGGACGCCATTATAATATTTTATCTTTTATGCATAATGTAAATACCATTGCGACGGTGATGGCTTTGCCATAAGAAAAACTGTGTGATTGAATAACATAAGATCACGCGTGTATTCCGCGAAGGATAAGGCAGAGGCATACATATAACGATTAGATTTAAGTCAAATACAGTACTTCCTCTCTTCTACTTTGCTGTGCCCGACAGGGTCCACAATTGTTTCTTATTATTAATTTTACCACCTAAGTGTACATACATTGTGGAAAGCAATAAATATATTGAGTATTGAGTACACTAGTGTACACCTACATATACCACAATAACCATTATTAAATGACAAGTAAGTAATTGTAGTATTGCCTTTACGTTTATTGCATTTACTTTACGTTGTGGGGCAATACTATGTCATCTTTTGGACAAAGTTCCAAAATCCGCTGCTAAAATCCCAATAACAGTGTTCGGGACCCAGGAATCGAACCCAGTATACCTTACGCTCGGCACTCGCGCGGGTGGAAACTAGACCAATGGTAAGAAAATTGAAAATTAATTGTCTATTTCAATTCAGAATCATTCAATTGAAATTAAAATAACAATTCAGAAAAATACCTGATATTACCATCGTGTTACCCCATACCCATACCTACGCTATGCGAAAAAAGTGAAATAGTGTGGACAGTAAATTCTGAACCAACCTTTTTACCGTAAATCTTTCGATGTTTTATTATAACATATTATTTTTAGCAAAAACTATAATAATTATTTGTAGAAGCTACTCATAGTACCAATCTCTTCATCTTAATTTAAATCAGGCTACATAATGACGAATTACTTAGAACGCTTTTCAAAGTTATCGTACATCAAACACCCATCTTGTAATCTTTAAACAAAAAGCTTATCTTTCAAATCAAAGGTTAACATTTTCTCAGATGACCGAACCAGAGGTAATAACCCACCTACGCGTCTGTAGCCATTTTCATTTCGCTTATTTTCCCAATTTTATCCTGGTTTACGGCATCGCATTACAACATCGGATACCCGGTCCCTTGATGCTAGATACGGTAATATTTTTTGGAGGAAATCATAGAAAATATCCAATGATGGTACCCAGACGTCGTATTTGTCGTCAATCGTTCGACGGCGGTACGGGCAAAACTAACTTCGTAAGGAAGTCCTTTGGAGGGAAAAGTAATATTTTCTTTGTCGGTTGCATTTCTAGCTCTTAGAGTTGGAAATGGCTTAGACTTGGGCCCGAGTGGAAAAGTCTTTATAGATTGAACGTAAATATTGAGTTTCTAGTGTTTGACTATATTCGTCGTACTGCGATTATATCATCTAGATACTTGTTAAATCTGTTGACTGTGAAATAGCGAAGCAAGGCTTTAGGATTAGTTACTACTTAGAATAATAAAACATTGCACGATTAGCGCAGTGGTTGAGCAATTGAGTGCAGGTTTATGTATTGCGCAGGTGCGATTAAAATATTTGTAGGACCTTATAGGAAGTCTGGGTGCTTGTGGATATGAATATTTGTGTTTGCAAATGCACTCACGATACAAGAATTATACACAGAAGAGAAAAAACAATGTAATCTCAAACATTTCCTTATATGAGCCAACACCAAAAGTAAATCAAATATTTGTTATATACTAAATAAATAAAAAGGTAAGAGATAGCTCTTGATAGCGTACTGGCTAAGTCATTCGCTTTTGGCACTACGTGTCATGGTTTCGATTCCCGCACGAAAGAAATATTTAAATGATATACCAGATTGTTGTGTGATGTACCCACGATATAAAAGAAAACATAGGGTGGGGCAACTTAAAAAATCCTACCCTATAGCGTACCTCCCTCTATTGTAGAACGCATTGAATTCAAAATTACTTAGGGGTAACTGATGAAATGCTGGTGCAGCACCTAAAAGTAGAACAACTTTACCTCGGTTGACTTTTACAAATTGCATGAGAAGGTAAAATGGTCGATTTTCTGTTTCCTTCCATTTCTAGATTAAAGTGGAACTCTCCTTAGATGTACTGAAATAACACTTCTAGCTTATTGTGGAGTTCTAGGTACTGAGTTAGATAATTCGTCACATGTATTGTTTCGATCTTAGGTCCTTGAATTTTGTTTTGCTTCATATAAAGTTTTGTTTTAATTAACAGTTCAAAATATCGGACGCATTTACTGTTATTTGGTAACGGTTGTTTTCTGTACGATGGGTCTTAATCAAAAATATTAAAGTATCAAAACCATTCATTTTTTTAAATGTATTTTTCTTTTATAACGTGTTGCCACACTCGTAATAATTCCTGTATCGAGGGTGCGCATACAAACACAAATATTCACATGGATATACACCCAGACCCGAAACAAATATCTGTAGATCATAAAAATATATGTTCCGTGCGGGAATCGAACCCTTGACACGTAGCATAGCAGTCACTGTCACGGCCAACTGTGTCTTCATAAAATATCAAACGTATTTGCTGTTTCTTGACGGTTTTTTTTTCTGTAATATTCGGTTTTAATAAAATTAAAGTATCAAAACCACACAGACTTCAATTACTTCGCGAAAACAGGAATAGTAATATGATAACAAGGAAATATCACAACAAAATCACATTTCCTATCCAATTTGTGTAACTTGATATTACTGTATCTTCAGAAGCTATGGCCAGTCTTTCAAGGCCCATTCATAAGTTCTAATTTCCTACATTTATGATTCAGCTTGGATCCGTGCAAATGCTTTGTCATCCTTATGTGTGGGTATAATGTGACCAAAAACAGAACATTTAGTACTCATCTCACGTACGTCCCTGTTTTGACCCAATTTCCCCTTTATTGCTTACGTAATCCTGTTGACAAAAGCATTTTTCGTACCGTATGAGATAATTTAAGATGTGTATTTGACTGAAATGTTGACTTGGGTGCAATGGAGTTTGACAAATCGTATTAGAGGGAGTTTTAGTATAATTTACAATACACAAGAGAAAGATACTGTCGTTCATGTTTATTTTAAGACCAACATGGATTGTATGGTGTATCGACTACCTAACACAATCCATAACATCATAATATAGCATCAACATAGGCGTAAGAAGTTCGCTTCACTAATACGCAGGTTGCGCGGCAGCCCCAACACCATTCTGCGCGCGATATTTGCCCGAGCCGATAGCCCGATTATATGGGCGCTGGTCAACCAGACCAAATCATTGTTAGTAATTAAGTAGTAAAATAGAATAGGTCACATTGTCACTAACACATTAGACCCATTTGTTGTCTGAATAAATAAAGATTAATAATAATAGCATCAAGCCTATATCCCCGAAGAGTTAAGTAGAGGTGTACTATTGTGCACCTACATTTCTCCGATGCTGTTATTAAATTCTGGATTCGATTTCAGGGTCAGACCCAGTGTTATTGCGTGTTTCTGTATGAAACTTTTTAGTAGCAGCCCAAAGTTTGGATTCGTGCCCGTTTGATCGGTTCGGCGATTTGTGGATGTTAAATAGTACACGTTTGCCTAACTATTCGGGTAATACGGGCGTTATGTTCTGAAAAAAATAGGTAATAGTTGACCAATTTATGCATAAAGAAAATAAAGTGCGGATTAATTATTACGAGTATAATTAGTGGCTACCTATTTCAGTTATCATAATACTACCAAAAGCATAATATCATAAATGGAATTCTAATGTGTTGCATGACTGGTGGTTAGTGAAAACTCGTATCAGACCACTGATGTCTTATCGTTATTGGTCAAAAACTCATTCCAGGAATGCCAGTGTCGAAAAGTTAAACCTACGGTATAGGTATACGGTATACGGTATAGTCTTCTAAAATCTGATTTATCAGTTGAATTACTCGGTGAAATTAATCACGAATACACGCGGAGGTACATAAATCAGTTTCCGCACTATGCACCCATACATCGGTTCATTGCACCCAAATGTAAGCCGACACGATCTTACGCGTAGTTGCCCAAATACGCCAAACCTATATATTGTTTCGTATAACAAAACGTATTTCGGTGTCTTGGAATATGGTATGATGATAATTGAGAGTACGAGAGCTTAGAGCGAGACAGAGAGAAAAAGAGATGTTTTCTTCTTGGAAATGTTTTTCATGTTTCAATGCTACTATAACTGCCTGATTGATCTAGTGGTCGCAAGCGCGACTGGTGAGCGTGAGGTCCTGAGTTCGATACCCGGGTCGGACAAAGTGTTATTGAGTTTTTCTGTATGGAAATTCTCAGTAGCAGCACGGAGTCTGGATCTGCACCCGGTAGATGGCAATTGGCTCGCCGCCTTTTTCATCGGACTCATAACAGCATCGGCAAAATGTAGGTGTAACCGGCAACAATGATTTAAAGCCCCACATACAATCAACTTGAATAATACCAAAGATGCAAATCAGAAATACATTACAAATCAAACAAAACAAGTGTGTCAAACATATAAATCGGCATATAGTAAAACCATTCTGATTTTGAACGCAAATTTTCGTAAAATCTTAAACATTAAATTATTGTTTGGTTCCACAAAATTCCGTATGCCAAACGAAAATGCAATAACACTGAGTTCCTTTTAAAAAGAAAAATGTTTGACTTCATATTTTCATGCAATTTATTCGGAAAGTGCATTCGCGGCATGTCGAAAGAGTTCACGATATTATTGCATTCAATGACTTGGTAATGTTACTGGCGGGTTATTGAAATTGAATTAAAGAGACAATTTCGGAATAAGGAATTTCTCGGTGCGCAATCGTATTTAAAACAGTTGAAGAATTTCCAGTTATATGTTTGAAAGGATTTAATTTTCGAAAAAACAAATGAAACGTTAATTTCAGATACTATGACATACGTAATCAGTTTTAGATTAAAATATGACCAAAGAAAGAACAATGCATCCGTATAGAATTACCACAAATAATACTTTTACAAAGAATCATCATCTGCTTAGCTTTTTCCCAACCACATTAGGGTCGGTTTTCAATCTAAGCGGTTGCAGCTAAATATCAGTATTTTACAAGGAGAGGCTGCCATCTGACCTACGCCACACAGTTAGCGGGAGACACTGATACTCTAAGGTTAAACTGGTTGTCAGACTTTTTTAGACAGCTAACACCCGTAACGACTGTCATAAGTCTTCATATGACACCAACTGCATAACGTGTTTTCTGAGGCACAAAGAAACGATGTGTGAAAATGGTTATCCATCCAAGGATTAACCGTGGTAAGCGCTGCATAACCTAGCAGATCGACCGATCAGCGCGGCACCTGTGTAGAGCTACAAGCCTAATTTTACAAAAAGTATAACTACTGAAATGGTAACATCGACCGCAATTAAATCTTTGTAACTCTATACGTTACGTTTTCTATCTTTAATCCTATCATACTAAATATTATAAATGCGAAAGTTTGTGAGGATGGATGGATGGATCTTTGTTACTCTTTCACGCCAGAACGGCCGAACGGATCTGGATGAAATTTGGCACAGAGATAGACTACATCTGGATTAGCACATAGGCTACTTTTTATCCCGGGAAAATGCACGTATTCGTAATACACGCGGGCGAAGCCGCGAGCGGAAGAGCGTCTTCCATAATACCGAAAAGGCTCAAGTTTTATTCGAACATTTTAATCACAGTTTGCAATGGTTGGTCCCCTCTTTCGTCTGGATAGTTTTGTTACGATAGTTCTTTGTTCGTTTGCAACAATAGTCCCGTGAGAGACGGAAGATTGTGAGGGAAGTATTTGTGAAGAAATTATTACTGTCACACCGGATTGTGCTTTTGTGGGTATTGATAAAAGATTTGGAACAAATATGGGAGTCGTTTGCAGAAAGTAATAAATGGAAGTAAGACATGTGAAAAAGTTCTACACGCTTTATGAAGAAAAGATGGAGCTTGAGGAATAATTGTCATCATTTAATAAATCTATTACAGTTTTGTTGCAAATGGCGTCTCAGATACTGATCAAGGAGGCAATTTTCGTGCGCTGAGACATAAAGCTCTATTAGAGATAGACTATATTCATTTATAGAATTATTTCACTAAAATCTCGACTGCGTCAAAGTACGAGCATTTCGGGCGTTCAAAATAAAGATATATCTAATATCACAGAGATACCAAAAAAGGTAGACAAGCGATATATTTTTGATAAAATCTCGATTTCGGCATTATCTCTAATGGCGTGCGCTCGTGGTCATGAGCTTCAACATAAATCTCTATTAGAGATAGCCTTTTTCTAATATACCTATTTATTTTATAAAATCTCAACTGCGTTCTAAGTAAACATACCTCTAATGTTTTTAGATATATCTCGATTTAGTCGTTTCCGAAAATCGACTAATATTCGCCTCCTAAGATTTTAGGTAGGGTTTTGTTTCTTGTGTTAATTAACTCATCCTCTCCACTCTTCTTCTGTCATTACACTCTATATAAACAGTGTCCATCGTGATTATATTGAGATAGGTAGGTATCCAGCAGCAAATTAATATTACCAGCCCATCATGTTGCCGCTCGTGGTCAACCATATTAATTATTATAACAGTACCTATCCCCCAAACTAGTTCATTGTATCGGTTTATGAGTTGATGTTCAAAGTTGAACATAATTTTAAAGCTTGATATTAGTATGATGATCATGTTAGAAATTGTTTAAATTTCAGTTGATGTCGGCTGAGTTAGGAGTAATGGACTGCGTTAGGATCAAAGCTGAGTTAAAACTAGTGGTGTAACTTGGGAGTTGGTCTAGGTTGGGTTGATTGATTGACTGATTGACAGGCTGAGTTGATTGGTAGATAGGCTGAGTTAATTGATTGATGATTGACGGGCTAAGTTGACTGATTAATTGATTGATAGGTTGAGTTGATTGATTGATGATTGACAGGCGAAGTTGACTGATTAATTGATTGACAAGATGAGTTAGTTAGTTGATTGGCTGAGTCGATTGATTTATAGGCTGAGTTTTATTTATTTTATTTAAATATTACAATGAATACCCATGTGAAACTGAAATACATTTGAATTCAATAATGCATTGCTTCATCTTAGGTGTACTTTTATTAGGTCTAGTGGTTGCGTGCGCGACTGCTGTTGTGAGTTCAATTCTCAGGTCGTGCAAAGTATTATTGGGATTTTCTGGAATTTTCAGCCCGGAGTTTGGAATTGCAATATAATCGCTCCCTTTTCTATCATACATATATATACAGTTAATAACGGCATAAATACATTTCTGCTTAACTCTCCGGGGAATACAGGCGTGAAGCTATAAAACTATAAATAGTTATGTAACAATAAAACTTGGTCTAAACAGCCAGAATCTGGATTGATATTCTGATGATATTCTACCAATGTTTTATAACGTGGTGTTTATTTATAGTGAAAGGATTACATAATAATATCTAGTGTTTACGACCGCCCCAGTAGACCGTTTCCCCACAGTGCATATTTATAACTTGTGCCCTGTGATGAAAAGCTATAAACGGGTTTATTTTTACTATCTATCAACATAAAAAATATGAAGTAAATTATGTTATAAATAACTAGCTTCTAACCGCGGCTCCGCCCGCGTGGTTTTATCATTTTTAAAACTAAAAGCTAGATTTTGAGATTTTATATTTCCGAGTATGGAGGAACGAGGTATGGTGTTTAAAAACCAAAAGAATATTTGAACTAACCTTATTGATTTATAAATATATCGTTTTAACATTACATCACCTACTATTGGAATGTTTCGGTGAGTTTGCAGACAGTGTCACAAACTCCATAATAACCTATTTTCTATCTGCAACATGCATGATCACGAGCCAGTGATACTGTCAATGAAATAACACTCCCTGGATATTCATTGTTGAATACGACACCGTCTGATCTTCACTAGATTTTACAGATTTTATGATAGTACTGTGTATTATGTATATCTTTTTAAATTATCTCTGGCCAGTAGTGGATCCAATGCAATGTAGGTACAGCACGTAATAGAATTTCGGCTTATCGTGCAGATTCTCATAGAACGGCGTCCATTATCAGTTTGAGTCCAGCTGGACCGCATTTGGTAAATACGGTAAAGGCAAGCTTAAATGCCACATCCAGTTTCGTATTGGAGAAAAGCCTATCATCATTTAACGATAAATTGTTAGTTTAAATGTTAGTGATTCATATGCTTTATTAGACACATACCTATGTACTGCGAAATTATAATCATCATCTCTTTTAGACGTTCTAAAAGCAGAAGTAAAAATATTCTGACTCAAAATAAAATAGGACAAAAATGTGAAACTGGTGATGATTAATAACATTTTCTCTTGTCGTTGTAGCTGATGGAGTATTCTAATTTTTTTCATTTCTAATGCAGTCTTCTTACGACAGTAGCTTCAGCCCGCGACTTTATCCGCGTGATACACATATAAAATAGCCTATAGCACTCAGGGATTAGTTCCGAAGTTCCAGATTCGGATCATTAGTTCCGGAGATTACCCCCTACATACAAACTTACAAACAAATTTTACTTCTTGATAATATTAATATGCATTACAGCAACCTTTATTTGGCTCATATCGGTTGTATTCTTCACGGTCTCCTTTCTTCTATCTTTATATCTATTGTTTTAAATTAATTGCAACGATGAACTTTAATCAAAATGATGATACTAAAATTTGTCTAAACTGGATAACATTCAAGTCTTACAATAGCGCTTGTTAACTCTAGTACCTAAACATAAACAATATGACCACTAGAGTTCCAAAGATAGTAACAAAATGAATAACCTTCCACTATTCTAACTCTAAGTTTCCATAAAATAAAGAGGATAATACACCTTTTGTAAAGTGTGCCGACGCGAAACAAGCGATCTTTTATCCGTTGGAGTTAAGAACTTCTATCTCTCGATGGACTTTACGAACGTAAAGTTTTAAACGACGCTCTAAACGTCATTGTATTAAAAACTTGAATGCACCTATAAGAGACTAGGTAACGTTTTCTTATAAATCCGAATAATAGTGAAACGCACGTACAATATAATCTAAAATTACTGAAGTATCTCTTACATTTTATATGTTTATGATTCTATATTAAAATCTAGTAGAATCTGATTAACATTTTTAATAGGGAAGAGATCTAGAAGAAAACGTATCAGAATATTTGTTTGTGAATGGTAAATAGTAGCAAGAATAGAAATATTAACCATTTATCACGTTAGCAGTTATACAAGAGTGACCACAGCAAAAGTCTTCAAGCATTTTTATAGCTTGAAGTTCCACTAACTCGTGTACCGCATAGTGTACACGAACTCAGCGGAACCGCTCCGTGTGCACGGCAGTGGATTTCTTTATGTGTAAGCTTAACGTTCGAACATCACTTAGGTGAACACTGCATTTCAGCGTCGTGTTGTGGTCCACGCCATAGCACGACGTCATGCTGAGTGTTCACCTGTTTGTCGCAATTTAGCCTACATATATCTGTTTCTTTAATCATTTATTACCTTTTGCGTGTGTCTCTGTGACCAATAAATCATTTTTCTTTCTTCTGTTTTTCTAATCTGTCTACGCGTTAACAAGTTAGTATAATTAATATTATTGTAAGGTGTCAAGTTAATTTAACATTTGGTTTTAGTCAGTTAAAACGTAGAATCATTAAAAATGTAAAGGATTATGTTTTCCCTAATCTAAATGGAAGGTTCCATATCCATATATAAAACGAATTACTCCAAACTGAATGAGAAAATGTTCAATTTGATTCCAGAGTGTCGCAATTAGACGCAAAGGTTCATTATCTCCCGTTATCTACCAGTTAAATAACAAATTGTTTAACTTAACGGTTATGAGCAGTCATTTAACTACCATCAAATTGCTTTTATTCAAATTATTTTGAAAACTTATCGCAGATTCCATTTTAAACTTCATAAAATATTGCTTGGGTGATAAAGTGAAAAAGACTTGAAATGTTTTGTATAAAACGTAAATAGAGTAAGTCCATACATCTTAGATATTCCATTAAAAAGGAACCACATGAGTTTATATGGATGACTTCATAACATGCGACCGTACATTCGAGGTCAGTCACCGTTTTATTTTGATTTTATTGGTATACCGCAACGTATTCTAAACATACAATATTATTCGTATTTTTATGTTCCAAATTCATCAAAAGTACTTATATCTACAGAACAATAAATACCTATAATACATTTAACTAACTAGGTAGGTACACTTATTTATACGAAAACAAAATAACCTATACATTACGCATAAAAATATTCTTTCGCATCGCTGTCAACCGGCAACGTGCCCAGAAGGCTGGCACACTGGATGGCAATGCTAATTCTTTGGCTAAAGAATAGGCCAGCTCTCTGGCCCTATGTTGCATCAACTAACCACTTTGCGATCTGTTTAAACAAGAGGCGAGCATTCGGACCCCATAACCCAAGATTAGTGTTATATTATGAGAATGAAAAAAATTATATATTACTTTAATAGCGGATTACAGTTAACATCTACAACTAAATTCAATAATAAGCTCGTGGAAGGAGTGAATATACGACTACGTCATTAGTAGATACGGTTGGGGTTCGGACTCTCTCAATCACTCATCTCATACATCTATGGGGATTGTTGAAACAATTAATGAAGAATCATATTTGATGCTAAAATAGGTTACGCGAGCCATTGGAGATCACACCAGCAAGCTGAACAGCCTACCTCCCAGCTACGACCGGACCAGAGTCACTTAAGTTGTCATCGCCGATTACGGCTGTGAGGATATTTATACATAGTTTGATTAGTAAATTGCTGTCTATTTTCGCCACATGATCTCATATAGCGCAAATATCTCAAAATACTTCTGTTTCTGTATGAACAAATCTTTATTAATTATATTTCAAATTTAAACCAGTTAGTCTTGAAATTTTTGTAAGGTTATATAGCATACATTTAGTACACTATTACATCCACCAAAGCATTATAACATTACGATTTCACGAAACGGCTGTGATTTACTGCTCTTATATCTTACGATATAAAAGCCAAAAAAACATACACACCATACTTGAAAAATTTATTACACCATCTCAAAGATTTCTGTCACAAAATGCAGAACAAATATTTGTACAATATATTTCTTGAAAGACAAGCCGATGCGGATGTCTAAACTCGGTCCCATGCAAATATTTTTCATTCGAGTGTTTCAAATGTATTAGCAGGCACTTGACGATGAAATTCTCAAGTGAAGGGGTATTCAATAAATATTGGTATTGACAAAGAATTAGAAGTAAATGTATTAAGGAATTGTTATTGAAATAGGTTGTAATTGCTAAAATCTGACACATGATAGTCAGTAGGTAGAAAATTATGAAAATGTAGTTAAGGTGATTCAAAGATTCATAAGCCTCAATTTGTTTCTATTTGTTTCCATAGATTATCAATGTTGTAAGGGGACTTGCTATACTACTTTTTAAAATCAGATTTAAAGGTATCTTTAAACTTCATATTATTATTTGGGTTAGTCAGTAAAACCTTAATTTCTTATTTAGTTAAATAATTACGTCATTATACAGTGTTTTTCCACCATTCTAAAGACACTAATGGCCACCACTCTGCTGCAAAGCCAATTCAAAATAAATATTTGTTCAACACATTTTCATTGAAGAAAATATGTGACCGACATATGTGGAAGTGAAATGCAAATTCTCTCCATTGAATATGTCGACTGAATACCTTATACTAATGTATTCCAGAATTGAATGCATCACATAACCCTTAGAGAGGTTGAAATGAGTATAATAATGTTGTTTTAAACAGCTATATTTCTACTTGAATGTTCCGCGTTCCCGTTTGCCTTCATGTAACTATGGATGTGAGAGTACGCTCTGAATAAGAAATTACTATGAACGGAAATGGCTTGTCTATGAGGTCTTGAATTTGAAATTTCGGTGAAGTAAAGGAGTGATAGGATATTGTTTTAAGTAAGCCTAATATTACTATTGAGATTGTTATTGTCTATTGAGAAGTAAATAGTGTAGGTGACATCATAGACATAATAATGATCTAAAAATATCTGGCTTTCTCTAATGAAGCCAATTCTTAATTGAAACTAACAGAGAAATGAATTGACTTGAAACGAAATTGAATACGTAGTTCTCCGAAAACAGATTGAATGAAATAAGAAGCTAAATTTTTGAAGTTCATTAATAATTTCAGAATTATAATAAAGTTCATAATAATCATATGTCTATAATTATAATACATTACGAACATTTCTCAAAAACACTGAAAAGTAAGTAAAAAAAAATTGCATCCTTTTCTGAAAATTTGTGGTGATGTAGGAAATGTTAACACTGTGCATTTGGCCCATATTTTTCCAGTGCAAATGAACAGATTGTAATCAGACTTTCACTAATATATAACTTGTATCTAACTCTTATAGATTCTTAACAAAATAAAATTTTACACCAAACCAACCTTACTTTCCTTTCTATAAATATTACCCTCTAAGCCAATAAACATTCATTTCTAAACTCTTCCTTATCATCCAACAATTCGTTTATTCCATTTTCTATTGCTTCCCATTCCCCCACAAACCTCCAATTACCAGCCACCGCATTTCATTCCTCGATTTTATTAATACTAAACACGATAAAATAAATTCCGTACCTTGTAAATCTGTAGTAGTCGCACGACTGTTACTGCGGAACGTTATCGATGTTATTACGCTAGTGACTTGTGAATTCGATACGAAAATACTAGTTATTCGGGAATCCAACACGAGAGCATAATATATTTCTGGGGGAAACCCGAATTGATATCGCGTTCCTTGGTATAATATTACCGAGTTCAAAATATATCGCGATTTATGATTTGGTGTGGAATTTGATCTGTGATTTTAAATAACTAGATGTTGAACTGAATAGAAGAGAAGAGTTTGTATATATCAATTTAGGAAAACAAATTACGAAACCGTATTATCTAGGGGAAAATGGGAAGTTGTATAGTCTTCATGCAGATAAGATTTAATGGCAACGTTATTCAAGAATGAATAATGCAACATATTTCTATTCAAGCTATGATAATTTTGTTTCCTCAAAGGGGTGTAGAGGTCAAATGTTATTCGCTTACCGTTAACCTCTTCGTGATATTGGATGAATAAAAACTGGTTGTGCTTTTGTTTTTCACGCATAACCAATTTTACTAAGAAGCCAGAGAAATCTACAGAAAGTAGTGACAACTGTTTTATGGAATTAATTTATTTTATGACACTCGGTTTTTCTTATTCAACATTACTTTTACATATTTTCTTAGAATGTCTCATGAGTGCGCTGGTGATAAAAAGTAATTTTATTAAAAGAAAATTATAATTTTTTATAATAAAAAATCTAAGTGCGATTATATCAAGGAGTTTTTACAGCATGACTGTTTAAACGACGGCCCTATTGCAAGACATAATAATACAAAGACCTGTAATTAATAAAAATAAAAATTAAACCGATAAATGCCACAAAGTAGACACTAGAGGAAATCAACTGTTTCTCGCTACCAGACGCCTCATATGCTTTAATGAATTAAAATTAAAAACATCAATCACAAAGAAAACCATAACAATATTTAAGTGCACAGTGTTTCCGGAGATCAACACAAAGAAATTGTTGGTAAAATAATCTTATTTAAAAAACCTTCGAAAAAAGACGCAAATAACATACCAACTATCTATTGGCACCCAGAACCTCAACCCATTTTTTCGAAAAACCATATGTATATAATTATTCAATGATAAAAAAATTATTCATATCCATTGGCACATATCCAATGTTCTGACTTTATCTACCGTACACAACGGGCCTGTCATGCGAAAACTTGATAACATAAACAAAAGTAGCGGAAAAGGCGAGCGATCGTGTTTTGAGAAACATTTTGAATTTTGTAGCTTCCCTACTACTGGGGTTGATTGATTTATTTTCCTTTTGTTGGCAACATTGTCTGATAAACGATCTATTGCTGAATTGTTCATTTAAATAATTGGATTCATGAAATAAAATTTTATATTGAAAGTTGAAAAATGAAACTATTAGTAGTGTCTTGGTTTTAAAACCGATAAAGAATTTCTTTGTGAAAAATAAAACATAGTATCGAACAACGAAGCAACTAAAATGGATGTGTCGGAAGTTTTTAACTATAATGGAAACAAGGAAAATTCTACTCCTCATATTGCGTCAGTTAACGTCAAAATGTGAAATCCATCTCCGAAAACATGACAGGTGACAAGCCCATCATCAGCGTACATTAAAATTGTAGGCCTGCAGCCTGTCTTATTTACGTTAAAAAAAAATATTATTTAATTATATTTCCTTATGTTGGTGTAGTATTGTAAATCTAGCAAATCATTTGAATATTTTATATAATTTTTAAAGCTTAGAAAAATCTAGTTTAATTTATTTGACATTCAATCTTTTTATATAAGAATGTTTGGCCCAACATGAGAGATAGAATAATTTTTATCCAATAAGTCACCCGCAATATTTGTTATTGTAAGGAATTTTTAGTCTTTATACATACATATATAATACTATACTGTACGTGTGTATGTCCTAAACGGCTGGACTGATTATGATGAAATTGTTTGCATGTGTTTCAGTGGGTGGGTCCCTAGATGGTTTAGATTGACAACTGGACCCGGTAGGTGGCGCTGGGATAGAGTTTTAGGACAGGTTCGGGCAGGACAACGTCTGTCGGGTCCGCTAGTATGTGATAATTCTCTGGAGTACCTCAAAAAGTCTGACCATCGATCTAAATTTAGATAATCAGTATCTCCCTATGACTAGGTTGATGACACTATGTCAGTTATTCCGTGTATAATAATGATATGCAGGCGCATCTGGTTAGACTGAGAGCCTTACCCAACTCAGGAATAGGGCTAGGCAGATGACTATTGTTTCTAATCCAAGTATCTTGTTTCAGTTGGGCCCACACTACAGGCGAAGTATCCAGTGGTGATCTTTATTCACGGCGAGTCTTTTGAGTGGAATTCAGGGAATGTATACGACGGCTCTGTCCTTGCCAGCTACGGTGGTATGGTTGTAATCACCATCAACTACAGGCTTGGTATTCTAGGTGAGAAGTTATAATAGATCTGTATTGCTATGTAGATATACTACATTTAAAACTTGACTTCGGCACGGTACGCCAAAGATCGTTTGTTTTTTCACTCGTGTTAATAACTTTTCTCTATAATAACTCGTATTAATAGTTTTCTTTATACACTATATTGTGCTTGTTAAATGTTTCCATCTCTTTTATATGGAGTAAGGTTATCACGGACTTGATTGATTCAAAGTATATATATTTATTTGAGTAAAATCCACCAAGAACCCTAAAATCTATACCTAATTATAATTCCTATTCGTCTCATATTATTCCTAGGTTACCTTTCTTTTAGGTTAAATTTTCTTTCCCTTGAAGTTTCCCAATCCTTTCAGAGCATTATATTACTTTTCTTTCATCTTCAGAAAAACCTCAGACGATATTACAAATACCCTCATAAAGTAACTCATTGTGAACAACATTGCCTAATAGCACACAATCTACTTACGCTCATTTACTGATTCTTTTTTTTTTTTTTTTTTTTTTTTTTTTTTTTTTTTTTTTTTTTTTTTTTTTTTTTTTTTTTTTTTTTTTTTTTTTTTTCTATTTCAACGAAAACTCAATATATTTCCCCGATGCCATTAAGTAGTCCTGTTTTCATACAATCTAATTATATGACTAGCTCTGAACTTTTGCTTTCGTCACGTACCACTCTTCTTAATTAAACATTACTTATGGAAATTACCACACCAATTGCTTCATTGAATTATGAACTTTATGACTGAAGCAGCAAGAATGATTTCTGTCAGAACCAAGAAATGAACAAATTATTTTTACTAAGATGTGGTACTTGAATTGTGTTCTACGATTTTATGATTTCTATTAAATACTGGCGTTAGGGCGTGACTCTGCTCATGTTTAACTAAAAGATTTTGGTTCTCCTCTTTAATAGTAACTAAGCATCTTATCCCCATTTAAATGCTTGATGATGCATTTTTATAACTAAATATTTATGAGTTACTTTAGTAGCAATACCAACCTGCTTGATGTAACGTTTACTTCAGTATTCAAATAATGTAAATAGGTAAACGACATTACTTACATAAACTCCGAAGCCAGCGTCCAAACCAGTTTGTCAAGTCTGAAAAGAAATAAAATAAACATAATAAAATGTTTTAGAAGGGTACTATCAAAAAGCAAAATGTTGTAGTTGACATTCCTCCTTTGATCAGCTTACCCTTTATCTACTTCTATAGTTTGAAAACAAACTCATGAATTAAGCTTATGAAGAGTTTACCCAGAGTAACAAATATTAATTTTCTATTTAGTATGTCTAATACTTTTTCTTGGAGGGCATTGAAGATATACTTAAGGGCATATCATTAATTAGTAATAAGATTAAATGTCTCCCGTGTATCTCCACTGTCCTAATGGTCTGTCTTATTGAGTACCTAGGCGTACCTTTTATGTCTAGCAATAACTATAGAGATTAATAAGATTGTTATTTTTTCTCTGTAAATATACGTCTCTAAATAAAATTGTTTTTCTCTTTTCCGATTATCATTTTATTTTTTTATTTTCATGAACTTTCAACGGTCACTACGTTCTGGAAACGACTTCATTACTCTTTCCACTTTCTGATCATTTGCAAATGTATTTATTTGTTTCACTATACATACACTTGCTTACTTCTAAGTTACCGATTTACATAAAAATCGATTTCAACCGCATTCACGACGACACTAGTAAAAGCAAACTTCAAAATACAAACAACATCGTGACCCTAATCTCCACCATTTCGCCAACAGGTTTCCTAAACGCAAACCCAATACCGCACCTTAAAGCCAGGGTAGCAAACTACGGGCTCATGGATCAGATAGCAGCGTTGCACTGGGTGCAACAGAATATCGCCCTCTTTGGTGGCGATGCTGGCAATGTTACCATGCTAGGACACGGGTCTGGAGCGGCGTGTATTAATTTCCTTATGATTTCACCAACTGTTATGCCTGGTAAGTAACTAAAGGAATACTCATAAGACAAGAATTCAATAGTTTGGAATTTATAACAGAATATGGGAGAAATGCTTTCACTTAGACTACGGTTAAGCCAAACATAGTAAGAAAAGTTTATCAGTTTATTTCTTTCTGCTCGTAAAATTCGAATATGTTGGAAGCAAAATTCACAGGCATTTCAATAGAAACAGTTTCTGTTCTAAGTTCTTGACTTTTTACATTCAATGCTTTACCAAACTTCTGATATAACAGTAAAAGTTCCTGCTCTAATTTTTCCAACAAAATCACGTCACAAATTCGTTTCAAAAAGGTAAAAATCTATTTGATTCTAAATTGGTACCGCGTTTCGATTTAGACTGTACAAACGTAGTGTAAAGTGCCCGTTTTCCGAAAGTAATCATCAGTCGCTTTGCTGTGTACAAATTTGGTAAAATTGAACCCCGAATTTATTCTCTCACTTTTACAATTAGAGCTCTTTTGGGATTTCAAATTTATTTCGACGTGCCAGCTAGAATTTTCGATAATATTGGTTATTTTGGAAATCTAGGAAGTAGTAAAGTACTTTGTGCGTAAAATTTGTACAATAGGGATTGGACTGATGATAAAAAACGATAATCGGAATCAAAAATATTATAGTAAAATTAGAGAATTTTCCACCAGCTTTTGCAGTTTTTTAAATATAATTTTCCATATCTATTGAAGAGACCAGCAAGTTTCATGTTGGGTTGGTGGCCTCATCTAGGTTGATAAAACACGCTTCTTATAGATAATTTAATATTCATGAGACATCATCTTACAACGACTTCTACGAACTTAGCTAACGTCGTCGTCGAAAATATTGGTGGCCATGCTAAATAGCGATAGTTTTTATTTTATAAGGTAGAATATGGGTCTATTATTTCGCCTTCCTTTATTTATTAAGACACACGCGATGCCCCACAACACGATTCAATAGATTTTCTATTGTGTTTGTTTTTCAAAACTTAATTGACCAAGGTGACCATAGTTAACCAAGGTATTTATCCGTTATTTTTTTCAGGTCTGTTCCATCGCTCAATTCTTTTATCGGGATCAGCCCTAAGCTCTTGGGCATTAGTTGAAGACCCAGTAAGCTTTTCCGTCCAATTAGCAAAACAAGCTAACTGCACGCTTCCAGAAGATATAGTCAAAGACCACGAACTAATAGTAGACTGTCTGAGAGAAGTACCACTTGATGAGCTGATGTCTGCTGAAATCAGTACACCAAGCTACTTGACAGCTTTTGGTCCTTCAGTTGATGGCGTTGTGGTCAAGACAGATTACGCAAAAGAACTCCTAACATTTTTCATACCAAACGACCTCCAAGGCTTTTCAAGTGTATCAGGAGTGAACAACCTTAAAGCTGATAAACGGAGTGGAGAGAGGATGTTTGGGATAAGGGGTGGCCAAAATAAGTATGATCTGCTATTCGGAGTTGTCACTAGTGAAGCCCTCTGGAAATTTTCGGCTCAGGATATACAAAATGGGTTCGAAGGCGAAAGAAGGGATAGAATAATAAGGTGAGGTCGGTGTTTATTCAGCAAATTGGTGTTTGAACTTGGGTCATGGGGCGTCTTCTCGTGAATAGGTTGTAATCAAACATATTGGATATTGGAGGTGAACGCGAAATATATTTTTCCTAGAATTGAATACTATATCTCTATGACATCAATGTTCACTCGTGTTTCAGACGTACCGTGTTGAAATTCCTTTGTGGAGGAACTTTGGAAAACACAAATCCAAATGTGAATTATTCACACAGTAATAAGCGAAAACAGTGTGAAATCCCATAGAGTAAAAAGGGTAGCTACTAAATTAATAATTGAATTGAATGAATCCAATAAATTTTGTTCTTTATTTCTTTTTATACTGGTGAATACAAAGTACGGAGCTTACCTTTTACGTTTATTTTAATAAAATTCATGACATGAGTATTTTACTCTGAATATTTTTATAGTTGATTGAGGGTAAAAAATATGCTTTGAATTATACTACATTGAAAAGTCTAAGTAGTTCTGCACATTAATACTTAGAATATTGGTTTAATAAGAAATTATGTCTGATTCAGATTTATAGTAAATAAATTCAAGACCCCACAGATTAAATCCATGTATACTAAATCTCGAGACAGATTTTGTGAGTTAAGTTGCTTGGCTTATGTCATGGCAAGAATTCAACAATTTCCAAATTTAGATTCACATGTTGTTGAAGCTTATTCGTATTATATTCTAGTGTATTGTAACTAACTGAGTCTTATCTGCGAATAATAAATAGGTTATACAAAAAAATAATATGCAAACCTTAAAAAGAGGTATCGTTATCATATTTATGTTCCGAGACGATTAAATATTCATAAATCCCATAACAAAAAGTGTGTAAAGGAATATCCTCGACCCATTTACAGTTGCAGTTTTGTTTAAAAAATACTAGCATTATAAATCCTCATTTTAATGTGCTTGTCACGCCGCCGTGCGAGCGTTCTCTTTCCAGTTTTTTCACAGACACCAATTACAGGCTTATTCGTTACGAAAGCCTAAAAGGGGTTTTATGAAAAACAATCCTTTGTAACAGACTTGTGTGCTGTATGGCGTATTGAATTATTTCGTGGGATTTTTTCAGTATGAAAGAGTAATAATGTTTCAATGACGTTCCTTTGTTCGGCTTTTGCATTTTGTTTTCATATTTTTTTCTTTGTAGAGTAAATGTCATTCCGTTCAGTTGTAAATTGAACCCCTTTCACTGGCGATACACGTGTGCTGTATATTCACTTTAGTTTTTATTTCAATCGGATATTTCGTCCCAAAACACACTAACATAACATATTCTTTTGGACATAATGCCCCAAATTGTGACAGGGTATTACCCTGCCAAGTTCATGTGCCAATACAATAAACAACACAATACTTTTACAGAATCGACCGTACATAAAGCTCCTGTAATATATGTCATTGATGGGTTTAGTCGGTAAATGGCACAAAATAATAGAAACCAAAAATTGATAAAGATTTTTTTCTTAGATTTCATATATACATTACATACATAATACATTTATGTATATTGAATAGTTTCGTTTTTTACAGGACCTACGTCAGAAATGCGTACACATATCATTTAAGCGAAATATTCTTCACAATTGTGAACGAATACACCGATTGGGAGAGGACCGTTCAGGTAATTATAATTATTTATATGATCCAACGCAATTTATTCGGCACGGTATTTATAGGGCAATTATTGTTCATCCAATATTTATTTGTTTATTGTAAACGATCAATTAATTATGAATGTACTATTTACATCTACTTTGTAATTGGGACTTCATTATCTGTATGACCGAATTATTTTGGGGGGTATATTTTTGCTACTTATATTTTTAACTAGCCGTGCCCGCGACTTCGTTCGCGTGGATGTCGGAACTTAACAATGTATTTTTTTGTGAGACCAAATGCACTTAACCCTATTTTTTTCTAAAATAAAAGTTTTTTCTAAAATAAAAGTAGCCTAAGTTACTCCTTACTACATCAGCTACCTACCAATAAAAGTCCCGTCAAAATCGGTCTAGCCATTTCAGAGATTAGCCTATACAAACAGACAGACAGACAAAAATTGTAAAAAATGTTATTTTGGTGTATGTACCGTATATTTCAATATTACAAACAGACACTCCAATTTTATTTATATGTATAGATAATTTGAATGTATGAAAACGTATGGAAACATCCAAGATACTGAAGCTTTAAAATAGTTTTTTTTTTATATTTTTTAACATAATATACCAACCTTTACAACTGAGGTCAATCCCCATGAAGCAATAAACGATAATGTTAATAAATCCAATACCAAAAAATTCAATTCTGATATTACTAACTCTTCTACTTTATTTTCTTCCTTGGCTATAATACTTTATTAAAGATTACTTAAAGTAGCATCAACTTGACCCACATAAACCCCACGTTTAGTCGACACACGTTTCTGATGACTTGGCAGTGGCACCAACAGGCGCGTTTGGCACTTGCCAGTAAATTCCTGGCACTGCCAAATTCCCACTGTTTCCGAGTTCAAGCGACTTCGTATTGAGTGTCCGGGATATATTTTATAGGATAAGTTTTGAATAGTTCCCTGAATACCCAACGATTTATGGTGTTTCATTATCATTACGATTTTCGTCTGTTATTCTTTGGAATAATGCTATTTGTATTACCGATATTTCATTTAAATTTTTGACTTTAACGTTGGAATCAATATTAAATATCTGCATAATTCTGTTTTTAATCAAAAAATTTACACTGATATTTAATTTATGAAAACGATTTATGTTTATTATAATACCCGCGGTGTCTCTCGCGTCCTAAGCTCACTTTTTTATGTATCCGGATTAAAAAGTATTATGTGTGATAATCCATGGTCTATCTGTGTGCCAAATTTCATCCAAATCCGTTTCAACGTTTATGCGGCCTTGAGTAACAAAAATCTTCACATAATTTTGCATACAAAATTGAGTTATATATGATTTATCTTTACGAATAATACTAGCTAAATGACCAAATTAGTAATATTATATGTCTTTCCGAAACTCTATAACGTGAATTTGGATTTCATATTACATGTATTCTATTTCATATCCAAATATTTGTTCAAATCTGTTGTTATTGTTTGAAATAGATTTAGATTAATTTGTTCAATCTTATTACTGGTAACTGAATAAGTAAGCGTAGAATCCCAACGTGGAACTATTACTGTGAATAGTTTATTATTAAACGTCTCTTTTATTACAAATGTTTCCCTTTTATAACAAGCTGTGAATATTACTGTCTTCTCTGCCATAATCCTTTTATATAACGTTCACTGTAAGCGTGATATAACGTGTGAATGCTTTTAAATATAGCACAAACGGGTTGACCGCTAGTTAAAAGGTCACCGGTTCATAGCCAACATCGTTAATGATCATGGTGGACTTACAAACATTCCGCCTAGAGAATTCAAAGGAATTTTAATAGACTTCTTGGCTATAGATTTTCTATTATTTAACTTAAGTAAAGCTAG
Source organism: Shargacucullia verbasci (assembly GCA_947562105.1). Taxonomy (NCBI): domain Eukaryota; kingdom Metazoa; phylum Arthropoda; class Insecta; order Lepidoptera; family Noctuidae; genus Shargacucullia; species Shargacucullia verbasci. The sequence goes on from OX387283.1 coordinate 2,190,246, forward strand.
AGGAATGGCTATGCTTTTGGCAGCAGTTAATAACGATTCACACTTGGCGTTAAAATTTATATATATAAATAATTTATAATAAGGGTCATTCCAAATACCACGTATGTCAGATGTACATATAGTTTCGTTAGTATTCATTCCACTTAAGCTTTTTCGTTACTTTATATAAAGTTATGTAGGCGCCATACAGATAATGATATAGTTCATAAAAACGAAATGAAAAAGTAAAGGTAGTTTATTATCAAACTTAAGCAAGTGGTTAGTTAGGTTGGGACTTATAATCATTATGGGTTACGTGAACTAGTTCAAGTGTAGGTAGATGAATAAAATATTTTAATTTTTTGTAACTATTGTATTTAATCTCAATATTTCTATATAAATGTATCTTTAAGTTGTTTCTATAGAGATCGTACTTGCTTGTTTGAGCTCAGCTTTAAAATGGCACAAGTGGAGCAATAGCCTGATTATTATTCAAAGTTGACTATAAAATCTACTAAAAAAAAATGTATTTTTGTACCAGCATCCCATAAACACTCGAGATGCGGCAGTACTGGCGCTGTCGGATGCTCAATACGTGGCACCTTTGGTCCAGACTGGAGACTTCCTCAGTTCCCCAGATACATCACCCAGGACATTCTTCTACGTGTTCGATTACCAGACCAAGGATGGGGACTATCCTCAGGTGAGGGTTAGAATATTTTTATTACTCATTACTTTCATTACTATCATCTTTACATATATTTTATTTCGTGGCGTATCTCTTTATATTGGTGTTTATAATCTACCATAAAAGAAGTCCGATGTAGTAAATTTGCTGTATACAAAAAATGTTGTCCTCCTGACCGAATTACAGTCACGGCGGTCAATCTCACCGGAGATTAGCCAACTACGCAGGAGATATTGTAGTGCAAAGTGTGCGCGCAAACACAGGTGCACTCTTTATTCCTTCACTCACACATAGTCTGATGGGACGGCAATCCGACACGACCGGAGAGAGATCAGGCGCAGGACCAACAGTTTTACGTGCTTTCCGAGGCACGGTGTGTATTCACATACACAAAGACCCGAAACAACTATCTGTAGATCATACAAATATTATCGAATCGAACCCGTGACACGTAGACCAGCAGTCGATCTCTCAACCACTGCGCCAACCGTGCCGTCACAAAAACAAAAAATGTTATCAGTATTATTATTCCAAATAAATTAACCAAAAACAAAATAATTAATCACTGCTATGAAAATTAAGCTGCCAGATTATTTATAACGCTATAAAAAAATATAGTGTAGACTAAAATATTTTTGCGATTTGTGAGCGACCTTGATTCGAATGATAAATGAAATTTTATTTAATCTATTTGGCACAAAACGTATATTATATTAACTCATTTATTTTTATAGGTCATGAAAAAAGAATATTTAAACTATAGATTTACATCCAATGTGTACAAATTCAACGTAGCCCGGATTTTCCGGACAGGCTCAAAATTAGCAAATATTTCAGAAATAATTTTGATGTCTGATACATGAAACTCAAAAGCGGGTAGGCATGTAATGGCAGCGGCTAAACCATTACTGCATATATTGCACATCAAACACACAATGTACATAAAAGTAGTAGTTTCGGCGTTTCTTCTCAGAGATAGTGATAGGAAAAGCTTAGGCCATCTAGTTTAAAATAAGACGTATAAAAGTGATTGAAAAATCCTAATTGTAAAATAAACAATTTCATTTCATTTTAGTATTACCAACACAAACGCCATATTATTACACTGACTAAAACACGCCATGTTGTACTGAAATCAACAATTGAAATCGTATCCACATTTTTTCTATCAATCTTTGGTCGGACCAATAGTTTCTAGTACTAATACAAATTTCTATTGCAGCGAATGGGGTCAGTTCACGGGGAAGAGCTGCCGTACTTATTCGGAGCCCCATTAGTGGAGGGTCTCGGCCATTTTCCGAGAAACTACACCAAGTCTGAAGTGGCATTGTCGGAAGCATTCATACTTTATATGGCTAATTTTGCGAGGACAGGGTGAGTTTGGTTCAAGGGTTTGTAGATTGTAGTTCGTGTTTGAGTTTGCTTGTTTAAGTGCGAATTTGAAGGTATCTTATAAATATATATAGATTTTTATAAAGAATTAGCGACCCGCCCCGGCTTCGCCCGTGTAATTTACTAATTAAGAAAATGAGGATCGAGATTTTCGTAAAAAAATACCATCAAAATTTAATAATATTCCTTTTTTTTTCTTTTATACAATCTTGTACTGACAATTACGAACACAACGAAAAAAAACAGCCAAATCAGTTGAGCCGTTCTCACGTGATGATCGTTCATTCATGCGGCAATTGATTTTTATTTATATGTATAGATTTGATCCCAATTTCTGGTGGTCTTAATGGTAATAGAAAAACAACATTATCATTACTATTAGGTACAGTACTGTCTCACTCACATTATACCGATGTCGTTATTAAGTTCCATGAAATCCTGGGCGTGCCCATTGCAGTCTATCGGGCACAATTCCAAACTCCAAACTGTCATTATCACATGGGACCTAAAAAGGGGATCTTTGAAATTTGGTTGAACAATAGCATATATGGAGGAACGAGGTATGGTGTTCCTCCATTGAAAAGGGAGGATCCTCCGACCAGGAAAGGTGGTTAGCCTGGCGGACCGAAGCTCGACGATTGATGTCGGACATTCGTATATGTGTTAGAATCGTTGTAAACTTTCAAAGTGCGATTCAGGGTTTGTTGTTGTAGCTTCACCCCGATATATGGCGCTTTACTTTTTGTCATGTTGCGAGTAGTAGTCGCTACACATATCTCTGCCTAACCCTTTGAGGAAAACAGGCTTAATAGTATATGGACCAATTAGACGAACTCATTGGCGAATTAAAGTTGAACAACGAATCGCTAACGAAATGCCTTTTAGAAATAATACAATTCCGTTACTTTCTTTTAAAATTATTAATTGTTAATATCACATACTTAATTAGGTAATTTTCGATTAGCCTATAATTGGGTTACCTTATTGCTATTATTACATGTGTATCCGAATAGCTACTTATTGTATTATGAAGCTATCTAGTTACTATGCGCTTAATTTAGTGTCAGTCACAGCGGTTATTACTATGTTATTACCATGCCATGATGTGCTAATCTAATAAGGTTAAGTTTCAATAACGCCTGTTTACAGAGCGTACTAGCCTTTGTTTCACAACTATATTTTAAAAGAAAATGTTAATGGACATGCGGAGGAACCATCCTTTTTCCAAAGAAGCACACAATATCTCGTGGCATTGTGTTCTTCTCTTGAAAAGGGAGATTCCTTCGACAATGCTACAAAAAATAATAGACCTTTAATCAATCGTGTTAATAGTAAATCCATAACAGCTCTAGCTGACGCCACGCCACCGAAATCAGACTTGCGTGTGTTACAAATTTATATTCGCCGTAGAATTTAAGCGTGAACATTATTTCTCACGAAAGCACATTAATCAGCACAAATAAAACAAAGTACTTTATTATTATTCTCGATCCGGTTAATAAGTAATAAGAAACTAACTCAAGCTTTCCTGAGTGACCTGTTAGGTAAACGAGGCGTAGAACAACATGCTGAGCTTACGAGTCTTTGAAATTTAATAAAAAAAAATCTTATTTAATGTTCTGTTGGAATAAGTAAAAAAGTACTAAATATCTAAACGTAATAAGTCAGCTCATTACTGTCCCATTACTCGGCTGGGTGCTAATCGCAGAATGAGAAAAAAATCTGACATGTACATAAATTCGAAAAGTCCGGCAGCCTAATTACGTAAAAAAGCGAAAGCAACGCGACAGCAACGCGACAGCCACGCGACAGCAATCTCATTGTCAGCCAATACATTATATGACACAAAAATGACGTTTGACAGAAGTTATCGCACGATCTACGCCTGTCGCAAACTGATTGTTACATAGGTAATTAGCCTGATGGTTGGGTTGTAACTCAGGCCCCTTTTGCATGGAAGGTAGGGTAAGGAGGTAAAGCGTTCAACTGCTAGGCTTGCTACAGAAAAAAAATATTAGGTATTGTTGAAAACCACTTTCATTCTTTCTTGGGGAATAAAGAAATACTTGAAAATAATGTGATCCGTGGTTTACTTTAAACCCACTTCAAATCCAATACTTTCATAGTATCCATAATGAAAACGTAAAATGTTATAACCACGGCCTAACTGTGAATAAAACCTAGCCAAAATTATAAATGATATAAAGAGAAAGCCATTATAAGGCTCACTGAGTGGCTTTCGGCGTACTCCCGTACATTTTCAACGAAGAAACTTTGTTGCCCGTACCATTTGTTTGTTTTCAATTTAAATTTAAATAATCGTGATATTTTAGTAGTACTCGTAACAAAGTTTACGTTAAAATAATTTTACTGTATTTTAATAACTATTTAGAGACACATGATGAAATAACAAATAGAGATCGTTGGAAGTTCTGCTATTCTGAATATTACATCATGAATTAATTTTACGCTAAAGTAAATAGTGATGATATCTAGGATTATCTCATCGTTACGTATTAATTTGATCGTAATTATTGGCGTTGAATTTTCACTAAAAGGTTATTTTGTTTATTCGCAAAACGTCGTGAAAAACGACTAGCGTTAGCTCTTTTAAACAGTTTATATTTATCTATTAAATCTACCTACACTTTTTACGTTTACAACGATTAATTTTATTAACACTGAAAATACCATGTTGTCTCTCATAATAGTAGGTAAGATAACCAAAAAATAAAAATGATTTCTGTTTTTCCTCTAGGAATCCCAATGAAGTCCATCGCCAAGAATCAGTGCTGCCAATATCAAGGGAGAGGAACAAATACAAGAGCATACTGTGGGACGAGTATGATACGCTGTACCAGAAGTATTTAGAAATAGGTAAGCATACCAATGTTGTAAAAATTTGGACTTAATATGTGCATAGTGGAGCCTAATTATGTTTTATCATTAAGTTGAATTTTGATATACGGTAGCATTTAAAGAGTAAAACTTCAATGTATCTAGAGAGAAGCAATCAAATTTTGATTAAAAGTGGCTTAAAGCATTCAAACTGAGAACGCAGCTAATCTTTATTTTTTAATTAAGTTAATCCCCAATGAACGTTCTTATCTAAAAAACCTAATAACAAAATGTTATCTCAACATTAATCTACGAAAGACAAAATGTAATCTAGCTCACCTCACGACCGCTGTGTAATATCAATTCCAAAAGTTAATTACATCTACCTTTTTCATTTATCCCAGCCACACTTTTGTCCCTTAAAATTCCTTAACCCGTTATACAATCAAAAATTCCATTGCAGGGATGAAACCGCGGATGAAAAACCATTATAGGGCCCATCAGCTGTCCGTGTGGCTTCGCTTGATCCCCGAGATTCACCGCGCCGGGATGAAAGACGTGGTCGCAAAACACAATCTTTTTAGGAACCACAACGATCCGGAGTTGTACGACGGCCTCGTCAGGCCTGACCCACTCACACGGGCCAACTATTTCGATCCCACGATGGAGCTCTACCGCAAACCGACGTACAACCTCTCATTAGATATACCCTCCACTACGATGGACACTTACGTCACTACTTGCATTAGTGTGATGTCCGCGAGACCAGGGTCAGCTGTCACACAGAGCCAAGTTCCAAACAACACGCAAACACAGGACGTATCTAATTTAGAAGTCGCAGGTTACACCGCTTACTCTACAGCTCTAAGTGTTACTATAGCTATAGGATGCTCTCTACTTATTTTGAACGTTCTTATATTCGCTGGAGTTTACTACCAAAGAGATAAAACTAGACTGCAAGTAAAAGCACTCCAGCAGCAGCAGAAAAGGAACCATAACTCAACATTCGATAGCGTATCGTCGAAGCATCCCCATTACTTCGTCGGACACTCGCAAAGCTCGAGCACGATTGTCGACATCGATCATCAGGACAAAAACGCGATAATCGCAATGACAAATCGAGTTCCCCACTTCACTACATCGAACTGCCCGAACGTTTGTCACACGGGGATACAAATGTCGAATTTGTCCCAGAAATCGAGTCCGCCAACAAATAGGGGACAATGTACGACGTTGCCGAGAAAAGTGGGGTTCAGTTATCAGCAGAATCAGATATGTAACGCGTCGAATTGTATGACGCTACCTAAGAACGCGACATTTATGAGCAGTGCGGGGAATTTGCCCGACGTGCAAGCTCAGACGGGGCAGTCTCAAGGGCCTGGGAATGGGTCGGTCCTCCCTCCTCCGTCTTCGCCTCCTTCTCAACACTTCTCGCAGTCTCGAGTCCCTCAAGCGGCGATGTCTGAAATGAACGTATGAGACATGGAAGATATTTACAATTATGTGTAAAGTGACGGTCGGAACTTTCAGTGAGTGTGTCACGGGACAAGCCATGGTTGTAAATATCGGACTAAAGCAGTGTATATACGATGTTAAATTAATGTAATATGTAATACAGGTAACGTTTTAAGTATTCATAGGTGTAACTGTAATTCTAGGTTTCTGAATAAATTGAAAAATTTTAAACGGTAATCCCAATTTTTCAGAAATCATAATAAAAATTAAAATGTAAATTTCTAATTTTTCGTTGATCATGTAAATATTGTAATTTGTAATATCATCGCCATTGTAAATGGATGACAGAAAGTCATTTGATAAAAAAAAATAACATCCAATCCTCATTATGCATGCAGTGTAATAAAAAATGTAAAAACATGAAAATTTGACTCAAAATTCAATGGAATCATACAACAGAAATAACATACATATTGTTACTTCATCTAGTACTGTCATTGAGAATGACTAATATTGTAAATAAATTAGAATCTTAAAGACTGTATACTTAAAGTAAGACGATTTTAAGTTCTAAGAACATGTGACACAGATAATTTTACTTTACTTCTTTATTACCAACAATTACTCCGAAATGTTTAAGTATCGGCATTAGAAAGTTTTTAAGACTGCGAATTATCTTTATTTTTCCGCCTAAGTACGTGCTTCGAAATTTCTAGAACAAAAAAGCACTTAATTTGTTTTATTTCACGGAGAACCATATAACTGTTAAATTGGGAACCTAAAAAACGAGAAACGGTAAGTTGTAATACAAAAATGAGGAGTTTTATAAACAATTTGACTTTTTGAATAAAGAGAAGAAAATAGATTAACGGGCGCCATATTGCGAACATCGGCTAACTTCACTCCAATAAATGTGTTCTCTTTATTGAACTGTACCTCTAATATGAGGTTTTTACTATTTACTCTCATAGTAAATATAAATTTTCATGCAAGCGATTTTAATTCTTAACTTGGTTACATTAGGGATTAGAGTCGCTAACATGACATCTCTATAATATAGTAAATAGTAAATCAAAACTTGACTATAATCCAAAGTCAAAGTCAAAGTCAAAGTCAAATATTTTTATTTCGAGTAGGCCTTTACAGGCTCTTTCAAAACGTTGTGATTCTAGGTGCACGGTTCCAAAGTGGGGGTAGGTCCTATGGAGAAGAGACCGGCAAGAATCTCCATGGATACTCTTTTAAAATAATAGTTTTAAACTGGTTACAATCTTTAACGGTAAAGACTATGCGAGTACAATGCAAGCCAATGTGCGCAAAACGACACACGAAGAACAGTATTAATATAACGGAATAATTGGTGTAGCTAGGCTCAGCCACAATAGTTGGAGACCCAGCGATCCAGTACTCAACGCCACTTTCATCAGAAGGATATGCTGGCCCAAGTGAGTGCAACAATCCACACTGTCCGACAAGTAAATGTAAAGTTACTGGCTACACTGTACTCGCACATTTACAATTTGAAGTTGCTAGCGTCTAACAAACAAATTACATGAATAATATAATTAGAAATCTTAAACAAATAATAACTAATTGTTACAAAATAGAAAATTTTATATAAAATAACTAAAATTAAAACATATAGAGAAAAAAAAAAGAGAATAAAAATATTATCAAGACAATCGTCATTGAAAACATAAATCCCTAATATAACCAAGTTAAGAACTAAAATCGATATCGTGAAAATTTACTTTACTATGATAGTGAAGTAAGGAATGATCACAAAATGGTGCTCGCTAATTTGTTATTTTCGTTTGAAATAGATAGTTTATTACATTAATAATTGTCTTCTTAAGTTTTTTTGAGATTCTTCTTCTTTTTCTTTTATTTAAACGTTGCCCCACATTAGGAATAATTTCTGTATCGTGGGTGCATTTACAAACACATATATTCACATGGACATACACCCTAACCCGGAACAACTATCTGCAGATCATACAAATATTTGTTACGTGCGGGAATCGAACCCGCGACACGTAGCGCGGCAGTCGATCTTTCAACCACTGCGCCAATGGTGTCGTCCGTCCGTCAGTTTTTTTGAGATTACTGCTAAATTGTTTCATTTTCTTGAAAGCAAATTGTTGCGTTCATATTTAAGCGCACATTTTGTGAAGATTTTTATATTAATATTCTTTGTCTATTAACGTAAATTTAAAATTCAAAACATTTCATCAGTTTCAGTATTTTACGTCTACGCCTCATACTTTAGATATACCGATTATAAACGTTTTGCCTTTCATGCATAAATAAAGTGTTTTACTTATCGTGAGTACAAAAAACAATCATGATTTATAAACACATTCAACGAATCCTCAAAAAACAGGTCCCAAACAATACGTGATTAAAAGTACCGGGTTCGTATTTACAATTTCGAATAAAAAGAAAATAGTAAAAAGGAAACCAAGCTGTTTTGTCATCAATAAAATCGTATTCATAGCGAGTTTCGTGCCGGCGCCATTTTGATTCTGCCGTGTGCAACAGCCGACGAAATTGTAACGGGCCTTTGTTGATTGAAATATTTTGCGTTGGGACTTTACATTTTTAAAATACTCGAGTTAAGGTCTCCAGGGAGTGTTCTTTTAGTTTGTTTCTGTAATTGACACTCCATGAATTTATAACAAGTTTTTTTGGAATATTAATGGGTAGAACCTTTATAAGACAAAAAAAAACAGTAGGTAATTATTTTATTTTTATCTTATAAATAGGATTTCTGACAATCTAAACAAATTGTATGAAAGCTAAAAGCAGTTTCAAGCAATGTTTTGGCAACTTAACATTTTTGAGTCGTTATGGATATTAATTCATTGTAGAAGCTCTAAATTGGAATGTACACTATAAAAACCTTTCGCTTTAATACCTAGATTATTCTAACTAAAACTGTGACAGAACATAAAAGGTTATTTTAGTGTACATTCCAATTTCATCAAAATTACGTTCAACCCACTCCCCTTCCAACCATTTCAACGTATTCGGACGGCTTAACACGAATATTAGCAGCGTGTGCCAGTATTTCTAGCGAAAACAGCACATTTTTACTCGCAGATCTGTGAAAAAATATATGAAAAAAGCAAAATATTTCGCGCTGCGAATCAGAGAGGCTTTAATATCAACACGCTGAGTTTATGAGGTCAGGAGATCTAGCTATAAACTAGCTGTGGGGCTCACTGAATGGGGTGCTGGGTAACTGGGGTGTGAGCGTGCAAAGTTGACTGTACATGTTACGTACAGAACGATTTAGGGCTTCCGCACGACCAGTTTTTGGAATGACTGCTTCGTCGATGTTTTGTGTATATTTAAATTTTAAAATGATATCTTAATAGACCAAATTTTTAATAGTTTATTTTTCAAAAATAATTACTCCTTAACGTTACATTACTACTGCTGATTCAACCGTTGTTCATGATATAACAAATTTAAGTAAAAAAAAAATATGATGAATCCAGGAGACTTTTTACTGGCCGATGATTGTAATAAATTGTAAGTAAATTTGCTGTGAAATTATCCTCGCGTTTTCAATGAGAGGATTGGTTGACGATCCCTCATTTATTTTTCAATGAAACAAAAGCGAGCTCTGGAATCACTGGGGTTTGTCGTAGCATGTAACAGTGAGATTAGGTTGGGGTCGAGTGCGCAACTTGGAGTAAACTAGGCTGGTACACTGTGTAAATGAGGCTATTTGAACTGGAAGAGGTAAAATGTTGCCACAGAAAGTAACTTGTATTCCTGCGTTCCTTGTATTTTGTGAGATTGTTTGATTATTTATTTGACGCTGGACTGCACATACTTGCAATCGCAATTCAATCTTTCAATGAAATGTGAAGAGTTCAATTGCAGTTTGGCCACAATTATTTGGAGGTGCAATTACAGCTCATAACTGCGTCATTGGTTTAGGGTAATAGGCTTGTCCTTATTACATGGGACCGAATAACGGCCTAACCGTTATCATAATACAGGCCCAATTCTATAAAACTTAATAGGTACATGCATTTTGTTATCATATTTTTTTATAAATCCCATATTTTGCTCCATGGAAACGAATTTTAATATAAATATTTCCACGAAAGCATGTTCCAATAATTATGTATTTTTTAATTTATAATAATTGTGTATTTTACCATAACATAACATAGCATTACGCCTGTATTCCCCGAAGGGTTAGGCAAAGGTATACCTAATATTATAATAATATACTCTTTATTGTACACCAAAAGAAATTAACAAAAGGAGTCATCGTAGACAATGTACAAGGGGCGGCCTTATCGCTTAAAGCGATCTCTTCCAGGCAACCTAATGGAGTTGATGGAAGCAGGTTAAAAAGACAACGGGCAGTCTGGATGTACAATTAAAATATGAAAGTAAAAAATTAAAATATTATGAAGCTAAAGTAATATACATACTATAAATAAATATAATAAGATACATAAACACAACGAATACATAAGTATAATTGCAAGCCAAGAAGAAGCAAGTCTGGGGTAATCTATAATAGCGCCAGGTAATGTTTCTTAAGGAGATTTTTAAATATTGGTAGAGATTGTGCTCGTCTCACATTAATTGGAAGCGCATTCCACAGGCAAGCAGCTTGTACGGAAAAAGACTTACTTCGAAACATGGAAGTATGCGCTGGGATTTTAAGCACCAGGTTTTCTGATGACCTCAGGGATCTAGAATGCGTGTCACAGAGGAACTCAAACCGTTCTTTCAGGTAAAAAGGAGTAAAGGGATTAATATAAAAGAAGACTAATATTATACACCCTCATTTCGACGATGTATGTAACTGGGGGCGAGCCCATCTACCATCTATCTTTAATGTTGTTGTTCATTGTCAATCAAGTTAACATATCGCACGCTCAGAACAAAAGTGATCTAAATCAAAAATGAAATTTGTGGGAAATGCGCAAGAAAGTCTTCAAAAAAGTATACTTTTTAAGGTCAGTTGTGGTTGTTCAGGAATTTTGAGTTAGATCACTTTAATTCTAAGAGTTCGATATAAAAATCTATACCACCACAGAATAATCTATTTTCTGTCATTAAAACGTTTCATCTGGTGTCATAGTTACTAATGAATTCTCCGAAACAAAAAGCAGAAGTTCTGTCCTCAACAAAATTTTCGCACATAACGTGTCTAACATTTTTATCTGTACAATGTTTTAATCAATCTGTGTCACATGTGCTGTATTGTCGTGTTTTTTTACTCGTGTCATTTTTAAATTGATGTATTTTTTATGTATGACTGTTGTACTATAGTCTCATACATCTTGTGTCATGTGTTACTTTAAACTTGCCTATTACGACGAATATTTTAACTGCAAGTAAAATTACTACTGAAAATGCCCTCAATGACAAAGATTCTGTTGATACAACCTTGATTATAACAACGATGAATCTTGAAATCGTTATAAATATCAACAAAAGTGGTTCTCCTCTTTCAGTTGTTTAATTCAGTCGAACAACTCTCAGCCATTTTCAATAGCCAAAGTATTTACTTGACATTGGCTTTCAGTTTTCGAATATCCACATATTGTTTTGTTCTTGAAATTGGTCGTTAATTTATAGAAAATTACTTAAAAGGTTATTCCTATATTTTTTCTATCTAATATTTAATTATGCTAATAGATTTATTTTTAGTTTTGTTTAATATAAAGCAAAGCAAAATAATTATTTACGCTGGCGTTAGTAGTAACAGTAACGCTGATACAGATTCGTTATTTTCTATGTCAACGGTCAAAATCATTCTCAAATGTCAACGCTAAATCTCCGATAGTGAAGCGTTGAATTTTGATATAAAATGCGAAGATTCAGAGCGTTGGCGCTAGCCGTAACGCCGAGGCTAACGCTCGTACAATAATTTGAAATGGCGGCGTAATAGGTTTCCAAATGTTTAAAGTGACACAAACTACACAATATTTTCTGTTAATGTGAATTTTGTATCAAATATTTTCCTCAATTTTTTGTGTAAGGTTAATGTAATTATTAACTTGGTAATTATCATAATATATTATGTTGGAAATTTATAAGATACATGTTATCTAACCGTTACTATGAAATCTTATGACAAGTATCAAAATCTAAAAAAATAAGACAGAATAAAATTCGTGAAAACACTTTTCGTCTTCGTTTTATTTATGTACATTTTGAAAAAAAGAAAAAATACAGGTCAATCTTTTAATTCGATCCAAAGATGTCATCGAACACAAGGTCGCCTTTTCTCAAAAATAATGTCATTCCAATCTCAAAGTCCATTTAGTTCAATAAACATCCGCTGATCCATAGATATTAAATAAATGGTGGCGCTAGTGAACGTGACAAATCCAATATTGATTGGCATTTTTTTTAATGTTCCCGGATTAAATGGATTCAAATCTATTTGAAAGAATTGATCATTTAGAATTTTTGCACGGAACCGACAACCGTATAACATGAAATCCAAAAATAGATCGTTTATCCCACCCATTATTTTAATTTAAATTCCAATAAAAAGTAACATTAAAAAAAAAATAGGCCTATAACCATAGATTTAGAATGTAAAGATAAACAATGACAGCTTGTAGGAGATACCGAAAAATAATATGCATATGTGTTAGTGACTGATATGTCAGATGAAAATAGGGTTGTTTATTTGCATTGTCAATATAGTATAGTATCGATAGATTAAATCTTGCCCTAAAGTATAGAGTTATATACGCTATTAATTAAATCCTCTTATTATAAATTAATAAACATATAAAATCATTTTATTTGTGAAAATACAATGGGTATTACAAAATATAATAATAATTTTAAGATGATGTTGTACAGATAATTACGGTACAAAGATTTAACCTTGTGCTATCCACTAGTCACAGTTTTATGCACTGATAATGGTAAAGTAATGTATGATATTACGATAGCTAGTTTAATAATTAATTAGCACGGGCGGCGAAGCGAAATCAATTCATACAAATAAATAAAATTGAAGTGTCTGTTTGTTATGTCAAAATAACAGCTTTTTACTAAACGCATATGAAAATATATACGGTAGGCACCTAACACAAAACACACGTCATACGTTTTGTCGACACGGTTAGCATAGTGTCTAAGCGAATAGCTTTCTGAGCTAAGTGTCGCGGGTTCGATCCCCGCACGGAACAAATATTTGTATGATCTACAGATAATTGTTTCGGGTCTGGGTGTTTGTGTGCATGTGAATATATGTGTTTGTAAACGCACCCACGATACAGGAATTATTTCTAATGTGGGGCAACGTTTTTTAAAAAACAAAACAACAAACAAACAAACAACAAAAAAAAACGATTTTTTTAATTTTTGTCTGTTTGATCTGGCTAATCTCCGAAACGGCTAGACCGATGTCGACGGGGCTTTCACTGGCAGATAGCTGATGTTATAAGGAGTAACGCAGACTACTTTTATTTCGGAAAAAGAATTATGCTCCATGCTAAAAATTGCACGAGTTCGTAATACAAGCAGACGAAGCAGCGGGCGGAAGCTAGTTATTTAATAATCAGATATAAATCTATCGACTTTTTATCGATATTCGTGAAGTCATTTCTAGAGCCAACCCTAGCGTAAACATATATTTTAATATTTACACTAAATATTATTTATTTCTTGTTTTATCTACAAAATATTACCACGTATCTGCAGAAAATCTAATATACTATGGTAAAATTTGTTTTCTCGGCGAATTAATACTAGTACGTACACAAAATATGGTTTCAAAACGGACGATGAAAAAATTACATTTACCTGTGAAACGTGTAATTATTTGGATTATTTCTCTATGTCACGTTACAATTGGCAAAAGAACATGACACATTATGACTGCCTAAATATCACTTATCGCCAATAATTGCACGATTATTTTATAAATTAATAAAATATATTTGACACTAAAGCAAGGGCACGGATAGAAACCGATCCTTCAAAAAAAATTGTATCACACTGACATTAACATCTGTCTCTTTCTTTCTCGGGTAGTGTTCATATTAAAATGATATCTCTTTTCCACGCTTTGTTGGTCTTTTAGCGTAAGCGAAATTCTAAGTCTATGCCTATAACAAACTACGCCTAAATTGGTATTTTAAATTGTGAAGCCTCCTGAATCATAACTATAATCGGAGCAAACCATTAAAAATACATTTTGACAGTAATCCACGAGTATTGGAAATATGGAAACGGTAATTATGAAAAAAATAATCGGAAAAAAAAATGTAGAACCGGTTTTTGTCGATATTCTGTTTATTCGATTTTGAATCGTAATAAATATTAATAGATGAATAACAAAATATGTACACAGGAAAAGCTGAACAGTACCTCTGTTATGAGTTTTTTACTATTTACTTTCATAGTAAATGTAAATTTTCATGCAAGCGATTTTAGTTCTTAACTTGGTTACATTAGGGATTAGAGTCGCTAACATGACATCTCTATAATACTCGACTCTAATCCCTAATGTAACATCTCTATAATATAGTAAATAGTAAATCAAAACTTTACTATGACACATATGTCACATAAGCGGTACAGTGTGCAAGTTCTGTATGTTCAATTGCACATTATTTACATGAATTATTCGAGAATTTTCGTGCTACCTTTTTAAATATTTACCTATATTTTCTATCATCCGAATGCGAGATAAGTAGGTGCATGAAAAATAGTGTAATACTGATGTTTAAGGAAAACTATCCTTCTGAATTGTTCCTGATTAGTACTTTCACGAAACCATGGATTTAGTCTAGTTTTTTTTTTTGTGAAATTATTAATTAAATACATTCTGTTCTTTAAACCTAAAGTTCATCTAAGTTTTTGTTGTTACCCTGCGAGTTTTGAACATAATTACTATGAATTTGTATACAAAGTAATTATATTTCGCAAACTTCTTTAAATTAAACAACTTAGAAATAAGAAATCTGTACGTTGACTGGCTGACATAAAGAAAGTACTTATATTCTTCGTTAACAAAATGTATTACAGTTATATATTAATTAAGTTGCAAAAAAATGTTCTAAATTTAAATTTGGACATTCTGGAACTCATGAGCTGATTGCTGCCCGGGCGCCGCGCATTTCGCAACTCCCCCCCCCCCCATTCGCCCCTTCATACACCCTACGGTTTCGTGACTGTTGGGCGCGTGAACTGGGCAGCCTCTCCCGCCCTTCCACCCTCTAGTCACCCCGGAAATAGCGGTCAATGTGCACGTGTCGCGCGTCTGCGCCCGCGCTCTTAATTCAATTTTTTGAATAACTTAATAAACCTGTCTTTTTGTATGGTGATTAATTAGTGTTTCGATTGTGGTATCAAACTGTGGATGTTAATTTAGGGTAAATTGTTAAACATAGTGATGATAAATATTTGTTGCACGCCAAATGGTTTAATGTAAGTTTTGCATCACTATCGTATTTTGTAATGTAATAAAATCCAAAGGCAACCTAAGCTTCATGACCGCTTGTTTATATAACACATAACAGTGACTGATTGGACATAGTCCGTTGTCCTAACTGCAACACAAATAATTTGACGTAGGTAGACAAGTACCTAGTAGGTAGTATACTATAGGTATTTCTTCCTTCTTTAGTAACATGAAATTCCTAGGTCCAAGATTCGCAATTTCGGGTAAGTAGGTAATTGTGACCCGGTCTTAAGAGTAAGAGTGAAGAGTGTAGTGCAGTATAAAATGTTGTTTATCATTAATAGGCTTGGTACAAGGCCACTCCATTGACACTAAAGCCGGTAAGGTACCAATATGAGTAGGTATTAGGTACCTATGTGGTAGATTTAAGCATTGAATACTATGACCAACCCGCGTATTCAACTATTTATGTTTAAAGTTGCTGTTCTCCGCGACTTTGTCTTCGTATATTTTGTATTTATTATCTTATTAGTGTTTTGTTCCAATAGTAAAATAATCCGATATCCTTCAGGACCCAGGTTAACTCTTTGTAAAATTGCATAAGGATCGGTTCATTGGTTTAATCGTGAAAAGGTAACAAACAGACTGACAGACTTACTTTTCCATTTATAATTGTGTGGATATGAATATTTTGCCGAGTCAAAGATTTCGCTCTCGCTTACCAATTCCAATGTACCCGACGCTGGCAGTACCATCTCACAAAAGATAATAATATCACTGTCTAACTTAATCGTTGCTATCTTGAAATTCAAAATATAGGTAGGTTCTTACATGATATATGTATTGAAAACATGATACTTTACGTTCTTAAAACTAGATTTGGGTAACCTTACTGACGCAGATAGCTGTGCATGAAAATTTAAATTAAGTTTGATAGTTTCCTCCAGAATATACATGCTTAAACGACAGTTACAAGTTTAGATCAGTGCATCTATATTCTTTATGGCATTCACGCCTTGTTACACCCGAAAAGTTAAGTTATTTTGGTTAAAGTCGCCGTAATTTCAGTTTTCTTTTCGCCTAGTGCTGAGTACTTAGGTTATCTTATACATCTAGGTATCTAGTGAGATGTAGGTTTAAGGGATCTTCCCTCAGTAATATCTTGAATAAGCTAGCTGCTAGCTGTCGCAGCGTCGGGTTGAATAAGTTAGGCTTGAAAATAGTATTTATTACGAATTTATTGCACTCTATCTCCGCCAATAATGCAAATAAAAAAACGCCATCTATATAATTAAGCACGAACTTTTTAAGCCAGGTCGATAATTAGCCTACGACAATAAGAGAACGCGGGGACTGCAGCGTCGATGACGCGACGTTGTTCGAAATTTGTTTTTTTTTCGAACCTCGTATTTAGAGTTGTCTCTTCTATCCGCTTAGTACTCATCATTATCTGGCTAGTTTTTGTGATAAAGGTATATCTGTGCCGTAGTGATCTTTGTATAATGGAACTGCTGTGAGTAACGTGCTGTTCCCACGCCCGTGAACGTGCTTGTGCAGTGTTAGTGTATGATCTACTTCACCATCGAGAAGTCAACGCTAGCTGGCAGCTGCTGTACGCGTCTGAACGAGAACGAGTACGCTGTATTTGTGGTAAGTCCATGTGCCTTGACTTTTCTTTCATTTATTGTATACACGGTCTAACGTCAGCCCCGAAAAGATACTATATTTGAAATCATATACCTATTATGAATAATACGTACATGAAGTATCAAGGGATTAAATCTTATCAAATACTACGTATTTGTTCAATTTCTCAATGACGTGAACCTACCTACCTATACATCGTTTTGGCTACAATTACTTTTACTTTGTCCCCCGTCATCCTCAACAGGTATCACTTCACACTGTTTTTTTAGCTTAATGGTAAATTAATTTTAATCTAAATTATTTTTATAAGTCAAAGGTAATTTACAATATATTGTAATACCTATCTACTCGTTACCTACTATTTTATTTATGAAAACACACACATTCTTTACCCCTTAAAACGCCCATCTTTTCAACTGAAATCCCAAGCAGATCCAGAGATCATTACACTATTTCAAAAATACCAAAACATTAGTTTGAACATTTACTAACTGTTGTAAAAATGAGTCTAAAAGGTCGCGGAGGGGCACGGCTAAAAGCGAATAGCCATTTTCTTTTGAAAGGCACTCTGATGCTTTTTAGCTGCAAAGGATACCTACGTATCTCCATAAAGAGTCACCTTTGACGAAGTTATCTTGTCTCATCTTTTTCATGGCTCGCGTTAGTGACTTCATGCGCTGCTATGGTTTTAGAGGCGTGAAATATAGCAGCATTTTTCCTTTTTATTTTTATAATGTAATGCGAGATGGGGTGTTAATTTTAGCATGACGTGAAAAAGGCTTGTACATTTTGTTGGTGAGATATTGAAGTTATAGGGAATACTTTTAGGTATGTTGCAGCGTGGGCGTGGGCGTGGGCAGGGGAAGGCGGAAAATTTTCAAAGCTTATTTACCAATAATACCTGCTGCATGTTGTAATGATATATGCGATTCGCCACCTCAAATATCTTATAATAAATATTTATCTGAGTTATGTAGGGTAGGCAGTGTCTTTTTTGTCTTTATGCACCGCACGCCACTGGTTGAAGTGGTAAGACTGTTAAGTTTTGTTGTTCACGGTGAGTAGTATTTTTATTGGGTAACAGCTATCTCACAGGTTATCTTTATGTGCTGTCGTAAACTTGTAAAACGATAATAATTTGTTTGCAGAAATATTCTTAAGTTACAGTAGCAGATGGTTTTGCTTATGCACAAAGTCGTATCTTCCGCCAGGTATTAAGTTTACTAAATTTTTACAGTATAACTATACAATTTACTTATACTCTTAACAACATAATAGCATCACGCCTGTATTCCCCGAAGGGTTAGTCAGAGGTGTATAATTGTACACCTACATTTCGCCGATGCCGTTATTAAGTTCTATGTAATAGGGGGCTAGCCTATTGCGATCTACCGGGCACAGTTCCAGACTCCGTGCTGCTACTAAGAATTTCCATACAGAAGAACCCACTGATATTTTGCCCGACACGGGATTCGAACCCATTGCCTCACGTTTAACAGTCGCGCTTGCGACCACAAGACCTATGAGCCCGGCACCAAATTTTTTTTTTTTTTTGATTTGTCTCTTGCAAATGGCTCAGGGAGCTAGCCCGGCTTCTAAATAATTATACATGTATTTATATCTATACCTATTACATGTGTAGTAAGTATTCCAAACTTCTAATTCACAACTGTTCTATCTTTTTTATTTGTTAACATATCAACAGGTTAGGTTAGATAAAAATTGGGTACAAATTTCTTAAATCTTTATGTTCTGAATCGCCCCTCATATTAATCTGTAATCTAGCTGCAAAATCCAAACGATAACGTGTCTCGCACTAACCAATCTTATTACTTACGTATGAAGAAATTGCCAGAAAAATTAGTACCTACTAGTATTCTTTAAATCCCAATCTAAGTTGCACACTCCACAAGGACTTCACTTTTAATAACCAAGTTAAGTACACCATGCCAGTGTCATATTGCAGATTTTAATGGCCGATAAAAATCTGCAATGTTAGATGGCTATACTGAAAATGGGTCATAGCGAAGCCGCTAAGTGGCAGGCTAGGAAATTGGCACAAGTTTTATGGACCTAGAATATTTTTCAAAATTAAATTGATTAACATTTTGACTATACAACTTATGAAGAAAAAAAATGTTATCAGTCTTCGTAGATAAGCTTTAAAACATTTAGTTTTAGGTTATTAGAATATAATTACAAATAGTTACTTTTTAAGTTACAGCTTAATTAAGGTTTTTATATCCTTGTATTGTTTTTTATCGTAACCCACACACTAGCAACAATTTTTGTATCGTAGAAGCGTTTACAAACACAAATATTCACGTGGACAAACATCCAGATCCAGAAACACTATAAATCATAATCATAAATATTTGTATGATCTACAGATAGTTGTTTCGGGTCTGGTTGTGTGTGCATGTGACATGTTTGTTTGTAAACTGTACCTACGATACAGGAGAAATCATAGTGTGGGGCAAAGTTTTTTTAAAAAAGTCCGTGCAGGAATCAAACCCCTGATGCGTACCGCAAAAAGCTAACCGCTTAACACTGCGCCAACCATGCCATCAATTAATTATAAGTTTTACAGTTTTATTACCGAACTAGCTTTTGCCCGCGACTTCGTCCGCGTTTCAGTCGTTCTTCGTAAAAAAGTAGCGTATGTCCTTCCTCACGGTTCAATGGTTTGGATGTAACAGACAGATTAACTTTCGTATATGATTTCTATGTAGCTTTAACCATTAAGGCCGCACACGCGACGGAAGCTTAAAAAATGGAGTAACTTCTCCCGTTTTCCTAACATTTCCCTTCACTGCTCTGCTCCTATTGATTGTAGCGTGATGAAAAGTAGTATGAAAGAGTATGAAGAATAATTGTACCAAGTTTCGTTAAAATCCGTCGAGTAGTTTTTGTTTCTATAAGGAACATACAGACAGTCAGACAGACAGACAAAAATTTTACTGATTGCATTTTTGGCATCGGTATCGATCACTAATCACCCCCTGATAGTTATTTTGAAAATATATTTCATGTACAGAATTGACCTCTCTACAGATTTATTATAAGTATAGATATAGGTAGATGACCAACATTTTCGGTGTAATATCAAATCGTGATTTTACTTTTAATATTTTTTTACTCAAGTGCTGAAAGCCCTTTCGTGAAAACTCTTCAACTGCCTCTCAACCTAAACAAAATTCCAAAGTTACAATAACAAATGCCGAAACAAACTCAAAACGTCAGAAATGAAGACTAATCAAATTAAAAATTTTGCTAGACAGAAACTTTTGCGTCCGCTGACCCAAATTACGGGGCTCTCAGGCGCACTCGAGGACCCTTGCCGTCGCCACAGCGTGTGCAACATCGGATAGGGCTGGCCAAGTGTATTTGAGATGCTTACGAACGAAAAATAGATGCCTAGAATAAAAAAATACTTATATTTGAAATAGATATCAGATAAAGCAACTTCAAAACATTTAAAGCTAAATGGAACATTATACTAAACTGATTAAGTTTAGTTTAAAATACCACTTTTTGCCACTGTGATGCAATTTATTTCTTCTTTCGTTAGTTATTTTCTGTTCAAAAACATCTGAAATGCCTGTGTTCATATCGTAGCAACGTGGCTGTTGAAACGAACTAGAAAATGTAACTGTTCACTTTTCAACTTATCTTCTGTTCACTCAACTCCCTCCAAAAAAAAAAGAAATCCTCTCATCCGCACATTTTTTCGTATTCCCATCACCGAGCTGTAGCTGCGTGCTCTATGTGCGTCTTTTCGTTTCGTCATTTCATTCTTCCGTCCAAAAACAAATAAAATATTCCTCGAAAAAACAATATCCCTAAATGAAGCGAATATCAGCAATACAGACAAATTGGAAGACGACTTGCAGACATGTCGGCGGCTCGGTATAATTGCCGACGTAATAGCCGTCAGCGGGAAGGAAGTAATAAACCAACAATATTATCATATAAAAGCAGTTATGTTGTTATTATTTATGTATGTTGCGAACGTGTGAGCTGATTATTAGGTGGATTTGTAACGTATAACGTGAAACACAAAGATGAAGATTTGGTGCTTTCTGGAATAATATTGTTTGCAGTATGAGTCTTGATCACACTTATATAGCACGCACATTCAACTCACTGTTTAAATGAAACACAAGACGAATGGATAGATTTTTACACTAAAAACAGCTACCCCGCCTACTAAGTGATGCAAAGAATGATTGCTTATAGGTTTTTTGATTCCAGTATGAGTATGGCTGGACGCAAAACCATAAAAGTATTACTATCTGTTGAACTGTTTCCACAGACAAACCGTGAAAACGATTTTGTGGGGCCTTGTTTTAGTTATAAGATTTTCTTTTGTGAAACTTTATTAATAATACAATAAAAAAAACGATGTCTAACTTTCATGGGATATAAAAAAAATAGTAACTTATTTTAAAATCTCCAATACGTCTCAATAGTTCTTTAAACACCAATTCATCTCTTCCCTTAGGACCAATTTCCTACGAGACGAATACATGAAAAATAAATGATTTAACAAACAAATTGTACGATCCTTTTTTTTTTCAAGTAATAGTTTACAGTGACACTAATACTCAACTCGACACAAGTAGACTGTTACTGATCCACACATATCATGTTTCCCGTTCAATTAATAAAATTCCGAAGTCACCTTTTGCGTCAAACGCAACAGTAGTGACAACCCTACTAGCATGAAAGCGGGTACAAGAGTCATTTCAGCACTTAACGTGTCTAACGTGCAGGGTCGTCACATGCATAACTTAAATACGGTATTAGCAACTACCCGCAACATTATACTAAATTATTCGTTCATGCACCTGGTTACGTAGTTATCGGTTAGAGTGAGTACTTACTATGCATTTTTCCTGTTGTAAATGTAAATCACTAGCTAGAGTGTAACTTTCTTTTGGATATTGTTTTTTTTTGTTGCATCGCCTTTTATAACAGTTTGGTAGGGTTCAGCGTGGTCTTAATGGTACGCGATGATGCGTCTGAGGCCCTAGTGTAAGTTTCCTTTGCCAAACTCGATTTAACGCATCGAACACATGCGGCGCTCAGATTAATGGAGAGCACGAAACGGACCAATCGGAGCGCCGAACGCATTCGATACGTTAAATCGAGTTTGCCAAAAGAAACTTACACTAGGGCCTCTGATGATACTCGCGTGCCCAGAAGTAACCTATTCACTTAAGTCTTGAAGGTTATTATTATATTTATATGTATAACTATCGGGAAACAGATACTGACAAGGAGTTACACTTCTTATCGTTTTCCAAAACGTAAAAAGTAAGAAAACTTAATAGAGATTCAAGTTAAGATTTAGCAATTGAGCTTCCAAATCTGCTCATGATCTAACAGAACTTTATTATCTGTAGACAAGAATTTAAAATATTAAATACCTATTTGAGTTGTGATGGATTCGTATATTGCTCTCAAGTACTACGAAGAAAAGTTGGAAAATGATTTTCACGTGCTTGAGGCTTGAACTCTGGTGACCTCTAGTGTACCGTACCATTGTTTTTCAACCTAGGCAACCGTATCGCGTATGCCCACATCAACCTAAGTCAAATTATGTGTGTCGTCTTGGATGATTGTGATAGATTACGATTGTCGATTTAAGTCGCAGACGACCAAAAACTAAGAATAGTTTAAACTTTTGAGACGTCAAAGTTCTTCAAAGTTTGGATGACCTATTTTCTTTCCAAAACTTGGGTACTCGTATTTTATTTTTTCTGTTTCCACCACCGTCTACAGACATCGGTGGTGGAAACAGGTGGTGGAGATACATCTCATGAAAATAAACTAAAAGACTATTTGCCAATGAAAGAAAGTAGAGGTATAAGTAGCCTAATTAGAGACAGACGACACGGTTGGCGTAGTGGCTAAGCGATTAGCTTTCTGCGCTAAGTGTCGCGGGTTCGATCCCCGCACGGAACAAATATTTGTATGATCTACAGATAATTGTTTCGGGTCTGGGCGTTTGTGTATGTGAATATATGTGTTTGTAAACGCACCCACGATACAGGAATTATTCATAGTGTGGGGCAACGTTTTTAAAAAAAAAAAAAAAAAAAAAATTAGAGACTTGAAAACGAAACGTTGAATTTCATTTCTGAAGCTCCGTGGAGATAAAATTAAAAAAAAATAACACGGCCGCGACGTTGCGGAGGTTTGACAACTATATTTATAGATAACATCACGCCTACATTACTCGAAGGGTTAGGCAGAGGTTGACTTATATACACCAACATTTTGCTGATGATTTTTTCATCATCATTATCATCATCAGCCAGAAGACGTCCACTGCTGAACGAAGGCCTCCCTCAAGGGGGGGTTTGCCATAATCCCCACGCTTGGCAGGCAGCTTGGGGATCGCAGTGGCTCGCCGATTAGTGAGAGGACGCTGCTGCCCGTCCTCCGGTGTCTGGCCGCAGTTTTAAGACATACCCGGGTCATTTTTTTATACCACGAGCCTATTGTTATTTACCGAACGTAATTTAAACCTCCGAGCTGATCCTGAGAATGTTTATAAAGAAAAACCTAACCACAACACCTGACCAAGGAATTCAATCCCAGCACCTCTCGATCAGCAGTCGCTCTTTTAACCATTAGACCAGGTAATTAATGAGACAGCACTATTCAAAAGATAGGCCAAAAGTCTGATTATTAACTTCTCCAGATTTACCGGTATATCTGGCTGAAATATGTAGGTACCATGTTGACAAAACTGTTGTGAACACCCCATGAATGATGATACATAAATTCGTCTAGCGCACCCTGGGCAGCACTGCTGCTGACTGGCTAATGTTTCCACTATGACATGAGCGGTTTTCATTTGATACCTCGACAGAAGAAGACCTTTAAAAAATGTAGGTAAACGTCATGGTAACTTCGTCCCTAACCCAGTAACGATGAGAAAATAAACAGCGCTCCCAAAACTTAATTGTGGGGGTAATATATTTATTCAGGATTGTAACTTGCTGAAACATCGGATGAAGTATATAAATATTAACAAAGTTGTTAAACATCTAATTAAAATATGTCAACATACATCATTATGGTAATAAAGTCCTATCTAAAGTAACTTGGGTAGAAAACACGGAGACGACTTTAAACAAATGATACCACTTTTTAATGTCACGCAGCCTAATTACCGATGTAGCGACAGGCGTAGATCACGCGATAACTTCTGTCAAACGTCATTTTTGTGATATATAATGTATCGGCTCACACTGAGATTGCCGTCGCGTGGCTGTTGCGTGGCTGTCGTGTGGCTGTCGCGTGGCTGTCGCGTGGCTGTCGCGTTGCTGTCGCTTTTTTACATAATTAGGCTGCCGTTCTGGACCCGCAGCCTGATTACCGATGTAGCGACAGGCGTAGATCGCGCGATATTGGATGACAGTGAGATTGCTGTCGCGTGTCTGTCGCGTTGCTGTCGCTTTTTTACGTAATTAGACCGCCGCAGCAAGTATTGCGCAATCTACGCCTGTCGCTACATCGGTAATTAGGCTGCCGTTCGCACAAATATTAACGAGTTTCACGCATTCTGTGTTTTTTTCCAAGATTTCACTTCGCTGTCATTAATTTACGTAACATCAAAGAAGTTGAAACAATACCATCTGTATCTTTTCAGCTAGTCTAGATATCTTATAATAAAATATATTATGACTGCTAAGCGAGAGGAAAAGTGTTATTGGGTTTTTCTGTACGGAAATTCTCAGTAGCAGCAGACAATAAACTCGCTTTCTATTACATGGGACTCAATAGTACACCTCTGCCTAACCCTTCGGAGAATACAGGCGTGATGCTTTGTTATGTTATGTATAATGATTTTAAGCTATATGCTATGACTGGCGTAATGGCTAACTAATCAGCTTTCTGCTTTTCGTGTTACAGGTTCGATGCAAATATTATTTCTATAGCTACGGATATGCATCTTATGCATACTGTACCTACAATACTAGTTATGAAAAATAACAGCGTTCTAACAACACCACTACAAATTATAATATCGACTGTGAACTGGCAACATGTCCTATCTCGATTTTATGAAGATTTTACTTGGTTATACTATTCTAAACTATTTCATACCCGGCAACGCTGCAACAAGCATAATTTACTTCAATCAAAATTAGACGCCAAAATCGAATTCATTCAATTTGTACTAACATCGACCGTTATGTGTGCACAACGCGGTCGATAGTTTCTTCTTAATCCTTTAATGTTGTCAAAAATGAGATAGTACCAGTTGCCAGTTCACAGTCGATATGTTATTAAACTCCAAATATATTACTTTATTCATTTTAATACAGCACTTTCAAACAAACGCTCGTCCTAATCTTCTCATTACTTAAGCTATAATAAAAATTTCATCACAGAGTTCAGTTACTTCACAAAAATTCTCCAGTCGTTTTATTAAACCGAATGTTGTAAGACCTTCAGTGAATTAAGCTGTGTACAACGACCTTATTCTTGGCATTTCTTATTATAGAGAAATGTTTGAAAGGATAATGTTGTAGTAACTTAAAAGGATTTAAGCTCAGTTTTAGTTAGACGGCGGTAGCTAAAGTGAGATGATTTGACTCATCATAGATTATTTAAAATACAGCAACAAATATCAACACAACAGCATCACGCCTGTATCCCCGAAAGGTTAGGCAGAGACGAATTTTGTGCACCCATATTTGCCGATGTTGTTATTAAGTGCCAAGTAATAGGGGGTGACCGTATTGCCATAAATTGGCCACCATTAAAAAAACTCCATGCTGCTTCTGAGATTTTCTATACCTACAGAAAAATCTAATAACACATTTACCGACCCAGGAATCGAACCCAGGACCTCTCGCTTAGCAGTCGCGCTTGCGACCACTAGACCAGCGAGGCAATAAAATATGCTTTCATTCTAAGAATAGTCGAGAGTCTATGTGCTACTCTCTAAGAAGGAAAGAAGAATGGGCAACATCATATATACTGCTCATAATAGTTTCTCCGAGTGCCAACTTCTCCAAGCAATGGAAGGAGACAAATGCCAGAACCGATGGTCAAACGGCATACCAAAGTTTGTAGAATGACAGTAGATGAGATAAAGCTGTAAGTAGCAAAAAAAGAGCAAGCCAACATCTGCATCTCAAGAGAAAACTCCTTCATTCAATCTTGTGCACAGATTGTCCGCATGGTTTTATTATTGCAAAAAAAATGTTAATCAACCCACAAAGCCAAAGCGTAACCACAAGCATAACCTAACAAGATATAAAACAAGAAATTGGAGCCAGGAGTTTTAGTACGTCATAACACGCGGAATGGATCGTATTTTTTATTTGCGAACAGTGAATAGAACGATTTTGTCCTGTCCACCTTTTGTTACCTGGATTTGTAAATGAAGCTGTTACTTTTTGTTGTGGCATTCGGCCTGGGTTTATGCAGCTTATTGTAATTTGCAGGTGTGAAAGATTTTCTTGTTTACAAGCTACAAGACGTTAAGAGGCCACGTAAAACCAGGACTCGGTATATTAGTGAAGGAATTGCAGCCTTACCAAAACCATCTAGGTAGGTAAACACGATGATTATGAAATTGCGTACTTTAACCACAAAAACCTTCGACGAATCAATGAGATTTTGACTAAGTGACAATTGTAATATGTTTCTGTGGAGAAATGGAAAGAGTCTGTTCGTAATTAACCGAAGCAGTGGTCAACATCATATCACAAAAATATACTGTCTGATTATAAGCTATCCAAGCAAAGCGGACTTGCAAATTTATCAACTCGATTATTTACGCATATACAGACAGATATACACAGCATCCTTTTTAACCGACTTCGAAAAAAAGAAAACATTGAATAATAAACCGACACGATTGGCGAAGTGCATCTGTCGTGTCCAACGCATAATTCGCCTCGTACTCGACAATTTTTACGTGAATTCGTTTCAATGTCGCTATTATAGCTGCAAGGTATATTACTTTTATGTTTTACTCGGCACCGACTTCAATACTCTTCAACTACTATATTGTATAATAAAACATTTATTTTTTGCTTTTTAGTTATTAGTTTTGTTTTTATATTTTTTGATTACTTAATACTGCGAAATGAAGTCTCCGTAGCTCGCTTCGGAAACACTCCTGATAGAAGTGTTTTCAAATGTTCGCTTCTATTAGAAAGACTTACTTTATGAGACCTAGGTATAACAAGTATATAATTCATCAATGACATTTAAAGTGTGAATAAGCTATTAAGACTTGACCTACATGCAAAATTAATTTCTCGCTCATTCCGATCCCCTAATAAGATTAGGAGTGACATTTTAATTTCCCTAATTCGAAGATGAGCACCGAAGAGCAGATGGCAAAAGTAAATCCACTTCGAACATGAAAAAATTTCGCAATTTGCTACATCAGCGAAAAATTCATAAATTGAATAATTAATTTAGTTACATCACAAAGCCAGATTAACTTCTGAATGTAAACGAAAATGTACGAGAGTTAAATTTTCTTCTTATCTTTACTTATTCGCAGTAACGGGACAGAGTTTACAGTGATTATGTTATGAGGAATACGAATATGATGCCCGAAATATACGTCCGTACGTTGTCAGATGCCCTAGTGTATATAAGATTCTTTTGACGAAATCGATTTAATGCATCGAACGCGTTCGGCGCTCCGACTGGTGGACAGCACAAAACGGACCAATCGGAGCGCCGCACGTGTTTGATGCGTTAAGTCGAGTTTGTCAAAAGAAACTTACATTAGGGCCTCAGTACAGCGATCACCAATTTACATAGAGTGGGCATTTCATCATAAAAAGTTTCAGTACGAAATTGTAGACACGGACTGTTATAATAGATAGGATGATATTCCACGTCTCATTACTTCGTCATCTCATTGTTCTCAATTATTACTTACGACAAGATCTTTACGTAATTAACTAGCCCTAAGATAACAAGAATGAAATAGAAAACTTGATTACGAAGAAATGTTTCTACACTATTCTAGAATGTTTTGATTGTCAAAGACTTTGACACTGCGCCTATAAATAAAGCCGAATTATTAGTTATTATTGTTTATACTACCATAACCGAAGTTCATGTATGAAACGATGCATGAATGTAGTTGAAGCAAAAGAATTATGTAACGATCGTAGCGCGTTGCGTTCCATAGTTTCTGCCTACTTCCATGAGAAAAAGGCGTGACTTTATGTATGTATGTGTATGATTATATTATCATTCAATTAACTACTATTATTATTGCCTAATTTTGATATCTAAGTTACTGTATTTAATTAATTAATGTTTCATAATAACTCTGGACATTTAATTGTATTATCTGGAATATAAATACGTAAATTATATAGTATCTTAATTATAACCAAACATTTGCATACCAAATTCAAATTCAAATATATTTTTATTCATGTAAACCATTTACAGGCACTTATGAATAGGCAAGCTCTAGTTGCGACGTTCCAAAGTTTTTGATTTCCAATGGAGAAGAAAGGGCAAGAAACTCCATGGTTTACCAGTAACCGGTTAGACATTTAGAGACGATTTTTTTATTATAAGACCTTTAATGTACCTTGTTTTATGCAAATAAATATCTTTCTTTCTTTCTTACGTCACCTACTTATTTAATTGTGTGTTTATAAATAATATGAACAGTACCGCTATTATAAGTTTTCTTACTAGCGATTTTAGTTCTTAACTTGGTTACATTAGGAATTAGAGTCGCTAATGTGACGTCATAGTTAAGTTTTGATTTACTATTTACTATATTATAGAGATGTCATGTTAGCGACTCTAATCCCTAATGTAACCAAGTTAAGAACTAAAATCGCTTGCATGAAAATTTACATTTACTATGAAAGTAAGTAGTAAAAAACTCATAATAGAGGTACAGGTCAAGCAACGTCCAGGCCGTGTCCGTGTCGTTATCCACGTCTTGTCCTGTAAATTATGTCCTACACAATTTTAAAAGAAAAAAATGTACAGTTGAAGTTTACATGATGAAGGTAACCCTTTAGTCACCCGTTAAGGTGGTGCAAAAACCAGTTAATACCGGCTTTTTTAAGCTAGGAATAACGTACCGTAAAATGGTCCTACTTGGCTCCAATATTTGCTCCAAATTTAGGAAATTATGAATATTTTTTAAACTGTTAATTATTAAATATACTCAGATGTATTTACATAAAGAATATCTTATCTTAAATATTTTTATAGATTAATCAACGTTATGAAGTATTTTATTATACATATAAAAAACAATGATTAAGGAGCAAAATTCCCCATTGTCATGGGTATCTTTGCTCCTAGATATAGTTTGCAAGCCACCTCAATAGTGAAAGCTATTGGAGCAAATTTATACTTTCCGTTTTGCTCTTTTTACATAAATTGACGAAAAACGGCGAAAAATTAAAAAGCAGTCTTTTTTTCTAGAAATAATGTTGTATTCATATATTTTAGAAGTCAAATGTTTCAGGTGCGTTCACAATGAAATGAAATGTTGATAATATCAGGCGAAAAAACATTTAACAGAATAGGAGCATAATTACCCATAGGGGAGCAAAATAGGACCATTTTACGGTAGCGCTATTTTTAAATATTTTAACAACACGTGCCCCCTGGACTGTCTCGTTGGTCTAGTAGTCGCAAGCGCCACTGCTAGGCGATAGATCCTGGGTTCGATATCAGAGTAAGGCAAAGTGTTATTGGGTTTTTCTGATAAAAATGTTCGATATGATCGATTATCGATATCTGATAAGTGTCGATATAAATATCGATTGATATAAGTTTATGTTGCCCCTCTGTACGTTTTTTGTGTACATTATAGATACATTTTTATAAAACTTCCAAACCCGGAACAAGTACCTACCTATGTTTTAATGCATTAGCTGTTTAACAGAAGTGATCGGAGCACAATAACGAGTATTCTAACTTTGGTAATTTAGTTATCTGTATTAATCGACACGGTTGGCGTAGTGGCTAAGCGATTAGCTTTCTGCGTTAAGTGTCGCGGGTTCGATCCCCGCACGGAACAAATATTTGTATGATCTACAGATAATTGTTTCGGGTCTGGGTGTTTGTGTATGTGAATATATGTGTTTGTAAACGCACCCACGATACAGGAATTATTCCTAGTGAGGGGCAAAGGTTTAAAAAAAAAAAAAACATACAAATATTTTAAACACGCACGTTTGGCGCAGTGGCTAAGTGATTATGATTTCTGCGCTAGGTGTCGCGGGTTTTTATCCCTCCACGAAACAAATATCTGTATGATCTACAGATAGTGTGGTTTTTTGTGTATCTGACAGGTAAGAATAATGAAATCCTAGAAAAAAAATTGTTCCGTGTGAAAATCGCGTAGAAAGCCAATGGCTTGCCTCAGTAGCTTTCCAAAATTCAAAACAAAACTATTTTTTTGCCAAAACATTTGTACCTATGTGGAGTTCATTATGCCACCGCAACCTGTGTGAAGTCTCTGTTTACATCGTAATTATCATCAAATGAAAATAACATTTTTGTTTCATTTCACGTAGCTTTGTGGCTGCGAAAATTATTTGCTTGGATTTTATGTTTGCAGGTTTTAGACTCACTATTGTGGGTGGCGTTAATTAAATAAACTCTGAGGAGTTATTCAGTTGAGCGAATTTTAATGATGTGTCTGACAGCTTTATTTTTTAACATATATAGCATCACTCTCGTATTCCCTGAAGGATTAGGCAGAGGTGATTTTATTATCATCATCAGCATTATCTGATGAATCTGTATCTTGGAAAATATTTCTATGTTCGATGTATGGCAGACCATTATTTGCAACCAAACAATTTCCTCAATTGCCATATCGGATACTGACAGTCTCGAATAGACAGTCGTTAAAACAATTTACGAACTACTTCTAAATCCATCACAAATAAATAACGCCCACCCAAACTCCTCCCATGAGACCAATAGTGATGGACACACAAAAGATACTCCACGCAGTTGATCCATTCAAACTGGCTGAAAAACTAGTACATTTTTGTCCAGACTCCCGAATCGATCCAACACTCAAGCCGGGCGTAAAAATGCGTTTTATTTTTTCTCCTATTCCGGTTTTTATGGCAGTGGACGCCTAATGGATAGGTATATAGTTTGAAAGCCTTTTAGCTATGTATTATTTGAGTGGAGGTGTTTGGGTTTCTTGTAGTTTCTTTTCAGGTCATCTTTATATAACATAATATAGCATCACGCCTGTATTCCCCGAAGGGTTAGCTTAGGTTAGCCGATACTGTTATTGAGTCCCATGTAATAGGGGGCCGGCCTATTGCCATCAACCGGGCACAGTTCCAAATTCGGCAGTGAGAATTTATAGACAGAAACCCGATATACACATTGCTCGACCCGGGAATGGAACCTAGGACCTCACGCTCAGCAGTCGCGCTTACGACCACCAAACCAATGAGATCGCCTTATCAATATAAATCCTTAATTTAAATTCAAACCTTTCATAAATAGTTCGTAAATTTCTCGTAGGTTGCATTAACTATATAAGATATAATAATGTCCTCAGGACTGAATTTCGGTCACGGCGGCCAATCTCACCGGAGATTAGCCAACTACGCAGGAGATATTATAGAGCACAAGTGTGTGCGCAAACACAGGTGCACTCTCTATTCCTTTATTCTCATAGTCCGATGGGACGGCAATCCGACACGACCGGAGATAGATCAGGTGCAGGACCAACGGCTTTACATGCTTTGCGAGGCACGGTGTGTATTCACATACACAAAGACTCAGACCCGAAACAAATGTCTGTAGATCATACAAAAATTTGTTCAGTGCAGGAATCGAACCCGCAACACGGGGCGCAGCAGTCGATCTGTCGACCACTGCGCCAACCGTGCCATAAAAGATAGGTACACAAACTATAACGAACAGCGGCGTGCACAGAGTTTTTAGACAGAGTAGGCAGAACATTTTAAAAGCTTACTTACCAATAATACCTACTGCATGTTGGTATTGGTTCGTCGTCTTGTCGATTAAATAATGATGTATGTGATTTGTCACCTAAAATATCTTATAATAAATATTTATCTAAGTTATGTAGTTGGCAGTGTCTTTTTGCCTTTATGTACCGCACGCCACTGATAACGAAGTAGGTACGTAGTTTTAAAAGTTCTGTAAGTAAAACATATTAATATTTTCTAACTTTTCCCCAGAAGTGAAAGTCTAATGCAGTAGTTTATACTTTGACAACTAACACCCAACTAAACTGATTGAGTTTGAAAGTATTTATCCTTACTTAATCGTAATAATACTAATATTATGAGGAGATTTACTCTTTTTCCAATTAGATTGTGAATTAGAGTTAGAGTGAGTGAGAATTAGAGTGTGTTTGTAACCTAACTCCTAAACGGCTGAACCGAATTGGATGAAATTTTGTGTGTATATTTCAATGGCTTGCAAATATATATATATAACTGTATACGATGTAACTGACGACCGAAATTTTGAAAACTAGATAAGATTCTCAATTAATTCCATGGGGAAAGGCAAAAAAACTGTAACTTATTATATACTTTCTCCTGTATCGTGAGCACAGTTTACAAACATACATGTCACATGCACACACAACCAAAACCGAAATAACTATCTATAGATCATAAAAATAATTGTTCCGTGCAGGAATCGAACCCGCAACACCTAGCGCAGAAAGCTAATCACTTAGCCACTGCGCCAAACGTGTCGTGTGAATCCTATGTACACCTATTAACAGCTTATACAATTTTTCATATATGTATATATCCATATACATATATGAAAAATTGTATAAGCTGTTAGTGTATTAATTATATATACTTATATAAATTATGACTAAACCACTCAAAAGAATAAAAATAATAAAAGACAAAATTAAACCTGTGAAATAATAGTTACCTATCAAACCGCTCAATTTCAAACCCCAAGATATAGATGTTCTATTGATGCCTAGTTTCACAAACTGAAACATAATTAATCAGCAACTTTAATTAACTTTAAAATTTTAGACAAAAGAGTTTGGAGTTGTTCCAGAACATGATATTTAAGTGAACCAATAATCTGGATCTTTAAGGCTCTGTTGATCGGAACTTTGAAGGGTTAAAATTATTTAACCCGTTTTCGTCAATCTCGTTACTAATTAATTTTTGTGTTGACACGACACGACCCCAGAATTAAATTTGTGATGTCGGCTTTTTGAAGTTTATCAAAAGGAACGGAGTAGTTAAATGGAAATAGAGTTTCAAATATTTACTAAATCTTTGAATTTTAAATATGTTAATTCCGGACCAGATATTCCCAAACAAAATTGTTTGAGAACATCTGGTTGATGTTCAAGCTTACAACACCAGACTGCAACTGAGAATTTCAGAAAACCCCAGTATCCATTTACCTGACCTAAGGATCGAACCTAACATTTTGCATAGACGTTTAGCGTGCCGAGTATCCTCATGGAAAATCTTCCACCTGGGGTAGATAGAAGGGTGTGCCGGACTCTTAACGGCCAATTGACAACAATGGTCCACTTCGGCACCTGGTGATTGATCATTTGTACGGGTACGTGCGTCCCCAAAACCACCACAGATCAACCTGAGCAACATAACCCCGAGGTCAACCGAGGGTAGGCAGTAGTCTGTGCAACGCACTCATTACCATATCTATTGTACTTAGTTTTTTTTTTTTCATATACAAACTCTCTCTCAGTTTACAAACATACATGTCACAGGCACACACAGGTAGACCCGAAAGAACCATCTAGCATATATCTTACAAATATTTGTCCCGTGCGGGAATCGAACCCACGTCACAAAGCGCAGAAAGCTAATCACGGCTTCACATCGAAGTATCAGAAGATGGATTACTTTGGCGGTTGCAAGATACCGATATTCCAAAGTGGTTCGTAAGTTCGAGTATGCACATAAGTTATTCGTAATCAAATATGAGCTTAGCAATCAAACAAAAATGGCCGACTAAGAACACTGGACACATGCCAAAAGAGAATTGTAAACGGGCGGAATCATAGCAAGTCGGCACCATTCATCAGATATTCTAACGTAGGTTATAAACATACATAGATTAATATACAGACGAGACAGTTCTTTCAAATAAGGCTGTTATGAGAATTCATTTTTATAACACTTACAATTTTAACTGGATACTAGCTTCCGCCCGCGGTTTTGCCCGTATTGATTATGAACCCGTGCATTTTTTAAGCAATTGGGACCGTCGAAAGTTATTGTTTTTTCCCTTGGGAATAGTACTTCTTTTTTATGGTGAAAGATACCTACTCTATGTCCTTTTCTGTACCCCTGACAACGTATGTAGGTACATGCAAAATTTTATGATGTTCGGTTCAGTGGTTTAGGCGTGAAAAGGTAACAAACAAAACTTTCGCATTTATAATATTAGTTAAGATTTAAATATTGTGAATAAGAATTCACAAAAATGTTCCCACTTCCTAAGCGTTCGTAACGTATTTCTGAATTAGAGCATGCTTGATAGTTTTTTAAACGTTTGTGTCAAAGAAAACCGTTGAATTTGACTTCGAACACGAAATTTTCTACGAAAATCCTATTAAAATATAGAGTGTGTTTGTTATAACAAGACTTCATAAACGATAAGTTACTAAAATAATAATGTTTATAATATTAAGATTCATAAGATATTTTTATTCAAATTAATATATGTTTAAAAACACGTGTTCTCTTCCTCTCTCCTACTTTTGCTGTGCCCGACAGGGTCCACAATTCCATCTCATAGTTTTAAGCCTACCACCTAAGTACTACATTGTGGAACGCAAATAAAGTATTGAGTATTAAGTATTAATCAAACAGAAACCGTTATCATAATTATATAATTGATTCAAAGTAGAAATCGAAAAAGTTTTTTTTTTTTTTTTTTCAACCAATTTATTTTCTATCGTCAGACGTAACATGTTTCTTTGCTTTAACTTACTTAAGTAACAGCGGCGTGAGTTGTGTCCAGTATTATATTTATTTGTTTTCTTGTTTGCAGTAAACGAGGAAACAAGCTCCGTGTTAAATACTGGACACACGCCAAAAGCATATTGTGAACGCGATTGTAATCATGGCGACTAGTGTACTCGTAACCTAGATATAATCTAACGAAGGTGCGAACAAAGATTAAAAATTATTATACATTAGAAGCGACAGTCCTCTTAATTAAATCATAGTTAATACAATGAATTTAAGGTCCGAGTGGCAAAAAATTAGATCGTTTGATTTGAAGTATCCTAGGCGGTCAGCATCGATATCACGACTAACTGACTAATTTTTTAATTACGGAATGACCGATTTCCACGAGTTAGCTCGTGCTGATTCACATCATCTATCGGGATGATGGGATTACATAAATCCCAGATTGTAACCCGTAGTGTCCGACGTCACAGCCCTGCAACGACTGCCACCAATAATAACATCTCCGCTGGTTAGAAGATCAGAGGTGGTCCTCTGATCTTCTAACATTGGTATGTTCAAGGTGCCTATTATATCTAGACAGTGTGATTCGTGATTAACTATAATCGGGTAGCGGTTTTTACTTTAAAAGCCTTTGATAAGAACTATCTTATCATAGGCTTTAAAAGTAAAAACCGAATTTATTCTAAGTTGTCACGTACTATTAAATTCGGATTCCTACGTTTTTGTCCTCCTTTATCCATTCCAACAACTTCTAAAGGTTAGGTTAGGTCTACTCAATTAAAAGTGGAAATATATACTTAAAACTAAGTAATAACTCAAAACTATTTTATAAATTTGGTAGTCAGTCAAATCTGTGTCAATTTATTTCAAAGCTATATCACATCTGTTCGAAATAACTATTATAATCTATTTCATGTGAATACGAACAACGTAACATCAACCTACATCACGAATATTGTTTAATGTATGATTATTTTATGCCGTTCCTTTGCCCTTTATAGTCTGTTCTTCAGTAAAGTTGTAAAAGCTAAAATGGAAGGAATTCGCGGAATCGTTATTACCGCAGAAATTGTAAGCTTTTATTCCAAATCTTGGAATCAAATGGAAATTGTATGTGAAACAGACTTAATTTTATGAAGCTTTTCGAAAATATTTTTTATGATATCATTGATACCTACAGAATGGCTAGGTCTGCGGACACTAGCCTCAGTCTGACTCAAGTGACGAGGTTTTAGGCCAACACCCGTATTAAAGAACAATCCTTAGATATATTAAAATATGTTCACAATCGAAAAGTGCGCTCCAATTGGTTAGGATCACAACCGATCGTCATACCGTCCTCGCCGGCGAGGCCCGTCGCGAAGACCCGTTCATTCTTCACCCCGACCCTTGCTCGAGCCAGCCCGCGCTGTGCCAGTAGCAAATCCTCTCTTGCCTGTCCCCCAGCAACGCCCTAAGCCGAGGTTCGAGTCCCACTATGGGACACCCTTAGCAGTGTTGCTTAATATTATTTAATTTGCTCGGCTGGGGGCCCTTCTGGTCTCGCCACATGTCCGGTTAAGCAGTAAAAGCTCCCTGAGCTAACTGCGAGAAATAACTCAAAAAATAAAATTAAAAAAATACACCGAAAAGTGAAAAACATCGATTTCATAAGACAGTCATTCGAAATTTCGTCCACTGTGGGTCGTAGGCTTACTGTGTTCCCCTGAGGGGTAGTTTTTATTAACAAGATAATTGAATATTTAAGATAACAATTGTTAAACAGTTTATTTCATTTTCAACAACTGTAATCATTTTGGTGGACATAGCCTTAAGTATTGTTCATAAATATGGCCCAAAGTTTATAAAACAGAAAAGCGAGAAGGGTTTTTTTTTATCTTCGTGACTAAATACTACATTTTTTATTTCAACGTGGAGTTGTTTACAACTAGACCCGACACAACTATCTGTAGATCATACAAATATTTGTTTCGACCGAGAATCTAATCGCACAAAGCTAATCGCTTAGTTACTGCGCCAACTGTGCTATTAACTGATGAATGTAATAACAATGTTTCGTTATTTAAAAAGAAAAAAAAAAACTTTATTTCGCATAAAATGTGGGTACAGACAGATGGATACAGATTCCACATATACTGCCATTAGTGACATGCGAAAATTAATTATGGTACTCACTAATTACATCACATAAAAATATATACAAAATAGAGATATGAACACACACACACAAATGAATATTTAATGACATTTATTATGAGATTCTGAGTTCTTTGTCGCTAAGTCTCTAGCGTCTTCTTAACAGTTAACCTAATATTCACATCAAAAATATATCGTATTTTGTACAAACAGTAAGACAATGTCATAATAGTAAAAAATGCTCGTAAATATGTATCAAAAGCTATACATTCCGTTTGATTTCATTTTACGATTATTTTATGTGTAGTTTCTTACAATATGGGTGCCCCTTAAAATCGTGTCCTCCATATCAAATATGTTTGATATTAATAAAATGTTATATTGTGTAGTGGTTGGGTATTTATTTGTTTTTTTTTTTGTACTTATTGCTATCATAAATACTTTATATAATTTCAAATAAAGATTTCTTCAACTTGATTTCCTCGTAAGAGCAATTTCTGGAGTGTCTGTTGTCATCTCTTTTCATTATTATGAAAGTGACAATGACACGTTGAATTTCCAAAGAGTTTGTAGAAAGTAAGTGTTTATGGATAAGAGGTTCAGCAATAAACATAGTAGAAAATTATATCATATATAGCTGTATTTTAACCATTTATTTTACGATGTACTAGCTTCCGCTCGCGGCTTCGCCCGCGTGGTTTACGAACCCGTACATTTTACCGGGATAAAAAGTAGCCTATGTGCTATTCCAGACTATAATCTATCTCTGTGCCAAATTCCATACAGATCCGTTCGCCGTTCTGGCGTGAAAGAGTAAAAAAGATACATCCATCCTCACAAACTTTCACATTTATAATCCTAGCTTCTGCTCGCGGCTTCGCCTGCGTGGTTTACGAACCCGGACATTTTCCCGGGATAAAAAGTGGCCTATGTGCTATTTCAGACTATAATCTATCTCTGTGCCAAATTTTATCCAGATCCGTTCTGGCGTGAAAGAGTAACAAAGGTCCATTCATCCATCCATCCTCACTAACTTTCACATTTATAATATTATAGTAAGATAGGATTAGTAAGATTAGTAGGATATATACGTTTTATTTATTAAAGGGTTATATTTCTTTGTGCCTTTTTGAATTATCAATACAAGTATTGGTTGTATCTATATTTTGTAATAACAAATTAATTCATTAAGCCGATCTGTTTCTTACTTCGCGACAACAAAAAGTCTATATTGTTTTGTTGTTTAAAAACCTCCTTATACTTAGCGACTCACTATTGCAACACCCATAACGATGAAGTATGGCATTTGTTCCCTCACACTTAACTGTAAATATTTACGAAATTCATGAGCGTGTGTAAGCTGACATAAGCCATCAAACAGCGCCACTAGTGTAGCTTCTAAATAATTTATACCTTCTTAAAAACCATTAATTATTTTCAACTGACTAATATCTTCAAACAAAATATTCATTGGATCGTTACATTTACCCTCTATTTACGGAGCAACAGAACAGATATGCTTATCTTGAGCGTCCAAAACTTCGTTATAACCTCTTCAATGTTGAGAGGTATACAAATAATAAGTTGGACGAGTTGACTCTGGAACAATACCCCTCGTTAAATCAAGAATTCGACTAAGGTCAGTAGATCTCCACTTAATATACAGGCTGTATACGTAGGCAGATTAATCAAAAGCAAACAAATCAACCTAAATATTAACACTGGGGTTAACAGTACTTAGGTAGTAGGTCTGATGGTTCTTCACGATGTAGTTCATAAAATTGCAACAGGCCAGCGTGGTGGACTAAGGCCTTGAGGTCCTCTAATTCTGAGAAGTGGCCTGTGGACATCAGTGACCATAAAATTCTAATCAATTGAATTTAGAAAGCAGATAGGGCGGCTGATGCAAACTCTTCTACAGAAAACAAGAGCTGCTTAGAAATTAAACGAGGTTTATATGTAGTGCAAATAACGAAACAAGTATTTGATACAACTGGAAGGTAAGCCATTGACAGCTAGCCTATAACGTAGAGATTACAAGAGATTTACATTTAATGCAGAATCGGGCTCGAGGAGCTCCTAGCTACATAGCTAGTCAGTCATAGGGTGGGTTACCATTTTTCACACATCGATACCCCTCCGTGACTCGGAAATGTTAATCAGTTGATACCGGGTGTCATATGAAGACCTATGACAGTCGTTACAGGTATCAGCAGCCCAAAAAAAGTCTGATAATCAGTCTTACTTTAGAGTATCAGTGTCTCACAGTAATTAGTGGAGATCAGATGTCATTAGCTCCGTGTAAAATACTCGTATTCAGCTGCAATTGGTTAGAATGTAGATGGGAAAAGGCAAATTTTCAAACAAAAGTCTTCGATACAAAGTCCAAAGACAACTTTTTACTCCAGCACGACACAACAGAACACATCCTGTAGTTAACAGCCCCCAACATTATGATAATGCACAACTTTTAGAAGGATTCGCGCTTTTAGTTCTACGGACAAGTTCGTTTTGTGTCCCGTCCCCCCCACACGCCTGTTCCTCTTTTGTTGGAACTTCCCGATTGTGAACGGCGCAACTTTCACAATGGTATCGCTTGGTGTATGCTGTGTATAGGCCGGTTGTAGCCTGGTTTTTGGTTTGTGATTTCAGTTAATATATAAGTGCCTTTTTACATTATGTTTTGTTGTGATGTTTTTTTATGAGATGCCTACTAAAAATATCATTTAAAATCAATTAATTGTTTTAATAACATAACATCGTATCAGGTGTACTATGGTACACCCACATTTGACCAATGCTGTTATCGAGTCCTATGTAATAGGGAGCGAGCCTATTGCCATCTACCGGGCACAATTCCAGACTCCGTGCTGTTACTGACAACATCCACAGAGAAAAACCCGACATTGAAGCATATAAAATAAAAATGACAGTAGGTATATCATCATCATCATCATCATCAGCCGAAGATCAGCAGAAGACGTCCACTGCTGAACGAAGGCCTCCCCTAAGGGGGGGGGGGGTGCCATAATCCCCACGCTTGGCAGGCGGCTTGGGGATCGCAGTGGCTCACCGATTAGTGAGAGGACGCTTTTAATCTTTGAGTCAAATAAAGCCATATAAACAAGGAGGATTTTAATCTTTGAGTCAAATAAAGCCATATAAATAAGGAGGATTTTAATCTTTGAGTCAAATAAAGCCATATAAATAAGCCAAATAAGCCAAAGACAACGTTTATATAAATATTAATAATCCGACCGAAACACAAAATCTGTCAATATTATAATGAGCAACTTGAACGGGGGCTTTTATAGGTTTTGTTCAAGTAGATTTTTTTCTTGTTTATTTCTGTTATTGAAAGTTTCCTGTAACGGATATCGGAACGACGTTTATATTGAATTCGCTTTGATATTTGTACAACAAACAGGTTTACTTTTGTGAGTGCGCTAGCGCAAAGGAATTATTTATTTATTGTGTACGAGACTTGACTAAGACTAATCTTAGAAAGCTAACACAGTGAAGCTGACAGACTGCCTCATTGGCATGTGTAAGTTTCTGGGTTCGATTCCTGGGTTAGACGAAGTGTTACATGGGACTCGATATCGCGAAATACGGGTGTGTTCCATGTAATAGAGAATTCCCAAACAGAAATACTTACAACACTTTGTCCCACCCAGGAATCGAACCTAGGACCTCATGCTCAGCTGTCACGCTTGCGACCACTAAACTAATGCGACAGTCTTGTCTTAATCAGTTTTTATATGTCAATCGTCTTTTCCTATATAACATTAATTGAAAATGGATGTTAGTATGAATCGCCAATCGGAGAGGGTCTTTACGTACACCCCATGGAGTATTATTATTAACTTGTATCTGCTTTAGGCAATTGTTTTAAGCGGTCCCATCAACTACCTTCCTAATTCATACCACGACGTCGTTTTGTTATTCTAAAACGCTTAGTTTAAGTGCCAAAACAAAAACTGCACATAACGCGAATAGAATTTAAAGTAACCAGTAAACGTAAAGAAGTCACAGTGAAGTACATTTTCTATGGTTTAGTTACATATACGTGAAAGTATGTTATACTAGCTTCAGCTCGCGGCTTCGCCCGCGTGGTTTATGAACCCGTACATTTTCCGGGATAAAAAGTAGCCTGTGCTATTCCAGACATAATCTATCTCTGTGCCAAATTTCATCCAGATCTGTTCGGCCGTTCTGGCGTGAAAGAGTAACAAAGATCCATCCATCAATCCTCACAAACTTTCACATTTATAATATTAGTAGGATAAAATTTATTCTATGATCCAATAACTCCTACAAAGGGAATTCTAAAATTATAAATTGGGGAAAAAAAACCTTGTTCGTGAGCAAAAATCGACAAGCTTTCTGTTATGTAGCCTCTGGGAAAATCTGGAAGAAGGATTTGGCTTAGAGAGTTAAGATCGCGGTAGCTCAGAGGCTACAGCAACTGGTGACCTAGGAGAATGTCGCAGATTTAATTCCTGTTCGCAGTCGAATTTTTTTTTTTTACTACTTTGTAAAGTACTATTGTACTTGAGAGTTCCCACAGGTTTAAATGTAAGTGAAACATTGCTTGCGAATCCATACCACGAATCCGATTTAATAGGCAGACTGTTGTAATGTTTACAATCTGCCTATTAAATCTAACGTCAAAAAACTGTCAGTATATTGACAATATAGGTAGTGTATTTAAATCTCTGTAATAGTCTGGAGTTTGAAATGTGACTAGTAAATGATAATAGGCTCGCCCCCTTTCATATGGAACTCAATATCAGCATCGGCGGAATGCAGGAATACAACAATAAACCCCTGCTTACCTTCCGGGGACTACAGGCGGAATTATTTCAAGAAAATACATTTTTTTAAAGCCCATACCCACTGAAATTATGTTATTTTTTCATACGCAAAAGTAAAAGACGCAAATACGAAAAAAAAAATGCAAATGATCCTTCGTAACAAATGTTCTTGTAAAAATAAAATTGTTATATTACATTCTGCTGTTGCAGAGCTCTTAACCAATAGCATAGAGAGATCAGCTATCATTCAAACAGTGACGTCATGGCGTTGGAACCGAAACTAAAGCATGAAGACTGATTTTGACTACGTGATAATTTAGTTGAGTAGCGAGTATTTAACTTAATATCTATGTTCAAACATAGGTACATATTGTAGATTAGTCAATGGTCGAGTTTATCTAGAATCTAATTTATTTTCTTTTTTATTTCGCGCGACTATCCCTCCTTCATGTTCCAGTACTCAGTCATTCATGAAAATAAATAAATGGCGAACTATTATTTTAGCTGTGTTCATTAATTGCCGCAAAAACTGTACTGACTGTAGTCGAAATATTGTGGGTCCAGAAGCGAGTTTAGCTATTAAATTACCCGTAGCTTGACTGAACTACTAGTATATTCTGAACCGGCCTATATCTCGAACCCAACACTTCTATTCACGCAATAAGCAACTATAGATTTTCAGAAATACGGCACATCACGTGTTTTTTTTATTTTATTTTTTATTTAAAACTTATATGTAGCTAGAAGCCATATCTGCCATACAAGTTTAAATACAATATTTTCATCCGGTCAATCAAGGCCTAATTGTATTTCGCGTCTTATATCGCGCCCTAATCAAGCAGAGTGAGCTAACTGTTCTACATAAGCTGTGTCCTTACGTTAAGATTGAAATACATAATTATCCACATGTTCAAGATATGAATACGAAATAATATCATGTTTTCCTCATAAGCAAACGCGAAAGGCCTTAATAAATGAAAAATTTGCCTACATAATTTTCGTCGACATACATTCGTTTCGTTATGTTAAATATGGCTGATTTTAGACATCCTTCCTTAATTTTATATAATTGCAATTCCGTCCTATTCGTGTCTCACTGCTGGGCTCTGGTCTAAAATATGTTTTTATTCATGTAGACCATATACAGGTACTTAAGAATAGTTATGACTCTAAGTGCCACGTTCCAAAATGTTGACTTCCAATGGAGAGGAACGGGCAAGAAACTCCATGGTTACTCTTTTAAATTCAGAATTTCGTACAATATTTTGTTAAAATACATTGTTCTCGTTAACTTACTTATGTGAGGACAATGTAAAAAAGTCTAAACTAAACCAGTCTGATTTCTAAATGAATAACAAATATTTTGATAAGATTGACATGGCAACTATGAGCTGACCAGTCCCAACAGACGGCACCTGTTCACGAGTATGACGCGTGTCCCGATATCGCTCAACTCGGCCACATTGCAGCAAACTCAATGACCCGACACACACGCCACCATAAGCAGGACAGGTTATTCTCTTTTTAGATTGACATGGATTAAAAATGGCGGACTGCATATATCACTAAGATCTTTATAGAGCCCTGTCAGTCGTGCTGGTTCTTTCGTCACTATGAGTTCTTGACCTTTAACGTATGTCGCAGTTATATTCTGAATGGCACATGATTACGGTCATTCCTAAAACAGTGTCCTTTTATTATTGAGACGCAACTTGCCATCGTGTAGGTCTATTAGAAATTTCTTAATAATCCTGACTTCTGATCCGAATCTTCTTCA
The DNA here is from genome assembly GCA_947562105.1 of Shargacucullia verbasci. NCBI lineage: Eukaryota > Metazoa > Arthropoda > Insecta > Lepidoptera > Noctuidae > Shargacucullia > Shargacucullia verbasci. Next base: position 2,234,362 of record OX387283.1, read on the forward strand.
ATAATACTGATATAAACATACCAGCCAAAATTCTTGCTAAGATGAAAGAGACAGAATGAGATCATTATAAAAAGACAACATAAATCATCTAACAACAATAAAACGTATAGAGACAAGCAATATCCTAACCTTTCAACACTAAATATTTCCCCCAAATCTGTGACAAAATTCCATCCGACATTTAGTAGGACAACCACGTACAATGATATCGGGCGTCAAAATTCTTTGATACGCAGTACAAACGGCCCGCAGTATTTACATTAGAAACGTGACGTGCCCGACTATGAATAAATCATGCCTGTACTGTGTACTATGTTAATGTACCACTGAATGATGCTGTGGCTAGAGATATCAAAGGTAAAGGGTAGCGGGTTTAAATCTGTGAGGATGGAAATGTTTAAGCTTAGAACTGAATTGTTTTTAGGGATTTCTTTGGAACTTACTCATTGTATCTCCTGGAAAATATTTGCAATTATACCTAGGTCCTCTCTACTCAGTCTCTTTTATAGATGGAAGTGAAATTAAGTGTGTATCGAAATGCAGGAGAGGCACTTGCATGCTATAAATAACCGTTAGGTTCCTCCGCTAGTTAGATAGGTAGCTCTGTAAAATAATCCATAAGATAATTCATATAACGGGCCCTTTTACAGTCGTAGTGAGGTTTGGCGTAGTCTATTGAGAATTTCCATAGTCCATCAGGTAGACCACCAAGCCAGTAAAAGCGCACCGCTTCACCTCCTTTGGGCAGTGGAAAGCCCCTGAATTACATCAAATTCTCACTGCACTGACACACTGGTTTTCTTATTATTTCCCCCCACTAAGATTTCTCCTATACCCTGGAACCCCACGATCGCGGTTTGCGTTTGTGTATATGTGTAAACTGGCCGTACAGTTTACACATACAAACAAACAGACGCTGACACGCAAAAAATATGTGTAGAATCATACAAATTAGCTCTATACAGTAATCGCTACACGTACCGCAGAAAACCGATCGCTTAAGAACTGCACTAGACGGACCATCGATTGTACCAGCCAAAAAGCTCTATCTATAGTACCAACTCTTTGATCCTCACATTGTACTAAAACCATCGAATCAAATCCGTATCCATAGTCTGAGATTAACCTTAAAAAGCCAAGAAAAACACACATCACATTATTCAGGGCACATACGAAACTGATTCGCCGTGGGCCCGTTACGCGCATGATTTGTACCGGGGATGCAGCAGACATTCATTTACATACCAAATGCCGTTTGGATAGGTGGATTTCATTGGGTTAGAATTTCAATGCCTATAGATTTTGTACAAAGATATCTGTTATTAGGAGGCTGTATTTTGAAGTGGGTTGAGTTGTTTGCTGGTGATATTTTAGTTCAGAACTGGATGCGTGATCCTCCACGACGAGGAATTTTAAATACGATTTTTTTGTCGTCTGTTGTCGGTGACCTCAAGGTTGATGTGGTAAACAGTTTTCCATTTATCGACTATATACGGCAGTGGCGTTCAAAATACAGCTGCCTACTAACAGATATCTCCGTACGAAATCCAAAGCTAGACATTTTAACTCAATTTCATTTAAACTTTATTCAAACGGCATACCCGCACATCAAATTCTAATTGCATATATTGTGAATTGCATCATCATTAATCTGATATAAGTCATGATAATTGTACATGGAAAAGATTTGTTGCGTATTGATTTTTAAATTTGGTTTTTCAGTCGTATAAATATGGCGGTTTGACACATTTTCTATACGATAGCTGTCAAATCGCAAAATTCATTATTTAGATAAAAGTTTTTTTTATTTTTTTTATGGCAACTGTATATAAAAGTTATCAGACGATTGAGCAAACAAATGGACAGCTGTCATTTATGTCTTGACCTTATAAAAATATCTAAGTTTTGTCAATATTTCAGACTGATTGAAATCTGACTGCAAACAATACTCGACTCTATTACTAAAACTTTGTTTTAATTAACATTCAAAGTCCAATCAACTGAGAACATTCCACAGTATGCTTGACAACGCCAATGAGACGATTAGACAAATTCCTCCTGAATTCCCGAAAAATAAAATATAATGATTCATAATGTTAAGACTCTGAGACTTGGAATAATAATTTGAAACAAGTCTAGCGTCAAAATTATTCTTTTTTAGTTCCAAAGTGTTTCTTAGAAGCGGTCTCATTTCTATAATTGGCTGGGTTTTGTTATCTTTACTGGTGTTTTGGCTAGTAAGTATGTTTGTTCGTCAGTATCTGGCCTTGAATATAATATAGTTACTGAGATAAGAATACTTAAAAGCAAACGTGTAGAAACAAACGTAATTAATATTACTTTTGGTGAGGGTTATTTGTACTATTTGTACAGATTGTGATAGCTGTACAGAAAATGTCTGGGAACCGGTCTTATCAGGTGAGTTCGGTTATAAATTGGTATCCAGTTATTGGGTCGTGGAAGTCAAGCGACAGTTATGTTTTTATTCATGTAGACCATATAGGTACAAGTACTTAAGAATAGTCCGAGTTACTCTTCGTATACCTGTTTTTTGGTCGAAGTAAGTAAAAAATAAAGTAGTACAGAAAACTCTAGTTAGATAGCTAAATGATAGAGTAGATATTACTTATATAGCTTCATAATCTCCATTATTTAAAAATACGTTTCCCAACACTAGGATTTCTCGTGTATCGTGGGTACAGGGGAACAATTCTTGTGCGCTTCTACAGAAATTAGAGACAATTTCATCCTGTAGAAATTTTTAGTAGATATTTTACAGAAAAAAATCTGCGTCCAACCACTGCTTCATTTCGAACGATTAAAGATGAAAAAATAATGTAATATAGTTACTAGAATTTGGAAAAATGCATACGAGTCATATCTGGCATGATTTTTCGATATATCTCGATTTCAACATTATTTATAATTGCACGAGAATTTAAAATTAATCTTCTTTCATATACATCTCACATCTGCATATTATCATACCAATATTTGTTCTGTGCGCGTCACCCCACGATACGAAAATTAGTCGCTTAGCCAACCGTGCCTTCAGAGTAAACCTTACTTTAAAAAGTCCACTGGAACAAGCTAAAGCAGTCATTATTGCATGGACATAAGAGCTTTGACAGGAGACTAGTAATGATGAACGCATTGTAGTTCATGACTTCTTCCAGACAAGCAAAGCCAGGTTTACGGCCAGTATTGAAATAAAACGGGGCCAAATATTTTACAATTAAGCGCTTACATTTTTTATTTGAAAGTTTCATGTCGCTCCTGTAACAGCCAGAGGTCGAATTTTTCATTGCTTTAGAAATCCCTTTAAGAATATCAATGATGAATTCGTAATAAAAATTGGATTTTGGTTTACTCTGTTTGAAATGTAATCCAAATTGGTTAAAGTAAATCCATTTTAAAAAGAATATTGTCATATTGAGGAAAAATTAACTGTAGTGAAGGCGAGAACAGTTTCGCCCCATTGTTCAAGTGCAACAGATAAACGTAAGTCCTATACTCGATTTGTTTAGGTATTTAACTAAAGGTAAACAATCTTGATGTGTCTTTTTAATATTTTTTGTTTAAAAACTCAGTTTAAAAATAAAACGCTTCTAAAAACCAATGTAAAACAACAATAACGATTACCAAATCAATTGAACCTAGGGTTTAAGCAGTAGTTTATTTGTTTAATATGTGTTTGTGTAAAAAGTCACATCGAGATTGTTTACCTTTATTTAAATACTTAAACAAAACGAGTATAGGTACGATTCCCAGGTCGGGCAAAGTGTTATGTATGGAAATCCTCAGTAGCAACACAAAGTCTGGAACTGTGACCGGTAGTTGGCAAAAGGCTCTCCCCACGGCGTCGACGACATGTGGGTGTACAATATTACACCACTGCCGTACCCTTCGGGGAATACAGGCGTGATGCTATGTATGTTACCTATGATAACATTAAATGTTATTTTACTGCTATCTAATCTAACAGATCGGCTTTCCTCCATTCACTAGGGAACCATAGGCATGTTTAGTCATAATGAATGGTAACGATAGCCCCTAGCTGCAACCGAGTTGGCGAGTACCGCTCCGATTATACAAACCCAATTTGATTATACGCCTCTAGCCCTTTCAGGATAACGGTAAAGCGAAGGGGTTATGATTTTGGCAGCATCTGTTCTGGTCCGAGTTAATAATCGATTAAAATGATAAGGTGTTATCTGGGCTTTGTAGGTTATTTTTAGTTTTGAAATTAGAAATGAGATGTTCAGCTGTTTTGCAATATCTGCGACAATACAGGGTGGTGACAGAGTGACATTTGAAATCACGAATTTGAGTTAATGTAATGAAGACTTAAACTTAATAACGTCGTCGACGATGTATAGGTGTAAAATAGTACAGCTCTGCTTAACCCTTCGGGGAATATTATGAACATGATTGATGAATTTAATCTATTAAAACTCATCAAAGCCTATAACAGTTTAGTGCTGAATGTAGGATCTTCCAAATTATCTCACAACTCTCGGTCCTCTACCATCCACATTATTTTTGTCGCCGATAAAATTCATCCTATATAACTGCATGCTTAAACACCACTAAAAATACAAAGTGTAGCGACTACTACTCGCAACACGGCAAAAAGTATAGTGCCATCTATCGGAGTGAAGCTACAACAACAAACCCTGAATCGCACTATGAGAGTTTACAACGATTCTAACATATACGAATGTTCGACATCAACCGTTGGTCTTCGACCCGCCAGGCTAGCCACCTTGCCTGGTCGGAGGATCCTCCCTTTACAATAAAGGAACACTATACCTCGTTTCTGCACACAAAGTGTCCGAATCACCTACATAATTAAAATTAGATACTTTAAACATTAGTAAAATTGCACCAACCCGATTTCCATAATAGGGCACTATTCATAAATAATTCAACATCTTCCGCAGTGACCACTAACCGTGAATAATAAAATATCGAAAGAAAACTTTAAGTAACGTTAAACTGTCTCAAAACCGGCAACAAAGTTATTCAAAAGAAAAATTATGGATGAAAGCAGTTTTTAGTAGAAGTTCTCCACAGTTTTTCTGGGAAGAATTTAGACCATTGAAATGAAAGCCTAAGGCATTCCAGCCGTTCGTTTTACAATATTCTATTTATTTATCCTTTGGTTACGTTAACTACCTATAATAAAGCGCGCTCTGTATACGTTTTTGTTACCTTAAGGGTAAAAAAAATATGATGAAAATGAAAATTTGAAACTTTCTTTATTTTTGGTGGTAGGTACTTATTTATATTATTATTAACATTAACATAGAATCACGCCTGTATTGCCCGAAGAGTTAGGGTCAATTCCCACTGAGTGAGCAGCGGCCGGCAGCGGCTTTTTGAGGTAAAATATTACAAATCATTTTGAATCTTATCTACGTGATTAAAAAGTCTATAGTTATTTGAAGACAAAGGAGGGGCAGCGCGGCGCCGCGAAGCTGCACGAGCCTTCTAGCGCCGCACTGCCCCTTGCGGCGCCGCGCTCTTACGGCCGCTGCCGGTCGCTACTATTTCAGTGGGAATTGACCCTTAGGCAGAGGCGTACTATGTATGCTCACATTTCGCCAGTGCTGTGATTAAGTCCCATGTAATAGTGGGTGAGCCTATTGCCATCTACCGGGCACACTTCCAGACTCTGTGTTGCTAATGAGAATTTCCATACAGAAAAACCCAATAACACTTTGCCCGACCCGGCAATCGAACCCAGGACCTCACGTCTAGCCCAATGCGGCAGAGGCAGAGGTGTGAGGCTCTCGTAGTTACATAGTTACCGCGTAGATCTGTCGATCTGCGAGGTTAAGCAGCGCTTAGCGCGGTCAATTCTTGGATCGGTGACCGCAACTGGTTAGATTGGAAGCCGACCCCAATGTATTTGGGAAGAGACTAGGCAGATGAGTATTGATTTTTTTGCAAGATTTATTACTTTATATCAAAGATAATTTTCTCGTATTATCCACTACTTGTATCCTCACTACCCATTCTATTATTATTTTGGAAGTATGCTATTTGCTACCAATATTAATAAACATCAATTCTAAGTTGTATTCCAGCAGATTTATGCAATACTCTTAATAATACATTTTTAGTCTGCGCGTGAACGAAATCGTAATCCGTTTTCTCTACACCAGTCTCCAATTTTAATGAAGCGTCTATTTATATCTACATATGTATGGAATAATAAATTAGATTTAGAAAAGATTGCCCTCTAATCCGATTGTGATTTTGTAATTTCGAAACGTTTTTTATTGTATTTTTCAAGGAGATGTAGCAGGGACACATTGTAAAAGACCTCAGTTGGTCCGCTAGACTTTTGTACCTTATGCGAAACAGGATCAATTCACGCAAAAAACTAAATTAATCGTAAATATTACTCTTTTTCCGTCAGTACCAATTTTTAAATTCTGCAAATGCAAGTTGTAATATTTAAATATTAGTCTTTTTGGGTTCGTTTTTCTTTAACTGTGGTTAAGGTAAACACACACACCGTTGCTGCCGCATCTCAAAATCTAACCCTGTGTAATCATCAACCGTTCAAATGAATCTAGTGACTATCTCATTGGTCGATTATTAAATACTAGCTTTCGCCCGTGGCTTCGCCCTCTTGGTTTACGAACCCGTACATTTTCCCGGGATAAAAAGTAGTCTATGTGCTATTCCAGACTATAATCTATCTTTGTGTCAAATTTCATCCAGATCCGTTCAGCCGTTCTGGCGTGAAAGAGTAACAAAGATCCATCCATCCATCCATCCTCACAAACTTTCGCATTTATAATATTAGTAGGATTGGTTTGATTAAGTTAATAAATGTTTGAATTATGTACACGTGGCAATAGGCTCAGTCCCTGCCCATGGGACAAAGTAACAGCATGAGCGAAACATGGGAGTACTACAACCACTGCTGACCTCTTTGCAGAATACAGAATATTTTAATTATATGTATGGATTTACAATCTATTGTATTTCCTATCAAAAAGGTCCACACAGCCGTAAGCTGCATATATCACAGACGTGGCTATGTAAATGCCTGGTCACTGAATAGGGATGTGGTATGCATCGGCTTGCAAATTGCGGATTCCCTGTGTCTACATGCGCTGTAATACTGCTCTCATAACCTTCGGATTACCAGCCCTGTTGTTTCTTGTTGTCGGTCGTGTTTAGATTTAGTGGACTGAATATAGCAATACGAGTTTCTGTTAGGCACTCGAGTATTTTGTATGTTAAATTGCGTTACATAAGGTGAAAAAGGGATTATTTTGAAAAAGAAATGACATTGTCATCTGTTTTTCTTTATCTACTTCGTTTGAGTTGGCTCCTAGACTTACCATTAATAATATAAATATTTTACACGAAGCTACTGACCTTTTAATATTTGATTGGTTAGCTTTTTTTTTTGTTACTATTATTAGTTTTTTTCTGGACTCGGGTATGTCCTAAAACTGCGGCCAGACACCGGAGGACGGGCAGCAGCGTCCTCTCACTAATCGATGAGCCACTGCGATCCCCAAGCCGCCTGCCAAGCGTGGGGATTATGGCACAATTTTCATACGTTTTTCACAATATTTTTGTGTATGTACATGTCAAATTGACGAGGGTTTTTGACAATGACGTTTGAAAAATCTATAAAGTATTTCTTAGCGCTAGGAGCGTGTTGGTATTACATCATTAGACGCTTTGTATGAGCCAAATAGTAATCAATCAAGCAAGGCATACAACTCTATACTCGGTTTGTTTAGATACCTACTTAAATAAAGGTAAACAATCTTGATGTAACTTTTTACACAAACACATATTAAACAAATAAACTACTGCTTAAACTAGTGGTTCAATTGATTTGATAATCGTTATTGTTGTTTTACATTGCTTTTTAGTCGCGTTTTATTTTTAAACTGAGTTTTTAAACAAAAAATATTAAAAAGACACCTCAAGATTGTTTACCTTTATTTAAGTACCTAAACAAACCGAGTATAGGTCAACTTAATTATTTCCTTGACAGTAAAGGAGACTGGATAAATTTCTATATACATATACATATTAAAAGTATCTCTACACAAATATAACAATCGCATCCGTATTAGTCCAAAGATCAGTTTTGCCCAGTCCCCTTTGTCATTATTTTTATCGAACAGGGCCCATTTGTCGTTCACCTGCCCCTTATTACTTTGTTTAATTGGTTGCGTATGCAAATCACGTCGTGATCACCAAGTCGCCACAGTTTTAGGGCTCGTTTATGAAGATGAAGCGTGTGGTACGCATCGCGACAGTGAGTCAAATTCAAAGAACGCCACATATCACACAACGCTTCTGCAAGAACTTTCTCAGACACGACCATCCTTGCGACACGACGCATCACGCGAGGCGCAACACGCCGCGTTTCCATGAACGAGCCTTTAAACAAAATACATCATAAACATTCCATGATCCTGTGTACATAACTAACACTATATTTTATTACCCTTTATAAATACAGTTTCTCAGTAATATTTCCGTCAATTTTCTCCTCTAAGGCAGCCGAGGCATCGTTACAACTATTTTCTGTAACTCGCTGCTTATTCAATTGCTGTTTCATAAAACTTCAGCCTCGTTTCTTCTCGTTTGGTTGTCGTTTTTTTGTGACGTCTTTCTGTTATGCTTGGTCTTTTATTATTGTTAGTATTTTTTAATTATTTGCTTCATCTGCTGGCTTTTTTGTGTTTTTTTTTTTTTTGTTATTTAGCTTTTTTTTAAATGTCATTGTCGTCTTAATATAATATGCTCTGAAAAGTATCAAAAATAAGGTCTGAACAGTTTGTACTTTTATTTATATATTTTTAGCTTGTACATATATTTTAATAATTCTGAATTTCCGCCTGTAAATAGAAAAGTTAGGTCTGAATCTAAATCAGAAGCAAATAGTTCATATATGGTATGTTTAATACCTACCTATTTTTGCTTTTGATCTTTCATCATTTTTTGTTTTCGTTATATTATCTAAGAAAAGTCGGACTGCTTCATTGGTCTAATGGTCGCACGCAGCTGCTGAGCACGAGGTCCTGGATTCGATTCTGGGATCGAGCAAAATGTTATTGGCTTTATCTGCGTGGAAATTTCTCAGTAGCATCACTGAGTCTGGAACTATGCCCTGTACGTGCACTAGCACTACTACATATTCATGTTTATCCAAATCAAGGTCCCAAATGTCATTTTCGTTAAAGAAAAATCCGATAAAAATATCATTACTCAAACAATTTATGTAAACGACATACAGCAAAAGAGTAACTTCTGCCTGTGTCGTTAAAAACTTTCAGTACGCGGCTCCAAGTCCGACCCTGGGGAGGAACGTTACGGTTCTAACTTTCAACTGTTTAGATTGACACTGATGTTGGTTTGATACTTATTCCTAGTGGTATAGTACCTGTTCCTTTTAGTTAAAAGTGTTCGATAAAAGATTATTATTGACACTTTACTTAATATAGCATCACGCCTGTATTCCTCGAAGAGAAGAAGAGGTGTACTATTCCACACCCACATTTCGCCGATGCTGTTATTGAGTCCCATGTAATAGGGGGCCAGCCTATTGCCATCTATCGGGCACAGTTCCAGACTCTGTGCTGTTACTGAGAATTTCCACACAGAAAAACTCGATAACACTTTGCCTGACCCGGCAATCAAACCCAGGACCTCTCGCTCAGCAGTCGCGCCTGCAACCGCTAGACCAATGAGGCAGTCAAATAATGTATATTAGTTCAATCATTTATGTTACCTACATTACAACACTTCAAACAATATCTCAACAAAATTCGCATCTAAACACTCTTGCAAGAGTTTTCACGCCTCAGAAAATATTTCCTGAACAAGGCAAGCAAACTTTAATCGATGTTTCCAACTCTAAAAGTTGTAGTTCATAGTTCGCTTCTCGTTATAACTTTCTTAACCGGCTAGTTACGAGTAATTACTTCATTAACCCGACATGTTTGCTCGGTGACCGGAGTTGTGTTTACCTTAAGATTAAGGTGTGCTACGTGAAGAACTATTTATGCCGTTGCTTGCTCAAGTGAAATTGGTATATTTGCTTTTATAGAGGGATCAAGGGCTGGAGTAGGTTCTTGAAGTCAAGTGGAGTATTAATATGTAGTTCTATAACATTCCAAGGGCCGTATATCCTTATATAATTTCATAAATCGTTATGTGTCGTTTCATTTTTCCGTGATAAAAAGTAGCCTATGTGCTATTCCAGACTATAATCTATCGCTGCCAAATTTCATCCAGATCTGTTCAGCCCTTCTGGCGTGAAAGAGAAACAAATATCCATCCAGCCATCCATCCTCACAAACTTTCGCATTTATAATATTAGTAGGATGATTATTATTATGACCCTGTTTTGTCCATCTGTAGGGCAAAGACCTCCCTCCCATCATTCCGGTCCATTGCGATTTAGGGCAATGCAAATAAATTCAACAAATTTTAATATCGTTATGCAGTAACTTTTAATTTATTTTTCTTAAGAAAACTGAGTGTTATTCAATGGAAAGCGATTACAGCACTAACATTGAAGTATCAAAAACAATTGCCGATTTAGTGTTGAATTGCGCTCCCCGGTATGGAAGGTGGTTCTTCTAGGATTTACTTGAGTAATCAGGGCCTTGCTACAGCTATTAAACTATATCACATTAAGAAAGTTTCCAAACCTGCTGATATTATTTAGGGTAAAATTAAATGTTTAATAAAGTACTACTTCGATACCTAGGTCGCAATTCTATTGGCATTTTTAAAAATCCTCATTATCAGCGTGGAGTTGAAGTTCGCTCATGGTGAAATGTGGATGTACATTGTACAATGGGAATATATGCACGTATAACGTTACATTAGGTTATATTAAAAATTTCATGATTTCCACAAGCAGCTAAAACAAAAATGATAATTTTAGTGAATACTTACTAGTTAATTTTAACACGACTTTCAAGGGAATCATGGGAATGTTCTACAGCATAACGCAACGAGAACCAGCCAGGACTAAATCCTCTATAGCATTTACAGTGTGCTGCACGTGTATAATATTCTTGTTAACGCCGTCTGTGATAATCCTTGTGGGTTTACCACTATAGTTCAATAGGGCAAGGTTTGAGCTCGACCCCATCGGTCTATAGTCAACGTTACGCTGTTGTCACTGAATAATTTAACGAACGGATTTGAACCTGCGCTCTCACGCCTTTCATTCGACTACAATTCACTCCTACTCTCCATTTGAGAACGATTATAAGTTAAATTTCAACAATGCCTTACTGGTCTAGTGGTCGCAAGTGCGACTGATGAGCATGAGGACCTGGGTTCGATTCCCGGGTCGGGCAAAGCAGTATTGAGTTTTTCTGTATGGAAATTCTCAGTAGCAGCATGGAGTCTGGAACTGTGCCCGATAGATGGCAATGGGCTCGCTCCCCGTTACATGAGACTCAAAAACGGCATCGGTGAAATGTAGCTGTATAACAGGACACCTCTGACTTACACTTCAGGGAATATAGGCGTGATGATATATTATGTTATGTGTAACACTAACCGACCAGAAAATCGAACCGAGAACCCGCCGCACTCGCAGCCACTAGACCGATAAGGTAGTCATTTCATATATTTTCCATTCACCGAAAATATTTTCGCGGAATTTATTTTACGGCCTCGAGTTTACTCGTCGTTTTTTATTTGGCACAATATGGCATCTGTAAATAAAAGTTTTTATTGCGCTACTATACTCGCGTATCATAGTATAGTGTCATATTCGTAGTATAAAAACTCATACGCGTTATTTTTCCATGTACAGGTACATTTGTGTAATAAAAATATCCTGCCAAACTGAATCTTCTCATTTTTTCTATAAGTTTTAAAGTGGTAGGTGACGTAGCTTTACTATTAGGTCACACTTGAGCGGCGTGCACAGTTTTTAGACAGGGTAGGCAGAAAAAATTAAAAGCTTACTTACCAATAATACCTACTGCATGTTGGTATTGGTTCGTCGTCTTGTCGATTAAATAATGATGTATGTAATTTGCCACCTCAAATATCTTATAATAAAAATTTATCTGAGTTATGTAGGGTAGGCAGTGTCTCTTTTTCTTTATGCCACTGCACATAACATCTAATTTTGCATGTGTAGTATGGTTCCTGACTAAAGCCCCTATAGGGCTATGACACTTATGCGCCTAGATTCATCACTTTTTAAAAGTGCCTGCTAAGGCCCATTTGAAATAAAAAAACTTTGGCTTTCTTTATTAGAATGGATTTAACATAAGATTTAAACTTGTTACCAGTGAGATCGGTGACAGTTTTAGGTAACTTATTATAGAAGCGCACGCCATTACCTAGAAATGACTTATTAGTTTTAGACAATCTAAATTTAGGTACCACTATTTTGTGTTTATTCCTAGTATTAAAGTTGTGGAAGTCACTGTTGACGTTAAACAGTTGCAGGTTTTTCCGGACATACATGATATTTTCTAGAATGTATAGTGACGGCAGTGTCAGAATATCTATATCACTAAAGAAGTCTCGTAAAGACTCGCGGGGGCCCATGTTGTAGAAATCGTTGTGGAAATCGGTCAGTAGAGTGTGTCAAGAGTGACGAAACCTGAGATCATCTGGCGTCGTCTGGGCAGATCTCTTTGCTGAGTAGGTAATCTTTTCACTACGGCAAGCTATTAATCAAGAACTAGGACATTAATTTAATCTGTAATGTTTAGCAGTTTCAAAGCCAACAACATTTCAAAATTTTCGCATGATTACAAGAAATTCAAGTGGGTGGTTTAAAGCTTTAATTTCGAAAGTATGGTGTCAAGGACATATGAACTGACAAGGATTATGTTTTTACTTTTTTTGTTTATACCTCAAAAATCTTCTTTAGACTCCGATATTTTATCTCTTAAGACCAAAATAGCACAATATCACACCAAAGCCAATCCCCATCTAATTTCCTTCTATCCACCATGCCAGGTGACATCCATCTTTGTTTACGACTGTTCCATATACGTAACCCGGATCGTGCGTCATAAACTACGCTTGGTACCGTTTACGTTTCTATCGTAAAATTGATAGATCCGTTGGGAAAGGATTCCGCTTTCGAGTTTGTGCTAACAAGTAATGGGTTGTTTAATAATCCTTTGTGATGTGTTATTGGATTTATGTTTTTCTGTTGGTTTCATATTGGTAGAAAATTTATCCATGAAATTCTGTATTTAAAAATTCTTGATTCTTCGTTATGGTGTAATAATACTAAGTATAATAATAGTGTCTATGTATGTCCAAAAAATAAATTATATATTATTTATTTATTATACACTTTATTGTACATCACATAACATAGACATGACAGACATATACAATTATTTGTGTAAAATGGGCGGTTTTATCGCACAAGGCGATCTCTTCCAGACAACTTTTGTATGGATGGATGTTTGAACACTTCTCACTTCACTAGGTAGTGCATTTCAAAATCGAGCTGCTTGAATTGTAAAAGATCATCAAAGAAGGAGGTGGAATGCATACGTACGCTTAATTTTAGATTTTCCAATGATCTCAAGAACTTAGAATGTGTGCCACAAAGGAACTGAAAGCGTACAACTGACATATTATTTCAATCCCACCGCTGTCACCATGTATAGGTCAGTTGTAGATAAGGAACTAATTTATTTTTTTAACATACATAGACAATAAACTAAATACTACAATGGTAAACTAATTTGTTATATGTTTGTATTTTCTAGATTCTGCAAAGTCCAAAGAAAGTAGCTGTGCATCTTTCACGAATTGACATGCGCATTAGAAGTTATACCATGCCTTAAAGTTTTCAGATTTATTTCGATTTCCACATCACGAAAGCATTCTTACGTCCCACACGTTTTTAGGTAAATAAAATGTGTTATTTCATATTACAGCTGGCGTATGCAAGTGCACTCCCAACATGACTCCGAAACCATATTGAAAATGTCACGTGTTTTCCGTTCCAGCCTTTAATGGGTACCACAAGTATACCTCAAATTTCGTCGAGCTCCCCCTTTTCTCTATTCACTTAGCTGGCGTTTAACGTGGCATTTCTGCGAACCCTCCCTCTTCACACGTAGTGAGGCTCTTGAAAACTTTCAAAAACTTGATTCGGTTACAAACCTTAATAGTTTTGCAACGCCCTGGAGCTTTAAGCGGGTTCATAACAGCTGAGCGGAGCTGAGAACGGAGGTCTGTTTTTGAAGCTTCTAATATTGAGTTGCGGTTTAAAATTTGCTGTTGTGTGCAAGAAGCTGAGGCTGGAGATTCAGATTTGAATTCTGTTTTGGATCGAGACGTTTGGTGCAGTGGCAGTTATTACGCCATGAGAAGTGGGTTTTCTTCCCACACGGAACAAATACTTGTATGATCTATATGATAGTTGTTCCGGGTCTGGGTACGCATGTGAGATTTATGTAGCTGTAAGCTGTACCCACAATATAGGATTCCTATATTGAAGAAAAAAAGGAACAAAATTTTCAAAAAAAAAAATAACCCATACAAAATATAGGAAAGATAATGTATTGTCAGTTGAGATTTATAAGAGAGGGTCGGTTGATTTCACAGTCTATTCTCAAAAGATGGCAATAGGTCCACCCCCTCTACCTTACCCTTTGGGGAATGCAAGCGTGATGTTCTGTTATAGTAATAATAATCATGACTCCAATTCAGTCGAACATTATCCACAGATGCAGCTTAGTGTTAAAACTCATTTAAAATTACATTGTTAAGTGGAGCAGTCTTTTTTCAAATAGCAGCTTAAAAATCATAACCCCTATCAACTTGGAATACTGTTCCGAATTAAAATCCGCGGCCGAACTCGTGGTAACTAGCGTCTGCTTCAATCTCCCACAAGATATATACCTACATTCAATTTACAACCCTATATGTTCATAATAGAGTTGAAAATCGAATAGCAGATTCAGAACTTCTCGTTTGGACTCAGCTCGCTTTTCGCCAGTGTGAAATACGCCCAACCCTTGTTCTGCAACCACACTAAGAATTTCGGATTCTCGCCTTTCCTTAATCTGACTTCAGATAAGTTTAGAGAATTATCTGGATCAAGGCGTATGCGCGGAATTTTGGGATATCTCTCTATAATATGAGATAAGAGTCTTAAGTGCGCGGTTTAAGGTCGATTTTCGGGTAAAATATGAATGCAAGGTTTCGGTTTTAATAAATTGAAGTATTGTTTTGGCATTGTATTGTGTAACAATTTTGAGACGGATTAAGCGTCTTTATTACATTTGCTATAAGGCCTCTCCGGTAAGTTACAAATTAACAATATTCTACTAAAAATATACCTACTGCTGCTATTTCTATTTTTGTGTTCATCTTTTTTCTTCGCCAAGAACCACGGCGCGACTTAATTCACAACTTATTTTCATTAAGCATTTTATCGTTGCACCCTGTCTCAAAAGACCATAATATCTTCGACGATGAAATGTGGCCTTGGCGTCTCTAAAGAGTTAGAGAAAGAAAGTATAATAAAAAAAAACATTTTGCATGCAATGCAATGCAATGAGGACGCTCACTCTTCATACAAAAAAAAAACGAATATAAAGTTATACATAAATATGTAATGATAAAATAAATTGAAATAAATAAAAGAAAATTTTTAATAGCAAAGTGTTGCCAATCGCAAGTTAAGTATTAAAAAAATAAACTGGCCACATTGATTATTTCAAGGTACTGTACGATGTACCTTATTAATAATCTGCAGGAAGTCATTATCTCAAATTCTCTTGAATCAACCCCTCAAGTTCATTTTACCTCCTCTCGACAATTACTTCACAGTTCGTGAATCAACCCTTTTACATTTTTGTCATTTTTGTTAAGAATATGCGAAGTAACCCTCCAACTGGAAATAATTATGTGTGTAAAATAATGTTTCGCAAAGTTCATGGGATGAGTAGGATTTTATGAACTAAGATTAAGAGACGTGTTCACATTTCCAATAACGATAACGCAGACGCAGAGACGTCATATTTTGATGACATCTTCAGTAACGACACCGCGTTCATCTGTCAAATAAAATATACATTTGAACGAATTTGGTGCCTAAGCTTTTGCAGCGAAATAAGTTTAAATTTCTGCTAACGTACATATGAATGGGTCAGAAAATTCTGTACACTTTTCCAATGGTTTTATTTTTATATGTTTTTACCGTACATACATACATGCATAAAGTCACGCCTTTTTCCCGGGGGGGTACGCAGAAACTACAGAACGTCACGTGCTACGATCCTTACATAACCCTTTTGCTTCATATACCGTACAACTAAATATAAATAAATAGGTAATTAAAGATATACTTCTGCCCGTCCTCTTTACCACGATTAAACAGTAGCTTTAAAAATTATAATCGAATACAAAACCATTTCATTCATTTATTCAATTTCCATTTTCAAACAAACAATCCAGTTTTTGCTCATAATAAGAAAAACAAAACGTAAGTAACGCCTTTCCATTCAGGATCTAATTTTAAAACGTAAAATTAATCCTCTGTGGACCGAACTCATAATTTAGAAGCCACCGCACGCCATGCTTGGCAGATTTATGGCAAATATTCGATGTGGCTAACACAGAGGTATGGGTGTCATGTTTTATGAGACATACTCATATTTATATGCATAAAACGTTGAAGTAAGAGGTTTCACGCTTGAAGCACTTTGCAGGGTGACGGAGGCGGTGATTTTTGCGGCCTGTTTTGATATCGTCTAGAGAGACGTGATAAAAAACAAAAGATAGACGTAACATTGAAATATATTAATACTAACAGAGCACGCGACAAAACGATAATTTTTAAAATTATTTAAGTGATAGCGTAATCACATTCTGATTTGAGATGTTGGACCCAGGTGGTTGATTAATCGGCCGGCATTTTTTTTTAACAAATATTTATATGGTCTACAGGTAATTGTTCGTCTGAGTCTTTGTGCATATGAATATTTGTGTTTGTAAACGCATCTACCATATAGGAATTTTTCCCCAGTGTGGAGTAACGTTTCTTTTTGAAGAAGAAGATATATTAGATAGTTAGAAAGTACAATAGCTTCTAGCTCACCATTGCACAAAAGAAACAAAAAAAACAGTGTATATATTTAATGTGCAACGCGCGGTCTTATAGTTTATATTAGCAATCAATTCGAGACAACATTTTACATATTTAGGTACAAAAAATCTGTAAAAGCTTATGAGTCCTGACACTCGAAATAGCACCTGTTCATAAACATAATAATATGTTAACTCGACATTGGCAACATTTGCTTCTCAATATCAATAATGATAATGTACTTCTAATAGTCAAGTCATAGGCTTCGCACGCGACTTGAATAATAATAGCACCTCGGGGTCGCTACTGGTACGCTATCGTAAAAACGTGTGTTAAAAAGACAAAAAAGTTATATAAGAATATTATGCCATCACGGATTCTGCAACCCGCAAGATATTATTCAACTTGTCGTCAACCCTTACAATACCGTATAATTCAAAACACCCACAATAATTCTCAACCCGGCTCAACCGTCAGATATTAAAAGAATCCATCCATGTTCTCTCACGCCCAAAAACTATACATGGATTGAAAGGTCTCAGCTCAAACATGCGACAATAAAGGCCAAAGGTTCTTTTTAATATCGCCCTTTGCCAAGTGTCGCATAACGCCAGTAACAAACTTGCAACACGCTACGCCATACGACGCGGCTAACGCGTGTTGTATCTCTGTATTCTTTCTGTCGGGCTGAATTTTGCTAAGCGTTTAATGCCTTGTGAGGTAGCGTCGGGTGTGATAAGTATGTTGGGCCTTTAAATCGTATACCATGTTCTCCAGTTGTTATTATTTTTGAAACAGTTTTCCTTGTTCGTAATTGGTAAGGAGACACGAGAGATATTTTTACGGTGGTGATAATGGGGGTTATGCGTGGTAATTACGGGTTATTTGTTGGTTGATTTTGGTGGAAATGTTAAGTGATTTTGACACTTGCTTTTATGTGAGTTACTTTGCTTTCAATATTATCACACCAGTGAGGTTTTAGGGATGGGTAGAGGAATACAGTTGAATAAAGATATAAATTCACAGGTCGATAAAAATTCGTACTAGGGATTCAGGTTTCGTTTTCTAAAGCACTGATGATATTTTTAATAGTCTTTTCCAAAAATATAATTCCCCCGTGCGTTTTAATTAAATCATTAATATAAATTATGCCATTCAAAATTTTCTCAAAAATCATCAATATCTGCTGACCCTCTATAGGTCTCTTTCTTCGAATGTATCTATTGTAATATCTATATTTTTAACACATAACATTATAGCATCACGCTTATATCCCGAAGGATTAGGCAGAGGACTATTGTGCACCCACATCAACGATGCTGTTATTAAGTCCCATGTAATAGGGGGTTAAGTTATTGCCATCAACTGGGCACAGTCCCAATCTCAGTGTTGCTACTAAGAATTTCTGTACAGAAAAACTCACTAACATTTTGCCCGACCCGGGAATCGAATTCAGTACCTACCTCACACTCAGCAGTCGCTGGCGACCACTAGACCAATGACGCATTTTTTAAAATTATCTTTTAATTATTACTTTAGGCAAAGCCGTCGTCTAAACTATGTTACCCAGATCATTTCAATTGGTACTGTTTTCTAATATTCGTATGAAAAAAAGTATATATATTTTTCGCTTTTCCCAAACGTATTAGCCTCTTTTTCAGCGTAAAGTCTAATAAAGCGGTGCGATTAAAAAAAATATTCACCTTGTCATCTATGTAGGCAGATACAAAAAAAAAACGATCTCTAAGGAAATCTACAAAACAAATATTGCTGTAGATGGCTTTTCACTTACATATACGATAAAAAATACTTGTTTCTGAGAATTGAAAGACATGAATAAAAACAGCCAATATACATGATTACACCTTTTTATCAGCATTGATGTACACATCATTATCTGGCTAGGTTTTCCCATCTACATTGGGATTGGCTCCCAGTCTAACCAATTGCGGCTGAATATAAATTTTACACTGAGCGACTGCTATCTGACCTGCACCACCCAATCACTGGGAGACATTGATACTGTAACGTACTGACAACCAATCTACTGGTTGTCAGATTTTTGGGCTGCTGACTCCCGAAACGACTGTCATAGTTCTACGTGTGACACTCGGGACCCGGACTAACTGCTTAACGTGCTTTCCGAGGCATGGAGGAATCTCGATGCGTGAAAAATGGATCCAACTAAGGAACGACCGAGGCTAGCGTTACATAACCTCACAGATCGACCGATCTGCGCGGTAACTATGTAGCTACGAGTCGAAATATCCAAAAATATAAGGCACATTCTTTAAACACTAGGAATAAACACAACCTTGCTGTACATGCTACGCCCCTCCACAGAATAAGCAACTCGTTCATGGGACAATGTATACGCTTTTACAATAAGCTTCCCAATGATATACGTAATTTAACATTAAAGAAGTTCAAAATTGTAATTAAATCTAAACTTTGTAAAAAAGGATACTATAAAATTTCGGACTATTTAGATGACAAAAACGCTTGGGATTGAGCCGCTCTTTAGCCTTTCCTTTTTTTTTTATATACAATTTTTGCCATTAATTATTATATTATTTACTTCATTATTTTGATATTGTAATGTCGTTTAAATTGAAATTATTTCTTATATATAACCGCTAAACATTGTAAATGTGAGTGAGATCTAGGCTGAGCGCTCTTCATTTTATTAATTCTCACGATAACTGATGCATGCTTGCACTCTGTTGCGACAGGTTAGCTCAAATAGTTATGGCACTTTCTTCAAAAGGCTATTCCACCCTATATTTGTCTCACATAAACCCTTACATCATTACAATCTGTCTGGACTTTAAAATAGACTTTGACCCCTGAGTTTGTTTCGGCGTTTCTTCTCAGGGATAGTCATAGGAAATGCCGACGCCATCTAGTTTAAAAAAGACGTGTAAAAGTGAATGAAAAATCCTAATTGCAAAATAAATCATTTCATTTCATTTCACATACTCACAAAGTTTTCTTGTTAGGCATCGAACTCAAACATTCTTTAAATAGCCATCACATTTGCTAACTCAGTTGATATTTGTGTAAGATTTCCACAGATTGCACATGTTTTGTCGAGAAACCGAGTTGGATAGCCAATTAGTATGAGAAGTTGTTAAGAAATTTTGATGGGGCTTCTGGCTACATCGCTACCGTGTAACGATCTTTGGTATATGCATAACTAGCTTCGGCCCGCGGCTTTGCCCGCGTGGTTTACGAACCCGTACATTTTTCCGGGATAAAAAGTAGGCTATGTGCTATTTCAGACTATAATCTATCTCTGTGCCAAATTTCATCCAGATCCGTTTAGCCGTTCTGGCGTGATTGAGTAACAAATATCCATCCATCCTCACAAACTTTCACATTTATAATATTAGTAGGATTGTCAGCTTTTGCCTTGTTCTAGGTTTTTTGTTTAAATTTTGTAAGTGAAGAATCTGATCTTTTTAGAGACATTTTAAGGCATTGTTTTGGTTATATTTTCTAACTCGGGGCAAACTGACAGTTTCATGTCGGTGAAGTGTATCTGTTCGAAGCTCGCACAAGACTGCGCTTCTTCACAATCATCTCCCTTAACACGACTGTCCACACGCCGCCATCTTGCAATAACGTCACGGCGTTTATCCTCGCCTTAGTACGACGGTAATCAATTGAATGACTAAAAATTGTTCGCTACGACATATATATACAAATACCTACTAAAAACAGGTAACATACGATCAAATGCCAAAATTACCATCCCCAAATTTCAAACACCAGTATTTGAAAGTGGACACACCAGGACTTTTCGGTTTAAAAACAGGACGCAATATAAGAAAAGTATAAAAAAACACTGTCAATGAAATTACAATTACAATGCTTTATGAAATTATCTTTAATTTTTTTCTTCTTCTTTTCTTCTTCTTTTTAAAAACGTTGCCCCACACTAGGATTTCTCCTGTGTCGTGGGTACAGTTTACAAACATACATGACACATACACACATACAACCAGACCCGAAACAACTATCTGTAGATCATACAAATATTTGTTCCGTGCGGGGATCGAACCCGCGACACGTAGCGCAGAAAGCTAATCGCTTAGCCACTGCGCCAACCGTGCCGTCAATTAAATTATTAATATATGAAATAATTTTCAAATATTCAATTATAAAATAACACCAATGATTAAACGTAAGGTTCGAGGCAGTAGTCATCATCATCATCATCATCATCACCCAGAAGACGTCCACTGCTGAACGAAGGCCTCCCTCAAGGGGGGTTTGCCATAATCCCCATGCTTGGCAGGCGGCTTGGGGATTGCAGTGGTTCACCGATTAGTGAGAAGACGCTGCTGCCCGTCCTCCGGTTTCTGGCCGCAGTTTTAAGACGTACCCGGGCAGTAGTGGCGCGCGAATAATAAAACAGAACCTTACGAGGACTCTTTAAAAACCCCAAGACGCTACTTAATAACAGGACAACCCAGGACACTCCAAAAAGCTGGACATGTCCCGTGAAAACAGGACGGTTGGCAAGCCTAAACATACGTAACATCCATATTTCGCTAATGCTATTTTTTGAATTCCATGTAAAATAGGGGGAATGGTGAGCCTTTTGCCGTCTACCGAACACGATTCCAAACACTGCGTCTGAATATTATCAGATAAACTCAATAACACTTTTCTCGACCCGGGGATCGAATCCCGGATCTCTAAACCAATGAAGCAATCAAAAAGTTGTAATACTCGTAGGGATACCATCCATACGTATCAGTATTAATACAATTAAGAGATCAACATCTTAAATAAGGATCTTTAACTGAAATCAACTCCCATTTAAATGTGAATCTGAAACAGTTCGGTGTTTCTTGAAACATGCCGAACAACTTCTCTTGAATAGTTTTATTGGATCAACACTTCAAATCTAGTTCATTCAGAAGTTACCTAAGACCTCTTCAAATGAATCTTACAAATTGGCAAGATTTGAATTTGAATTATTGATGATAGTTAGCATATTCAGCCAAGTTTTAACAGTATCAAATTAACATTGAATTGTCCTCGGTTATAGACAGGGTGGTAAAATTTTTGCTCATTTTAAATTTATCAGCCTGTACAATAAGGGTAGAGAAATTATAACAATCAAACCAAGAGCCAATCATATCAGATTTCTTCTTTTTTTTATCCACTTTTAACTGTTTATGCCGTTTTTACTTTTTATTCGAAACACTTATAAAACTTATGCCGTATTACCTCATATACGATAATATAAGTATGTTATCATATACAATATGATAAGTTTGTTCTTTCTTATATAACTAATGCATGTTAAATTTAAGATTATTAATTGTAAATTAACTTTTTATTTTTTGAAAAGATTATCCATGGAATTTCGGTCTCTTCCCCGTAAGACCTACCCCCTTTTGGAACCGTGCCTCTAGAATCTCGACTTTTTCAAAGTGCTTGCAAAAACCTATTTGAAATAAAAAACTTTGATTTTGATTTGCTTTCTAGTTACATTTGATTAGAATTGGGTCTTGATTAGAAATAGCCACGGGAATCGCAGCAGAGAAAATATCAAGATTTTTCTTCTCAAGGACGACCAAGGCATAATATTTAGCTAGAGAGCTAGAGAGCCCTTAGGTGCGAATTTTTTTCGGCTTCTACCGGAACAGTTTTGACGAAAAATGTATAAAATCCGTGCTCGTGCATTTGATAAAATTTCTTTTAAAAACGTGCACCTACTTTTTTCAATATTTTTTTGGCTTGACGGTAAATATGGTCAAAGAGGAGGAACTCTCGGAATTTGGATATTGGTAGGGTTTACCAACGTTGGTAATAATGAATCTAGTTTATTCCCAACTTAAATTTTCGTCTGTCAATTGAACTCAAAGGAAATTTAAATTAAGTCTTTCACTTAAATTATTGACACCTTATCTATTTAACCATGAACCAAACTGTAAATAATCCAAGCAGAAATGGTTATTTCTCAACGTTTGAAGATTGCGAATGCCTCCTAAAGTGCCGTAACCACAGTTGAGTGAATTTTGACGATAATATCGCCTTGTCATTAAATTCAATAGTAACACTGCAGATAATACAATGAGTAGTAGTATCTGGAGGAAACGGTACGTAGAAACATCTTCAACCACCTATTGTGTCGATGACAAGTGATAATCAGCGAGCAAAAGATAACTGACTCGCCGGGTATACCTGAAGACTCGAAATTAAATACTGATAATGACCGTCTACTGCTTGATCTTTGTTCAACCATTAATGTTATATCTGAAACCACTCGTATTGTACACGATATATTAGCAAGTTGAAGTGCTATAGAAAGCAGCTGCACCCTGGACAGTCAGTCCCCTTACGACTTGCGAACTGGCTAGTGTTTTCACCACGGCATAAGCAAGTTTTGAATACGCAGTGCACATATAGCTATTCGATATGACTCGTCAGCGATACATCATTGGCGAAAATATCGTAAAATCAGCCTCAAATCTCAAGAGCATTGCACAATTGTTCTTCTTCTTCTATCGGTGCAAGGGAAGAGTTTCCACGAATGACGATTCGTGAGATCGTCTGACGCGTCCTGGGTAATCTTGATACCCACCATTGCTGATTGGCTAATCTTTCCACTACAGCATGAGCGACCTCCATATGATAGCTCGTGCTGACTCGATAGAAGTAAAATTTATAAGTGTTTTTAGAAATGAAAACTTTATCATGTTTAAAAAAGAACAACTCAACAACAATCTTCTTTAATAAATCAATTTCAAAGTTACGAAAAGATCAACTACTTATGTCGCTGACTGCGATAGTAGTGCTCGTGGAAACGATTCCCAAGCCTTCAAACGTCAAGCATTTGATTGAGCCAATTAGGAACATTTCGTGCAAAGTAAGGTTCACATTTGTCAAGAATACGTTAGTGCCACATTTCATCTGAATTATTTTAGATTCAAGACACGTCTAGGGCTTAACGTGTTATCAATCAGCATTAATTTTCGAAGCTTTGGAATTCAATTGAAGGATTTATTGAATTTGGAAACACTTGTGACAATGTCAAATCGAATTGTGCTTTATTTTTATACACAGACGGATTCGTTTGGAGCGATAGTTTGAGTTTTAGGTCGAGCCATGTTTCTCTGTATAGATATTTAATTAGTAGCCCTACCCATGCTTCATTGGTCTAATATTCGCAAGCGACTGCTGAGCGTGAGGTCCTGATTCCGATTACCGTCAGAAGTGTTATTGGGCTTTTCTGTATGCAAATTTTTAGTAGCAGCATGAGTTTTGAACTTTGATGGAAATAATTGCTCGCCTCTTATTACATGGGACTCAATAACGGCATTAGCTAAATGTGGCTGTTTTATGTAGCCCAAGATAAGAAATTGTGCTATTAAAATGCCAATAGACTCGCTCTCTTGTAATTAATGCATTATCATTCACAAAATTTGGATGATACCTCCCCTACCTCTTTCAGATGAGGTCTATGAAGTGTGAGGTTATATTACAAGTGAACTTTTACTTAATCCTAAAACAGGTTTCGTCACGTTCTTCTATGCTAGAAGTAGAAGCTACAACCTTTCTAACCTTTGAAGGAAAATCAGAAATTTCTAAATTGCAACGCTAGATGGTAAGAATTCTGGGCCGCAATCACACCGTAGCGTCACGATGCCCATGAATAAGTATTAGGTATAATACGGTTTTAAGTTATTGTATCTCTTCCGTTTTCTTTTGATGTCGTATTTAGTTCTTTTCCTGGTCGGAAGTATTGTATAAATTTTTGGAGGGAAATCCATAATTAGCACACCCTCTGTTTTCTGTATTAAAGAGAATTATGTAACAGAACAATTCAATAATACTTAGTCCAACCCAAGGCTCGAACCCAAGACCTACGCCTACCCACGCTAAGTCGTGCTTGCGGTCTAAGACCAATGAGCCAGTAACTAATTATATTCCTACAATTAATGGTGAAAGTTTATTTCTAAACAAATTCACACCAACTAAAAATTTTCATAAAAATAATTACCTACTAAATTCAGAAGAGCTTCATTTACAAACTACCAACTCACCACAACCGCAAACCATTTCAGTTTCATACATAAAAAAACTTAAAACTCCATAAAATGTTGCCGTTTCACATTTGAAACTATTGTCCAATTTAGATAAAGCGAGTGACGTCAACACGGAACGGTGTTCATCACAAGATAGCAATGAATGAAATGCTTTCACTCGGTGCCGGGTGGACAAGCACACAAACTACAACTGTTGGACGGTTTCATACAGTAGTGAAACAAAAACGAAGTTGGTTCTATGTGGTTTGGCAATGTTGATAGTACTAAAGAAAAAAAAAACTGTTTCCCGGCAGAAATCAGCTACTTTAGCTGTGTGATTAATCAGTTAATCACCAAGTGTTATTGGCGACATGGGTAGCTCAGTAGCTTGTATCGAGGGCTCGATTTCCTCACAGAACAAATATATTTATGATCTATATATAGTTGTTTCGGGTCTGGTTGTGTGACATCTTTCTAACCTATACCCACAACTCGGGAGAAATCCTAGAGGCAAAGTTTAAAGTGCATATTTGGTAGATTCACATTAGTGGATACATCAGCACAATCAGCCAATAAATCGATTAAAACTTTCAAGAGAATGTTAAAAGGTTCACTCATAACATTTCTTATTTCACAAGAAAAATATACAGTGCAAATTACACTTCGGTGTGACAAACTCGGTATGGTGCTAACATAGTGCGGCCTTCAGGCATTTAGACCGTCGAGACGCGCGCTACCAGCTATTCCTGTGAGCTGCTAGTTACATACGATCGCTTAGAGGTACCTGCTCACATTTTCAGCGTCAGCTAATTTGAATATTTTCAACATAATTATGATTGAGAGGGTTCTCGTGAATATTTTCTGGAAGCGATGGATTATTCTGGGGACATGAGGTCGATGTTTTATGGATATTCCTTTTACCGCCATGTTCTGGTCCAGGGTTTGGTGCAATCATATTGAGTTTTTTTGTAATTATTTTTTTCATTTTAGAAAATTTCATAATTTGCACTGCCTGTAAATTAAATCTGGGACATCTTCTCATACCCAAAACACAAACTAAAACGAAAGGAATATGAAAATAAAAGTATACGTACTTATGAAGTGGCGGGCGCACGTAGTATATAATTAGTAAATTTATGTACCTACAACATCGCTTTCCAGCCATTTGTAACAATATCTCCCGGCACTTGAACTTGACAGTACACAATAACGTTAGATCAAACAGCTTCCTCTCATCAGTCTGAAGCATTCATTGATCATCTCACGTTAATTAATTATTATCAACATTTAACGATCACTTATCAAAGCTTTTGATCTATGTCATATAATATCGATGTTGTTAAAACTTCCTAAATTACTTCATCATCATCATCAGGCAGAAGACGTCCACTGCTGAACGAAGGCCTCCCCCAAGAGGGGGGGTTTGCCATAAGCCCCACGCTTGGCAGGCGGCTTGGGGATCGCAGTGGCTCAACGATTGGTGAGAGGACGCTGCTGCCAGTCCTCCGGTGTCTGGCCGCAGTTTTAGAAAGAAGAAGAAAGAAGAAAGAAATTGCGTTTATTGGCACAATAAAAAATAAATAAAATAAAACACATCACATTTAATTATTCTTTTGATGCCAAAAGGGCCTCAGCTCAGCATAATGTCAGATGGCAACATCAGCTGTCACCAACTGACGCTGATTTTCAGCTGCAACCCACGGGTGCCATACGCTCGAATGTACTTATATCATGTAGATATATATATATATAAGATGTTACAATTTTGTAATACAACAAGTTAATAAAAATTATTAAGTAATAGATATTAGATATAAAATTTGATAAATTAAAATTAAATATGGTAGTATAACAATTAACACTACAAAATAAACATAAAAAGATTAAAATTCATAAATCACTTGTACCTACAACAACCACGCCAAAAAAAAGAAAAAAAAAGTCATATAGCGGACGTAGTAGATTGAATATTTTCATACCGTTTCTGATGTTGAAGTAGATAGTCTTTTATTTTTAATTTAAATGTTTTACAACTACCGCAGTATTTTATAGGTGGGGGAATATTATTCCAACATTTTGTCGCCGCATACCGAAAACTACCTCTGAACGCCGCCGACTTATGGAGTGGTGTAACAAGGCTCTGGGAACACAGCCTACCTTGCAGGTTTTTGTGTCTGCTTGTCCACTCAAGCTTATTGTACAAATATGATGGTGTCCGAGTTTTGATTAAGCCAAATAACAAATTCGCAAAATGAAGTTTTCGCCGTGCATTCATTTTTAAAATATTGTGCTTATTAAAAAAGGGTGTTACATGGCTTCTAAAAGGAATATTATTTAAATGTGGACATTGATTATTATAAAACATAATAAATATAGTGTAATATATATGACTAGAAATAAATAATATAAAAAATAGTAGAAATAAAAATTTGCCACGAGGTAACAGTGTAGAGAGATAACGTCTGACATCGTAGGCTGCAGAAACTAATGGCGCAAAGTAACAAAAAACAAAACAAAATGAAACAGAGAGAGAAAATGACCAGCGAAAACCATGCGAATATTCCTTAACTATGAATATAATAAGAAAAAATAAAGTGTTTACTAGACAAAATAAAAAATGTTTACATTTACAGAATAATAATAAGAAGCAATACAAAAACTTGTTATGTGTAGTTTTATGTGCGATATATCCATTTTTTATGTCATGAACACAAATAATCAAATTTATTGGTTGATAAAAAATCGGTCAATATCTGATTCCGTCCGGACATGTACCACCGACCTACCCTCTTCCTTGCGTGCAAGTATACGTCCATCCTTGGTCCAAACATACTTCCAGTCTAAACGACCAGCAGCCTGACGAGTTAGATAAAACAATTGCCTGTTGATTTTTGTTAGGCGTTCATTGACAAATATGCGATTGGCCGCTCCAGGCATTTGTATATCAGCGGTAGTAATGCCACGGCGAACACGGGCTGCGCTTAGCAGTGAGTCACGTGCTGCGCGTCTAGCTAGACGGATGACAATGATACGAGGGCGCGTAGTTTCACCCTCTACTCGGTCGCGAAGTACATTCCCGACTCGTTTAACGAACACAAGATCCCGTTCGTCGACCTGCACTCCTAATTTTACCGCAAGGATGTTTAAAATTTGATACGGGTTTTCGCCTTGCGCCTCAGTAACACCGGACAACTGGATATCATTTAAAATAGATTCCTGCTCTCGTTCATTGAGCTGTTGTTTTAGCCCTTCGATGGACGTCTCTAGTTCAGCCAAACGAGCTGATTCCACGGGTCCAGTTTCGTTCCGGGACTCCACAAGCTCATATTTTTCCTCTATTGTAGCGACGCGGCTTTCGAGAGTGTCCACTCGGTCGCCACATATCTTGACCGATTCTTTTAGGCCTGCCATCTCCTCCCGGAATTCTCTTATTTCCGATCGGAGTGCGGTGACCTCATCACGTAGGCTCCGTATTTCTTTTGCCAGCCCGATATACTCTTGTGGTTCCAGCATGCAGCTTCCTTTAGAGACAGGGTCCGATTGGGTTCCCGGTTGCGTCGCTATCGTCGATGAGCAGCTATGCGTATCTACTCCTTTCACTGGAGTCTGAGAGTTATCCTCCCGGGGAATTTTTGCCTTACAGCCCGGGCAGATCCATGTAGGTGGTATGGGTCCAGAGACCGGGAGGTTAACGCATGTGCGATGAAATGTTCCGGGACATTTTTTACATTTGACACTTTCATTTGCCGCCAAGAACTTGCCACAACCTCCGCACTTTAACATGGTCAAAATGTTATGAATAATGTAAAAGTAGAAAATAAAAATATCTTCACAGCAAATCTACGAATGCGTACTCCGGATTAGATCCCACGACTATTGGCGTAGTGTCAAACCGGTCTTGTAACCAAACCGCCAAGCAGTGTATGCAATACAGTGTTCAATTAAGGGTCTTGTCTTAATGACACGAAAGCTAATTAGAAAAAATAAGTAGGTGGGATAAAAAGTTCAAAGTCAAGGACACGACACTTGCACTGTCAATGTTAACTTTTTATGTAATTTGTTTTAATGTTTTACACCTGTTATTCTTGTTTTTAACGAACCATTTTTCCACTCAATTAAACTATTGAATATGTACACCGATTGTTCTGCTTAATTTTGGTCCTCACTTCACTATTACGTTGTTTATAAATTATTTTTACGGAGCAAATCGAAACACGTCTGTTGTCAATTCGAGCGTATAGCTATCTCTATCTTTAGGACGTAGGTACCAGGGTCCAAACCTAAATCCTTCCGGATCTAAATTACTTGATACAAATTAAATTTGACTACTGATATCGCCTTTATTCCACGAAAGGGTAGACAAAGGTGTACTATTGTACACCCACATTTCGCCGAAGCTGGAACTTAGTAAGATCGTTTTCTGAATAGCGACTTTGAAAACACAAGTCGGTTGTTTAAGTGAGTAAGTTTAAAATTAAACCTTATTTTGTGGGTTGTAACGTTAGTAATTGGAACTGGCAGACTAACGAACTGCCTGTCATTAAGTTTCAATGAGATATTTGTAACGCAAGATTGCTATAATATGTCTGTGTTAGTTTTAGTATGAGAATTACTCATGCTTTAGAAAAGATTGGTCTGTCAGCGATGTTAGTAATGGGGTTGACTGAAGGCCAGTGTTGCCAGATCGACGTATCCTACGTATACTGGTGCATCCCACAAAATGGCGAAATCTATTTTTTTTATCTCTATTACAGAAAAACCAAATAACAATACCTGACCCGGAATCGAACCTAGGCCAATGAGGCAGTAAAAGCATTGATAATATTGAAATATACTGAAAAAAAAAAGATTGTTGAACAAGTGCGAATTTTACTTGTTTAAGTATTTCATGTTTAATCCTAAAAAGAAAATTATAATACCTATAAACCATACATGATTATTGGCGATAAAGTCAACATGATCAAAATATTGATAATCACACATTATTTTTCCTAATAACTAACTTGTTTGAAACAGTCATTTCAGTTATCAACTCAGATGGTATGGTTTATTTAAACAACTTCACTGATGAACACGATTAAGAACTTATTTATTTTTGGTATGATATTTGTTTAAATCAGTGATAAAGTTAGCTTTATTGCTAGCAAACAAGTAGCTTTATGTTCCCATATATGAACATTTTACTTGATAAAAGCTAACAAAAACTTTATGGCAGCCATAATATTTTTTTTTTTCAGTTTAGGTGAATAACAGTAAGTTACGAATGAAATAATAATGTTATTATTATTTTTATATTAACACTAAAGAGCCCTGCTATATATATACGCCTTCATTTTTTCTGTCGTAGTGTGGTATCAGCCTGTTATGTCGAGCATTTATTCGGCGCACGCCAGTAAAGCTCCCAATCGGCATGATTGTTTCCGATCTTCAACTATCATCGTTATATTTCAGCCAATTTACACAAATCCTCAAATAATTATACACTTAAACCTTCCTCATTAATCACTCTGTCTATTGGTGAAAACCGCATGAAAATTCGTCCAGTAGTTTTTGAGTTTATCGCGAAAAGACAGACAGACAGATAGTCGCGGCGGGGGACTTTGTTTTATAATATGTAGTCATATTAACATGGATATAATGATAACGTCGGCTATATGAATCACGGTATATTGATTATGTAATCAACTTTGATTACTTTGTTGTGTTGGCGAGTGACTCATCAAATAGACTCGTACCTTCAGTAGGCATAACCATTATTTTTAAACATGACCTTGATAAATTTATTCCACCGTAATAGATACAGGATTGATAAAGGAGTTTATATACATTTATAGTTCTAGATAACTGAAGGATTCATTAATTTATTAAGACAGGAGGCTTCTACTTCTGTAAAGTCGATACGTGTTGTCACATTGCGTCTACTCAATAATGAGTTAAAAGACTAGGTTCCCGCAATACAGCAAAAAACCCAATGTGGTGGATTGTTTATATAAAATCGTAATATTGGAAGTCTATGACTTAAATTTACCCAAAAATACACAAAATAATATACAATAACAAGGCCAGTACGCAGAAACAATCCCTAACGCAACAGCTGTTACAAAAAGCATTTGTTCACCTCAAAAAATATTCCTGTTGAAATACTAAGTTTTTATTCAGCGCAGAAAGAGCGGGCAATCAGCATAATGTCAGCATTAGTGGAGAATCGCGTGTGTCTGACCAAATGTGAGCATTGACCCAATTTCTCTTAGGAGTATTATTATGTAGGATTTTTTGTTTGTATACTGAGTTGCAGGGGTGGTAAATCTTTTGATATCGGCTTGCTAAGATTCTTTTTTGTGATAAATAATTATTTTTGCTAACGATAAAAATATTACTTCTATATTTTTATAAAAAAAACGTTAAATTATAAAAAATTAAAATACCCTGTAAAAACCAAAAATAAAATGTCGCTTATAATAAAAATGCAAATAAAATACCGCTAAAATAAACAAGAGTAGGAATATAGCTTGACCACGATTGACAGACCGATTGGTGATAGCAGCATTTGACAAATACCTTTAGTCACCTTTTATGACTTGTGACAGCCAGGGTTAGAGGGTTATTTTTTTACTGTAAGCTGCATGGCTAATGATAACCATTCTAAAGAAATCAAAACTATCTTCATCATCCTAGTCTTCACCAAAATGTTGTAGTCAGTTGTACGCTTGCCTTCCAAGCGGGACTGTTGAGTTTTTGAGATTATGTCTACGTATCAGAATAATCATCATCATCATCATCATCATCAGCCATAAGACGTCCACTGCCGAACGAAGGCCTCCCTCAAGGGGGGTTTGCCATAATCACGCTTTTGCCACGCTTGGCAGGCGGCTTGGGGATCGCAGTGGCTCACCGATTAGTGAGAGGACGCTGCTGCCCGTCCTCCGGTGTCTGGCCGCAGTTTTAAGACGTACCCGGGTCCTATCAGAATAATGGTAATTACCAATCTAATAATCGTGCATTGATAAAGAAAATTATCGTGAGGACCACCACCACACCAAGCCAGCGTGGTGGACTAATATTTAGCCGTCTCATTCTAAGAAGAGGCTTCTGCCCAGCAATAGGACAGTAACGGTCTGAATTATATTATATTATTATACCTATACAACTTCAAATCTAACAAGATGAGTTTGAATGTCAGTATAACCACGCTAGGACTGCTTTTACACCAGTTATCAAACGTTTTCAAGCATTTGAGTGTTCGTGACGACTGTACTAGAGATACCGATGCGTAGCAATGGTCGTAAACGAGGCATGACAGCAAACCTATCGTCGTAAAATTTTATTATCAAAAATGCCATAAGTTTACATTTACCTACTCAAAACATTTGAATTTGGAATTCAATCAATCCTGCATTATGACCCAATTCAATCTATGACAGGGTCACAGGCCATTTTGGATTTTGGACGTCCATATCTAATCTGTTTGGTCAGTTTGTTCCTAAATCTAAACAAATAGTCTGTTAGAGAATTCTACGTAGGAGGCCGAAATTAAAAGCCCAGTAGATGGCTATAGGCTCGCCCCCTATTACAAGCTATTAAATAGCCTTCGTCCTCTCACTAATCGGTGAGCCACTGCGATCCCCAAGCCGCCTGCCAAGCGTGGGGATTATGGCAACCCCCCTCCGCCCCGGGGAGGCCTTCGTTCAGCAGTGGACGTCTTTTGGCTGATGATGATGATGAAATAGCCCTTTCACTGGAATTTGGCTGTACATTTCTGCTTAACAACAAGTATACAGGTGTCGTTGCTGTAAAATTCCATCACCTGCCACAGGTTTACCATCCCTGGTTGAAGTGAATGGTCGATTGGGTAATATCTATATGCTATGTTAAAGGCTATAGGGTTTGATTGAGGAAGTATGTGCGTGAATTCGCTTGTAAGAATTAAGTATAGAGGAAAACGGAGCTTCAATGTAAATGTCTGATTTTATACATGCGCAGTGGACAAGGGATTTATCAAAGTAATGTGAATTAATTATTGATTTATTGTTTGTTTTTTAGGCCGAAAGGACTTTTGCTGTACCTACTACAGTTTCGTTTTTCTTTTTTGGTGAGCATAAACAATGCTTTTTCTTTTAACCATGATAGTGGTTTTTGTTTGAATAGTCAAAACGTTATTTTTAGTATTATAGTAAATAAATAAATTCAATCCACTACTGTCCCACTGCTGGGCAAGAGTTACAGAATGAGAAGGGTTAGGCCATCGTCCACTACGCTGGCTCGCTGCGGGTTGGCGGACTCCACACACCATCAAGAACTTTATGGAGAACTCTTAAGTGTGCAGGTTTCCTCACAATGTTTTCCTTCACCGTAAACGCAAGTGATAATGAAATATTGATCCTCAAATTAGCTTTATTATATTTTTATCTTAAATTGTTACCAAAATTATGTCGGACTCCTTGAACTTTGACGGGTGTCAATCTTTAGACAGAGTCAGTAGACCTTAAAACAGTTTTTTAAAGTTTATCAGCAGTACCATCTGTATTATAATTTTTTATTAGTTGAAAATCCTACTATAAAGTTAAATTTTTGTTAGATGATGTTCAGTATCAAAATATTCAGCATTACGCATTGTTTTCTTCACTCAGACCCATTACGCACGCGGGCAGTTTTTTATACAGATTTGGAGCGCGCTTCTCCGGATTTGTACATTTCGACAGTGTTGTTTCGCATGTACAATTTAATCCAGCTCAGGGGATTAAATTTTACATTTTACAGCACAACATTAATTTTGTATGAAGGTGTGTTGTCTAATTCTGGTGTTGAATAACATGTGTGATGTTTGAGTTATGGAGGCTTTTATATAATTATGTTTTGTTGTGTTGTGTAGAATCGCAATTAAATAATTATAATGTTTCTCGGTTATGCATATGCATGTTTAATAATAATATCACTGCTTAGTGCATAAAGTAGATTATTGGATGGCCTACATGGGTTCAGATGAGATGACAGTAAGCTCGCCCAATAAAGTTGCCAAGTGAAATAAAATAGCATTACATTATTCTACTTAAACTGTATCTTTCACGGAACACAATATTTAAATATACATCAGTCGACACAGGATTTTGCTCATCTGGCACAAACACAGTATAACCCTGATAAATTCAAATTCTATAATAAACTTCAAATGAACTTATTACATGAATAAATAGCAATGGTAAAAATAAAATCATATATTTTGGGGTATAATACAATACAAATCCACTTTATTGCTCATCAAAAAAAATGAAATTTTCGTATTGTTTCCTTGACATAATTGTATTCCGGGTTTATTATAATATAAAGTGGGTATATTTTTCGAATATAAAATGGTAAAATGTGGGTACCAAGACATGATCACTTATAAATCTACCCGCATTATTTTTAATTATTTTGCACGCCGGCGCTCGGGCAGTCGCGATCTCGCAGTGCGAAAGTGTTTCCAGATTATTAATTTTTATTATAATTACTTCATCAATCAGATTAGGAGTTATAAGGATGGTACTTATAGCTAAATGTGAATGTGTAAACGATGTTTGTTGTGCTATATTATATTTAAGTGTAATATTAAAGCGTAGTCTGAGAGCAAGATGACGGGATGAATGCCTTCGGTTATCAATTTTGTTATTGCGCACGCGTTTGTGTAGATTTAGTTATTTTCATCGTACGCGAGTTTTAGGCTGCGCATAACTTGCTGTGTTAGTGGTGTATTTATAAGTCATGTGTTGGTACAAGGATATTAGTGAAACAATAAGTGAAGAAATAGTGTTTTAGTGGTAGAACGTGATGAAAACTCAGGTGTTCACAGTCCAGCTGCGGTAAGTAATAAATGAAATATCGACTGTGAACTGGCAACTGGTACTATCTCATTTTTGACAATATTACAGGATTAAGAAGAAACTATTGACCGCGTTGTGCATGCAACGCGTTCGATTTTAGTAAAAATTCGATTAATTCGATATTGGCGTCTAATTTTGATTGAAGTCAAATATGCTTTTTACAGCGCTGCCGGGTATGAAATAGTTTAGAATATTATAACCAAGTAAAATCCTCATAAAATCGAGATAGGACATGTTGACAGTTCCCAGTCGATATGTCAAATATTTATTATTAGTTTTATGTCGAGCACATTGATTTACCTTAATCCCTTGAACTACATAACTGATTTGAAAATTCTTTTACTATATTAAACGGTTATAATTTAGTTCACGGTCTATGAAATGCAATCTATGTTGACGACACGCTTGGCTTAGTGATTGAACAATCGACTGCTGCGCTACGTGTCGCTGGTTCGATTCCCGCATGGAACAAATATTTGTATGATCTACAGATATTTGTTTCGGGTCTGTGTGTATGTCCATGTGAATATTTGTGTTTGTAAACGCACCCACGAAATAGGAATTATTCCTAGAGAAGGGCAACGTTTTTATAAAAAATAAAAATCTCAACGCGATATTGAAGATTGTATCTAGTAAAAATCAACCACGGGGACGAGTTTGCAGATAATATTTATATATGAAATTCCGGGTGGGCCTGTGTTTGTAATTCTTTTCCTCTTAGTTGGGCTTGATCGATTTTGAGATTTTATTTTTGTGCAATTTACCTGAATGGTTCTTATCTATAATACGGTAGATGACTACTAGTCACCTGAGTTACTTTTTATGAATTGTCAGAAACGACATTTTGTTCTAAAAATGTTTGGAATACTAAGGCGTGACGTTATCGTTTTTCATTGCCATTGACATACGTAGGGTGTGATTATGATAAATTAAAAATTGAAAACGCCAAAGATAAACAAGAGATTAAGTTTTACTGAGTTTTTAGAAGGAAAACTATTTACCAAAGAAGATTTCAGAATTTATTTTTGGTGCAGTCATCTAGCCTATTTTGACGCTGTTGTCGAGATCCACAAAACAAAATACAAGCAGACAAAGTTGAGGGCCTGTTGCCGTCTTGTATTTTATAAATTTTGGTCTCTGGCCGCTTGATGCTTACTGAATTAATAGATGTTGTCATCTATATGGCTAAATGTAAGACGCGTTATAAGGCGTTATCTCCATAATTTCCCCATCAGAAAGTATATCTTTATACCCCAAACATTGTACAGACTTTCCACCATAACGTAATAATAAATACAAAATAATGTTTCCATTTTTGCACCACTTAGCGATAACCTCGCCCATCGTGTTTGACAAATACGTTCGCACCGCACATTACAACGTTATAGCACGTTGTAGATATGTGCACTGTATATACACGGTGTTCCTCTCAACCACACTCAGATGAGTGCAATTTGTACTGGACGTTTTTTGTTAAGTGGTAACAATCACATGGTAATGCTGTCAATCAGTGTGTGTTACAATGATTGCACTTATCACTTAGACTGGGATATTTTAGAATCGTTTAGCTTGTGGTAGGCGATTTTTTTTTTTAATAAGTAACGTCCCATATCCTTACATTACGCCGGTATTCCACGAAGGTTAAGGCAGAGATGTACACACACAGTAGAACCCACATTTCGCCGATGCCGTTATTGAGTTCTATGTAATAGGGGGCGAGCCAATTGCCATCTAACGGTCACAGCTCCAGACTCCGTGCTGTTACTGAGAATTTCCATACACAAAAATCTAATCACACTTTGCCCGACCCAGGAATCGAAACAAGGACCTCACGCTCAGCAGTCGCGCTTACGACCAATGAGGCAGTCCAAGTTTTAAAAGTTTTTTTTTTTTTTTACAATTGGGACAATATTATTGGGACAATAGTCTAGATGACTACATCAAAAATAAATTCTGAAATCTTGTTTGGTAAATTGTTTTCCTTCTAAAAACTCAGTAAAACTTAATCTCTTGGGTTATCATTGGCGTTTTCAATTTTTAATTTACCAAAATCATACTATAAGTATGTTAATGGCAATGCAAAACTATGACGTCACGCTTTTGTTTTCCAAACATTTTTAGAACAAAATGTTGTTTTTGACAGTTCATAAAAAGTAAATCAGATGACTAGTAGTCGTCTACCGTATTCTCAAGCTATTAGAGATATAACAAAACACTATCGCGGATTACCGTTGAACTACCTTTTTTTGAATAGGTACCCATAATTAGGGATGTTACGGAGCTTCGACTCCGAATCCGATATGTCGGAACCTCCGATTAAAATGACACCTCCGAATCCGGCTCCGGTTCCGATATATCAAAACGGAGGTATATATCGGAGTTACAAGTTATGACTTGCTATCGCTGCAGCGCTACCGAGCGCTTTCTATGTGACACTGATAACTGACTGAGTATATGTGTTCTGTGCAACTGATGAACGAAGAGTGAACGAGTTGCGACACGTTTTTTCTTTTTTATTTATTTACATTTTACATTCGTAGATTTGCTCCGACTCCGACTCCGATTCACCTCCGACTCCGCGGAGGTCACTACGAGAACCTCCGACTCCGATAAATCCACCTCCGTAACATCCCTACCCATAATATCGTTAGAGATATTGTATATTTCCTTATAATACTCGACATGCGAGGGACTCGTTGCTATAGAGTTACCCGATTTGTCGATCTGCGAGGTTAAGCAGCACTTGCCACTGTCAGTCCCTGGATGGGCGACCATTTTTCGCACATAGAGAACCCTCCGTGCCTCGGAAAGCACGATATACAATTAGTCTAGCGCGTCATATAAAGACCTATGACAGTCGTTAAGGGTGTCAGCAGCCGAAAAGACTGACAACCAATCTAATCAGAGTATCAGTGTTCCACTAGTAGTTTAGTGGGAAAACGGTAGGCTCCCAATGGGACGCAGACGAACTAGCAGCTCAATGCCTTAAAAAGAAAATATATATATATATACCTACCTATATTCAAAAACATACAAGAGAGGTTCCGCGATGAAAATCGTGTTTGACAAATGCGCTCTCACCGCACATTACAACGTTATATCCCCGTTTCCCTCCCGACCGCACGTGAATGAGTGCAATTTGTTTTAGCTAATTTTCTCTGATGTGGCGCACAGAATTGTAAGCGGTTACATTCATTGCACTGACGTCATTCAAGGCCAATGATACTAAAAAAGCCACATTGGATAAATCATTTATTTATTTATGTACACACCAGAAAACACTATGATATAAATGTAAAAATGAAACATAAGCACAAAGGAATTACTTATTTCTTAAGAAATTTCTTCCAGTAGTCCCGCGACAGGAAATATATATGACAGACACGTAGACACAGTGTGTAAAAAGAATATAAGAAAACTGTTAAATATGTAAACTTAACCAATCATGTGATTTATATTATTATTATTGTACAAATACTTATAAATAAATTCAGACCGTTATTGTTTCATTTCTAGGCAAGGACCTATTGTCAGAATAAGAAGGGTTAAACCTAAGTTCAAGGAATTGGACCCACGACCCCAAGCTCGGCCACTGGACAGGCAGCTACTAAGCCACTGAGGCAGTTAAAAAACAACTCGGAAATTAATACGCTTTTACATAAATTCGTTTGACAAATGCATTTGCTCTATCAATATGTCCACCACTACGCTGACCTGGCGGGTTGACGGACTCAACCACTGCACACAGAAAAAACTCAATAACCGAATTTACCCGACCTTGTAATAGGACCCCAAACTCAGCGTCAGCACAGTTAAAAGACCAGTGAGATAGTAAAAAAAAAATCTCGGAAATTAATACACTTTAATTGCAATTTGTTTGACAAATGCATTTGCCCCATATACATTATGTCATAATGGATCAGTGTTACTCTAAACCACACTGAAATTAGTTCTATTTGTTACTACCCCTCGTTCCTAATGGGTTGTTAGGATTAGCGTTAGTGGTTACACTCAGTGCACGCTCTATCCTATTGACCAACCATCCTCTATAGACCGACATATAGTATGTATGTTTCTACACAAATAGCTGGTCAAAATCTCTCAATGGTCACTAGCGTGGCTGCTTTGTGTGCGGTGCTAAATTTGATTCCCAGGACGTAATATTTTACTTAGATTTTTTTTGGAAAGTATATTTCCCTTTTTTTCTTTTTTAAAAAACGTTGGTCTGCACTACGAATAATTCCTGTATCGTGGGTGCGTTTACAAACACATATATTTACATGGACGCACACCCAGATCAGTAACAACAAGGAACATACAAATATTTGTTCCGTATGGGAATCGAACCGTGGAGGGTTTGATTACTGTACGGAACAAAATATATTTGTATGACTGGGTGTTTATGCATGTGAATATTTTTTGTAAATGCATTTTTATTATTTGGTTTTATATCGATTCTTTTTTACATTGATAAAAATATTCTCGGCTGGAGGCTCTTCTGGTCTCGCCATTAGCCCGTAGACTCCTCCCTCTCCTGGTTATCTCTTGTATCGTGTATACAGTTTAAATATCGTTTTTAACTGTACCAACGATATAAAAGAAATTCTGATATCATCACACATGCACGCAGCGGCGTGTTTTTAGACAGAGAAGGCAGAAATTTTTTAAAAGCTTCGAAAGATCCTACTGCTTGTTGGTTTTGGTTCGTAGTCTTGTCGATTAAATAATGATGTATATGATTTGCCACCTCAAATATATTATAATAAATATTTATCTGTGTCATTTAGGCTAGGCGGTGTCTTTTTGTCTTTATGAACCGCACGCCACTGCATGCACGCCCGGTTCTGTTAATACTTCACTCGTGCGGCAATCGAACCCGCAATACGTAAGCCAAAGCCACTGCACCAGTCCCTAAAGCTGTAAAGGACAACGCTCAGGATTAAGATGAAGTAGAAGAGCATACAGCTGTTTGCAATATTCAGTTTCTGCAGCGTTAATTAAGGCTATATTCATAACGATGCAAGAGAAATTTAGCTAGTCGCCGGCGAGGTACAGCCTTTATGAGATGCAGGCTATATGTAGGTAGGTTGTATAGGTATGTCTGTGTCCTCAAGTGACTTGAGAACAACCTTTAATATTTTAAAGCGCAAAGTGCGTTATAAGCAAACGCCTTGTGTTATGGAAACATGTTCTTATTTTGTCCAAATAGTGTTTGAATATTTGTCGTAATTATGCTTATTTATTTTTTATACTACATTTTGGTATATTGTGGTAGCTACATAGCTACCGCGCAGATCGGTTAATCTTTGAGGTTAAACAGCGCTCGACGCGGTCAGTTCTTGGATGGGTGACAATTTTTCACAAATCGAGACCCCTTCGTGCTTCGGAAAGCAAAGCAAAGCACGTTAAGCAGTTGGTCCCGGGTGTAATACGAAGGCCCATGACAGTCGTTACGGTTGTCAGTAGCCCGAAAAGTCTGACAACAAGTCTAACTTTAGAGTATCAGTGTCTCCCAGTTACTGGGTGGCGGAGGTAAGAAGGCAGTCGCTCCGTGTAAAATACTGATATTCAGCTGCAACCGTTTAGATTGGAAGCCGACCCCAATGTAGTTGGGAAAAAGGCGAGACAAGAATTATGCTTATTTATTTTAACTCTGTAGATCTATCATGTATTCGAGTTTTTGTTTTGGTAACCAAACTATCCCACTGCTGGGCAATGGCCTCCATAAATGTATAAATTAGAATGTTATAATATTAAGTCACAATGAGATAGATGCCGGGTATGCACCGCATGAGGAT
This sequence comes from Shargacucullia verbasci, assembly GCA_947562105.1. Taxonomy (NCBI): domain Eukaryota; kingdom Metazoa; phylum Arthropoda; class Insecta; order Lepidoptera; family Noctuidae; genus Shargacucullia; species Shargacucullia verbasci. Next base: position 2,275,160 of record OX387283.1, read on the forward strand.
GAGGGTACTGAGGGGTCTTGGCGTTGAGTACACACACAGTATTAGAAAACTAAGAATCAATTCAAATTTTCACTAGAACCGCAGCCTAATTACGTAAAAATTGCGACAGTCACACGACAGCAGTCTCACTGTCAGCCAATACATATATGACACAAAAATGACGTTTGACAGATGCTATCGCGCGATCTTCGCCTATTGCAAACTGATTGCTACATCGGTAATTAAGCTGCCGGCAGCCTAATTACCGATATAGCGACAGGCGTAGATCACGCGACAGCTTCTGCCATACGTCATTTTTGTGTCATATAATGTATTGGCTGACAGTGAGATGCTGTCGCGTCGCTGTCGCTTTTTTACGTAATTAGGCTACCAGTATATTTAGTTAAAAATAGGTAAGCGAAATGTCATTATAAGCGAACTCATTGTATCCGAATGTTTTTCATAGAAGTTTATGTGAAAATCAAACTTCACATGATTTTACGTCTTATTAAGTTATTCAGTATAGCCGGATTATAATTATAATCGGATAAATACTGCATAAAAGTCTGATAAAGTTCTTGTGCCTGTCAAATTTCACGTGGATGAAATAAAATGGCATGTGGCCTGTATTCCCCGAAGCGTTAGGCAAAGGTGTGCTATTGTACACTCGCATTTTGCCGATGCTGATTTTGAGTCCCATGTAAAAGTTCCAGACTCCGTGCTGCTTGTGAGAATTTCCATACACAAAAACCGAATAACACTTTGCCCGACCAGATCGTCGAATATCGCGAGGTTCTAGGTTCGATTCTCGAGTCGAGTAAAGAGGGTTTGTCATGCCGACTAATAAAAGCGACTTAACGACGGAATCAGGTTAAATTTCACAAACAATATTTTTAACTAAAATTTATTTTGAATGCCGCTACTTGTGTACATAAAAGCCCAAAATAATCCAAATGCAAAGTAACTTATATTATAAAAGTTATACGATTAAACTAAGAGATTTCCTTTGACGATATAATTCGTTCAAATTGTGAAGAGGGAGCTTTTGTTTAGGCTTTTAGCTCTCCAGTAATTGCTTTAAGCTAGTTGTAGATTAGGGATTAGGGTACAATGAGACTGTCAAGTACATAAATATACAACGTTCCTTAAAAATTCCTATCCTACTTAATATTATAAATGTGAAAGTTTGTGAGGATGGAAAAACTAATGAAAGGATCTGGATGAAAATTGGCACAGAGATAGATTATAGTCTGGAATAGCACATAGGCTATTTTTATCCCGAAAAAAATGTATGGGTTCGTAATCCACGCGGGCGAAGCCGCAGGCGGAAGGTAGTACGTCTATATAGCGACTCATAATAATACTATGTGTTTTAATTTAGATCCTGGGTTCGATTTCCGAGTCGGGCAATGTTATTGGGTTATTCTGTAAGTATGGATATTCTCAATAGCAGCACGGAGTCTGGAACCTATTAGATGGAAAAAGGTTCGCCCTCTATTACATAGGGCTCAATAACAGCATCGGCGAAATGCGGGTGTACACCTCTGCCTAACCCTTCGGGGATACCGGTGTGATGCTATGTTATATTATGTTTTAATTTAAAAAATCCTTACGACTTTATTCAATTACTTTCAAAATTATTTGTATATCTAATTTAGTTCTCAAAAATTCCATTAAAATTTATTTAAAAAAATAAAGCTACTATTTCAAACTAATTTTAACACTACGAGCGTGCTACGCCAAAGAGACTTAATTTCGTAGCTGCTACGATGCGCGTAGCAGCTACGTATATTCTGTAGCGCTAGCGTCTACGAACAATAAAGTGTTTTAATTTTAATTACCTAGATGTAGGGATATCTTACAAGGTCGTTTCAAGTCTCTTTGAGAGTTTCGTACATTGAATGTAATTTTCATATAGCCTTTTCTCAGGCTGTTGCTAGGATACGCGTGCTTGGAAAACAAGTTGTGCGCTTATTAACGTTGCTAGTGCTTTTTACATGTTCTATCCTAACTTGAACTTCAGCGGGTTTTCGGAAACGAGAACAATGTTTACTTCATTTGAATATAGCATTTAATACTATGATTCAACATGAAGTAAAATGGAAATTAATCTGTCCACTAACGTCTTGAATATGGGGTCTCATCCCAGAATTTGAAGTGTTCATTTGTAGTCCACCACGTTGGCCTGGTTTGAGAAATATATGGTGGACACTCAGGTGTACAGATTTCCTTACAACATTTTCCATCGCCGTTAATTCACGTGTTTATGAAATCGTGACGTGAATTGAATATGAATGTTGATGACTTACAACTCAAACCCTGCATGAAAGGCAAGTGTTCAATTGCAAAACAAGCACTGCGATACATATTTTACCCCTTATTTTACCCCCTTAGAGGTAAAATTTCCAAAAATCCTTCCTTAATGGATACTTACAACATAAAAGGCATCAACTGGCAAAATTTCAAGCTTGTAGCTCCAAGGGTTTAGGCCCTGCAAATGAATCAGTCAGTCAGGACAAGTAATTATATATGTATAGATAGATATTAGTACTAGCCACTACGCCGTATAACTTAGCCAAGTTAAATAAGCATTTAAATGTTTGTGGTCCGCTAATTTAAGTTATATGGCTATCGTGAATTATTGTTCAGTTCGAATTGTTTAAAATTAGTTTGGAAAGTGTTCGAAATTGTTATAACAATAACAACCATTTTCAAACTAATTGGAACACTGAACATTGTTTGATGTCGTTTTGAGGGTTAAATAATTGAACAACAAAAAGTTTAATATTGTTTTATTATTTTAAAGATTGATTAATATGATTCCATTTACATGAATATAAAGTACAGTCAGAGTTAAGATTAGCTGTAGATTTCGCTTTAAGTAAGAAAACTATCCAATAGGGAATATGAATGAAAAAAATATTTGTAATCTAACCAGTTAATCGAAAAAAATACATAAATATCATACCATTAGTGAAATCATAATCAAAATTGATCGAAAAACAAACGAGATATAATCAATTTAAACGAATATTGCTGTCTCTTTCGCAAAAAACACTGTTTTCTATGGCAGTTCTATGGGCGTGATGTTATTTGACGTCAGATGACACGTCGGACCTCTCTTTCTAATTCGTCACTTCAATGCTTTATAACTTTATCGCTGATGAAGATATTTTAAAAATTCTTTCACCATTATTTACTAGAGATTATACATATTTTATTGAGCAAAAAAAAAAAACATGCGCATTCCCCATTATAACCAGTGGCGTGCAGTGCAGTGCAGTGGGTAGGCAGTGTCTTTTTGTCGTTATGCACCATAACGACAAAAAGACACTGCCTACCCTACATAACTCAGATAAATATTTATAATAAGTTATTTGAGGTGGCGAATCACATACATCATTATTTAATCGACAAGACGAAGAACCAATACCAACATGCAGTAGGTATTATTGGTAAATAAGCTTTTAAAATTTTCTGCCTACCCTGTCTAAAAACTCTGTGCACGCCGCTGAATATAACATAACATCATAGGATCACGCCAGTATTCCCCGATGGGCTAGACACACAAGTAAGTACACGTGTGCTTAACCCTTTGAGGAATACATCCACATACTACACACCCAATATACTTACTATTGTACATCCTCATTTTGCCAATGTCGTTATTAAGCCCCACGTAACAGAGGACGAGCCTATTGCCATCTCGTGGGCACATTTCCAAACTATGAGCTGCTACAGAGAATTTCCAAACCCGCGTGATACTATGCTGTATGTGTTAAAAAAAAGATTCGCGTCCAACGGTCGACGAGTCGACATCTCCTGAGGATGTCCCGTGGATGGGCGAAACACGTGTCGAGGATCGGTTTGGGTTGCATGTTACATTATATCATCACACCTTCTGCATGTGCATATATTTGCGGGCGGGAAGACGGTGCTGCATGCACCCAAGCTTGAACTAATTTGGCGGAATTAAAACTAAATATTCTAGTTGTATATCTTGTATATCATGGACTAGCTTCCGCCCGCGGCTTCGCCCGCGTAGTTTACTAACCCGTACATTTTCCCGGGATAAAAATTAGCCTATGTGCTATTCCAGACTATAATCTATCTCTGTGCCAAATTTCATCCAGATCCGTTCAGCCGTTTTGGCGTGAAAGAGTAACAAAGATCCATCCATCCATCCATCCATCCTCACAAACTTTCACATTTATAATATTAGTAGTATTAGTAAGATTTCTGCAAAGTAACGTGTGATTCTATTAAAAAAAAGACCTTCAAACCAACACAATAACTTTAAACCGTTTGTATTCAATAAATCTCAATACAAACTGACCATTACTAAGTCAAAACATTCAGCTAAGTATTATACAGTTATTTATTAAGTTATCTAAGTTACCAAGTCAACTGCATCGGAAACTTTGATAGTATTCAAGAGTTTAACAGTTGGTGGTTACAGTTTCGAAATTTTGCTAGCATGTTGGTAGGATTGGGAGCATCTGTTCTTAGTATATTTTTATAAAGGCTAAAGTGTGGTCCACACTGATTGGGGAGTGAAAGAACTCGAAGACTTGGAGGTTTTTGCCCAGCTGTGGGACGATATAGGCTGACAGTAATGAGAAGTTATGTGATGATTTGTATGCTATTCATTAAACAAAAATAATAACATATAAACTTTGTGATAAAATATAAAGTTAGGCGATGAACAAATAAAAAATATAATAAAAAAAATTATATCATATTGTTTTAAGCAGATTCATATTACACAATTTGTTCTTTTAAGGGATTAATGCTTTGAACAATTTTACTGCGAGACTTTTTAGTCAGAGTAGTCATTTGTTTTTAGCTTTTTTATTACTTAAATACGGAATGTAACATATAAAAGACTTGAGGGAGTTCAAAACTGTGTCCGATAGATGGCAGTAGGCTCGCCCCCATTACATATTAAATGTGCGTATTCAAGAATACACATATGCCTGCCCTTTTATAAAAAAAAATTCTACGTCAAGTAGAAATAAGTGTGAGGAGAGGATGACAGACAGGGGAGAAAAGAGATATCATGTTTAATATATTTCTAATTGAAATCTCTTCAATTTGTTTGTCAACAAGACTTCAAAATTAACATTTCTCGAAATTACTCTTAAATTATTTAATTTCACAAAAGTTGGTCATACTTTAATCACTTATATCAGTTCAAAGTCTCAAGCCGTCTGGACAAAGGCAAGTAGCTGTCTCGACTATTGATAGCACTAGACGACTGAGACGGGTGTTAATGGCGACGTTAGATAAACAAATTATCGCTCTAAGTTTGTACTTCACTAATATTTTCAAAGGTATGTTTTAATTTTTTTACCATTTGGTCTACTCCTCCACTTAAGACAAAGTGTGTAGCGACTACCATGCGCAACATGGCAAAAAGTAAAGCGCTATCTATCGGAGTGAAGCTACAACAACAAACCCTGAATCGCACTATGAGAGTTTACAACGATTCTAACACATATATGAATGTCCGACATCAATCGTTGGGCTTCGGCCCGCCAGGCTAACCACCTTGCCTGGTCGGATGATCCTCCCTTTTCAATGGAGGAACACCATACCTCGTTCCTCCATAAAGTGTTGTTGTAGCAGCCGGGGAGTTTATAATTATACCCGAGAGATGGCAAATGGCTCGCTCACCATTACATGTGATTAAATAACAACATCGGCGAAATGTGGGTGTACCTCTCTGCCCTTCAGAAAATATAGCCGTGAAGCTACAAATATTATCACTACATATTATAAAACAAAGTCCCCCGCCGCGTTTGTCTGTCTGTCTGTTCACGATAAACTCTAAAACTACTGAATGGATTTTCATGCGATGTTCACCAATAGACAGAGTGATTCATGAGGAAGGTTTACGTGTATAATTCGTAAAGGTTTTGTGTAAATTGGATGAAATATGACGATGATAGTTGAAGATTTCGGAAAAAATTATGTCGACTGGTAGCTTTACTGGCGTGAGCTGAGTAAATGGTCGACGTAACGGGCTGATACGACACTACGACAGAAAAAAAATGAAGGCGTAAATGCTCTGCTACCCGTGCGAAACCGGGGGGAATCGCTAGTACACTATAAAGAGGAAAACATTATTACATGCAGTCTCATCATTCATTTTTAATCTCGATACAAAACTTCTACTCCGTCGAAATTATCTTCCCTGCAGCAAACAAACCCCCTCTTCATAACTTTAAAAATAAAATGGTTCTTCAGAACTTACGGAGCGCCGTTCAAACTCCCAGCGAGCCTAAATCTAAAAGGATACTAGAAAAGTGCATTTTGTTCTCGAACGTACATCGCTTGCGATAGACTAAAGGTGAAGTTCCCGCACTACAACTTTCAGTATTTTTTTTCGTAGCTCTGATACGGATGTTCGTACATTTGAGGACCAAACTTCTCTGTGAAAACATTTCAGACGAGTTTTTCCGGACGCACCGTCGGCTCACAAATTACTCGGTGACGTCATGCGTTGTTAGCTTTTAACCGACTGCAGCGAGCTAAAAAGGGGTAAAATGTTGATACGTTGGTTTATTTTTGCGTGGCTTGTTCGAAAAATATTATTGTGGTACTGTTTTTCTGGATTATATTAAACGGTTTTCCGTAAGAAAATAACGACCTTGTTAAATCTTCTATGAGACTAATTTACGTAATTAATATTTAATTGCAAAGCAAAGGTACAGATATTCATGTATTCTCCGAAGGGTTAGGCAGAGGTGTACTATTGTACACCCACATTTTGCCCACGTCGTTATGAAGTCCCACGTAAAGCTGCGCTCAAACTGACACGAATCCGCCCACGTGCCCCAACCCTTCGGAGTCATGTATATTGCTTCTATAGAAATATACATTTCTATATCAACAAACGATAGAAACAATCCCATACTTTTCATAAATAAAATATTAATAAGATAGGAACGTGATCTGACCCGGGTACTCGTACGTCTTAAAACTGCGGCCAGACACCGGAGGACGGGCAGCAGCGTCCTCTCACTAATCGGTGAGCCACTGCGATCCCCAAGCCGCCTGCCAAGCGTGGGGATTATGGCAAACCCCCCCTTGAGGGGGAGGCCTTCGTTCAGCAGTGGACATTTTCTGGCTAATTATGATGATAATGAAGATAGGAACGTTGCAATACACAATAAACAATTGCCTGACCTAGGAATCGAACCAAAGACCTCATCCTTAGCGGCCGTACTTACAACCACTAGACCATTGAGGTGGTTAGGTCAAGTCAGGTACAGATATTTTACAAATTTACTATAATTAAAATTATCATTAATAATTATTGACTTTGATTTGCCTGCCTCATTGGTCTAGGTCCTGGGTTTGATTCTCGGGTCAGGCAAAGTGTTATTGGGTTTTTCTGAATGGATATTTCGAGCACGGAGTCTGGAACTGTGCCCGGTAGATGGCAATAGGCTCGCCCCTTATTACATGGAACTCAATAACGGCATCGGCCATATGTGGGTGTACAATAACTATAATACTCTCTACTCTGACTATAATACCCTTTCGTGGAATACGGGCGTGATGTTATGCTCACTAACTCAACTCAACTCACTAACTCTTTTTCCTTTAAACCTGTATGCGTAAACTCATTGAAAACAAACCGCCTTTGTATTTCCACGTCATATTTAAGACCAGACTCTCTTAAAGGCTTTATGTGTTGAACCCGTGTCTACCTAAGTGTCATAAGGAAAACAGCCTTCTTACTTGTAACGAAGGACCAGTAAATCAAGAGTTACACATTGGTTTTTTTTTTTAAACATTGCCCTTCACTATGATTTCTCCTGTATCGTGGGTACAGTTTACAAATATACATGACACATGCACACAACCAGACCCGAAACAACTATCTGTAGATCATACAAATATTTGTTCCGTGCGGGGATTGAATCTGCGACATGTGGCGCAGAAAGCTAATCCCTTAGCCACCACGCCGTGCCGCCATGTTCAGATTTTTGTTTTTTAACCCATGCATTACATAGCCTGCACCTGTATTAGGTCAGAAAGACGTGAATAAATGCATACCCACATTTAACCGATGCTGTTATTGGGTGCCATGTAATAGAAAGTGAGTCTGTTGTTATAATTCCAAAGTTCAGGTTAGTACCGAGAAATTTTCTAAGAGAAGAAAATAACTATAATTTGCACAAACCGAGAATTGAACTCGGGACCTTACCCTCAGCAGTCGCACTTGCGAACATTAGACCAATGAGACAGTCCTATTAATTCCCAATTCTCAGAAACTAACAAATTTTGTCCAAAAACCAGTTAACCAATGATCGTGAAATTCAAATGTTCGTGAAATACGGGTATTATAACAAATCACAAAATCCACGAGCAAAATCTAGCAAAAAATCTACCCAATTATTTGGGCTCAACGCCGATATTTTATCAATCAAACGAACCACGTGGTTCTGCGTCGGGATCGACCTCAAATATTTACCTGAATTACATCGTTTTAATGTGCGGACCCCAAAATGGCGGCGCTACCGGACCGATCAGCTGTGTCGATAAACGTGGGCATTCTGTTTTTGTATTGTTTTGAAGGGTCTATTATGTAAACCTGTCGAAAATTTCGTATGAGAGAATATTTAGCTACTATATGGAAAATTATGCTAATTTCAACAAGCACGGGTTAAATAACGGCGAGTTATTTATAAAACATTGTTTTTCTTTTCGAATATAAACCGAGTTAAAATTCTGTAACACGGTTAAAATATCATGACAAACCAAACATAGAAAATTTGAGTAAAAAGTCACTGAACTACTCTACTCTAGATTATAAGTTTCTCATAATTTCCCGACAGAATAAATGGCCAACAGCAATTAAACACCAAGATGAGCCAATCAACACTATTTCTGATTTCTAACAGAAAACGACCATAAAGACCCAAGTACCCGCAATCAAGACCCAATCGAGCATACAAGTAACAAATCCCCAGGTAATCCTAAGGTCTCTAGACCCTCACTTGGTGTAGACCCGCCCATATCCAGGCTACCTGCAATGCACGTCACGTGTCGAAACGTGACTTCCATTCGGCAACTTGTCTACACGAACGGCTAAATTTTCAAGATTATCTCTAGTACTTTTTGGACGGTTGCCAAAAAGCTGGAATATAGTCGTAGGGAAGTCAGATTTTTTAATTTTCATTGTTCATTCATACTGGTTTTAACTGGTTTAAGCCACTTATTATTGTTGGTCTCACTGGGTTTAAAACTGTTGAACGTAAAGGCAGAACTATTTAAACCGGTTTTCTGCTTTGTTTTGATGTAGATGTATCATTAAAAATCCTATGGCGGCACGGTTGGGATAGTGGTTAAGTGATTGGCTTTCTGCGCTAGGTGTCGCGGGTTAGATTCCCACACGAAACAAATTTTTTTTTTATCACATTTCTCTACTTTTAAACTTCGCTGGGTACAGTTTACAAACATACATGTCACGTGCACACACAACCAGACCCGAAACAACTATCTGTAGATCATACAAATATTTGTTCCGTGCGGGAATCCGCGACTCGCAGCGCAGAAAGCTAATCGCTTAGCCACTGTGCCAACCGTGTCGATATGATGATCCGCAGATAGTTGTTTAAAGTTTGGCTGTGTATGTGACATGTATGTTCGTAAACTGTACTCATGATACAGGGAGAAATACTAGTGTGTGGCAATGTATTAAAAAAAAGTGAATAATATATACGTATGTACTTCATTAATGATAACAATGGATAAAATTGATCCACCAAGCCACGAATACCTTGTGGATAGTGGACTTATGAAGTGAGCGTTAAAGGATTGAGTCACCAGTACCAATTAGCAGGGCCAGGTGACAGTGAGAAGCGACACCACTGGTTCCTACATTTACTGTGAAAATTGTATGAAAATACACATAGTACTTAAACCTGAAGTTTTATAGTGTTAAATTCCTACTGGTAGCGAGCTCTTCGTTTATTCCTATTAATTTCTTAGTTAAAATGGGCCTTGTCTATTGTTATATGATATAGAGAAAAGCAATATAATTAATTACAATATTGTTATGGGTGTGGAAAATTATTTTAAATTATTTTAGTTTAGATAATGTGTACTTAACAATATAATCTCACCACGGTGGTCCGCCTCGACACCACATAATGTAGTGATAGCCTAGTGGTGGAACGTTTGCTTTCCATGCAAGAGGGTCTGAGATAAAACCCGGCTCGCACCTGTTACTTTTCCGAATCACGGTGAAGGAAAACATCGTGGCGAAACGTGCACACCTGAGAGGGCTCCATAAAGTTCTCGATGGTATGTTTAGTTCACTAACCCGCACTACACCGTGGTGGACTAAGACCTACACCTTCTCATTTTGATAAGAGGCCCTTGCCCAGCAGTGGGACAGCAGTCGACTGAATATATTGAATTACTGATAATCTGATACAAGTATCAGTTTATCAGTAAAAAAAATATCGAATGATTCAATAATACACACCTCACTTTACCTTAACCCTTGTTTTCGGCCCTCACGCCACCGCGCCGTTATTCGATACATTTTTATTAAAATTCGCATTTTGGGTCAAAGGCTTTCGAAAACCTGCAAATGGCTACGCGATGTGAAACGTATACAAGTTCTTTTGTTATAAAAGTGCTTTTTGGATCTATATGTAGAGTCGAGTTGTTTTATATGCTTGTGTTATTTAGTCTTGAAGGACAAAACGTTTGTATGGCTCGTTTGTGGAGGTCAAGAATGCGGTCAGATGAGGGTAGATCTTTCTTGGACTGCGTTGCTTTGATTTGGTTTGCTTTGCTACTTTCCTTGTCTTTTATGAGGATTGTTCACTAAAGTAGCAGAGTAAAATATTTTCTGGAATCATTTGGAAAAACTTGTGATCACTCAAACAGATTTTGGAATGTTGAAGAGTTTCAAACGTAGTAAAACCTCAATAAATCATGAAAATATTTATAATAATAGTTTGTTTTCAACATTAAGCACTTTTTGCTTTAAATAAAATGAAAGAAAATTTTAGCACTTACTTTTTCAGTTTCATCAACTTGTGACAGCTTTAAAAAAAATTACAATATGTAATTTTTTAAACATCCCTATAATGTAGTGTTAACTCATGTTCATTTGACAAACTCAAGATGGACCTCTAAAAACAAATGTATAACAAATCCAATCTACCAGTTAAAATCTCCCAGACTAACATGTTGTGGCTAAATATTTTATTGATTCCAAATATTGGGTACCTGTAAATTCTCGTTACCGTTGGTATGCACTCTGGACCAATCAACAAGATGGACGACCAATAGTTATATAGGCCATCGTGACAGCAAGCCCTATCTATCACTGGGAGTCGAGTTTGGCAATATAAAGTCATTAGTTGCCTTTGCCCATCCCCTCAGCCAACATTTAGTTGCCTACGACCCCCATGGGAGGCAAAGGACAGGATAGACGCCACAAACAACATAAAGAGAGGTGAATTATGCACAATATGCCTGAAAAATATTATGCTTCGGGGATCAAACTTATAACTCGTCCTATGCAATATAAAAGTTTGAATGCGGGTAACGTAGAGCCTCTACTTTTCATCTTTTGGTTGTGATTTCCCTGTGTATACTTTTTTTTTTTTTTTCGGAACCCTGTATGATAGATTCTATGTTCATCAATGGATGTATAGGGCTGAGTATTTATTCAGAGTTTGAAGGTTTGTCTATTACATAGACATACTCATAAGACTTACAATCTTTCATCATGGTAGGATTAGAAAAATCTGTCTATTTCATCAATTTGTCTATTTCATAGGGTCACTTATGAGACTGATGATATTTCGTCATGGCATGCGCCTCTTCCTAAGCTGACATTAGTATTTTTCCTGTTCCATACATACAAGACAAAGGTACATTTCATACAAAATGAGCCCGACCAATGACCAATGACCAATCAATTAGACACTGAGCTAACCGAGACATGATAATGTCAATGTCTGCATTCTATAAAAGCTTTAACAATCATTATGCTGTAAATAATAATAGGAAACTGTAGGTACATATATGCTATTGTCAAAGACCGAAAGTATTCGTTTGACAATAAAGTAGAATTCCTACAATTCTACAGAATGCTATCACTATTCTATAAAAGAGGATATATTCTCTTGCCCCAAATACTGTTAGGTATGGTCCCGCAATAAATGGCCGTGTGAGACGAGGAAATTTAACAAAAGTGATTTTAAATCTCGTAGACACAATGTCGGGCGGTTATTACACCGTAGTGTAATAAATACAACTACCGAATGATATTTTGACCATGAAATGAAATGAAATGAAATGAAATGAAATGTAATGAAATGAAATGAAATGAAATGAAATGAAATGAAATGAAATGAAATGAAATGAAATGAAATGAAATGAAATGAAATGAAATGAAATGAAATGAAATGAAATGAAATGAAATGAAATGAAATGAAATGAAATGAAATGAAATGAAATGAAATGAAATGAAATGAAATGAAATGAAATGAAATGAAATGAAATGAAATGAAATGAAATGAAATGAAATGAAATGAAATGAAATGAAATGAAATGAAATGAAATGAAATGAAATGAAATGAAATGAAATGAAATGAAATGAAATGAAATGAAATGAAATGAAATGAAATGAAATGAAATGAAATGAAATGAAATGAAATGAAATGAAATGAAATGAAATGAAATGAAATGAAATGAAATGAAATGAAATGAAATGAAATGAAATGAAATGAAATGAAATGAAATGAAATGAAATGAAATGAAATGAAATGAAATGAAATGAAATGAAATGAAATGAAATGAAATGAAATGAAATGAAATGAAATGAAATGAAATGAAATGAAATGAAATGAAATGAAATGAAATGAAATGAAATGAAATGAAATGAAATGAAATGAAATGAAATGAAATGAAATGAAATGAAATGAAATGAAATGAAATGAAATGAAATGAAATGAAATGAAATGAAATGAAATGAAATGAAATGAAATGAAATGAAATGAAATGAAATGAAATGAAATGAAATGAAATGAAATGAAATGAAATGAAATGAAATGAAATGAAATGAAATGAAATGAAATGAAATGAAATGAAATGAAATGAAATGAAATGAAATGAAATGAAATGAAATGAAATGAAATGAAATGAAATGAAATGAAATGAAATGAAATGAAATGAAATGAAATGAAATGAAATGAAATGATTTATTTTGCAATTAGGATTTTTCAATCACTTTTACACGTCTTTTTTAAACTAGATGGCGTCGGCATTTCCTATGACTATCCCTGAGAAGAAACGCCGATACAAACTCAGGGGTCAAAGTTATTTTAAAGTCCAGACAGATTGTAATGATGTAAAGGTTTATGTGAGACAAATATAGGGTGGAATAGCCTTTTGAAGAAAGTGCCATTACTATTTGAGCTAACCTGTCGCAACAGAGTGCAAGCATGCATCAGTTATCGTGAGAATTAATGAAATGAAGAGCGCACATTTACAATGTATAGCGGCTATATATAAGAAATCATTTCAATTTAAACGACATTACAATATCAAAATAATGAAGTAAATAATATAATAATTAATGGCAAAAATTGTATGGTAAAAAATGGTAAAAAAAAAGGAAAGGCTAAAGAGCGGTTCAATACCAAGCGTTTTTGTCATCTAAATAGTCCGAAATTTTATAGTATCCTTTTTTACAAAGTTTAGATTTAATTACAATTTTGAACTTCTTTAATGTTAAATTACGTATATCATTGGGAAGTTTATTGTAAAAGCGTATACATTGTCCCATGAACGAGTTGCTTATTCTGTGGTATACCAGCCTTAACTCTTATGTTTTTGAACACTATCAAGCTTTCATCAGTATAATTTAGATGATGGCCGTATGTTCTGATTTGTGAATGTCTGCTACCTATGCTTCTATCTTTGCCATCCAAATTTTTAACTTGTAATTTCTCCAACATCCGTGGCTAGTGTTTGATGTATGATAAACTAACACATACAGTTTTAAATAGAATTTTGGACGTATCATTCTTCTTCATCATCAGCCAGAAGACGTCCACTGCTGAACGAAGGCCTCCCTCAAGGAGGGGTTTGCCATAATCCCCACGCTTGGCTTGGGGATCGCAGTGACTCACCGATTAGTGAGAGAATGCTGCTGCCCGTCCTCCGGTGTCTGGCCGCAGTTTTAAGACGTACCCGGGTCAATCATTCTTCTTATAGTGGTAGAAAGATTAGCCAGTGAGTAATCGTGGTATTGAGGTTGACTGCTTCGGGTGCGCCGGACGATCTCAGGTTCATCACTCATGGAGGCTCTGTCCTGTCATAAACTGAAACGTTAGTCATAATATTAAATTATTTTTATTGTATGACCGGTGTAACAAGCGGTCATATTAAAAGGAATTCAATATATTACCGTTATAACTTTTAGATTCCACTTTATCAGTTCTCAACATATTTTATGCACGTTTAAAAATCCTCTCTCTTCTTCCATTGTTGTTTTATGTTCATGACCGTATTCCTTCTCGGGATGGCCAGAATTATAGGCGGTAACAATATTAGATGTATGTAAGAAAACTATAGTGTCGATATTACTTATGAAGCTCGTGACTCAGTGGCGACCAATCAGATTGAGCAAGGTTAATCCACGCTTACCGAGGGGTTAGAGCAAAGATGGGTGACCGTTCACGTAAGGGTTCGAGGTCACACGTAAAGTTGTGTTTCATTAAACTATCGACGGCCAGCGACACACGCGCCTAGTAACGGACTTTCAAAGCAACGGGTCGAGGCTTTGATACCCGCACTAAATCAATAATTGTATGGCCCACAGATACTGAATCCAAGTCTGAATCTATGTGCCATCCGTACCTAAAATGGACTTGAGAAATACTTGAATATGAACTTAATTTGTTTTTGATTATTTTGAGATCATTTTTTTCATAAATACTGTCAAAGACTAAACGTGAACTTACTTACGCCTGAACAACTTTTAACACATTTCTGTAGGTACCTTTTTTGCCAAGCCTAATGGGCCAACACCTTGTTACCGAGCTCTAAGTGGAAACTCACTATTTCAAGTACTTTTTGAACAAGTCAAGCGGGCACAAAGGTCAACAGCAAAGAGGACAAAATAAGGAAAACTGAAATGTGAAAACGCCGTATTTTTCTTTCGAGGACCAAGCCTTGATACTTCTTTCTTGACTGTTAAAAATATTTAGAGTTGTTCTCGAACTGTTTTTCTTTTTCAGTTTGATAAAACAGATACTAAACAAAGGTGCAATATTTATTACTATGCCACTTAACTAAATGATTAGGCTCAGATGTACTGTGTCACCTTACGCACAATTTTTTTGAATGTACTATGATGTTTTCTCCGAGCTCTTTATATTTTATTCTCTTTCGTTTATCAAACCTTGAGAGCTTTAACCATACTGAGTACTAAAATATTGATCTGTATCACTTCATGGTAACCGATCACCGCCGCCCATCAGCATTAGCAACTTAATGATTGCAGAGGTGTACGAACCAAAAACTGAAATTGAAATGGCGTGTGTTCCAGTCATTTCGCTGGATCTTATCTCCACGAGTTCGCACATGGGTATTGTTCAAATCGTGGTCGGAAAATTACTCGGTTAGTTTTATGATGGGACTATGATGCAAGATCACAGGCGCGGTCACTAAGCGTGAGGACCCTGGGTACGGGCATAGTTACATCGGTGTTATCTCCCACCCCCTATTGTAAGTGGTCGCAAATATGACTGCTGAGTGTGAGGTCCTAGGTTCGATTCTCTAATCGGGAAAAGTGTTATTGAGTTGTTCTGTATGGAGATTCCCACTAGCAGCACAGAGTCTGGAACTGTGCCCGGTAGATGGCAATAGGCTCGTCCTCTATTACATGGGACATAATGACGGCATCGGCGGAATATGGGTGTACAACAGCACACCTCTGTCTAACTTTTGAGGGAAAACAGGCGTGATCCTATGTTATTTTATGACTACGTAGCGTGATATTGACGTATTTATGTATCCAAAATCCTCATTCTAGAAAACTCCGTCCTTCTACTAAAAATTAATGAGACGTTCAAAAATTATAAACACATCTCGTTATTCCGTACAAAAGTTCCGAAGCCGTGAATTTTGATCTTAATTGAATTTTACTTTAAAACATGAAATATGACTAAAATCGATCACTGAGCTCCAATTTTCCGCAGCATTAATTAAACTCGCGACCTTATTCTGCTGATCGGGTTCTGATGAGGTATAAATTGAGTTTTAAAGTACAGGTTCGATTTAGTACATTCTGAGGTAAAAGTTGACGACACGGTTGGCGCAGTGAATAAGCGATTAACTTTCTGCGCTATATGTCGCAGGTCCGCTTCCCGCATCGAACAAATATTTGTATGATCTGTGAGTATACACCGTGCCTCGGAAAGCACGTAAAGCCGTTGGTCCTGCGCCTGATCACTCTCCAGTCGTGTCGGATTGCCGTCCCCTCGCTCTATGAGAGTGAAGGAATAGAGAGAGCACCTATGTTTGCGCACACATTTGTGCTGTATAATATCTCCTGCGTAGTTGGCTAATCTCCGGTGAGAGTGGCCGCCATGACCGAAATCGGTCAGGAGGACATTATTATTATTATCTCCTTTATTCATACTTATACAATTTTTTTTATTTATAAACATAATTAATAATAAAAAAACACATTTATAAATATTAAAAAATATCCCTATTTTTTAATATTTAACCAACCGGTATCGGGAACAGGGTCCAAGCTATCGGTGGTTAGGGCTCCAGAGAAAGGAACCTCCTCACAATGCGAGCCGTATCGAGGAGTACCGCCTTCTGTATCAAGCCCTTGATCCAGTCCCCCAACGAGAGCCTCTTAAGGTGTTCATCCAGGCTCTTTGCTGTTAACCCATTGTCCGAGACGACTATCGGTACTATGATTGCTGAGTCCACATCCCACATGTATTATTATTATTTTGTAACACCAACACCGAATAATTAAATACAAATTATTTCAAATTACCACATTGAACGCTTTTGTATCACATTGCATTTTGTTTAGCTAATTAGCCGTGCAATTAGCGTTAGTCTAGTTAAAACACACTATTGTAAATTACAATTTAATAGCTGTTGGTAAAATATAAACGCTAGCGGCAAAGTTGTAAAAGCAACAAACAGTTCAGACTATAAAGAACACAATATATCATATGATACAAACGTAGTAATTCGGTATGAAAATATATCCAAACTAGCTTTTGCCCGCGACTTCGTCCTCGTAACCTACGTCCAATATTTAATTTATAACCTATAGCACTCGGGAATAATGTAGCTTTCTATCAGTGAAAGATTTTTGACAATCGAATTAATAGTCCAGGATTAACTCCTACATACAAACAAAAATTAACCTCTTTATAATATTAAGTACTAGCTTCCGCCCGCGGCTTCGCCCGCGTGGTTTACGAACCCGTACATTTTTCCGGGATCAAACGTAGCCTATACCTATGCTAATCCAGATTATAATCTATCTCTGTGCCAAATTTCATCCAGATCCGTTCAGTCGTTCTTGCGTGAAAGAGTAACTAATCCATCCATCCATCCTCACAAACTTTCACATTTATAATATTAGTAGGAATTAGTAGGATTAGTGGGACCAGTGGACCCGACAGATGTTGTCCTGCCCGAACCTGTCCTAGAACTCGTTCGCAGCGCCACCTACCGGGTCCAATTGTGAATCTAAATCAAAACACATTTTTTTTATCAAATTCCGTCCGTCCTTTTAAGAGTTCAGTGCCATACACACATACAGAAGAATTATATATATAAAGAAGATAAATAGGTTCAAAGAGAATGCCGCCGAAAAATATGTGGTATTCTTATTTTAATATAATGTATTCTTGTAATGGACACAGTGAACGCACATATTTCCAACCTATACTCGATTTGTTTAAGTATTTAACTAAAGATAAACAATCTTGATGTGTCTTTTTAATATTTTTTGTTTAAAAACTCAGTTTAAAAATAAAACGCGACTAAAAACCAATGTTCAACAACAATAACGATTCCAAATCAATTGAACCACTAGTTTAAGCAGTAGTTTATTTGTTTAATATGTGTTTGTGTAAAAAGTCACATCAAGATTGTTTACCTTTATTTAAGTACCTAAACAAACCGAGTATAGTACCTTGGTACAGTGTTAATCTTTAAAACAATATATTTTTACTTTTAATTTAAAACAAGTTGCCCCACACTAGGAGTAATTCCTATATCGTAAGTGCGTTTAAAAATAATAACTACAAAACAACTATCTTTAGGTCATACAAATATTTATTTCATGCGGGAATCAAACCCGCAACTCGTAGCTCAATTGATCACTCAACTACTGCGCCAACCGTGCCATCAATATGTCTTTCAGTTTTCATTTTATTTAAACTATATTTTGTAACAAAAATATACATTCCATTTTTATTAGAAGTCCGTTCGAAATTATGAAAAAAATAACGCAGAAATATTCATGGTATCCAGAATACGGCGTTCAAATACCTTTGGAATGGGATAGAAATATCTTGGCCGAGTTTCTTACCGGTTGTTCAGAAGAAAATAATTTCTTCTTAATTGCAATTAAAATCTTTGTACCTATAAATAAAGGCCCGATAACTAAATATTGATGGAATTAATTTTCTACTTAATCTTTACATAAGCTGTTGAGTATTATAGATACATATAAGATAGCGTCATGTCTGTATTCCCCTTAGGGTTAGGCAGAGGTGTACTATTGTGCACCCACGTTTCGCCAATGCCGTTATTAAGTCCCGTGTAATAGGGGGCGAGCCTATTGCTATACTCCACGTTGGCACAGCTCCAGACTCCGTGCTGCTACTGAGAATTTCTATACAGAAAAAAACCCAATAACACGGCCCAACCCGGGAATCGAATCCAGAACCTCAGGTTCAGTCACGCTTGCGACAGCTAGATATTGATGAGTAGTGATGATATTCACTGCCTCGTTGTAACCAACGAGACAGGCGATATTATCAGTCATGCCCAATCTCTTTATCTCTATCACTATCCTATGCTACTAATATTATAAATGCGAAAGTTTGTGAGGATGGATGGATCTTTGTTACTCTTTCACGCCAAAACGGCTGAACGGGTCTGGATGAAATTTGGCACAAAGATAGATTATAGTCTGGAATAGCACAACGGCTACTTTTTATCCTGGGATAATGCACGGATTCGTAATACCCGCGGGCGAAGCCGTGGGCGGAAGCAAGTCTCTAATGAATATTCTGAATAAATATAGCGTTCTGTAGCTTCTACCTACCACTTTGGGAAAAAGGCGTGATGTATGTATAAGTAACCAAGTGCGGACTTTGGTATTATCATCTCCCCTCAATTTAATTCAATACTTTTATTATCATTAATTTATCAACAATAAATACGTGTACTTACTTACATAAGTAATATAATACCTCTTTCAATCACTGTACCTCCTCCACGTGACAGATTGATTGAAAGATTGACATTTAAATGATCGCAGAACTGTTATGTTTATCAGAAGTCAACACAAAAAACAAAACACGGTTGGCGGGTTTCCTAAAATTCATACACAGCCCGAAGCCAAAAAATTGATTGTGAAAACTGACCTCACCACGAAATTGAGTGCTCAAATATTGAGCATTAGCACACAGAGCACGGGTAACTGACAGATATTCTAAAATGTTTTGATCTCGCATTTTTACACATCGTGCTCACAAAGAAAAGTACAGTGGACTAGTGAAACAGTTAAAATCTGTTTGTAATTATCAGCTTCAAAAAAGCTGTCCATCATGGCATACAAAAGTATGAATGTAATTGTCTTGAAGATCTTGACGCCAAAGTGACGTCAGCTTCGGAAAACTCGTCACAAACCCACCTACAACTACACAATGTAGGTCGATTCAATATCCGTGCGTCTTCTGGGCCCCAAGTTGAAAAACAGCGCTGTAATACTGCTTAATAAGCCGTATTGCAGCATACAGCTGAACAAGGGGTCCCATTGCTGGCACCAAACACACAGAGTTATAATATTGTACTAGTATTATTATTATTTTCTTGTACTGTATTTTTTTTTTGTTTTTTATTGCTATGCGTGCCTGCAATAAATAGTTTTTCTTTCTTTATTTCTTGAATAAATACAATATTATACAATGAAAGAAAGAAAGAAAAAGAATTTATTCCGTAAGGTGGAACCGACAGCACAAACATTATAAAAAATAAACAAAAATAATACATACACACTTAATGAAATAAAATGTGCTGTCAGGCATACTCATACCGAATAGGTTACCAACTCAGCATATCGACTGTGAACTGGCATCATGTCCTATCTCGATTTTATGAAGATTTTACTTGGTTATACCATTCTAAATTATTTCATACCCGGCAGCGCTGCAACAAGCATATTTTACTTTAATTAAAATTAGTCGCCAAAGTCGACTTCATTCAATTTGTACTAACATCGACAGCGTTGTATGCACAACGCGGTCGATAGTTTCTCCTTAATCCTGTAATGTTGTCAAAAATGAGATAGTACCAGTTGCCAGTTCAGAGTCCATATGCTAGGCTTGACAACCAGCGCTGATTTTCATTTGGCACATCTGCAGTAACACACGGACGAAGGCAATGAACTTTATTAAATAATATTGTTAATAATATATGGTAAATCCTATCCTACTAATATTATAAATGTGAAAGTTTGTGAGGATGGATGGATGGATCTTTGTTACTCTTTCACGCCAGAACGGCTGAACGGATCTGGATGAAATTTGGCACAGACATAGATTATAGTCTGGAATAGCACATAGGCTACGTTTTATCCCGGAAAAATGTACGGGTTCGTAAACCACGCGGGCGAAGCCGGCGCGAACCCTAGTATTTAGATAAATAAGGGAATATTAAGATAAATAAAAGTTATAAAAGAAGTGTAACAATCACCATGCAGCATATTATTTTATTTTCCCAAAAAAAGGCCGGGATAAGCACACAACGCGTAAGCTTCACTGCGCTATTTGTAAACGCTTGTTCCAAACCAAATTCGGTATTGCGAGTCACGCGAGGGCACATGAATGAAGACAGATCGCCGAAGATTCATCATCATCATCAAAAATCGTTTTTTTGTCTGGAATTTTTGCGTATTTCTTTCTGTGAACTTCAACCTGGAAATAAATAATTTCAAGTATGATTTGTTTAAAAAATAACATGTCTATCACTGTGTTGATTCATTCTCGGTTTTAGTAAGAACCAAACTAAATTGTCTTCTAAGACAATAATATCTAATATAAGAAAGTTTCAAAGAGTTGTTAAAATGTTACTGTTCATTCATGAAAAATATTTCATTATCATCATCATCATCATCCGATCATCACGCCTGTATTCTCCGAAGGGTTAGACAGAGGTGTACCTACTAATGTACACCCACATTCCGCCGATGCCGTTATTAAGTCCCATGTAATGGGGGCGGGTCTATTGCCATCTACTATGTAATTTCCATACAGAAAATACAATGATACTGCCCGACCTGGAAATCGTACCTAGGACCTCACGCTCAACATTCGCGCTTGTGACTATTTGACCAATGAAGCAGTCAAAATATTTATTCATTATTAATGGACATTTGACATGTCAAAATAACTTTACTAACAGACTATTCGAGAGCATCACAACAGATGCCAAGATAAGAAAGTACATAGATTCTCATTGAGCGGTTCCCATCTCAGTCAAATTCCATCCAAAACTAACAAAAAGTGATCGAACGATCTTTATATAAACGATCCAACCCAATATAATATTGTACCACGATCACATCCAATCCAATCCCATATCAGACGAAATATTAAAAGCCCAAACTGACAGAGCGATGGACACTGCAACGCAATATGTCATTTTTGTCCCTTTTAAGGGACCCAAAATAGTGACCCTTTTTTCGTGACCTCGTGACGTTTACTTTTCTGAACCCTAGCAAATTGATTACGCTCCATTTCCTGCGTTACGGTATTGAGAGTACGGTTACCCAGCTGGGTTTGCTGCGTGTATATTTTTGGACAGTGCGGATATAACGCACGCATAAAATATATAATAAGTATTCAATACGGTTGAATTTATTTACGAGATCTGTCGTTTAGTTTTGGTGTTAAATAATAATATTCACAGTTTAAAAATGGCGTTTAGTGAAATTCAAATGTACGGATATATATAAATAGTCATTCTAATGATATACTTTTATTTATTTTTATTTGTTTATTTGTTTAAAAAACGTTGCCCCACACTAGGATTTCTCCTGTGTTGTGGGAACAGTTTAGAAACATACATGTCACATTCACACACAACCAGACCCGAAATAACTATCTGTAGATCATACAAATATTTGTTCCGTGCGGAGATCGCACCCGCGACACATAGCGCAGAAAGCTAATCGCTTAGCCACTGCGCCAACAGTGTCGTCAAATTTTTCTATCATAAGCGTTTGAAATTCGTCAAATGTACACATGGTGATGAAACAAAGGAGGTAATTACGGATCGTGTTCATGGCGCACATGGCGTTCTTTAGTTTCTGGCTGGCATGGAAAAAGGTGTGTTGTTTTGTATGGAAAATGATATAACAGAATCTTATGCAGTGAGGGCTGTTAACGAGAATTTTCATACAGAAAAACCCAATAACACTTTACTTTTTTTCTTTTTGATCCGCAGCCTAATTACGTAAAAAAGCGACAGCAACGCGACAGTAACGCGACAGCAACGCGACAGCAACGCGACAGCAACGCGACAGCAACGCGACAGCAACACGACAGCAACACGACAGCAACGCGACAGCAATCTCACTGTCAGCCAATACATTATATGACACAAAAATGGCGTTTAACAGAAGTTATTCCGCGATCTACACCTGTCGCTACATCGGTAATTAGGCTGCGGAACATCGAAATTGAGACTTCATGCTCAGCAGTCCCGCTTATGACCGCAAAACCAATAACGCATTTTAAGTAAGTATGTATGTATGAAACACGGAGTTCAACAACCTTCCTTGTATATTTCGTCCACGTACCAGCAGTGGTAGTGTGAAGCGATACCCACGGCATGACAAGGGTCCTCGTGACGAATAGAGGCTTACATATGAGAGGGATTTATGTGGCCTTGAGCAACAAGCGTTTATATCTGAAAGCTTTGGTTACGTGTCGAAGGAATCAAAGTGAAAGAACTTGTTTGTGTAGACTCAGAATTTTATTACATGCATAGAAGCAGACATTTACTGTAAAGAAAGACGGCACGGTTGCCGCTGTGGTTGAGAGATCGACTGCTGCGCTGCGTTTCGTGGGTTTGATGCCCGCACTGATCAAATATTTGTATGATCTACAGACAATTACCCCGGGTCTGAGTCTTTGTGTATATGAATAAATGTGTTTTTTCAACGCACCCACGATTCAAGAATTATTACTAGGGTGGGGCAACGGTTTCATTTTAAGAAAAATGCACCTACTATTGACTGATCTCGTTGTGAGATCAATTAAATAGAGAGCGAGGCTATAGGCATATCAGTGTCTATAAAAAAAAAAAGTTGCTTCAAACTAAATATAATTCCTATACCGTAGGTGCATTTACAAAGACAGCAACAAACATCCAGATCCCGAACAACTATCTGTAGGTCATAGAAATATTTTTTTGTTGGAATCAAACCCGCGACATGTATCGCAGAAAGTTAATCAGTATGCCAGTTCACCAACCGTGCCGTCAATCAGTGTATCCACATTCCACCAATCGCGTTGTGAAGTTTCATTAAATGGAAAGCGAGCCTATTGCCATCTATTGGGTACCATTTCAAATAGATATCTTGATAACACTCGTTCTCCTTCTCGTCAATCATTCTAGCGACCGCTTAATATAGCCGTCAAACAAAACAAAAAAAACAAATCTTGCAACAATAGCGGCGGAACAAAGGGAATTGAACTTAGCTCAACCAATATTTCGAAGCAAAATTTTGTTGATTCTATAGAATAGTCCTATTCGACCAAATGTTCATGTCACGTCAGCGTCTTAAAACAAAGGAAGGTCGAGTAAAATTCCAATAATTTTGCGTCGTCATCAAATGAACTCGCTTCGCACCTCGAGACCATATTGTACAAAAATAAATAAAAGATGTCCTCAAACATTCCACCCACGTACACCATGGTCGTTCTCGTTATTTTGCAGTGTCCACACCATTGATAAGGGCGCTCGTAAATAAGGTACCATTGTAAAGTAACATAGCATTACGCCTGTAGTCGCCGAAGTGTTAGGCAGAAGCGTACTATGTACACCCACATTTCGGCGATGCTGTTATTAAGTGCCATGTCATAGGGGGCAAGTCTATCGCCATCTACAAGGCATAGTTCCAGACTCCGTACTGCTAATGAAAATTTCCATACAGAAAAACCTACTAACCCTTTGTCTGACCCGGGAATCGAACCCAGGACTTCAAGCTCAGCAGTCGCGCTTCATACCACAATAAAGCAGTTCATTGTAAAGGCCAGAGAAAGTAAAAAGACCCCGAACACGAAAAGCCATCAATGATTGGAATTGACAATTTGAATTCTGAAAATATTTTGCTCTTTTGCATTCTGAAGATTTCTTGGCAGACTTCCAAAAGTCTAGAAAAGGAGCGTTTTGAAGTTTACGAAGCCACGTACGAAGCCACATTTAGAACAAAGGTTGTATTTGTATTGGCTTAAATACTTCATCTTGGTTCATGGTCACTGTGCCGGATCTAGGGGTTTATGCATGTGAGGCTTATGTTTGTAAACTTTAACCAAATACATTACGCCAGTTTTTTCTCAAAGGTAACTAAGCAGAAGTGTATAGTCAGCATCAAAAATACGTATAAACGTAGCGAAATTCAAACGCTTGTTCTTGGAGAACTGTTGGTTAAAATCGTAAAATTTGAATGACTATGTATTTTTATGTATCCGCAGATGCTATGTGTAGAATTAGTCAAGATTTCAATCACCATTTCTTTTGAAAATCGTTTTTGATTTCATTAAGCGTACTCATCTTATTGATGCTGACTGTACTGTTGTATACCTAAATTCTGCAGATAAAAGCCATCGCGTTGTCAATGGAATAGGGGCGATCCCATTGCCACCTATTGGGCAACATTCTAAGCTTCACAGTGGTACTGAGAGTTTCGAGATATTAAGAGGACCCAGCTCAGCCACCAGGTATTAACTCGACCTAAAAATAATCTAAAGACTAAAATAGCATCACGCCTGTATCCCCCGAAGGGTTACGCAGAGGTGTACATTTTTTACAACCACAGTTCGCCGATGCCGTTATTAAAGCCCACGTAATACAGGGCGAGCCTATTGCCATCTACCGGGCACAAACCCTAACTCTCGACTGATAATTAAAAAAAAATCTCAATATAACTGCTCGACCTGGGAATCTAACCCAAGATCTCGTGCTCAGCAGCCGCGCTTGCAACCACCGGACGAAAGAATGAATCAGTTAAATAATTTAAAGTTACTCCTCAAAACTGTGTCTTAAAGTAAGGTCGGTAAAACCTAAGGCAACCTAAAACAAGATGTATTATTAATTTAACCTCCTCAGACGAACCCTAAAGCGACAAGGGACTGGTCTGGCTCTGACAAATGCACGGGTACACCTCACCTTACTCTAAGAGATTTATATCTAGCACTATTGTAGGTAAATAAGTGGAGTAATGTGTTGTTGCTAAGAGGGATATAGCGAATCCCTCTAATATTTATACAGGTGAGTAAGATCGGTTTCCGATGGACGGCAACCTAATTACGTAAAAAAGCGACAGCAACGGGACAGCCACGCGACAGAATTCTCACTGTCAGCCAATGCATTGTATGACACAAAAATGACGTTTGACAGAAGCCATCGCGCGATCTACGCCTTTCGCTACATGGGTAATTAGGCTGCGGATGACCATTTGTAACACACTAACTAATATTCCTTTGAAATTGATCCCGTTTGTAATTTTGTCATATGAAATAGATACGAGCGATAGTTAATCCGCAGCCTAATTTCGTAAAAAACGCGACAGCCACACGACAGTAGTCTCACTGTCAGCCAATACATATATGACACAAAAATGACGTTTGACAGTAGCTATCGCGCGATCTTCGCCTGTTGCAAACTGATTGCTACATCGGTAATTAAGCTGCCGAAGAACTGTCGCAGAGCTATTAAAAAATTGGAGCTATTACTTACATAATTTTTCAAGTATAGAGGATACTTGTAACATTTTTACGTTTCAACATGGCCACACAAGTTTAGAAAACCAATTTTTCGACGCCGTTAATGTTATATAATGCTGACACTTTTTATTCCGACATATTCAAACAAAAAGGCGTCGATTCTTAGTTTTTCACTAAAACAGAAAGTTCCGCGCTGTTTCTCAACCTCTGCCATTGACCCCTCGCCCCGCGCCTGACCTGCCGATATCTCAATCCCGCTGAGGGCACCACGAAACAACTGATGGTGTTTTTGACTTTTACATCGTCTTTCTATAGTATGTGTATAGTTGTGTCGATTGTCTGAACTAAATTATCTAAGCGGTAGGTATTTCAGAACATAAAATATCATCAGGCCTGTATTCCCCGAAGTGTTAGGCAGAGATATTCTATTGTGCACCAACACTGTTATTGATTCTAAGTAATAGAGGATAAGCCTATTGCCATCTACCGAACTCCGTGCTGCTACTGAGATTTTCCATAAAAAAAAAAACAATAACACTTTTCCCGACTTGGGAACCGAATTCAGGACCTCACGCTTAACAGTCGCTGTTGCAGCTGCTAGACCAATGAGGTAGTCAATTACAGAATAATCGGTTTATATAAGTATTTTATGATGGGACTCTGTATAGAAGTCGACAACTTTTATGAAATACTAGCGACCTCCCCAGCTTCGCACGTGTGCAATTTACTAATGAAGAAAATGAGAAATTTCATACAAAAATACTATACAAATTTCCGACTTTTCCGGTGGATTATCCCAAAATTTTCTTTTATACAAAACCTTGTCCTGACAATTACAAACACAACAAAAAAAGAATTAGCCAAATAGGTGTAGCCGTTCTGAAGTTATACGCTTACAAACATTTTTGGCAATAGATTTTTATTTTTAAAGAAGATTAAATTAATGTATTAAGAACTTTAATAATGGAGGCGCTGCATTCTGACGGGGTGTGGCGTCTAATTTTATCTAAACTTTAGAAGATTTTGTTTTTGTTGTTGTTTTTGTTTATTAATCAATATATGTGTTACCTTACGAGCCTGACTTAGAGCATCAGCGCAAAAAAACTCACCAAATAAAGGATTAAAAAAAATGACTTTAATAATTTTCATAATTATAAATTGCGATGTAGACCTAAAAAATATTTAACATCTTGAGAACTTAAATAATATTGTTTAACGTAACATAAGAAATGTATTTAACCAGGTTTTCAACGTGTCGGAAACTTGATTAATATTAAATTTGTCCTCACGACGAGAGCTTCTTTGTGTTAACTGTTAAAGATTAATTTTCTTACATACATACTTACACTGTAATACGTTTAACATAACGAGCTTACAATATAATAAGCTCTGAAGACGTACTTGAGACGAGTTTCTGTTTAGCTGTGAATACAATTAAGGCCTACATAATATCGTGGGTTCGCCGATACTAATGCCGTTAATAAGGCAATGGCAAGTCTATTGCCATTTATCGAACACAATTCTAAACTCCGGATTGCAACTAAGAATTTCTGTACAGAAAAACTTAATAACACTTTGCCTACCGGGAATCGAATGTAAGATCTCACGGCCAGTATTTTCGTGACCACTGCCGCGAATAAAAAAGGCAGCTAAGACCTTTGGATTTCCTTATTATGACATGGGTAGACTATCGAGCTTAAAAACATATGTTTTCAATGTAAGAACTTTGTACACAGATAAGCAATAAATATAACTTTATCTTTATCTTATCTTTATTTTGAAAATATACCCGGAAGATGACGATAAGCTTGCTATAGCATGGGACTTAATAACGGCATCAGCGAATTCTGGGTGTATAATTGTGTCTGCCTACCCATTCGGGGAATGCAAGCGTGATGCTATGTTATGTTTTGTTAAATTAAATTTCTATACCTACGCTTTTAAGCAAGGATTGCCCCTACACATTATGGTCTTAGTAATCATAATGCCCATAGAATTTAAATCATCCATATTCCTTCACACAATAAATCTAGAACCGCACAAAATTGGACGAGGGTATCACTAAATCAGCGCGTCTGTTCCGCCATTTCCCAGTTATTGGGTACGATAGTGGATGTGGCTCATAATACATCATGTTTGAAATGCTTGAGTGCACAGTTTGGTATTGAAGTATAGGTGTAACCTCACAACCGTATTCGGCTATAGCGACGACTTCAGAGACTCCAGTTGGCTGCCTAATTATCGATGTAGCAATCAGTTTGCGACAGGCGTATCTTGCGCGGTAGTAATGTATTGGCTGACCGTGAGATTGATGTCGCGTGGCTGTCGCGTTGCTGTCGTTTTTGCCTAAATAGGCTGCGGCAGCCTAATTACCGATGTAGCGACAGGCGTAGATCGCGCGATAGCATCTGTCAAACGTCATTTTTGTGTCATATAATGTATTGGCTGACAGTGAGATTGCAGTCGCGTTGCTGTCGCTTTTTACGTAATTAGGCTGCCGATCGTAGCTAGGAGCTAGGCTGTTTAGCTCGCTGATGTGCTCTACAATGGCTCGCGTAGCCAATTTTTGTTGTTTTGTTTAAAAATAAATGTTAACTCTTAAAAAAACAATATCATTTAATGTAAAATAGTAACCCAAGAGGCTGCATAGTTACCAAATGTACACTGAAACCTCAACCGAAAAAATGAATAAACAGTGAGCTTATCACACTATAATATTATAAATCAGAAAGTAACTCTGTCTATCTGTTTGCTACCTCATAACGACTAAACCATGGAACAGATCGTTATGAAATTTTACAGAGAAGTAGACTGGGACCTTAGAAGAACACAGATTACTTTTTATGCTGAATTTATATCCTGAATATTTACCTAATTTTTAATCGTGCCTAATAGAAAATCAAGACGGCGCTAAATAAACTTTGAATTTGTACAGCCACAGATAACAATTGAATAGTCATACATATCCAAATCATAAGAATTTTCTTCAAAAAGTGGACTCAATTAACACTTTAACAAGGGGTCTAACATAAAAAAGCGTCTGTCTCAAATTCAAGCCTGAACCTTTTAAGTACAAAATGTTTCCGTAACAAAAACTGGTACACTCTATTTCCTTACAATTTCGTCGTTGAACAAGATGCGACATGTCCCTGTCAGTGTGCTTGCTCTGATGAGGGTAGAGGTAAAAGGGTTGCTTTGTACCACAGAGTAAGATACAAATGAAATAAAATAAAAATGGAACGGATATTACCACAATATTTTTTGTTGAGTATGAAACCATGAGCTACGCCATAACGTAAAGTTTATACAAATTATTTAAGTACTTTGTGCCAGAGAGTAAGAACTAATAGGAATATTTTTATTATTAAAGTATTAACACAAACAAAAAACACAAATATACGTCAAACGACTCTTAAAGATAAAACTGCTCGTGTGATTTCTGACAAAAAATTGGTCATCTTTTCAACAAGGATGGGTGTTGTAAAGAGTAATGAGGGATTCTTAGTTTCGTCAAAAAGGAGGGCAGTCTTCCAAAGTACGAAGAAAAATCAAATACGCAGTAATAATTATGAAAATGTTTTTCACACCACTTGGCACCACATTATCACTCCATTTGCTAACTACTCTATGTTTGTACCTAGCTATATGATGTTGGTTTGCCTAGCCATAGGTGAAGGGTAGGGCACATGTCCTTACGTGTGAGGGTTCTTAGGTTGTAACTATTTGTATTGTTATCTATGTACTAGCTATATTGGTAACATATATACTCACACACACAATACCAGTGGCGTGCACAGAGTTTTTAGACAGGGTAGGCAGAAAATTTTAAAAGCTTACTTACCAATAATATGTCGTCTTGTCGATTAAATAATGATGTATGTGATTTGCCAACTCAAATATCTTATAATAAATATTTATATGAGTTATGTGGGGTAGGCAGTGTCTTTTTGTCTTTATGAACCGCACGCCACTGCACAATACATATAGTAGTAGGTAATCAAATGATGAATTCAATTGAAATCCATTTGAGTAAGGTATAAAGTACTTTTTTCTAGAATTTTGGACCTTATAAATATACGCACTGGCAAGTTCAGTACCGCTATCACGAGTTTTCTTACTATTTACTATCAAAATAAAGTTAATTTTCATGATAGCGATTTTAGTTCTTAACTTGGTTACATTAGGGATTAGAGTTGCTTATGTGACATATGTGTCATAGTAAAGTTTTAATTTACTATTTACTATATTATAGAGATGTAATGTTAGCGACTCTAATCCCTAATGCAACCAAGTTAAGAACTAAAATCGCTTGCATGAAAATTTACATTTACTATGAGAGTAAATAGTAAAAAACTCATAATAGAGATTCCACCACTATCTTTTCCCTTCATACTTTTTCTTTCCCTTGTCGTCTCGTTCAATACGCGTTCTTACATATTGACAAGTATAATACTAAAGCCGTAAGCACGATATGATAGTGATGTTACACAAACTGCGACCAAGACGCGCATCCAACAACCAATAATGTAAGAACTGAACTGAGATTACGCCGGTACTGTCACCAACTTTAAGTAATACTAAAAAAGTGATCATTATTTCAAACATAAATTCAAATTCAAATATATTTTTATTCATGTAAACCATTTACAGGCACTTATGAATAGTCAGGCTCTAATTGCCACGTTCCAAAGTGTTGATTATATACGACGCGCGACATCTTTACTAGTGGACCCGACAGACTGCCTGCCCGAACCTGTCCTAGAACTCGATCACAGTACCACCTACCGGGTCCAATTGTGAATCTAAACCATCCAGGGATCCACACAAACACGCACAATAATTTTCTCCAAAATCGGTTCAGCCGTTTAGGAGGAGTTCAGTGACATACACACATACAAAAGAATTATATACTCGTACAAAGATAGATGTGAAGAACAAGCAAAACAGTGCATACTAATCAATCAAAAGTATTACTTTTTTATTTTAAATGAATAATAAAAGATTTGCTATAATAATTTGGACAGATAAAATTATTTTGTGTTTAATAGAAAAAGAATAAGGGATTTTATTCCGAATCGAAATCAGAATGTTTGGTCTTTTAATATATTAATATTATATATGCATCACGCTTGTATTCCCCGAAAGGTTAGGGCAGAGGTGTACTATTGTACACCCACATTTCGCCGATGCCGTTATTGAGTGCCATGTAATAGGGGAAAGTTCCAGACTCCGTGCTGCTACTGAGAATTTCCGTACAGAAAAACCCAATAACGCTTTGCCCGCCTCACGAATCGAACTCGGGACCTTACGCTCAGCAGTGGCGCTTGCGAACACTTAAAAAATAATGTAGAGTGTCCTTCTATGATTTAACATTTTTCGTCTTTATAAAACGAACGGAGACAGTGCTCTACGAAGTCTCAGAGCTAACACAGACCTCAGCAAACACATGTTTGAACTCCGCCTTAGATCCGACACATATAAAACAGACCAAACCTATAGAAATTTTGTTGATATTGAATTAAATGTCATGGTTTAATTAAATCGTTTTGGTATTTACACCAGATATAGATGATCTGATATAATTCTTGAACGTTTATTCTTATTAATTTTATGTCTTTTTAAAAATAAAAAGCCTTGCCGCACACTAGAAATAATTCCTGTATCGTGGGTGCGTTTACAAACACATATATAGAAAGATCGAGATCCGAAACAATTTTTTTTAATCGCCCCACTAGGATTTCTCCTGTATCGTGGGAACAGTTTGCAAACATACATGTCACATGCAAACACAACCAGACGCGAAACAACTATCTGTAGATCATACAAATATTTGTTCCGTGCGGGACTGAACCGGCGACACGTAGCAGCATACGATCCCTCAACCACTGTGCCAACCGTTCTTATGATCCGTTTCCAAGATCACAAACAAGAAGCCGTACCGATATTATAAGTAGTCTAAACCTGGCGTAGCAAAACGAGGACTCACAAAATAGAACTTAATTTCATAATGAAATTCATGACAAAATGAAGATTCCGATTCGTGGAACACAACAAATCTCCTTCAACGGGTGTTAAAATAAAACAGTCTTTATTTCCTAACTTTAAAATCAGTCGTAAATAGTGCAGACTCTTATTTCATATCAGTTTATATTTCTTCGTCGGTAAGCCTTTGTTATATTCAGTGGAGCTTTAAAGTAAATGTTCGTAGCAGCGTCTACAAATTGTCTACGATATTGTAGCACTTCGTAGCGAACGTAGACGAGTTTTTATTTGATGACGTTGTTTATTTTGTTATGTAATGTGGTTTATTGTTGTGTCCGCGACTGAATGTTATGTATTTGTGTGTGTATTGTCTGTAGGTGTCGATGTACTTGAACACAAAATTTAAAGAGTTTTCGCAATAGGAAAATGACTGTAGTATTTTGTACTGACGTATTATGTACTGAGACTGATGTATTATGTACCGACATTTTAGAGTAAAAAATTTAATAAATTGACGTCACGGTTGGCGCAGTGGTTAAGCGATTAGCTTTCTGCGCTATGTGTCGCGGGTTCGATCCCCGCACGGAACAAATATTTGTATGATCTACAGATAGTTGTTTCGGGTCTGGTTGTGTGTGTATGTCACATGTATGTTTGTAAACTGTACCCACGATACAGGAGAAATCCTAGTGTGGGGCAATGTTTTTTTAAAAAAGAAATTAAAATATTATTTACTTGCTTGGCCAAGGTTCAAATTAGAATGAATTAAGTGTGGGATGAAACTCCTGTTAGAGTTCAATTGATTATATACCTTATCAATTGGCCATAAGAATGGAATTAGACAATACAATTTCATAACCCTTACACATGTAAAGATAACATAACATAACATAGCATCACGCCTGTATTCCCCGAAGGGTTAGGCAGAGGTGTACAATTGTACACCCACATTTCACCGATACTGTTTTTGAGTCCCATGTAATAGCGGGCGAGTCTATTGCCATCTACCGGGCACAGTTCCAGACTCCGTGTTGCTACTGAGAATTTCCATACAGAAAAACCCAATAATTCTGCCCGACCCGGGAATCG
The DNA here is from genome assembly GCA_947562105.1 of Shargacucullia verbasci. Classification (NCBI taxonomy): domain Eukaryota; kingdom Metazoa; phylum Arthropoda; class Insecta; order Lepidoptera; family Noctuidae; genus Shargacucullia; species Shargacucullia verbasci. Next base: position 2,308,483 of record OX387283.1, read on the forward strand.
AACCCAGGACCTCACGCTCAGCAGTCGCGCTTACGACCACTAGACCCGTGAGGCAGTATTCAAAGATATGTGAGAATTTTATTTTCTCCGTCATTATTTTCCGTAATAGTACATTCTAGTTACTTGAATAATTCCTCTATCTCCTTTTGTTTTGAAAATTCAAAACAGACATATATTAGAGAACCAACCTCATTCCTATTGCTGATATGAACGTACTTCTCCACAGTATAAAGCTTATTTCACACAATATTTGCCCCCGCGGCCACTTCGCTTCATTGTGGACGTGAGAGGGTTTTCAGATATAGGACAGTTGCAAATTAGAGGACATTTGAAAATATTGCATAAAGACGACCGTATCAGAATTTTGATGGAGAAAAATATAAACAATCGTGCGAAGAAGTCTAGACTGTAAAATATCTCAATAGACCACATAATCAGACAAAATGTGTAGTGGGTATTATATGGATATTCGACCCTGGTACGTCTTAAAACTGCGGCCAGACACCGGAGGACGGGCAGCAGCGTACTCTCACTAATCGGTGAGCCACTGCGATCCCCAAGCCGCCTGCCAAGCGTGGGGATTATGGCAACCCCCCCCTTGGGGGAGGCCTTCGTTCAGCAGTGGACGTCTTCTGGCTGATGATGATGATGATTATATAGATAACTCCCGCCATTAGAGATCATATGGAAATCGAGATTTATCAAAAATACATGCCGGTTTGCTTCCCCTTACCCGCAGCCTAATTACCGATGTAGCAATCAGTTTGCGACAGGCGTAGATCGCAGGATAGCTGCTGTCAAACGTCATTTTTGTGTCACATATGTATTGGCTGACAGTGAGACTGCTGTCGTGTGGCTGTCGCGTTACTGTCGCTATGTTTACGTAATTAGGCTGCCGCTCATGTACCTTTTTCAGAAATCACATAGTATTTTGTTTGAGACGATATTTTAGTGAAAATATAGAAATTGTACAGTCGAAGCGCAAGAATTATCCCTCATCTAAAATATCATGAATTTACATAAACGATCGCATAGTCACATAACATAACATCACGCCTGTATTCCCGATGAGTTAGGCAGAGGTATACTATTGTGCACGCACATTCCACCGATGTTGTTATTAAGTGCCATGTAATAGGGTGCGAGCCTATTGCCAAGAACCGGACACAGTTCCAAACTCCGTGCTGCTACTGAGAATTTATATACAGAAAACTCAATAACACTTTGCCCGATACGGGAATCGAACCTAGCATCACCATACATTTAATGGCGTTTCTTTTCTGTACCGATTGCAGATCGCAACATGTTAAGGCAGGTCATCCAAATTACTAGCATAATTTCTCTTATTCACAGAACTAGCTTTTGCCCGCGACTTCGTAGGCGTGGAATTTAGAATCTGATATTTTCCTGCGGTAAAATGAAGCGTACTATAATATATAATGAATAATATTTTAAGTTAAACCTCAAGCAATACATCGGTGGAAACTGCATTCAATTCCATGCAGTAGTTTTTGCGTGATGCGCGTACAAATATACAGACAGACAGACAAAAATTCTAAAAACTGTTGTTTTGGCTTGAACTGTTGCTCTAATAAAGACCCTCCATATTAGTTTTTCTCCAATATCTATATTGTACAGACATCGGCCTGTTATAATTTTATTATCCTAGTAATATTATAAATGTGAAAGTTTGTGAGGATGGATGGATGGATATTTGTTACTCAATCACGCCAGAACGGCTGAACGGATCTAGATGAAATTTGGCACAGAGATAGATTATAGTCTGGAATAGCACATAGGCTACTTTTTATCTCGGGAAAATGTACGGTTTCGTAAACCATTTGAGCTAAGCTGCGGGCGGAAGCTAGTGAAGAATATTTTAAGTTAGACCTCTAGCAATACAGCGGTGAAAACAGACAAAAATTCTAAAAACTGTTGTTTTGGCTTGAACTGTTGCTCTAATAAAGACCCTCCATATTAGTTTTTCTCCAATATCTATAATGTACAGACATCGGCCTGTTATAATTTTATTATGCGTATATAGATTCACAGAATTACCCATAAAAATGGGAAATATTAAAACGAAATTACTATCAAAATCTTGTAATATAGCAACACTATAGTTTTCAACGATAAAATTCGAGTACCGCCATTCGAAATTTTACGTCCCAAGAACAAACCTGGTACTATTTCCTACATACAACGCTTTAGCCGGTGCGAGGCGGACATTTTATTACCTTCAGAGTGAATTTATTTACAGTGTATCTAATACTGCTTTTACGCCATCTTTAGGAGCTTGAAACGGGCTATAAACATACTTTAAGATGTCACTTTACGGGTAAGAGCGTGAGTTTCGGAGGTGGGATTTCTTTAAGATTTCAGTTAGGGACAGATTGGTAGAGGAGAGATATGATACAAAGCGTTTTATGTGATATATATATGTATGTATATAATTGACATGGACCCGGGTACGTCTGGACCCGGGTACGTCTTAAAACTGCGGCCAGACACCGGAGGACGGGCAGCAGCGTCCTCTCACTAATCGGTGAGCCACTGCGATCCCCAAGCCGCCTGCCAAGCGTGGGGATTATGGCAAACCCCCCCTTGAGGGAGGCCTTCGTTCAGCAGTGGACGTCTTATGGCTGATGATGATGATGATATAATTGACAAACAAAAGACTGGCTCAATGGTCTCGTTGTGGCAAGCGCGACTGCTAAGCGTGAGATCCTGCGTTCGTTTCCCGGGTCGGGCAATGTGTAATTGTTTCAGTAGCAGCACGGAGTGGCAATAGGCTCTCCCCCTATTACATGGGACTTAATAACGGCGTCGGCGAAATGTAGGTTTCCAATATTCTGCCTAAACCTTCGGAGAATACAGGCGTAATGCTTTATTATGTTATCTCAATTAAAGCGTATGTTTATTCTGCCACTGCATAGTGAGAATGTAAAATTAATATTATACTAGTTTAATTATGAATTATATACTCTTAACACTGCACTGCAGAGCCGATTAATTAATTAAACTGTTTAAATATTAACAAAGAGCATACGTACAATCATTATATTTGTTTCGGATGAGGATAAACCATACTTGGCAGCAAAGTTGGCGCAGTGACTAAGTGATTAGCCTTCTGTGCTAGGTGTCGCGAGTTCGATTCAAACACGGAACAAATATTTGTATGATCTACAAATAGTTTTCGGGTATGTTTGTGTGTGTATATGACATGTATGTTTGTAAACTGAACCCTCGACACAGGAGAAATCCTGGTGTGAGGCAATGTTAAAAAAAAAGCCTTGCAAATAATGCATTTAACCATCAGCCTGTTAAACCTCATGTGCCTGTCATCATACTGATGTCATATGCCTCAAAAATCCTATCTTACTAATATTATAAATTTGAAAGTTTGTGAGGATGGATGGATGGATGGATGGATAGATGGATTTGTTACTCTTTCAGGCCAGAACGGCTAAACAGATCTAGATGAAATTTGGCACAGAGATAGATTATAGTCTGGAACAGCACATAGGCTACATTTTATCCCGGGAAAACGCGGGCGGAGCCGCGAGCAGAAGCTAGTTCTCAATAAGATTGCACTTGAGACCAGAAGACCAATGATACCAGTTTTATAAAATTATTAAAGCATCTACGGGATATCAAAACTGACTTTTTAAGTAATGATTGTAACGAATGACTCAAGCAATTTGGTTAATGCTGCACTTTAAATTCATTTAACCCTTAAACGCTCACGGTATGCACGACCATGCGTGCATGTTACGAATATTATTAAAAGTAAGGTTTGTTACACACGCAACATCTTTATTACTATTTTTTTGTGTGACGAAGTTTTTCGTATGATTGCAAAAAGTAATCACCTGATATAGTGTATTATCATGCATGGATATTGTGTACTCATTTCAGTTGTAACTGCAGTATTTTTCTTGGAACACTGAAAAGTTAAGGGACTTTAAATTAGATTGGGGCCTTATCTTTGAAAAATATACATGACTGTGCCATATTATTCCAGAAAAGATTACGTCACTCCTAGGTCTTTGAAAGTCCTTTTTCATGTTATAGTTTTGCATATAATACAGCGTGTAAATGATCCCATACATACCGATTAGAATATTGTATGACAAGCATAATACAATAATATAAATAAAGTTTTTGTTTTATAAATTGTTAAAGAAGTGTTGAATTTAAAATCGAGTCTTATTGCCTTGATGGTAAATGCCAAATGGTATTTAGCAAAATAAATTGTCGGATGGTGAGTTACTCTAAAAAAATCCTTATACTAAAAGTTTTGCAATCGATTCAATATCTACCATTATGAACAAACTACTTTCAGGACTTGCGTTTATTTTGTTACATTTCTTTTAACATGTTTATTCTGTTATTCATCAGTATCAGTGTTTCCCAGTAAATGGGTGGTGGAGGTCAGAAAGCAGTCGCTTCGTGTAAAATACTGATATTCAGCCGCAACCGGTTAGATTGTAAACCGACCCCGATGTAATGAAATGAAATGAAATAAAATAAAATGAAATTATTTATTTTGCAATTAGGATTTTTCAATCACTTGTACACGTCTTTTTTAAACTAGATGGCGTCGGCATTTCCTAAGACTATCCCTGAGAAGAAGCGCCGAAACAAACTCAGGGGTCAAAGTCTATTTCAAAGTCCAGACAGATTATAATGATGTAAGGGTTTATATGAGACAAATATAGGGTGGAATAGCCTTTTGAAGAAAGTGCCATAACTATTTCAGCTAACCTGTCGCAACAGAGTGCAAGCATGCATCAGTTATCGTGAGAATTAATGAAATTTAGAGCGTTCAGCCTAGATCTCACTCACATGTAGTTGGGAAAAGTCTAGACAGATGATGATTATTCTGTTATTCATATCCCAGTTCTTGACGTATATTGCCGCGTTTTATAATAATAACGGCAATGAAATAAATCACAAGTATTCAGCACATTAGTCAAGTTGTACAGTCAGTTATTGCTACCTAGTACTTTGACCTCCTCATTACCATAATACACTAGGAACATACCCATACAAGTTACATGAACTGCTCAAACCACACAAAATGTCGGTAATTTGTTCGCGAAGGATCGCGTGTGAAACTAACTTTAGCTGTCAAAATCTGCATTACGCCACGGCCTCTGGTATTACAATAATTAATTTTCTACTTAGCTTGTAATAATTTCAGGTAGAAACAGTTGCGAGTATAATTAATATTATGTAACAAATAATATATTTTCTTTTGAGCCCCGCAGTGGTAGGGTTGCTCGTAAATTGGGTTGTATTATATTTAATACGTGCTGTCAATCCGTTAAGGCCGCAAGAGGGTTATTTGTATCGGTAGGGCTTCTAAGATTTGGTATATAACATACATAGCATCACGCCTGTATTCCCCGAAGGGTTACGCAGATATTACTATTGTACATCGATATTTCGCCGATTTTGGGTTATGTAATAGGGCGCGAGCCTATTGCCATCCACCGGGCACAGTTCCAGACTCTGTGCTGCTACAGAGATTTCCATACAGAAAAACCCAATAACACTTTGCCCGAACATTGTTTTTATTGAAATTTTCATACAAAAATTCCATGCAAATTTCCGACGTTTTCAGTGGATTTTCGGTCAATTTCAGTCAATCAAATCGGTCAAGCCGTTCTCAATAAATGCTCTGACATACATATGGCAATTGATTTTTATTTATATAGATTTTACGACAATTTATGAAATTCAGCTACTTTCGACCTTGACTACCACCAAAGAGTCAAGTCAAATCTAATAATAAATGACCTCCTGACTGATTTCGGTCACCGCGGCCAATCTTACCGGAGATTAGCCAACTACGCAAGAGATATTATAGAGCACAAATGTGTGGGAAAACACAGATGCTCTCTCTATTTCTTCACTCTCATAGTCCGATGGGACGGCAATCCGACACGACCGGTGAGGGATCAGGCGCAGGACCAACGGCTTTACTTGCTTTCCGAAGCACGGTGTGTATCCACATACACAAAGACCCAGACCCGAAACGACTATCTGTAGGTCATACAAATATTTGTTCCGTGCGGGAAGCGAACCCGCGACACGTAGCGCAGCAGTCTCTCAACCACTGCGCCAACCGTGCCGCCAAAGTCAAATCTGTGTTTATTACAAACGTCAAGTCAGCTGTTGTTTGATTAAACAACATCAACAATCAATTTAATAATCAATTACATAAGTTGACAGAAGATTTGACGGCGGGTTAGGTTCGAACATCCTTTGTCAAACTAGCTGTTTATACGTCAAGATTGTTAAATCATATTAGGTAACTATAACCCACATAGTGTGATTTAGCAACTAATAAATAAATATAAAATAAATAAATTCAACCCATTACTATCCCACTGCTGGGCAAGGGTCTCTTCTCAGGATGAGAAGGGTTAGGCCTTAGTCCACCACGCTGGCCCGGTGCGGGTTGGCGGACTACACACATCATCAAGAACTTTATGGCACCCTCTCAGGTGTGCAGGTTTCCTCATGATGTTTTCCTTTACCGTAAACGCAAGAGATAATCAAATTCTGATCCGCACATGATTCCGAAAAGTCAGAGGTGCGGGCCAGGTTTGAACTCCGACCCTCCTGCATGGAAGGCAAGCATTCAACCGCTAGGCCGACACTGCTTATTATATTATATTATAGCAATTAATAGAAAAAAAATATTAACTAAGAGGCAACCCTTAAAGCTAACTTGAAAAACGGATATAGCCTAGATTAAAACATGATTAATTAACTCGCCTTTATAATGTTATCTTCTGCAAGTTAATAATAGTCATCTTTGAACAACTTATACCCAGAATTTTGTGCGAAAAACTCACCTGGCTCTTGTTTTAATTATATTCTCTTGACATCACACCTGTATTCTGAAAAGGGGTAGGCAGATCTAATCTCCGTTGGCTTGGTATCAGATTTCTGATGACAATATCTTCTGACTGATGACTATTTCTTGTTTAATTTTCCAATTCAAAAAATTACTTACAAGGAAACCAAGGATCCGCTAGTTTCCTCATGACGTTTCCTTTCATATTCGTTAATTTATTGTAGCGAATACTGGATACATGGCAAAAAGTAAAGCGCCATCTATCGGAGTAAAGCGACAACATAAAATCCTGAATCGCACTATGAGAGTTTTCATCGATTCTAACACATACGAATACCTCACATCAACCGTTGGATTTCGGCCCGCCAGGCTAACACTAACCTTGCCTGATCGGAAGATCCTCCCTTTTCAAATTTCAATGGATTAACATGATGGATAATTTCTCCATAATTATTATTACCACGGTACATAAATAAGGGTCAATAATGATAACTTATTTTCCTCTTGCCGACAGCCCTACACAGCGGGGTCAGACGCACGCAACCAGAACATTCATCACAATACCGCGCGCCAGTTCACGATTCCGTTTACTTATAGTATCTGCATTTTTCGTATGTTACTTAATATGATTTATCGTATTTTTTCATTGTTTTTTAAATGATACGTTAGAATTCGGCGTAATTATAAGCTTATTTTTTTTTACTGTAATGCGGTAGATGACTACTAGTCATCGGAGTTACTCTAAATCATACAATATTTGTTCCGTGCGAGAATCGAACCCGCGACATGTAGCGCAGCAGTCGATCTCTCAACCACTGCGCCAACCGTGCCGTCACCGTATTGTACACCTACATTTCGTACATTGAGTCTCATGTATTATGAAGCCTATTGCCATCTACCGGGCAAAATTCCAGTCTCCGTGCTGCTACTGAGAATTTCCATACAAAAAACTAAGAAAAACCCACTTTGCTCGACCGGGAAACCGGACCCAGGACCTCACGCTTAGCAGTCGCGTTTGCAACCACTAGATCAAAGAGGCAGTAAAACAGAGTAAATCATACCATCTATAATTTCCAAAACAGTCGAAACAAGGCCTATACCTCCATAACGATGTCAGCTCTCCAATTAAGTATCCACATATACAGGCATAGCAAGTATCCACGTCACTTTCCATAAAATGTTCCGCTTCGTTCGCTAATTAAGTTAGAATTAAAAAAGATTTACGTCGATACGTAATTAAAGAAGGCAATTAAATTATAATACGCTTCTGTTCTGTAACTTTTTTCGCCGGTTTCATTTGCTGCCGTGGACGTTAGGGATGTGGGGTTATAGTATCGATAATTTACATAATTCTTCAGTACATTAAAAATATAACGATTTTGTGTGATCACGTCATTGTATCTATCTAAATTGTCTAATGGATGCAAGTCCGTCTGCTGAATGTGAGGTTCTGGGTTGAATTCTCAGGTCTGGGTTAATGTTATTGAGTTCTTCTGTATGAAAATTCTCAGCAGCAGGCCGGAATTGTGGCCAGGCGGTGGCAATAAGCACGTGGTGGTATCCCTGCCAAAATTTACTGCCGTGATGATATGCAAGTTTTTATAAGCTGATTGGAATATTTCATGTTTAAGTAAATGATTCATCATCATCAGCCAGAAGACGTCCACTGCTGAACGAAGGCCTCCCCAAGGGGGGGGGGGGTTGCCATAATCCCCACGCTTGGCAGGCGGCTTGGGGATCGCAGTGGCTCACCGATTAGTGAGAGGACGCTGCTGCCCGTCCTCCGGTGTCTGGTCGCAGTTTTAAGACGTACCCGGGTTCGTCAGTAAATGATTACCTTTTGTAAAATAGATCTTACCACAATGCCGCATGCTTGCTTTCCACTTATTATAATAGAAAAATAACCGACAATTTCTTCATACAAAATATGTATACCGAGCTCTATTTTATCGCCATCCAACAATCGATTGTACCACATCCCTAACAGTCGTTAGAGCACGAAATCACGTTAAATGCCGTTCGGAAATTAAAGCGGATACTAAGGCGGATACGACGTGACCAGATGCCGACCTCCGCGGATAAAAATATGTTTTATAGTTCGTATAGTATAGCTTTGAGAGGGACAGGTGCTTTGTTGAAATGTATGTTAACCCTTCAAACAACGTAAAGTAGACACCATACAAAATTAATTAATTGCGGGCCCTTTACTTAGCAAGATGAATTAAGTGATGAAGTAAGAAAGATGGGCCGAAAATAATTGTTAGTGCCTACATTAACAATGAGACCCGGGTACGTCTTAAAACTGCGGCCAGACACCGGAGGACGGGCAGCAGCGTCCTCTCACTAATCAGTGAGCCACTGCGATCCCCAAGCCGCCTGCCAAGCGTGGGGATTATGGCAACTCCCCCCTTGCGGGAGGCCTTCGTCCATCAGTGGACGTTTTCTGGCTGATGATGATGATGATGATGACATTAACAATATATATTGATACATCTATACTAATATATATTATAAAGAGGTAAAATTTGTTTGTTTGTATGTAGGGGTAATCTCCGGAACTAATGCTCCGAATCTAAAAATTCTTTCACTAATAGATAGCTACATTATCCCCGAGTGCTACAGGCTATAATTTATCATATGTAGATCACGTGGACGAAGTCGCAGGCTGAAGCTAGTTTTACACAAAATAAGAAACCTTTATCTCAGATCATATTCTCGTCAGCCGTGTTGTACATGAAACAGAATACATAAATAAATATAGTTTTTTTTTTTTTATTATTTTACTAGTATAATAAAACGTTTATCTACTTATATCTCTGAGTGTACCTTCGACACCAAGAAGAAGAATATTTGCTGTCGTTTTAATTTTTCGTTACGTTTTTTTTTTTAACTTTTCCCTACACTAGAAATAATGTGGGTGGGTGCAATTACAAACACAAATATTCACATACACATATACCCAGACCCGAAACAACTATCTGTAGGTCATACAAATATTTGTTCCGTGCGGGGATCGAACCCGCAACATGTAGTGCTGATAGCTAATCAGTCACTGTGCCAACCGTGCCGTCAAATTTAGAGAGTTACCACTGCTACCGAAAGTTAGACTGGCTGTCAGACTATTTGGGCTGCTGACACCCATATCGACTGTCATAGGCATTGATATAACACCAGGGACCAACTGCTTAACTTGCTTTCCGAGGCACGGAGGGGTATCGATGCTCGATACATGAAAAACGGTCGATGTATGGGAAACGGTCACCCCATTCAAAGACTAACCGTAACACGCGCTGCTTAACCTCCAAGAGGCCCGCCATCATAATCAATCATTGCAGTAAATTGTACCCATTATTATTTACCTGCGCATCCACAAAACATGGCTGTTAATCCGGACATGACAGGGGATGTAAAGCTGCTCCCAATACCCCTAACCGCACGGACAATGCTTGTGTGACGTTTTGATTTATGTAAACAAATGAAAAAGAGGAGATTAAACGAAAAAAATATCATTACTTGGCAGGTAAGGTTGTTGGATTAGTCCACAATATTATATATTAAACGACCCGGGTACGTCTTAAAACTACGACCAGACACCGGAGGACGGGCAGCAGCGTCCTCTCACTAATCGGTGAGCCACTGCGATCCCCAAGCCGCCTGCCAAGCGTTGGGGGATGCCTTCGTTCAGCAGTGGACGTCTTCTGGCTGATGATGATGATGATGATGATTATAAATGCAAAAGTAATACGTCGCTACAAAATCACCTGCAGTAACTGATCGCCACCGCGGCCACCACCGTGCACCAGATTGGACGGCTCGGTTTGGCCGTACCTTTGTACAGAAACGTAGCTTTACAAACCTGTTATGTGTAAATCCTGGATCTATTATCTCTAACAATTTTTCTTTATTAAACCTACGAAACATTATCAGCCAGCAGGTTACCTACTTAACTTTGGCTTCCTTGTAAGAACAACGTTCTAATTACATATCCAAAATAACATGGAAATCTTCATTATACTTTACGAACGCGCAAAATTTTCAAGCAAAAGACTTTAGTTTAAACCTCTCAAAATTAACACTTCGTTCACAGATCAGACTTACTTAATACTTTTAACATCACAACTTAAAATAAACTCTATACTTTAGTATTAAGGTTGAAAATGTGTTGCTATAAGTTACAAAAGGTTGATGAATGCCGTCTTTAGATCATTTCATTCGTTCAAGTATTCGACACCTTCGATGTAGGAAACACTCAACTTATCTACGGGGACAGGTGACGTACAGGGTGCTTGATAAAGTTGTTTAATTAAATTAATTAAAGACAAAATGCTAAGTATAAAGATTAAATGCGAACGGATCAATGAATTCTTTGTTAACAAAACACTTCAGATTTTGTTTTAATAATTTATCAGACGAACATTGTTCTAATTTACTTTGAAATACAATAACTTTTATAATTAATAATAGGTAAATACCTATTATTACTTATAGGTAAGAATTGGAAAATACCTATTAACTATTAATTAAATACCTTTTATTACTTATAGGTAATAATAGGGAAAAGATACTCAAATTTAATTTTATTCATCACAAATTGCGATGGTACTTATACTCAAATTATGAAGAATAAAAATAAACTGGAATATAATAATTGTAAGTCTAAGTAATTAATATTTGAATATCGTGTTGCGTGTTATCAGACATTAAAATGGGCGTTTTATTTTCACTGGGAACGTTTTAATGTTTGAAACAGATTTGTAAGCAATTGTGTCACAAAATTATGAAAACTTGATATAGTAAATGAAATTGTCTCACGCACAAAATAATTCTAGTACAATATAAAAAAGAGTATTTATCCGAGTAATATATTTTTGACGAAATAATAATAGATTATAGCAAAATTTTAATATTAATAATATAATATAATACAAAAACAATGTATTACAAATTTTTTTCAAGCATGGAATTCGAAAAAATTTAAAATTTTGAGAACCCTTTAAACCTATCAAGTCTGAATATAAGCCTGAAACGAGTGCACTACCTTTACACGAAACTAAAATTCGATTTCTAAACAGGACACCCTGTAAAGGCGCCGAGTAAGAAATCTAAATCGAATCGAAATTGAAAGAATTTCCGTGTGTGGACTCTATTATCGTGTGTGTATACAGAGATGTTTGTGTGTGTGTGATTATGGGTTTTTCTTTAAGCCTCACGATTGTTTCTTTGTGATACAGTAACTTATTTCCGCTGTGTGTTTATTAGGTCTGCAGGGGAGTTTGAAGAGAATGATAAATGGATTTCGATGGAGTTTTCAGTTTGAAAAGTTTGTCAACATGAGAGATAATGAATGTGAGATAATATCGTATGATGTTGTATATAATATATATCTGATGAGTGTGTGTGTGGGCGTCTTTGCCAGGTGGAGAAATAATTTCATAATGAAATTGGATTGCGCTCATTGAAGGATTTAAGTTTTTAATTTTATACAAACTGACTATTTACGTTTAGGTACATATATAACGTTTTTCTTTATTGTACAGGAGCATTTTCTAGTATGAATACTCGACATAACAAACTCTTTTAATTTAAGATATTTATTTAAAGTATTAAGAAGATATTTCAGTTTACAGGCATAAAGTCCACATGCACATTGCACATACACCTAGTACACCCATCTTACTGCGGGCCATAGGAAAAATATTTGCTCCATGCGGCAATCAAACTCGCGACTCGTAGCGCAGAAAGCCTAACCTTTTAGTCACTTCGAAAGCTTCATGTAAAACCGGAGTTTCTGAATTTTTTTTGTCCTTATCGAGTGAGTCTGTACCATACCTTTTTCCACTTTATGTAATGTATTTACAGCATTATGCTCTTACGGGGTTTTTCAGTAATGAATAAATGTAGTAATCACTCCAGGAATCGAAAGGCTTTTAAAATTCGAATAATGTTTAAATCATATTTACATATTATTTCCAGCCTGCCACCGGCAACACTCTTCAACGAAAAACAAAAATCCATTAAATTATTCTGGATATTGGTTGAAACATAAAATAATATGTAAAATAACGAATGGAAAGAACTGAAATATTTTTTTATGGATAATTTCAGCAGTAATAATCATCGACCAAAAAATAAGAGGTATCATCTTGGTAATGCATTTCAGGACGAAATTAAGAGTCTTAAATTCGAGCTGCCCTATCTTTTTTTTTTTTTCAGATTATGTCGTTGAGGTCCCGTAAACCCGTTGAGGTTCAATCAAATTTTTGCTTTTTGGTATTGTTGCACATCTCCTCATGAAAATCTCGAATAACCGTATCAATGGTATAATTATACATTTAAATGCTTATAATTTAGGGCTTGTCGGCTAAAGTAAAATTTTCTTTGGAAGAATATCATATACTCTTACATATATGTTAGCAGGTAAGTACGCAGCCATTTTATAAAAATACCATGACACTCTTCATTAGATATAATTTGCCCAGTGTCATTTTAGTAAAATGGACTACTAGTGTACATGTTTGTTCTAAAGTTGTCAATTTAAAACGTAATCGTATCAACGTTCATTGAATAACAGAATTACTTTAATCAACTAGCAGTTTCACACTAGTTACAATTGATTTAAAACCGTGAACAAATCCACGTAAATCCAATGAAAACCCGTTAATTAAGAGTTGCTGTTAGTTACACTAACTTTGTCCACTACAGAGCGGCGGTTATGTGTGGACATTATACAGAGTAGTGGACAGTTTTACTAGATATATATATATATATTTTGTTTTTATATAGTCTCGCCCTTGTAAGATAACTATTAAGTATAACAGAAAGATAAAACAGAAAGATCAGCTGATTGTTTTAGTTAAGTACCTCTATTATGAGTTTTTCACTATTTACTTTCATAGTAAATGTAAATTTTTATGCAAGCGATTTTAGTTCTTAACTTGGTTACATTAGGGATTAGAGTCGCTAACATGACACCTCTATAATATCGTAAATAGTAAATCAAAACTTAACTATGACACATATGTCACATAAGCGACTCTAATCCCTAATGTAACCAAGTTAAGAACTAAAATCGCTTGCATAAAAATTTACTTTACTATGATAGTAAATAGAAAACTCGTGATAGAGGTACAGCTGTTTTAAACGTGTGTTAATTTTGTATGTTGAATTTCTTTTGACTGCCTCACTGATCACAAGCTTGGCTGTTATTTTCCGGGTTGGGCATAGTATTATTTAGTTTTTCTGTCAGAAAAAATAATTATAACAAGCCGGAGATTGTAATAGTGCCCAGTAAATGGCAATAAGCTTGTCACCTATTAAATGGTACTCAGTTAAATAATTAGCGAAATCCTCTACCTAATCCTTGACATGATATTTCGAGCTTGCCAAAAATTAAATTAAATATGCCACAATATGGCCGAACTGAAAGATACATTTGACAGCTCGGTTGGCGCAGTGCTTGAGAGATCGACTGCTGCGCTACGTGTCGCGGGTTCCATACCCGCTGGAAACAAATATTTGTATGATCTACAGATAGTTGTATCGGGTGTGAGTCTTTGTGTATATGTATTTGTAAACGCACCCACGATACAGGAATTATTCCTAGTTTGGGGCAACGTTTTTTAAAAAGAGAAAAGAAAACAAATGACAATAAAGTTAATCCGAAAGCTACGTAATTTGACAGCTAGATTGGTGAAGTGGCTAAGTCTTTAGGTACAAGACGCGGGTTCGATTATCGTTCAGTACCGAGGCCTATCTAGGTATCTGTTTGCGCAGTATGTACTTTCTTAATCACCACGAGAAACTAACGCTTATCTTTACTGGATACACAATTTTAGTATAAAAAAAAATACTAACAGTACGTAATCTGCAAAGTATGCCTTATTTCTTATATATAACCGCTATACATTGTAAATGTAAGTGAGATCTAGGCTGAACGCTCTTAATTTCATTAATTCTCACGATAACTGATTCATGCTTGCACTCTGTTGCGACAGGTTAGCTCAAATAGTTATGGCACTTTCTTCAAAAGACTATTCCGCCCTATATTTGTCTCACATAAACCCTTACATCATTAAAATCTGTCTGGACTTTAAAATAGACTTTGTCCCCTGAGTTTGTTTCGGCGTTTCTTCTCAGGGTTAGTCATAGGAAATGCCGACGCCATCCATGTAGTTTAAAAAAAGACGTGTAAAAGTGATTGAAAAATCCTCATTGCAAAATAAATAATTTCATTTCATTACCACGGCAAACTCGTTATTTCTAGCATATAATTTTTTAATTTAAAACTAAGTTTTCTGAATCGGATTTTGGCCAGGGTTTCCTCTGCATCTGTTGTTCAAGTTAAAGTGAATTTTGATATCATTTCGCCGTCGTTTTAGAAGAAAACAAGCAACAGCTGGGTTGAATTTCAAAACGTTCTTTGAAACTCAAAAATTTTCATATTCACTGACAGTTCCATAGGTTTTGAGTAGATTAAATTAATTTATTTTATAAATTTAATTTAATTTATTTATTTACAGCATAATAAGAGTTAAAAATATATTATATAATTGTGAGTTAGATGTAATAATGGGAAATAAAGGAAAACAACACAACGGATTGGATGACTATCTTTCAAGAAAGAGATATGAGAGAGTTCACACACAAACACCCAGACCCGAAACAACTATCTGTAGATCATACAAATATTTGTTTCGTGCAGGAATCGAATCCGCGACACGCGTCGATCTCTTAACCCCTGCGCCAAGTGTCTCGTTACAAATATCTATGTATTTCTTTATTTTTGGTCTTATTTCATGTGCTTTTTATTTTTCTGTATAAACTGACTCATTGGTTTAGGGCTCGCGAGCGCGACTGCTGAGCGTGAGATTCTTAGTTCGATTCACGGGTCGGGCAAAGTGTTATTGAGTTTGTCTGTATAAAAATTCTCAGTAGCAGCACGGAGTCTGGAAACCGTGCCCGGTAGCTGGCAATAGACTCGCCCCCTATTACATGGAACTCGATAACGACATCAGTGAACTGTGAGTGTACAATATGACATCTCTGCCTAACCCTTCGGCAGTTTCGTGCGGTTCATAAAGACAAAAAGACACTGCCTACCCTACATAACTCAAATAAATATTTATTATAATATATTTGAGGTGGCAAATCATATATATGATTTATTTAATCGACAAGAGAACGAACCAAAACCAACATGCAGTAGGTAGGTATTACTGGTAAGTAAGCATTTAAAATTTTCTGCTTATCCTGTCTAAAAACTATGCACGCCGCTACCTTCCGGGGAATACAGACGTAATGCTATGTTATGTTATTATTTTTCTTATGGCAAGCGATTATCGACAACCGCAGCCTAATTACGTAAATAAGCGCCAGCAACGCGATAGCCGTGCGACAGTTATCTCACTGTCAGCCAATACATTATATGACACAAAAATGACGTTTGACAGAAGCTATCGCGCGATCTAAGCCTGTCGCTACATCGGTAATCAAGCTGCCGGTTACTTTTTTTTTTAGCACATTGCCCCACACTAGGATTTCTCCTGTATCGTGGGTACAGTTTACAAACATACATGTCACATGCACAAACAACCAGACCCGAAACAACTATCTGTAGATCATACAAATATTTGTTCCGTGCGGAGATCGAACCCGTGACACGTAGCGCAGAAAGCTAATCGCTTAGCCACTGCGCCAACCGTGTCGTCAATGTTATACATAACACACGTCTACTCTATCACCATCGGCAGCCTAATTACGTAAAAAAGCGACAGTAACGTGACAGCCACGCTACAGCAATCTCACTGTCAGCCAATACATTACATGACACAAAAATGACGTGTGACAGAAGCTAACGTGCGATCTACGCCTGTCGCTACATCGGTAATTGGGCTGCGTGTGACTTCTTAAGACAAACCGAAGACATAGAAAACGCTTGCTCCACAAAATCCTAAAACAAACTGACTGATATTGAAACTTGCTTAGCAATCACTAAAGTCAAACGTTAATCCTTCTCCTTACTAGGTACTTTAAACTAATTCTCAATGATCTGACGGCAAGTTTGTTAATTGTTAGTCAAGCAGTTCTAATGTTTAATTAACATTATACTGTGAATGTTTTGGTTGTGGCAATGGGGTATCTGTTATAGAGAAAGCTGGGGGTAAATTAGATTTTATGTGTAACTTTGAATGACAGATTGAGAAATAGGTTGATAAGAGATCGTTGCGGTCTGAAAGATGTAGTGACAAGGATAGAGAAAAGTATGCTTCGTTGGTTTGGTCATGTAGAGAGGATGGGTGAAAGGCGATTAACGAAAGGAATTTATAACGCGGTTGTTAGTGGAAACGCCAGGACGCCCTAGAAGGACGTATACGGACCTTATTGGTGAGGTCCTTCAAAAAGGTCAGGTGCGCAATACCCACAACCGGCGTTCATGTATGAAACGATGTATGAATGTAGATGAAGCAAAAGGGTTATGTAAGGATCATAGAACGTGGCGTTCCGTAGTTTCTGCCTACCCCCATGGGAAAAAGGCGTAACTTTATATATTTATGTATGTATGTGTAACAGTAAAGGCGTCCACAGACTGTACTTATGTGACGAGACGCCACGTCACGTCGTTACGCATATAAGGTTCTGTAAGAACCACACTCGGCTTATGCCAACCCACATCAGTGGCACGGTACTTTTTTAACACTTAAAAGTTCCACATCTACTGACCCGTTCCATGTGAGAGAAACGCTGATAATTTTAGAGGTTTCTGATGTGATGTCATAAATAAACACATTTTTTGCGCTTGCATCGCAAACTCTGGCTGAACCCTACGAGATAGATTAAAATGATGTAGGTACTACAGTATTGTACACCTTAAAAAGGTCTACAAAAAAGTCCCTGATGTTATATGTCTATCGCTTAGAGATTACCCACAATAACCATTTTTTTTTATCTTTCACGCCAGAACGGCTGAACGGATCTAGATGAAATTTGGCACAGAGATAGATTATAGTCTGGATTAGCACATAAGCTACTTTTTATCCCGGGAAAATGTACGGGTTCGTAATCCACGCGGGCGAAGCCGCGAGCGGAAGCTAGTTATACATATTATGTAAATTTAACCATCGATTAAACAGTAATTCAATTAAAATTCGTTCATGTGAATCTTTTATTAAAACCCATTATGAATTGCCAATTTATCAGACTTTCATTAGATTTGTGAACGTCAATTCGTTGAGCTGTTTTTAATCAGCTGTGAGTAATAGTTTTTCAACAATTCATTACACAGAAATTAAAATTGTTTTTCTCTAACATAGCATCACGCCTATATTCCCCTTAGTGTTAAACAGAAGTGTAGGTACTATTGTACTTACATACATTTTTCGGATGACGTCAACCATGAAATAGAGGGCAAACTCAGTCTTCTACTGAGATTTTCTATACAGACAAATCTAATAACACTGCCCAACCGGCAGCCTAATTATGTAAAAAAAGCGACAGCAACACGACAGCCACGCGACAGCAGCCTCACTGTTGACCAATATATAATATATGACACCAAAATGATGTTTGACAGTAGCTATCGCGCAATCAACGACTGTCACAAACTGATTGCTACATCGATAATTAGGCTGCCGGGAACCGACCCCAGGACGTTACGCTAAACAATTGCGCTTGCGACCACTAAACCAATGAAGCTGTCGTATTTATTAAACCTGATTTAAGTTAAAGCGATTTGATACTCCTATATAAACATTAAAAGAAAACCGTAGGCAGCCCCGTTCCCCGTAGGCAATACAAATATCGCTCAAAATTCGCTTTTTACCCACGCAATTTCCATAATTAACTGGATTCGGGCCTTAATTACTCGTATTAGCACAAGCACTGAGTTTTGTAAAGAAATTTGTGAGCATTACGAATTTGTGTATATTTATTTTATTATTTAGGTAACCAGCTATGTGTTTATAATTTACTAGAGATCCGCCCCGGCTTCGCACGGGTAGCAGAGCATATACGCCTACATTTTTTTTTTCTAAACTGTTGGTGTAATTTAATTTAATAAGTATATATAACTCTTTTGGTTTACGCGGCGCACGCTAGTAAAGGTCCCAGCCGGCACGATTTTTTCCGACAATTTAAACACTCTCGTCATATTTCAACCAATTTACACAAAACCTTAATAAATTATACCTAAACCTTCTAAACCTTCCTTATGAATGACTCCGTCCGTTAGTGAAAACCTTGTAGAAATCCGTTCAGTAGTTTTTGAGTTTACCGCGTTGAGACAGACAGATGCGGCGGGGGAAATTTGTTTTATAATATGTAAGGATTTTGATAGAGATAGTTAGGAAGGTTCAAACTTCAGGGTTTTGGCTAGGAAATATAAATTTAAATAACTAACTATATATACGAGTACTAATAACTAAAATTAACTAACATTTTAAGAACCCAGGACCTCACGACCACTAGACCAATGAGACAGTGTTCATTAGAATATTCGACGTTGATGGTGCTGATGCAGCGATGTATGAATTAAAATTAAATTAAAAAGCTCGACATACCGACAAGAGAATGCTCAAGTTTATCTGCACAAATCGCAAATAAAACCTTCAATCACACTGGTAGTATTTAAATCATATTGTCAAACTCAAACTCCAACTTTGTTCGTATAGGCCATATAAGCCACAAATCGTTTAGCTGGTTCAAATAGTCCTTCCATTGAGAAGGACCAGCAAGAAACTCCATGGTTACTCTTTTAAAATATGGTTCATGACACATTATATGGAAGACGTGTAAGAACAATGTAGGTCAACGTCTGGACTGGCCTTTGGAAGAAAGTACCAGTGCCGTGACAGATTTGAGCCGACCTGTCCTTACAGACGGGACGCATGCATCAGTAATCGTATAGCTCAACCCTATTTTACGGAGCTCAACGACCCGACGCACGACATCACCAGATCTGCAGGACATTTGAAAACCGTTTATTGTGTAAAACCACTCTACTTTGTTGTGTACAAGTGTGTACTCTGCTTACGAATCAGAATGGCAACAGCGTTATGTCAACGAACCGTAAAAATATGAAAAATCAAGCAACATTATTCAAATTAGGGTTGACGCATACTTATTCTGTTGGCGTGACGTCAGCGGGGTGACTGTAGTGGTTAGAATTTTAAATCAAATATTCCTTTGTGATATGAATGCTTTTATTTTGTACTTAGATTTGTCCACATAAATAGACATTACTATTTATTCTCAAGAATTGGCAGTAAAGTAATGAAGAAGGATTTACAGCTGTCTCACCGGTTTAGTGGTAGCCAGCTGCCGCTGCTAAGCGTATGGTCCTGGGTACGAACACCAGGTCTGGCAAAGTGTAATGAGTTTTTTATTGTGAAATTTCTCAGTAGCACGTTTAAAATAATGACCGGTAGATAGCTGCGACGTCATGGGACTTAATAACAGCACCTTGACTCGCCTACTATGGCGCCATGTGACTTAATAACGGCGAGGGTGAAATGGAGGACTAGAACTATGGCGCCATGTGACTTAATAACGGCGAGGGTGAAATGGAGGAGTAGAACCTTCACCTCGGGAAATATAGGCGTGCTATGTTTTGAAATGTGGTAGACTGTTTAATGAGAGGTATGCATTTTCAATTCTTAAAATTTAACATATCAACAAGCTGTATTCCCCAGCCCTGTGCCCGGACAATAATTCCAAAACATATTAAAAAATTCTGTAAATGATTTGTAGATGAATCCAACTTAATGTGTGACCGCGGTACGGGCTCGCAAACTATGATGCACTTAACATCGTGGGCGGCGTGTCCCCATACCTGCACGCCGGAACAATTAATGGAAGCCACTGACAGCGCGGTCCTTGTAGCTAACTTCTGGGCTGAGACTATCTATTGCCTATTGCCATCGACTCACTAAGAAGATGATTATGTAAACATTTAATCAGCGAACCGTTACAATTTTAATCTCAGAATTTCACTTAAGCAGAAAAATAAAGATATTAATACGGCCAACAATTCTCATAACTGACAGCCCTAAGTCGGACCTTAAAAAAAGTTTCTAAATTAACTTTTATCACACTGTGTTCAAGTTCATGACCCGCATAATTTAGTTTTAGTTTTAGTTCGAAAGTCATACTAAAGTTACAGCTAATCCAGGTTTAAAATATTATTCTATGAATGCTTTAGACGGATTTGCAATTAAGTAATACTTTATCCTATTATTTGTAGTAGGGTTTCGTTTGCGTATTTGGATTAGCAATTTAGGGTTGAGACTCACCTGCTTTTTTGGAGTGTGGTTTCGGCTGTTTTTCAGCAAGTGGTCGCAATTGTGGCCGCAGAGCGTGAATTCATGGGTTTGATCCTTGGGTCGGGAAAAGTGTTATAGGTACCAGCCCGGAGGTTGGAAATATGCCTGGTAGATGGCAATAAGCTCGCCCCTTATTACATGACTTACTCGTAAAAACGACGTCGGAAAATGTGGGTATACAATAGTACAACTCTGCCTAACCCTTCGAGGATTAGCGTGATGCTGTTACGTTGTGTTACATGTCTTCCTTGACTCCAGCTGCTTTGTTTCGTAATCGTTTGCAGTAGGTATTCGATATTCGAAAACTGAAACAGTTGCCAATCGCAGCTTAAAAACGTAGCGTATTTGACCCTTTGTCGCAGTAGGGTAACATTGATATTCAAATATCACTCGACTAGAATCATACTGAATACAATAATATCTCGACTGACGCTACCCCGACTTACGCGATGTTCGAATTTCATCGATTCGTCGTTACTTTGAGAGCTACACAACTCGATTACTCACTCATTATTGTTCAGCTAATGTACATGTTCGGACATTTCGCGCGGAATCAACGTTTAGCTATAATTTATTTTGTGTTATTTATTTCTGAATTACAGAGTGTGAGCTTGTTGAAATTATACCCTTACGCGAATTCGACATACGCGGTTATCGCTCAGGTCCCACCTATAGCGTAAGTTCGGGGTATTACTGTACTTTTATATGCGATACGCGATAATCAAAATAAATTTTCTAAATTTTGTTTGAAATCTTTAATTTTTATGTGTCATGTCTCTCAAAAATTGGGTAGTCAGATGACAGTCGCTCTATGTAATATATTGGTGGTTAATAATGTCCTCCTGACCGATTTCGGTCACGGCGGCCAATCTTTACCGGAGATTAGCCAGCTACGCAGGAGATATTACAGAGCACAAGTGTGTGCGCAAATACAGGTGCTCTCTCTATTCCTTCACTCTTATAGTCCGATGGGACGGCAATCCGACACGACCGGAGAGAGATCAGGCGCAGGACCAACGGCTTTACGTGCTTTCCGAGGCACGGTGTGTATTCACATACACGAAGACCCAGACCCGAAACAAATATCTGTAGATTATTCAAATATTTGTTCCGTGCGGGAATCGAACCTGCGACACGTAGCTCAGCAGTCGATCTCTAAACCACTGCGCCAACCGTGCGCCAACCATGGTTAGACGGGGAGCCGAACACAATGTAGTTGGGAAAAGGCTAGGCAACACTTCACTTTCACTTGTAGTGTTAAATTCCTCTTTTTGACTGTAGACGTAGATAAGTGATTTGAATGCAACTAACTAGGTATTAATAATAAATCTTATCCTGCAAGTCAAATCAAACTTGAGTTTCAATGAAAGTCCTAACAAACAAACAAACAAATTAAGTTGACCTGAGAATCAAACCCGCTCACCAGCCGTGCTTGCAACAATTTTATTGATCCACAGTATTTTAAGAAATACAACATTATAATATTATAATAATAATATTTATTTATTTACTCAAAACAAAGGATAGTGGCACGTTAAAAATACAGTTTTACAAAATCAGTACTATTTCTACAAACGTGTGGGTGTAAGCACTGCTCTCCTAGCTAGGTTATGAAAACCTGTGTTAAGGAGAAGCAGTCCGGTCCCCTAAGGTACAATGTCGTAACGGTACAAAGTGCTTATGATGTTACTGCTACAATTTCGAAGAATTAAGTAAGACCATTAAAAATTCATAATTCGTTTAGTTATCATTAAAAATAAAAGATATTAAAATAAAAAACTAAGATGAAAATGTGTGTGTGTGATTGGGTGTGGTGTCTGTGTCTGTGTGATTGGGTGGTGTGTGTCTGTGTGATTGGGTGGTGTGTGTGTTTGTATGTGTATGTGTGTGTGATTGGGTGTGTGGTGTTTGTGTGTTTGGTGTGTGTGTGTGTGTGTGTGGTTGTCGAAGTTCATCAGCTATGTATTTACATTATTTCGTAAATTCATTGATGATCATACCTTTGGTTTATAACCCCTCATAAATATAATTTACATGTGCTGACATGCATATATATTAATTCATATTTTGTTAGTAAATTACACGAATAATTAATTTATTATCATAACCTAGCATCACATGGGTATCCCCTTAGGATTAGGCAGAGATGTACTATTGTGGATCCATTCCACCCTGTATTTGTCTCACATAAATCCTTAATCTGTAAGACCTTGACCCCTGAGTTTGTTTCGGCGTTTCTTCTCAGGGATAGTCATAGGAAGTGCCGACGCCATCTAGTTTAAAAAAGTGATCGAAAAATCCAAATTTCAAAATAAATAATTTCATTTTATTTCACATAGTTTACCCGATGCTGTTAATTTCCATGTATAGGGACGATCTTACCATCAACCAAGCCCAGTTCCAAACTCCATGCTGCTACTGAGAATTTCGATACACAATAACCCAATAACACTTTGCCCGACCGGGGAAATCAACCCAGGACCTCACGGTTAGCAGTGGCGCGACCACTAGAATGATGAGGTAGTTATTTTTATTAGCAATGTTTATCCCGCTGCACACTGCAAGGCTAAGGCCTCCCTACCCACCTTCCACTCTTCTCGGTTCAAAGATTTCTGCGGCCAATCGTTAAAGTAGGAGTCTAGCTCGTCCTGCCATCTCCTTCTGGGCCTTCCACGACGTCGTCTAATATCTAGTGGACTCCATACCGTAGTAAGTTTTGCCGAAGTTTGTTCGACACGCGACAGTTGTGAACAGCCCAGTTCCACTTCAAGCTTGAAACCAATATACATATTAATGCCAATGATGTGAAAACGAATTGCTTCAATATGCTGATGAAGCGTTAATGATGCTGATACAATGAATTGAATCTAAATAGATGGCTAGTCGTCATATGTATGCAAGCGCCGTATCGACGCCATTTTGGCGGCCGGCGCCAATTTGACGACCACTCAAATCAACGACTTATGCGCAATATACTCAGCATTCCAAAATGATGATCTGACGGAGTCTCCTTCTTGAACTCCTGGATTCGATTCCAAATTGGCCCAAAAGGAATTGCCATATCTCAGGCATAGGCCCGTTTTGTTGCTGTGGGTAGGTTAGATGGATGAGGTTTTCCTGATTCTTCAGCAGAATTGCCCCCTTCCCTAACGCCTGAAATAACTTTTCCATACAAAACATTTATTTAAAGCCGGTCTATTTTAGTCTCAAGCCTCTTTAGACCTTTAAGTGAACAGAAACTCGCTCCTACCCACATCGCAACGAAAAGCTTGCAATACTTTAAAATTCATCACCCACTTAAAAAACATTTGAGCGTTTAAATTTTCATTGCAGTCATACATAGCGGGCTCACATTATTCTTTCTGTGAACTAATCTACATTGTAAAAGAAATGGATGCCGTAGTCGTGACGTGTTTCATCTCACTGAATTTGTTCGGCTCATTGGAATTCGGTTGGAATATATCTGATTTAGGAGTTTAGGACTGATGTAATCGTTTATAGAGGGTTGAAAGAGAAATACATTAACAGTGATTAAAATACCAATCCAGGTATCTACGTATGGATTTTTTTACTTAGAAAATAAATATATTATATATCTGAATCTTTCTACAATTATAAATATGACACACACTATATTTACACACGATTAGAAAAGTAAAAATTATAAAAATATTACGCATCAAATATTCGTCCGCATCGCTGTCAGCCGGCAGTGTGCCCAGAAAACTGGCAGCATTGCAACGCTGTATGGATTGCCATACAGCTGATTCTTTTACCAAACAATAGACCAGCCTTCTGGTCACGTGTAGAGTCGACTAATCGACTTTAAACAAGAGGCAAGCACTCGGACTCCATGACCCAGTGTTTCGGCCCCAAATGGCTCGAAAATATTTATACTTATCAGTATATTATATTTTTTATCCAGGTATTTGACTAATGATACAATACTTTTAATTTATTCCATATCCCTGGCTCAAAAACCAACTTAGGTCATCACGCCGCTGTACCGAGACTCTGTAGGCAATACAACATGTTGGCTAAAACCACTGATTTAGATATTTCCCAATCTCTTGCCAAATTTAAGAAATTTTTAAAAGATTTATTATAATATCTGTTCATTGATATTTCTTTGTAATATAATAATTTAATTTTTGTTTACTTTTTATCTTTATGTAGTGTTTAAATTTATTTTTATATGTAATAATTCACTTTGTTAACTAGTTGCTTAGTTCACTGTGCATGCTGTGGTCTCCTATAAGTGAAGGAGTACACATACATAATACCTTTTGCTGAACGTTATTTTTATGTCATGATTTGTGTATATCTTTTGTTGGAGATCCTTAAATAAATAAATGATCAAGACAAATTCCTAACAGAAATCACACGCTCACTCGTTTTAACAACACCAAACAATACGCATACCTTTCTATTGGAACCAGCAACAATAAAGGTTGGGAAAACAATTGGATAATAAAACAAAGTACGGTGTTCAGTAATTGCTTTTAATAATTAACAGGCGCGAGTGAATCAAGCGATCACGCCGCGTTTCCAGCAACAAATCACTACGTGATTGTTGGCGCAAGTTATGAGTTACATCCCATTACAAAAAAATAAGGTTTCAACATTAGACCAGTTTTAAACCTTCGAACCAGTTGTTGCATTAAGAACCTTACTTTAGTCGAAATGCAACTCTTAATCTGGGTTGAGAGTTAAGAAACTGTCAACTTAATATTGGACTAAGTAAGTCGATGTACAATAAAACTGGGCTAAACATAAATCTTTTTTTGTAATAAAGCCGAAAGGGTTTGAGTTTGTCGTGTTTTTTATGGTATACGGATCTCCTGATGGTAAGCGATTACCGTCGCCCATGGACACCCGCAACACCAGAGGATTTGCAGGATCTAGATCTCTAGGAGGCATGGGTCTTATGTGTCTACCTAGATCTGTTTAAATGATGAGCTAATATCACTGAATCACGTCCTGATAATGATGTTTCAATTTGCACCTGCAAACATGTAGAAAAAAATGGAAGCAACTTATATACTTTCAATGTAAACGAAATAATTGACAGGAATAAAATTGACCGCAGAGTCTGAAGATAGTGACAAATGAAGTATCTGTCACTATATAAGAACAATAACGAATAATTGGTAACTAATAAATAAGTAGATGTATTTCTCATTGTTTTGTCCCAAAAACAAATCCGATAAGTTGATATCATTTTGCCCACATTGACTAGTTATTTTTAAAACAGCCAAGGGCGCCGTGGTCTCCTCAAAAGCTAGAACTACACATGCCTCAAGTATTGTAATAGTAATTATGTAGAATACACCTCATCCCAATAGCGCATGCGTCAAACGTTAAAGTAACTGAAATATGGAAACGCAATGATTACGTCACCTCCAATTAATCGTAAAATAATTCCGTCGCTTCCTTTTATCGCCAGCACCACACACAACACTGTCCTATGGCCATATATCAAGCACATTCAGACACATTGGTCCATTTAATGAATTGCACCCAACATCCTGATGCCTCCAAAATCTGTTGTGATTTAAACGCCACCCAAATTTATAAGCTCACCATTCTGACTGATCCATATCGGATTCAATTTAGTAGTGACATACCCATTTTCCAAAATGTATGTTGATCATATAACAAAAATTCATCGCTAAGCGAGCATGCGCCCGAAATACCAAAGGCTAGCAATCTTTATTTTTTCCTGTAGCTACGGAAGGACCCGCTTCCGAGCCTCTGAGCGAGACTGTACCTATAGGGCTGGAGTCTGTTGTCTAAACTATAGTCAGTATCTTCTTGTTTGACTCAAGTTATAGAGGGCGACCCTATTGCCATCTACCGGGCACAATACCAAACTCCAGGCAGCTACTAAGAATTTCGATATAGAAAAACTCAATAACAATTTGCCCGACCCGATTCTAACCTAACCCACCACGCTCAGCAGTCATGCTTGCGGCCACTAAACCAATGAGGGAGTCAATGCAGACTGAGAAGAGATAAAAAAAAAATTAATTGATGAAAATTAATTACCTTAATCTCGAACAAAAGATGTGTGAGTAAAATGTAATACAAAACAGTCTAACTTATGTAACTCTGATTCTCAAGCCTGATAAAATTACGAAGAATATACATATAACGTTTGATAAAATTGCCATGGCAGCTATGAGCTGACCAGTCCCAATAGACGGCACCCGTTCACGAGTATAACGCGTGCATCAGCGACACTTTGCTGAACCATATTGTAGAGAACCCAACGACCCGATGCACAACGCCACCATCATCAGGACATTTAAGTGAGAATGACAAACTCGAAACTGCCAGATAGCTATCACGTGTATGAGACGTTTAAACGTGTAAGGTTTGAGACGCACAAAAGACTGACATTTAAAACGTATTTCACTACAATATTGTGTGATAATCGCATCTGGATTTCAGTTGAGTATAGCTTGAATTGTACTAAGCTTTGGTTGGATCCAAATTGTGGCAATGCTGTAGTGGTTTGAATCAGGCGGGCTTGTGTAACCCAATCGTATGTAATTAGTTAGTTTCTGAAGCATTAGCGGTACCGTTAAGCGGATTACTGCTCGACTAATGAGGCGATCGGATATTATCGGCCCATTAGACTTTAGAAGAGGATCTAGGCTCGTATCTAGAGGTATTAAAAAAATAAGGGGAACGAGGAAAAAAATGGTTTTGGAAATCTTACCGATATATATTTATAGGTACAGGTACCCTGTACACCCCTAAATTCTCGAAGGGCTACGCAAAGGCATACCTGCTATTTACATTGCGCTGATGCCGTTATTAAGTCCCATATAATAGAGGAAGAGCTTATTGCCATTCCCTTATCACAATCCAAACGGACTGCAACTGTTTTTTTTGTTTTTTTTTTCAACCGATAAAACCAATAATTACGAGGATCAAAACCTAAAACTCACGCTCAGTAATGCGCTTTCTAAACCTATAAGGTAGTAACGACAACTAGAATATGATAATAATATAATATATCCTCCTGACCGATTTCGGTCACGGCGGCCTATCTCACCGGAGATTAGCCAACTACGCAGGAGATATTATAGAGCACAAATGTGTGCGCAAATACAGGTGCTCTCTCTGTTTCTTCACTCTCATAGTCCGATGGGACGGCAATCCGACACGACCGGAGGGAGATCAGATGCAGGACCAACGGCTTTACGTGCTTTCCGAGGCACGGTGTGTATTCACATACACAAAAACCCAGACCCGAAACAAATATCTGTAGATCGTACAAATATTTGTTCCGTGCGGGAATCGAACCCGCGACACGTTGCTCAGCAGTCGATCTCTCAACCACTGCACCAACCGTGCCGTCAATACTAATAATATATACTTACTGTATACGTATATACTTGCTATATACGTTAAAACACTCTTTGTCACTTCAATGTGAGTGGAGAGTGTAGTGTAACCAATTTGGTCGGTTAATTACGGGTTGGGATCAGTTTGCTTGTTTGACACCATACACCTCATAAAGTGGGATAGTTGAGTTACCAGTGACGTCATATTTTATTATTTACTCCAAGCCAATTTTTGTTACGGTGATTAGACGTCTAAGTAAGAGCATGGATGTTTTGCTATGTATATTTTGCCCGAGAAAGTCCGTGCACACTGAGAACATTTGAAATTTTACGGGTGGACCTCTACAGTGTCATTCGGGCCGTGTACGAGGGGTTGGCCTTTTTACACGCACAGTACTGGGAAGTGCTCGTGGTGGGTTTGGTGTGGTCATCTAACTGTTCCCAAACCCATCATATGGTATCGAGGCGGACCACTCTGATGAGTATAGCTGGTAGGAGGGGTGCACCCCCCTCCTCAGGCGGAGGATAGCCCATGATGTGCGTAAGTGTACTCTGGTGAGTTCAGTCAATAAGAATCCGGCACACTCCTCCGCCCATGCCAAAGCTAGCCTGAGAAGGTTCTCATCACGTATAATAATAAAAGTATGCATAGCAACATACCAACCTAACATAAAATATACAAATATCGAAACTGATTTCTTTGAAACTACGTTATGTATGGAGACTTATGTTCTGGGGGTACTGATATATACGTAACTAGCGATCCGCCCCGGCTTCACAAGGATAGCACACAAAAAAACAAAACAAAAAAATTGTTATTCCGATAGCTACGAAACTTCACAGGATCACCCGCTGGGCTAATCTGAAGGTTACCTAAAAATTTCATTAAAATCGCTCCAACCGTTTTGCAGTCCATTGGGAACATACATACACACATTTATTTTTATATATATGTATAGATAGATGTATTAGCATAGTACTGTTTATAACCTAAATCTAATCTAATATCCTCCTGACTGATTTCGGTAACGACGGCCAATCTCACCGGAGATTAGCCAACTACGCAGGAGATATTATAGAGCACAAGTGTGTGCCCAAACACAGGTGCTCTCTCTATTCCTTCACTCTCATAGCCCGATGGGACGGCAATCCGACACGACCGGAGAGAGATCAGGCGCAGGACCAATGGCTGTATGTGCTTTCCGAGGCACGGCGTGTATTCACATGCACAAAGACCCAGACCCGAAACAACTATCTGTAGATTATACAAATCTTTGTTCCGTGCGGGAATCGAACCCGCGACACGTAGCTCAGCAGTTGATCTCTCAACCACTGCGCCAACCGTGCCGTCATGTAGTACTGTTTATATACGAAAGCTAACAGCTGATTAATTAGTTACTAGTTAGTATTCTCACAAGAATACAAGTTGATAAGATTAATATTAATCACATGCGGCCGCGTGCGTGTATAATTATTGTTATATAATATTCTGTACATGAAAATTTATACAATATGTACATTTATTATGTTTAAGTAGTATTGCATTTCTATTTATTTCATTGAGATATTTGTTTATATTATAAATGTTTATTTATGAGTTCATATTCGTACACCGACCATTACCCTCTATATTTTCTTCCATGATTCTTTCCATGCACTGGTTGTCTGGAAGAAATTGCTTTTAGCGATAAGACCGCCATTTGTACCCTCTATGTGTAAAATGTATTTTTGCTGTATAGTTTTTCCTTTGGTGTAAAATATAAATATATATATATTTATATTTTAATACCTCCTTGATCTAGTGGTCGCAAGCGCAATATTTAATATTTTTAATTATGTAGACTAGACAAGCCTCTAAAAGTAGCATTTTAGAAGTTTGTATTTTGCCAGTAGTCTTCTTTTTAGTCTGTCGTATATTTCAAATTCTTCTGTGTTTTTGGAGTGTATGATAAGGGGCCTCTCCGAGTAATATACCCACTGAGCCATTGTACTTTCTTGAAATGTGATAGAACGATATCTACTAAAACACAAGTAAGATATTCTAAACCTAGGTTATGCTTCTAAAAGTTGCATTACACTATTATTAGGAGCAAACCCTAAGAAGATCTCACTGAATGTACATCCACCCTTAACAAACGTCACGTAAGGCCGCAATACTGTTAAGGGTGTGACGATACATGAAAATATATGATACTGTTATAGGAGTCCGCGTAAAACGCTTTTTAAAAAACGAAAATTATATTGGAGAAATAGATTTATTAATAAGGCACTAAATTAAAATACACTTATTACTTATACTTAAATTGAGTTGGCATAAATCGAGGATATAGTAGAATATAGAAGGACCAAACGACGCGAAGGTCTAAGAGCAACTGATGTCTCCAGCGCTCGGACTGAGACACTGCATCTTAATTGCTGACTCTGCGGATTGATTATCTGAAGGTTGAGGTGTCATCGAATTAGCATACATTGGGAGGTCATAACAGCCCCCCGAATAAGAGTAAACTACACGTTCAACTTTTGTGGAGTTTACGGGAAAGAGCTTATTCAGCCAATTCTAAGAGAAGGAGGTGGTATGATGTTATCGGGTTCGTCATGATCTAATTCGATATCACGATTATTAGCAACATTATTTTCTTTAAATTTGAATATCTTTCGATGTATGCCAGATCTGTACACTTTATAAACAACGAAGCTTAAAATTAAGATTACAATTATAATAGTAAAACTAGAGTAATATTGTTGATACATGACAATGTGGGGTTTTTCAATAACATTATCTAATTTTTTGATTATTTCAGGGTTATCATATGCTAATGTGTCTAAATTTATGTTCTTAAGATTAATTACAGGTAAGTTGGGTATAATATCAGTATAAGCTAATTTATTACAGCATGAATCATTCAGTATATTAAAATTGGAAACAATTGTCTTTATCTGGATTTCATAAGTTTCATGTGAGACTAAACGAATGTCTTTATAATAGGCGATACATTTTGAAGGTAAGTACAATATTCCATTACCACTTAATTCTATTTCATTAGTTTGTGAACTATTACATTCAATGTTTATTTTGGATTTTTCAGACATTACATATAGCCATTTATTGTTGCGTAGAGGTTGCCAAATACTAAGATGACCATGGATAAATTTGGTTTCACACATTACAGGAATCGAGGTAAGTATTTTAGTTATAATTTCTGTTTCACAGGAAGGCGTTGCTGAAGAAGAATAGGTAATTGGTGTTTCACATAAGTAGTTATCGTTATTAATTAACTTGCATGAATTTAAATTGTTTAGTTTACAATAGGTTGTTCTATCTCTACTTATGCCAATGTATTTCGAGGATGGGATGATAGTTGAGTATGACACTGGGTTGTCCTTGTCATGAGGGACTGGAGAAGGTAAGTTATGGTATAAGTCTAAATTCATGGGGTCTATTAGAGGAATTTTAATGGTAAACACTATTTGATGTTTATTAAAGTAACTGGATATTTCGGATACATTTAAAATAGTGTGCATATTATCCAAACTTAGAAGGACTGGTAATTGTGCAGAACTTGGGAGAAAACAGTAGTTGTCGACTAATTCAGAATACAGTTCTTTGGGAGTTAATATGGTAGGGTATAGAATATTAGATTTACTAAACATAATGGAGTTGATCGTGTCTTCTACCTTAAAAGATAAGGCGAGCAAGCTATTTTCTATCATAGATATTAATTCTACTATACGGGATCTTATGCCTAATTCTTTTGATACGTAGGTCAAGTTTCGGATATCTTCAGACAGTGCGTCTATGGCGTATTTTAAATTTAATTCATTAATTTTTATGTCTTGAATGGTTTTATTAAAAGATTTCAGTGTTGACGTAGTTACTAGAATATTTTCTTTCATTAAAAGAGCTATTTTCTTTTGATCCATTTCTACCTCTTTAATGGCATTATCGTATCGGATAGCGTCATCTTCGTCCATAGTGCCAAATAATTTCTTGGAAATGGTACCTATGAATCCTAAGATTGCGGATCTTTTAGAATGGCGAGGTGTGAGGTGAGAAATGGCTTCGTTGTCATGCGCTATATCATTATAACGAGTATTTAGGGGTTCGAAGAGATTGTCACATTCTAAATAGTCGAAGACTTTGCTGTCTTTACATAGTAGTCTGGAATGATTAAGGATATTGCGAAGGTTTAGAATATGTGGGTTTATAAAAGATACGTCATAAGGGATAACTATATTAAGATAACTACTAACTAAACTTAAGGAACCTAAAGGGTCGAAATAGATGCCAGGACTATTCGTCAATGGTTTGATAAAATCTTGTTGCGCATTGATCGAGACACTAAAATAGAATGGACATAATTAGTTTAAATTGTATTAAAGATCTATACCTATCTAACCTACTTATAATCTAACTATATGTCTTAACTAACTAATGCTATCTCATTAACCGGGATGTCAGTGGATTCTGCGGGTTTCATTTGATCAAAATGGTGTGTCACATGACGTCTATTTATGAGGAGTGTGGCTGTGTTATTGTTGTGGACACTAATGATTTTGTAAGGTCCTTTCCAGATTGATGACAGTGCTTTTCTAAGCCTCAATTGGGCTTTGAGGTAAACAAAGTCGCCGGCTTTGTATTGCGGCGGTGATTTTGTATGGGAGTCGTAATAAGTTTTAGAAGATTCTTTGGATTTTAGGATATTTTCTAGAGCTTTCTCTCTGGTGTGTTGGAATTTATGTTGCAACATCCTGATGTAGTCTGAA
Organism: Shargacucullia verbasci; assembly: GCA_947562105.1. NCBI lineage: Eukaryota > Metazoa > Arthropoda > Insecta > Lepidoptera > Noctuidae > Shargacucullia > Shargacucullia verbasci. Next base: position 2,341,788 of record OX387283.1, read on the forward strand.
TAGGTCGTACCAGGGCTACTCTCGTAGATAGAGTTAGGGATGAACGGTTTGTGTCCGAATATAAGTTCATATGGGGTGAATTTCGTCGTTGAGTGTGTTGTTGTGTTATAAGTTAACATGGCGGTGTAGACATAAGTGGGCCAATTATCTTGGTTTTCGTTTACAAATGATTTTAAGTATTCCTTCAGAGTCGAGTGACTACGTTCTAAGGCTCCTTGTGTCTGGGGGTGGTAAGGTGATGACCATAATTGTTTGATTTTAAGGAATTTGCATGTGGTTTTAAAAAGGTCAGATGTAAAATTGGTGCCCTGGTCAGTGAGAATAGATTTAGGAATCCCAAAAAGGGAAATAAAATGAATTAGGCAGTCGCTAGATTCTTCGGCGGTTGTACTACGTAAAGGATAAGCTATAGAATATTTGGTGAGGTCGTCTTGCAACGTCAAGATATATTTGAGGTGTGCAGGCCCCGATTCCGGTAAGGGTCCTACGACGTCTAACGCTACTCTTTGAAATGGGGCTGTAGATGTAGTAGTTATTTCCATCGGAGCTTTGTTTAATTTTCTCAGGGCTTTGTTCTCTTGGCACAACTTACATTTTTTAACATAGTCTTCGATGTCGCTTCTCATGCCTTTCCAATAAAATTGTTCTCGGATTCTGTTGTACATTCGAGTTGATCCTAGATGTCCAGCTATTGGAATATCATGGTTTTCGCGCATGATTTTAGGTCTTTCGCTAAGAGTAGGATAGATTGTTTTATTTAGATACACATGAATAGAGATTTTTGTATTATTAAAAATGTAGGTTAAGATGTTGTAAATTTTAGTATAGGAATGTTTGTCGAATGGGTTTCTAAAATCGGAAATAGCGATGTCTGTGGTTTGTTCGGATTCGAGGATTTCGTTTCTGACTTGTTTCAGAGTATCATAAATATCGGGGTAGGATGATTCATCAAAGTGATGAACTTTAGTGAAGATTAGATAAATAGTTTTGTTGTCATATTTTGTTTTCAGGAAACGGTGTAATTCCTTTTCAGCGTTAAGGATTTCGTCTTGGTTTTCGGAGTTTAGAAGGATTTCCGGAATATATGGGTTTGTTTCATCTAAGTCTATGGATGTAGGGATTAGTATTATTTTGCAGGGAGATTTTAGCAGATTTTCATTATGCTCTTTCAATATTGTATTAGGAGCGATATTTTTATTTGGGATTGATTTTAAGAATTGTGAGTAGTTGTCGTCGTTTTGGTTCATTGGTGAGGGGATTTGGAGTGTGTCAAAATCGAGGTTGAGGTTTGCACTATCGGGGCTAAGATCTAGATAGGGTAGGTTAGGTCCTAGATCAATGAGTTCTGGTGAGAGTCTAGGTTCACTCTGCGGTGTAGGATTTGGAATTATGTTAGAGTCAGTGTTTATATCTTGATTTAGTAAATCGTCATTTTCGAAAGAGAATGGGATAGGAGATGGTAGGTCTAGGAGGGGTTCTTCTAATATGTCATCAAGTTGTTCATTAGGGTTTTGTAATAGAGGATCAAAGAACGGCGAAGGTTGATTTCGTATTGGGTTAACTGGGAATCGAGACAGTGCATCGGCGTTAGTGTTGATTTTCCCTTTTTTATGTACGATATTATAGTCGAACTCTTCTAGTTTGAGTCGCCAGCGAATAAGTCTGGATCCAGGGTCTTTGCAATTGAACAACCATTGTAGAGGTTTATGATCTGTGACTATTGTAAAGTTACGACCATAAAGGTATGGTCGAAATGATTTGGTTCCGAAAACAATAGCTAAACATTCTTTTTCCGTAACGCTGTAGTTACATTCAGCCTTGTTAAGTGTACGAGAGGCGTAAGCAATAGGGCGGTCTTTTCCTATATGACCTTGGGATAGAATAGCAGATATAGCGAAGTTAGAGGCATCACAGGTTAGTATGAAAGGTTTGGAGAAATCAGGGTATGCGAGGACTGGTGACGTTGTAAGTTTCATTTGGAGATTTTCAAAAGCGAGTTGTTGTTCGTTTTTCCAATTGAATGGTATATCTTTTTTTAGCAAAGATGTTAGGGGTTTCGCGAGTTTAGAAAAATCGGGAATGAACCGTCTATAGTATGAAACGAGCCCAAGGAAGGATTTCACATCCTTTGGTGATTTTGGAATTGGGAATTCGACGATTGATTTTATTTTTTCAGGATTTGGTTGTACGCCATGGTTGTTAATAAGATGACCAAGGTAAGCTACTTCTTTACGCAGAAATTCGCATTTATCTGGTTGAAGTTTCAAGTTGTAATTTCTGAGCCTGTCGAAGACGGCAGATAGATTTTGGATGTGATTTGGTAAGTCTGGAGAGTACACCACGATATCGTCTAGATATACGAAACAGCGAGAACCTTGAAGTCCAGATAAGCATGTATTCATTAGTTTTTGGAAAGTTGATGGGGCGTTTTTTAGCCCAAATGGCATTCTCGTGAACTGGAAGTGACCTTGGGGTATTGAAAAGGCGGTCTTGGGTGCATCTTGTTCTGATACAGGGATCTGATGGAAGCCTGAGGCTAAATCTAGTGTTGTGAAGTATTGGCTTTTCCCTAATTGATCTAGAATTTCTGTTATCTGTGGAATAGGATACGTTTCTCCAATAGTGATGTCATTGAGTTTTCTATAGTCGATAACGACTCTCCATTTGCGTTGCCCTGAAGCGTCTAGTTTTTTAGGGACAACCCAAATGGGTGAGGACCAAGGGGAGTTTGATGGTATAACTATATTTTGTTCTAGCATTTTGTTAATTTGATCTTCGACTTCCTTTTTATGGCATTCTGGGAATCTATAGGATTTAGTTTGGATAGGGACGTCTGTGGTTGTTTTGATATTGTGATCTGTGGCGGTAGTATAAGAGAGTTGGTCTCCTGGGAGGTGAAAGATGTCAGAGTAGTCAGAGCAGATTTGTATTAATGCGTTTGTTTCTTCGTCGTTTAGATGGGAGATTCGAAGTTGGTCGAGGACTTGTTTGGTTCTAATAGAAGTATTGGGACGAGGCGATATTGTACAGGATTGGATGTCGAATGGATCTAGGGTAAGGTTAAGGTTGGGTTGTAGAATGACGGGTTCTTCAGAAGTGTTTACGACTGTTATATTGATGCGATTATTTTCTTTTACCTTAACAATGCAATTCGCGACGAGTAGAGATTCGGAGATGTGTTGATCTAGTATCATTCCTATTTTTATTTTTGGGTTACTGACTGTGCATTCAATTATAGTTTCCGTACGAGGAGGAATATGGTATAGTGGTTCGTCGAATTTAAGTTTTATATAATCGTCGTCTATTCGCAGGATTTCGTGACAGTAATCGATTTGGCATTCTAAATTTTTCAATAAGTCGTTACCTATAATACCGTCGTGAGTTAAGCTGATATCTTCAACTACGTGAAATTCGTGTATGTAAGGTTTATTTGATTTTTGGAATATTTGCATTTTAAAACTACCTATTGTTGATGTTGTATCGTCTCCGGGGTCGATTCCCTTGAGAACTATGATTTCATCGCTTAGTTTTGGAACTTTGGACATAGAATTTAATTTTAGCAGGCTTATACAAGAGCCAGTATCAATTAGGAAGGATAATGGTTTATTAGCAACGGAAGTTTGGATCATAACATGGGGTAAGTATCTTTTCTCTGAATTTTTATTTAATTTATATATTTTTATATTCTTTTCTCGTTTCAGGTTTTGTAAGGTATTCGGAGTTTGGACATAAGGATTTGGGATTGGAGTAGATTTGTTTATTTTAGGACTTGAATTCAGTGATTTAGCTGATTTGGTAAGCGAAACAGTGGATTTAGGAACAGAGTTCAGTGATTCAGCTGATTTGGTAAGCGATACAGTGGATTTGGGAACAGAATTCAGTGATTCAGCTGATTTGGTAAACGAAACAGTGGATTTAGGAACAGAATTCAGTGATTTAGCTGATTTGGTAAGCGATACAGTGGATTTAGGAACAAGATTCAGTGATTCAGCTGATTTGGTAAGTGATACAGTGGATTTGGGAACAGAATTCAGTGATTTAGCTGATTTGGTAAGCGATACAGTGGATTTAGGAACAAGATTCAGTGATTCAGCTGATTTGGTAAGCGATACAGTGGATTTAGGAAGAGGATTCAGTGGCTTAGCTGATTTGGTAAGTGATACAGTGGATTTAGGAACAGGATTCAGTGATTCAGCTGATTTGGTAAGTGATGCAGTGGATTTAGGAACAGGATTCAGTGGCTTAGCTGATTTGGTAAGTGATACAGTGGATTTAGGAACAAGATTCAGTGATTCAGCTGATTTGGTAAGCGATACAGTGGATTTAGGAACAGGATTCAGTGGCTTAGCTGATTTGGTAAGTGATACAGTGGATTTAGGAACAGGATTCAGTGATTCAGCTGATTTGGTAAGTGATGCAGTGGATTTAGGAACAAGATTCAGTGATTCAGCTGATTTGGTAAGCGATACAGTGGATTTAGGAATAGGATTCAGTGGCTTAGCTGATTTGGTAAGTGATACAGTGGATTTAGGAACAGGATTCAGTGGTTTAGCTGATTTGGTAAGTGATACAGTGAGAATTGAGGCATCGGCTTTTAATTTATGACAGTAATTTCCCGGGCGATGCCCATCGGGAAATTTTATTCGTTTAAATTGTCGTGATCGACTTCATCGACTCCGTTCTCGTCTACCTTATTCATGGAGTAAGTTTTACGTACTAGATTCGGGTTAGTAGTTGGTGCGGTGTTATTTTGGTGATTGTATGAATTTGAGGGGTTGTACTGGTTTTTGTTATTATTGTATTGACGTTTGCGGCAGTTTTCAATAGTGTGACCTATGTTTTTGCAATAACGGCAAATGACGTCACTAGTATTGACATTCCTTGGATAATTTGTATGAGGGTGTTTCAATTGCGATTGCGATTGGAATTCGCGGCGAGGTGTGAACTTGGGTCTATAAGTATTGTTGAAGTTAGTTTGCGGTGATCTTTTATTGATGCTAGATAATATCTTTTCTTCCTCAACTGCGAAGCTTATAGCGGAATTAAGCGAGTCTGGGTTTCGGCATCTCACGATTTGTGATAATCGTGGGTATAGTCCGATAACAAAGGTATGGAGTGCGAGATCTTGTATGGTAGCTACGCGCCCAGACAATTCTGTTTTCTTTTTAGTTGGAATAGAAATGTTTATTTCAGTGAGCAGTTTTGAAAGGCATGTTTCTATCTTTAGAGCGAATTGGTTAACTGTTTCTGAAGGATTTTGTTTACAATCCTGTAATTCCGAAAGTAAATGAGCGTAATGTTTTCTCTCGCCAAATTGCTGTTTTAAAAATTCTATAAATTGTTCAAAGGACTCGAAATCTTTGACATTGCATGTAGCTTCAGCTTTATCTATTAACTGGCTTAGAATGTATTTAAACAGGATAGGTTTCTGCGATTTAGTAGCTGAGTCATAAGCGCTTTGGCAATTAGTTATAAAGGGTTTTAATTTTTCTCTAGTACCGTCGAAAGGTTTGATAAATTTGAATAAGACACCAAGTTCTATTCTTTCTTCAGTTTCAACGCGGACTGGTACACTTTTAGAGGTACCGGGAGTAATTTCTTTGTCATTAGTCATGATGAGATTTAGTAAATAGAAAAATAGGACTTAAAATTAAATTACAAGAAGTCGTATCCACCTTATGCTAGCTTGTACAGAGACTTAGGACTGAGCGTTTATCAATACGTAGAACGGGTGTGTAACATAAACCGTGAGCTTCGTTTAGTCTAGGTGATAACAATGTATAACAGGAACGCGACACTGCAGAATATTGTAGGATTTCGCACTTTGTAAAGTAGTTTTGATCACTCACAGTAATGTTATGAGGAGCATCGGGAACATCACGGCGACCTTGACCGCTTGACCAATAGTCAACGGTAAAACAGCGACAGGGACCTCTGTGTTTTGACAGAGGTCTCAGGGTTGCGTTGTGGATGAACACAGATTGGTTTGTATGCGTAACACTTTTAATTTATCGATTAAGATTTTGTTATTATTGAAGCACTTTCACTTTCCAGATTTATTTATTTATTTGTTTATGAATATCTTTTAACAGTTCGTTTTTAAATTGAAGGGTAATAGCACTTTCACCTTGGGGTTGTAGGATTTTGAATAGCACTTTCACTTAGGGGTTGTAGGATTTTGAATAGCACTTTCACTTAGGGGTTGAAAGATTTTAGTAGCACTTTCACTTTCTTTAGAGACGTATTCGGGTAGGGGATTTTCGGTGTCCCACCGCTGCCACCAAATGTTATAGGAGTCCGCGTAAAACGCTTTTTAAAAAACGAAAATTATATTGGAGAAATAGATTTATTAATAAGGCACTAAATTAAAATACACTTATTACTTATACTTAAATTGAGTTGGCATAAATCGAGGATATAGTAGAATATAGAAGGACCAAACGACGCGAAGGTCTAAGAGCAACTGATGTCTCCAGCGCTCGGACTGAGACACTGCATCTTAATTGCTGACTCTGCGGATTGATTATCTGAAGGTTGAGGTGTCATCGAATTAGCATACATTGGGAGGTCATAACAATACGTTAAGGAACCTACTAAGACCTATAAGCCCTACAGCCCTACAGCCCTACAGCCCTACAGACCTATGGCCCTAACCTATCATATACCTAATGTTTGATAAATAAATCTATACATCTATACATATAAATAAAATTGGAGTGTCCGTTTGTAATATTGAAATAACCATTTTTTACTACATGCATATGAATATATATCCAGTACATACACCAAAATAACATTTTTTACAATTTTTGTGTGTCTGTCAATCTGTCTGTTTGTATAGGCTAATCTCTGAAATGGTTGGACCGATTTTGACGGGACTTTTATTGGCAGGTAGCTGATGTAATAAGGAGTAACTTCGGCTGCATTTATTTTAGAAAAATTCTTTTATTTTAGAAAAAAATAGGGTTAAGTGCATTTGGTCTCACTAAAAAATACATTGTTAAGTCCCGACAACCACGCGAACGAAGTCGCGGGCACAGCTAGTTTATAAATAAGTTCAGGATGTCTGCACCATGCGACCTAAGGTTACAGATGGATAGTAGACAGGATTTCCAGGTTCGGGAAGGGTACACTCACTGCCAGGCCCGCAGACTCTCGTGACTGATCAGAGATGGCTAAAGGTGTCTTGGCCACATTGGCCATGTGAGGGGTAATGAGACAAGAATATAAAATTCAGATCTGGTTTATTATAATATGTTACAGCTTATATACTACTACACACACTATTGTATAATATCTTTGTATCGTATGCATGTAAGATGCAACCAAATCATTATTTTAACTGGACCGCGCGTGAGCCGCAACGAGTCAATGTCCAAAGGTACATTGAACACTGAAGAACATTACTGCAGTAATCAGACAGAAGTTCATCCTTTATTAGAAGATAATTAGTACGGAAAACCGTCGAATGAAGTAGAACTACGTATCGTGGCGCTAATATATTTATTAAAATTCTATAATCACCTAACATACAAGTAGTACATCTTAAACACAGAGCCACACATAACATCAGCCATAATTACAATAGATCACTCGGCAATACTCCGAAACATTGCCAGGGCGACGCCTTAAACGAACACCAGGAATCCCCATTCAAATCCCATGGCTTTGCCGCGTATCTACAAATGAAATGTGTTCTTCTAACAAGAGATCACACGATGTTCTCATAGCACAGATAGTTTCAAAAGGTTCAACCCAAACGAGCACACATTCACACCGTACACAGACACTCCAAAGCTAAATAAAATCACTGATGTCGTGATTATATGGCTTGATGTTATATTGTTAACATAACACGCCTCTATTGCCCAAAGGGTCACACAGAGGTGTGCAATTGTACTCGTACACTGACATCCGCCGATACTAAGCCCACCACTTGAAATATTATACTAAATATAAACTGCTTTATTGGTCTATTAGTTGCAAGCTTGACTGCTGAGCGTGAGGTCATGAGTTCCATTCCCGGGTTGGGCAAACTGTCATTGAGTTTTTCTATATAGAAATCTTCAGTAGCCATGTGGATTCTGGTACTGTTCGGTAGATAGCAATAGGTTCACCCCCAATTACATTTCTCAATCAGCGAAATGTTTGGGTAGACCAGTATACCTACCTACTGTCCTCTGCCTAACCACTGGGAGTATAGGCTTAAAGCTATGTACTTTTAATCTTTATCACTATTTAATGTCATGTGGAGTACCTGTATTGAAGCTCATAAGAGTAAATGTGAGATTAGTAAGTGTAATCAGGATTTAGGCACCCAAAATATACTCCCGAAGAAACATAACTCGTGCTCCCAATTATCGACTTAATCACAAATCGATTTCCTCCCCTATTCTTCCAATAATAGGGCCCAATTCGGCGTGACGAAACAGTGCCATCCATTCGCCTGGACGAGGGTTCACGGCGATTGTTTTAAATAGGCGCTCTGGGTAGAAGACGTATTTTTAATGCTTCTTAAGTGTAGATTAAAATAACCTTGATTGAGCTAAATTATTCTTTATGGACTTGTTATAAGAACGGTGTTTAATCTTTTATTTTTTAATCAAGTGCCACTGAATTTTAAATTGATGTTATTTTTATGTACGAATATATTAAATTAGCATAAACAATTACCATTGTGTCGGATGTTTCCCTAACATAAGTAATGTCAATGCATATGTAAAATGTCAAAGTTAAACTTAAATGCAGAAAATGTCAGTGAATGCTCAACGGGATGAATCTAAATAAAAATGCAAGTTGTCCGACTCAAACCACGTCTAATTGAACACTAAATTAATTGTCAATTTACAGTTAAAATGTAATGTACAAAAATGCATAGGTTTTGCTCTGCCGTATGTCAATGCACTCCCAAATGTGGGCCGCGATCAAAGTGCACACACGTGTGTAACTTACATAGTCAACAAAATTAAACTATTAAGAAACCATAGTACGTGCACCGTACACATTGTTTATGCTAATTTAAATAATAGAATTAGCTATGTAGTTCCAGTCAAATAATGTAACCCTTTTCTACCCATATTCAATGTCTATTAAATAGGTCACATGCAACAAAATCCAATTCAAATCAAATTAACAATATAATTATTATAAAGGGTAATTGTTTATACTAATTTAACTATAAGAATTATGATGTGATTCCAGTCAAATAATGTTACCCTTTTCTACCCATACTCAGTGTCTTGTTAATAGGTCACACGCAACTAAATCCGATTCAAATCAAATTAACGGTATAGGCGAAATATGGACGTACAATAGTACACCTCTGCCTAACCCTTCAAGGTATATAGGCTTGATGCTATGTAATGTTATGTTAACTTATAAGTATTCCCGAACGTATTAATAAATTAGAGCATTAATAAGATATATTTTTTTGTTCCAATCCATCTTTCGTATCTCTAATCACCATAGCCTATAAACAGACATCTCATCTAAATACACACACTTGGAAGCACTGAGCGATACTGATAACTCAGCTGAATGTGCTCCAATAATTACTGAGTTGAAATTAGATTAGTTTGCAGTATAATTGCAGTCATAATTATCTGCTTCAGTCAACTTGAGGAAGGGTAGTTGAGTTTATGTAGTCTCATTATGTGTTTAGTGAAGTTTAGAGTGCCCTGTTGGTGCAATGGCAGCGACTAATTTGTGTTAGTATTGAGGTTATTTTGTAACTTTAAATTTAATTCACTCTCTAGACTATACGCATACTTTATAGGTAGTGCCTACTTATCATGTTGCAAATATTTTTAAAGCAACTTCTATTTACTGTGTCCCTCATTCCTGACGATCGCGTCCACAAATGCGTCTCCTTTTACTTCTGTGTGAAGACTGCACGGCTATTTCTATGTATGTGTGTGTGTTCTCTTGGCTTCATCGCTTCATCTACCTTCTAGCTCGACCTCTTGTTCTCCAGGCATTCATATGACTACTGTGTTTTGGAGATCTGATAATGTGTCCGAAAAGTTTCAGAACTCTTTATTAAATTATGTCTACGATTTTGTACTTTCAAAGTAAGGTTACAATAACTTACTAGTTTATATTTTAATCTCTTGTTAATGGATTAATTATAACATATGGTGAAATATATATCTCTAAATACTTAAGTTACCGTATCAAACCACAATTCTGTTCTACTATCAATACAAAACACAGTTAACAGCCAAAACAAACTAAACCAAATAAATACCCCAAACAGTGTATTTCAGACAATTTCTCATAAAATAACGAATTTAGTTGAATTGGGGCTTGATAAAGTCAAATGCTAGCCAAAGTAAGTGGGTCCCCGAATTAATTCGGAAGATAACGACCTACAATAAATAATAGAAACGTTCCCTTAAATAGAGGGACTTTATAAAAACTTGCATTGTGTCCTTAGATTTCTTTGTGACAAAGATTCTGAATGGACACTTTATTTTTTATTCAGTGCTAAAAAGGTTTGCCTTTAAGGTCCTCTTTGGTAGATTGAGAAGGAATTTTTTGTAGATTACTTTTGCTATGTGCTGTTGAATTTTTTTTAAAGTAACTATTTCATAGAATAATTACGGCACGATTAGCACAGTGGTTGAGAGATCGACTACTGCGCTACGTGTCGCGGGTTCGATTCCCGCACGTAACAAATATTTGTATGATCTACAGATAGTTGTTTCGGGTCTGGGTCTTTGTGTATGTGAATATATGTGTTTGTTGACGCACCCACGATACAAGAATTACTCTTAGTTTGGGCAAAAGACTTTGTAAAAAAGAAACTATTAAATTATCTTGTTACCGCCGTCTTTCTGCGACTATCTTGGGTAGTATTGTAGAATTGCTATATCGTTGTGGCAAGATATATATGTATAAATTATATTTTTAAGTTTAAATTAATGGCAAATTACAATGATTTAAAATATAAAAAACACTATTATACACAGCTAAAATTCAGGAAAAAAAATATCGGTCTGACTGGCGAATATGTACTTTAGCGAACTGGGAAATCTCCTCAGTCAAGACATGAAAATGGCTTAAGAAAACCAATTATTTACAGTTAGCGTTAAATTTAATTATATTCTTTAAAAACAGTACATATTCTATCCTACTTCCTACTATCATATCCTATCCTACTAATATTATAATTGTGAAAGTTTGTGAGGATGGATGGATGGATGAATGGATGGATCTTTGTTGTTACTCTTTCACGCAAAAACTACTGAAAGGATCTGGATGAAATTTGGCAAAGGCTACTTTTTATCCCGGAAAAATGTACGGGTTCGTAAACCACGCGGGTGAAGCCGCGAGCGGCAACGAGTCTTCTATATATTTAAATATAAAATAAATAACAATTGCCACATGTATAACGGAGCATCACTTGAGAACGGCTGGACTTATTTTGTCTATTTTTATTTTTAGTTGTGTTCGCCTAATTGTCAGAACAAGATATGCATGAATTTATTTGGTAAATGGTATTTTAGTATAAAAATCTCAACTAAGTAAATTGCACCCGTGCGAAGCCGGGGCGGGTCGGTAGTTTTATATAAATTACGATGGCACGGTTGGCGCAGTGGTTGAGAGATCGACTGCTACGCTACGTGTCGCGAGTTCGATTCCCACACGGAACAAATGTTTGTATGATCTACAGATAGTTATTTCGAGACTGGGTCTTTATGTATGTAAATATACACTGCGCCTCAGAAAGCACGTAAAGCTGTTGGTTCTGCGCCTGATCTCTCTCCGGTCGTGTCGGATTGCCATTCCATCGGATAATGAAAGTGAAGGAATGGAGAGAGCACCTGTGTTCGCTTGTGCTCTATAATATCTCCTGCGTAGTTGGCTAATCTCCGGTAAGTTTGGCCGCCGTGACCGAAATTCGGTCAGGCGGACATTATAAATTACATCATTTCAGATTTACGAGAAGCACTTCTACTGACTTTTAATAGGTTTCGTCCCTCAGACATACTATTTCTATGCACGATCACAGACAAGTCATAAAAGCTGCTAAGAAAAGGCCCACAAAAACTTCATAATTATTAACCCTATTATTATTATGTATTAATTAACTGGCTACTTTGACGACGCAGTTGGCGCAGTGGCTAAACGATTAGCTTTCTGCGCTACGTGTCACGGGTTCGATCCCCGCACGGAACAAATATTTGTATGATCTACAGATAGTTGTTTCGGGTCTGGTTGTTTGTGTATGTGACATGTATGTTTGTAAACTGCACCCACGATACAGGAGAAACCATAGTGTGGGGCAACGTGTAAAAAAAAAAACTAAATTACGATTTTCAACCTAAAATGTATGTCTTGCTTAGATTTGAACTTTACCGTCGAATTGTATTTATTTGTCAAAATTTTCATTTAAATCAGATTTTATGTTTGCTTCACCTAGTACCTAGTAAGTGCATGCTGTGGTCTCCTAATTGGTGGCGCACACTTAAAATCACCCTTTGTTATTTCTCAATAAGCCAAGTATCTGTGTAGCCTTTGTTGGAGGTCCAAATAAATAAATAATACATACATACATAAAGTCACGCCTTTTTGCCATGGGGGTAGGCAGAAACTACGGAACGCCACGTAAACAAATAAATAAATAGATAAACCCTCTACGTATTATGCAAAGCATGGTTATTGCTTGACACTTAATCCTAATATTCTCGTTACCTGATAGCGAATCATTATGATAATCAGAAATCACACTCAGTTTTATTCATGAGCAAAATTTTTGCCAAAAAAATACAGTACCTACCTAATAAATTAGGTTATTTTAATTTTCATGCCGGCGTCATTAGTGTATTGGTCGCAAACGCGACTGCTGAGCGTGAGGTCCTGGGTTCGATTCCCGGGTCGGCAAAGTAATACTGGGTCTTTCTGTATATAAATTCTCAGTAGCAGCCTTTACAATACACCTTGACCCCTGAGTTTGTTTCGGCGTTTCTTCTTAGGGATAGTCATGGGAAATTCCGACGCCATCTAGTTTAAAAAAGACGTGTAAAAGTAATTGAAAAATCCTAATTGCAAAATAAATAATTTCATTTCATTTCAGCACGGAGTCTGCAACTGTGCCTGATAGATGTCAGTATGCTCGCTACATATTATATGGGACTCAATAACAGCATTAGCGAAATGTGGATGTACAATAGTACATCTCTGCCTAACCCTTCGGGGAATACAGGCGAGATCCTATGTTATATTTATGTTATGTTAATTTTTTCCTACACTAAGAATTATTCCCGTATCGTGGATGATATTGAACACAAATATTCACATGCACAAATACCCAGACCCGCAGCCTAATTACCGATGTAGCGACAGACGTAGATCGCGCGATAACTTCTGTCAAACGTTATTTTTGTGGCATATAATGTATTGGCTGACAGTGAGATTGCTGTCGCGTAGATGTCATGTTGCTGTCGCTTTTTTACGTAATTAGGCTGCCGGAATAACTACCTGTAAGTCAAACAACTATTTGATTCGGGCGAGAATCGAATCCGCGACATATAGCGCATCTAGCACCTGGTAGGTATGGCTTATCTTACTACTTTTAATTATTTGTATAGGTAAAGGGTCCTTAAGCAGTCCAATTTGTCAGTGTCGGACCCTCGTCATTACTCATAATAATTACACAGGAGATTATTATAATCTTAATCCCACAGCTGGGCATGGACCTCTATTTTCATAAATAAATGATCGAAAATGTGGCAACATTCTATTCCACTCTATTCGATTATATGGCAATGTTTTTATTAATCTTTTACTCACATGATTTCTCTTGTATCATGGGTGGATATACAAACATAGGTACATAATAATATCACATGCACACCCAGAGAACTGAAACAACTATCTGTAGATCACATTATATATATTTGTTCTGTGCGGGGATGGGACCCGCAAAACATTGCACAGAAAGATAATCGGTTACCCACTGCGCCGACGCGACTGAGTCATCAGAAACAAATACGTTTCACCATTGTTGGTGATTAAGAATGAGAATAATATTAATTTGCATAAAACAATGTATATAAACGTGTTTAAATATAATATAGCATACAATTATATTAATATTCTCGCCGCCTATCACATGGGACTTAATAACGGCATCGGCGAAATGTGAGTATAGAATTGTACACCTCTGCATAACCCTTCGGGGAATACAGGCGTGATGCTATGTTTTTAATATGCGAGGTGAACGTTTGTTATAACCGTACCGGACGGTATTATTAAAACTTTTTTCACCAAACCTACGCGAAAAAGAGAGCAAGAAATGTTTTTGTCAATTGTTTCTCAGGAATCAGATGGAGCAAACGCATCTAGTTTAACGCTACGTCCTAGGTAGGCGGTTCAAAGCGAACGCGATTATGAAGCGGTGACACGCGAATTCAATGCGATGCGATGCGACGCAGCGGCTGTCCTTCGTACACGCGAATCGTCTCGCACAGCCGCCACCGACGCCGCCGTTCAGTGGGCACTGTGCATTTGTCCATTTGTTAATTTGATCAAATCCTCCCATTCGCGGTACGATAATAACCGGTTGTGACATTTTTTATTCCTTTTATCCCATAATATAGGACGTTCTTGGATAGCATTAATTAAAATTTATATTTTCGTTCGCGTCTAAATCGCTCGCAGGACGTCGCGTAAGTATTGGCTTCCTCAAACTACCTTAACAAGCAATGACTCATTGAAGTGGTTTGGTGATATTTTGCATTTGTGGATAGCGTCAGTGGCGTGCACAGTTTTTAGACAGGGTAGGCAGAAAATTTTAAAAGGTTACTGACCAAAAATCCCTACTACATGTTGGTATTGGTTCGTCGTCTTGTCGATTAAATAATGATGTATGTGATTTGCCACCTCAAATATCTTATAGTAAATATATATCTGTGTTATGTAGGGTAGGCAGTGTCTTCTCGTCTTTATAAACCGCACGCCAATGTATAGCGTGTAAACTCTGTTCATAAATTATCTTTGCATTTCAAATTTAAATACTTTTTAATATATATTTGGGAGCATTATGTTTAGTAGCTTGTTTAGTTCCCTATTATGTAAAAGACTAAATTGTTACAAAATAATAAAGAATCTTCTTCATCTAATACACAAAAACAAAACAATTTATTATATTAAATTCATCGACGTCAACATCAAAAGTAATTCATTTCACTATCCCACTAAAACAAACTCAACAATATCAAAGTAAAACAATATGAAACCTAAAAGAACCCAAGCCAATCATCCGAAACATCTTGTCTGTCCAAATCCTAAATATATCTCCAAACAAAAATACTTATCCTTTAACAGAACTATTTCTATCGCGGAAACAATCTCGGCAGACATCCAGTGACGTCATGTCAAAACGTCACGCGTCTCGTCTAGACATACGACCGGAATATGGGAGGGGTAATAGATATTTCACGGTGGAAGATTATGTTGCTGACTGTACCGTGGAACAAAGAGTACTTTTTTTTTTGCATTGCCTCAGACTTTGATTTCTCCTGTATCGTGGGTACATTTTACAAACATACAAGTCACATGCACACACAACCAGGCCAGAAACAACTATCTGTAGATCATACAAATATTGGTTCCGAGCGGGAATCGAACCCGCGATACTAAGCGCAGAAAGCTAATCACTTAGCTACTGCACTAACCGTGCCGTTGATATATACGGGGTTACCACATATAGATTAAATTATATTATGTAAAATTTTAAACTAACATCGAGATGTTCAGTTATGTCAATTAATTAAATAATATTAATGATATAGTTGTGTTATTAATTTATTCAAAGATTTTGGAACGTAATATTGCATAGACCATTAAGTTATTTCACACTAAGATTCAGAAAGGGCCCGTTAAATTTGATTGAACAATCGACAGGTACTTGTGGTCTGCAGCAGAGCATACGACCACTAAACCAATGTCATTCAGTTCTGATAATGGTTAAATCATGAGAGGGATAAGAAAATTAGAAAAAAGAGCATGTCGTTTCTTTGTACTAAAATCGTACTAGATTCAGAACCAATACCTACGTATAAGAATTTAGTACCACAATTGTTTTGACGTCTGGTATCGTAAGCGTTGAATTGAAAATACTCGTTTCACACGTAATGTTTTTTGGATTGAAGACTTTATTCATATCTAAGTATGATACAAATTGAGCATAACGCAAAGAATTTTTAGAAAAAAAAATTCTAATAGGCCAGTTTTAGTTTTAATTCAAAATTCACTGACATTAACGTTACGGCTTCATTTATACGTCAACATATTAGTGCTATGTTTACAGAAAACATCGGAGACATAACACAAATACACATTTCAAATAAAAAATCCAGAAATTAAAATAAACTGTACCGCTATGATGAGTTTTTTACTATTTACTTTCAAAGTAAAAGTAAATTTTCATGATAACGATTTTAGTTCTTAACTTGGTTACATTAGGGATTAGAGTCGCTAATGTGACATCTGGTCATAGTAAACATTTGCTTTACGATTTACTATTTTATGGAGATGTCACATAAGCGACTCTAATCCCTAATGTAACCAAGTTAAGAACTAAAATCGTTATCATGAAAATTTACTTTTACTTTTAAAGTAAATATTAAAAACTCATGATAGCGGTACTGAACAACACTTATCGAATGAAATTTCGCCTTGTCCACCATCGTTTCCTCACCTCTCAAAACCCATACCTAATCCCTGAACCAAACATAGGTGTGCCTACATAAATATAGCTAGAGTAGCCTCCGGCAACGAAGCTTAATTCAATGGTTCCCCAGGGGAAGCAACTAACATTGTTTGCTTACAGAATGTAAATATTTTAACTCCAACTAAGGTAAAGTGTGCTTTCAAAGTATAAGTCCAATGTTTGGCTAATGATTACGAAAAGGGATAATTATTGAGGGTTTTTGAAGTCATATAAACATATATCACACGTATTCTGAAAGAGTAAAGCTCTTCAAATGTACTACACTAAAATTTTGCTGATGCCATTATTGAGTCTCTTAAGATGGGAAGCGAAGCTATGGCCAATTCGGAACCTTGAACTGCTATTGGGAATTTTCATACAGTAAAACCCAATATCAGTTTTCTCGACCATGGAATTAAACCCAGATCCTCAATCTGAGTCCTCGTGAAATAAAGTAGTTCGAAATGCTAAATAGTAATTAATAACGAACACAAAACACGCATTGAAAATATAAAACGCCCCAGACACGACACCATCCATAACTACTTGTCACAATCCATGACCGTGCTATTTGCCTCACTATCGCTATCTCTCCCTTTCCACCACTGCCTGCATACTCCCATCCCTCTCTAAATTAATCAGACCAGCTAAATTAAACGGTAGTATCGTAATGAAATCAAACCTGTCAAACGGGAAAATCCACAAATTATTTGATAAAACGCCGAAATCATGCGCTCGTTAATAACAGGGTGTACCTTCATGCCAATGATTTATTAGTGATTTAAATCATTGACCTAATTATCGAAAACGTTTAGAATTAAACGATAGGTTAGACGTCAAAAGCCATAATGTTGTTCATCGACGTTCCTTTTATATGTGTGTGTGTTGTAATATTTATGTGCATAACAACTGTCTATTTGAGTTAGTGTGCATGAGTGAATGTTTGTGGGGTTGTGTGTGTGTGTGCATTAGAAGTAATGTGTTTGTGATAGTTTCAAATTGTTCATTGATGAGAGTATCAGGTAATTAAGTAATATCAAATGCGGGAACACTAAGTATGACGTGGTTTTAATTAATGTATTGGCAGTCTGTACCCCTGTATAACGCAATGTGATGAATGAGATTGAATGAAATATGTGTGTATATTATGTGCTAGCATTCGAAGTTCTTATATATTGTTGTTACAGTACAACTACTGTTGTCCACACAAATATTAATACCATATGAAGGTTTTATTTTTCTTACTTTTTATTCCCCCTCTGCTGGGCAGAGATCTTCCCCATAGCCTTCCAACTAAACAACACGGTTGGCAGAGTGGCTTACTGATTAGCTTTCTATGCTAGGTGTCGCGGATTCGATTCCCGCACGGAACAAATATTTGTATGATCTACAAATAGTTGTTTAGGGTCTGCTTGTGTGTGCATGTGACATGTATGTTTGTAAACTGTACCTACGATACAGGAGAAATCCTAGTGTGGGGCTAAGTTAAAAAAAAAAAATCCTCTTTTTGTGTTGACTTCTAGCCATTAGTCCATTTTATCACGCCAGCGTTTCCTAGGCCTACCTAGGCGACAGCGAATAAAGTAAATATTTTATTTTTTGTGGTATTATATTCTATATGCTTATGTTATATTCCTTACCTTTCACATGTGAAATTGTATATTTGTATGTCTTCATGGCAAACATAGCGTATTTATTTAAGCGTTTAACTAAGATCGTCATGTAAACCCATGTTTAATTTCTGGTATACAATCGAATCCGTGACATATAACATAACATTACGCCTGTATTTCCCGAAGGGTTAGGCAGAGATATAGATACTATCGTACACTCACATTTCACCGATGCTGTTATTGACTCCCATTAGATAGGGGGCGAGCCTACTGTCATCTACCGAGTACAGTTCCAGACTCTGTGTTGGTACTGAGAATTTCTATACAGAAAAACCCAATAACACTTTGCCCGACTTGGGAATCGAACCCTCACGCTTAGCAATTCTTGAATAATGAAGCAAGCAGAATCCGCGACACGTAACACAAAAAACGAATTGCATATCCACCGTACCCAATCGAAACAAGCGTGAATAGACCGAAAGATACAGAGTACCATATTATTTGTCGCTTTTGTTGTTATACTTAGAGATTATGTCGTATTCGAGATATATGGTAAGAACATGACATGACGACACGGTTGGCGCAGTGGCTAAGCGATTAGCTTTCTGCGCTATGTGTCGCGGGTTCGATCCCCGCACGGAACAAATATTTGTATAATCTACAGATAGTTGTTTCGGGTCTGGTTGTGTGTGCATGTGACATGTATGTTTGTAAACTGTACCCACGACACAGGAGAAATCCTAGGATTTTACTTGGTTATACCATTCTAAATTATTTCATACCCGGCATAGCATATTTTACTTCAATCAAAATTAGACGCCAAAATCGAATTCATTCAATTTGTACTAACATCGACCGCGTTGTATGCACAACGTGGTCGATAGTTTCTTTTTAATCCTGTAATGTTGTCAAAAATGAGATAGTACCAGTTGCCAGTATATTTCACAGTCGATATAGAATATTTTAACTTTAAACGCTGCCGCTGGACAGACAGTGGTCAGACACACGGTGGACACTTTAGTAACATCTTTAAATAAAAATGACTTATTTCGTTCCTAGAAGGAATTGCCCCTTTGAAACTCCATCTTAGTTCTCTGATTCTCAGTCTCAGTATCCAATCATGCAGAAGGCTCGACATAAAACCGGTACTTATAACACGGAGCAGTACAGTTTTCATTTAACATGGCTCGAATACCATCAGATACAATTTCCTGATGCTAGCGAGTGTTAAAGCGAGTGTCCGTTGTACAGTCGCCGACAGCAGATAAATATTTCGTAATTTTGAAATATTAAGGAAGATAATTATTGTTATTAACTTATAATTATGACTAGTTGATCAAGTTATGTCAATCTCACGTCAAGACGACACGGGTGGCGCAGTGGTTGAGCGATCGAGCGATCGGCTGCGCTAAATGTCGCTGGTTCGATTCCCGCACGGAACAAATATTTGTATGACCTATAGATTGATAGACCTTATTTCGGGTTTGGGTGTATGTCCGTGTGAATATGGTACAGGAATTGTAACTATTGTGGGGCAGTGTTTACAAAGAACTGTCATAATTAATCTTCTATACATATAAAACAGTACCGTGACTGACTGAACGAAAAAACCTACACCGGTGAAGATAGAAACACGGAAATTGGAACATAATGAAGTAGACGAGCACTAAGAAAGGAACTTCTTCCATTGCGGGTAATACCACGAGGCGAACTGTAGTTAATTACCAAAAATAATATTTTTCATTTTTCATTTTTAAAACATATCAAACATATCAAACTTCGGTCTGATAATTTTTTAAATTGAGAAAGATATTAGATTGGATGGTCTTCCAATTTTTTTTATCATAAAAAAGCCACCAGTAGAATAGTAATGAAATAATACGCACATGAATGTATAAAATGAATATATTTGGATGGTACGTAACTGAATTATCGTACCGCATCAAACAACAGAAACGTTCCCAAACCGATGTTAAAGGCACATCGACATGTTGCAGACACGTTACAGCAGTCGGTCTAATTGGGGAGAAATTAGACCCTACATAGTTTTACCGCTACCTGAAGGAGAAATGTTTTTCTGTAGGATCAGAACGTAGATTTCCCCGAAGTGTTAGGAAGAGGTGTACACCCGCATTTCGCCGATGCTGTTATTGAGTCCGATGTAATAGGGGGCGTGCCTATTGCCATGTACCGGGCACAGTTCTAGACTCCGTGCAGCTACTGTGAATTTAAACCCAATACATTGCCCAACCCGGGAATCGAACCCAGGACCTCACGCTCAGCAGTCGCGCTTGCGACCACTAGACCAACGAGACAGTCAACATAGATACCTGATAGTGGTATTTTGCTGTCGTGTTGGTATGAACTCACAGTCAACTTTCTCATGCTGTGAAAGAAACATTAGCCTGTTTACAAAGGTCAGGGCCGGGGCTGATTGCCCTGGCCCACGGGTACCCGACATACCTACACATTGTCACTCAGGGGCCCTAAATGCTCAGAGTGGGGACTCTGTGCGCTCATACCAAACGGATACCATGTCTTTGTCACTTGGCACCGTTTACACTTTACCTATTTGACCTTCTCACAGTCACCTCAGGGACTTGCCTTTTTATTAAACGTTGTGGTGGGCTTCGACAAGGTCGCTTTAGTTTCTGGGGCCCACCATCAGCTGCCAAAGTGGAGCACTGTAGTGACTTAAGCCGATACGAATCCTGCACCCCTCCATCCATACCAGGCAGAGAATAGTACACGAGAATACTTAGCCTGAGAAGAATGTCATTTTTCCACCAGTAATTTAGATCGGCAGTGGATTCACTAACTGTGTAGGAAAATTAAACACTGACATACAGCCATCATAAAGCTAGGTGTAGAAGGCTTATATGACCATAATCACCATCCTACTAATATTATAAATGTGAAAGTTTGTGAGGATAGATGGATGGATGGATGGATCTTTGTTACTCTTTCACGCCAGAACGGTTGAACGGATCTAGATGAAATTTGGCACAGAGATAGATTATAGTCTGGAATAGCACATAGGCTACTTTTTATAAAAAAAGTAAATATACGGGTTCGTAAACCACGCGGGCGAAGCCGCGAGCGGAAGCTAATATCCACTATATATCAATTTCGGATATTCAAAAACATTTCTAGTATAATGTCAAATAACAAAGAATGAATAAAGGGCATATATTTTTTGTTAACAAAACTTCTCCGGTGTAGACACGCATGATTGATATATAGGCTGTGTTCGCGGTTATATTAGTTTTTTGTTAGTTTTTAACTTTGCCTTTTTTATATTTTCTTGTTCACGTCAAACTTATGTAAGACAGTAAGTTTTTAGTTCCATAGTTTGTTGATTACAGTTTTTATCGACGTTTTTATAGCGCAAAACTGTACACAGAGTTGTTTCGAATACAATGTAACGTTGAACTTTATCGTCGTATTTAACTGCCTTGTTAGTATAATGGTGACAGGAACAGATGTTGAGCATGACGCACCAATTTCGATTCATAGGTTGGGGAAAAGGATACTGAGATTTTCAAAAATTGACAGTCACAGCCCAGTGTCTGGGATTGGGCAGGGTAAAAGGCAATAGACTCTATATTATATAGGAATTGTGGTATTGGCGAAATATGGGTGTACCTTGTACAATAGTACACCTGTGACTTAGCTCTAGGGACTTTGATTTCCCGCACGCTATGATTTCTCCTATATCTTGGAAACGGTTTACAAACATGCACCTACTGAAGGTCTGGTTGACTCGAAATAACTATCTGTAGATCTTGTCTTGTATGTATTGTTCCGTGCGGCAATCGAACCCGCGACACCTAGCGCAGAAACCTAATCACTTAGCCATTTCATCAACCGTGCCGTCCATGTATGTATTGTAAAATGAAGTTCATATATCTAACAAAAAAAAAAACAAAGAAAACTAAAAATACGACACAGTTACCATAGCAACCATTCTATTTACACAGCTTAGCTTCCACTTGAGTTCCCCTCAAAATCCCTCCCCATACATAAATACCACATTAGTCTTCCCATAATCCCCGAAACTACTTGGAGAACATATAAAGTTACAAAAAACACATACAATCAATCTATACGTGAACGCTATCAAATATCAAAGCGCCATGTCAGGGAATTCGACCTATTTGTGCGAAAAATTCCGCCATATTGGAAAAGGGTCCACGTTCAATAAGTCTGTTTCTAACATCTTTGGATCACTAGTACTTGTAAATTGGATTGAATACATTTCTTGGTTTGTGAATGTAACTACTTAACCTTTATATGGGTGATTGATTTGAGTTCCTTTTAATAAACTTTTCTCATGAAAGAGGTTCGATTTTAAGTAAGCTTTTGACTGAAGCGTTGATTATATTAACAAATTATGGGTACTTGTTATGTTGTGGTTTAAAGTTGGGGTGATATTTTTATGCGTACGTACTACATGAATCTTAGGCTCGTCACCAACGTTCATTATCATCAGCCAGAAGACGTCCACTGCTGAACGAAGGCCTCCCCCAAGGCGTGGGGGGGGGGGGGGGTTGGCATAATCCCCACGCTTGGCAGGCGGCTTGGGGATCGCAGTGGCGCACCGATTTGTGAGAGGACGCTGCTGCACGTCCTCCGGTGACTGGCCGCAGTTTTAAGACGTACCCGCGTCACCAACAAACTCCTAACAATATGAGATATTTAATAGGATTTCTAAGAAATTTCAAAAGAAAATGGTTGGTCCAAAATCTGACAAGGGTTTCCTTTGACACTAGATTTGTGTACTTAAGCATTAATTTTATTGTTTGTTTAACTCGACACTTTGTGGTGGAGCTATCAAAATCTGTAGTGTCTTTTATGTCGCTTATTTTTAAAGTGAAGAAGATCTCCTTCTCTTTGTCACTGAGCGTGCAGTTACTTATTTATCAAGAACCAATCTTCTCATCACCGCAGTAGACTCCTGAGAGGATACCGTGTAAGGAGATAGTGTGTATTCACCATGGATTCCCAATGGGAATTTCCCATACGGCAATTTTTCGCACAATTTTGACACTGCTCGACCATCATCAGACTGCTGTATTGCTGAAGTTAAAGTTGTGAGCATCTGGCACACCCTGGGCAGTCAGCCTCGAAACCATTACCGACTGGGTAATCCTTCCAATACGGAATGAACAACTCTACAGAAAAAAAAAAAGATAAACCTCATTACTGTAACTAAAACACCAAATATTCAAATTTCAATTCAAATTGTAAACTAAACAGTAATTACTTATGGACCTCATACAAAGCATACATTCTGTATAAACACTAATGACGCCATTACGGGCGGCCGTACGTCTATGCACGTTTGATGGCGTGTTATGATCGTTACCTGCCAATATATTGTGTCGATAACATATATCGGCATGCAAACGATCTGCTATACACATACATAGGTAGTCTATTTGCCAATAGATAGGTATTTTTAGGTCCGCATCATCAATATATTGAAATCGTTAGAGTCGAGGCCTCGTTTGCCAATTCAGACTGAATGCAAATAGTTCGTCAATTAAAGCGAAGCTTGCTACTTTTGTTATGTTGTGGATGAAAGGAAAATATTTTTTTCTTTCTTAATAATATAGCATCACGCTTGTAGTGCTCGAAGGTTGAGGCAAATTATTGTATATCGACATTTAGCTGAAGCTGTTATTAAGTTCCATGTAATACGCGAGCCTATTGCCATCTACCAGGCACAATACCAGACGCTAGGCTGATATTGAGAATTTGAAAAAATCCCAGAAAGCATTGTCTGATCTAGAAAGCTTTCAAGATCTCATGCAGCAGCTGCGTATGCGACTACTAAGACCAATGAGTCAGTTTATTACACACTGGAAAACATAAAAACTGCCTATAACGAAAAACTAAAAAAATATCTTTTATATCACCATACCCTTAAACACGGTCTATGTGATTTCAAAATTGGCACTCACACCGCAACAAGTTGCGATCTCCGCGGCCCGATAATTGGACTCTTTATTGGCGATTCTGTTCGCTTGTAACTTTACGCTGGCCAAATGATTGCCAAATTTTATTTTATTCCGCCGTGACTTACCTAAGAATAGATAAGTGATAGTTCCCGAAGTGTTTTTACGATAAATTAACATAACATTACGCATTTATCGCCTAAGGGTTAGACAGAGGTGTACTATTGTGCACCCACATTTCGCCATGTAATAGGGGGCAAGCCTATTGCCATAAACCGGGCTCAGTTCCAAACTCTACTAATGCTGCTACTGAGAATTTCCATACAAAATAAAAACACAATAACACCAACACTGCCCTACCCGTGGATCAAACACAAGACTTCACGCTCAGCAGTCGCACCGCCGGTTCATGGCAATAGGCTCGCCTATTACATGCAACTTAACAGTAACAGTGAAATGTGGGTTCAATAGTTGACGGCACGACACGGTTAGCTTAGTGGTTGAGAGATCGACTGCTCGCTTCATGTCGTGCGTTCGATTCCCGTACGGAACAAATATTTGTATGATCTACAGATAGTTGTTTCGGGCCTGGGTCTATGTGTATGTCAATATATATGTTTGTAAACGCACCCACGATACAGAAGTTATTCCTAGTGTGGGGCAAAGTTATTATAAAAATAATATAAAATAGTACACCTCTGCCTAACCTCATGGTATACAAGCGTAATACTATGTTATATTCATCTGATATTAAGCCGCTCTGAGTATGCATGTCGCATTATCAACGGATTACCGAGCATTTCACAGTTCACTTGTTCGGCCATTTTTGATAGCAAAATCACTGAGTTCTGCCCGATATTTACACATAGGTTTATAGAACGATGTGTATGGAATATCATGGGTCGTTTTAAAATGGAGAACATATATTTAAGTGATCCCTTTTATCCTTGGATGGTTGAATTTGGAAGGTGAGGAGGTCGTAGCTATATAGGTCGTACCTAGTTACTGCATAGATCAAGTTATATGCGATTAAGCAGAGCTTGCCGCGGTCAGTCCTTGGATGGGTGACCGCTTTCACACGTCGAGATCACTGCGTGTCTCGGAAAGCATTTTAAGCTGTTGATCTCGGTAGTGGATAGTTCTAATTCATTGAGACACACGCGGCGCCCGGCAACGAGACAATAGAATTTCTATTCTCTTGTTTAGATTACTAGACGGTTTAAAATAAACATTAATTTACGTCTAAATATTTTTTGAGTTATATTATATATAAATCATTTTCGTCGACAAATAATCCAGTACAAATAATTACTCGAAGCGTAGCAGGCCGATTGCTACGACATCGTAGCTTTCGTAGCAGAAGCTACGACTGACTACATCGTAGCCATGTGACGAAATAGAGATAGGTTACTTGATAAATTTTATCCAAACTCGCATCTAATTTGGACACACCCAGAAGGTGGAAATGATGTTCCATAAGTAAATCGCTTTTGAAGATCGTGATCACGTCGTCAAACATTATTGCAGACACATATTCTCCCTTTCTTTCCTAACATGTATATCATCAACACACTATACAACTTGATTATAATAGGCAGATCGACTGCCCCATCCACACATTGACATATACCTATACATATGTACTAGTTTATACAGTAACATCATACTACACACCCGTTCGGTTGAAGTTTCAGTTGATTCACAAGCGGTCACTCGTTCATTCAATGTTCACGGACGGTTGCGCCGCTCGCCTCGCTGCTTGCCGACTTGTTGATACATCGGTTTTAAATCCAGTTACGTCACGTACCTGTACATATGTGTGATCGATACACGATAGAAAATCTATTGTTTCTCGCTGCCGGGCGCCTCCTGTGACTTAAAGGTACGCAGAGGTGGATATGTCGAGTCAATTTTGGAAAACATTTTTGCATCAGGAAGGCCTTTCTCAAACTATCGATTTTATCATCATCATCAGCCCACATTCGTCCATTGCTGGACATAGGCCTCTCCCAGTAAGCACCCCTGAGCTCGGTCGACTGGTCGCCGCATTATGATAGCAATTAGCCGATTGTATAACTAACTAAACCGCTATCTCGAGTTTTCTTACTATTTACTATTTCTTTTTATTTTCTTTTTTAATACGTTGCCCCACCCTAGGATTTCTCCTGTATCGTGGGTACAGTTTACAAACATACATGTCACATGCACACACAACCAGACCCGAAACAACTATCTGTAGATCATACAAATATTGTTGTTCCGTGCAGGGATCAAACCCGCGACACGTAGCGCAGAAAGCTAATCGCTTGGCCATTGCGCCAACCGTGTCGTCTAATGTAACCAAGTTAAGAACTAAAATCGCTTGCATGAAAATTTATATTTACTATGAAATTAAAAATGAGTTTTTTAAACTCATAATAGAGGTGCTGTTATATACTTTGGTCTCTCTACTCTTCTCCTGTTTGACAAATTGTTGAGATTGTTATATAGACAATATAGACAATTTTCTTTATTTGCTTTTATTTGCTGTGCGTGGTAAAGTCACGTTCGACTTAGGGCGATTTGTACAACTATTTCATCAACGTTAGATGCAATCGTTCCCAATTGAAAATAGAGTTGATATCGTCTGCGCATGCTCAGATATTATCCAAAGCTTTTTATTATAATTAAACTGTCGTGTCGTGATCAGTAGGCTGTTTGTTGGAGCCCTAACAGACCTTAGTAGTTTGAAAAACTAAGTAAACATTGTCTATTATGAAACTGTGTGGATATCAGCAGAAGGCAGATTAACAGAGATTGGTTCTGCGATTATTAAACCGCAAGATTCTGCAATGTAAATAATACCTATGATCCGCCACGCTAGGCCTTGGAGGCGCATAATAGAAGATTTTATCACTAGGTATATATCCTGTATTGTGGGTGCGTTTACAAACACAAATATTCACATAGGCATACACCCAAACCCGGAAAAACTATCTGTAGACAGATCACCCAAATATTTCTAACGTTTGGGAATAGAACCCGCGACTCGTAGCGCAGCAGTCGATCTCTCAGCCAATACGCAATCCGTGCCATCTGGATCTCTATTTACTAAGCTAATAAACATAGTGTTGATGCGAAAATAATATACTCGCTATTATTTTCGCATCTACACTATGTTTATCGCGACACTCGAGTTCGTACAACTATAAAAGACCAACACACAAAAGCAACCTTCCATACACAAGCTCGCTTCACAAATTTAACGACGTCACTCAAAAGTTTTAGTGCAATCAACATTTTCTTAGAACAACTATCACAAGTGCCACTTTCAACGGCGAAATTCTACGAATTACTTTAAGGACCCACTCATATATTTGAGATAAGAGACGTGGGACTACTGAGAACCGACTGCACTTGTAGTGTCTCTGATTTTGTACAGTCACGTTCTAAAGAATTAACACGTTGCGGAATTAAAATTGGTTGTTATTGAAATTTCAAGATTACAATATCCTATCCTACGACGTCGACGGACGGACGGACGGACGGACGGATGGACGGATGGATGGATGGATCTTTGTTACTCTTTCACGCCAGAAAGGCTGAACGAATCTGGATGAAATTTGGCACAGAGATAGATTATAGTCTGGAATACTTTTTATCCCGGGAAAATGTACGGATTCGTAAACCACGCAGGCGAAGCTTCTTTTTATAAGTATATTGTGGGATGCGGTGGGTTTTCAGAATAAGAACAATGGCTCTAGAATGTTTTCTATGTCATAGGTAGGTACCTACTGTTTAAAGACCCAAATCTAATCTAATCACTGATTCTGATCTTTAGGCAATAATATTTGTTCCGTGCGAAAATCGAATCCACTAGTAATGCAAAGAATCAATTGTTTAGTAAATTTAAATTTTCGTTTATTTATTCACATCTAAATTAACCCGTCAAGTGACGCAAATGAAACACATTTGTCTCGTTGCCGGGCGCCGCGTGTGTCATAATGGATTAAGGGAAACAGATCCCCACCTGATCCTGGCAGAATCGTCTACGGCTCAATTGCCATAAATAAAAAAAAGGAAAGAGACGACACTGGATTTTTTTCTTCGGTTTTGGCAATGGTGTTGATGTTGGCTATTCTGCCAGCATCTTGTAGAAACGGCTGCAAAACTAAGCGAACCTTCGGACTTTGTCCTTTGTGGTAAATAAATGTTAGTAGCTGCAAGGAGACAACAGATTTTAATATCATTTTAGTTATAAGGATACAATGAAATGAATTGAAATGAAATGAAATGAATTGAACGAAACGAAACGAAATGAAATGAATTGAAATGAAACTAAAATCATTACTACAAAGTGCAAATTTTAATTTCTAGTGTTCTAAAATTCACTAATGAATTTTGCTGCGTACTTTTATAACTTTTATTTTCGACTGTACGAATTGTTGTTGTTTTACTTTGAAGTCTTTATCGTGTCTCCTCTTTTCCTTAGCAAACAAGTATTTTGATGACGTAATGAATGTTTTACGTAGTGTAGAGAATTGTTTACAAATAGTTGAAGTTAATTAAAGAGTTGTATCGCTGTAGTGTCGATAGCAGAACAGTACTTTGTTGATTACGTTGGCTACAGTACGATTTCTTCCAATTAAATATATTTAAATTCCGTCTGTAGTAATTTTCTGTGAATTTCTTTCTTTAGAAAAAACGTTGCCCCGCTCTGTAATTTCTCCTGTATCCTGAATACAGCAATAAACAAATCCACACTATTATAAATGCGAAAGTAACTCTGTCTGTCTGTTTGTTACCTCATCACGACTAAACCATTGAACCGATCGTAGTGAAATTTTACAAATAGGTACATGCAGCATAAATTAAACGACCCATAATAAACATTAACGACGATGTGCGACCACTTCGGACAGCACAGTGCGCGTCACGTCATACTGCGCCAATGACGTCACAAACGCCCGCTTCCTATGCGCATTCAGTGCAACGTACGCACGTCGTATGTTGTCTCATGTGATGTCTTACACTAGCTTGGGACCTTGAGAAGGACATAGGCTATTTTTACTATTACGGCAAAATACTATATAGATAATTAATAAAAAATACACGTAGATGACGTCGCAGGCAACAGGCTAGTACGTCATATGCACACACATCCAGACCAGAAACTACTATGTGCAGAAAATTGCTACTGTGATCGATTTTGTGACTAAGTTTTATGATATATTAATAAATTTTTCTCTGCCAAGCTGCATGTGTCTACACGTTTTCATAGCCTCGACATCAACGCAAGCTATTGGAAAAGCTATTGGAAAATCACACCGAAACGAATGACAGCATAGTTGGTAGGCGGCAGGAGGCATGGTTGGTGCAGTGGCTAAGTGATTAGCTTTCTGCGCTAGGTGTCGCGGGTTCGATTCCAGCACGGAACAAATATTTCTATGATCTACTGACAATTGACAAATTTGGGTCTGGTTGTGTGTATATGTGACATGTATGTTTGTAAACTGTACCCACGATACACGAGATGTCCTAGAGTGGGGCGACGATTTTTTTTTAATAAACCAAAATATAAATAATAAAATAGTATTAAGGAAACACACTTTTGAAGATAAACTTTGTATATTTTAAAAAAGGATTCCTAGTTATAAATAAAAAGTACTTGTGTAGAATGAGATTAGATGTAGTGAAACTAGAGTTGGCTAAAGTTCGAATAAAACGAACATGACATTGTTTTGGTTGATTATGTGCGGTCAAAATAATAACGCTTCGGTGTGACAATCACACTGTGTAAGCTGACCGACGTATATTTGCGCTTGCCACGCAAACAGCTCGTGTGTATACCGCCATTTTAATCTTAGTTTCACGATATTTACTTTATAGAGTGGACGAAACTTCAAACAGGAAGGTAATTAACCTTCCTGTTTGAAGTTTCGTCCACAATAAAGCGAAAACTGTTCTAATAATAATATAGTTAGAACGCTGCGCTATAGTGGAGAAACGATAGAGCTTGAAGTTTATACGGCATGTAATTGTTTAAGTATTTTTTTATTATTATTTTTATTTTTGTTCTTTTATTAAAACAACGTTGTCCCACTCTAGAATTTCTCATGTATCGTGGATACAGTATACATACATACATGTAACATCCACACACAACCAGACCCAAAACAGGTATCAAATCGAACACGCGACACGTAGCGCAGAACGCTAATTGCTCAACCAGTGGACCAAGCGTGTCGTCAAAGTTTTTCTAGTCGGCTCTCTAGCATAAACTGTGAAATTGAACATAAAGAAGTCGAAATATTAGCTAGTCAGCAAAAAAGCTAACGAGGAAGACTGCCCAGGGTGCGCCAAAAATCTCGATGTCAATAAACTCTTGAATAGTTAAAATCAGCGCCGAAAAACATTCAACTTTCTATATAAAACCTAGTCTTGATAATTTCACAATCAATTTAATTGAGTACGTAAAAATTGGTTTCAAGAATGTTTCACCCCTTTGTAAGTACAAGAAACTCATTAGATATATTTTTCAAATATTTTTGTAAGTGTCCGTTCACACTAACACGAAACCTTTACGTACTTATCACTTACATAATACTATTTACTTTGATATCAACCCTACAATCTTTGTTCGGTTTCAATATTACAGTCCTACTTTGAACCCTGATCCAAATATAGAGATT
The DNA here is from genome assembly GCA_947562105.1 of Shargacucullia verbasci. Lineage (NCBI taxonomy): Eukaryota > Metazoa > Arthropoda > Insecta > Lepidoptera > Noctuidae > Shargacucullia > Shargacucullia verbasci. The sequence continues at coordinate 2,372,749 of OX387283.1, forward strand.
GCTCGAAACACTGCCGCAAATCCAAGATTCTCAACACAAGATAGAGGCAGAAGGCCAACACTATACAATGTGCTACATAAATTCGGGCCGACTAGAATAGGCACGTCCCGCGTGTTTAATGTGTGGATAAACGCTTGAGAGAGAAACTGGACAGTCTACATATTCCTATTGCATGAACGATAGATTGCGTGAACCGAAAAATGTTGTGGGGATTTTTTAGTCATTAGTAGTGATTCAATGGCATAGCCTGATGTTGCCGATTAAGCTCAAATAAGCCCAGAAAGATTTGCAGATGAGCAAGAGCTAGGAAAAAGCAGAATGATGCCGAACCAAATATGTTGAACTGAATGTAAGTAAGTTGCCCAACAAAGGTAAATCCAGGCATAATAGAGTTTTATTTATTTATTTGTATAATACCAACAGCATATATATAAACTAGCTTCCGCTCGCGGCTTCGCCCGCGTGCATTTTCCCGGGATAAAAAGTCTATCTTTGTGCCAAATTTCATCCAGATCCGTTCAGCCGTTCGGACGTGAAAGAGTAACAAAGATCCATCCATCCATCTATCCATCCATCCTCACAAACTTTCGCATTTGTAATATTATATATTAAGTAGGATATTTGACAAATATTTAACAAAAATAAAAGTATATGTATGGCCATGACAGATAGGTACACCCAGAATTCACTAAAGATCACAACACTCGCTTATATTGGTGCAGATCTCGAAGTCTAAGACCTTTTTGAGTCAGCGTTTTATTAACAACTTGGCGATGCACTACCGAACTCTTTCATAGTCATACAAATGTACCTTCTGACCGTACCTGCCACATTAACGTAAAACTTTTCTGCCTCTTTATTCTATATTCTTACGCAAAACCTAGATCGTACGCGAAACTGTTATCGTCTAAACCCGAGGTACTTTCAGAAACGCACCTGACACCAAGTTTAAGGTGAAAATGTTGAAAAATATAAGAACAGTATTATTTTGTGTCACGTCACACATAATATATCAGACAAAATCGCAAACGAGGTTGTTATCTCACATTTTTGTAAAACCTTATATTCAAGTTAAGGTGTTGAGATGATGCCGTGTGACTAGATATTTTTTTATAGAAATTATGGTACAAAACTCCAAGTATTTATCTTGATTTTATGACGCAATATATCTGAGCAGTGATAGGCTAGCGGTTGAACGCTTGCCTTTCATGCAGGAGGGTCTGAGTTCGAACCCGGCCCGCACCTCTGACTTTTCGGAATCATGTGCGGATCAGAATTTGATCATCACTTGCGTTTACGGCGAAGGAAAACATCGTGAGGAAACCTGCACACCTGAGAGGGCTCCAGAAAGTTCTTGACGGTGTGTGTAGTCCGCCAACCCGCACTGGGCCAGTGTGGCGGACTAAAGCCTAACCCTTCTCGCTCTGAGAAGAGACCATTGCCCAGCAGTGGGAATTTTAAAGATTTAAATTATGAAATTAAGTATTTGTTATCGCCACTCATGTTTAAATCAACAAAATACATGCCAAATTTAGATATCTTTCATAGGTAATATATATAAATTTAGCAATCGCAAGCGTGGCGAGTAAACATGACGGCCTAAATTCAATTCTTGGGTTGAGTCTATAGAGTATTTTCTCTTAAAAAACTCTCACTATCGAGGAGTATCGAACTGTGCTCAGTAGATGGTAATAGGCTCGCCGCCTATTACATGAGACTTAATAACGGCATCGGCGAAATGTTTATTCCTTATTATCTATTCGTACGTTACAAAAAGTATGTGTAAATACCCTAAAACTCACACGTAAAGTGTTGTGAGACAGAAAGCTGTTCTCAGTCGCTTTCCATATAAAATGGTCGGTGTAAAAACCAAAAGGTATCGTATATTAATGCAAACACCTTGAAAGATCGAGCTACTATCTATCACACACACTTTTGTAATCCCATGTGTTATGTAACACATAACAATAGTCTAGTCCGCTTGCGGAGGTAACATACGGGAATGTGTTACAGGCGGGACGCTAATCGTACAGTCCTGTACCCCTAGTGGAAGTTTCTTTTGACAAATTCGATTTACTACATCGAACGCGTTCGGCGCTCCGATTGGTTCGTTTCGTGCTCTCCACCAATAGGAGCGCCGAACGCGCCATCATTGCTGACTGGCTAATCACAACACTGACTGCTGACTGGCAAATAACACGAAGTCTGGAACTGTGCCCGGTAGATGGCAATAGGCTCGCCCCCTATAACATAACATAGCATCGCGCCTGTACAGTCAGCCTCAAAAAGATGTGTACACGTAGCGAAACTTAAACGCTTATTCTTGCTAAGGGTTTGGTTAAAATCATCAAATATAAATTACCATGTATTAAGAATACATGGTAATTTATATTTGTGAGAGGTAAATTTGATAGCTGAAGAGGAGCTTAGGTTTTCTGAACAGTTTCAAGTGTTTACGCTTTTGATCTTTGAGTGTTTAACAATAGGATTTCGATGTAAACACTAACTCACTCAAAAACAAAGCAACGGTTTTCAGAACTCTTAGTCAGTAGTAGTCAGTCTTATAGTAAGTTAATTTTTGACTTATGTCTATCAAAGATGGGCTTACTGAATAAATAAATAAATTTAAGGTAGAATATTCAAAGTAATCTAAATTGCCTTATTGATCTTGGCGTTGCAAGCGCGATTACTAAGCCTAAGGTCCTGGGTACGACTTCTGGGCCCTACAGTGTTATTGGGTTAAAGCCTTCAGATAGTAGTTAGATAGATCTAAAAATGGAACCAACGATGTAGCAGAATTTGTAAAGTAATTTTCTTTTAAATAATCTGCATAGTTCGAGTTTACCTTTAAGGCAAAATTGTATGAAAATGCAGTGCGCGCGCATTTGGAGGAAATTTGAAATTTAAAAAGAAAAAACTTTGCCCCACACTAGGATTTCTCCTGTGTCATGGGTACAGTTTACAAACATACATGTCACATACACACACAACGGGACCCAAAATAACTATCCGTAGATCATACAGTGTGTGGGAATCTAACCCGCGACACGAAGCACAGAAAGCTAATCGCTTACCCACTGCGCCAACCGTGCCGTTATCGAGGAAAACTCTTCTTGACCCCAAAATAGTTTTGAAAACTCACGCAACGTGTCCGCACTCACACCCTCCCCGTATATTCCAAAACTAACACGGTTTCCATATTTGCATACAAAGTACGGACACGGAAGGGACCCGCATTTTTCAGAACCAAATAATGGGCATTAAATATTTTAACGGAGCCTTTCCCTTGAAAAATAGTGTCGATATTGTATTATTTATAACGCCATCTTGCGGTGTAACGACGTACTGAATTATTTTTTTATGTTTACCTTATTGTATTTATGGTGACATGATTATCATAATGGGTGGGACTAGTTTGTAAGGATCGTAATAGTAGGGGATAGGTGTTAATAGTGCGTTGAATCTTAATCCTTTGTTCCCGGCCAGCGGCGTGCACAGAGTTCTTAGACAGGGTAGGCAGAAAAATTTAATAGCTTATTTATCAATTATACCTACTGCATGTTGGTATTGGTTCGTCGTCTTCTCGATTAAATAATGCTGTATGTGATTTGCCACCTCAAATATCTTATAATAAATATTTACCTGTGTTATGTAGGGTAGGCAGTGTCTTATTGTCTTTATGCACCTAGTTACGGGGCCACTTTATGTGAGTGTTATTATGAATTAATAAGGAACTGCTGAGGTTGCACGGAGGATTGTAAACATAACGACACGGTCGGCGCAGTGGTTGAGCGATCGACTCCTGCGCCACGTGTCGCGGATTCGATTCCCGCACGGTACAAATATTTGCATTATCTACAGATAATCTTTTCGGGTTTGGGTGTATGTCCATGTGAATATTTGTGGCTCTAGGCGCACGGTTCCAAATGGGGTAGGTCCTATGAAAAAGAGACCGGCAAGAAACTCTATGGATACTCTTTTCAAAAACAAAAAGTTAATTTACAATTAAAATCTTAAACTAACATGCATTATATAAGAAAAAATACAAACTTAATAGAACGATACTTACATAATGAGGCAATACCCAGACCATACAATATACAATACATAGACCAGTACCTCTATTATGAGTTTTTCACTATTTATTTTCATAGTAAATGTAATTTTTTATGCAAGCGATTTTAGTTCTTAACTTGGTTACATTAGGGATTAGAGTCGCTAACATGGCATCTCTATAATATCGTAAATAGTAAATCAAAACTTAACTATGACACATATGTCACATAAGCGACTCTAATCCCTAATGTAACCAAGTTAAGAACTAAAATCGCTGTCATGAAAATTTACTTTACTATGATAGTAAATAGTGAGAACTCGTGATAGAGGTACAGTAGTATAAATTAATTACACGCTCATTTGTTTACAGGTCACAATTATTTATTTATTTAATTACATAAAACACCAACAGTTTATACATACAGCATTAACTTAATCTTACATAAGTATCTTTTTTATATAGACAAATTATAAGCCTACATAGCATTCACATAATACGACATTAGACAGAATTGAAACACAATTACTTCACATCAATATCACAGATATATTTCATAGCAATAGAAACTAGAATCAACTCTGACTATACCTGAAAAGTCGACTAGCTAAGCGCATAACGCCAATTATGTTACTTATCCCCTAGCGGGATCAGCGTGTAATTGGATGAGCTGGCTGGCCACCTCGTTAGCGCTTGTAATAATGATCGAGGTTTCATTAAGGCATCGTTTTGAAGGGATCATGGCGGATTTAGGGAAATCAATGCTATTGAAATTTTAGACAACTATGCAAAACGCAGTTCTAGAACTAGCTGCTTGCTATCAATGCTAATTTGTTAAATTATTATCTTATATAGTAGTCCTTGTGTAATATAAATATTGCACTGTGTCGTGTAATGCAATACTGCAATGTAACAGTTTTTGTGCTTTATGTACTTGTAAATTAATAATTGTAAACCAATATTTTGAAAAGAGTATCCATGGAGTTTCTTGCCGGTCTCTTCTCCATAAGACCAACCCATTTTGGAACCGTGCACCTAGATTTATAACATTTTAAAAGTGCCTGCAAAGTTCATTTGAAATAACAAACGGTGACTTTGGTACCTGATGAATTCATGATGTTCAAATGACGTTTCAGTTTCTCAAAATAAATGATGAATATCGACGTATCAATTAAGAACCGTAGGTATCGTCGAAAGTAATATTTTATAATTGATGAAATAATCGAGTGACAAACTTAAAAAAAATACAGTCGAATTGAGAACCTCCTCTTTTTTTGAAATCGGTTAAAAAGCACAAAACTAAGATGACTAGTATTCTGGAAAAAAATGCCATAATAAAGTCTCCGAAAAAAATCAAACATATAGGCCAGGTATTTAAAATATTAATTAGATAATTACAGCATCTAGATCTAAATGTTAATAAATCAAAGTCTATCATTCTGTCATTTTATAGATAAGTAATCAGCTAGATTTATCAGCTATTGGTGAAACAGAGTTTTACAGAGGCTCTTGCGGTATTAGTGAATAGGCTCGCCTCTATTCCATAGGACTTAATAGGACATAAGTAGTTGTACATCAGTACACCTCACATCCGAGTCCTGATTAAAAAGCTGTGGAGGGCAAGTGTACCCGCAAACTGTACTAACATGTTTGTTTAGTTTAATCCAAAGTAAACTGAACATAACAATGTTTCATTACTAAATCTATATTAATCTAACTCCCTGTGGCTGTAACTTGATGAATGTTTATTGAAACTTCGAACTTGATCTAATTATGATCGCGGTTTTGTTACAGGCAGTAATTAACGTCCAATTAACCGACTTAATTCCCCGAGGTGTTAGGCAGAAGTATACTTTTCTCCTTTTTTTTCTTTTTTTAAAAAAACGTTGCCCCACACTTGGATTTCTCCTGTATCGTGGGTACAGTTTACAAACAAACATGTCACATGCACACACAACCAGACCCGAAACAACTATCTGCAGATCATACAAATATTTGTACCGTGCGGGGATTGAACCCGCGATAGCGCATAAAGCTAATCGCTTAGCCACTGCGCCAACCGCGTCATCAAATACTGCATACCTTAATATCGCCGATGCCGTTATTGAGTGTCATCTAATAAATATGGTGCGAACATATTTTCCCCGAAGGGTAAGGCACAGATACTATTGCGCACCCACATTTCACCGATGCCGTTATTGAGTCCCATATAATAGGGGGCAAGCCTATTGCCATCTAACGGGCATAGTTCCGAACTCCATGCTATTACTAAGGAATTTTGATATGAAAAAATCAATAATACTTTGCCCGATCCGGGAATTGAACCCACGACCTTAAGCTCAGCAGTCGCGCTTGCAGCTAGACCAATTAGGCAGTCTTTGAACTCGTTAATTCTAATAATGATCGGGGTCTTATTACAAGCGGTACTTAACGTCCAATTAACGCTCGGGATCAATCAAGCATGATTAGAAATCGCTAACAAGGTCTAACCGAACTTTTTGAGAAGGAGAACTAATCAAAATCAATTCTTTACCAATATTAATTAAGTTCAATTTGAATTTAGTTTGAAATTTGAATATGAAAATAGCTGTGGTGAGTGTTCATAGTCTGTGTTCGTTATTGATATATTTAAGAGTGCCGTTTAGACTTTAAGGTCGACCCCTGATTTTTTATTATAGCGCGACATTTGAGCTTCAGGTCCTGGGCTCGATTCCGACCTGGTGAAGGTCGCGGGAACCCACTGGATGCGGTCAACACAGGACCAGTCGATGTGGCGATGCTTGGGGGAGGCCTATGACCAGCAGTGGACGGCTTTCGGCTGAGATAATGATGATGATGGATATCCATTGCCATCGCGTTACGCAGTAAACCCGCACGCCAAACCAGTTGTTAGCAATGCAAATTTTATACTTTAACTGTGGCCAAGTAATAAGGAATATAAAGCTGTAAACACGTATGTATAAAGCAATTACTAGTATGTGTTATCAAGATCTCATTTGCCTCGCACCTAATATCGTGTAGCTGCCAACAGTTCTCGCGTTGTAAAGCCAAGAATACAATGTTGTATTCATACTGCTATACAGGCTTTATTGATACTATTACGTAACATGGCGTCACGCCTGTTAGTTCCCGAAGCGTGAAGCAGAGGAACATTTCGCTGACGCATGTAATAAGGGGCGAGCCTATTGCCGTTTACTGGACACAATCCTAGACTCCGTGCTACTTCTAATATGCTACTGAGAATTCTCTCACGGGAAAACCCCGATAAAATCTCTGGGTCGGCTTTTGCCTGAAGAAGGAATGTTAGCGGGTTTCTCTGTCTCTGTATGGACAAAAATCAGGCCAAACAAATATTTGTCTGTACGAGAATGGTAACCGAGACACGTAGCGCTGTAAGTCAATTACTTAGCCACCACGCCCTTCGTGACGTCTAAATTAATTTAAATTATAAAATTAAAATTTGTATATAATTTCATGAAACGCCAACTGACTAAATTGCATCGTCCGAACCCGATTTTATTTGCGCACTTCCTCTTCGTTAGCAACAAAATGGCCGCCATAAGACTTTATTCACACACACGCGTAATAAAATCTCATACTACACTAAACCCTTCAACGTCGGTAGGTACAATTAACTAAAACAGCTTATGTTCAATGAGCCTGAGTCGCATTTGCACTAACACAACACAAACGATTCTAAACCCTTTGTGTTTGTGATTAAGTTGAGTTTGGTATGTGTGTTATATGAATATTTCATAAAGGTCGAGCTACACCAGTGTACAAACCTCATTATGTTATGTTGTAATGAGCACGGGCTGCAGATTCCGTTTTGCAGTGACAGTTTCTATGTGTACCTGATATCTATGTTGGGGTATGGTATAAGACAAAGAAGGCACGATTTGATTATTCTTCTGTCTAGTCGGCACCAGCTATCACATGGGAATCTCTCATGCCGTAGTGGAAAGATTTAAAGTCCAAGTCAAATATTTTTATTTCAACTGGGCCTTTACAGGCCCTTTTAAAACGTTGATTTTAGTTGCACGTCTCTAAAAGTGGGTTGGTCCTATGGACCGGCAAGAAATTCCGTGGATACTCATTACAAAAAACGTTTAACAATATTCTTCAATTAGTTAATTATACCAAGTAAAATCACTAAACACAAAAGAACATAAAAAAAATAACAGTTATACAATAAAAGATCGACAATCCAGACAAATCCCAAATCATACCAAATCAAGGTAACCAAGTCGTAGGGTTCTGACACGACGTGACATTAAGCCGGGAAGCCATATGTGTAGAAGAAAGTTAACGCCACACGTCTTTATCGTCTTTATCGTCAACATAGTCTAAAATCTTATAGTATACTTTTTATAAGTAGGTACTGATCAGCCAATCAGCAATGGTGGTGTCGAGGCTAACAGTCCAGGGTGCTCCAAATGAACTCAGGTTTCGTCCCTCGTGGAGGCTCTTTCTTACACCCTACAATCCATGATTATTTTTTTATACATAGTATAGTACGGCATATACGGCAGTGATAGCCTAGCGGTTCAACGCTTGCCTTCCATGCAGGAGGGTCTGAGTTCAAACCCGGCCCGCACTTCTGACTTTTTGGAATAATATGCGGATCAGAAAACATCGTGAGGAAACCTGCTCATCACTCCTGTATTCCCCAAACGGCCAGAAATAAATGCACTATAATTGTACACCGATCATATATCGCCAATGTCGTTACTGAGTCCCATGTAAAAGAGGGTGAGCCCTTACACTTCATGGTGTCATTGAATGTATGATTACCAATACCATTCATAAACGCTATTTACCTACAACATGTACCAAGTTTCAAATCACTTGAGTATTGCACTAAGTTGAGACGTTCCCTCGGCTGCAACACAACTGACAGTCGTGTTGAACGTGTCATAATTTAACTAACTTTATAACTATAATAGTAATATTTAAGCATGAACTTTTTGAGAACAGGCTTATGCTGCATGTGTTTTAACTTGTAAATGTGCAGTAGGCGTTAAAAGCTGATCGTTGTTCAACGTATCAGATGTTATTTTCGTGAATGAAAACTTGCAAATTGTATTACTTTTTGGGAAGATTGCCTTCCCTAAAAATAACTATACATACTGTGAACTGGCAACTGGTACTATCTCATTTTTGACAACATTACAGGATTGAGAAGAAACTATCAACCGCGTTGTGCATACAACGCGGTCGATGTTAGTACAAATTGAATGAATTCGATTTTGGCGTCTAATTTTGATTGAAGTAAAATATGCTTTTTGCAGCGCTGCCGGGTATGAAATAGTTTAGAATGGTATAACCAAGTAAAATCCTCATAAAATCGAGATAAGAGATGTTGCCAGTACACAGTCGATATACTTAATCCGTTTATTATGACTCCGGCTATATTAACCAACAGCTTAATATGACGTAACATGATGCGAAGTCTGGTTTTTACACATACTTCTATGAAAGAAATTCAGATATAATGACTTAGCCTATTATATAGTGAACTACTTTTAACAAAATAACTATGTCTGGTTATAGTGACGACATGAATTAATATTTATTACTTTTCTAATTCGTGCACTCGACGCCGGGAACCCTCCTGCATTCCTTTACTTATTAACTTAATAACAGCATCGGCAAAATGGGGATATACAAAAAGTACATCTATGCCTAACCCTTAAGGGAATACAGGCACAATGCTATGTTATGTTATATTTCATTGTGAAATGATCAACTTGTGTCCATACAACCCGCATCATAGCACTGTGCAAACCTATTCAGAGTTACTCGATAACGCAACTAAGTATAGGGCGATTCCGCTATAGACGATTCTCGGTGTCAATTTCTAAATTACATTATTTGTTACTTTTTTTGATATCAGTGTAAAGAAGTAGGTCATAATTTAATAATAAAATAGATTTTTTTGATCTGGCTTCATATTATAACTTTTGGCGCGCTTAGAAATATAATCATTCCACAATTTAGTACAAACTGCAAAATTAGACCTCGCAAAACTATCGCGAAATAGCTGTTACTAACAATTTAAGATTATATTTTACGATTTAAACGTGTAGTGACAACATTTATTTATTCGTTTGCGCAAAAATATGTAGGTAGTTGTTGTTACTTTTTAAGCACTACTGACTACAAGTAGCCATTGTGAGCTTGTTGCACCCGCGATATAAAAAACATAAAAGTTTGTGTTTTTCATAGAATTAAAGTGCTAAAGTTTTGAAACTCTGTAAAAGTAAGAAGAAATCAAAGGCAAACTTAAATAAATCATTATTATGCGTCTATTGTTAGTTGAAAAGAAATAAACGATGACTCAAATTGGTTGCACCCGCGATCGCGATGTTACAATCGCGGGTGCAACTTTTTGACGACTAACATTATCGGGTGATTTATAATATTTTATTGATTTATTATGCCTTGGATAGTAATATGTGGTATGTGTCATTGATGATTTATATTTAATAGGTGCTTATGTTCATACTTCGCTTCTTTCTATAGAAATATCTGCTAAAATGACAGTAGAAGAGCAACAGAAAGAAACTTCACAAAAATATAGGTAAAAACGAAAAAAGCTATGTTGGATGATATTGGGAAGGGCTGACCAATGTAACAGGCATTCAATGAAAATATTTCTTCCAATCTGAAGACGGTTTGTGGTGGTGTTTCTGTGGCGTGAACCTCACTGTCGCATCTCAAGTGTACTCGTACATTGGTTTTGAAATCTGCCATCGAAACAGAAAGTGAAACGATGAAGATTTGGAACCTCTTATACTTTCGGTACACGAAGAAATTCTGTGTCCTGATGTATCTGTGCCATCAATATCGGATCAGAGTTAATCCTTCATGCCAATTAAAACAAAGTTGCGCATTTTCGATGTTTACCGTGAATCAAACGACGAATCTTTATATGATGAATCACCAACAAGGTCTCTTGAATCATTGAGGTTACTAGCAGAAGCATGAAACTGATAATGTCACTGCCGCTGTCTTACAAAAAGATACTTGCGCTGGTTCGTATGACAGTCATGCAAAAAAATTACTCAATCGCTATTTGTGGGGGTGTGTCAGATCGATATAGATGGAGATGGAGAAATTAGAGTACAATTTCTGAAGACGTTTGATGGCAAACATTTCACTGAAATGGTAAATGACATAATAGACGTGCAATTTGAAGTCATCGAAAAGTTGGAAGCGCCAGAAACCAGAAATCATATATTTATAGAATTTTCGGTGAAAATTGACGTATTTCAAAATAAATAATTAAAATAAGTGACAAAAAAGTGTACTGATTAGTAATATTCATTATTAAACCTCTTATTTCGTTACTATATATGTTTTATTGACGTTTATATTCACTTAATTTAGACGTGTTGCACCCGCGATAATTTGATGTTGCACCCGCTATTGCTTAAAAAGTGAATAAGTTCATTGTTTTTTGTTATTTTCTACATATTATTTATTTCTTTACTTCATTGATTTAACGTCTTTCAATCTATGAAGGTATAACAAAATAAATGTTTCACAATTAACAGAATTTTGTGTTTTTGTACTATGATTTAGAAAGTTTGGGCCAATTTTGTTGCACCCGCGATAGCACTTTGAACCTTCCTTCTGACTATTTAAATATTTCATTGAACTTCTTTTAAACGAATCAAAATTTAACATTTTAAAATGTAGCCCTTTCGAGAATAATTTCATTAAATATGTTTTTTATTTTATTATTAAGAAACTTTAAACGCGTCTAAACGTTGCACCCGCGATAATGGAATCGCCCTATAGTAACTGTTACGGAATATTACGTAGATAGGATCATTGGCAAGCCGTCAGTACATACTGCGGTTTTATCACCTTTTAATCCACTGCAGCTGTGCCAAATGTGGTTTTAATATATAATTTGGCACTAATTATAAGTACCTACTTTCAAACCAATAAGGGTCATTATTGTGATATCATATTTGCCTCTGCATGGACACAGTGGCGTAATCTGTGACCATATATAACTGTTATCCATCCAGCGAACATTGGGCAGTTTATTCTTTAGGACAAAAAAATAGCCAATCTTTACAACGCCGTATGAAAACCTGTAGTAAATTATGTCGACACAGCTTGACGAGACTGACATCTGACATTCTACACAGAAGTGAGAACCGAAGACCAGGCAGAGGCAAAGCCTGTGTCCTTGAATCAACACAAACTGCGCACTGTGATGGACATTATGATACTGCGATAGATATGAAGCATTAGCCAACTGGATCAGATACAAAATATCATCAAGAACAGTAGATACTTTTTAGAGGTTAAGGCAAATCCAACCATTGAAAACTTATATATAATATATTGGTGGTTAGAAATTCAACACTACCTATTTCACCCGTCATAACAACTATGTATATGTCATCGCAGTTCTAATCCAGGTATAGGGTACAAACCCCTATTGAAATTACCAAAACACATGGCATTCCAACTGAAAGCTAAGGTCATTAAAGCATTCGTAATCTTGGTCACGCCCTTATACGCCCTGCTGGTGAAACACGTTACTTAAAAACCTAAAAAGCCAGACAAATGACGAACCCAATAATCAGAAAAACAAAAACTAAACGCAACATATATGTCCAAAACAGTTGCCAATGAACCGTCAACTGTCAGGCCCAGTGACATGTCCAGCGAAGGCCCAAAACACACCCGATTGGTCTTATTAATGAGCACCGTCCATTACGAGCTGCACTAACAGATGAGTGTGGACGCTGACTGTTTTGTACAACCGATTACCCAGGATATTTGCCTGTCCAACTTTAGGTGTAAAATAGTTTAACTTTTGTTCTAGCTGTTGAAAGGGCCTAAAGCAACGGCACATTACTCTGTCGTGTAGTGTCGTGATGAAGGTTGGACCAATCAAAGGAATCTGTTCAGGAATGCGTCACATTATAACAAGATTTGATTGACTAACACTGCGTCAGATGGCATCACGACACGACACAACCCAGTTATGTGGATCTGGCTTTAAGTGATCATTGACCCAGTGAAAATATCAACCTAATTCACTGATCACTTGTGTGATGATGGCAATATTCACCAATACCGATTTACCGGTCAGCCAACCACAAACGTTTACGTGGTGATATGTAGGCTTTTTTAAAATATATTTGAATGTGTTTGGTAGGATCTCACTTAATGGTAAGTGACGATGCTCTCAAGTATATATATATAAAAGTATATATATATAGATAATATATATAAGTATATATATATAGATCACGCACGCTCAAATAATGCCTATTCCTACACATCAGTAGGATCTTATTACCAACACATATACCAAACAACTGAAAAAACTCAAATATTTACAAATCTTTGAGTATTTTTCTTCTCCTTTTGCTCCTAATCTCCCAATCGGCTCATTAAAAAATTAACACAAGATATTTAAACAAACCGGGTTTAAAAGACAGCTAAATAAAGATTGAATTTATTTTATAAACTACCTAACGATGAGCAACAACTTCTGTAGTTCTAAAGGATAAGTCGCATTGACATTCTGTTAAAAAAAAAACGCGTAAATATCATAAATATTACGCTATTATACGAGTACATCTTTTACTCAAAGACATACTTATGAGTCCCGTTTAAGACTTCAAAATCACTTCATGAATGAATAATAGACATAAAAGCAACTTAACGTTGTTTGAAGCTCAAAGAAAAATATAAACGATTATGCAAATATTTAATGTAAACATACACATAATCTCGCGTGCGATACTTAAAGGGTATTAACCAAGGTACTTAATACCTAAGTTGTACTTACAGACACGTTTGACATACATTATAGTGGATCAAAAGTTGTTACGAGTATTAATGGTTCATTGCCGTGACATGTTACGAAGATATCGTTTACGTATTAACGCGTAAGCCTTTCCTTGATCTATTTTTAGGAGTTACACGAGAGTGGAATGCTCTATTATCTATAGTATCGTGTTTAGGCAAAAAGCTACTCTGGGAGCTAGTATGTAAGTACGCAAATTGCATAACGCTTGTCAACTGTAATTGCGGCTTCCCATTGTCATGTCGCGCCGCAAATTCGCACGTGCCGCGCAACCTCAGGCAGCGCACTAGCTATGGAGCGGTGCGAGCAGTCGCGTGCAGTTCATAAAGACAAAAAGACACTGCCTACCCTATATAACTCAAATAAATATTTATTATAAGATATTTGAGGTAGCAAATCACATATATCATTTTACCAACCAATACCAACATGCAGTAGGTATTTTTGGTAATGGTAAAATTTTTGACGGCACGGTTGGCGCAGTGGTTGACGGATTGACTGTTGGGCTACGTGTCGCAGGTTTGATTCCCGCACGGAACAAATATTTGTATGATCTGCAGATAGTTGTTTCGGGTCTGGGTCTTTGTATATGTGAATACACACCGTGCCTCGGAAAGCACGTAAAGCCGTTGGTCCTGCGCCTGATCTCTCTCCGGTCATGTCGGATTGCCGTCCCATCGGACTACGAGAGTGAAGGAATAGAGAGAGCACCTATGTTTATGCCTCCACTTGTGCTCTATAATATCTCCGGTGAGATTGGCTGCCGTGACCCAAATCGGTCAGGAGGACATTATTATTAGGTATTTTTGGTAAGTAAGCTTTTAAAATGTTCTGCCTACCCTGTCTAAAAACTCTGTGCACGCCGCTGCAGCCCGGTCCGTGGGCACCCACCATAAGAACGATTGGTATTCATATTTTTTTAACTTTGCCTTACTCTAAAGGTTATTCTTGTGTCGTGGGTGCGTATAATATTTGTTTGGTGCGAGAATGGTACCCGCGTTACATAGCGTAGCAGTCGATCGCTCAAACATTGTGCTAAATCTATACATATAAATAAAATTGGAGTGTCTGTTTGTAATATTGAAATAACCGTTTTTTACTACATGCGTATGAATATATATACGGTACATACACCAAAATAACATTTTTTACAATTTTTGTCTGTCTGTCTGTCTGTCTGTTTGTATAGGCTAATCTCTGAAATGGCTGGACCGATTTTGACGGGACTTTTATTGGCAGGTAGCTGATGTAATAAGTAGTAACTTAGGCTACTTTTATTTTAGAAAAAAATAGGGTTAAGTGCATTTGATCTTGTTAACTTCACGTAACTTTTATATATATATTTTTTTAAATGGCATTTCGCACTAAAAAATACATTGTTAAGTTCCGACATCCACGCGAACGAAGTCGCGGGCACAGCTAGCTTACTATAAACGTCTACTACTCTACATGGGCTTTCTTAAAGACTGACAAACGGTTGTTTAAAAGGCCCATTAATCATCAAATAGCTTGGCCAATGGATTGGTGATCGCAGTGTATTGTTATTGAAGAGTGAGAAAGATGCTACTCCTATCTTCAAATAACATATTATAGCACACCTGTATTCCCCGAAGGGTTAGGCAGAGGTGAACTATTTTGCACCCACATTTGTCCGATGCTGTTATTAAGTTCCATGTAATAGGGGGCGAGCCTATTGCACATCTACCTTGCACAGATCAAGACCGTGCTGCTGCTGAGAATTTCCGTACAGAAAAACCCAATACCACTTTGCCCGACCTGGGAATCGAACCCAGTACCTCACGCTTACCACTCGCGCTTGCGACCACGAGAACAATGAGGCAGTCAAATCTTCAAATCTAAATTTTTAAAATTTATTTTTTTATTAACTTTGCCCCACGTGAGGATTTCTCCTGTATCGTGGGTACAGTTCACAAACATAAATTTCACATGCGCACACAACCAGACTAGCAACAACTATCTGTAGATCATACAAATATTTGTTCCGTGCGGGGATCGAACCCACGACACGTAGCGCAGAAAGCTAATCGCTTAGGCACTGCGCCAAACGTGTCATCCGAATTAAACTTTACGATACGATAGGGGCTCGTAGCTACATAATTACCGCGTAGATTCGTCGATCTACGAGGTTAAGCAGCGCTTAACGCGGTCAGTCCTTGGATGGGTGACCATTTTTCATATACCGAGACCCTTCCGTGCCTTGGAAAGTAAGCTAAGCAGTTGGTCCCGGATGTCATACGAAGACCTATGACAATCGTTACGGGTGTCAGTAGCCCAAAAAGTCTGACAACCTTAAAGTATGAGTGTCTACCAGTTACTGGGTGGCGGAGGTCAGAAGGCAGTCGCTCCGTGTAAAATACTGATATTCAGCCGCAACTGGTTACATTTGTCGAGAAAAGGCAGGCAGATGGTGATACCCAAATGATGAAAGGGATGCACCTATATTACTAGCTACATTAATATTTTGAACGTGTCCTATATGATATCTAGGATTACCACCAATCAAGGATACCCGTGCTCTAAGTACACAACATTGTGCTAGAAACACGTTTCAACATGACAGCTGTTAACGTTCACTTAGTTAAGTCGTCTAGTTATGCTTAGGCACGTCCTTCTAAGTTAGAGTTAAGTATAACTTTTGTACCAGGGTTTGCTTGGTTATTGAATTTTCGAATATGTTTGTTGAATTGTTTTTTATTTACGTTTAAATGTGTATTCCATTTCAGTTTTTTTATATCGCGTTTCATTTATGTTTAACTTTTACACAGTATTGTAGCATTAAAAAGTGTGGAAATGGCAGCAAGCTTTGTCGAAATTACGTGTAAATTGTAAAGTTAATGTAGATTTATTTAAATGTATTATTTCAGTTAGATGTCATTTTTTTTTTGTTTATATACATTTTAAGTTAAGTACTCGGATTATTCCGAATTTACGTCGCGTAAAATCGTGCGTAAAATTTTGGAACTAAAAAAATATATCACATTTGTGTCATAATATTCTGGAGATAAAAGGAATTAAATTACATATATATGTATCATAACTTATAACAAAGAAAACGACAGCATAAATACCAACAAAAAATCACCTACAAAATATTTTTTTCCATAAACATTTCCTTTTAACAAACTCTGTAAACTAACAATGCATAACTCTAAAGCTTTGAACAAAAACGAAAGTAGAAAAGGTCGCATAGGGAGCTAACGAGACCAAAAATGTCGCCACAAAAATGCATAATGACCGAGGTAAATCTTATTTTTGCCTAAACATTGAGAAAAATGCGCCAGCAAACTTAATGAAAATATAATTTGTTCAGCTAGTTTAAAACAGTGTACGGGACTTTGTTAAACGTTTTTGTTGATGATTAAAATCGTTAGGTATTGTTCTAGAAGTGTGGAATGAAGTATACGATCAAAAGGACGTTTTGTTTGCTGAATACAATTGCGGTTTTAATAGAAATAAACAGTACTTTTGACAAAAAAAAATAACCTATTACACACTTTTGTATGAGAAGATTACAAGCACTTCGCGTAAAATCATCATCATCATCATCATAAGCCAGAACACGTCCACTGCTGAACGAAGGCCTCCCCCAAGTGGGGGGGTTTGCCATAATCCCCACGGTTGGCAGGCGGCTTGAGGATCGCAGTAGCTCACCGATTAGTGAGAGGACGCTGCTGCCCGTCCTCCGGTGTCTGGTCGCAGTTTTAAGACGTACCCGGGTCAAAATTCGTAAAATCGCGTAAAATACTAATGATTAACCACATTTGAGACAAACTCGATTTTACGCATAGACTGCCAACACTCTGATTGGCCCATTCCGAGTTCGTTTGGCTGATCGAAGACGATCCGTAAAATCGAGTTTGTTTGAAGAAACTTTCACTTGAGCCTCTGTTTGGAATGGCAACCGACCCCGACGTATGTGATTGGGGCGTTTAGTACGCATAACAACCACATTTCAACTCAATAAGTAAAATAGTAAAACTAAAAATTAAGTGACAAAGCAATTAAACAACACCTTCAAGAAAAATCCTAAATTAAGAATCCATTACAGCACGAAAGACAGTGGACAAGATAATTTCCAAAAAAAATTAAGTGAATACTTCTAGAAAATAAACTGGTAAAATTAAACTTTAGTATTTTAGTAGTCTTTGGAGCTCGTAACAAAATAACAACGAGCAAGCTTAATCATTAACTATGTTGAACGCATCCAGACCCTGGAGGAGGGTCCAGGTCCTCAATGTGGTTCACCACCATGATCCCATAGAAGCCGACTAAAACATAAATTAAAATGGTAGGCAGATATTACAAAATGTTTCCTGGATTTCATAATACCGTTTTTTTTTTTTTTTTTTTTTTTGTTTTTTCATTTTTCCCTTCCCTAAAAAACTCATTAAAAAAGAAAGAAAATCTCAGCATCATTATTCTCTTCATTTTTCAATATACATCATTATAATCATTAAATGTCATTTATTTCGTGTACGTCAACGGTGGAGAATTTATTAAATTTCGCCTACTAAGCTTATAACACCACAATGACGGGACACTTTCAACAAAATGAAAAGAACAGACCATTTTACAAACGCTTGTCATATTTGAAAAAGAATTTTAAGTCGAAATCGTTGGTATTAGGACCAGTCCATTAGAAAAAGTGACCCGGGTACGTCCTAAAACTGCGGCCAGACACCGGAGGATGGGCAGCAGCGTCCTCTCACTAATCGGTGAGCCACTGCGATCCCCAATCCGCCTGCCAAGCGTGGGCATTATGGTAAATCCCTCCCTTGGAGGAGGCCTTGGTTCAGCGGTGGACGTCTTCTGGCTGATGATGATGATGATTAGAAAAAGAGGCAACCATCCTAAAATCAAAAAGTATCTTTCTGTCGACATGGAAATCGCTTATCAGAAAGGAAAGATTAGCAAGCCGTCAATCGGCAATTATGAGAACTCCTAATGGCGTAACTCACTATGGTGGTTCGCCTCAACACCGGGCTTCGGGAACTCTTAGATAACCGCACTAACTTATCATCTAACGGTAGAAAAGGATCTTAAATAAATGGTGTGGATGTTGGAATAAATTAGTGATCATCGATCCCGTTAATCCAATGCTCTAAATAAATCTTGGAAAGGCTAAAATCCGCTTATAATAAACATTTTAAAGTCCTTTGTTTCGTGGTTTTTATGCTACGTATCGCGGGATCAATCTTTTCACGTTAAAAATTATATCAACATCTCAAAGAAACCCAGAGAAAGAATACCCATGATAATATTTTTAACATCTTTTTGAGTAAGGTATCATAATTTTCCGATAGTTTCAAAATTTTCTTCAACTCTCAAACTATCACTTCACCCCATAATTTATAACGAGCAAATTACCACGTATAAGCACACAGTTCATTAAATAAAACCGCGGTCGAGTGCTTTAGAAGACATTTTAGCTTTAAGTTAAATCTAAATTGAATTTCAAAATTGAACCAACAAGCGTCGTTGTAATAAAAAAACAACTTTTTTTCATTCGTATTGCGACTCGGGCTGAGATCACGAAGATGTACGAAAATTTTCTTGGATCTGTCAAACGTTGCAGTCTGGAACTGATAAGGATAAAACAACCCAATAACTATTGCATTACATGCTAGTTTTCATTGCAACATTTTATCCAGAATTATTAGTTAGAAGTTCTAGCAAACTTGTACTCTTTGCCTATATACTAAAAATAGCAAGAATTAAGGATAAAAACAAAGCAATGCGCTGGATTTCCAATGGAGACGCAGATTCACTAAAGGCCAAACCAACGCGTTCAATCTGAGTGCACGGTAGCGGCCGTGATGGCGATTTAGTTACTTGCGTGCAGAAGCCATTCACACCAACGTGTCCAGTCAGTCTGCGTCCGGCAAAGCTACGACTACTATTAAATTTTGTGACTGATGATGGAAAATAATGACATCAAAGGCAAAATTCTTCTACAAGCAGCTATTATTATTTCTTCCCAGATCTCATCTTATATTCGATTACTAATATTTTAGGTATATAAAATTTTAAGTTTGGCACTTTAGCAATATTTTTTTCTCTTTCTGGCATTATAGATATCCAGGGAACACTAGAAGTCATTTACTAAATCGTGTCGATATCAAATTATCACGGCCGCTCGATGATCGCGCTTGCAAACGCTGCAGTGATCGCTGCGTCCGGCCGCAGGACGTGTTGATGTGAACACGTCGCTACAAAAACAACTGCAGTAAATAATCGCCACCGCGGCCGCCACAGTGCATGCAGGTTGTACGCGTTGGTTTGGCCATACCTTAACGCAGAAAAGGAGCTATGAGTATCGAACAGTCTTTAATTCCATTTTGGTTTCGATACCGTATCCACAACACGACATCCTAACTCCTCAGTAGTAGATTGCGCCCGCAAGCGGCGAGTTGCTTCACATAATTAGATTGCACTCCGCCACACCGGAAGGAAGGTGTAAAGAAAATTGCATAATTTATTTTTATTTCAACGCAGTTTTATAAATATACCGCCATTATATTGTAATGAAGATGTTGGGAAGTAGTCAGACTAATAAATCTAAATAGTAGTCCAAAATGGTTTATTAATTTTGTAGGAGTGAAATCTATTTATTATACTATCTGACAATGTTGCTATTTAGTCGAATCTGGATGAGACTGGCGCAGGGGCGTCGAGACTGGCACTTTCAAAGAGAGGCCTATGCTCAGCAGTCAACGAAGTCGGGCTGAAGATGATGATGATGATATAGCCTATTTCGCCCTTCAGAGATGATAAAAATATCGGTAATAATCTTAACTTCAAACTGGTACGAAAATCTATTTCTCCAAACAAAGCCTTGATGCCCAGAATATTCAACTGAATCCTATGAGATTGTCTGTATTCTATTTCCGTGGAAACTGTTAATAGACAAAATATACCAGCTTAAAACAGATATCGAGGTTGGTTCCATACGGAACTCCATACAGACAACCAGTCCTCGTCCGCAGTATTTTGTGTCCGCAACAATTCTGCTAGAATGCAGCTCGCCGAAATCAATCCAAATCTCGTTCCTATACGTACCTTGTATAGCCAGGGTTAAAAACAGCCCGTTTGAAATGATATTTAAAACATTTTACTTATATTCATGTTTGAAATAAATTATGGAAGAATACATTCTTGATAATAAACATAACATAGCATCACGCCTGTATTCCCGAAAGGTTAGGCAGAGGTGTACTATTGTACACCCACATTCCGCCGATGCCGCTATAAAATCCCATATGAGAGGGGACGAGCCTATTACCATCTACCGGGCACAGTTCCAGACTCCGTACTGCTACTAAGAATTTCCATACAGAATGACCCGTTAACGCTTTGCCCGTCCCGGGAATCGAAGATCGTCCCTAGGACCTCACGCTTCGCAGTCGCGCTTGCCACCACGAGACCAATGAGGCAATCAAGTTGATAAGTAAATTAATTTCATAATTATGAAAAGATCATCTTTATATTCTGTATGAACACCGACTGTATCTTCAATAAAAAATATATATTAAACACAGTCACATTGTTTCGAACTTGTCTTACAAATAAACAACAGTATATATACACAGCATTAGTTCTACTACTATACCTGGAATCTATGTGTGTGTTAGAACTCGGTTCACCAGAACATTTCAAAAGATCGATTCTGGGGCAAACATCGAGTTTCTAATTCAAGACTTTATCCCATTAGCCCGAAGGCTACATAGCGTAAGGTGAAGTTTACTCTGTTATTATAGTCAAACATAACAATAACTTAGACGGTCTCTAGGTCTTCTGGCTGAAAATTTAATTGCCATTTGAGGTGTTAAGTTCGATTGCCAGGTTGGGTAGAATTTTATTCTAAAGTCTCGGTTGCAGAAGCACGGAGACACCCACGAGTTATGAACCCTGAGATCGTCTGGCCCACCCTGGGCAGTTACCTACCATATTATCAATGCTGACTAGCTAATCTTTCCACCATGGCGTGAGCGTTTCCCAACCGATATCTCGTGCCAATATAACAAAAGAAAAATATTTTTCTCTTTTCTTTTTCGTCAGTTCAACACAACTCGAAGCCAAAATAGTTTTTCAAATCTATCAACAACAAAATTTATGATTGATATCCAAAACAGCCTTCACTAGATCAAACACGTTCCCTTATTATGTGGGTGTATGAAATGTGTGGGTGCACAATACACCTGCCTAGCTTTTTGGGGAACACAGTCGTGAAGCTTTGTAATAGTTTTAAATCATTCATCATCAGCCAGAAGAGGGGGGGTTTGCCATAATCCCCACGCTTGGCAGGCGGCTTGGGGATCGCAGTGGCTCACCGATTAGTGAGAGGACGCTGCTGCCCGTCCTCCGGTGTCTGGCCGCAGTTTTAAGACGTACCCGGGTCAAAGGTTTAAATCATTATCAATAATAAAAATCACATAATAGGTATATTGATTGATATCTAAAATAGTTTTGCTTTGAAATCGTGTTTACTCAGCATTCTCACAGTCTATTTCAAACTTGGAGTTCCCAACGGATAGTCGTGGCATCTTGACTGATCGCTGGCTCACATAAACATCAGGATATTGTCCGCATTACCGCTCCGGTCACGATCCGAGAACCGAAATAACTGACTTATGGGTGCAGGATATTGTGGGAAAGATCAGTTTGGAAATAATTTTAAGGTTTCATTCTGTTTTGAATGCGAAGTGATTTAATATCTTTGTTTTTTTTAAATGTGACGAAGGTTTAGACAGAGGTCTTCTGACTTACCATAGACCACTACGGTACTAATCAGGAAAGTAACGTCATAGTCAACGTTTATTTTTCGCAAGCGAAGCTGCTAAGCGTGAGGTCCTGGATTTGATCTTTGAGTCAGGAAATTTTATAATTTTTGTTTTTTTTTTTTTTTTTTTTTTAAACATTGCCCCACTCTAGAAATAATTCCTGTATCGTGGGTGCGTTTACAAACATATATATTCACATGGACATACACCCAAACCCGGAACAACTATCTGCAGGTCATACAAATATTTGTTCCGTGCGGGAATCGAACCCGCGACACGTAGCGTGGCAGTCCGTCTGTCAACCACTGCGCCAATTGTGCCGTCAATTAATTAAGAAACAAGAGGTGATCGGCGGCTATAAACACTAGATATTCTATTGTCTACTTAGCATCACATAAAGGTTTTTTTTTTAGAATAATAGTAGGTACGTGCCCGGCTTTTGAATTTGTGCCCGGTATAAAGCAATAAGGTCATCAGGACCCCCATTAGGATTGGCAAAATGTGAGTAAAGAAACACCTCAGCGTAACCCTTCGGGGAATAAGGGCGTGATGCCATATATATATATCTATATTTATTTCATTTTAAACACCATGCAATTTAATATAATAATACACTTCATATTTACATATGTCCCCTCGTGCCAAAAATACGAATTCGTATATTTCGGCGGTTCACCAGAAATATAGACCCTTTTCTAGTTTATACATGACTTCATAACTCTTCAGACAAACACAATGAGGTGATGTGTAAGCCCACTTTATGAAAGTCTAAGTTTAGGCAGAAAAGTGACGTAGGGCGTGGATAAATATATCTGTTGTAGCGAAATGTACTAGAATACTCTGAGGAGTTCTAAGGATATATTTTGACGAGTAAAAAATATGGGGAATAGTTAAATTAGATAGATTTCTTTTGTTTCGGCAAAGTGGTGGTTAATTAGGAATAATGTCGAGTTTTCTTGTTTTTTGGTAACTGGTTTATTGGAAAGTGACATCTGTTCTTTGTATTTTTTTAAGTATGTCATTCTATTTAAATCTGTCATTTGTAACGTAATTTTTTTAATTTTCGCTTTTTATTTTTCACTTGTCTTTTTGGTACAAATAAGTTTTTATTAAATTGTTTCATTTTCTTTAGATTGTAGGCCTAGCATGAATATTTTGACGTCTGGTATCGTAACCATATCGTTAATGTGCCAGAATTTTGAATTGGACATACTCTATTCCAACGTAATATATTTTTGAATTGTCTTTAATTATTCATATCTAAGCCTAGACTACTGAAATATCGAATCGAATTTTATTAGAGTTCTATTTTCGATTTAAAATTCACTGACATTAACGATACGGTTACCTTTCAATACGTCAAAATATTCGTGCTAGGTCTGGTAAATTAAAAATAAAACATGGCCACTTATAGCTAGCAAGCCAAGATTTACCAACAGCACCACTATATCTCAGGACTCATCAATTAAAAAGTCACCCAAACTGATGTTCAACCGATCAAAAGATACCAAACTTTTCTTATCGGGCCCCTGTCTCAAACCTTTTACAAAGCCATTCTGAAGCCATTATCTGAAAAAAGTTCTTTACAAAGATCCGCCGAGATACGAATTTGGTTTCGTAGCAATTAAGGAGTTATCTGCATCGCTTTTAAAGACCAACTCTTAATAGGTTTTTGGTGTGTATGTAAAGGCAATATTTAATATCGTAGCGTTTAATGTAGTACCTAAGTTGTACTACTTGTTCTATGTATAGTCTAATAAATTAAATACAGGGTGGCGATAATAAGTCCTGTCTTCTATCACGTAATAGTCGACACGGTTGGCGCAGTGGCTAAGCGATTAAGCTTTCTGCGTTACGTGTCGCGAGTTCCATTCCCGCACGGAGCATATTTTTGTATAACCTACAGATAGTTGTTCCTGGTTTAGTTGTGTGTACATGTGACATGTATGTCTGTAAACTGTACTCACAATGCAGGAGAAATCATAGAAAGAGATGCGGATTAAAAAAAAAACAACCATTTATGCTGTATTTGAAAGATAAACCAGTCAACAATGGTGGTGTCGACGTTGACTGCCTATAGAGCGCTAGACGATCTCATGTAGTCGTCGGAGGCTCTTTGCTTTCATCCCAATAATGCCTGTGAAAACTCCCCCTATGTCTATGAACACAAATAGTTGAACATCACGCCTGTATTCCTCGAAAGGCTAGTACTATTGTACACCAAGATTTCGTGCGAAGCCATAATTAAAAGTTCCACGTAATGGCGGGCGAGCTAATTGCCATCCGGGACACAATTCCAAACTCCGAGCATTCAGAATTTCCTAAGAGAAACACCATGTAACTCTTTCTCGAACCCGGATATCGAACCCAGGACCTCACACTTAACAACCGCAAGTAAAGAAGCGGTCAAAAATTAAGGTAGTAAACACATATTAATAATAATAATAATCTTTATTGCCCAAGAAATGTATACAGTGATTCTTCCCCAATAACAAGCCAATGCAGCATTTTCTCTTCCCGAATTACTTCCAAACGAAAAGCCTTCAATCATTGCCCCTCTCAACTGAAAACAGATAGAAACTGTCCCCTAATGATAATGTGTTAATTAGTTCCGAGTAAACAGCATCCAATTAGCTTGAGAGTTCAAGCGGCGTGATGTTTTTGCCGAGTCGAGAACACTTTGATACAGGGGAATGTTTATTCCTTCGTTTGCCTTCTTATTTGTTGACATGTTCTTTATTAATTAAGTTGTAAAGACATTCTTTAGAGAGCGCGTAGCTTGCTGCGGTCAGTTCTAGGATGGGTGACCGTTCTTTACACATCGAGCATTGAGACCCCTTCGTGTCTCGGAAAGCACTTTAAGCTGTTGGTCTCAGGTCATTACGACTGTCGAGACCCCAAAAAATCTGACAACCGGTCTAACCTTAGAGTATCAGTGTCTCCCAATAATTGGGACTCGGAGGTCAGATGCAATTGCCCCCTTTAAATACTGTCATTCAGACGTAACTAGAAGCTAGCCCTAACTTAGTTCGCAAAAGGCTACGCGAATGAAGAAGACCTTCTCCGCGCCATGATTGTTTTGTATGAAAAATTTGAGTTTTTGTCGCTAATAAACTTGCTATTTCATATCCAAAAAAAAAACTTAAGCTATTAAGAGACGCAGTGTTCGTGGTCGATGTGTGGAAAACCCTTGAAGGATCAGTCCGTATTTTGTGGGAATCGAACCCAACTAGCGCAACCAATCGTGACGTCAAGATAGACTGTAATTGGTTTTGCCTGAATTCACCCTATTTCGAGCAAAAAGCGGTAACATAAATACCAAGTATTTTAACAAGACTGTTTCTTGTTTTCTTTTCCTAAGGCAAGAAAACTAAAGTTTCAAGGAAACTCGTACAAAAACCCGGCTCCAGCGTAAATAGATTCAACTTATCCAGAGCTTGTTAAACTAAAAGCAAGCGATAAGTTTAACGACGTGCTGTGCGGTATAAGCAGTGCATACATAATAGGTGACGCCATTCGCCGCAGGTTCGGATCAAACCGGGAACAAAATATTTGATTGCCCTAGTGGTTCAGTGTTTCCAACAAGAGAAAGAATTTTGACATTACTGAAAAGGATTTAATTTTAACCCATCGCGCATTTTTTTCTTATCTTGTATCAACTATGTAATACACAAGTATAATATTAATATCGTACTTTTTATTAGTATATTAGTAATTTTTAACATTGCGGGACGCATGCGTGCTGAAAATACAAGGAAAAACTAAAATGAAATACTCTTGATTAAATTTTCTTTAACTATGTCCTACTATTTACGCATATAAATAAATATTATTATATATATATATATTATTTGCGTTTTAGTAAAAATAATCCCATATCTATACCATATATATAGCATATATATGCATAGCATATAGTATAACATAGTACAACAAACAATAAATAGGTTATATAAAATATAAATTTCCGTTACGTCATCCAATCATTGCCTATTACACAAAACGCATAGTCAAAACTAAATTTCCTAATTCGCTTCCAAGAATTGGTCCAACTTTTGATCTTTACGTCCGCTTCCGTAGTACGCGGAAGAAACCTACTCAAAATGCAAATATCTTGATATGCCTTTATGGCATAACTTCACTTCATTAGCATCGAAATCTTGTTGCAGCAGCTGTTGCGAGTTCCGAAGTTTGACTCTCGGTTGTGTTCCATACGTGAAATTAACGTTGTACGATAGTAGGTACCTATTGTAGATTATTCTAGCACAAAGATCTTATTCTGATTTAGTTAAATTTCGAGAATAGGAGACTGAATTGGTTAGCGAAGCTGGTTTTGTCGAAATTATCTCTGTTGAAGTTTGGTCCTATTGCTTCTACAAAAAGCAAAAGGACCACATTACAATTAATTCATCTGTAAGTACAAATTTACTACAAAAATCGAATAACAGTTTGCCCAACTCAAGGAACGAATCCAGAACGTCACGCTCAGCAGCCGCACTTGCGACCATAAGACCAATAAAGTAGTTTAAACGACAACGTTTTAAGCTATAAAACCATTTCCTCTAAGCGCCCGCACCGTAATATATACGCTATCAATTTAATTGGTTCACGGCATCGTACTAACAGATCTATTGTAGCAGTAATTGTAATTATGTGGAATAATGGTCCAGTTAAACGTTTTGAATACCTACATATATGTATAGGAGCGGGTGGAGTGATGCAATATGTGAGGAGCTAAGGTATATCCAGCACTGTAGTACGATTAGGCCGATTTGATAGTAATGTTAATGTACTAGGCAAAGAGTTATCATCATAGGCCTATACAAGGTGGTGATGTAATTACGACAATAATTAAAACCATATTCTGAGAATCGCGTTAGTAGTTGGGACACCAAATATTATCAAATTATTTTCAAGCGTATAGCCACAGGCATTATTTTGTACTTTAAAAATTTCTACGAGTTCTCTCAAGAGCAAATTCACTAAGTTATTCACCTAGATGTACCCAAACACTTTACCCTTCATACGTAAAATACAACTAAATAAAATGAGCGGCTCAGAAATTGTCAGCTACTTTTGAACTAAGACAATATACCGATTTTTGAATTTTGATGTGACACCTATTTTAATCTAATCTAATTTATTGTCGTTATGTCGTCATCACCCTGTATAAGTTCGTTACAGACTTTGTAGACAGTGTCTTAAGTCGAAAAACGCTTCTTTTCATGACTGTACAGTCCAATACGAGAGTGGTACGGACCGCAAATTCTGCAGTGAAGATATACGACCATATTGTATGACCATATAACGATATTATATGTTGGTGGTCTAGCTTTGATATAATTAGTATTACAAACGCTGAACTGTCGATGTATTAACGTTTCACAAATTATTTTATTGACTTAATAAATACCTTACCGATCAAATTAATCGAAACAAAGTAACAAATTAACAATTTTTGTACAAAAATATAAAAATAAAATATGTTTATGCCTTTAGTTGGATGTGCAGTCAAATTAATATTTTCAAACAATTATGTAAAATATCTTCAAATGTTTATAACTCGAAAATCCTTAGATTTTATCGATATGAATATTATGGTAATTTGTTTTACCTTTTTTTTCTAATCTTACATTATGCTGTGAAAATTCATTTATAAATATAGTTAAGTATGGTATGTTCCTATAATCTATAGAAGTGAAACATCGATTGTTATCATAATATATTTAGGATAAAATATTTCAGACAACATCGTGTTTAAAAGAAATCAAATATTTGTTTTTTTTTACATTTTTGTATTATTCTTTTTTATATTGTTGATAGTCCAATATTAGCCATAATTATTTATTTGTTTTTTATGTTGGCAACACAGAGTAAAAAAAAAACACATACCTACGTCGCAAGGTGCAAAAATCTAATCACATAACCACTGTGAATAGGATTAAGTGCATTTTCATACAAAAAGTAAAAATTAACAATAGAGTAAAAATAAATAAAAATAAAAGAGCCAAGTTCCAACACAAGTACTCATTTACTTGATATAAACGCTACGAGCATTCCAACCAACAAACACGAATGTTTTAATTGAATGCTTTCGATTGATGCCTTTGATGTACATTTCAAATAGTTTAGAGGTCGCTCAAAGTTGTTTCCGTTTTGTTTGGGTTTCCAGCTTTGCACTGAATGGATTAAGCCTGAAGTAATGCATTGTTTATATAGATTTTCGAACGTTTGGGCTTAACTGTTTGTACATTATCATTTTTAGATGTATTGTATTTCACAGTAGTCCGTATAAAAAAACAGTGATAAGCCTTGCGGTTGAACGCTTACCTTCCATGTGAGAGTCAGAGTTCTAACCCGACACGCTCTGACTTTTAGGAATCATTGTGCAGATCAAATTTGATTATCACTTGCGTTAACGGTGAAGGAAAAACATCGTGAGGAAACCTGCACACCGGCGAGGACTTAAGTTCTCGGTGGTGAGTGTAGTCCGCCAACCCGCACTTAACCAGCGTGATGGAGTAAGGCCTAAACCTTCCCATTCTAAGACCCTTGTCTAGCAGCAGCGTTCGGAACCGTACGATAATTATCGTACATGTGCTTCACACATCTCGCATATTTTGTGTTCAAGTGTCAGCAGTTATTGTCTGGAATCCTCATAGTCATTATCCTGATGGATACGATAATTTTGATCCATATACGATAATTCTACGGCCCTGCTACGATAGCTGCCTCGCTTCAGGTTGTGAATACTGTCCAACAGTGGGAGAGTAATGAGTTGAATTTATTTATTTTATCTATCAAAGTAGTCATTTTAAAAGAAATAAAGGGATGGAACAAATTTTAATAGTGTTCTTTTAAAACTAATAGTACTCAACAAAACACCAAATGGGCATTTTGCAACGATAGGCATTTTGACGGAACAGTTAGCGCAGTGGTTGAGCGATCGACTACAAATATTTGTATAGCCTGCAGATAGTGTGTGCTTATGAAATATTTGTGTTTGTAAACGCCAATACAGGAATTCCTAGAGAGGGACAAGGTTAAAAATCTATTTTTTTGGACAGTAACTGCATATATAATATTGTTTAGCTTTTTGAAGTGGGTTTCTTATTACATACTTCTTCTTCTGAAAGGTCAACACGAACTATTTCACGAGAATAGTTCGTACCATAGTTAAAAGATTAGCCAGTCAACAATGATGTTATCGAGGCTGACTGCCCAGGGTGCACTAGACAATCTCAGGTTTTGTCCCTTATGGAGGCAGGAGCCTCCGTGGAGTACTTTCAAAGTAGATTTACAAAAAAAGATATTCCATCAAATATAGAACAATATATTACCTAAAACAAGATCTAAGTGCCCATAAAGCAATGTTCTGCCCATTTCAGACCAGAAACGTAGTCACCCACGCAAACTAACACCTTTTAACATCCGTAACAATGAACCAACCTATCACCGCTATATTTATTGTAACCAATGGAAACCTAACAGCGAAAAGTTAAATTGAATATAAATCTATTCAAGAGACGTGTGCCAACTTGGTTGCGACACTGCCACGTTCGAAAATAAACTTTGCGGCTTTCAAATAAGGGTTTGGATGTATGTATTGTTAAGTTGGCACTGTTTTGTAGGGAGTAACATCAATACCAAAGCGGAGGAGGGCAGAGTGTGTTTAAATAAATAAAATAACCCGCTTTAAGGCAATTAGAGATTCGCCGATTTTTGTTTGTACTCTGCTCGATTGAAAATCGAGGAATCGGCTTGGCTTTTAATTCGTTTTACAATTAACTTTGATCAATGTGCTTTACTTTTTTGTAAAGGGAAAATTAAGGATGTTGAGTGAGCCTTTTGTATAATCTAATTAGGCCATAGTTGATTGCTAGTTTTAGAATTGAAGTAATATTTTGATGTTTTGATTTAGAATGTTTGATAATTTCGACCAAAATAATACGACTGCAACATTGGTCCCGTAGTCGCAGGCGCTGGGTTCAATTCCCGGGTCGGGCAAAGTGTTATTGGGTTTTTCTGTATGGAAATTTTCAGTAGCAGCACGGAGTTTGGAGCTGTGTCCGATAGATGGCAATAGAGCTCGCCCCCTATTACATGGGACTCAATAACAGCATCGGCGAAATGTGGGTGTACAATAGTACACCTCTGCCTATCCCTTCGGGGAATATATTCAGTATATCAAAAATATTAGTTAATTAACCAACATCTTGAGTGACTCTTGTTGGGGGACTAGATCAAGGGCTTTATGGAGAAGGCCGTACTCCTCAACACACCTTGCATTGTGAACAGTTTCCTATCTCTGGAGGCTAGCCACTGGTAGCTTAGACCTTATTGGCGATGTCGGCTGATCCTTATTTTACGTATTATGTGAAATAAAGAAAATAATAATAATAATAATATATAGTGGTGGTGGATCGACTAGAGCGGCGCGCAATGATCGTTGACATAACAGTCCCGCATGACGAGAACCTCGTGAAAGCCGAGAAAGATAAACAAATCAAGTATCTTGACTTGGCTCGCGAGATTGTCGACATGTGGGATGTGGACTCAGCGATCATTGTGCCGATAGTCGTTTCAGCCAATGGCTTGATAGCCAAGAGCCTCGACCAACACCTGAAGAGGCTCTCGTTGGGCGGCTGGATCAAGGGCCTGATTCAGAGAGCGGTACTTCTTGACACGGCTCGCATTGTTAGGAGGTTCCTCTCTCTGGAGCCCTGACCGCCGGTAGCTTGGACCCTGTTCCAGATACCGGTGGGCTACTATTTTTTATATTTTTAAATGTTTTTATATTTTTTATATTAATATTTAAAAATGTAATTTATATGTGTGTTAAAGAAGATAAAGAGGATAATAATAAACATTCCATTCCAGGTAAAGACCGAACAACAGAAACCGGGGACCAAAAGCAGGTAAGATACAAGCATAATTACTTACATTAAAAAAACTCTTATTAAAAACACTCCAACCTACTAAGACTCGACATCTCAAATAGCTCAAATCTTAAATACATTATACCGTAGGTAACTAATGATCTTCCAACATTAACTCAGCAGCATTTAATCAATCGATCCGTCTTTAAGCCCTCAGTCAGCAACGCAATCTAATTTGGCAAGCTCATGAGGATCCCGAAGCTTTGAAGGTCTTAAATTTGCAAACGAACACTTCCCGACACGAAACAAAGAGATACGGGTAATTTATTCCACATTCCTTCAAGTGCGAGCTTGAATTAGTGGAATCGAAGGGAGGTTCACGCATATGGCACAGAGGTAATCAGAAACTCGATATCAGTTTTACGATATTACTTTTTGAGTACTCCTAGGTTTCACAGGTCTAGTGGTTGCAAGCGCGACTGCTAAGCGTGAGGTCCTGGGTTCGATTCCCGGGTCGGGCAAACTGTTATTGAGTTTTTCTGTATGGAAATTCTCAGTAGCAGCACGGAGCTTGGAACAGTGCCCAGTTGATGGCAACAGGCTCGCCCCCTACTACATGGGACTCAATAACGGGATCGACGAAATATGGGTGTACAATAGTACACCTCTGCCTAACCCTTCGGGGATAACAGGCGTGATGCTATACTGTGTGTGTTATGTTACTCCAAGGCCTTAAGACCATAAGCTAGTGCCATAAGAAATTGTAAATAGTAGATTTTTGTAAGTTTGAATGTGATCAATTTCACACGAGATATTTTGGCGCTAGAACGCAGTAATTTTGCCAATGGCAATTAAAATAAATACTTTGACCCTAGATTCGTAAAGTAAAAAATTTTTAACAAAAAATAAAAACCGACTCCAAAAAAACTCAAAAACAAAACTAATAACTAAAAAGCAAAAAATAAATCTTTTATTATACAATATAGTAGTTGAAGAATATTGAAATCGGTGCCAAGTAAAACATAAAAGTAATATACCTTGCTTCTATAATAGCGACATTGAAACAACGGGTTCACGTAGAAATTGTCGAGTGCGGAGCGAATTATGCGTCGGACACGACACATGCACTTCGCTAATCGTGTCGGTTTATCATTGCATGTTTTACTTGGCACCGACTTCAATATTCTTCAACTACTATATTGTATAATAAAAGATTTATTTTTTGCTTTTTAGTTATTAGTTTTGTTTTTGAGTTTTTTTGGAGTCGGTTTTTATTTTTTGTTAAAAATTTAATTATTTTACAATTTTGAGTGATGGGTAGACCTAGTAAAGACGATTCTCTTGAAAAACTTTACAAAGGTCAAATGTATGTTGCCCCAAGTCGAGTGAAAACCTTAGACGGTATTGCACTATGTGATTTTAAAATCAAATAAATTACTTAGACGACCATCGAATCTGCAATATTACCCATCTCGGCTTAAAGTGCGCATCAATACGAATAAAATAAGCCCAAACACTATGTAGCTGCTATCAACCATTATGGAGTTCCCTAAACTGTACTGCACCTGCATCACGGACCTTGCAGTGGCAGTCATTACCCATCTCGGTGTAAAGATCTTGTCAACACGAATAAAATAAGCCCAAACACGAGGTAGTTAAGATGTACCGTTGAGGAGTTCCCTCGATCCTCTGTCGTCTCCATCATCAGATCTGCCCTAAACCTCCATAGTATTGTAGTCTCATCAGGTATACACATAAATATCAAGTTTTTACCCCATGCTCGCCTACAATTTTCAAGAGATGCCCTCGATTTCTCAGGGTTTCCACCTTCAGGTCCTGACCTGATGACAATGGGACCAAATGACAAGCATACCCTTTTAAAAAATAAAAGATTTTTTGAAATCGGTCCAGGCGTCTTCGAGTAATCGAGTAACAAACATAAAAAAAAAAATACAGCCGAATTGAGAACCTCCTCCTTTTTTTTGAAGTCGGTTGAAAAAGTAATAAACATGCATTCATCATTAGAACATCTATAAAAAGACTAGATCTATAAGACGACACGGTTGGCGCAGTGTCTAAGCGATTAGCTTTCTGCGCTAAGTGTCGCGGGTTCGATCCCCGCACGGAACAAATATATAGTATTGTTTCGGGTCTGGGTGTTTGTGTATGTGAATATATATGTTTGTAAACGTACCCACGATACAGGAATTATTCCTAGTGTGGGGCAACGTTTTAAAAACAAAAAATTCTAACTGAACTAGTGTCACATAAGAACTGTATTTTTTTTTGTTCTTTATTGCCTTCGGCAAAATAACGGCTTCAGCGAAATGTGAGCGTACAGTAACACCTATGCCTCACCCTTTGGGGTATACAGGCGTGATTCTATGTTTTTATAATATTTTACCAAAACAATTATTACTTTAAAAGTGAATTAAGACATCTTCAAAGTCTAGACCACAATCAAAGTATATTTATATACAGGTACATGAACATAAAAGGCCTACCCCAGTTAACTCAAGCATCTCAATAACCATTCTTCTTCTTAAGGGGCCTCTCCGACTAGCGAAGGTCGGTAATCAGCTTTGCAAACTACTCTCTGTTCCTCGCAAGCTGAACCAGTTGGGCAGCACTCGCAACTCCTGTCCATTCTGTTATATTTCTTGGCCAAGACTCCTTTCTGCGATCCACGGACCTCTTTCCTTCAACTTAATAACCATTAGTGGAACAAAAAGACCTAACACAAAGACAGTTCTAATTAAGTAGGAGCTGCAAATCGCACGCACCGCTGACATCAAAGGGAAGACAAACAAAGCTTCTACGTAGCCTCTGAGCTAAGCCATTGTCCTAGGTAAGCGAAAAATGAACGCGACGCGATGCGATGTGACGCAAAACTATAAGACAGCTATTTTTTAACGTAATCGCGGCTGAAGTTTGATCCCCGCGTCGGACAAAGTGTTACTGGGTAATAGCTCAGGGTTTCGAATTGTTGTCTCGCCCCCTATTACATGGGATCTAATGAGCGAAATCTGTATGTGATAAATTAACAAAGTAGATGCAGAATTTTTTAGTACAGTAGCACCACTATTTTCTTTTCAACTGTGGGATTGCGGACTATTTTCTTTTTAATGTTACACAGCCTAGTTCACTGCTGGACAAACCCGTCTCTCAAGTTCCGTCAATATAGTTTGATCATGGTGATAGTACAATTTATGATGAGTATTTTAAGTCGCATCACATCGCATAGCATTTGAAGCTCAGGCTAGGGCAGTGGATGAAGTAAGTTTACATATGAGGTACCTAATCATTTTTATGAGTGTTCTTAGGGTAATGGGTAATCGTGGCTTTTGTTCAAAACTGGTCGTTACTAGCCTGACGTTTTTCTTTTGTTCTTTGGTAAAAGTTATCTAATAAAATGTAATTTTAAATTTAGGATAAACCACGTATTACGGTTTCAATTCTAGATTTAACCTAACCATTGCAATTTCTAAGTTTTTTTTATTCGAAGTACACTGTGCAAATTCACAGGAATTCCTTCTGTTGCATGTAACACCGGCCGTCATCTAGTCAATCATGTGACCCAAAGCGGTCTTTCAATACAGCTCCTAGTACAGAGAAATACAGGAAAATTCTTCGTCAAAAAGATCTTAAGTAACTAAGGCGTAAAGTACCAGAGTTCCCTGTAACTTTTCCATTGGGGATCAAAGCAACTCAAGCATGTGACCCGCAGCGGTCTGTCAGTACAGCTACTCAACGACAACCCAAGTTACTGGTCACAAACCAAGCACTTAAACGGCTGGACGCTAAAAGTTTCGATGTTATTTTTCCATCTGATAACACTTGGGTAAGAGCCACGAAGCTGGCGGGTAAAGAGATTTTATTAATGAACTTGTACACACACATATTACGATGCCGGTATTAAGCCCGATGTAACAGGGGAGCGAGCCTATTGCAATTCACCGGCCATAATTCGAAAACCCAATATTAGAATTTAAATATAGATCCCAGTATCTTAGGTCACTTTTGTAAACACGGTTAATACCGATTTTAAACATGGTTTGCGCATGCGCTTAAAGAATTTATTACTGAGTTTTGTTTTGCAACTAGAAGGAGTGGTAAACGATTCGAAATTGTTTGGGTAATTTTGTATTTTTGATTTCTTATCGTGGGCGATCAGAACGATTCACTGCCATAATATTTAAATATAATATAATATTCAAAAAGGCTTCAAATGTTAAAAAAATCATACTGACAGAGCCATGAAGATTGAACTAACCTGCCCACACATTCTAAGCTCTAACATCAGCGGTACACCGGGTGAGAAAAAAAAAAGGGACAAAACAAAAGAACGTGTGAGACAGATAAAAACCATTTCGGCCCCAATAATTCTGATAAGTACTACATTCGTAACTCGTAATCATGATGAATACTCTCAGGAACAAATTTTATAACCACATCATAAATCCGTCGACGTCCAAACGATTCTACTTCAACACTTTAAAAATAAGAAATTCAATTCTCCCCATACTCTCTCCGCCAACTTCAGGGCCGCACTCAAACTTGGCCATCCAGTTTGCTAAGTAACACATAAATTGTGCGGCGTCTAAGTGCGGCCCACACTTAGCGCGAGTGTGCCGATAGTTTCTGTCTTCCTGGTCCATGGCCAACTGCTCTAACTTTAACTTATTGTAATTTGTATACGGGTAGTTAGTAGTTTTAAAGTTTGATTAAGAAATTGGTGCGTTTTTGTTCCTTCTTTCCTGGTACAAAACATACATATGTTGTTACTATTTTATATTTATTTTACATATTTTGTCTTGATGTCCTGAAATACAGACCCAAGCCTACTTTAGGCACCAGTCTCTCACAATATACAAACCTGTATGTATTATGTTGCCTAATTGTAAGATGCCTATCATGTAATTACCGTGTGATATTGTGGTGAGAAAATAAACATTTAATTATGATGTATGTCTTCTCCTTGCACGGGACTACAGAGTCCCGGACGTTTGAAAGGCGTGCGTGGGGCCCAAGCCAACGCGTAGAGGCCCTATAAGACAACTTTAATTAAATTTTTATGGTGACATACCCAGCGATTATACCTGTATGCACGATAGAAATGCACCCAAGGACAATGCCTGGATTTGTAGGACTATTGCAGAACATGTGGAGAAAAACTACTGGGCTATTGGGATGGGATGTTAATGGACTGGGTAACGAGGAACTATGGAACCTATAGCGCCTGCTGAAACAATGTAATAAAACTTGTAAAACTGGCAGGCGGAGACTTGCCAACTCACTAACTGGGCTCCCCAAGAATAGTTGCTTAGTTATTATTATTATTATTTTTCTACTCTGTGAGCTCTCATATCAGAATTGGTCATTGAATAAAAATAGTTGCCAATCAGCGAGTTTAGCAATGTAGCAAAGATGCGCCGGGCATAATGTAACCTACATGGAATGAAAAGTGTTCATATTATAAATTTTAAAAATTTGTTTTTATTTCCCATATTTTCTGATAGAAGAATGATTTACTAAAGTTTAACCAAATGTTTCTTCTTCTTGTGTCGTGTAGACATCTGTTCATATGCCCACGCAGCCCAGGGTGCGCCAGACGAGGTGCGAGGCTCTCTCGTTGCAGCACCCCAAGTACTAATAATAATGATTAGAAGATAAAGAATCCACGTCTTTCTCTTTCCATGATAATAAAAAGTATTTATTTCTGACAATCTGTTTCCATTTGGTAAGCAATAATTAATATCTTATAATTTGTATGGATGAAAGGCGATTAACGAAAAAGATTTATAACGCGGTTGTTAGTGGAAACGCCAGGAATAGGAATACGCCCTAGAAGGACGTATACGGACCTTATTGGTGATATCCTTCAAAAAGGTCAGGTGCGCAGTACCCACAACCGGCGTTCATGTATGAAACGATGCATGAATGTAGATGAAGCAAAAGGGTTATGTAAGGATCGTAGGACGTGGCGTTCCGTAGTTTCTGCCTACCCCCATGGGAAAAAGGCGTGACTTTATGTATGTATGTATGTATGTGTACCTACGTAAATTCTATCAGTTACATTTTTTTTAATAAGATGCCGCACCTATTGCTTTTCGCGATAAGACCGATATTTGTACCCTATGTGTAAAATATATTTTCATTTTGTACTTTTTCTTTGGTGTACATTGAAGAATATTTACTGTCTATCGAACAAACGTGTGTTCTCAGAAACGACCTCAAAAAAAAATAGAACAAAATTAAAACAAAACCACAAATTGGGATTCAACTAATCTGACCTTACGCTCCTTGTTGCTTTGATCTATAATCGCCGGGTTCAGTATCGGCTCACAAGGGGGCGCTTTCCATGCATATTTTCAAAAATAGAAGCAATTATTCATCCCGTTTGTTGTTTATGCCAGCTCTCCTGCTCCATAGGGTCATAGAGGGCGCAGTAAGTAATGGATTTCGGTTTGCTTTCTAAAGAAATACAAACTGGTTCCTTTTTATTTATCTTGAAATCTTTTGTAAAACTCGCGAATCAATCATTTTTCTTTGTACGAGTATTATTTCAGTTGAGTTAACAGCTACATGGCCATACATGTTTAAAAATAGACTAGTACTGGCCCTGCTACGTCGTTGACGTCGTACGTTGACCCGAGTATGTCTTAAAACTGTGGCCAGACACCGGAGGACGGGTAGCAGCGTCCTCTCACTAATCGGTGAGCCACTGCGATCCCCAAGCCACCTGCCAAGCGTGGGGATTATGGCAAACCCCTCCCTTGAGGGAGGCCTTCGTTCAGGAGTGGACGTCTTCTGGCTGATGATGATGATGAAGCTTTTAAATTTAAATTAACCTCATAATTATCTTTAAATATTATTTGCTCGGAGACTTTATTCAGGCCTTTCTTACCCACCATAATAATATATGAACATTGATTTAATTCAATCAAGCGACAACGATGCAGCCCTGTCAATCTTTAGTTAATGATTTTGATTTAGATATCAATAGTACCACAATGTGATAAAAACAGCAGCTTATTTTAACCTTATGAACTATTTTCGTGTGATGCTCTTGGTCTTAATTCAATCACACATTGACAAGGAACTTATGGCCCGAAAAGGTCTGAACCAACCAAAGTACGGAAAGAAAGATTTATTGTTATAAAAAGAACTAACGGAGTTTCAGTTCCATTTTCTATTTTAGTTTTCTATTTTCCATCCATATTTACAAATAAACAATTATGAATATAAAATGATACAGGACTTAAAAAAACTGGACGAGATGAGAATATGAGTTGAAATACTGTAATCCGAAGATTACGTAGCGTAGTTAAAATATCTACCATCTAGTATTCTTTTCATAACATAAAACAAAAAGGCACAAGCTCCAACGCAAGAGGACTTCATAAATAATTATTCAAACCTTGCAAAACTGGAGAAAACAAACTAAAGCATACATTGTCCGGGGACAAAAATATTTATGTGCGCTACGTAGCTCCTAGAAAAACTTAAAAGTATAAATGAGACAATGTGAGTGCGTGTGATCCACGATAGAGGAGAAATATTAGTATGACCAAAGCCTTTAAAAAAACGTTACGACTGTATTAAGCAATTAATGAAGGGTATTTTATAAATATTTAGAATAATGTTAGACTGACAGAAATCTACGTCTGTCAGTCCAACATTATTCTAAAAATTTACCATAAACTCCGCAATTGGCAGAATACACCGGGACATTTTTTTTTCTTTGCACAAGCATCCACCTCGTCATAGGTACCTTACGCAGAACGCATTTAATATTTTGCAAAAGAAACATTACATTTTTCAATTTTTACATTGCACATGTTTTCGTACTTCTATAGGCGCAGTCTATAGCAATATTCATACTCTAAAATCAAAACCTTTGAAGAAAAACATGCTCGTATGAATATTGACACATTTAATTCCCAAGAGTTTGAATGGGACAGGACTAGAAAATAGAAAATTATCATTTCATATTGAATACGACCCTCTGCTATACGCTTGTGTATGTATAAGTCGTAAAATTGATATCTTATTGACTGTATAGAATTTGGGGCTATTTTGGTCAAATAATTATATGTTGAAGTAACAAGAATTGTTGCTATGAAACTGTAGTATGAGTTATTTCCAAGATTAGCTTGTTGGAACTTTGTAAAGACAAATTACAAGCGGTGAACTGGATTCCTTTATAAATGCAAATAGAAACAAAGAAGTTATGTAGAGAATCGTGCATTTAATCCTTATGTAATATAAATGACGACACGGTTGGCGCAGTGGCTAAGCGATTAGCTTTTTGCGTTACGTGTCGCGGGTTCGATTCCCGCACGGAACAAATATTTGTATGATCTAGGATATGATATAGGATATTTGTTTCGGGTCTGGGTCATCGTGTATGTGAATACACACCGTGCCTCGGAAAGCACGTAAAGCCGTTGGTCCTGCGCCTGATCTCTCTCCAGTCGTGTCGGATTGCCGTTCCATCGGACTATGAGAGTGAAGGAATAGAGAGAGCACCTGTGTTTGCGCACACACTTGTGCTCTATAATATCTCCTGCGTAATTGGTTAATCTCCGGTGAGATTGGCCGCCGTGACCGAAATCGGTCAGGAGGACATTATTATTATTAATATAAAATAGATATTGTATTGTCTTTACGTTACACCGAGAACTACACTTCTCTTTGTACCTCTTATTCTGTCCATTGTACTGTATTGTAATAAAATTCGCTGTTGCATCTACAATATACATTCTCTGAATGAGTGACCTTGTCTCTTTTCACACCCACTTGAAAAAATAGTGCGTCGGACTTAACCCTCCTCACTCCAAAAAACCTAGAGAAAAAAAACCTAGAGAAAAAAACACCTTTTTAATTTACTCTTTCTTTTTCTACGTTGGACGCCTAACATTCTCAGACTAAGCCACTCAGTCACCTGTCTTTTTATTGGCAGCAAAAAGAGCACAAACACGCGGGCCAAACAAACAAAGAATATTGTGTACCTACGTAACTTTAGCGCCGGAGGAAAACACTAGAAATATCTTGTAAGGCTAGGGATACATGAGTTTAAATACGTACAATTTGAACCTTGTATCCTGCAAGGAAATACCCTCCACGAGTGACGAAAGATGGAATCGTCTGGCGCACCCTGGGCAGTCAGTCTCGATACCACCATTACTGATTGGCTAATCTTTCCAGTACTGCATGGGGAATTTCTATATGAGAGCTCGTTTGGACTCGACAGAAGAAGAATTGTATAACGTACTAAAAAGTACATAAATCCAGGAAAAACTTTATGTTAATTTGCCAGAAGACAGGGTAATTTGCATTATCAAAAATGAAACACATACAGGGTGTCCCGTAAATAATGGATCAAAGATAAGGCAACGATTGCTCGCCTGATTATCTACAACTAAGTAGAGTTTATCAAACTTGGCTAATCACAATTAGAAATAAACTACTTCTTAATTTTTGATCTCCTTTAACAAATAAAACGATTTTAATTAAATTGCTTTTTTACTGCATGAGCAAACTAATTAGTAATGTTCGTATCTTTTTCTTTTTCAATTATTTTCTTTGACCACACTTCTTCTTCTTTTTCTTCGCCTAAATATCAATTTTCGATGATCTGAAATGATGATACTTATTCAACTGTGCCTAAAATGATCTTCATAAGTCAAAGACTCCTTTGAGAATGTAAATTATAAATATATTTAAATATCTAAACCACTAAACCTCATATAACACTTATTTTTCACCTCGTACTTCAAATATATTTCTCCCAGAAAGTTTTGTCTACACGCAGCCTAAGCTCTTGTATCACGACAAAGCAGCGACTAAGCCAGACAGGTGTACAAGCCGACAGTAATGAAAATCAGCTGCCAACAAAAGTGTGGCCCAACCCTCTTCACGGAGCGACACATATTACTTTCACGCGTCATTCTCTTTGAGATGCTGCGGTCACTATTACGAATTGTGTGAGTTTTGTGGTCATGCATTTGAGTGATGACGTAGGGACATTACTAAGTATCTGTGTAGTCTTCTGTTTCGGTGACTATTTCTTTCTTTCCTAAATAGACATATTGAGGGTAAATTACGTTTAGTTTGAAAACAACAGAGTCAGCACCGGTGGTAGATATAGAAATGGAAAAAAACAATTACTGTATGATAACGGGATTCCGGTTTTAAACATTGTGTAACATGGCGCGATCCCACTCCATGCGTGGCGACCTTATGTCTTACAAACATACATACCTCGACGCCTTTTTATTAGTTCGGTATAGGCAGAAACTGCTGAACGCCACGGGCTACGATTATTACATACACCTTTTGCTAAAGCCTTCTCTTCAAAACATCGACCAGTCTCCCATCTAAGGCATATCCACATCAGGTACAACCAAATATCAGACTGTCTCATTGGTCTCGTGGTCGCAAGCGCGACTGCTGAGCATGAGGTCTTGAATTCGATTCCCGAGTCGGGCAAAGTGTTACCTACTGGGTTTTTCTGTATGGAAATTCTCAGTAGCAGCACGAAGACTCAGTAACGGCATCGGCGAAGTGTCGGTGTACAATAGTATACTTCTGCCTAACCCTTCAGGGAATACAGGCTATGTTATGTGTTTTGTACTACCAAATACTACAGTCTATCTGCGTCGTATTATTTTCCATGTTACTCTTTTTTTCTGGTGGGCTTGTAAGCATGCAATACATTACATAAGGCTCTTACATTTGAACGTTGAAGTTTTAAGCCGAAACAGATTAAATGAAAGTTGCATGGAGATAAAAATGTAACTTTAAACTTGTCTGGAACGAAGCCAAGTTAAGTTGTTCAACAAAAGAACTTTTATATTCCAATCAAATTGGTTACTTTATATTTTTTGGTAAATTGCTGTATTGTTTT
Organism: Shargacucullia verbasci; assembly: GCA_947562105.1. Classification (NCBI taxonomy): domain Eukaryota; kingdom Metazoa; phylum Arthropoda; class Insecta; order Lepidoptera; family Noctuidae; genus Shargacucullia; species Shargacucullia verbasci. The sequence continues at coordinate 2,415,239 of OX387283.1, forward strand.
TAAAACAAAACTTAATGGACCGTTTGCTTTGTTAGATTTGATTTTTCTTTTGGAAACGTTTTCTTTATATTTTATAAATTGTTTTATGGAGATGGGATATTGTTTAAAATACGGGCTTTTTTGTTTTAAAATAACAATTCCTCTGATTTTGCCGGTATCATCGGTAGTCACATACACCCAGACCCGAAACAACTTACGTACGCCATATTAAAATATTTGTCAGAACCAAAATTAAACCCACAACACATATTTCAGAAATTCAGCCCTTCAATCATCGTATTTTTTCTGTTTTCGTTAGTTTTGTAGTTTTTTATTAAATAAATTTAAAAAGTAATCAAGCACTTTTTAAATTGGTATAAGCTATAAACACGCAACAGACAAACGGACAGGCAGATAAACTCATATACGGATTTATAATAAAATACTGAGATTTCTATTAGTTGACTTGTATGATCGCATTGTGACAGTTTAGTCATAGGTACTGTTTTCAACAATAAAAAACTTAAAAATTTGGTTTATAGTGGTATGTTCGCTGACGGTTTAAAACAACAAGTACATACATGTCTCATGAATAAAGACATGTAACAGGAAAGCAAATGCATCTTTCCCCCTACTTGCACGATAAATGACAGCATTCAACATTTTTTAATTTTTTCTATATTTTTCAATTTAGTAGGAGTTTATATAAATAGGAGAAACTGAAAGTCAGAAGGTCAAAACTGTCAGCGTGACGTGTTTTTCAGTCACCGTGATGTTATGAAGATGATACTGTTAGAATGCTGGCGAATGAAGTCTTGTAAGAAGACACAGTCTTATATTGTTTAATTTATAATCAGTGTAAGTGACTCGTGATCTTCTTTTAAAATAATGAAAATTATATTATTATATTTATCCTTATCATTGTGTAAACAATACCTAAGTACAGCATTTCTTCTGTCGTTGTTTACAATACAATCAACTTATAAAAATTAAAGACATTGTTATGAACTGCCATATCACATTAAACCAGCGTAGTTGGCTAAGGCCTAACCTTCTGACAAGACGCCCGTGCCTAGCAATGTGACAGTAATATAATGTAAATTCTCTGGCTATAACAAACATGATGACTATTCGTTAAGAAAAAGTGAGTGGATAATTTCCTTTGTCCTACCTATAGATAGCTAGGTACTTAATGAAAACTGATAAACAATTGACCAATACTGATAATTTTAATTAGTTAATATTAGTCTATTAGTAGCGATTACTATGTACGTCAATGTAACTAATGATGATGATTATAATTACACTCACTTAATATATTAATTTGATGTTGTGGCTTCACTCGAATTTAACTTTCATTTTGTATATCTCAAGGATCGATGTCAAATGCTATTAAAAATCACCATTCATCCACCTTCAAAACGTTTGATAACAAACTTTCAAGTCTACGACTGATGACATTGAGTGACAGTATTTCGATATTCTACTCAAAACAGATGCCATATGAATTCCACAAATTATCAAGAATGTAAGTCTCCTGCGTTTAGACATGTAAAGAAACAATTTCAGTCTTTAATAGAATGACAAAGTTTCCGAAGTTACTCATAACAATAAGGCTGGCAATAAGCTTGATTTTACACTGTTCACTAAGTTAAACTGATTTCACTAGCCATCTGCAGGGTGACACCTGAATATATTTTATTATAATATAATATATTGAGAACATCAGATCATAGACACAGAGAGATAGAACAGAGACCTGTACAACCTAAAATAAAAATAAGTAAGAAGACCTCTTCTTACTTATTCCTAATACTTAACAATATAGGTAACCTTCCGAGGTAGCTTTTATTAGTGAACATACCACATCGAGTATTGCTTGCTTCGTAAAAGACTGATACATAGAACCTTATTTTAGTTTTGAGAGAATAAATCAAATATTTGCAAAAACCTCTGTTCATTGGTTACTTCTCGTGTATAAAAGAGGGTTCAAAAAAACATTTAATCATACACATTATTTTGGGATCTTAAGTTAAGCTCTAATAGCTACCAATACTCTAAAAATATAACGATTCATTGATAGATAGTTACCCAAGGTCATTTTAATTACATTAAAATCATTTGGAATGCTCGGACAAACAAACACGTTTCTATATTAGTCAGAACTGTAGTTAAATATACAAAATCAGTACCGCTGTCAATCAGTCTGTTACTTCTCTCTGATAGACGTATCGTCATTACAATGTTGTGTATAATACTTGTGGTAATTCTGTGTTCAGTGTTTATTTATTTAATCTTTAGAACTAATAATTATTGGAAGAAGAGAAATATAGTGCAAATCAATGATTTGTTTGTAAAATTTATGTTGGGTAATAATTCATTTGCGGAAATTTGCAAGACAGTTTATGATGAACATAATGAAGCTCATATTGGAACTACCATGGGAAGGATGCCTACCTTGATGCTAAAGGATTTGGAAGACATCCAAGCGGTGCTAGCTGGTGATTTCCTAAGTTTCCACAGCCGTGGTCTTATGACCAACTCGAACGATCTTTTAGCCGACAATATTTTGTTCATGACCGATTTTCAGAGGTGGAAATTGATGAGACAAAAGCTTACTCCAGTCTTCACGAGTTCAAGGCTCAAAAACATGTTCTACATAATAGAAAAATGTGCCCGTGATTTTGTTGATTTGGTCGAAGATAATCCACATCTAAGGCAAAAACCTTTTAACGTTCTCTACACATATACAACAGCATCAATAGGCGCTTCAGTATTTGGTATAGATACTCAAACAAGGAATACTATGGAGTCCCCATTTCTAGATATGGCATGGAAAGCTTTGGAACCAACAACATATGTAAACGTAGTACTTTTAATTGCGAACACGTTTCCTGGTCTGTTTAAATTCTTGAAGCTCAAAATTTTCGGGGACCACGAAAAATTCTTCATCGGCGCTGTGAAAAGTGTTTTAGAAAGCAGAAGACACGACACTCAAAAGAGACACGACTTTATCGAAATATGTTTGGAGTTACAAAAACATGGTGTGATGCACGACTTCGCTACAGGATTTGAACTAGACCCAACTGACGAACTTTTAGCTGCACAAGCATTTTTCTTTTTCATCGCCGGCGCAGACACCACAGCAAATACAATGCATTTTACTTTACTAGAACTGTCAAATAATCCAAAAATCTTAATGAAATTGCAAGAAGAAATTGACAACGTCTTTGGTGATGTAAATGGTGCTGAAGAATTGACTTACAACGATATGGAGAAATTGCAATACCTTGATAAGGTGGTTAGCGAAGCAATGAGAAAGTATCCACCAATAGGTATTATGCAAAGAATATGTACTAAAGACACAGTTTTACCCACTGGAGTTGCGATGGCAAAAGGCAATGCTGTAATAGTACCAGTGTATGCTCTTCATAGAGATGAAAAGTATTATCCTAATCCAGAAGTATTTGATCCTGAAAGATTTTCTTCAGAAAGCGCTATTAAAATTAAGAAGTATGCTTATTTACCGTTTGGTGAAGGCAACCGTATTTGTATTGGTAAGTTTAATTTAACACTTCTACTTTTTATTTAAAAGTAAAATACTTTTATGACCAGACTTATAAATCCGCCCAAAAATAATATCCCACATCAATTGTTTCTATATAATATTTAGTTTCTAAACTGTAAAATAATGGGGATTTTCTGCATATAAATATCTTAACAGCAAACAAGGATAAAGAAATTTCAAATTGTGCTCAATAGATGGCAATAGAGTCGGGTCCTATTACATGGGACAATATCACTATAGACGAAATGAGTATAACAGTAAAATTACCTCTGCCTACACTTTGAGCAATACGGACGTGAAGTTATGTTATTTAGTTTTCCTATAGATAATACAAGTCAACTCGGGTTAATGGTTTATTAAAAAGATATGGTCGTATAAAAAAAAATATCAAAACGGTCATTGCCATCTCGTGTAAAACGAAACATGACCCAAATATTTTATCATACAGCTTAAGACGAATATTACTTATCATTTTATTTATGAGAGACCTCATCCAGACATTTATCAAGGTGTCACGTGTCTTCGAATCTTAGGTTTTAGGATGTGTCAGTTTCCACACGAATGTTTTAACTTTACCATTAGTTCAATAGTAATTAATCAAACAATTATGTCTTGTATCATATCATCACCCCTATCACCGAAGGGTTAAGCAGAAGCATACTATTGCACCACATTTCGCCAATTAAGTTCCATGTAACATGGACTTCATTGTGAACTACTGGCACAATTGTAAACTCCGGGCTGGTACTGAGAATTTTTACGCAAACACCCAATAACTCTTTGCTCAACCCGGGAATTGAATCCAGGATCTCACGATCAGCAGCTACACTTGCAAACTCTAGACTTACGAGGAAATCGTTGTCCCAGTTGTATCCTTCAATTAATTAATCATTCTTTTATCTTATTTCAGGAAACCGATTCGCTCGTCTCCAGGTTAAGGCAGGGTTGGCCTGGCTGCTACGACGGTTCACTTTAGCAGAACAGAACTATACGCCGAAAAGTTTTGAGAAGAGCTCGTTTGGTCTTCGAAGCCCTTCGTCGCGATACGAGTTGAAACTACGAGACATAGATACGTGAAACTGGCCCTGATTCTAAATAGTAATACTAAGTAATAGGCTTGCAAAGTTTCTGGTAGGTGTTTTTGTCCTTTTCCCACGAAGTAAATAATTTTATGTAGCTAACATGTTTAGGACGTAGTAGATCTATTAAACTATAACAATGCAAAATAAAATAAGTCATATTAAATAAATACACGTAATTATTTTTATTTCCACTAAATAATTATCGATAGATCACAAACTCACACACATACACACACACACTCATATTATATTAGTTGAGTTTATAAACAAAATAATCCAATGAGTTTTCTGTGTCAACAAACGCTTTTTTAAATCGCAGTTCTAAGTTGCGCCACAATAACCGATAAGAACTATTAATAGCTATAGTTTATTGCTTATCTTTTTCATTTTATTGCTTCATGTTTATACCACTATCAATTAGTGATAAAGAGTGATGCTCTATCATCGCATACACTTAAAGTTTAGTGCGAGTATAAACTCGTTTTCGCATCATTAATTTTTTTTAACCTTGCCCCACACTAGGAATAATTCCTGTATCGTGGGTGCGTTTACAAACACATACACAACACGGAACAGCTATCTGTAGATCATACAAATATTAGTTCCGTGCGGGAATCGATCCCGCGCCACGTAGCGTAGCAGTCGGTCTGTCAACCACTGCGCCCACCGTGCTGTAATACGATAGGAGTTCACTCTAATGCGCACGCACGATTTTTTAATACATTTAAAAATTTAAGGCTTAACGTTGACGAGGATCACTGTCATACTGTAGTATTTAGGAAACATAAAGCTATTAAAAGGCAATCTAATTCTTCTATCGTGTCAATATTTAAACACTATATTGTTTTGGAATGCTGTATGGCCAGCTGAATTACATTTGGTATGGCCGCGTTGAGGTCGGCCCTTGTGCAAGTATTCGGGATTCGAGTTCGTGTTAAAAGGCATGATATATCTCTTAATATACACGCTTACCTATTTCCAAAAATCTTTAAATGATGTTGAAATCTACCGCTACATAACAGTGAACATAGCTGCTGTGATAGAGATTCCGAAAAATACATATAAACATATAATACTCTTTGTTTACTGTTAAGCCCACCTGCTTTATAGAGAATATGCATTTTGTATTGTTGCTCAGTGAACTACATAAACATAACATAGCATCACGCCTGTATTTCCCGAAGCGTTAGGCAGAGGTGTACACCCACATTTCGCCGATGTCGTTATTGAGTCCCATGTAATAAGAGGCGAGCCTATTGCCACCACCCGGGCACTGTCCAAACTCCGTGCTGCTAATAAGAATATTGACACAGAAAAATCAAATTACAATTTCCCCAACCTGGGAATCGAACCCGGACCTCACGCGCTTGTGACCAATGACACAATTAACTACGAACAGTGAACTACATGATACAATAAACAATTTGTTTACTTTAATAAACCGTCACAGCTACTGGTAGCTCAATACGTCAACCTGTCAACCGGTAAATGTTCATGATCCGGGTGTCCATCGTTTCACCGGTTCAAAGGATTAGACGTTAACGCAGCGGTTATCCGGATTACATGTGAAGTGACGAGATTACTGGGAATGACGCACATATTGTCTCTTGCAGCTGGAGGGTTGGAGTTTATCAGAATATTATCATTGTTTGTTTTTTATACAATGTAGACGAATTAAGGTACTGCTATTTTAAACAAAACGCATGCAGATTTTTTATGGGCTATAAGACACGTAATGGCCGTTTGTTCTAATGCTCGGGTTGATTAAATAGCACCTCAGGCATATAAGGCAAACCGTCCATTTTGTTCTATGAAAAACAGACTAAGATCCGTCAATGTCAAATGAATCATGACCATATCTATTCGGACCTTTCGTAGTCAGGTCATTAAATGACCATCTTCTTCTGCCGAGTCTGCACGAGCTATCATACGGGAATCTTTCATGCAGTAGTGAAAAGACTGGCCAGTCTGCAATAGTAGTGTCGAGGCTGACTGCCCAGGGTACGACAGACGAATTCAAGTTTCCTCACTCTTGGAGGGTCTTTCCGTGCACCAGACAATGACTATGATATGAAAAACTTAAACCAAAAATACACATAACTCGTCCAACTTGTAACTGACATTGTAACAAATGTTTATGGCGGCCGCACTGGCAACTCCGATTCGCGTCACCAACCACATGATTATACCACTAATAGCCGACACAATCGATTGTGTTGACGCTTCCAAAAATCTTTACAATGTTCGAACTGCATTAACGGAAGCAAAATTTCCAATGTGCATTATTTCTCTGTAGTTTCTACTGTTAATTGGAATGCCATTAACAGTGTTTTGAATAGTACGTAATGAAGTGAAAAGTGCTTTTTATGCATATCTGATCTTTACGAGCCGTAGCTTCATGGCCATCGCGCACGTTAGTTGATCTGCGAGGATTAGCAGCGATTACTGCAGTCAGTCAGAGTCCTTGGATGGGTAACCGTTCGTCACATATCGAGAATTTTCCGTGCCCTGGAAAATACGTTAAGCAGTTTGTCCCGGGTGTCATACGAATACCTATGACAGTCGTAACGGGCGTCAGAGGCACAAAAAATGTCTTCCAAGAGACGGCAATCCCTCCGTTTAAACTAGTGATAGCCGCATCTGGTTAGACTGGAGGCCGACGCCAACGAAGTTGGGCAAAGGCTAGATAGATAATAAGATCCTATTATAAAACATTCAAAAACTTCTTCGATATTTTGCTTCGCTGACAGAATAACGCGAGCCAAGAATAAGTGGTCTAAACACGGTAAAAGTTTCACTGGGGGACAATTTTACGTGAGAACGTCGTTTTAGAATAAGACCATGCATAATATTACGTAATTGAAATCTACAAATCCCAAAAGGACCGCTCCTCCACCAAATACGACATTACACCTCTACCCAACACTTCAAAACTGAACAGAAAGAAGGTTTGCCGGCCCATCTTTCAAGGTCAAAGCGTAAATAGTACATTAAATAGCAACGTTACAAACTATTCAAAGTAATATAGTGAGCGTTACCACAAATTAATCAAGATCGTATCTCCAAGCCCCAAGTCTACAGAGATTAGGGTACTGTGCCCTACCGTGTGTGAAATTGTGAATTCCCAGAAAACACCAGGCGGATAGTTGGACAAGCAACCGCTTTTGTGAACGATACTTTTTGGCTTCTGGCCACAAACAGAATGATAGACGGTTTTATGTTTATCTGGATATCGTATTGGTGGCATGCTCTGTGAGTCGAATGCTTGCGGAAAATCTGTCGCGACGTGGAAACGATTTTTATAACGTTGAAGTATTTTTTCTCAAATTGGCTTCGTTAAGTGATTTTTTATTCACTAGATACCTTTCTATGAACGAAATATGGTTGTGGGTTACTGCAGCATGATTTTGAACTAAAGATGTTACATTTAACCCACACCTATGAAGTCGACAAATATTTGACACAAACTTGTTGTCTGCAAAATTACTGGTCCAAAATTTGGACGAAAGTTAAATGTACTACAACGTCGCAAGACAAACCCTAGTAACAGCCATAAAATTAGAGTAACTAAAATATAAACGCGAGTAAACACTATTCGTATACGAGGTAGAAAATGTACGAAAGCAATAACACTAAACGATAATTACCCGAACACATTCAGGTAATCGGATAAAAGCAAAGCAATAATTACCTACCAAAAAACTGGATTCAACCCTCCAATGCAAGGTCAATGTTACCCGGGCATACTGATTAGCTAGTGTATATAAGGTGTAGGTCCGTTTGTTAGCCGGGCACATAACACCCGGGGCGCCAATTTATCCGTCTAACCTAATTACCACGCGAACGAGCACTATTTATTTTCCACTAGTTACTCGCACCGATGAGGCCGGATGAAAAATATTGACACGGCTTTCTAGGCACATCGTTTTTTTATGGAGGCCATCTTGTTTTTTCAGATAATCCTTTTTGCGTCGGTCTTTTGAGAATGAAATGATTAGAATGAAGCAATGTTTGTTTTTAATATATTTGTTGGTTTTTTATTCATGCTTGATGAAATTCCTTTGTACCTTTATTTGAATTAAAATTATTGAAATAAAACAATAACAAACGTACATCGTGTATTTTCATTTATAATGGTCATGTACAGGCTGTACATGAAACTGATAGCGCGTTAATTGGAGAAAAAGCTTTAATAGTCCACATTTTATAATAATATAGTTTGTAATATGGTGTCGTTATCCTAGTTGAAATGATGTTTTATGGATAATTTTGTGAAGAAATGCTGAAAGGTAAATAGCCACTCTTAAGCAGATATTCCCAAACTTTTAATCAACTCCTTTGCCAACCTTATCAAATAACTCTACAAGTAAGTCAACAACAGTCCCCAATTATATTTAATCTTTTAAACCAGCAATCAAGAATATCCGAACCTTTTACATAATATAAGAAAGAGCTAGAGAATTTTGGTGCTGCGTTATATCCTGTTTACATAACATCATGGCAGGATCTTCTATCTCCACAATTTCAGCTTTAGGGGCCCTCAGAGACCTCTAACATATCCTAGTCTAGAGCTAACGCCGTTCATTGGCCAAGCCCGCATCACGTATTTTTACAACAAAGAGGTCTTGTATATGGCCGTATCTTTCTAGGTTTTATTTTGCAGAAGCAGGTAAGGCAGGAAGAAATAAAGTGGATACAGTATTAACGAATTATGTGCCACACCTGCACTGGGACTACCTGACCCGTGTGCCTTCACATTTAAGTAAAACATTCAGACTCTGAACCTGAACATACGAATTTAAATCAACCTTCGTGACTGACGTACGAGAACCGTATTATAATATCGACCAGCTTTACTCACGTGCATATTTTTAGAATGACAGTCTACGTAGATTTGGACTCTACTAGAGCCTTTGTCTCAAACTACAAAGTCTCAAAACCGTAAGCTGAAAATCGGGTCTATATTCATACGAATATTAATCTGGAAAAACTAAAACCAGTAAGTATATAACAGACGCTCATGTCTGGCTTAAGACAATTTTAACCATACATTTTTTTTTATGAGTGAGTTTTGTCATTTTGTATGGAATCATAAAAATTCTAATTGCGAAAAAAAGCAGAAGAAAAGAAAGATACTCACCGTAATTGCTCTTATTACTGCGCTTTTAATGTAAAAAACTCAATCCGCATTCAGAAACACATAGAAAGGACACTACTGGTAAAATTGCTCGTCCATTAGTCCCAGATAGGTTAAGCAATTCATGAATGGATAACACGGAATCGAATACTCTTTCGCCATTTTGTCACAATATAAAAAGATACAGAAGGGTCAATCTGAAGAAATCTCTGAACAAACTTATATTAATAGTTCATATTTTATAAAGAAAATGGTACAATCTGAACTCATTGGAGTAGCAAATTGCACGTGCTTCAAATATATTTTTATTTTAACAAGTCTGAGTAAACACCGTTAAACAAAAACTTTTAGTTGCAAAAGCATGCAGTCATATTGCCCACAACTGCATGAGAACTATACAGAACGACTGCACAATTTTTTTGGTTACATACAATTACATTGTAGCGGAGCCAACTGCATTCTCGATACATTTGTGCAGTCGAAACGCAGTCCAGAAATATAGAGTGAACCTTTTACATCCCTCCTGTTTTGCGACTACGTTTCATTTTATTCTTTTCGGCGCACCTAAAGTGGGGTCAAATGGTAGGTAAGTCGTGTTTCGCTTTTACAGTTCGAGTATTAGCAAAGCATTAAGAGGCAGAATTAATGTTTTGACTTCGGCAATTGAAATCCTGTTTACGTATTTAAAAAATCGGTTTATTTGGATTTTTATGTTGCTTGGCTGGGTATACGCTAGCTTATTATTAAAGGTAGCTTAGGAATTATATCCGAATGAGATACTAAATAAATAGATTCAGGTACTTATCGTATTTCGCAGTATTGAGCAACAGATCTCTTAGAAATAAGTCGACTAAATAAATAAGGGAATAAAAACTACTAGAGATTATCTCTAAAAAGGGTTAATACATATCGAATATGGAGTAGATAAACAATTTCCTTCATACAACCCTCAGGAGTTGTATAAAGAATCATGAACTATATATGTATATAAACAAACGGGTATACAATTGCAAGGATTTTTATACAATGATTAAGAGCAATTTTTATTATATTTCATAAGGGGCGATAAACGTTTTAGATTTGCCGTGTGCAATGGGTGTGCAAAATATGGGTCCACTCACTCTCCCGTAAACTCTAGGATAAATAGATATAGCATTTTTCTTCCTATTAATTTTCATTTTCTTCTTTTCATATCACGCCTACAAGCCAACAACGCACGAATTGCAATTCCAAGGAAAAACACAGTTCAAACACTTAACCTAACAAAATAAAATTTAAACAGTAAACGCGAAATGACCCGCAAACTTCCTTTACAACCGTGTTTACCTTGATTTCGCTTGTTTTTTGCCACAATTAAGATGCGGAAAAACTCCGGTTTAGTTGACCTAGGAAAAACGTAACGATCCGGATAACCGGGTCAATTACTCGTGCTAATGTTACCGTTTGCGTTTGCAGGGTTAACATTGCAAAAAATCTCGAAAATTAATATACATAACTTGGATTTTAGATTTATGCATTTTCTGATCAAAGATTAAACAATATTTATTTGTTCAGCTTCTCTTAGCTTTAGAGATGTAAGATAGAACCTATGTACAATAGCGACCACTGAGAAAAACTCAGTAGTATGAACCTCGGTGTCACAGGAAAATGATTAATGGTCTTGGAACCCGCAACGAACTTAATCAGAAAAGAAAAAAGAGTAGCATAGTCAAGTTTCTACTTCCCTGTATCCTTCCTGCTTCCAGTGTATTTCAAGTATATACTTTGTAAGTACCCAATAATGAGCAAAAGAAGTTATTCCTATATACAGGTGAACAAGTTGACGTGGTTGGCCAATTCCGAAACTATAAGGAATATCGAAAAATACTCAAAAGAGTCTCGAACCCGAATTTGAAGAAAACTAAAACTAAATCATTGGATTTTTGAAAAAACAATTTTCGTAGCCAGGAATCGAACCAGTTGATTTTGGAACAAAAAACACACGCCGTACACAAACACACCCTTTGAGTGCTTTTCGATTTTTATTATCATGTCAGATTTAGCCATCTACGCCCACTTCAAAAATCCACCCTGTATATGACTAGTGGTCTTTTCCTTATAGATTAGTTACTTAACAATAATCAATCTAAAATCCCTTTCTATTATTTTTGACGGCTCGATTGGCGCAGTGGTTTAGCGATTCAATGCTGCACTCATTATCTTGGGTTCGATACACTCATAGAACAAATATTTGTCTGACCTACAGAATGTTGTTCCGGGTATGGGTTGTGCGTTTATTTGTGTTTGTTAACGCGCCGACGATAGAGGAATTGTTCCTAGTTTGAAACAACTTTTTGTTTAAAAACAAGAACAAATATTTGCCTATATAATTATCAGGATATATTCTGCGTCACATTTCAAGTTTATTTACCCAGCACCCTACTGGCACAAGACGTGAGGCCGACTTAAAACATGTACTAAGCAAAACTCAACTATTACGAGCAAGCATATTTTGTATGGCGCCTATCATTAATAATAAAATACCAATTGGAATTCGATTAAACAGTGTAAATGTATTAAAATTATTGGTTAACAAGGCCTACTACCCTATTGACGATTTTCTGAATGATAAAGACTTAAATGGATAGTATTTTGTTAGTCCCTATTTTACTTGTTGCGACGGCACGGTTGGCGCAGTGGTTGAGAGATCGACTGCTGAGCTACGTGCCGCGGGTTCGATTCCCGCACGTAACAAATATTTGTATTATCTACAGATAGTTGTTTCGGGTCTGGGTCTTTGTGTATGTGAATACACACCGTGCCTCGGAAATCACGCAAAGCCGTTGGTCCTGCGCCCGATCTCTCTCCGGTCGTGTCGGATTGCCGTCACATCGGACTATGAGAGTGAAGGAATAAAGAGAGTACCTGTGTTTGCGCACATACTTGTGCTCTATAATATCTCCTGCGTAGTAGGCTAATCTCCAATGAGATTGCCCGCCGTGACCGAAACCGGTCAGGAGGACATTATTATTATTTTACTTGTACTGAATATGAATTTATAATGAGACAACATTTTTAATATTACTATAATTTAATTAAATAAGCTGTTGACTTCTGTATCTACTTATAATATAATAAATTACAATAATTTGTACACCATATTATGTGGTAGGACATAGCGTACTTATAACACAGCCATAAGAACTGTATACTAATCTATGATCCACAAATAAATGATTATGATTATGATGAGCAGTTTGTGTTGTATGATATCTCAATCAGACTGTCAATTTATTTTATGTATAGGTATTATATACGGCCGTAGTAACATAATTATGTATAAAATATAATATTACTCTACACACATACTTTATACGTATTATGTTTGGGTATTCTCAAATAAAATCACTCGAAAAATTCAAAGTACCTATATTTTCAAAACGATCGAAAATTGTGAATTATTCGAAATTTAGAAATCCGTGATTTCTTTCGTTTTTAATCAACAAATATTCTGATTAGGTATACGAAATAAATACCGCTTTATAGTATGTGGTATACATAAATACATACATACATATGACCGACGCCATCTAGTTTAAAAAAGACGTGTAAAAGTGATTGAAAAATCCTAATTGCAAAATAAATAATTTCATTTCATTTCATACATAAGGTCACGCCTTTTTCCCATGGGGGTCGACAGAAACCACGGAACGCCACGTGCTACGATCCTTACATAACCCTTTTGCTTCATCTACATTAATGCATCATTTCATACATGAACGCTGGTTGCGGGTACTGCGCACCTGACCTTTTTAAAGGACATCACCAATAAGGTCCGTATACGTCCTTCTAGGGCGTCCCCTCCTGGCGGTTCCACTAACAACCGCGTATAAACATGTAACACGTATTTTGTATTAAAGGCTTTAGTCCTTATTAAAGACACAACGAAAGTGTTCTATTTCAAACAAAGCGACCACACAGCTCACATTCACTATAAATGCTGCGGTATGCCTAATGGATTTCAATTAACATATTTTGCTCCCTTAAAATTTCACTCCCTGTATAATGTAAACGGTTATTATATGGGAAAATAAGCTTTAGGATCGTGATATTTGGATTCGTGGTAAGACGTAATCATTATCTACCTAGTCTTTTCCCAACTTGATTGGGGTCTGCTTCGCGTCTAACCAGTTGAGATTGACTATTAGTATTATACACTGAGCGACTGACATCTGACCTGCGCCACCAAATTACTGGGAGATACTGGAAGGTTAGATTGGTGTCAGACATTTCCGAGCTGATGTCACCCGTAACGTCTGTCATAGGTCTTCATATGACACCTGGGTCCAACTGCTTAATGTGCTTTCCGAAGCACTGAGGGGTCTCGATTTGTGAAAAATAGCCACCCATCCGAGGTCTGACTGCAGCAAGGACTTAACTTTATAGATAGACCGATCAGTGTGGTAACTATGTAACTACGAGCCCCGCCGTGGTCAGACATAGTGTGGTCAATGCGATATGGGTGATATGGTTTTTTTTTTAAACGTTGCCCCTCTCTAGGATTTCTCCTGTATCGTGGTTACAGTTTACAAACATACATGTCACATACACACACAACCCGACCCGAAACAACTATCTGTACATCATACAAATATTTGTCCCGTGCGGGGACCGAACCCGCGACACATAGCGCAGAAAGCTAATCGCTTAACCACTGCGCCAACCGTGTCGTCCAGTTAACTCCACACATTTTAATATATTCCTACTGTCATACTCTTAGTTCACAGAATAACAAAGTCCGGAAATATAGTCTACAATAGTCTCGGTACTGAACAGAATGCAGTACTGAGCAGTACGTAAGCAAATATGTGTCGCGACGGCGCGGCGTCCAAAAGGTCACTGTTGAGCTTTACATGTCGCATTTACTCCCAGATTGCACAACGCCTCGTCAGCGCTTGTATTGCTTTGTTTACCATCCATGCGCATGGCCAGACGCGACATAAGTACACTTGTCCCCAAAAAAATACGCAAATAATTTCGAGCTGTCAATACACACACGTCACGAGAGGTTTACATGGCACGGTGGCGCCCGCACGCCGGTAATAATAATTATCATTGAAGCCACCGATGCTGGTCCGAATTTAATCACGTCACGATTAAATTTCGACGCGCTATCCAGCTGCAATGCGGTCGGAAATTTCAAATTTAATTGTAGACTGGCAACCAGGAAATGTATTGTGATGTTTGCTGATAGAATCATAATTATGTATCTGGTTTTTAAGGACAACTGGGATTTGTCTTATAAGTGTACTGTACAACTTAACTATTCAATAGTACAGAATATTGCTCATCATCATCATCAGCCAGAAGACGTCGACTGCTGAACGAAGGCCTCCCTCAAGGGGGGGTTTGCCATAATCCCCACGCTTGGCAGGCGGCTTGGGGATCGCAGTGGCTCACCGATTAGTGGGAGGACGCTGCTGCCCGTCTGCCGGTGTCTGGCCGCAGTTTTAAGACGTACCCGGGTCATAATATTGCTATAATCACCAAATATGAAACTAAATGGCTCAAATAATATTCTTGCAATTCTTGTCGCGGGTTTGATTCCCCCCACAGAACAAATAATCGCATGATCTACAGATGGTTATGTCGGGCCTGGTAATGTGAGAATGTGACATGTATCTTTACAAACTTTACCCACGACAATACAGTGTGGGGAAATGTATAGAAAAAATATATAGCATAGATCCTGATGCCTTCAACGTGCTACAATGCCTTGTAGCATGCTAGAGGTAGCAGGATTACGAACCGAAACCTAAAAAAACATACGCCATAAATTGAGAAACTTCTTTTATGAAGTCGTTTAAAAAGCTAATTGAACTACTGATGGCACGGTTGACGCAGTAGCTAAGCGATTAGCTTTCTGCTTTGTGTCGCAAGTTTTACTCTCTCACGGAACAATAATTTTATGTTCTACAGTATACAGTACAGTATATAATGGTCTACGTCTGTGTGTGTGCGTGTGTGAGATTATTATGTTTGTACCCAGGATACAGGAGAAATATTAGTGTAAATCGTTATTTAAAAAAGAAAGATATACCTAGTATTTAATAAATTAAACACTAGGATAAATCCCAAATTCTTACAAATTAAAAAGGACACTTCAACCCTCAACGATGTGACTATTACAGTATCAACATAAAGTGCCAGTTAGCCTCTCTAAAGGGGTTAAGAACTACACCAGCGAAACTTCAAAATTACTTTTATAAAACTTGGTTAAACCCCGACGCAGTAAACGGATTTGTTTCGGGGACGTTATTTAATTCTCTCGAAAAAGTTTTAATGAGTATCTCGTAGAGTTTGCGTCCTTTTTCTTGTTGGGCACACCTTGAGCTAACATAAAGATGAAAGGAATTTGATAATCGTTTATGCTTTGCGGGATCGAGTTCGAGCCCAGCAAAGTTCGGAATCTTTTCAAGGAGATTGTCCAAATTATCGTCAACTAACAACCCTTTGACATTTTCGAAAGTTCGGTCTATCTGAACCGGCCCGATATTTCGAGGGCGATTACATAATTGCAACGTTTGTTGGCGTATTTGTAATTACTGTAGATATCATCTGGATACATTAGATTGTAAACTGGTGTCCTAATTTACTTAACACAGCGGGACATACGACAAGACTTAATTTAAGTTTTATTGTTCTGCGACTATACGCGTTATCTTGATTACACAATATGGCTTCACGCCTATATTCCCCAAAGTATTAAGCAGAGATGTACTATTGTATACCCACATTTTCACTACATATTATAAAACAAAGTCCTCCGCGTCTGTCTGTCTGTCTGTTCGCGATAAACTCAAAAACTACTGAACGATATCAATGCGGTTTTCACTGATACACATAGTGGTTCATGAGGAAGGTGTAGGTGTATAATCTGTTAAGGTTTTGTGTAAATTGGCTGAAATATGACGATGATAGATGAAATTTTCGGAAAAAATCATGACGCCTAGGAGCTTTACTGGCGCGCGCCGAATAACAGGCAAATACGACATTACGACAAAAAAAATAAAGGCATATATGCTCTGCTACCCATGCGAAGCCGGGGTGATTCGCTAATTATAAGATAAAAAAATGAAATAAAAATGAATAAAATAAGCCTTACAATAGCAATACCCATAAATGAAACCTATATAACCAAGTAACACATATAAAGGGTGTTGCCAGGACATACAACCAGTTACTATTTATGTCCTAGTAACAACAGGCAACATGTTGCCGTGTCGACATGTGTTGTTAACGCTCACACCCTGTACATGTAAATATTACACGCCGTTAAAATATAACACGTAGGTATGTATAAAATGGTGATCTGTTCTTTAGGACTACTACAAAGAACACTTGGAAAATAATTTGACGAATTTGACGACACGGCTGGCGCAGTGGTTAAACGATTAGCTTTCTGCGCTACGTGTCGCGGGTTCGATCCCCGCATGGAACAAATATTTGTATGATCTACAGATAGTTGTTTCGGGTCTGGTTGTGTGCTGTGTATGTGACATGTATGTTTGTAAACTGTACCCACGATACAGGAGAAATCTTAGTGTGGGGCAATGTTTTAAAAATAATTGACACAGCCGGAATCATGACTACGAACTTATAATAACCCCTGTATCGTGACGGTGTATACAAACAGTGTATATTCACATGGACATATACTCCAGACCCGAAACACTTATCTGTAGATCATACAAATATTTGTTCCCTGCGGGAATCGAACCCACGACACTGAGCCAGATCTTCCGCTCTCCGCATACACATACACTAGCGACCCGCCCCGCCTTCGCACTAATAGCAGAGCATATACGCCTCCATTTTTTTTTTACGTCGTAATATCGTATCGAACTGTTACGTCGAGCATTTCCTCGGCACACGCCAGTAAAGCTCCCAGTCAGCAAGATTTTTTCCGACACCTTCAACCTAAACCTTCCTCATAAATCACTCTGTCTATTGGTGAAAACCGCATGAAAATCCGTTCAGTCGTTTTTGAGTTTATCGCGAACAGACAGACGCGGCGGGGGACTTTGTTTTATAATATGTAGTGATTATGATACCATTATTAATTTCTAAATAACAAGGGGTGAATTTATTGCCATCTATCGACCACAATCCTAATCTCCAGACTGCTGCTGAGAATTCAATTTATAGAGAAACCTATTAACGTCACTCCCAGTAGCCGCGGTTGCGACCACTATACCATAAACGCAGGTATTTTTCATTTATCCCCACACCTTTCCTTTCGCTCTCTACTGAACAACACTTTGTACTAAGCCATTAGTTCCCAAAGTGGTCCAGATGGACCCCCAGGGGTCCACGGGAGACTCGACGGGGGTCTACGTTGGCGTGACAAAAAAACGGGGGTTTACAATTCAATTTACAATATGGTAGAAATTTAGCTGCAGGGAGTCTACCGGAACCAGCTACATTTTGAAAGTGAACCTCTGAACTTAACACAGTGTATTTTTTCAGACGACCGACAGAATTTACACTCCCAATTTCCCAAGATAGTAACTAAACAATTAAGAGTATTAAAACTAACAGTTAACGGCCTCCCATAATGAGGTAATTGCTTAAATAAACAAAAATTAATTAAACATCAGACCTATAAAGCGAAGGTACCATTTTCTTAAACGACGTCGTAAAGGAACGTCATGAAAAAAAATAACGTCAAAGCTACTAAAAACTTTATAACTTTAAAGAGTACCTTTAAATTGGTTAATGACCCTTTAAAGTGTGACGTAAGACCTTAATGTAGGCTGAGTATTTGAGTAGCTGAGTAGTTGTTTTGAATTGTTAGAAGAAAAAAAAATCGAATTTTAAAACATTGTGCTCTCACACAAGGATTAATTTCTTGTATCGTGGGTGCGTTTACAAACACAAAAATTACATGCACAAATACTCATATCAAAAACAACTAGTTCTAAATCATACTTTTACGTGCGGGAATCGAACTCATAGCGCAGCAGTCGATCGCTCAACCAATTATTTTATTTGTTGGATGACAACAAGTCACTTGTTAACAATTTATACAGGGTGTAAGGGAACCGCTTCCGTAATGTATTACCTAAATACAAACGAATACCAATAAGCGTTCGCTGTAAACAAGCCATCCCTTACACCATGTATACCTTATTATCCAAATACCTTTAACATTAACAAGAATTATCTCCCCTTTATTTTCAAGAGGACCATTGGCAAACCGGCCCTTTACACTGAAAACAGGCTTTCTCGCACTCTCGTTGTTTTTTGAGAACTCTTTTAAAATGGCCAAACAAAATATTTTCCCGTCCAATATTGACAACCTAGGTGAGAAAATAAACAATAGTTGATTTTACAAAAGTTAGAATTACACCACTTGATGACACCTTCCCACAGATTTCGGCAATGAAGACAAAGGATCCTACTAATATTATAAATGTGAAAGTTTGTGAGGATGGATGGATGGATCTTTTTACTCTTTCACACCAGAACGGCTGAACGGATTTGGATGAAATTTGACACAGAGATAGATTATAATTTGGAATAGCACATAGGCTACTTTTTATCCCAGAAAAATGTACGGGTTCGTAAATCACGCGGGCGAAGCCGCGGGCGGAAGCTAGTAGTATTATAAATTTGAAAGTTTGTGAGGATGGATGAATGGATGGATGGATGGATCTTTGTTACTCTTTCACGCCAGAACAGCTGAACGGATTTGGATGAAATTTGACACAGAGATAGATTATAATTTGGAATAGCACATAGGCTACTTTTTATCCCGGAAAAATGTACGGGTTCGTAAATCACGTGGGCGAAGCCGCGGGCGGAAGCTAGTCTTTAATACAATGTACACATAACATACAATATACCCCTTTGAAAGATCACAACAAAATCCAAACATCATTCAAAATAAAAAACACAAATCCAGATCTCAATCCGCGGATCTGCCACATACTCATACATTTTACCGGCTTTAGTGACAATGGAGCGGCCATATTTATATTCTGTCGGCGCTCGTCCTAGACTCGCCTCTTGGCCTATTAGCGATAAACAAAATTTATATATACGACGTCTTACACTTAAGGCCGGGGTCACATTTAGCCGACATCTCAAATATCTCGGATCTAAGGATTTCATGTTACTAAAGGAGCTTATAGTATTATGTTTGTTTCATCGTAGCATCACGCCTCTATTCCCCGAAGTGGTAAGCAAAGATGTAGGTACATCGAAAATCGACCCATGCACATCATGTTCTGTAGTCAAAGTCAAAGTCAAATATTTTTATTTCGAGTAGGCCTTTACAGGCTCTTTCAAAACGTTGTGATTCTAGGTGCACGGTTCCAAAGTGGGGGTAGGTCCTATGGAGAAGAGACCGGCAAGAAACTCCATGGATACTCTTTTAAAATAATAGTTTTAAACTGGTTACAATCTTTAACGGTATAGACTAGGGATGTTACGGAGGTGGATTTATCGGAGGCGGAATCGGAGTCGGAGGTTCTCGTAGTGACCTCCGCGGAGTCGGAGGTGAATCGGAGTCGGAGTCGGAGCAAAGCTACGAATGTAAAATGTAAATAAATAAGAGAAGAAACTTGTCGCAACTCGTTCACTCTTCGTTCATCAGTTGCAAAGAACACATGTACTCCGTCAGTTGTCAGTGTCACGTAGAAAGCGCTCAGTAGCGCTGCAGCGATAGCAAGTCATAACTTGTAACTCCGATATATACCTCCGTTTTGATATATCGGAACCGGAGCCGGATTCGGAGGTGTAATTTTAATCGGAGGTTCCGACATATCGGAATCGGAGTCGAAGCTCCGTAACATCCCTAGTATCGACTATGCGAGTACAATACAAGCCAATGTGCGCAAAACGACACACGAAGAACAGTAGTCGCGCCTGCAGCTACTAAACCAATGGTTCTTTGTTTTCGGAAAACAGAACTTTTCAAGCGAGGGACGCGGGTACAGCTAATACAAATAAAATCTCTCCATATACTCTGTCTTCTACTTAAGACCGCACTCGAATGTTAAATCTGTGATTATCTCTAGATTTTTCTCGCAGTTTCATTGTATAGTTTTTCAGCAGTTTTTAGGGTTAATAGCAGAGCCTTCATTGGTAAAAATTGTTGTCAGATAGCCGTATCAAGGTTTCGTCAATCAATGTACAGTTGACGAAGTAAAATGTTAATTTAATAATATTATTTATTGCATTCAGCAGGAATTAAAAACAGTATTAATGCTTGTATGAACTTTAACATTCAATTAAGGTGAGCTGAAAGTCCACTTGAAGGGATTTTTCAGAAGATTGCCTATTGTTATGATAAATAAAGTATAGCTTTTTGGTTTTATTTATTTAAACATACTAAATGAAACTGTATAATATTTTAATCGTACGCCAGAGACCGCTAGTAGTACTTTCAGGTCATTGAACTCGAAAGACCAATCTTGTACCAGATAATACTATAAAAAGTAGTAGTTCCTAAACATGAAAACATTTTCATTATCTCCAAAAAACACGTGTAAAACACGCGTTTTTATACTTATTAGTACTACAGTCTGTTTGAATAATTCCATATTAATTCCAATTCACACAAAATCCTCACCCACATAAGTCCATGCGCCCAGCGTTGGGCTCGTTATTAATAAAACACGACGGCTGATATGCAATTCAGTTACAAGAGCACAATAAAACATTTATATCGCTTTGTCGGCGTTTCCTTCCATTTTTTTTGTGGTGCAACTTAAAAGGTTGTAGCGATTAAATGGTTACCGGCAGCCTAATTACCGATGTAGCGACAGGCGTAGATCGCGCGATAGCTTCTGTCAAACGTCATTTTTGTGACATATAATGTATTGGCTGACAGCGAGATTGCTGTCGCGTAGCTATCGCTTTGCTGTCGCTGTTTTACGTAATTAGGCTGCCGATGTATCAAGTATTAGTAGACTATCGGAATCAACTATCGAGGCTATCTGAAACTGTCTCATTGGTATAGAGATCACAAAGCGCGGCTGCTGAGCGTGAGGATTTATTACCGGCAGCCTAATTATGTAAAAAAGCGGCAGCAACGCGACAGCTACGCGACAGCAATCTCACTGTCAACCAATACATTATATGACACACACATGACACAAAAATGACGTTTGACAGAAGTTATCGCGCGATCTACGCCTGTCGCTACATCGGTAATTAGGCTGCCGGTCGGACAGTGTTAATGAATTGGAATGAATTTTCTGCTAGAAAATTCTCAGTGGCAGCCCGGAATTTATAGTCTCGCCTGGTTGATGGCAGTAAGTGGGGCTATTATACTACTACTATATTATTATACATGAGACTTAATAACAGCATCAGAGAAATCTGGTTCTATATAATAGTTCACCTCCGTCCTTCGAGAAAGATCTGTCTTTCGACTCGTCTCGTGACGCTATGTCATGATATTATCAAATAGTTCAAAGATAGTAAGTACTTTTTTGTTAACGTTCCGATTATAAAATTAAAAGTCCTATTCAGATGGACTGTGGACTGGCAAATCTATCCACCTTAGCGGAATTCAGGAGACGACAGAAAACGTGGAATAACGTAAAAACACCCAAATAATTTTCTGACCTCCAATATCTGGTCACTTGTACCCCAAGCTTCCTCAACGGATTTATTAGCCGGGGATCAGGTAAAAGGGTTGAAAAAAAATAAAAGTCCCGACCTTTTCGGCCAGGCTTTAATTGTTTCGTTGATTGCGTATTATCCGCAGAAACCATCCGAAATTGAAAAAAAAAAAGATTATTTTTACGAATTAATATTATAATTACGATTGTGACTTGCTATGTCTACGATTGGGGTTTTAAATGGTTATCAAGATTTTCGTGGGAATTTTACTAAGTATATATTGGAAAATATAAGATTTTTCAGTTTTAATGTATCTTATGTAACTCCTTTCCGAGAAATCAGTGTTCAACACGTAAAAGTAAAACTTCCATTCTTACCGACTGACAACAGTAACGTGTTTTCAGTAAATTAAATTTTACGTGTTAAAGTAAAATTCGAGAAATTAATATAATATTTAGTAAAGTTGTGAGTCGCACGCACACCTTCAAAGACGAAATTAATTAGAGGCTTATTGTTTACCGTCGAAGTTCGTCAAGGGAACAAAGATGGAGCCTTGGGGGACTCTCCTCACTATGTATGGTTCTGTTTATGAATATATTATAAATTAGATAAAAGGGCTAAATATTTGCTTAAGATAACAAAAAAAATATGTTTATTGCATGTTTTCTTGGTATTTTATTGAAAGAAGGTCGTGTTATCTCAGCCCTCGATGAAGTCAAACGCTGATTGATCAAAGAACTATAGACGTTAAATAAAAACTATTTAATGTTATCATTTTAGTTTGTCTTGTTAAATGTACTTTCCTTAAATAGTGTACAGTCAGTTTAACAATTAAAATGTAAACGCGTCACAGGCTCGATAGCTGCTCATATACACGTATATCCACTTTGAATTTTGAGCCCTTCAAAAGTCAAATAACGTCCCTTGCCAAAGGATCCCAAAAGCTGTAACAGAATATCGCAAGCAAGGTTTTAATAAATTTGCTCACAAAAGTCGAACGATACGATACCACGACGGCTTAATTGTGAAAGTTTACCGGCGACTACGCTTTTGTCGAAAAATTTTATATCAGCCTTAAATACGTCAAGATTTGATGAGTTTTTGGTTTGAGTTGAGATATTTTTAGAGTGGTTTAGCGATGTTTAAGGAAACTTTGTTGGGTTCGCGCTTATAGGTTATTTTTTATTAATACTCGTTAATATTCATTATTAAGTTATAAGGGTAAAAGATGCAACAGTGTGACTTTAAAACAGATCATACATTTTTGAAGTGTTCGCGTTGTAATCAATGTAGAGTTTATGAAAAGTGAACTTTAAGTCATGATAACTTAACACATATATGTATATCCAACGCTTAAGAATGCTTTGCTGATATGAACACTTACAAAAGAAGAATGATAATTGCATTTAGCTCTATCAGAGTCACGCTTGACGTGGTGTTTTAGCTATCGACAGCTGAACAGTGTGTCACAGATTCGATTCCTGCACTGAACAAATAATTGTGGGTCTGTTTTGGTTGCTTTTTTTAACGTTCCCTCTAGTTCGCATTATTAATTATTCCTGTATTGTAGATGCGAAATGTATGACTTATATAGTTCTTCGGCAGCCTAATTACATAAAAATAGCGACAGCAACGCGACAGCCACGCGACAGCAGTCTCACTGTTTGGCCATACATATATGACACAAAAATGACGATTGACAATAGCCATCGCGCGATCTACGCCTGTCGCAAACTGATTGCTACATCGGTAATTAGGCTCCCGGTCTGGGTGTAATAAATTCAAATGCATCTTTAACTTAAAAGTTAATTAAAATCCCCTTATTTACATTTTTATATACATTTCAATCAAAGATAGACTGTAAAGTCGTTACATAAATACAAAAACTGATTAATTGAGCTTAATATGGCGTAACATTTAAACCGTTTATAGGGTCCTCAACAACAAATTACCAGTGATCTAACATTCAAACCCCCATATACACAACATGGCAGATAGCAAAATGTTACCATGAAAGTAAAAAATCACTAAGCGACTGGCGGGTTATATTGCCATCCCCTATAATACCCCGTCCATCATGGGGGATAAAAAATAATGCTTCATAATAATTTACATCGTAATAGTATGGTGTGTTTATGTAGATACTTGGAATTTTTTGTGTCTCACTGAAATTATCGGAGATGTGACAAGCTATATTGTTCAGAAACTTTATTAAACTTGTTCGTATTTAGCTTGGTGTTATCTAACATTCGTTATCCGTAGAAATCAGGCAGGCATCTGAGACAGCCACAAAATCATAGAAGTACATAAAATTATTTAATAACATATTTCTTATTATATAATAATATATATAGTTCTTCTCTCGTGTAGGCTATAAGAGAGAATTTCTCTATAAGTTATATTTTAGCTGACAATTCAAAATCGATTATAATTGAACTAAATATTCCTATCATTGACTCTCTTATTGCTCTAGTAGTTGCAAGTGGGGCTGCTGAGCGTGAAGTCTTGGGTTTGATCTCTGGGTCGGTCGGACTCATGACGTTACCACCGAAATGTGAGCGTACATCAATACCTCTCTACCTAATCCTGTGAGTAATACAAACGTCATGCAATATTATTCTTAAATATATTTACATAAACTATACAAATAAAGTTTCTTCCTAGTCTTTAATAAATAAACATCAATACTGCACCCTCACATAGCCTATCCTTTCTAATTTTCTTCTATTTATGGCTGGTGGGGCATATTACCTACGCCATAATGCCTCGTCTGTCATGGAGGATAAAAAATACTTGATAATAATTCCTATCGCCCACCATGTTCGAAATGGGTTTGTACACACCACGCGTGTCGACTGCATAAGTTTTAGACCGGGAGTCAGATTGAGTTTTTTTTTATACTTTGGTGTCTATACGTTAGTGGTTCTAGAAGCCACTCCAAATGGCGAACTTATAATTCTATTTTCCAATTTATTTTTGAGACAATTGTGAGTGTTCATCTCCAGTATAAGAAGTGTAGAATTGTGTTTCAATTATGCATGACAGTCACATTACATAACGTGTAGAACATGATACAATAAGCTGGCAAAAAAAAACATTTTTACATATGTAAATACACTTTCACCAAACCATTGCGCTATTTTATAATACATATAATCAAATTAAATGTATTTCACAATTAACAACTCGCTTGAAATTGCTCAGAACACTTCCAAAAGCCACTTCAAAAGTACATTGCATTCACCGTTCTAATACTATTTTTAGGTTCAAAGAAACAAAACCTTAATACACCACTTAGGGTAAAACCGGGATAGATGCCGCAGTGGGATAGATGCCTCATATTCAAAAAACTTAACTTCCCAAACCCGCGACTAAGAATTAATAGTATAATTAAGAGCCGCAGTCATCCCACACCTAAGTTACCCACAGACCGTCATGCGTTGAGGACGCGTTTCGCTCGTATGTGTAATCATCTCCGCGGCGAACTTCACGAACACGTCAAAGATTTAAAGGTTAATATTTGCCGTTGTATAACTTTATAATTAGTAATAAATTCCGTTATATTTTTTATTACGTCAATATACCGGTTCATTAAGTGTGCATCTAGGTGTAAATAGTTGCACTTTTATTTTTAATTTATTTAAAAAATACTTGGGCATCTATACTTATCACAAAGGATAGTTAGGGGCATCTATCCCTCCATACATCATATATACCCATAAATGGTGTCAGTGTATATTTTTAAAATATTTTTAGTGTTCTGTTATATTTTTTATGTATTTACGTATATTTATATTTGTACTCTTTACTGAGTGTAGCAGAACCATACCACGAAAATACAAAAGAAAGGAAGGAGTGCGAGCTCTAATATGTTCTTGAACTACAGAACAACTACAGTCAGCTTTCGATGAAATGGGCAAAAAACTGTGGGGACAAACGAAATATCCCGACAATTTGGGATTCCATCGCGACGGCGTTATACTTCTAAAAGATCGACTGTTACAATGCTGGAAGGCTTATACGCAATGCTTGCATTCGCGCTGCCACTCCTGCAAATGCTCTTTGTGGCTTTAGAGGTAGCGGAATTTACCCAGTTGACCCAAATGCTTTGCCAGATACTACATTCCTGATATCAGATACTGCACTGGGTAGTGAAAATCCTGCTATTCTGCTTCTGTAGTGTGTCGACGAGAGCTGGACAATGAAAAAGAAAATATTTCTGAACATGAACAAAATAAGACACCCCAAATCCGATACGGACTCCAGTTGACAGAGAATCTCCTAGTCTCTTGATGGATTCCGAGATTTTAGAGGATATTAGTATTGTTGATATTAGTGATTCTACAATTGCAGAGATTTTAGGTAGCGATATAGAACAAAAAACACCTACAAAAATTCTAATAGAAGCATCACCTATACCAAAAATTCCTTTGACCATGGCTAAGAAGGCGAAACAATCAGCAGATATTTTGAAAGAAGGATGTGGCTGAAAGAAATGAAAATCAAATAAAAACTAAGTTAGACAAGAAAAACAAGACTGAAACTACCAAAGAAAAAAGAGAACTTAAGAAAACAAAGGAACCTGCAACAATGAACAAGACAACAAAAATAAAAAAATAAAACAAAAAAAACTTTTAATGAAAACGACGATGATGACCTAGCTGATTTGTGTGATAAAGAAAATGATAATTATTTAGAAGGAAACCAGGGCCGAGCATCACAAAAAAAAAAACAAATTATTTACAGTTCAAACAGTGAAGATGAAGACAACCCACCTAACTATAAAATTAAAGGAAAGAAAACTAAAGGTTTGCCCGAAGAATACTAAGAGAGATAGACAGTATAACCCTAAAGATACAAATAAAGATAACTGCATGGAATTATCGTTTAGACAGTATAAAGAGCATCTATCCCGCACTGCAGGCATCTATCCTTCTTAGTATTTTCATGGTGGGGCAACTATCCATACAGGTAGGCATCTATTCTCAAAATAAGGGTTCCACAAAAAGCTAAATTCTACAAAATCTGTAATTTATAGGTCAAAAAAAAACAAATAATAATTCAACATTAAGGATTAATCTAGCTACATTCATAGAAATTATTTATATAAAATTAATATTTTTTAAATTAAGAGGCTATTTCAAAAAGTGGGGCGTCTATCCCGGTTTTACCCTAATTAGACACAATAGCCATTATAGCCCCAGTGCCGTATTAGCCGCACATTAACGAATTATATTTTTTCCCAGCTCCCGGAGTATTATGGCGGTCTCCTCTTAGTCCCATTAATCTGGCTATATGTGTAATATTTCTCTGTAACATGTTTTATTCACCTCACACAACATAATATAAATTGTTTTCGTTGCGTCTTTTATGTCTACTTAAAGATATATTAACGGTCATCACGTAATCTCATATTTAATCTGCTGAGATTCTGTTAATAATGTTAGCTGCGTAAACTAAGTTATAAATAATATAAAAGTAAGCATTATGCTAGTCTAAGATAGCATCACGCCTGTATTCGCCGAAGGCTTAGGCAGAGTTATACTATATTGCACGCCCACATTTCCCTTGAAATAAGGGGCGAGTCTATTGTCTGTCTACCGGGCACAATTTCAGAAAAATGTTATAACACTGCCTGACCCGGGAACTCTGGACCACATGGTCAATAGCCGTCCATACGGGACCTAAGCATTATGCTATCATACGATTTCTTTATAATTCACTAGCTTCCGCCTGCGGCTTCGCCCGCGTGGTTTACGAGCCCGTACATTTTTCCGGGTAGCCTATGTGCTATTCCAGACTATAATCTATCTCTGTGCCAAATTTCATCCAGATCCGTTCAGCCAGTCAACAAACATCCATCTATCCAAAATTTCACATTAATAGTAGTAAGATGATGAAGTATTTAAATATAATTATATCAGTATTTAAATATAATCAACATAGATATAAAATATTTATTAAATACCCTATTGACTCACGTACCTATTAATGATGAATGAATTATAAATTAAAAGCTCGATAATTAATCGGCTCCGTTATTTCATTAGCGCTATTTCAGTATTTATGCTGATCGAAATCCAATTATAATCTCTCATCTATCTATCTATACATATAAAAAAATGTGTGTATATGTTCCCTATGGACTCCAAAACGGCTGGAGCGATTTTAATGATATTTTTCTTTGTTTGTTTGTTACATTTTCACGCCTAAAGCACTGAACCGATCATCATGAAACTTTGCATATACGTTTTCAGAGATACAGATAAGGACATAGGGTATCTTTCATCCAGAAAAAAAGTCCTGTTCCCGAGGGAAAGTACAATAACTTTCGAAGGTCACAATTCTTTAGGACGCTAGATGGCGTTACGTTTGACCCGAAAAATGCACAGGTTCCTAATCAATGCTGGCGATATCGCGGGCGAAAGCTAGTATTTAATACATTACACTATGAAATGGCACACCTACAACAAAACATTTTAAATTCTCTCTAAAACGCAGATCCCACATAATATCTCTTTACTATCAACACAGTGACGACACTATTAAAACTTGTGCAACACAAAGCAGTGAGAATTTCACCAGAGCCACAGGGCAGTGTAATAAGCCGGCCGTGTTTGTTGTGCACACTGGCCTCCTGTAACTGACAAGCAATGTATATGAACACATTATTTTGTGGTGCTAGCAGTTCTTTGTTAGCGCTTTTACAGACGAGCGACACTTTGTTGACAACAGAGGTGACACATGCGTACAGCGCCTCGATGGTAGCCACCGACAAGCGAAAAAGGCTGCAATTATCACTGTCGTCGGCAAAGTGTCGCTCGTCTGTAAGAGCCCTCACTTATATGTAAATTTCAGCCGCCATTACAACTATGTATAAGTATAGTTCATCTTAGAACAATGACAGATCCAAATGTACACAATGCGCGTCTGTCTAATTAGTCTTGACTACCTTCCGCATACGCCTATATTTTTTTAAGGATCACAGATGCCATGGTGAAGCCCTACGTATCATCACGCCTATATTAACCGAAGGGTTAGATAGAAATTTCTAAGAGAACGACCGATTAACGCTTTACCTAACCCAGTGGTCGATCTCAGGACCTCACGTTTAGCAGCCCCGCTTGCTACCACTAGATTAAAGAGGCACGGTATAGACCTATTAGAAAAGAACTATTTTTGAACCAAACTTACAACCTACGGATATTGAAGACTAAAACATTGATTGCTCAAACTGTGTAGGTATGTACATAGATTTATTATTAGAAGATACCTTGGCGACACGGTTGGCGCAGTGGTTGAGAGATCGACTGCTGCGCTACGTGTCGCGGGTTCAATTCCCGCACGGGACAAATATTTGTATGATCTGCAGATAGTTGTTTCGGGTCTGGGTGTTTATGTGAATATATGTGTTTGTAAACGCACCCACGATACAGGAATTATTCCTAGAGAGTGGGGAAGTCTTATTTTTTTTTGTTCTAAAAAAAACTTTAAGGAAAATAGATGATAAACAAAATAATTTGGTATCGACAGACTCACGAGGGTGTAGCTATAGTTGTTTACTATGAGAAATATTCCCATGTAAAAGTGTCTTTCGACACCCACTCCTCTCTATTGTAAAGCATCGGAGCGTCGACGATCTCGTTAGTATTGTAGTGGGAGGTCGAACTCGACAACTTTAAAGGTTAACAAAGTGAGAACAGAAGATCCAATATTTCACTTCTTCTTCTCAGCAAATCGATGATCGACGAAAACAGTTATAGCTTGAAGCTTAAATATTTAATTTGTCCAATCAAATATTGCAGATGAATACACAACAAATAGATGCAAGCAACCTTGGTCTACTCATTGCATAGGTATATGGCAGAGGCCTGCTGTTTGTTGGCATGTGTAAGAATATTAGACTTTTACTGCTGGTAGTAGCTCTCTCAAGTCTACGAAATTAGTTAAAAGATATAAACCTTCTGGGCCCCAAGTTGAGAAACAGCGCTGTAGTATGCTAATAAGCCGTATTGCAGCATACAGCTGAACAAGGGGTCCCATTGCTGGCGCCAAAATTATTATAAGTATATTATAACTCTGTGTGTACTATTATTACGTATCTTTTTTTACTGTTATTTTTTGTTTTTTATTGTTATGCGTGCCTGCAATGGATAGTTTTTCTTTCTTCTTTTTCATAAATGTATTAGTATTACTGAAATGAAACGTACGGTTGCTTACCGGCTGCCTAATTACGTAAAAAAACTACAGCAACGCGACAGCCACGCGACAGCAATCTCACTATCAGCCAATACATTATATGACACAAAAATGACGCGCGATCTACGTCGCTACATCGTTAATTAGGCTGCGGGTCGTATCAAAACTCGTTCCAAATTCAGCTCGCGAACCAAATCACTAGATCTGCAGTGGTCGGACCTGCAGCTTGCAGCTTCCGAGGATACGGGGCTTAACACAGAATCATTTTAGCGAGACGAATCGGTGTGCGTTCACGCAATCTGCCGTGAGCATATTTTCTATTCTTTGTACGAAGTTGACTTTCTGCGCCTGTTTCTAAAGCTCGTGTAAAAGCAAAGGTATGCGTAGGTAGCTTTTATGATACTTAAAAAGTCTTGTAGCTATTTGAAAAGAAACTTATTCTCGTTTGAGAAAAATATCGTGATAATTGGCAATTTGCTTTTTATTATAAAATGTAATGGTTTCTAAGTTATACGCTTGAATCATCAAAGAAAAATGAAAAGGTAACTCTAAAGTTAATATATTAAATTTTTTGACCATAAATTTCGTTACAAATAAACTGATCGAAATAATTTCTGATTACTTAAAAGCGCGTCAGCAAAGGCATGGTTATTTAAATCATTGATAACTCCACTTTACATAAGCTTTTTTTCTTTAATTGAGAAGCGATTTACATTTCAACAAATGACTCGCACGAAACGTCCGAGAAAAATTCACGCTCATACTTAAATTTCGAGCAGTGTTATTGTGTTTTTTCGACATGAGATCAGCCAAAATGCCTATGTATAAATATAAAAAAAAATTACAATAATTATTCCAAGCCAATTTCGGCTTCCGAATTTGAAAGCATGAATGTTTGGCTCTCATCTAACTGATATTTCAACTAACCACGAATTTTTCGTAGACACTGAGGACACGTCAGGATTTCATGCACAGTGT
The DNA here is from genome assembly GCA_947562105.1 of Shargacucullia verbasci. Taxonomy (NCBI): domain Eukaryota; kingdom Metazoa; phylum Arthropoda; class Insecta; order Lepidoptera; family Noctuidae; genus Shargacucullia; species Shargacucullia verbasci. The sequence goes on from OX387283.1 coordinate 2,446,797, forward strand.
TATATGTGTAAAATTAAAATAACAGTTGTATCCAACTAAAATGAGAAATAGCCAGCATTTCTACATTTAAAAACTCTACATCTAGATTTTTATATCAATATTTAATATCCATTATATTATAAAACATAAATCTCCCCAACTCATTTGCCATCAAAAGCTAATTCCCCTTAGATATAATCAAAGGCATTGACGAAAACGCATTCGATCCCCCCTCAATTATACTTGGCATAAATTATGTGACGCGAAACGAAATGAAAACCGCCCGAATAATCGTTGCTCCAATAAGGGAATCCAATTTCTATTCTGTGGAATTAATAAGAACGTGATCCGGGCGCAGGTGCTTCTTATACAGGGTGAGGTTGTAATTTTTACACTATTAAACCTACTTGGTTGGACATTTTTATTAAACCAGCTGTGGTAAACCAATTGAATTCTGTTTTTAGTATTTACCTGTTTCTTTCTAAGTGCTTATATTTTAAATAAATGTGTTAGCTCTGACGTTTCTGGATTAATAAGTGACCGTACTTGGTTGGTTGATTGGTTATTATAATCAACCTGATATGTGAAGTGGGAGGCTCCTGCTGATCCAGGATTTTCCTGTGTTTAAATAGTAACCTGGCGTATTGACTTAAAACTTCTAACTGGTCACACGTTGGTCCAGTGGTCACATGCACTGCTACTGAGCATGAGGGCCTAGGTTCAATTCCCAGGTCCGGCAAAGTATTAGTGGTATTTGCTGAACTTCTCAGTAGCAGCCCGGAGTTTGAAATTATGCCTGATAGATGGCAACAGGCTCGCTCTAACTAAAGGGGAAATATGTGTGTTCAAGGACACCTCTGCTAACCCTTAAGGTATACAAGCGTGATGTTATGTTTTAAACGTATATACCAATCTTTTATAACATAAGGCTGATAATCCAAGTTAAACTAGTTAGTTATTATTACGAAGAACTATTTAACAGAACTTTCTCTCTTTTTTAAGTTAATGTGACTCGTTTAAGTTCAACTTAGTTATCCATGAATTCTTATTATATAGTTTTGTGAAAAAGACGTTTTATTTTCATTAATATAGCGAACATTTCTGAGCTAGAATTAAAATAAAAATAGTTAGTACTAGTATTATCTTAACAGCTGCTTTAAAATTAGAAGAGGTATTTATTCACGTATAGATAATATTATCATGAGTACCAATCAAATTGAAGTGTTTAACAAAAGATTTATTTGAACGTAAGTATTTAAATAAACATCTACTGACGTACAAAAACTGAATGACACTCGTTAATTCGACAATCATCATAACTTTCATAAATCAATACAATAAAATAAGATTATGACAAAAATTCACCACCCTGTATATTTACAACGAAAACTGAAGATAGTATTTGATCTCCAAATGGAATTGGGATGGATCGATTCGCGATCACACCACAGACAGGCCTGTGATCAACGCACATCTGTTAAACTTAATATTGTTAAAACTCTTTTGCATTTTTAGAGAAGTGAAATATTTTATTTTGCAATTAGGATTGTTATCAATTTTAATTTTAATAATAATAATAAGTTTTTTATTGTTACAAAAGGACCAGATTACATTTCAAGGTAGTTAGATTTTGCAGAGATTTATATATATTAATCTAGTTAGCGGATGAAGTACTGTCCTCCTAGATAGGCTACTGGGTAGCCTGTGTTTAAGGGAGACAGGACCGATCCCCTGATTTATATGGAGGAATTAAGGCATGTGTTTTAGCATTCCGAGTAATTTTACACACTAGATGACTCTGATGTTCCCTAAGAAAACCTCTTAATGTAACACTGTATGTGAGAACAATATAATAGCCTCTGGTCTTTTGAGCCAAACTTTTTATGGCAAGCATTTATTTATTATAGATGACCCGGTGAACTTCGTATCACCTAAAATTGATTTGATTGTATCTCTTCATCAACGAACGAAGTAACCCGAAGTGGTAATTCCCATACAAATTTACCAATTTAAATTTTTTCGGCTGTTCCTTTGGGATTTGCCCAATTTTTGACGAGACTAACGCACGGCAATTGATTTCCTATATTAATATTTTAAAGTTGTAAAATTTGTTTTGTTTGTATGTAGGGGGAAATATCCGAAAACGATTGATCCAATCCTAAAATTTTTTTCACTGATTGATACCTACATTATCTCCGAATGCTATAGACTAAATTTAATATATAATAATGTAGGACACGCGGACGAAATCGCGGTTAAAAGCTAGTTATATGTATACATGGATTTAGTACAGTAATTAGCCTTATACTAAATAACACTAGATTAGTTAACCTCAATTAATCAACAAACTCATCCAATCCTAAACTGATTCTCCACAAGCACATTGAGCATGCGCGGTATGGAATGTGCATCAGTCATCATATAACTCGACCTTATTTCCTTAATCCTTTGTATGTTTAGAAATCATCAAAGCGGTGACGTGAAATATGGTCAGCGTGTACCAATGTAAGGGTCATAGGCTCATAAACTCATTTAAGTACCGTATTGATTGTGGTAATTACCGTAAAAATTACGTAATTTAGAGTCAAATCCATGGTCTTTTCGACGGCCTAATTATGTAAAAATAGCGACAGCAATCTCGTCGCTGTCGGCCAATATATGACACAAAAATGACGTTTGATAGCTATCGAGCGATCTGCGCCTGTCGCAAAATGATTGCTACATTGGTAATTAGAAACGGGTCTGAAAAAGTTCTGAAACTCGCAACTATCAACTGAATCTAACCAGTCAGTAACTCAAACATTTGAACCATATTTTCAAGACTTAAATTCAAATCAGTCTCCACATAATCCTTCATAAAGACTCTCGAAATCTTTCTAAGATACCAAATCTGGGACCAAAAGCCAACACCACGTCTCATACTATTTGTATGTTAATTTTCTTTGTACGCGCATCGCATAAACTCTATGAACTCATCCCGACAAGTCTCAAGATCACAGAAATTTCATTATTATTCTAAGAATGAATCGACTTATGAGATTAGGCACGCCTAGGTATCTAATTTTAAAAATTTCGAAATTTTATGTTTAAAAGATTTTTTTGGATTATATTTTGGCAAGTCAATGACTTGTAATCGGATCTAGATCTAGATTACTTGATGATTCACGGCTGGTTTTATAACTCGCTGATAGTATATCCACGAATTATATATCCAAATTAGTACATATCTGACGAAGTAAACGATGTGCAAACAATAAAATCATCATCATCATCAGCCAGAAGACGTCCACTGCTGAACGAAAGCCTCCCCCAGGGGGGGGGGGGGGGGGGGGGGCATAATCTCCACGCCTGGCAGGCGGCTTGAGGATCGCAGTGGCTCACCGATTAGCGAGAGGACGCTGCTGCCCGTCCTCCGGTGTCTAGCCGCAGTTTTAAGACGTACCCGGGTCTACAATAAAATACATAAGCTTTAAATTGAGACTTCTTCTTTTTGAAGTCGGTTAAAGAAATGACAATATCATTGCCGTACAACTTGCATTTATTATAATGACTTGACATCACCTTTAACAAACTGGATGTACAATTAATATTACGCCTATGTGTTAACCCCTTGTCGGGGAATATCGGCAAGACAGATAAAGAAAGCAATGCACTTCGCCTACGACGTAACTGACGCGACGGCTACGCGGGCTACAAGTTCTACGCTGTCGTAGCAGATGACCGTTTCACTACCCGTCTACTCGTTTCTTCTCGTAAAGAGATTACCTTCTCAGTAAAGACTATTATACGAGTGACAACCGACAGTACAAAGAGCGATCAACATAGTGTTGAAGTTTCCTTCTGTGCACTGAAGACACTAAAATTCCTAATTTATTAATAAACCATCCCATCTTTAACAGTATGAATTTACTCAGAAGCTTGATATTTCTGCTTGCCATAAGGAAATGTCAGAGAGTCGTAACCAGGTTACGACAAACACATAAAATACTCGACAATGTCATACAGTCACCCATTGTGGTGCTATTGTTATTCCAGCAAGCGTTATGATCGTAGGGTTTGCAACCGATAGTTGAATGAAAGGTGAAAAGTAAAGGAAAATTTCATGATATGAAAAATGTGGACTCCATCAGAAGGTTAGGTTAATTTCTTAGGTTAATTCTTGTAGCTGTCGCTTCACATGAAACTGCAATATTCGCTGTCTTAAGCTACTTGGTGACACGATTGATGCAGTGGATAAGCGATTAGCTTTCTGCGCTACCTGTTGCAGGTTCAATCCCCGCACGGAAAAATTGTGTATGATCTACAGATAGTTGTTTTGGGTCTGTTTGTGTGTGTGTATGTATTTTGTTTTTGGATGTTTTTTAAAAAGACAAAAACTAACAAAAACTTAGATATTTCATCTTTTTCTGCCTTCTTGCCGGTATATTTCATTACTGGTATTTTATTATTATAAATATTATTATATTTAGCCCTAAGTGTTCCATTTTTGGCAGAGTACTCCTGAGACTTCAATCAGATATTTTATATACTTCACAAATAATAATAATATCACTATATTTGATTCTTAACCAAACGAGAGTTCTATGGCCATTTAGGTAGGCTCAAGTAATCTGTAAGGGGACTTATAACACATATATATTAAAAACCAGGACGGACCCGGGTACGTCCTAAAACTGCGGCCAGACACCGGAGGACGGGTAGCAGCGTCCTCTCACTAATCGGTGAGCCATTGCGATTCCCAAGCCGCCTGCCAAGCGTGGGGATTATGGCAAACCCTTGAGGGAGGCTTTCGTTCAGCAGTGGACGTGTTCTAGCTGATGATGATGATGATATTAAAAACACCACAAATTTTTGAAGGCACCTCCGACATAACCTTTCTACGTGCCAACCCTGACCGCAACAAGCCTCCATTATTTAGCCACGCTTGTGAAGTAAACCGGGCGGCCGCGGGAGGGTTACGGCTAGTTTTTACGGCGGTCCGGCCGACCAAGGCTTTCATTGTCGGCCCATTGGAAGCCGCGATAAAGTTTATTGGACGTTATGACCATACGTTTCTAGAAGGGTCTGGTTACCTGAAGAGAGTTTTTCTTGTGTTGCAATTTTAAAGATTTAAGCTACGGTTGTTTTTTGGAGTTTATGGTAATGGTATGTCTCGGTTTTGATGATGATGATGGATTTGGAATTAAGAAAATCATAGTGAAGGTAAATAATTACTTCATTATTTCCTTCATGTTTTTGTGATAATGACATCAGAAATCTGCTTGTTTTATTCACTCTTAGGGCCTGTTTCATAACTTTTTGATAAACCATTCGATAGGCATCAAACAGATACAATCTATATTGGATATGATAGCCAGAAGGCCCAATTATATATTAAGTTTACAAGCTCGATTTACTTATCAGAAGCTTAAGAAACACCTTTTTTGTCGGTCAGGCAACTTTTATGATGATTCTTCTTAATCTCAATCTTTTCGATTTTTAAGCTGTGATAAACATTCGCTTGTGATACTAGCAGGTGCAGTCGCAGCCAAAGACTTTGGGGTCATATTAACAGTAAATTGATGCTTATACGATCCCCCCCCCCTCCCCCCCCCTCGGACCGCCACAGAATTTACTGAATTGGATACTTTCTAGTATCCAATTCAGTAAATTTTGAAAGAAATACCAATGCCCAGCAACGTCAAGCCAAGACAATAATCCCTTCTAGAATTTACTGAATTGGATACTTTCTAGTATCCAATTCAGTAAATTTTGAAAGAAACACCAACGCCCAGCAACGTCAAGCCAAGACAATAATCCCTTCTAAATAATTGTTGGACTTTACCTTCATAAGGCAAACAAATACTTGCCTAAGGAAATTTAAAGTTAAATTACGTCCCCTGAGTGTACCTATGATGACCTTAATATTATATGCATGTTGTAATATAACTTTGCTACTATCTGGTCAAAGCAGTGATAGCCTAATGGTTGAACGCTTGTCTTCAATGCAGGAGGGTGTAAGTTCAAACCTGACCCGCAGCTCTGACTTTTTGTAATCATGTGTGGATCAGAATTTGATTATCGCTCGCGATTACGGTGAAGGAAAATACCGTGAGGAAACGTGCACACCTGATAGGGCTCCATAAACTTCTTAATGGTGTGTTTAGTCTACCAAACCCCACCAGGCTAGCGTGGTCGACTATGGCCTAACCCTCCTCATACTAGAAGAGACCCTTGCCCAACAGTGGGACAGTAATAGGATGAATTTATTATTATTTTATTATCTGATCAAAATTTTCAAGGTTTTTGAGCACGTGTTATTGTTGCTATCCATTGTTTATTATATTTAGTATCATGACGCCTGTGTTCTCCGAGAGATAAGGCAGTAGTGTACTGTTGCGGAGCCAGTTTGTTAATCCATAAAAGGAAACTTCAATAACACTATTCTAACTGATGAGGCTGTCAATGTTGGCATTATAATTATATACATTAACTTTCGGGGTCAAATCAAGTAGGTGATTGTTTAATTTGAACCTTACGTGCTTAATATTAAGAGTTATCACTGAAGTAGATATTCTGACATTCGTTATTTGAATTTTTTTTCCTTATTGGCAACGGAGCCCATGTCGACTATTCTGCCAGCGTCAGTGTAGACTACTGCTAGTCATCGGAGTTACTTTTTATAAACTGTCAAAGACGACATTTTGTTCTAAAACCAATTTTGTTTGGAACACAAAGGCGTGACGTCATAGTTTTTCATTGCCATTAGTTTTTCATTGCCACCTACTTACTGATGATATGATTTTGATAAATTACAAATTGAAAACGCCAAAGATAAGCTGTAGATTAAGTTTTATTGAGTTTTTAGAAGGAAAACTATTTACCAAACAAGATTTCAGATTTTATTTAGATGCAGTCATCTAGTCTATTCTATAGTGACTTTTGTTTTCGAATGTAGGTATAGCAAAAACATTTAAAATATCATGCTAGAATAAAAAAAAAAACAATCCATTAAAAAATTCAAATTACAATTCTGAAATGGATCGATAACGCACTTTGCGTTAGTATTTCTAACATCTGCGCAATACAGAGTGCGCAAAATATGTAAAAACAATTCATTTTACGAAAAGGATTTATTATTTACATGCGTTTCACAATTTTCAGTCAACAAAAGCTCGCAGCCCGCGAGGGTGCGCACAGGAAGTGACGTCGGTAGGATCGGAAGTCGATGCTCCCGCTTGGATGAAAACCTAGTCGGACGCTGAAACCATTTGCACAGTTTGAAATATATATTTTTTGCGTTCATTTTTGTTATACATTTGTATGGAATGCAGTAATTAACAAAATTTAAAATATATTAACTCACTTGATACGCGTTTTTTATGCTTCAACTTTATTATAGAAAAATTATGAGCAGATATAAAAAAAAATAAGAATATTGAGAGATCGACTGTTGCGCTACGTGTTTCGGATTCGATTCCCGCACGGAACAACTATTTGTGTGATCTACAGATAGTTGTTTCGGGTCTGGGTGTTTGTGTTTGTGAATATATGTGTTTCTAAAGGCACCCACGATACAGGAATTACTCCTAATGTGGGGCAAAGTTTTTTCTAAAAAAGAACAAACAACAAAGATTTTGAGGTTAGATTGAGGCGTACTATAATTGTACACCACATTTCGCTGATGCCGTTATTAAGTCCCATGTAAGCCGAATCTATTACCATCAATCAGGCGCAATTGATTTTTTATCAGATAAATCTAACAACAATTTTTCAGCCCCGGGATTGAACGTGCCTGTGACTACTACACCAATGTGGCAAACAAAAAAATACTCGTGTTATAAACGCTAAATAATCGAAATTCCCCAAACAAACTCGTCTATTACACTACAAACTTTTTAATTCAGTAACAAATGATTCTTCAGTGTTGCCAACAGAAAAAATAGAACATAAATTCTCAAACTTTTTTATATGAAAAGTATAAATAGGATTTATGCAATAACAACGTCGGTTAATGAGAATTCACCATTTTTGATGGCTTTATGTTGTGTTTATTTATGTTGGATTGGACATTTTTTGTTTTGTTAGGACAACAATACATTTATTTGGCGTGTTGATATTTTAATTTATGGTGGACGTGCACGGGGTCTCTCCGAGTTGTGATGTCTAAATACGAATGGTTCGCCTTGGGCAGTTCTGGCTTGAACCTGGAAGACTGGCTGATATTTCCACCCCAGCATAAGCTGCTCCAATTTGAGAACCCATCAGATGACATGATAGAAGAAAAAAAAAATAGGCTGCTGTCTATACCTACTCTAAAACCCAACATATCTATCTGATACAGAGTTATTTGACTTGAAATATAATCATTTTTTTGCTCGGTATCGCCATAGTCTCGCCACTTATCAAGCATTTGGGGGAATGTGAGTAAACAATAATACACCTCTGCATAACCCTTCGGGGAGAACAAGCGTGATGCTCCGTTAGAATATTTTTTTTAACCTCGCACTAGGTTTTCTCTTGTATCGTGGCTACTGTTTACAACCAGACCTGAAACTATCTGTAGATCATACAAATGTTTGTTCCTTTGCGGGAATCGAACTTGCTAGAAAGCTAGTCGCTTAGCCAGTCCGTCAACTGTATCGTCAAACTTAAAATACTAAAGAAGAGTATGTACTGAATATGTACTAAAGAAGAGAGTGCGGCAATGCGAACCAAGGACAAATGAACGCTCGTGCGACAAAAGGAGGATCAATATTATCTGGTTTTACATATATTGGTCAAAGCATTTCGGTCACAGTTCTAACATATTAAGGTGGTCACTTTGTACCCAAGTACGAGGTTTCCTTGACCTCAACCGTAGTAACCGTCGCACATGTATGAAAACAGTGTCGCGCGTTTACAATAGAAGTTTTATGAAATGCGCGCGCACGATATATTCGTTTTTTTTTTTACTTGAGATTAACTTATATAGGTATAGAAAACTAGTGATATGGTAATGTCGACCTTCCGTTCATCGCACTAGGTTTGATTTGGACTAAAAATGTGTCGTACAATCGATCTCTGTAGCTCAACTTACAAAAAAAAAACGATTGTAAAACTTCGAAGAACCTTTTCATCTCACAAAAAACTTTGAAAAGCACAGTTTTAACACCGAATCCTTATTTTCTGTAAACAAAAGGCGGAAAAAAAAAAAGAAAGAAATCCTTGTCGGCTGTCAGAAAAAATGTTAATTTCTTTCGGATTGACGATTTACAAAAAAGTTCCCGGTTCGGTCCCCGGGAGTTGGACAACTTGTGACGTCGGCTTGCAGCATAATTATTGTTATTTGAGACCGTCTCTCGGGTGATTCTATTATTTTATATTAACGTAGCGTTGGTTGCTTCGCAAATTATTTTTGGATTTGAATAATGGAAATTATTGAATTAATATTGTCATTTGCTTATTTCTTATTCATTTTTTTAACATAAAATGTTTGTATATATTTTATTACGAAACTTTTTTGTGTTCAATAAGCTAAACTTCTAAAGATCAGATTGTAAAATATATACAAAGGATAAATAAATACGTGAATAAAATAAAGTACTTTAAAAATTACCTCATTCGTCTAGTGGATATGAATGTTTGGGGTTCATTCCCAGTGTGGGAAAAGTGTTATTAGTAGATAAGATAAGATTTATTTATTTGTCAGACATAGGTATTACATTTTGGTGTTACAAATACATAAAGTTACAAGTTCCATTATGTCCTACCGATTAGGTGTACAAATGTCATATTAAGGTTATTATCATCATCATCATCAGCCAGAAGACGTCCACTGCTGAACGAAGGCCTGCCTCAAGGGGCGGTTTGCCATAATCCCCACGCTTGGCAGGCGGCTTGGGGATCGCAGTGGCTCACCGATTAGTGAGAGGACGCTGCTACCCATCCTCCGGTGTCTATTAAGGTTATAGCGTCCAGAAATATTATACATCTTATAGTTACGATAATCTTAAACAAAATAATATAATTAATAAAATATAAAGATTAAAATTATTATATTAGTATTAGTACCTATAATTAGTTATTTTGATCTAACGAAATTCTCAATAACAGGTGCTACTTATTCTGATACAATAATAGCGTCAACGAAATGTACCTAAACCTCTGCTAGTCCCTCCAGTGTGTACAAGCGTTTTGCTACGTTTCTAATAAACCTATAAATCCCAAAAAAGGTAAATTATAGACACTTAGATGTTCGTAACTATGTCTCGGGACATTAAGGTCGCTTTCAGTTCCCACTTTATGTCTCAAAGTGATGTGAGCTAAAGCCCATTTTTATTCTCGTTTGCAAGCGTAGATATTGCTGTCTCGTTCAAAATGGACGTCCTAGATGTACGTCATTTGAATATTTTTTGCTCGGCATCAGATATATTTATAAAAGAAAATATGGCTTCTTTTGAAAATATGGGTTCTTTTACATCATTCTGAAAGGTATATGCATTTTCAATTACAGTTATACATACATTAGCATCAATTTGAAAATTAACTAGAGGTGTACACCCAAATGTCGCCGATGCAGTTATGTATTTCCATGTAATAGGGGTCTTACCGAGCAAAATTCCAAACACCCCGTGACTACTGAATTAATTGACAGAAAGTCCTTTGCCCGACCTAGGAATCGAATCCAGACTCAGCTGCAACACAGCAATTGCTTGTAGTTATTACGCCAATGAGGTCTATTTGTGATTCTTCTTCTGTCGGGCCGCCATGACCTGACCTGCCGCCCATGCTGAAGTGGAAAGATTAGCCAGTCAGGATTAGTGATATCGAGGCTGGGTTCAGGTTGCGCCAGACGAACTCAGAATTCATCAACCATGAGGGCTTTTTCCTTGCATGTCTTAATAGAAAGAAATGGCAGAAAAACAACAATAATTTTAAAAAGGCTAGGCTGTAAGAATCTAATTTGAAACTGCAGTGAGAAATCTTGAAATGGTGGTTATTGTGGCAACATAAAGGAAGGAACCCAGTATTATTAAAGCTATCTAGGTATGTACTTAAGTCCCTCCTTGTTCTGAAATAATGTCAAAGACAATGTCTACTCCGTACACACAAAGGGTAGCTTGCATATCTCTTTTGTCTTCCACTCTAGTCAACATGGGTTTTCGTATACAGATATGTGTATACGTTGTCGAACACTTTGATATAATTCTTCAATTGTTTTGAGTATTTTGTTCGTAAATCTTTGTCGTACTAAACTTTGTTCTATATAAATACTAGCCACTGCTTCAGCTACGAAGGACATTCTAAAAAAAATTCTTTCATTCAAACTTTGTCTTGAAAATTATGAACACAAGAAAACGGAATCAGCCAAATCGGTCGAGCCGTTCTCAAGTGACGATCTTTCACACATGTTTACTGTAATAACTAAAAACAAATGACAACGCAATTCCTTTTGTTTTTATCATATTATGCTTCAAATGATGCCATATTTTAACAAAATGCCTATCTGTAATCTGGTTCGCCAAAAGCGGACGAACGATCAAGTGTCTAAGTACTAAGAAACATTGTGAGCCGCGTTCTTTGACTATTTTTCGTACTGTTCCTTCCATACATTGCAATGAAACTCTAGTGGTGCACGTATGGACTAAGTATTCCTAAGTTTCATCCCTGGACTTGCTTCCTATGGAAGATGTTCAAATGATGTGCCTGATATTTGTAATCGTTTCTAGTAACTTTTGCGAAGCAAACAATCCGATACGTTCCAAGATCTCTCGTTAATCATGTAAAAGCAAAATTCCACTCCCTCACGAAATCAATATACTCAACCCTTGTAAAAAACACAGCCCCACATCCCTCAGTGTAAACAACCCTCCACACCAAGCATCATCATTGAAAATAATTCAGTAACTTTTCATAGGCTCTCATTAGCTGACGTCATTTATCATTTCTGCTTCGTCAGCCTCCTCCCCCCCCCCCCCCTTGCCGTAAACTTTCTAAATCACAAAGACATTTGACATGTATACTGAGTGGAAAATTGTATGTATCCGCCTCGTCAGGGCCCGTGAATTGAAATAAGTTTTGGAAACGCTGGATTGTTCAATGCGGTGCGTAATAAGTGAGGCGGGGATGCTAATTTTATTTAACAAACTTTTTGCTTGTTTAGGATTTTGGTGAAATGTGTTTACGATTGTTAGGATTTTTTCATTATTAAATAGATTGCCTCGACGTATAACGTTTTGTGCGCCCAGAAGGAAATGGAACACGAGCTAGATGTCTCATGACATAGAGGCGTCGAAGGGGTAGGAAGGCCTTTCCCCTGCATTGGGACGATTTCGATAAATACATTGCAATATTCGGCAAAAGCCTCTTGGAGTGACGAGTGCCAAAGTGCGATTTGCTTTACGTCGGTCAATCTTTTTACCAAGGTATGACCAAATCTTTTTTATCCTCATGTTGGTGCAACTAAAAAGCTTTACAGTATGATGATTTCATAGTATTTCATATACGTAACGATCGTGAGCATCCCAAGAATAGTAACTAGTATCATGTAATTATGCTTTTACAAATTTCGTATAAATTACTAAATCTACAGTATTGATACAAAAAGTCGTAACGTGCAGATAAAATTTTGCCTATTTTTGAGACAGTGTATCTGCCCTAATAAATTAACAGTCTGTAGAAGGCAGCCAAAATTCAGGGAACGGTGAGTTTACACCTATGCCTAACCCGTCGGGGAATATATGATGCAATATTTGATGTATCAAAATCCAGACGCAACTTAGATCCTGTTACCACCTATGGCAATCCTGGCATTCATCCAGGATGACGTATTTATATCGCATACACGTGATCCCAAACTCCTCGCGCTACAAGCTTACAGATCAGTTTGGAAACGACGCATCAATAACATATCGAGTTTAAACTTGAACTGATGGTGACGAAGTAACTGCGCTTGTAAATACAACTACATATAACTTGTTCCCTGTATTCTTCTATGGTTCGGGGTAGGAGCTCCTGGCGATTTGACAGGGAAAATAATATTCACACTTGCTTGAAGAAAGTCGCAGCTGCATAGCTGCCGCGCCGATCAGCAGATCTGTGAGGTTAAACAGCACTCGCTGCGGTCAGTTGTTAAATAGGTGACTGTTGTTACACATCGAAACCGAGAAATTCCATACAGAAAATTTCGACTAGACAGTTCCATTACTTGTCTCCCAAAACTTAAACATTTTCTTCTATTTTTTATACAACATCATCGGCGCGGGATTACGAAAATATTTTTATTGACACGCACCGACCGATTGGATTGACAAATACGAACCAATAAACAAGTTACTTCACAATGCGCGGACTCACTGCTGTGAAGTGCGGCCAACACTGAAGCTTGATACAAGAGATACAAAGAGAATTGCTCACAGTGCGCTCACCGTAATGAAGATAATATGTCCTCCTGACCGATTTCGGTCACGGCGGCCAATCTCACCGGAGATTAGCCAACTACGCAGGAGATATTATAGAGCACAAGTGTGCGCGCAAATACAGGTGCTCTTCCTATTCCTTCACTCTCATAGTTCAATGGGACGGCAATCCGACACGACCGGAGAGAGATCAGGCACAGGACCAACGGCTTTACGTGCTTTCCGAGGCACGATGTGTATTCACATACACAAAGACCCAGACCCGAAACAACTAACTGTAGATCATACAAATATATGTTCCGTGCGGGAATCGAACCCGCGACACGTAGCTCAGCAGTTGATCCCTCAACCACTGCGCCAACTGCAGTTAGATAGACTATTCTTACAAATACAAGTCTGACAAACTACCGTCTAATGGACGTACTAAACATCTTTTCCAACAAAACCCGCAGTTTTAACATCACATAGATTTGTATTCCCACTCTACACACACATTTCGCGGATTCCGTTATTTATTTCTACTGAATAGGGGGTGAGTCCCAATAACCGGGAAAAAATCTAGCTGGGCTACCGAGAATTTTAGAAAATCTCTATAACAATTACACTGACCTAGGTACGCATTCGACCTAGACCAATGAACCAGCTGTTCTTGATATATAATGCTCATCATCATCATCAGCCAGAAGACGTCCACTGCTGAACGAAGGCCTCCCCCAAGGGGGGGGGGGGGGGTGCCATAATCCCCACGCTTGGCAGGCGACTTGGGGATCGCAGTGGCTCACCAATTAGTGAGAAGACGCTGCTGCCCGTCATCCGGTGTCTGGCCGCAGTTTTAAGACGTACCCGGGATATAATGCTCGGATTTATCCAATCTCACAGTCAAACCGATTGCACGGTTTTGTGGGAGTATCTATACATACAATAAAATTATAACAGGCCGATGTCTGAACATTATAAATATTGAAGAAAAACTAATATGGGGGGTCTTTATTAGAGCAACAAAAGCCTAAACAACCGTTTTTAGAATTTTTGTCTGTCTGTCTATACGTTTGTACACCCGACACGTAAAAACTAGTGCATGGAATTGAATGCAGTTTTCACCGATGTATTGCTAGAGGTCTAAATTAAAATATAGGCTCCATTTTACCGCAGGAAAATATCAGATTCTAAATTCCACGCGTACAAAGACGCGGGCAAAAGCTAGTTAATAATACAATGTTAAACACATGTATATCTCTCAAAAATAATAAATAAATAATCTTTCGCCTTTCGGTCACTGAACATTTAAATAAGGGGATAATTTATTAGCATAGAATTCTTGAATTGATATTATATTTATTGGTATAAACCAATAAATATTCAATGGCATGAATAAATTCCTAAGCCTTTGCTTTTTTCCAGCTGTATGTCTTAAAACACTCGAGCGCGTCCTACCGATCTCGGTAAATTCAATTCCACAACCAAATCATAAAAGTTTTTGAGTAAACAATATGCGAATTGAATAACATTCCACTTACTTAGCCACAACATATTAAAGTAACGTATGGATTATGAATTATATTTAAAGTAAGTGATAGTTAGTGGTTAAAACGCTTGCTTTACCTGCGGGAGGGTGTGAGTTTAAACCCGGCCCGCACCTATGACTTTTTGTCATCATGTGAAGATCAAAATTTTTATCATTTGCATTAACGGTGAAGGAAAACATCTTGAAGAAACCTGCACACGTGAGAGGGCTCTATAAAGTTCTCGATGGTGAGTGTAGTCTGCCAACCTGCACCAGCCCAACGTGGTGGATTAAGGCTTAACCCTTCTCATTCAACGCGTTCGATACGTTAAATCGGGTTTGTCGAAAGAAACTTACACTAGGGCCTCTGTAAACTGTATCGAAAGGTTCTATTAAAAAGTGTTACAAAACCGTAGAATAACTAACTAATAAGCTGTAACTTTGCCTGCACTCCTAACTTTGCCTGTACTAAATCTGTAAATTAGTACAAACCTGTATCCTTAAATTAACTACTAATAAAATATTTATCTTAGTTCGTCAATTATTTAGCGTCGCAAATCGTCGTTGAAGTTCTAAAACCATGCGAGTCATTTTTGGCGGTTTTGACATTTTGATGCCATTTGCTAGAGAATCGGAAAACGCGTTGTTTCAGCCGATCAGAAATAAGAATCGTCCAATAAGAACTCGTAAAATGAAATGAATGTAAAATGATATTGTACTGGGGTCTATGTCAAATTATGCAGTATTTCCACTCCACCTGAAAAGTTGCTAATTTTGACATAGGTACCTGGTGTTAAGAACTTCAACGACAAAATGCAATGTGATTCATTATGAGTCATTATGAGTTATTACTAGACCAAGTCAGGAGATCAGGTAGCATTACATCATTCTAAGGAACCTTATCAGCATAAAACACTCTAATTATAATTAGACAATCCATTATTAACAGTATCAACAGCACACACAAATACGTACGTACCTGGAAGTGCACAATAATGTACATTCTCGCACAGAAGTGTACATACGTCGTACGGTACAGTCGTGCACAGTATGTATTCGTAAACAAGGCAGGAAGCAGCGTCAACAAGCGCTGTTGATACTGCTTAAAGCCACGTACGCTAGTACATGTGTGCTTGGCTTAAAGATTCCAATGCCTAACCCAAGTCTATCTATGTCTTAGCTAATAGATATCTCCGCAATTAAATGTGGTCTTTGTGTACAATGACATATGGTTAAAGATTGCAATGAATATAATAATGTGAAAAAAGGAACAAGAACTTCTCTCTTTAATAATAAACACCTATTTATCGTAAAACTATCACACGGGATTATAAAATTTTAACTAGCGTTTGAAAACCACACGTAAGAAATTAGTTACAAATAGGTAAAAGTTGTTTAAAAATATCATTATAATTTCAAATACTAATAATGTCCTCCTGACCGATTTCGGTCACGGCGGCCAATCTCACCGGAGATTAGCCAACTACGCAGGAGATATTATAGAGCACAAGTGTGTGCGCAAACACAAGTGCTCTCTCTATTCCTTCACTCTCATAGTCCGATGGGACGGCAATCCGACACAACCGGAGAGAGATCAGGCGCAGGACCAACGGCTTTACGTGCTTTCCGAGGCACGGTGTGTATTCACATACACGAAGACCCAGACCCGAAACAAATATCTGTAGATCATACAAATATTTGTTCCGTGCGGGAATCGAACCCGCGACACGTATCTCAGCAGTCGATCTCTCAACCACTGCGCCAACCGTGTCGTCAATTTCAAATACTACATCAGTACTAAATCAATCATTTAATTCTTACACAGTACTAAATCAATCATTTAATTCTTACACAGTACTAAATCAATCGTTTAATTCTTTAATTTATATTTCATTTTTGCGTTCTAAAAAGAGATAGCTATAATACCAGTAGCATAGAAATTATATGCGTATAAGTAATCTGTATTAAAACTTAAACTGAAATTATGAAATTTTTTATGTATAAATAATTCTTCTATGCATGTGTATGTCACTGAACTCCTAAACGGATGAACCGATTTAGATGACATTTTTATATGTATTTGAGTAGGTCCCTGGATTCGATTTACAATTGGACCCGGTAGGTGGCGCTGCGATCGAGTTCTAAGACAGGTTCGGGCAGAACAACGTCTGTTGGATCCGCTAGTAAGAAATATAATTATCAAATACCTATTAAGCATGTAACAAATTCCATTCATTAAACATTTAATGTCCAATTCAATATAAATAATTCGCTCAAAAATTAAAAGCTATGATTCAACGCTGTTTTAAAATATGAAAGCACATTAAAATATTTGCTCGAGAACTGAATTAATTATTGAATAAATTATTAATTCACTATCGACGAAGCGATAAATAAACTCAATGGTAACTACGATTTTGGTCAAGCAAATCTTGTACTCTAGTAGGCAATATCAGTGTTATGTAATTCTCAGGAAAACTCTATTTAAACTAGCCTAAAAATGAAAAATAAAACAAATCTCAAAAGCCGCTTATGCGCAAATTTTAGGAACATTTTTCCACTTTTTTTTTTTTTTTGAAAACTGTACAAAATGAATTAATAAAACAATTTATATATAAAAACGATATTATTTTATTCGAAGTAACATTATTATTTGACTTACTAGTACACGACTGCAATGAAAAGCAATATTAATAACCAATCATCATAAAAAAAACAAAAATCCAATCTATTTAACACCCTGATTGATAATTAAGTTACAAAATAGTCTCATTACTATCTGTGATAATGATATACCATTATCCGAACCCCCTGTTAACTATAGGGTGCTGCCATAATATCTCACTAAACAGTGACCGGTTAATTGAGTAAATTGAAGGTTATATTCGTTCACAACGTTTATAAAGCGGGTAGTAGTTGTAAATATAGCTAGTTGTTCGGGCTGTCGGTGCTAGTGAGAATATACGAGAGGGTATTGTGTGCGGGACCGAAGTTATTCGTGAAGACTGCCTTTGTATATAATTTGTACGTACATTTAGCATTTTAAATATGGATGGTGAATATCTCCTTGAAATTAAATACCTGGTAGATATATGACAATAAGCTCGGAAAACGAGGTGTACAAAAATACATACACCACGTTTAACCATTCATTGTTTTGTTATAATTATAGTCTGAAGTCAAAAGGACCACCACCAAGGTCAGTTATTCATACTCACTGCCTCATTTTGTCAACCTATGCATACCCACAGCTGGACAAAAATCTACACCATAGCCTTCCACTCCTGTCTTTATGTTCTTTCTCTGAATACATCTATTTCATCAGGCCCGTGTTTTTTTAGGCTTACTTCGACGACGACGCCGATCTTCAGGCACTATACTGTAATACTATTTTCGTCTTCTTGCCAACGTCATTACTCGTATAAAGAAATTTTCATAAAATCTAAAACTTTCCCGTACAAAATATCCACATGTATCTCCTCTGAGGTTTCCTCACGACATCATAACTAAGGTTTAATTGCCGGCGGCGCATCCGAGCCCCAAGGAGCGGCATTAAATTTTCCTTAATAATAACTTGTGCAATGCGTCCATAGTCCTTAGGTACAGAGGTGGGTTACGTGCGGTGTTACGTAGAAGTTAAGTATGTGGAGTTGTACAAGGCCTCATTGGTCGAGATCGTACCTCAAGACAAGATTGATCTGGTACCTTCTAACTTTGCGCCCTAAGCCATATCGTCGCTTACCAGCAGGTAGGATGGCTGTCAAAAGCAATAAATATCAAAATTAAAAACAAATATCTCGCACTTTACGTCCTATCCCTTAGCTATAGAATTCCGTTACGTAGAATTTGAACACAGATGAAAAATCAAACAGATGAGAAATGAGTATTGATCTACAAGAATACAAAAGAAAATTACTGCCCAGCTCTTTGGAAAAATGAGCTTACCACACACTTTAGAGTGAAACTAATTGTTCTATAAAAGCTTATTTGCGACGTTGGCTTAGAAACACTGAAACATTTTTTTAGAATTGATGGATTGGATTGCATGGATTTCTTTACGTAGAATTTTACTGAAGTTCCTATAGGTAATTCAACTATGTCTATTATATAAATAATTGGTTTGGACCAACCTTGTCAAGCTGGTACAGTGATCAGTCAAGGTTGATCGTGCAGATGCACGAAATCAATATTCCTGCACGGAATCAATACTTGTGTGGCCGGATCCGGATTGTTCCGGATCTAGTGTTTGTGCATGTGAATATTTGTCTTTGTAAACGCACCCACGTTACATAAATTAGGGATAGCGAAAGGCAAAGTTTAAAAAAAATGTATAATTTATTTTCAGGAACTTCATCTATATGATTATCCCGTATGCATATACCTACGCATCTTTGTCCGACTGCATTGGCCTCAGAGCTTTATATGTTCATGTCATAAACTTTAGAAGCGATAAGACCTAAATAATTAACTGAAACATCAATGCGACTCGAAAGACCAATAAAGCGAAAAAGGACCACAAAAGACAAAATGTTAATAAGATAAACATTATGAGCCAAACAAATGCTCTGGTGATTCGTCTTGGGGGCTTGGCAACTCGGCCTCTCCGCATTCGTCTTGCAAATCCCCACGTTTAATCATACGAGGTAATTTTGAGGCTCCATGAGTCTGATGTCATGCCTTGTCACAGTTCATTTGCGAATCTTAGGATGAAATATTGTTGAGATATTTTTTTTTTAATTTGTAAATTTCTAGGGTTTTATGCGTCTTGTTTAGTAGAGTCCTAACCCTTCGCAATGTGAAAAGAAGCTCATACCAGCAGTGGGACAGTAATGGGCAGACCTGCAAGTAATACCTTATCTAAAAAAACGACATTTTTTAGTTTCGATGTACCAGCCATACCAAGCGCACGCAATGAATATTTGTTTTTATACACACGTCAGGAGTGATTTAAAACCTTTAACCCCTTTTGTCACGTAACCGCTGTACACCACACATTAGATACACAGAATACACAGGGTTAACCATAAAAAGTTCCCATCCGCCCGTTATATTTGTCCAAGGGATGAAATTGTGTGTATATGCATTGACAGGCGTTATTTAAGGCTAAACTTTACAAGCCAATCACTGCATTCCGTGAACGTTTTGTATGGAATTTTTACGAGTTTTTACAGCTGCACTCATAGGCATTCATGCTAGTTTTGATTGAAAATAGGACTTGGGATGAAAAATGAACAAAATTGACGTATGCGTAATATATTTCTCTAGTATTTGATATTTGGCAAAATTTTAAGTTTATCGATGACTGAATACCGTTTTACATTACACAAAAGTATCTCTCTTACCGTCAGAACAGTTAATAAATATAGCTACCACTCACAGACACGCCCAGACCTGGAAATATTGATATAAATAGGAATATGGAACCCAATCCAATACCACTTTCAGTCAGAGATGCGTGTGGTTTTTACAATAATAATATAATAATAAATTCTTTATTGACATTAAATAAATTCAACATTTTGTCAGAATTCCCTGACTCCTGCATTAGTAATAACTGTGTTGCAGACAGAACAGAACAATATAAATATATAACTTGCCTAGTGAAGCCCTGTACCATACTCTTGCATTTAGTTTCTAAAACGGGTAGACATAGTCTTTGCAAGACAAGACCTATCTTGTCTTGGTACACCTGTGTCTAATCATGCCTGGTAACGGTCAAAGTCCAAAGGCACAGTGTCATCAGTGTTGACACAGCTTATGGTCTTTGACAAGGTACAACACAACTTGAGCTAATTATGCCTCGTAAAGATGTACCCTCAACCATGCTTAAGCCTCCTTCACAATACATCCCACAGAACAAAAGCCAACAATAAATTAAGTGGCAATCGCTTGAAGTTCTATTAGCTGAATGGTGCAGCGGGTGCATCGGGTGCAACGGGTGCATTAGGTGCAACGGGTACATTGGGTGCAATGGGTGTAGGGTGCAATTAGACCAATCGCGCTAAGTCAACGGCTGCGACGTTTGCGTTGCTCTCAATATAAATGCACATGTGGGTGTATTACGTATCGAAATGGCAATATCATTTCATTTAGCAAATGTTTTGATTAAAGATAGAGTTTACGTTACAAGTAAGAATATGAACAATGAAAAGTCCTTGGGTTCATGCAGGAAAAGATTTATAAATCTTTCCCTGCATACTAAGTAAAAAAGTCTTGGTCTCTAGATTTTCTCAACCGTAGTTACCGAAAGCCAATACTGTATGAAAATAGTATGGGCGCGTTTTCGATATACGAGTAAGCTTACTCAATTGCGCGCGCAGTATTTTTCATATAGGTAAACTACGAGAAGGAAAACTCGCACTTATGATGCTGATGTCCTATTCGTTGTCAAGATCTTTGGCTATCCAAAGCAATTACTATTTCTATCATACGTAATAACATTAGGCTTATTCAAATCAACCGCACATTCAAACATAGCTATTAAGGAATAGTGTCGCGTCTGCGTTGAAACTCGATGAAATTCATAATAATATTATGCTGCTGTCGTACGACCCGCAATGTCTGCCTACACGAGTTTATTAGCAGTGCGTGTGGATATGCAGATGTAATGTTGACTTCACAGTCTAGGTGATAAATACAAAATACTATGCCTTCATGAACTTTCTGTCTATAGATTCAGCTCCACTCGTCTTGTAGTCGCAAACGTGGGGTGCTGAGCGTGAAGTTCTGGGTTCGATTTGGGGCAAGGATTGTTTGGTTTTTCTGTAAAATTATTATCAGTAACAGCCAGGTAAGTGGCAATAGACCGTTGCCGTTATTAAGTCCCGTATAATAGAGGCGAGCCTATTACATGGGACCTGCCTAACACCAAACGTAATCCTTAAGGCATTTTCTATAATACCCAGAAGAAGGGAGGACGTGGCCTATTTCCTTCTATTACAACACAGTAACATGAAGCAGATCAATCGATCTGCGAGGTTAAGTAGCGCTTGATGCGTTCAGTCCTTGGATGGGTGACCATTATTCACATATCGAGACCCCTCCACTGCACGTTAAGCAGTTGGTCCCGGGTGTCATACGAAGACCTATGACAGTCGTTACGGGTGTCAATAGCCCAAAAATTCTGACAACCAGTCTAACCTTAGAGTATCAGTGTCTCCCAATAATTGGATGGCGGAGATCAGAAGGCAGTCCCTCCATGTAAAATACTGATATTCAGTCGTAACCGGTTAGATTGGAAGCCGACCCCAATACAAAAGGGAAAAGGCTAGGCAGATAGATAACAACACAGTAACATCCCACTTCCTACTAATATTATAAATGTGAAAGTTTGTGAGGATGGATGGATGGATGGATCTTGGTTACTCTTTCACGCCAGAAAAGCTGAACAGATCTGGATGATATTTGGCACAGATATAGATTATACTCTAGAATAGCATATAGGCTACTTTTTGTGAAAATATACGGGTTCGTAAACCACGCGGGCGAAATGGCGAGCGGAAGCTAGTAGTGTATATAATGAAAAGCCCACAGATCATTTACGAGTACTACAATATTACATTTCTACAGTTCTACTTTCTCGCAATGACGCCAGGACCTCGGGGAAATATGTACGATAATTTACTTTTATCTTTACCGTCTTATTCCCTTAAGTGCTGGACAGGATTCCAAGCGGTATTGTTGCACTATACTTGCAGCTCCGTTAACTTGGAATTAGTTACGCTACTAGCGCGCTGGAGATCGGCAGAGGGGTTGGGCTGGTGAAATAAATGATATAACATAACACGGCATCAGGCCGGTATGCCTGAAGGGTTACATAGAGGTGTATTATTATATATATTAAGTCTAAATAATAGGGGGCGAGCCTATTGCCATCTACCGAGCACAGTTCCAAACTCCGTGCCGTTACTAAGAATTTTTACACAGAAAAACCCAATAACACTTTACCCAACCCGGGAATCGAACCCAGGACCTCACGCTTAGCAGTCACGCTTGCGAACACTAAACCATTGAGACGGTCAATAAATGATCCTTGAGAGTTATATTGCCGGAAACACCATTCTATGGCGATCAGTGGCGGGACGGTTGGCGCAGAATTTAAGCGATGTACCGCGGGGTCGAGTTCTACACTGAACAAATATTTGAATGCGTGAAAGATTATACTAAACATAGCTGATATATGATAGAAACATAATAATAATGTCCTCCTGACCGATTTCGGTCACGGCGGCCAATCTCACCGGAGATTAGCCAACTGCGCTGAGGGATCAGGCGCAGGACCAACGACTTTACGTGCTTTCCGAGGCACGGTGTGACATTGACATACACGAAGACCCAGACCCGACACAAATATCTGTAGATCATACAAATATTTGTTCCGTGCGGGAATCGAACCCGCGACACGTAGCTCAGCAGTCGATCTCTCAACCACTGCGCCAACCGTGTCATCAAGAAACTTATAGATACTGTTGCTATAGCCATCAGTTTCTATCACCATACTTAATAGCATCTACAGAAGGCTTATTCAAATTAGTTGCACATTTAACTGCCTTCAATTAACGAATTAGGATCTTGCTTTGTCACACAATTGCTGTCAGCGGTTTTAGAAGATGAGGGAGAACACATTATATATATACATATACACATTATATATATATTTTAATTCGAGAAAAAATATATTATGTTATGTAAAAAAATAACTAAACTATTTTTAAAACTGTGGTGAAGCTGTCGACTGCCTCGGGCACCATGGCCTGTCTTGTTGTAGAAGTGCAGGTCGCATTGCACGGCATGCCGATATTAACGACATAATCCGTCGCGCCCTTGTCACCGCCGGCGTGCCAGCTGTTTTAGAACCCAATGGCCTGGCCCGTGACGATGGCAAGAGACCAGACGGTATGTCGTTATTGCCATGGAAGCTGGGAAGGCCTCTGGTTTGGGATGCAACCTGTGTTGACACCCTTGCTCCTTCCCATCTTCCTGACTCGGCTGGCTGCGCAGGCGCTGCCGCTGCAGCAGCAGAGACACTCAAACGGCGCAAATATAATAACCTCATAGCAAATTATTTATTTGAGCCTTTTGGCGTCGAAACGCTCGGGTCATGGGGTCCGAATGCACGTCTCTTTTTTAGAGACCTTGCTAAACGCTTGGTCGACAGTACACGTGACCAGAGGGCTGGCCTATTCTTTGGTCAAAGAATAAGCATTGCCATTCAACGTGGTAATGCTGCCAGTCTTCTGGGCACGTTACCATTCGACAGCGATGTGGAGGAGTACTATGACGCCCAAGTTTTCGTCTAGGATAGGTTTTTTTTTTTTCATATTTGTTTATTTATTTTTTTGATACATTAGTATAAGTAGTTAGTTATATATATATATATATCATATACATACGCTAAAACCAGCCGACTCTGTATATTTCCATAAATAACAACATAATTAAATATAAATCCAACGCATCAGACAGCACGGTTGGCGCAGTGGGCAAGCGATTAACGTTCTGCGCTATGTGTCGCGGGTTCGATCCCCGCACAGAACAAATATGTGTATCATCTACAGATAGTTGTTTCGGGTTGACATGTATGTTTGTAAACTGTACCCACGATACAGGAGAAATCATAGTGTGAGGAAACGTTTTTTAAGAAATAAAATGTATAACTTAATAATACCGCCATAACTTAATAATACTGGTCTAGTGGTCGCAAGCGCAACTGCTAAGCGTGAGATCATGGGTTCGATTCCCGAGTCGGGCAGTGTTATTCAATTCTTCTATATGTCAATTCTTAGTAGCAGTACAATCAATCCATTTACCAAAAAAGTCATGATGACGATGTTCATTACGATGAAGTGGTTTATACATACACATCGATACAACCCTCGTGTTTTACTAACAGAGTAAAAATGCGTAATAGTCTAAAGAACTTTTATTATGGACCCAGTACTTATTTATACGTTACTCTCTATGGTCAGTTCACAAAGTATCTATTCGCAATATATATTTTTAATCGCTTGCGGAAAAGCCCCTTCCTATCTATAATCTATTGTTTCTTTTGACTAGGCATCTGCTGTGGCTTAATAGAATAACTTTTATAAAACCAACTGTCGTCATCGCGTACAGTACTAACTACCCCCTAAGATTACACGCGTGACGTTTTTGTACAAACTAGAATCTATAAGGATTAAGACACGAGAGTACCTGTAACACTAACTTCGTAACTAGTACTCCGCAAACAACGGTTTGTGAGACATCAAAGCGTGCACTTATTCAACGTCCCTGAATACTTAGAGACTCCTAATTCCTTAGACAGCTTAGCTTGCTTTGCAAACACTTCGCACCCAACACCACGATACCACCAACCCACTTCTTACTACCTAAAACTTCGCATAACACGATATCCATTGCTGTATTTGATGCAACAAACATTTAGATTCTCGTTGTATAACAGCAATGGATTGGTGAAATGACTTTAAGGTCGGTTTTAATTTCTGTTCGGATCTCGAGTGCGGTGTGTTGACGAAGATTTCCCTCAGTACGCAAATCTGTTGTACTTATAATGACTAGACAGGTTCGTGTTTGTCATAAATATTGAAAGTTGATTTTATTTGGAAGGAAAGGAACTCTTGTATGTCGCCAAGAAAATTACATTTAAAGCAAACGTTTTAACAGATTTTAATTTTGAATTTCAATATAACATAAGCAGGTCTTTTAGTACATGTAATATTCCAAACAGTCATTTTCTCCACATACTATTTTTCCTTCTATGAAAATAGACCAGCAATGAAGAACGTAGGTACTACTCCCAAATATCAAAAAAGGTTTCTTCTACGTCCTTTTATTGAACCAACATTTTTGACATACAATTGTCTATTTTCTATGATATTAAATTTGGAATGACTCATACGCAACCTTAGTCTCCTGGCTTACTTACATGACGTCAATGACCGTACAAACGGGTCTTATCTGTATTGTAAGCTTAATTAGAACCAAATCAAACAAAATTATCAAAAGAAAAGAATGTATAATAGTACAAAACATCCAACTTCTTAAGTAAAAAAGTTACAACAAGAAAAGCACACACAATTATATAAAATAATAATTACATTTCTATTCTTTAACCTCTTTCACGTAAACAGAGCACATATTAATATGTATGAAGGTTTCTCTTACACAGACGTGAATGCACGCCGCGGTGACGGGTGCATATTAAGGCCGAGCATAAATCTATTTGCCTAATGTCTTTAGAGAACTGACTTCTAGAAAATGGTGTTATTTTTGTGTACATTACAAAGAGACGCTCGTGGCTACCAGCAATGTGTTCGTACCTTAAGAATTCGACTCATAAGGCTAGGAAACAAAGATCCAGGTAATAGTAATTCAAGTTCTGCATATTACTGTCCCTCTGTTGGGCAAGTGTCTCTTCCCAGAATGAGAATGGTTAGGCTTTAGTCCACCACGCTGGCCGGCAGCCTAATTACCGATGTACTTAACTTACTTAACTTCTGTCAAACGTCATTTTTGTGACATTAGTGTATTGGCTGACAGTGAGATTGCTGTAGCGTGGCTTTTTTACGTAATTAGGCTGCCGGTGCGGGTTGGCCGACTACACACACTATCGGTAACTTTATGGAGCCATCTCAGGTGTGCACGTTTCCTCACGATTTTTTCCTTCACCGTTAACGCAAGTTATAATCAAATTCAAAATAATAACGCAAATAAATTCAAAGCACACAAACCCTGAGGCTTGGTCTTATTGCTATTAATATGTTTATTATATCTACTATTCTTTGGTTAAGAAAATCTCGTGTCATCTGATTGAAATTCAGTCGGCGTTCTGTTTTGCTACGCTGAATAATTACCAGGAATATAAGGTGCTGGATGTATCATTTTTTCAGATTTATTTTGGTAGCCCATAGATGTTATCTCATCTACGGGCTACCAAAATAAGTATTCTTTCGATGTATGAGGAAGTTCCTTTAATTAATTAATTAATAAAGACACAGACGGACGCTGACGCCCAAGAATAATAGATTTTCTAATGTCTCTTTTTTTTATGTAGGACACTTGACTCTTTTAACTTCTTGTTCAGGTTTTTGACAAGAACTGAATTCAATCAACTTGTTTGCCCATAATATATGCCGTAGACCTTGCCTATTGGACAGTCAAGCTAGTGGGCTAGGACAGGTCGAATAAGAGATAAATGAAATTAGAAATTTTTGTGTCAACTCCATGAGGTTACGATTGGATCGACCGATCGATTGTTGCGCTACGTGTCGTGGCTTCGATTCTCGTACGTAGGAAATATATAATTGGCTTGTTCTGGGTCTGCATATTTGTGGAAATAAATATTTGTAAACCCACCTACGATACAGGAAATATTCTTAGATTAAAGTAATGTTTTGTTGTTGTACTATATCCACATCTTCGCTAATATTATAATGCGAAGATAACTCTGTCTGTCAGTTTTGTTGCCTCATCACGACTAAACCACTGATCCGATCGTAATAAAATTTTACATAGCTGTAGCTTAGGACCTGTACCGCTATCATGAGTTTTCTTGCTATTTACTATCATAGTAAAATAAATTTTCATGATAGCGATTTTAGTTCTTAACTTAGTTACATTAGAGATTAGAGTCGCTTTTGTGACATATGTGCCATAGTAATGTTTTGATTTACTATTTACTATATTATAGAGATGTCATGTTAGCGACTCTAATCCCTAATGTAACCAAGTTAAGAACTAAAATCGCTTGTATGAAAATTTACATTTACTATACTAAAGTAAATAGTAAAATACTCATAACAGAGGTACAGAAAAGGACATAGGTTTATTTTTAGTATTGCAGCAAAACATTTATTAGTTAATGACACATGAAATCGCAGGTAACAGCTAGATTTCCATATGTATGGCTACAACCGTTCATTGAACTGTTACTAGTAGCCTATACCTAATATTCGTGTCACTTCCAGTAATTGTCACATCTAGACCCACCCTCCAGTACCACACATTAAATGGTTATCCTTTCCATTAAATTAGACAGATAAAGAACATACGAACGAATATCCTTCCTTCGGATAAGTACGCATTGAACGAAATAATATATTTTTTTTAAATATATTGGATATGATACAGAATAACTTTTTTCAATTTAAGACTATTTATAAAGGTATTATGACTTTCTTTTTTGAATGACTGAATGATCCATCCATCCATCCATCCTCACAAACTTTCACATTTATAATATTAGTAGGATAGGATAATACAAAATATCTTTCTTCAGTTTAAGACTATTTATAAAGGTATATTATAACTTTCTTTTTTGAATGATGTTTGATAACACGCATCCCCTTTTTTAAACAATAACTCACACTATAGTCTATTCATGGTTTTGTGGGGGCATGGAACCTGTGAAACTTGATCGAGCTGCTTATGAGGAATTGAACCCCGCACATTGAATATTCACGCTTGTGACTGCGAACAATGAATCGATGTCTATAAATTCTGTATCGTTTACATCATAAAATCTACAGTACAATTTAGACCATGCATCACGTCCATATTCCCGAAAGGATAGGCAGAGATGTACTATTGAACACCCACATTCCGCCGTAGACTATGGACATTTACTGTGCACAATTCGGAACACTGTGCTGCTACTGAGAATTCCCTTACAGAAAAACTCAATTACAATTTGCCTGACCCGAGATTCGAACCCAAGATCTCACGCTTGCGATCACTAGACCAATGAGACAGCCAAATCTATATATGTACATATAATAAAATTATAACAGGCCGATGTCTGTACATTATAGATATTGGAGATAAACTAATATGGGGGGTCTTTATTAGAGCAACAGAAGCCAAAACAACAGTTTTTAGATTTTTTTTCTGTCTGTCTGTCTGTATGTTTGTACACGCATCACGCAAAAACTACTGCATGGTATATAATAAATAATCACCAATGTATTGCTAGAGGTCTAACTTAAAATATAGGCTTCATTTTACCGCAGGCAAAAAATCAGATCCTAAACTCCAAAATTCCTAAATGCTAGTATATAAATAAAATTAAGCAAATTTTATAACAATAAAATCCCAAATTGTTCATCATAAACCACAAACACAGACACTGTGAAACGTAAACAAAATTAATTATTCAAAATTCGTGCCAAAGTCGATGCGTAAACATTGAAGTATTTCAAAGTATGCAGCTCACATCGGTTTCGCCGAAGTTCTAACTTAGACAAACTTTGTTCAAACATAATATCATCATTTATTCGGCGCGTTTCGGAAAACAAATGTTGGTATGCAGGTGAGAAAAGAAAAAAAATGGCTTTTGTATTACCTGCCGGATGGTAAACGGTCACCTTAACCTATGGATGCTTGCAACTGACATCAGTTGCGTGTTGCCGAACCTGAAAAATCAATTCACTCCCTTTTTGAAATACATCATGCCGCAGTCTGTAATATTTATCCTCGTAAGTCCTGTGTTTTTTAAACAGTACCGCTATCACGAGTTTTCTTACTATTTACTATAATAGTAAAGTAAATTTTCATGATAGCGATTTTAGTTCTTAACTTGGTTACATTAGGCATTAGGCATTAGAGCCTTGTCTCCCCTCTACTTTATACTCTCTACCTGGTTTCCAGCTAATCAGAAATGATCGCACGGGTAGCGGTGGTGGCGGTGTTGCCATATATCTCCGAGCACATCTTTCTTTTACGATTGTTAATGTGTCTTCACAGCCACCACCGACAAACGCTGGCGAGCATCTATTTCTGGAAGTGGAGCTACACCATAAAAAAATTCTTCTTGGCGTCTACTATTGTCCCTCGTTACGTATAAACTACTTCTCCTCTTTGGAAATTATTTTAGAAAATCTTGTTGCATCTTACAGTCACACTATTATCATGGGTGATTTTAACACTTGCCTCCTTAAAAATGATTCTCGTGCTTCTTTACTACATTCTGCTATAGAATCTAACAATTTGTCTATTCTCCCTCTGAATGCCACTTATAATTTCCCCAACTCTGTCCCAACACTTCTTGATCTTATTTTCGTTTCTTCTCGTGACCACGTAGCTAAGCATGGCCAGTGCTCAGCAGACGCGTTTTCTTATCACGATTTAATATTTCTATCGTATAAAATTCGTCCTCCTAAGGCAAAGTCAAAAATTCTTTTGCAGCGTAATTTTAGTGGTATGAATCTTGAAAGTCTTAGAGAGGATGCCGGCAACATTGACTGGGTACCCCTATTAATTTCTGAATCGGTGAACGATCAAGTCGGCCTGCTTACTAGTAACCTAATCAAACTGTATGATGTCCATGCCCCCATTCGGGCGGTTAAGGTAAAACACCTGCCGACACCATGGCTCACCGATGATATAAAAACTGTGATGACTAGGAAAGCAGTGGCTAAGTCGAAATACAAAGGTCGACCCACTCCCTCGAACTTGGCAAAATATTTGAATGTCCGAAATCACTGCAACAAGGTGTG
Source organism: Shargacucullia verbasci (assembly GCA_947562105.1). Classification (NCBI taxonomy): domain Eukaryota; kingdom Metazoa; phylum Arthropoda; class Insecta; order Lepidoptera; family Noctuidae; genus Shargacucullia; species Shargacucullia verbasci. The sequence goes on from OX387283.1 coordinate 2,477,153, forward strand.
TAGGAATGCTCAACGCCATTATATTCATAGCTCTATTGAAAACGGAGATCCAGCGAAAGTCTGGAAATTTCTAAGATCTATGGGGATCGGAAAGTCACGTCACAATGCTCTACCTTCAGATTTGGATATAAATTTATTAAATCAACATTTCTCTCCCTCGTCAAATTTTAGTACATCTACTAAATCAAATACATTAAATTATCTTTCCTCTCTTCCGAGTCCCGATTATTCCTCATTTGTGTTTAATCTATTATCAGTTTGTGATGTTAAGAAGAGTATTTTATCTATATCTTCCAACGCAGTTGGAAGTGACTGTATCAGCCGTAGCATGATCCTCCCTATCCTTGATGAAATCCTTCCTGTAATCTGTCATATCCTCAATAATTCTTTATCCAGTGGCGTCTTCCCAAATATATGGAAAGAAGCTCAAATTACACCTTTACCTAAAAAGTCCAATCCTACGTCCTTTTCTGAATATCGTCCTATATCCATTCTCCCATTCCTCTCCAAAGTTTTAGAACGTCTCATTCATCACCAATTAAGTTCATTTCTTTGTAAGAATAGACTTCTAAATCCCTTCCAATCCGGTTTTCGCCGTGGTCATAGTACCGTTACTGCCTTGGTGAATATTACGGATGATATCAGGCTAGGCATGGAAAATGGGAAGTTAACAGTACTGTCACTGCTTGACTTCAGTAATGCTTTTAATACTGTTGACTTTGACATTTTGCTTGGCATATTGTGCTCTCTTAACATATCTCCGACGGTAATTGATTGGTTTCGTAGTTATCTGTCTGGCCGCCGACAACGTATTCGCATTGATGATACGTTATCTTCATGGTGTGATACATATGTTGGTGTACCGCAGGGTGGCGTTATTTCTCCTTTACTCTTCGCAATTTTTATAAATTCAATATCTAATCAACTTCTCTCTTCTTATCACCTTTATGCTGATGATCTTCAGATTTATTCACAAGCTCCGCTGGGATCGCTGTCAGAGGCGATTGAAAATATAAATGTAGATTTTGCCAAGATATCCGAGTGGAGTAAATCTTACGGACTGAAGGTAAATCCTTCAAAAACCCAAGTCATTGTTGTCGGTAGCTCGAGACTGGTTTCAAAAATTGACTGGGTGCAACTTCCACAGGTTTTCTTTGACGGTACTCATATACCTTTTAGTGATAAGGTGAAAAATTTAGGTATATATATGGACAAACACTTATCATGGGGTCCACAATTGCAAGAAACCAGTCGCAGAATGTATGCGTCAGCAGGATCCTTGAGACGCCTGCGCAATTTTCTCCCGACTGCCACTAAAACTGCGCTTGCAAAATCTCTTCTTCTTCCCATACTTGACTATGCCGATGCCAGCTATCTCGATCTAACCGAGGAACAATTAGATAAACTTGAGCGACTTCAAAACTTTTGTATAAGATTTATATTTGGTTTACGCAAATATGATCACGTGTCAGAATTCCGCGCTAAACTCAAGTGGTTACCAATTCGCCTTCGTCGGAATACTCATATTCTTTCACTGCTTTACAGTATTCTGTTTAATCCTTCAGCGCCACCTTACCTTAAAGAACGCTTTGAGTTCATCCGTGATACACACTCGAGATCCTTGAGATCATCGGAAAACTTAAAACTAAAGATGCCTATGTACTCCACAACATTTTACGACCATTCATTTACCGTACAGGCTACTCGATTATGGAATGCACTACCTGAGACTGTGCGACGTGCTCAGTCGTTGGTCTGCTTTAAACAAATGGTAAAAGATCATTACCTGGCCCTGTAGTTGTTATCTTCTATTCTGTGTATATAATATATTTAGATTTATATATGTATATATATAATGTATGAGTAGGTAAATGTATATTTCTTATATTGAGATATTTGTTCAAATAAATGTTTATTTATGAGTTAATATTCGTACACCGACCATTACCCTCTATATTTTCTTCCATGATTCTTTCCATGCACTGGTTGTCTGGAAGAAATTGCTTTTAGCGATAAGACCGCCATTTGTACCCTATATGTAAAATGTATTTTCGCTTTGTACTTTTTCCTTTGGTGTACAATAAAGAATACTCTATCTATCTATCTATCTAGAGTCGCTTCTGTGACATATGTGTCATAGTAAAGTTTTGATTTACTATTTACTATATTATAGAGATGTCATGTTAGCGACTGTAATCCCTAATGAAATCAAGTTAAGAACTAAAATCGCTTGCATGAAAATTTACATTTACTATGAGAGTAAATAGTAAAAAACTCATCACTAGACTAATAAGACAGTTAAATCTATATACATATAATAAAATTATAACAGACCGACGTCTGTACATTATAGATATTGGAGAAAAACTAATATGGGGGGTCTTTATCAGAGCAACAGAAGCCAAAACAACAGTTTTTTAGAATTTTTGTCCGTTTGTCTGTCTGATGTTAGTACACGCATCACGCAAAAACTAGTGCATGGAATTGAATGCAGTTGTCACCGATGTATTGCTAGAGGTCTAACTTATAATATAGGCTTCATTTTACCGCAGGAAAATATCATATTCTATATTCCACGCGTACGTATTCGCGGGCAAAAGCTAGTATATAAATAAAATTAAGCAAATTTTATAACAATAAAATCCCAAATTGTTCATCATAAACCACAAACACAGACACTGTGAAACGTAAACAAAATTAATTATTCAAAATTCGTGCCAAAGTCGATGCGTAAACATTGAAGTATTTCAAAGTATGCAGCTCACATCGGTTTCGCCGAAGTTCTAACTTAGACAAACTTTGTTCAAACATAATATCATCATTTATTCGGCGCGTTTCGGAAAACAAATGTTGGTATGCAGGTGAGAAAAAGACCCGGGTACGTCTTAAAACTGCGGCCTGACACCGGAGGACGGGCAGCAGCGTCCTCTCACTAATCGTTGAGCCACTGCGATCCCCAAACCGCCTGCCAAGCGTGGGGATTATGGCAAACCCCCCCTTGAGGGAGGCCTTCGTTCAGCAGTGGACGTCTCCTGGCTGATGTTGATGTTGTTGATGAGGTGAGAAAAGAAAAAAATGGTTTTTGTATTACCTGCCAGATGGTAAACGGTCACCTTAACCCATGGATGTTTGCAACTGACATCAGTTGCGCGTTGCCGACCCTGAAAAATCAATTCACTCCCTTTTTTAAATACATCATGCCGCAGTCTGTAATATTTATCCTCGTAAGTCCTGTGTTTTTTAAACAGTACCGCTATCACGAGTTTTCTTACTATTTACTATCATAGTAAAGTAAATTTTCATGATAGCGATTTTAGTTCTTAACTTGCTTACATTAGGCATTAGAGTCGCTTATGTGACATATGTGTCATAGTAAAGTTTTGATTTACTATTTACTATATTATAGACATGTTATGTTAGCGACTAGCGACTAGCCTTTCCTTCACGCAATTATTCTTGATACTTTTCTCAAATAGCAGAAATCCTACCTAATTATTCCAAATACGTCCCAAAGATCAAGAAACACTATCCAAGTTAAGTACAGCCAGCAGAATGCAACTCAGATCCGCGCGCTGAATTTTAAAACCGTTTTACTTGTACCAGCGGGCAAGTTTCACAGAGTCTTGGGGGTTTCTTAAAACCCAGTTTATTTGTGTAGCGTCCGCATAAACCACATTTCCCGTGGGCACCCCGTGGTTCGGGGTAGAGCCTCGTTTGAATTTGATACAAAGTAGCGAGGTCGAATAAGCTATTAGTTTTCTTGAATCAACATAAGCTAACGTATTTAAAATTTTAACTTAGTCCAAAATAATGAACTAACTCAAGGGTTAAATAAGCAAAAAAATATTGTCAAATTCTGTATGTTTCTCGTTATTTATGCAGTTAACATTTTCAGAAAAAATACAAATTGGAACTACCCACGTTGGTACATTATTTCGCATCATTAAACTATGCCTAACGAGCACACTTTTTACACGACTTCCCAAAAAAGGAGTGTAATGTTTTTCTACAATGCGATTATATAACAAACATTTTGTAAAGCACAATTCAATGAATCCGAATCTAAAAGCAATTCATTTTTCGATAGGCCGTTGTCCTTGGGATTTATCTTGTATCGTGCATACAGTTTACAAACATACATACACACACACACCCACACCTGAAACAAAAAACAATCACAAATATAACAGCATATAAATTAATAAGAAGCTATCTAACTACTGGCATGTATTTTAATTCCAGTACTTCATCCAGTCAAGTGTACTCGCCCATTCGAATCAACTCTCCCCGCCCATGCATGCAGTTTTGAAATTCCGTATTCCTGTCTCCACTTGCCTCGATCCGAGGTTATTTATACTCCTTCCCCTGATGTATTTCCATTTGCTTTTCAATTACACCCTCATGCGATTATTTATAAAATCATTTCCGGACTGAACAGAAATGGGGAGGGAGATATAGGGAAGAGCGGTTGCTTGTCGAACCGAGTGAAGTGCCCTTAAAAGGCGTATGAACTTACGCTCTATCTATCTATATGAAATCTTCTATGTATACCAGAAATAGTTAACTGCAATTCTGACTTTCCGGCTTTCTATTGACCATGGCAAGAGGTTATCTGGCATAGCTAATCAACGTAACGTCCCCGTTAGGTCTCATTTATCATATCTTTTTGATGTGAAAACTCACTCACGTCATTCAAATCATTACATATCGTAAAAGTAATTGTTTTTTTTATTAATTAAAAGCTTATAAAAAATAAATGAAAACCTATCCTAAACGAATAACACAAAAAAATATATATATGTATATTGCATCCAAAAATCTTGGACAGACCACCAAATCTATACAAGATTACAAAGATAAATGTGACCCAAACTTTGGAATTATTCTTAAAGCAATCACTGTTAGCTTAGGCTCTAAAAACTCACTCCAGCTTCTCGCATATTCCTCTGAACAGTATCGATACCTTTGCTAATTTGCGAAGCGGGTTATGTTAAGTAGGTCGGTAGCTGGGAAGTGGGATCTCTAATTAATCCTGTTTGTCCGGCCTAATGGTCCCTGCGAGGATTTAGGGTAACTATCCTGTTATATCTCTATATGTCTCATTGACCTATATTTCTATATATTACATAGTATACTGGTAGTTTGCACAACTAAGAATTTTCGAAGACATATATTTCGTTTGAGAACTTGAGTTTGGTATTGTCTTATATACTTTAATTATACAACGACACGGTTGGCGCAGTGGCTAAGTGATTAGCTTTCTGCGCTACGTGTCGCGGGTTCGATCCCCGCACGAAACAAATATCTGTATGATCTACAGATAATTGTTTAGTGTCTAGTTGTGTGTGCAAGTGACATGTATGTTTGTAAACTGTACCCACGATACAGGAAAAATAGTAGTGAGGGGCAAAGTAAAAAAAAAAAAAAAAAACATATGTATGCCAGTTTTGCCGAAACATTGTGATTACCTTTTATGTAAAATGTGACCATGTTTATTGTTATACTATTCCTTTTCAACAAATAGAACTCAAACGATAAATTAAACTCTTGCTTTTCTATGCTTATTCACACATTCGAGCCCCGAACGGAAAAAATATCTGTTCAGCCTTCGGAATGTTTCTGGTCAGAGAGACATTGCCTATAAGATGGAAATTCACACTACGCACAAAATTTTAGAAAGCAAAAATGACGGATACGTATGATTAAAAAATCCAGATTCTTGCTGTTTCGTACATAAGACCAGGAGTATCTCGCTCGTATATAATCAACAACTTTAACCAGGTTTCACAAATCACTTCGAATTCCCGAAACTCATAAAAATATTCAACAAAACCCTTACAAAATATGAAGAGCAACGTCTTCCTTGCAATCCTTCCGAAAAGCTGCCAAATAGAATCGGTCCGCACAGTCCAAAAAGTTTTTGCTCCCAAGTAACGTACAGATGAAATAACAGAAATCCGAAAAATAATTCCGAACGGAGGCATCCATTTGAACAGATGGAAATTTCTTTTTCCCCCCTCTTCCGATAAAACAAATAAAGGACAAGTTGGAATAGGAAAAACGAATTTCCGAGTGATAGTGTCTCTGATCTTCGGCGTTTGATTTCAAGTAGACCCGATTTTTCTTAAATTCTGTTAGCCAATGGATCGTAAGGAAACAGATTTTTGATCAAGTTAGGATCTTTGTACGATTCTATTTTTAGCCTTTTCAATTTAGGTTTCAACTCTATTATTTCTCGGTTTTGCCGGATGGTTGAAACTAACGGAAACAGTGAAAATACAATTTATATGACAATCCGGTTACTGAGGTCAGACGGACGTTTTGTCAGTACGCATTGACATGCATCTTTCAACGTGTTTACATCCCCAGAGTTTCAAATTTGACCTTTTCGGTACTTAAATACGTAGCTAGATTTTCGAAAAGTAATCTTAGAGGAAAAATATGAGAACAATAAATTGCTCTATTTCTGAAAAAATCGTTTGAACCAGAAAATATTTAAATGCGGAACGAGTAGTCCGCATCTAATTGGCGATTATTTGGACACGTTCCATCAGAATTTGCGCATAAAAAAATGGACCATATTAACCACTATATAGGAGAAATTACAAAAGAAATTAGTGCCACTAATAAAAAATAATCTTAGGCACCTCAAAGTATATGTACTTAGAATTCAACAGTGACTCAACAATAAGAGGATATACCTAACTCCACTTTAAAAGCTACAAAGCCTCACAAAGCAAGAACTCGTAAGGCTTTAAAATTGCAAGTTGTTTTAAAGAGACAAATTGGTTCTCCATTGGTTCGGAATTGGGCACATTAGCCTATTTTCCCCAATCTAATCGACCTACTCTGGAAGACGGATTACGGATACGTGCTAACGTATTTTTAGACTAAGCCTCCTCTTTGTGCCCATTTTCCGGAGTTAGAAGTAGGGGGTAGGTAGTGGGTATTTATTGAAACATGGTCTCAAGTGCAGCTGCTGAATGGAAAGACTTGATTTCTGATACGAGCCAGGCTATCATGAAAGCCGCGGTGTAATATTTCCATCGTATTATTTCATATATAAACTTCAGCCGCTTTTCAAAGCATTTTCCCGTCTTGTTACGACAACAAAATTTTGTCGCGGCTCTCATGCGCCTAAAAAACCGCGTAGTGAATTGGGTTATTCTATTGGAAAAAATCTGAGTAGTAGACCAGAGTTTAGAACGATACCGTAACTGGCATCAAAAAGGCTTGCATCCAATAATATGAACAGCATTGGGCAATATGATGATTAATTTTAAGTTTCATTAAGAGTATGTTTACAACTTCAAAGGTAACTTTCAAACTTTTCATTTTCAAACAAACGGACGTACTCGTAACTTTTAGACTATTATTTGGAAAGTGATGTATGCACTCAGGTTTGGAGCTGCGCATTTGAATGATGATAAAAGTTTAACAACTTACAGGTCCATGTATCTCGTGAATTCGATAGCACTCTTTGAGAGTCCGTCCCAAATGAATACACATAAAATATTATCATGCTGTGATCTTTTTAAAATATTCCTCTCCATGATGAAAGAACACCACATTTTAAAAGGTTCTGAAGGAGAATCTCGTTGCATAATTTTATGGACGGAAAAACTTGTGGCTAGAGTTTGCGAATATCATATTTTTATATGAAAAACATCAGGTTTTACTCATTTCTCATTAAATTCGAGATAAAAGGGAAAATTAGGTGCTGTTTTTGATTATATTTGTGCGACTGTGACCATTTTAAATATGATCGCAACGACGAGTGAACAAATTTTGATGTAGTTTTTGATTTAGTTGTAATTATAAACCCGAACTATATAATCTCCCCACATCCTCTGTCTATGCATGAATTTGGAGTTGGCTTAATATGTATCCATTTTTATGAGAAGCTTATGTCCAGCAGTTCGGGTGTGAAATTTGGATGATGATAATAACAATTACACTTACTTAATTGGTCTACCCAATAATTTCTGCATTACCACATTTTTATTTGGAAAATTTACAAATGAATATAAAATAGGGCACATTGTATAATATATGATAACTGCCTCATTAGTCTAGTATAGCATGAGCGACTGCTGAGCATGTGATCCTAGGTTCGTTTCCTAGGTCGGGAAAATCGCTACTGGAGTTCTCAGTAGCAGCCTGAATTTGGTATTGTGATCAATGACAATAGGCCGACCCCCATTATATATGCGGTGAAATGTGTTGGCAATATAGTACGCCTCTGCCTAACCCTTCGGAGAATACAGGTGTGATGCTATATCGTGTAACATTTCTTAACATAAATAACTAATAACAAGCTTCCACATATGCAATTCAGTTCCTACACAATCCAGTGTTCAGTCATATTTCCTTTACCTTAGAATCTGGAGAATAAAATATGTAATCTCGTTTATATTTGTGGACATCTATCATTGAACAGCGGCCATACAATAGTCCATTATACGATATTCGGAGCGGCCGGTGACCCGACGTCATTAGAGCTCGGCGCTCTCGCATCTGCAAAAAGTTTTCCTTCCAAAAATAGAGGCGGGGGTGGAGTAGCACTGTTAATTTTTTTGTAAAATATATCTGTAACAATCTTTTTAGTACAAGATATTTTATTACGTTCAATAGAAATGCTTTCATATTAAAACAATTGCCAGAAAATGTCTGCGGTTACTTGCCTTCTATTCTATGAATAGAAGCATACATATAAGATATATTATTTTTGTATTGTGTTTCCTATTGTAATTTATATATGTATTGCTGTTGATATACCAATAATAAATAAATCATATCCTACTAATATTATAAATGTGTAAGTTTGTGAGGATGGATGAATCTTTGTTACTCTTTCACGTCAGAACGGCTGAACGGATCTGGATGAAATTTGGCACAGAGATAGATTATATTCTGGAATAGCAAATAGGCTTTAAATAGGCATTTTCCCTGGAAAATGTACAGGTTCGTAAACGACGCGGGCGAAGCCGCAGGTGAAAGCTAGTAAGATAATAAAATAATAAGCAAGAGCGTCTTCCTGTATTACCCTCGTGCTCTATTTTCAACAGCCTGTTGTCACCAGTCAATCCAAAATCAATTTCTAAGTGTGACTGCCTCGCTTTACATGAATAATCAGTTTTATATCTTTACCTGTCGTAAATAAAATTATATATATCAGTTCGTTGTATAATAGATATATAGGGCAATCCTTCTCGTAGACTCTACAGACGCTTTTTTTTAACATTGCCCCACAGTAATAATAATTGCTGTATCGTGGCTGCGTTTACAAACACAAATATTCACATGGACATACACCCAAACCCAACTATTTGAAGATCTCACAAATATTTGTTCAATGTGGGAATCAATTTCGCGACCTGTAGCGTAGCAGTGGATCCCTTAACAACTGCGTCGACCGTGTCGTCAAAAATTACATCACACACGTCTCCACAGTCATCTCTGTGAGCGAAACAAACGCTTTCATTTCAGCAGGTTTTCGTCCGCTGTCGAAACTTATTTGCATAAGTAAAACTGGGAAATGGAGCGAGAAATGCACGCCACCCGTGATTCATTCTGCCACATCGCTAATCTTGTAGCATCAATAATATTGTTTCAGTTAGTATGGAAGAAAAAGGTATGGTGTTTCTCCATTGAAAAGGGAGGATCTTCCGACGAGGCTATGAGGTAAAGCTTGGCGGACCGAAAACCGACAGTTGATGTCGAACATTCTTAGATGTGTCGATGTAAATTCTAATAGTGCGAGTCAGGGTCATCTGTTGTTACTTCACGCCGATAGATGGCACTTCAATTTTTGCCATGTTAAGAGAAGTAGTCGCTACAATGGCATCACACCTGAATTTCCCAAAGGTTCAGGCAGAGGTTTACTATTGTACACCCACATTTCCCCGATGCCGTTTTTGAATTTCATGTGATAGGGGGAGAATCTTTTTCCATCTACCGGGTGTATATGAAACTCCAGGCTGTTACTGAGATTTTTTTTAATAAAAAAACTCAATTACACTGAATCTAGGACAATTAAATTTTGCGTTTGCGATTAGACTAATGAGGCAATCCACTTATCTTGTGTGAAAGAACATTCATCATTATAATTATACAGTACTTAAACTTTCATAACTAAACAGCCTACAAAGATCATAATAATTATATGATCATTGTCACGAAGCTTCAGATAATTGTAGACCCAAGTCTCATTTGAATAAATATTTCTTTCCTTTCTTTCTTTTTCGTCAGATGGCTCTATTATCGCAGTATAATATTATCAGTACATTCTGTTCACTTTAAATAGTCCCCCGGAACAAGCTAAAATAGTCATTATTGCAATGACATAAGAACTTTGGCAGGAGACTAGCTATGATGAACGCTAGTAAAAGACCGTGATATCAATCACCTTGACATATTCTCATATTTATTAGGGTTTTCAATCTATTTTCTTATAAAATTGTCTGTCAATTTGACAAGGGTTTTTTGACACTAACGTTCGAAAATATTATTTACCTTTGCGATGGGAACGTCTTGATCAAATGGAGCATTATTCCTCTTTCGAGACCTACGGGTGAAGAAGGGTTTAATTATAGTTTCCTGGGCTTTGCCTACTTAACAAATATTTGGTTTCTTTAGAGGATACGAAATAGCCCTTTTATTACTGACAGTAACTATCAGGTTTCATTGGTTTCATTTATAAGTTGAGTTCGAGTTGAGTTCCTGGATTCGATTATCAAATTGGGCAAAGTATTATTGGGGATTTTGGAAATTCTCAGTAGCAGTCTGGAGATTGAAATTGTGCGCGGTAGATGGCAATAGGCTCGCCTGCTATTACATGGGACTTAATAACGGCATTGGCGAAATGTGGTTGTTCGAAAAGTACGACACCTGTGCCTAACCCTTCAGGAAATACAGGCATGATACTATGCATAGCTCACCAAGCACCATAATATTTTTTTCTAAGATAAAAATAAATAATTTTAATTTTTAACTTACCCTTAAAAATATTTAATTCCAAGTGTTATTGAGCATTTCTATCAGAAAATTTTCATTAGCAGCCCAAAGCCTGGAATTTTGCTCGCCTTACAATATCGTGCCTACACCTTCAGAGAAAACAAGCGTAACAGTACATTCTATTGCGCGATTTCCAAGTGGCATCTCTCATGACGTATCACACAAGCTTTCCTTGAAAGCGGTTATACAACATGGAGTCACGTAGTCCAATATCGCTGTCTAGCTAAAAGATAGCAATACCACCAACACTCGCTTGCGATTTACCCATACAAATAACCAACTGATGCAGTTTATATTTTTATCTTCCATTCTTGAAGTAGTGAGGGCCATGTGCACCAACAATATAAAAGATGTCTAAATTTAAAACGGCTGTATATGTGATGGGTGAATTTGAGTCTAAGAATTGTTACTTATAAGATATACAACTAGAATATTTGGACGCGACCAAGCAGTCGACGAGTCAACATCTCCTGAGGATGCCCCGTTGAAGGGCGAAACACGTGTCGAGGATCGGTTTGGGTTGCATGTTACATTATATCAGTCACACCTTCTGTATGTGCATATATTTGCGGGCGGGAGGACGGTACTGCAAGCATCGAGGCTTCAGCTCTTTCCTTGCACCCTAGATATTCAATACCCTATGAATTTGGGTACAATTTACAGACATAAATCGCGATACAACAATTTTTTTTTAAACCTGTCTTATCCAGCGCTGAAATCTAACCGTTTAACCACTGAACCAATCCTGCCTTACAAACGCAAGCTGCAGCTAGGCTCTACCATTTCCAATGTCTATTAACTGAACCCAGCTTTAAATGAAGCAATAAAATCACAGTGTTTCGCTCACTCGTAACGACATAAAGTTAAACAGAATAAATCAGAATTCATTTTGCATACGCGTTATGAATATTTACGCCTGCCTGTAATAAAACTTTCATTTCATATTTAATTTATTTAAGTGGTGTGTTATCCTTAATGTATTTTTAGTGGGTACTCACGAGGACTTTTTTTTAATTTGGGTTACGTGACTGCAATCTAACATTGAGACAAGAAGTCTGTCTACAGTAAAATTTAAACGCAACACTGCAATGTTCACATGAGAAGGATTATCTGATTGAGTATAATAGTAGTAATAGTCACAAAACCGCTGGGAAAGATAAAGGCAAGATTAATTTGGAGAAGAACTAGTTGGAACAGGAGATCGTCTAATATATAAACATCAATGTTTGTTTGTTCGTATTTTATGCGTTTATCTGATTGCGATAAAACTATGTCAACTTATTGCTTGCACTTGCGCGAAGGTTAAGGGCATATTACAATTAACTTAGAGTTGGTGGCGTGCGTGTTGTAATATAAAAACTTATGCTTACACTGGCAAGAAAACTTCTGCCGGGTTATTAAATAAAATTTTGAGAGCGCACCACAACCATGACCATTAGTCAAACGTGATCTGCATAGGGTGCAAAGCTTAGGGTCTTACAATAGTTAGATAGCACCGATTAAGTGCAACAGTTACCGGCCAGGATAACCTACGGAAAATCTGATAGTTGCTGTTGTTAATAGACATTCAGTAAACTCTTATGAAACCACTACATATTATAAAACAAAGTCTCCCCGCCGCGTCTGTCTGTCTGAACGCGATAAACTCAAAAACTACTGAACAGATTTTCATACTGTTTTCAATAATGGACGGAGTGATTCATGAGGAAGGTTTACGTGTATAATTCATTAGGTTTTTGTGTAAATTGGCTGAAATGTGACGACGATTGTTGAAGATGTCAGAAAAATCATACCGACTGGGAGCTTTACTGGCGTGCGCCGAGTAAATGCTATTCATAATAAAGTCACCTCCTTAAAATCGTTACAGTAAGCAATTAAATTCCAGAAACAATCATAAACACCCAATAATATTTCTTATTACTCCAACAAAACTCACCAAAAAGCAGAATCCATTACTCTTAATATTCTCACTGTCCCACACCTACCGAAACATAAACAGTAATGTAAGTAATACCTAATAAATTCCAGTACACCGCACGGTTGCCGTAATAAACGTAATTTTCTAGTATTCCACGCAAGCGAGCTAGTTTCGTATAATAGTCGAGACACTGTCGTTACGAGCAACAAAAGGGATTTTATTCAAATAGTTTCTGTCTGGCGCTGGCATTATATTGAAATTCTTGAGGCTGGCGACGCTGAGATTTTTTTAAATTATGTAATTTAAAAGTTCTAAGTGTTGTGGAACTAGTGGTGTAATTGAAAGAGTTTTTGCCGAAAGTTTCGTTTCGTCCCATTTTGCAAGACGAGTCGGTGTTTTCGGCAGTGGTAAATTTTGAGTCTTGGTTTTGTGACTGGTGAGATAAAACCTCAAGTGAATGAATCCCAGAGTAACAGTTGCTTAATATCGTCCATAGATTAAAAATACATGCAAGTCCCAACAATAAACTGAATACTATGGCGTCTGTCCAGTCGTTTTCTTATTTGAAACGCATAGTACAGAGGTACTAGTGGAATATCCACTAGTAGCTATGAATAAAGACGGAGGTATAATGTCCACAAAAATGCGTAGGTTAACCTCACTACCAAAATTCTATGCATAAAATATCTATGGACTACCCACCCAAATGCAATGTAAACACCATATAACTACGTTCCATCTCAACGTGTCAAGAGTTAAGAATCTTCCCCCCATATTTCGTAGGACGAGCGAAAATTTTTCAATCTACCCTTTGTCGGATGGCACATGCCTGTTTAACCGAGCGTCAACAAAAACAGCAATTCATGGACGTTCTCAATTCAAAATGGAATGCGTTCGGGACAGTGTCGACCATAGATTTAGAATGTAAAGATGAACAATGACAGCTTGTAGGAGATACCGAAAAATAATATGCATATGTGTTAGTGACTGATATGTCAGATGAAAATAGGGTTGTGTATTTGCTTTGTCAATTTAGAATAGTATCGATAGATTAAATCTTGCCCTAATGAATAGAGTTATATATGCTATTAAATTAATCCTCTTATAAAAAAATAATAAACAGATAAAATCATTTTATTTGTGAAAATATAATGGGTTTTTAAGATGATGTTGTATGCAGCAAGCATCCACGCTCTTGCTCATGCACGTGCCTGTGACTGTGTCCGGATGCTCGAATTTTGGTTTTTGATAATACAGGTACCGACAGATATACAACATTTCTAAACATTATTATACAATTTACTTTCAATGAGATCTCTTTAGATCGGCTACAGACAGTCAAATAACCAAACAATAGTATCCTCCCAAGCTGTGTCTTAACTTCTCAAGATGTATCAACGGATTGAGATGAAACATGCCTTAGTTCTTAAGTTAGACTAATATCAATAAAACTGTATAGTTTCATTGTAATCCGTTGGTACCCCTAGTGTAAGTTTCTTTTGACAAATTCGATTTACTAAATCGAACGCGTTCGGCGCTGCGATTGGTCCGTTTCATGCTCTCCACCAATCGGAGCGCCGAACGCGTTCGATGTAGTAGATCGAATTTGTCAATAAAAACTTACACCAGTAACCCTACTGTAAGATTCGCAAAAATATTAAGTATATATTATAATATAAAACATATAGAAAACTTCACAGGCGGACTTAAATATGATAAAAATGAAGTGAAAGTAACAATTATTCAATAGAATTAGAAAAAAAGATGCTGTACTGTCCACTAGCACCATATCAATAACTGTTAATAACGTTTTAGTTACCGTCAGATCGCATTATCCGTATGTCGATCATATTAATAATAAAAATATTATTTTTATTCATGTAGACCAGCGGTTCTCAAACTTATGTCGTCTACCACTTTGAAACGCCCACTTTAAAAATCAATTATTTTGCAGCGCCCCTTTTTTTTACTTTACCATATCTTAAAAACCACAGTGGCATTCATTTCCTTAATTAATTTAATTATAGTGTGCTTTATTAGTCTGGTCTGGAGTTTAAACCTAAATTCTAAACGAGACTTTTTTACCAGTGAGAGAAATTAAAACAAACAATCAATTTTATTTTTAAAACTATTCTAATGTGAAGGATGAATCTGATGATTTTTAACAAGTTTGTTGATATCAAGTCCGAATTTACTCAAAAACAGCCGCAAGTCGCCGCGTTCGTCTAGATGGCGTCGGCATTTTCTAAGACTGTCCCTGAGAAGAAAAGCCGAAACAAACTCAGGGGTCAAAGTCTATTTTAAACTCCAGACAGATTGTAATGATGTAAGGGTTTATGTGAGACAAAAACTTTTTAACTTTTTATCGATATTCGTTAATTCATTTCTGCAGTCAACCCTAGCGTAAACATACATTTTAATATTTACACTAAATATTATTTATATCTTGTTTTATCTCCAAAATATTACTACGTATCGGAAGAAAACCTAATATACTATGGTAAAATTTGTTTTCTCGGCGAATTAATACTAGTACGCACAAAAAATATGGTTTCAAAACGTACGATGAAAAAATCACATTTACCTGTGAAACGTGTAATTATTTGGATTATTTTTCTTTGTCACGTTACAATAGGCAAAAGAACATGACATTATGACTGCCTAAATTTCACTAATCGCCAATAATTGCACGATTATTTTATAAATTAATAAGATATATTTGACACTAAAGCAAGGGAAAGGATAGAAACCGATCCTTCAAAAAAAATTGTATCATACTGACATTAACATCTGTCTCTTTCTTTCTCGGGTAGTGTTCATATTAAAATGATATCTCTTTTCCACGCTTTGTTGGTCTTTTAGCGTAAGCGAAATTCTAAGTCTATGGTGTCGACGGTGAGCGATAGAGGCCGAACGCAGACGATCTCACACGAAAATAGCCGAAGAAGATTTCCTTTTCTTTGTTTTTGTCCTTACAGGTTTTCTCGGAGTTTTCCTTTACCGCTAGTCAAATTCTGATCCGGACATTTATTGGAAAAGTCAGAGCCGGGTTCAAACTCCCACCCTCCTGCATAGAAAGCAAGCTTTCAACCTCTAGGCTATGACTGTTTAAACAACTTATATTGCTTTTTTTATTTTTAGCAAGTTGCTAATAATAGGAGTAGCGTGACTTGAGTTTCAGTTTTCATCACGTAGGTATACATTGCTATTTTTAAATTTTTCTTAAGTTAAAAATTGCTAGTCGTGATTAATATTGAACACGTAGTTTTCACTTTGACGACATTGGCTAAGCGATTTGTTTTTTAAGTTGCGGGTCGGGGTTCGATTCACGCTTGCACGTGCTTGAGAGTTCTAGCTGTAAACATACCCACAAAAAAGGAGAAAATATTAGGGCGGGGGGCAACGTAATAAAAAAACTTAACTGAAACTTAAACTTAATGCATGTTCCGTAAAATGGATACCTGTATTTTTTAAGTAAAATATCATAAAAAACAATGTATTGCTCTAGTTCAGATGGTTTTTGAGATAAGACATCATAAAAACAAAGGTAACACTCGAAACAAAAATAATAAAGAAGTAACGATATGGTTCAAACATTATATGGTAAGAAAAATATCCAATTTAAGGGAGTTCATTTGTACAATAAATTACCTGAGAATGTTAAAGACTCCACGTCCATATCCATTTAAAAAAAAGATAAAGACTGTTCTTATAGTAAATTAAGTTTTATCAAACATAAATTATTTATAAATTTAGTATAACCTCAACACAAAAATTATGATTTTTATTTTTATTATTGCAATAGCTCAATGTGTGCATAGTTATCTTTAATTCATATAGCTTAAACGCCATGTTTTAAAAACGATTTTTAAATATATGTTAAATATATGTTTATTAGTTAAATTTCTCTTTGAGTGAACAGTGTAATGTTCTTTGAGAAATAAAAATATATTTAAACCGTAGAGACTTAAAGACAAAGATGAAAAATATCTCGTGTTCTTGTTTGTATTTATTTAACAAGTTATATATATACACTTATACAATCTATACATATAATCAAATTATAACAGGCCGATGTCTGTACATTACAGATATTGAAGAAAAACTAATATGAGGGGTCTTTATTAGAGCAACAGAAGCCAAAACAACAGTTTTTAGAATTTTTGACTGTCTTTCTGTCTGTATGTTTGTACACGCATCTTAAAATAAATATCTTATATTAAAATAGTCATAATTGAATGCTTATTAAACAGCCACTGACCTTGCAATCCTCTTCACTGGCCTAACAGCAACTATAACACCATTATATAACAAAACTGTTCACAATATCATACATCGCTCGCTGGTCGCCGTAAAACCATTTTAATTGAAAAACTTCGCTGCAAAGAGGCTTACCCGCGGTTGTACAACGTACTGTATAACGCTGTATCATATTTTCAGCTTTATTTATGTTTTACTTGAGAATTTTCATGAGATTTTCTTTATGGGGTAAAGAGATCTGGTGGAATAGGAAATTATATGAAAATAGCGGTGAAAACGCTCATGTTTGACATAAAGATTATTTTTCATAACTGTCAAACAAAGTGATACTGTTCATATACAAGAAGTAGGTATGAATATCGCCACATCCTATCCTACTAATCCTACTAATATTATAAATGCGAAAGTTTGTGAGGATAGATGGATGGATGGATGGATGGATGGATGGATCTTTGTTACTTTTTCACGCCAGAACGGCTAAACGGTTATGGATGAAATTTGGCACAGAGATTGATTACAGTCTGGAATAGCACATAGGCTATACTTTTTATCCCGGAAAAATGTACGGGTTCGTAAACCACGCGGGCGAAGCCGCGAGCGGAAGGTAGTCTAATATATAGAAATCAATGTTTGTTTGTTCGTATTTTATGCGCTGCCATACCGTTCATCTGATTGCGATAAAACTTGGTCAACTTATTGCTTGCACTTGCGTGAAGGTTATAGGCATAGTACGATTAACTTACAATAGGTGGCGCCTGTGTCGTACCGTATTTCTTCTGCGGCAGCAACGCGCCGAGTACCAGCTTGTATTAAATAGAGATTTCATAAGAAACGACACGACACATTTCGCCGATGCTATTATTGAGTCCCATGTAATAGGGGGCGAGCCTATTGCCATCTACCGGACACAGTTCCAGACTCCGTGCTGCTACTGAGAATTACCATACAGAAAAACCCAATAACACTTTGCCCGACCTGGGAATTGAACCCAGAACCTCACGCTCAGCAGCCGCGCTTGCGACCACTGGACCACTGGACCAAAGAAGCAGTCAATACAGAGACATGTATGTATTTTTGTGAAATTATATAATCATATCGTTTACACACTGTCTACTTATCTTCTTTTCAAAATCTCGTTCCAGGTCTGCTGAAACAGATTTCTTTAGAAATATACAATATATAATCAGTACTTCTGAACTTTACCCATCTTACATCAACTTTATTACTAACTAGCTTTGGCCACGACTTCGTACGCGTGGAATTTAGAATCTTATATTTTCCTGTGGTAAAATGGAGCCTATATTTTAAGTTAGACCTCTAGCAATAAACTGCATTCAATTACATGCAGTAGTTTTTTCGTGATGCGTGTACACATACAGACAGACATACAAAAATTCCTAAAACTATTGTTTTGGCTTCAGTTGCTGTAATAAATACCATATTACCCACCCATATTAGTTTTTCTCCAATATCTATAATGTACATATATCGGCCTTTTATAATTTTATTACATGTATAGATTGTATAAGTGTATGTACATGTATAACTTGTTAAATAAATACAAACAAGAACACGAGATATTTCTCATCTTAGTCTTTTAAGAACTTAAACACGATTCCTTCAATTTCCTTTCACAAATTCATAAGGCCTTATTTACGTTCCTACAATGCCTAACATAAATAACAAAGGAAGGCTCATTAAGATATAATTTAGAATCCTGAACATACAAATTCAGCTCACAAGAAAGACATGTACAAAGGCCCTCTTAATTATAACCTTTTAAATAAATTTTAATGGGCATGTTATCTGTAATCAGAGGAGCCAGCGCCGGATTAAGCAAGCACGGGGGCCGTAGCAAATTCTATCGGGGGCTCTTGATCTGCTATGGCTCTTAAGTATAAAGTGACTTTTTATAGAACTTGTGCGTTTACCGTATGAAATTCTGTGTTATATTTTCTTGATAAGTTTCACCCAAAAAATTACGCTGAGGTGGAGGTGGATGAATTTGGATACGCGGGGCCCCTTTTTTGCGCGGGTCCGTAGCAGTTGCTACTCTTGCTACATGATTAATCCGGCACTGAGAGGAGGTACAGTGTAAAAGAAAATTTAGATTTAAAATAATAATCTTGTGTGTTATTCTGGTTAATGCCGCAGACTTGAGACAATTTCGCATTGACGTAAGACAATTTAAAACAATTATCACCAGCGAAATCGTAACGCTTTGAGTTATTTTAAATAGAATATTCAGACGTTTCTCCGAAGAAAATTGTCTGTCTATATTCATATTGACATTAGTACACCTAAGTAAAGACCCGGGTACGTCTTAAAACTGCGTTTAGACACCGGAGGACGGGCAGCAGCGTCCTCTTACTAATCGGTGAGCCACTGCGATCCCCAAGCCGCCTGCCAAGCGTGGGGATTATGGCAAATCCTCTTGGGGGAGGCCTTCGTTCAGCAGTGGACATCTTCTGGCTGATGCTGACAACTAAGTAATTGTGGAATACAACGAGTGTATGTTAGACAAAAACATTAATTAATTTAAAGTGGATCGCGATTCAAAATCAGTTAAATCGATTGCTTCTAATAACGAGAGCACATTTCCTAATCTAAAATATTCTAGAACCACGAACAATCGAGGTATATTCAATAGTTTCAGCAAAACTATAACACCCAACTACAATAACTAAGACCTGAGTTCAGACTGGTCTGAGCGAGTCTAGAATTTAAACTAAAACTTAGACGCGACACGTGCATAGTTAAGAACTGGTACGGCTATCATAACATCTTCCTTCTATTTTGGAACAACGAGTATTTGTGTTGGAAGCTCTTGATGTTGAGTTTGAAAGTCACATGATAACAGTACTAGATACTAACAAGAGTGATTATTCTATATAATACTGCCTCATTCGTTTAGTCGTCACAAACTTGGCTGCTGAAGGACTTCATAACGGCATTAGCGGAATGTTGGTGCACCTTTGTACATTTTACTATCGGGACCAGTGTCACCGATTTTTGCATCCAATCCTACTATTGTAATATTATAAACTAATACTTCCTACTAATATTATAAATGCGAAAGTTTGTGAGGATGGATGGATGGATGGATGGATGGATGGACCTTTGTTACTGTTTCACGCCAGAACGGCTGAACGGATCTGTATGAAATTTAGCATAAATATATATTATAGTCTGGAATAGCATATAGGCTACTTTTTATTCGGAAGCTAGTTCAATATAAAGTAAACCTAATACGATGGAACAACGTGACATTTTTACACGTCCGCTCTCGATGTTTTGTTGAGCTGTAATACTCATAATTTACTCAATTTCACGCTGTTTGCCACTTCTATTTATTTTCTTAATATTATTTAAATTTCTGTTCCTCTGATAAATTTTCGGGGAATACAAGTTTGATACTATG
Source organism: Shargacucullia verbasci (assembly GCA_947562105.1). Classification (NCBI taxonomy): domain Eukaryota; kingdom Metazoa; phylum Arthropoda; class Insecta; order Lepidoptera; family Noctuidae; genus Shargacucullia; species Shargacucullia verbasci. Next base: position 2,497,768 of record OX387283.1, read on the forward strand.
TTATTCCATTCCAGAACTTAAAGCAGAAGAACGATGCCGAACTGCATTCCAATTTCAAAATGCAAGATAAGTTTAACCTACACCTGTAATGCAGTGTTCCTGTGGGTAAGTGGTATTGTTTCTATCGCTTTCAAATAGTTTTTACGCGTCTGCGTTTGCGTTTTGTTTTTGTGTTTCGAAAAACAATTTGCATGTTAGTGATATGATACACAGTTGTTAGGAGATTAGTAAATAGATTTTTTTCTTTTTTTAAACGTTAGCCGCAACTAGGATCGGTGCATTTAAAAATACAATTCTTCACATGCGCAATCACTCCGGACAACTATCCCTAAACCATACAATCTGTGTTCTGAGCGAAAATCGAACCCGCGACACGTAGTGCAACAGTCGATCTTTTAACCACTGTGTGCATTCAATCATGCAGTCAAAATATCTCGTTTCCTCTTAACATACCATTTTTTATTGCTGCGAGCTTGGCTGTCACATTAAATTAAAAAAAAAAAAATATTAATCGCCGTCTTATAAAATCCTGCGCCATTTTTGCCAAAAAAGAGCAAATTTACACGAAAAGGCACACAAGGAAACATGCAAACAAAACTCTCACTCCCTAACCAGCCATACACTGCATCAATGGCCCAATAAAGTGATTTATAGCAACTTTTATACCAATATAGATTTATACCAACTTTTATAGCAACGCTCGATGGCGCGCCAATCAATCTCTTTCAATCCATTTGAAACGGAATAAATAACTGTACCGTCGGAACTCGAAGCATTTTAATGGTTATGAGTGTGTATTTATTGTTAAAGGAATATAATTGACGGCAGCGTTGGCGGTTCGATTCCCGCACCGCATCTACACATATTTGTTTCGGGTCTAGATCTTTGTGTATGTGAATACACACCGTGCCTCGGAAAGCACGTAAAGCTGTTGGTCCTGCACCTGATCTCTCTCCGGTCGTGTCGGATTCCTGTCACATCAGACTATGAGAGTGAACGAATAGAGAGTGCACCTGTGTGTGCGCACACACTTGTGCTCTACAGTATCTCCTGCGTAGTTGGCTAATCTTCGGTGAGATTGGCCGCCGTAACCGATAGCGGTCAGGAGGACATTATTATTATATAAGGAGTGGAATTTAGTACACTGCCTCTTTGGTGTAGCGGTCCCATGCGAGGATCTTGAATGTGAGGTCCTCGGTTCGATGTTCGGATCGGGCATAGTGTTATTGGGTTTTTCTGTATCTGGAAATTCTCAATAGCAGCCTGGAGTTTGGAATTGGTCCAAGTAGATGGCAATCATCCCGAATCCTTTTACATGGGACTTAATAATAGCATCGGCAAAATGTGGGTGCACATTATGTATGTGCGTCGGACGTACTTAGGCATCACTTAGAGAAGGACCAATTCTCATAAGAAAGTTCAGGCTTAGACATCGGAAAAATGTCAAGGTCATATTTCTGATTTTTGTAATATTCTTCAGAATGGGAAAGTGTAAAGTTATTCATAGTAAAAATAATAACTTGCTATATCAGATATATATATCTTTATATTATATAATAATTGAAATACAAAAAATATATAAAAGAATTGGGTTACTTTATTATTGTTACCTTTCACTTACACATGTCTAAATTAAGGTCAAATTAAATGAAAATTGCAAGACTTAAAAAATAATAAAATGCCAAGTTTTATTCAGGGCTGGCAAGCTCGAAGGGGCAATAAATTCGTTCAAGATAGTTGTACGGAGACATAAAACCAAGCTGTGCGGGGCACAGGCTGCGTGCTAATGAGTACAACCTTTTCGCGCCAAGTATGGAAGTGTCTTAACCAAACGTTGATGGTGTTCGATATTCGAAAATCTAATTATAAATAACCAAATATGTTTTTTTTTTTCTTTCTAGAACCAAGTATATTATGGCCTTGTTTGTGAAAGCAACCTCATACATACGAATTTTTGGCTTATAGGTCCTTCTGACTATTGAAATGTCAAATGGACCTTTAAGCCGAAAATTCATGTCTCTATGGTGTGTCATGGCTAAGTTTTGGTTTGCATCATAAACATAACCATCTTAGTAATTTTCTCCCAAATGTGTTACTCACAGTATTTGATAAGGAAGTGTGTTTTTTTTTGTAAAAGGATGGTTTTGCTCCCCTAATATGTGGGTAGGCAGAAACTACAGAACGCCACGTGCTACGATCCTTACATAACCCTTTTGCTTCATCTACATTCATGCATCGTTTCATACATGAACGCCGGTTATGGGTACTGCACACCTGACCTTTTTGAAGGACATCACCAATAAGGTCCGTATACGTCCTTCTAGGGCGTCCCCTCCTGGCGTTTAAATAATTATCTTTGGTAAAAAAAGTGAAATAATTTGTGTGTGTTTTCTTTTAGTGTCTAAGTGACACTAAAAGAAAACACAGTGTAGTGTCTAAGTGGTACTAAAATGTTAAGATATAACATCACAAAGTTGTCTAATAAAGGTTACGTTAGTGGATCCCGTACACGTTAGACGGCCCACACTGCCCTTTTCCTCATTAAGTACACTATGTATAGACGCAACAAGCGTATTTAATGTTTGATGAAGAACACGCTGAATTGATTTTTATTTTTCGGGAAAATTCATTTTGGAAAAATTGATTCTTTTTTTCAAAATGATATCTTATATCATCTCATAGAAAAAATTTGGATGGTGATTAAAAACCCTCCTGTATATGAATGAAGCGACAGTCTTCACATTACAGCCGAAATGGGCCACTGTGAACAAGAACCAAGCACCAAACTTGTGACATAAACTATCTCTGCCACCTGTCACCTCAGGTTTAGGTCTAGTCAACTGTTCCGACGACATTAAGGCAATCTGCGTGCTACGTGCGACGTGTTTCGCTCGTAATGAGCGCCTGTTGTTACCACTTTTGAAGTGTCTAAATATTTTAGGGTTTAGGAAGTGAAATGGTTTTAGACTTTTGTTGATCTGGAGTATTTTCGGACGGGACTGTGTCTTTTTAAGTAGGAGAGATTTTAATTGAGGCCAAAATTATGTTCGTTCATTTGTGCAATTCAAAGCGTTCATAACAATGTTTTTTTTTTGTTATGCCGTTGCCCCACTTGTATTTCTCCTGTGTCGTGGGTACAGTTTACAAACATACATGTCACATACACACACAACTAGACCTGAAACAAATATCTGTAGATCATACACATATTTGATCCGTGCGGGGATCTAACCCGCGACACGTAGCGCAGAAAACTAGTCGCTTAGCCACTGTGCCAACCGTGTTGTGTTATGGGCGCTTTGCATTACACAAACGCACATTGTTGTTTTTTTTTTTTAAACTTTATCCTAAATTAGTTATTATTCCTGTATCGTGGGTGCGTTTACACTGAAACAACTATCTGTAGACCATACAAATATTTGTTCAGTACGGAAACCGAACCCGTGACAAGTAACACAGCAGTCGATCTCTCAACCACGCCAACCCTGCCGTCAAATCATGTTATGAAATGAAATGAAATTATTTATTTTGCAATTAGGATTTTTCAATCACTTTTACACGTCTTTTTTAAACTAACGATGGCGTCGGCATTTCCTATGACTATCCCTGAGAAGAAACGCCGAAACAAACTCAGGGGTCAAAGTCTATTTTAAAGTCCAGACAGATTGTAATGATGTATGGGTTTATGTGAGACAAATATAGGGTGGAAAAGCCTTTTGAAGAAAGTGCCATAACTATTTGAGCTAACCTGTCGCAACAGAGTGCAAGCATGCATCAGTTATCGTGAGAATTCATGAAATGAAGAGCGCTCAGCCTAGATCTCACTCCCATTTACATTATATAATAATAATAATAATAATTTATTCAAAAATCATTACAAGATAAAATTATACAGAGGTGCTTAAATGTTAATTATATTCCTAATTCTTACGTGCCTGAACTAGGTAAATCCTGTGTTTCAGGCAAGAAGAGCTAAAACAGTCTAAAGTAATTAATAAACAATCAAAGAGTTATTACATAATGTTCAAAAAGAAAATAATCCTAAATTATACAGATTATAATTTTAAATAGGCTAATTTTTAGTTCCTAAATTAACTAAATGCTTAGTGTAGGTGAAAATTTGTATACTTAAATATATTTACTTCGGCACAACTAGTAGATTCTCTGTATCTTCGTAGGACATACTTTGAAGAGAATCCTTGAGAATTCTCTTACAATTAGTGTGATTCAGGGAATAAATATTCGCTATAGAGTTTAATCTATTATAGAGGAGAGGACCCAGGAACATGTAAAATTTTGATGTAAAAGCATGTTTTGTTTGATTTTGAGGACAGACTAGATCTTTACGTCTTTTATTAGTATGTTCAGTGCTGTATGGTAGAGCTGCGTGTTGTTTTAATACAATGCCCATTATAAATAGCTGTCTAACTGTTAATACTTCACAATATTTGTATAGGAGGTTAGTGGGAAAAAGGAAAGGTCGGAAAGTAGACACTTTGAGAATCGCCCTCTGAGCTCTCTCAATGGTTAGTAATAGTGTTTTACCCGCTCCTCCCCATGTGGTAATACAGTAAGTTAGTAAAGATTGGCATAGAGCAAAGTAGACTTGTCTAATTATTTTTGGGTCTGCAATATTGCGTAACTTTTTAAAAACAAATATCAACTTCCGAATTTTGTTATTTAAGGCTTCTATATGTTGTTTGAATGAAAGTGTTTGATCAATTATAATACCAAGATATTTTATCGTATTTGACATTTTAATGTTGGGACAAACACATTGGTTATTTGTGGGACCTGTGCAGTGATGAGCAGACAATTTTGACTTAGTGCCACTTGATTTTTGCTTGTGCATCGAAAACTTAATGTAATTTGTTTTGTCACTATTTAGGGTTAGTGAATTTTGATGAAGCCATTCATTAACAACATTGAATCCGTGTTGTGCAAGCCTGTAGACATTATTTTCTGAGTCAGCCGAAAATAAAAGAGCAGTGTCGTCAGCATAACAAACGATTTGGCCCTGATCTAGATTTAGATTACAAAGATCGTTTATGTATATCAAAAATAGTGTAGATGCTAAAATACTTCCTTGAGGCAGGCCGTAAGACGTGTTTTTCTTATCATCGCTGAGAACATTATCAATCCTTACACATTGCGTACGGTCTTCTAAGTAGCTCTTAAATAGTTTCAGCTGGGTGTCTCTAATACCTATGGCTTCAAGCTTGTGCAACAGGATAGGAATAGAAACCGTGTCAAACGCTTTGGCGAGGTCCAGGAAGATTCCCACTGTGTGGTTACCTTTATCAATTTCTTGTGCTATATAGTCAGTCAGATGGTGTACGGCGTCTTCTGTTGACATTTTAGGCCTAAATCCAAACTGCCGTTCAGATAAAATAGATTTATCCTCCAAATATTGATAAAGTCTTTTATTTATAAGTTTTTCTAATATTTTAGACATAGAAGGCAATAAGGAAATAGGTCTATAATTAGTCACTTGATCTTTACTGCCTGATTTATAAACAGGGACAACAACAGCTTTTTTCAGGCACTCGGGAAAAACACCTGTAGATAAACATTTTTGGAAAATATAAGTCAGTGGCGGAACCAAAATATGCCTGAACTGTTTGATAATTTTATTTGATATATTATCCCAGCCAACTGCGCAGTCATCTTTCAAGCTTATAATTATCCGTTCAACCTCAGTCTCGTCAGTATCGAGCAGCGCAAAGGATGATAAGCTAGTGCTACACACAAACGGAGAACTTGTTAGATACCGTGATCGGCCCCGAACTTTTTCAGCCAGACACTTTCCTACATTAATAAAGAAATTATTTGCAATGTTAGCAGATGTTAACTGTGATGAATGTGCTTGTAATAAACCTGAAGATGACTGATTTTGTTTCGAGTTGTATGTTACCTTTTTAATAAAAGTCCAGATTTTTTTACTATTTGTACCAGCCTTTTCTAGAGCAATTTTATCGTAGTTGTTTTTTATTTTTTTAAGAAGACCTTTGAAGACCATTGTATTGCGGTTATATATATAAAATAATTTCAATATAGGTATATTGATAACTTAACTATTACCCAAGAACTTGTTAAATTTTGAATATGTAGCCATCCATCGATTTTCTATTAAACCAATTATTTCACAGCACAAGTTTTTGCTTTCATGCTACGTTTATTGCGCGTAAGAAAAATTGTTCAAAAGAAATAACGCCGAACATTCCTTTAATAAAAATACAAGTAAAAGAAAAACTAAGCTAGTCAAGTTTTTCATAAGAAATTCTTTTATTCATTGAGTTGGGCCGTGGTTGAGAAGTTCACAACTTTAAACACGAAAAAAACGTATAAAAGTATGATCAATCAATTTCATTCGATTTAAGTTCTGAAAGCGGTGATTGGCTCAACTTTGTACGGCGAAAAATTTTACACATTGTATAGCTACAAGTTATGAAAAAGAAAAGTATAAAGAAGTAGGTACGTATCGGCTCATTGGGCTGATATAACATATTTCTTGGCGTGGATTCTAAAAAAAGTGTGTATATGAACGCTTATTCAACGTGATAAAATGTGGCATACGGAGGTTCTTTTTAGTTCATTTCGCTTTCCTTTGAAATGAAATGAAATTATTTATTTTGCAATTAAGATTTTCCAATCCCTTTAACACGTCTTTTTTAAACTAGATGGCGTCGGCATTTCCTATGACTATCCCTGAGAAGAAACGCCGAAACAAACTCAGGGGTCAAAGTCTATTTTAAAGTCCAGACAGATTGTAATGATGTATGGGTTTATGTGAGACAAATATAGGGTGGAAAAGCCTTTTGAAGAAAGTTCCATAACTATTTACCTTAAATATCTATTTAAAATCTCTCCGCCTTCGGTAGCTCTTTCCTCCGTGGTTAAGCGAAATTAATTAATTATAGTGATCATTCGGTGTTTAACAAAACGGTTCAGATACTAAGTGATTGGCTTTTTTTTCGTACGAGTCGTGGGTTCACGACAGAATTGACACCTACACTACTAAATATCAAAAGTGTGATGTATTGTATACGTATGTATCTTTGTGTGCGCGCCTGCACGCGCTGTGTCAATGTCATTGTAAAGGTCGAACAGTCCCCAATAAACCGTGTCACTAAGCACACGTTGTTTTACTCAGACACCTCAAAAAGGAACCCCAATTATCATCACGAAATATAGTAAAATTAATCACTTTCATCACATAAATGTCCAATTTGCTATCTGAATGGCTACGGTCTGAAAACAACATGGCCATCCATTTCAGTTGCATTAATGATTGACTAAAACAACACAGGCAATTGCATAAACTATTGTACTCTATAGCAATGGTTCCCAAAGTCGACTGGACCGCGACTTTCCTAACAAAAAGTTCCAAATTCGGGACTCACCTCTTGGTTTTCGTGAAGAAAAAAGCGGCATAACTATATGAATGAAAAACTGTTCAAACAAGAAAAAAACATTCGGTTCCGATCCAAAGTGTTAATATTTAAAAACAAGGAGTGTTATTTTTTAATGAAAAGGATGCATTTGTTTCCTATTTTTATTATTTTTCAAGGCCCACCCAATATTCGCTTGCGACCCACTAGTCGCGACCCATACTTTGGGAACCGCTGCTCTATAGCATAACTACTGTATATTAATTGCCCTGCACACTCGTAATCAGAATCGCTGTTATTTTTTAACGTTCTATACTTTTCATTGCATTTACCTAGTTGACAGCAATCAAGCTTGCTGGATAAAAAAAGAATATAATATCAAAATTTAATAATAATAATAATAAGTAAATATGTTGACTTGGCACACGAGGTTGTCGACATGTGGGATGTGGACTCAGCAATCATAGTGCCGATAGTCGTCTCGGCCAATGGATCAATAGCAAAGAGCTTCGATGAACAACTTAAGAGGCTCTCGTTGGGGGACTGGATCAAGGGCTTGATCCAGAAGGCGATACGGCTCGCTCTACACTCCTCGATACGGCTCGCATTGTAAGGAGGTTCCTTCCTCTGGAGCCCTAACCACCGGTAGCTTGGACCCTATTCCCAATACCGGTTGGTCCCTATTTTTTTATATTTATAAATGTATTTTTTTTTATTATTAATTATGTTTATACATTTAAAAAAATATGTATTAGTATGAATAAAGGAGATAATAATAATACGTTGATTTCAGACATAATTACACATAATTTTCGAACTGTCAAAATTATAGCGAGGAGCTAATAGTGAGCGTGTTAAGTGATTAGAACTAGCTTCCACAAGTTAACCTACTATTTACTACGTATACTAAACTCTTTACGAGAGGGTATCAAAAGAATGTACACAAACCGTTTATCTGAACCGATCATCGCAACAGATATAGAATGAAGAGATTTCCTTTCCGATTTACCGTTTGTCGTACTTGCGTCCATTTGAAATAGTTTTCGACGTGCGCTACAATTTTATCGCACAATTTGACATCCGCACATCCTTCTGTCGCACCTGCGGTACTCGATAAGATGTTGGAGAGTCGTATTTACAGTTGTCATGCTATAAGCAGCATAGTATCAAACAGAAAATATTTTCAAAAAATAAACCCCAAACGATACTTAGATTGGAGAATATGATTTCTGAACTTACTTTCGCTTCGTTCGAAATAACAATGTGTGTATTAAGCGGGTTATTATCCTACTAATCCTACTCCTACTAATATTATAAATGTGAAAGTTTGTGAGGATGGATGGATCTTTGTTACTCTTTCACGCCAGAACGGCTGAACGGATCTGGATGAAATTTGGCACAGAGATAGATTATAGTCTGGAATAGCACATGGATACTTTATATCCCGAGAAAATGTACGAGTTCGTAAACCACACGGGCGAAGCCGCGCGCGGAAACTAGTCATCTATAATAGTACTCTTTCACCACCTTTTCGTACGATGAAAAATTTCTCTCAAGCGCTTGCCATAGCAACGGCTAGTACTTCGAGACTATATCGTTTGCATATGTACCGATAATCATGTACGATTTATCTCAGAATTTCTGAGAGCAAACCTTCTGATCCTCACACGTCTTCTGTAAACCAGTAAATACTGCAAGAGCGCACAGTATTAAAAAAGAGGAGTAACAAAATTATCCAATTACGGACGAGCGGGACGTGGACTGTCCGCTTTTTATGTAAATCATGGTGTCCGGAGCTGGCACAAGCTGTTCCTTGGCGCTAAAGAATGTAGTTTACGGGCTAGGGTGACCATTTGTAAATGAGTTCCGACGCAGTTTAAATTGCGAATGCTTGTCGCATTTCTGTTGGTACGTGTTCCAAAAAGTTCTGAGATTATGTTGTTTTGTGTCTTTTCTTTGGACACTTGATCTATTTATGTGTTCTTGGTAACACTGTGAAGTGAATTTAAAGGTAATGCTGTAAACCTAGACGTTATTTATTTGATGATGATCGCAGAGACCCGGGAAACTCCAGTGTGACAGACAGTGTAACAGAAAGATCAATGTGTTTCTTATAGCAAAACGAAACTGAAGGAAGCTATATGTACTTTTAGAGCTATAGGTATATAGCCTAATTATGTTACCATCACGCCAATATTACTCAAAAGGTTAGTTAGAGTTGTAAATTTTTTTGTTTGTCATATTTATTTATTATAGGAAGCTTGTTCATAATATAAACTAATATTATAAAAGTAACTTACAACTAACTTATAATTTAACTGTATCATTTTTTAACCCCTATCTGCGTAGGTGTGCTATTGTAGACCCACATTTTGCCAACCGTTATTGTGTCCAATGAAATTGGGGTCAAGCCGATTACCATCTACAGGGCACAATTCAAAATTCCGTGCTGCTATTGAGAATTTTCATATAGAAATAACCAGTAAGACTGCCCGACACATAATTCAAACCTTGACCCCCGAGTTTGTTTCGGCGTTTCTTCTCAGAGATAGTCATAGGAAATGCCGACGCCGCCTTGTTTAAAAAAGACGTATGGAAGAACGAGGTATGGTGTTCCTCCATTGAAAAGGGAGGATTCTCCGACCAGGTAAGGTGGTTAGCCTGGCGGGCCGAAGCACAACGTAAACTTTCATATTGCGATTCAGGGTTTGTTGTTATAGCTTCAATCTGATAGATGGCGCTTTACTTTTTGCCATGTTACTAGTAGTTGTCGCTACAGGCGTGTAGAAGTGATTGAAAAGTGCTAATTGCAACAAAAACCTGAACAAAGACCTGACGCTCAGTAGTCGCACTTGGAACCACTCGGCAAATGAGGCATTCACTCAAGCATAACTATTAATACAAATAAATTGGGAATATTTTTTTGCTCTGAGCCCTAGAGTGGTTCTCACGAAGATATTTCAACTAAATCTTATGTTAATACTTTTGTTTTTCCTCATGCCTTTATTAAGCAATTTGTTTGTATGTATAACTCTCATCATCAGCCAGAAGACGTCCACTGCTGAACGAAGGCCTCCCCCAAGAGGGGGGTTGCCATAATCCCCACGCTTGGCAGGCGGCTTGGGGATCGCAGTGGCTCACCGATTAGTGAGAGGACGCTGCTGCCCGTCCTCCGGTGTCTGTCCGCAGTTTTAGGACGTACCCGGGACGTACCGGGTTGTATAACTCTACATCTTGATTTCTGACAGATTGCTTGGCAGAATCGCCTGTACCTATCAGTTTGGTAAGATTGTTAGCTAAAATACTCTCAACCGAGCCACTATTTGAGTTACCTCTAACAGGTTGGAAATATTAATACATGAACTAAACATTTGACCGTCTCATTAGTCTAGTGGTTGCAAGCGTGACTGCTGAGCGTGAGGTCCTAGGTTCGATTCTCGGGTTGGGCAGAGTAGTATTAGGTTTTTCTGTATCGAAATTCTCAGTAACAGCACGGAGTCCAGAACTGCGCCTATTGCCATCTACCGGAGATGGCAATAGGCTCGCCTCTTGTTACATGGGACTCAATAACGGCATCGTTGAAACGTACAACAGTACACCTCTGCCTAACCCTTTAGGGAATACAGGCGTGATTCTATGTTATGTTGTAAACTTGACATTGTCACAAACAAACCCACAGATAACCTCCAAATTACGTAGCTCTGTGATCTTAACGCCTCCACTATCTATATTAACGACCTCGTTATCGAGGTGTCAATTGAACACCACTCATGTGTTGGTTATGATGTAAATTGGCACTCACGATATCGTGAAAATAGTGAAATTATTGTACACCCGAGACGCTGAATGTTTCAGAGGGTGTATACACTTGTGTATTACCGCGGCATCGTATCAAAAATCAGTCGCAAATAAATAACAACCTACACATATATAATATATACTAGCTTCCACCCGCGGCTTCGCCCGCGTGGTTTACGAACCTGTAAATTTTTCCGGGTACGTCCTAAAACTGCGGCCAGACACCGGAGGACGGGCAGCAGCATCCTCTCACTAATCGGTGAGCCACTGCGATCCCCAAGCCGCCTGCCAAGTGTGGGCAACACTTGGCAGGCGGCTTGGGGTGTAAGTGTGGTTAGTGAAGATCTCTGACACCATTTGTCGTGTTTGCCGCACTCTGTATGCCAATTGATTCGCTCCTAACTTTCACCAATGAAGCGCCGAATGCAGTAAAAGTTTTCATTTAGTTTGTTTAAAAAAACTTGGCTTGGCTCTGATCGTACCACGAAGCATGTTTTTTTGCTTTGCCGTGTATGACGCTACGAGTAACTATGTAGATTTTTCAGTTGCGATACCGCACCGCACTGATGTGTTCTCGGCCTTAAGAATTCGTTATTCAGTGGATTTGGTTCAAGTGTTAAGTGAGCTGTTATTGCCACTTAAAGCTAGCTAACTGAGTAAGCAAAGCTTCGTGTGGCTCTTACGTAACGACACATTATATATTATGTAATGTATTATTATATTTATATCTTAATACTCTTCGTTAAACTTTATTTAGACCTAGGTATGCCCGTGACTTCGGTGTGAATTTATCAAAGTTCTATGAGCGATAGTCTAATGATAATGATTTATTATAAACTAGCTTTTGCCCGCGCCTTTCGCTCGCTTTAATTTAGAATTTGACTATCAATTCGGGTTGTATTCTGCTTGCGAAAGACACGTGGCGCCATGTATTATCATAAGAACGTTATTGTTGTTTTCCTCGGGAACAGTACTTTTTTCGGGATGAAAGGTACACCTGTACGCAAAATTTCAGGATGATCGGTTCAGTGGTTTAAGCGTGAAAAGGTAACAAATAAACTTGCTTTGGCATCTATAACACATTAACATTAGGACAGTTAGGAAGCTAAATAAAATAGCGCTATGTTAAAACTTCCATCAAAATCTTTTCACTGGATTGTTAAAGTGTTGAATTTAGTAATCGATTATGACCAGCAATTGACTACTATACATTGTTTCCTGCAAAATCACAGCATATAATCATTCCATCCATACGCAGTGGCATACATATTGTGCAACGATAGCATCACTACAAAATCTTAGCTACCATCAGATATCAAGCAATCAAACGATAGCAAACCTTGACAATGAACCGGAAAACGAAAAAGTTAAGGAAGAAAACTAAAATGAAACTACCGTTACATAAATATTTGTTACACCATAACATTTCGCACTTTCTAACTTCAAAGAACCTCGTGGCGTGTCCGATCACCTTCACGAAGAATCCCGCAAACACCCGAAGCACCAATCTGTTTATTATCCACGAATTATGAACGAAATTGAGTTTCTTTTCGGTAAACTTTTCGGTGAAAATTCGAGGCTTAGTGAACTTTTCTTTAAATTAAATATTGGATTTCGAATCCGAGGCATTTGTGGGATTCGGGACGATGAATTACTTACTTTGGTGTCTTTGACTTTAATGAAAATGTATTAGAATGTAGGCGTGATGAAACCGCATAAAATTAAGAATACTGTAGTGAAAAAACTTGATTAGAATATTGCTTCATCAGACGAACAAACGAACAGCGAATTGCTACCGCTTTATTTTGGATATCCCAACCATACACACAGAAGACTTTGGCAACACGTGCATTGTGCGTAAGGAATGAAACTCCATGAGTCTGTGTTTCCCGATAACATTGGAGTTTAAATCTCGAGTGAATAGAGATTGTTTTTTGGTAAGCGTGCACTTAGATCATCGCATCTTCACTTAACATTAGCTGAGATAGTGATAAAAAAAGAAATAGAAAATTTAATAACGTATCTATATTATGTCAGTACAGAACGTATTGACATAATATAGATACGTCATCATGAATCGTCTCACGCGTCGACTCGACGAATTCCAACCACCCGAGCAGGCCGGATTCCGAGGAGGATATAGCACCATAGACCACATCCACACAGTGCGGCAGATAATACAGAAGACCGAAGAGTATAATCAGCCCCTGTGCTTAGCATTTGTGGACTATGAGAAGGCTTTTGACTCTATCGAAATCTGGTCTGTTCTGGAGTCTTTGCAGCGAAGCCAAGTCGACTGGCGATACGTCCAAGTGTTGAGATGTCTATACAACGCCGCAACTATGACCGTCAAACTCCAGAACCAGCATCAGTCTGAACCTATCCCCTTACATCGAGGAGTGCGACAAGGTGACGTTATATCCCCGAAATTATTTAATAATGCTTTGGAGGATATGTTTAAGACTCTGGATTGGACAGGACGCGGCATAAACATCAACGGCGAGTACATCTCACAATTAAGATTCGCAGACGATATCGTCATCATGGCTGAAACGCTGCAGGACTTGCAACGGATGCTGGACGACCTGGCTGATTCTTCCCATCGTATCGGTCTTCGGATGAACCTGGACAAAACAAAGGTCATGTTCAACGAACATGTTGACCCGGGACCGATCACTGTCAATGGGGTCGTCCTCGAAGTTGTTAAGGAGTATGTCTACCTCGGGCAAACATTGCAACTGGGTGGAAACAACTTCGAGAGAGAGGTTTGTCGAAGAATACGGCTAGGTTGGGCAGCATTTGGAAAACTTCGTCGGGTCTTTTCGTCGCCAATACCACAAAGCCTTAAGACGAAAGTCTTCAATGAATGCGTTCTGCCTGTTATGACTTACGGTGCTGAGACGTGGACACTCACGGTACGACTAGTTCACCAATTTAAAGTCGCTCAGCGAGCTATGGAGAGGGCTATGCTCGGAGTCTCTCTGAAGGATCGTATCAGGAACGAGGTGATCCGACAGAGAACCAAAGTTATCGACATTGCCCAAAGGATAAGTAAGCTGAAGTGGCAGTGGGCTGGTCATATTTGCCGCAGAACCGATAACCGCTGGGGTAGACGTGTTCTTGAGTGGAGACCGCGACTTGGCAAACGTAATGCAGGACGTCCTCGAGCTAGGTGGAGCGACGATATACGCAAGGTGGCTGGTGGCGGTTGGAAGAGGATAGCCGAGGATCGGGCTCAGTGGCGTGCATTGGGAGAGGCCTATGTCCAGCAGTGGACTGATACAGGCTGATGATGATGATGAGATACGTTATTAAATTAGGATGCAGGTACCTTCCAGGTGTACAGAAATTCGTGTGGTGCACCATAATTTAAAAAAGTCAAACCTGAAAATACAATATTTTAGAAGAAATGAAAATCTGGTAACTTATAAATCATTGTCTGTCTTCAACTGAAAGCTAGTCTATGTCTGAATAACATATTATGAAAATCAACACCAAAGCTTAGTGAGAAATTAAAATTTAGACAAAAAGCACATGATTGGCCAGTGTGCCTAGAATTTTGAAAGGATTGTTGAAAATACGCATAATGCTCCACTGCTGGCGCAACGACGACGACACGGTTGGCGCAGTGGCTAAGTGATTAGCTTTCTGCACTAAGTGTCGCGGGGTCGATTCCCGCACGGAATAAATATTTGTATGATCTATAGATAATTGTTTCACGTCTGGTTGTGTGTGCATGCGGTATGTATGTTTTACAAACCCACATGTGTACCCACAACACAGGAGAAATCCTAATGTAGACGCAAAGTTTAAAAAAAAATACGATTCGATTTTAATGAATTTTTATATACACTAATAAATCCTGTTCTATTCATGTAGACCAGTTGAAAGTACTTATATATATATAAACCTACTCGCCACGCTCCAAACTATTGTTTTCTAATGAAAAGAATGAAACAGAAACTCTCTGTTACTCCATTCTACACTTTATCACTGTTTTAAATTCAGATTATTTTGTAATATTTTGTTCATAATTGTTATTCCTGCTAATCACCCGCCCCTCACTAATCGGTGAGACACTGCGATTCCCAAGCCGCCTGCCAAGCGTGGGGATTATGGCAAACCCCCCCTTGAGGGAGGCCTTCGTCCAGCAGTGGACGTCTTCTGGCTGATGATGATGATGATGTTGTTCCCGCAAAGTTATGTGAGGACAATGTGTAATAAAAATGTGTTGTTTCGAGTAGATATTAGTCAGACCTGTAGCGATATAATTTGGAAAGTTTTGACAATGCTATGGCAGCTATGACCGGGAAAATCCCAACAGATGGCTAAGATACAATCACTTTTTTTACCGGTATTGATGCACCTTGAGAACTGCTTCCGAAGTCCACGTGGACAAAGTGTCTCTATCATGGGCCCACCTGGTAAAGTGGTAAGTCCAACTTTGACATACCTACATATGTAGATAGTGTCACGCCTGTATTCCCCGAAGGGTTAAGCAAAGGTCGTATTAATTGTACGGCCATGCTTCGCCGATGCCGTTATTAAATTCAATAGAATAGGGGCGAACCTATTGCCATCTAGTGGGCATTTCAAACTGCTGACTTAGAATTTTTCTAACAAAAAAACCCAATAACAATTTACCCGTCCCGGGAATCTCAGCAGCTATGCTTACGAACGCTTGACCAATGAGAAAATTTTAATCTTTTCGAAAGAGCAATACGTCAACTTTCTATGCGAATGAGCTCGCTTTCAAAACCCAGTATAAATCTAGAGACTAATTGAATATTGTTCTGAAGCCGTAGACAAGCGAACTTCATCAATCCCAAAGTTACCAAAATGTAATCATCTATCCATATAATAAAATTATAGCAGACCGATCTTTGTACATTATAGATATTGGAAAAAACCTAATAACCTTGTCTTTATTAGAGCAACAGAAAGTTTTTAGAAATTTCGCCTGTCTGTGTGTCTGTGTGTATGTTTGTGCACGTATCACGCAAAAACTACTGCATTTAATTGAATGCAGTTTTCACCGAAGTATTACTAGAGGTCTAACTTAAAATATAGGCTCTATTTTACCGCAGGAAAATATCAGATTCTAAATTCCACGCGTACTAAGACGCGGACAAAAGCTAGTCATAAATATAATCTTATATTATATACATATATAAAAATTCTATGAAACCGCGAGTAATTCCAAAGAGGTTAGCCGATTTTATTTATCGTTCTCACGTAATAATTCATCTGAAATCCTTCAGCTGTTCGTAAACTGTTTATTTTTATTAATATCATCCTGCGGGTTTGCCTGTATTGTATTTTTTTTTTGTTTTATTTACGAACATTTAAAGCAAATTCAAAGTCAAAGTCAAAGTTTTTTATTTCAAGTAGGCCTTTTTATGCACTTTTCGAGACTCTAGGCGCACGGTTCCAAAGGGTAAGGGTAGGTCCTATGGAGAAGAGACCGGCAAGAAACTCCATGGATACTCTTTTCAAAAACAAAAAGTTAATTTACAATTAAAATCTTAAATTAACATGCATTATATAAGAAAAAAATACAAACTTAATATATATAAGCGTATGTTTATACTCTTTAACTGAAGATTATGAGATAATTAAAAGGGCATCATTTACACAATCATTAAGCTAAGTTTTTGCTGCTTAAAGTGCCTTTCTGTGATACGCATCGCGGGTTCAGTTCCCGCATGGAACACACATAGATCGTTATTCCGGTTGAGGGTGTGGTTGCATGTAAGTTTACTTATGATACAGGAGAAATCTTGGGGCAAAGATAACTTCTTTTTGATGTCAGAGTGAAAAATGGAATATAGTTTTGTGTCATGTGTAATTTTGACACGGTCGAATTTCATGTTTTAAATGAAATTATATGTGACAAACAAATATTCAAACCCGATTCGTTATTAAATACAATTTTATTTTACTCCGCGGCCGAATTTAATAATATTTTTACCTCTGAGAGTAATAAATATTTTTCACGTTTTAAGCAACTTGAAGGGATTCTAATATTTGTTGTGTACTGTGTTCAGATAAAACGCTATAGATTTGAATTTCTGTATTTTCTGAGCCCCGCTTAAATTCGGTAGGATTAGTCGGCGAACGGGACTTACATTGTGAAGTTTTTTTTACCATATAAGCGCATTTTTTTACATTTCCCCACACTAGGGTTTCTCCTGTATCGTGGATACAGTTTACAAACATAAATTTCAAATGCACACACAACCAGACCCGAAACAACTATCCGTAGATCATACAAATATTTATTTCGTGCGGGGATCAAACCGGGACGACACGGTTGGTGTCAATTTTCTACTCTTTGTTTAATTATAACACATAGACTGTAAACTGGCAACTGGTACTATCTCATTTTTGACAACATTACAGGATTAAAAAGAAACTATCGACCGCGTTGTGGGCGCAACGCGGTCGATGTTAGTACAAATTGAATCAATTCGATTTTGGCGTCTAATTTTGATTGAAGTAAAATATGCTTTTTGCAGCGCTGCCGGGTATGAAATAGTTAAAAATGGTATAACCAAGTAAAATCCTCATAAAATCAAGATAGGACATGCTGCCAGTTCACAGTCGATATCTCGCTTTCCCACCACAGGGAACTTTCAAATTGCTTTTACTTTTTCTCTGGCGTGCTCGTATAACATGCCATAGTAATTGTTTATGCCGTAGTAAAAAGATGCCAAACAGTAAAATTCGTAACAGAACGAGTGGCATAAGTAACCTCATTTGGGGAGGCTCTTTCTCTGAATATTTCTTCAATATCAGCTTATTTTTTAGTCTATACTTTATATAAATTTTATCCACTACATTTAACTACCAATATATCTTAAACTTAATCCTGTGTAAATTACGTTTCATTTTTGCACGAGCGCTCTCGATGTTTTGTTGTAGTACAATACACATAATTTCTTCATGCGTGGCGTCAAGTTCGTGCACCTTTTGAAGTATTATTCCTGCCTTGACTTCTTATTAGAAACCAATAAACAAAACACTTTCCATTAAATCTACCTATCCTTAAATAACGTAAGAACGGTAATCCCAATCGGTTCTTGCGGTCCATTTACTGAGAAGGGATTAATTGATTGATCCAAACCGTGAAATTACAGGACGGGTAACCCATTAAATATTCAATTAAATCGTCTTAAGGCTAAAGATGTCTGATTTAAGATTCAGAAACAGAGATATCGAGTATCAACCTGATATCTTTGATGCCTGAAGTCAGATGTTGGCCTAAATTGTGATGGATTTAGTATTAATTTTATTGGGCTGCAAGGAAAGATTTCCACGAGTGATGATAACTAAGGTCTTCTGGAGCACCCTGGACGGTCAGCCCCGATCTTTCTGGTGCGCCCTGAACGATTCCCTTGTAGTAACTCTTTCCGACTTTACAGAAAAAAGATACAATGCAAAAGTGACTGTGTATGTTTATTGCGTCTTCTGGCCCAAACTGAATAACCGGGTTTGATGAAATATTAAGGAACTTTACATTCCAGCTAATTGTGCCTAAGTCGCGGGCAACCGATGGATGCAAGTGACGAAATGTCATTCGATTTGGTGGTCGAAGGTCTTCGTTCAGCAGAGGACGTCTTCTGGTTGATGATGATGATGAAGCTACAGCTGGTCTAGTACATAAAAGTCTAAAGAAGCTGGAAAATTATACTGTCGTTAAAATTACTACAACATTAAAACATATTTTTTTTTTGTAATAAATTTGTCCTACAATCAATTCATCCTGAAGCACAAGACAAAACAAGAAATCAAAAAGAACAAAACATTCCAAATTTACAAATTCAAGTCGTTTGATACGCGACATTCGTTTTTATCTTCACAAGAACTGTGAGAAACAACCCTAAATCATTTTGGCTCGTCCAAAAAGAGTTATCAAGATGTTTGGGCCAAAAATTCGGTCGCCACAAAAAGTTCCTCAATTGGGACCGAAACCAGCAAAATTTAATGGGTTTTACAAGTGTGGGTAGGTACCTAAGTACCTACTGAACTGTTTTAAATCGTTAACTTTGTTTTTGTATGTAAGGGAAAAGATACAGGGTACATGAAATGAAATGAAATGAAATGAAATGAAATGAAATTATTTATTTTGCAATTAGGATTTTTCAATCACTTTTACACGTCTTTTTTTAAACTAGATGGCGTCGGCATTTCCTATGACTATCCCTGAGAAGAAAAGCCGAAACAAACTCAGGGGTCAAAGTCTATTTTAAAGTCCAGACAGATTGTATTGATGTAAAGGTTTATGTGAGACAAATATAGGGTGAAATAGCCTTTTGAAGAAAGTGCCATAACTATTTGAGCTAACCTGTCGCAACAGAGTGCAAGCATGCATCAGTTATCGTGAGAATTAATGAAATGAAGAGCGCTCAGCCTAGATCTCACTCACATTTACAATGTATAGCGGTTATATATAAGAAATAATTTCCATTTAGACGACATTACAATAACAAAATAATGAAGTAAATAATATAATAATTAATGGCAAAATTTGTATATAAAAAAAAAGGAAAGGCTAAAGAGCGGCTCAATCCCAAGCGTTTTTGTCATCTAAATAGTCCGAAATTTTATAGTATCCTTTTTTACAAAGTTTAGATTTAATTACAATTTTGAACTTCTTTAATGTTAAATTACGTATATCATTGGGAAGCTTATTGTAAAAGCGTATACATTGTCCCATGAACGAGTTGCTTATTCTGTGGAGGCGCGTAGCATGTACAGCAAGGTTGTGTTTATTCCTAGTGTTCAAAGAATGAGTATCAGACAGTTTGACAAAGTTCGAAATATTTTTATAAACATATATTAAATTTTCAAAAATATATTGAGACGCTACAGTTAGAATATTAATTTCCTTAAATCTGTGTCTCAGCGACATGTTATAAGTAATTTAATTAACTTCATTCATCAACGAATTTTATTAACCTCACTATGAAATGCAACGTTTTAATAATTTTGTATTTTTATTATATAATGCATGTTAATTTTAAGATTATTTTATATTTTGAAGGAGTTTCTTGCCGGTCTCTTCTCCATAGGACGAGTCTCGACTTTTTAAAAGTGCCTATAAAGGCCTTGTTGAAATAAAAAACTTTGACTTTCGACTTTGACTTTGAACTGCATCTTTTTCATTAAAAATATTAAAAGGATACTTAAAACACATTGATACACATTGTTTGTACAAAATAGAGTTCGACGTACGTCGAGTTAGACGTACAGAAACTTAGGTCCAGTTGAAAACCAGCCTCAAGTAGTAGCAATCTAGCATTTTGTTGAACTGAGCCTATTTGGTTTATTGAGACACAATACTGTTTTAAGAATTAACTAGGTATTATTCTTTTTTGTTTTGTTTTTATGATTAATATTATAAGCCTTAAGATTGGACCAACAAGATGTTTTTATAATAATTGTTCGTGTTCTTGGTCTCAGACTCGGAAAACATTGAGAGCTTATATGGAAAAGGAGTTCTGGCTGAAAGGTGAGGGGAGCCATTGCTAAATAATTTGCTTAAAGGACCATATCACGTATCATTCCATTGTTTGGTTGAGTAGTTTTACCATTAGAGCGCAGATGCACACCTTGCATACAGTATTACGATTCTGTCTTGTTCACTAAAATGTCTCGCTGATGGTAGTATAGTGTCAGGTCCTCTAGTTTCCTACATAATAGCTTAGCGATGCTGACGCATGCGCCATGCTTGTAAACTGCCGTTTGTATGGCAATCTCAAAAAACAAATCTCACCTAATAGTATTAACAGATAAATGGGTATTACCCCGCATTATTAGAATATACGCTGTAACGAAAGTGTCTCGCCTGGCCTTAATGGATCAAATGGAAAAAGTTTTTCTCTTACGACTTAATAGAAAAAGGCTCCTCTGAATGGCCCTGCTTTGTTTCCGGTACAAATTGGATTTTTTTTTTTCTTTTATTTGAATGAATTAAGGATGCGGTTGTGGTGAAGACAGCGGGTAAGGAGCTTAAGAGATCTCTTAAGATTACGTGTACATTTTACGTGTTACGTTATTTATTTTACGGTTTGCACAAAAAATAGTTTCGTACAACTTTTTATTTAACATCTATTACCGTAAAATGGGGCTATTTGGAACTAACATTTGTTTTTAGAAATTTTGTCATATTTTCTAAACTAAATCAAAAGTTCCTTCGTCATTGAAAGCATACTACACTACCGCTGTTTAAAAGCAGTTAATACTCCATGAGAGGCACACATAATGATTCCTTTACTAAATTTCAATTAGCCCCGCGCTTCCGAAATAGCCCCATTTTACGGTATATAATTTGTTGCGACCGCTTTCTCCATACTGCAAGCTTACGTAGATGGCCTAATCAGAAAAAAAGTATTTCAATTTTTTACCGAAAAGCAAGCAAATTTTATTGAGCTGCTAATACTCACGTACTTTTTCAATAAAACCTTATACGTGAATCGACTAGATGCCCTGTGAACCAGAGGACCTATTGTAAATTAATTTTAACAATCTCGGATTTACGCATTATTCACGTTCTGCGTGCCGATTGGCCAAGCAATTCACCAATCAGAGCGCCGAACACAGCAGATGCGTAAAAATGGGCTTCTTAAAATAAATTTACACTAGAGTTTCAGATCTATATAACCTAAACAGGTGGAGTTCCAAAAAACACGTTGTCATATTCTTTACCGCGGTAATATCTTCTCGCTGTAGATGCAGTGACGAGGGGTTGCGGGAGATGAACTCCCGCAACCCCTCGTCACTGCATCTCACTCTATTTTTCAAGTTCTTCCTGGGCACTCGCTTCACTCCAAAGAAAATTGCTCTACTTTCTAACAGTTGTTGCAAACGACATTATTGATGGTCTAATCTTATTAATTTGTTTAACGAACTGTGAAATTTTTGCGTCATTTAATAATAGATTCCAATTGTTAAGGAATTGTTTGGGTCGTGCGTAAATATTCCGGGTTGAGCTAGTTTTAAGTATTCTTCTGTAGTCATGCTATCGACAGCCAATAAAAAT